>CM035144.1:91387325-93834825 GCA_020205605.1 Panax ginseng
TGGTTTTGTATCTGTTCTGTTTAAGCTTTTGGTTCCTGGTGATTCATAGAGCGGCTCTCTGGATCTTCTTTTTGCTTTGCCACTTTTCTGAATGCTATCTTATTGGCCTTCTCGGCTCTCAGCTTAGCTGCCATCTTCAGTGGCATTCTCATTCTTTTTGAGTGAAGCTTTTGTCTGTTCAGTTCCTTCTTCATAGCTGCTTCACTTCCACCTTTGTAGTCTCACTGTCACTAAGACTTGTTATTTTTAGCAACACTATAGCATTCTAACAACTCAACGATCCTTTAACTCAGCAACGTCTGATCTTTGAAGCTCTGGCTGATATATACTCCTTCCCAATCTTCCCATTGGAATATAGCCGTTGAAAACTATTTGAATTGCTTCGTAGATCTCAAGTTATTTGGTCCAGACTACTTGATGTGACGTGACAGCCCCTTTATGACTTTACTGACATAGCAGACTGCTACCTTACCTACCGCCATAGAGTTATAATCTTTCCGTGTCAGGCAAGTAGTTATCTTTATTTCTTCTTTCTGACTTCTTGATTAGAGCATCAGAAGTTGTCCTTTTGCATCGATGCTCTCAAACAACAATGTTCAAATATCAGTCTTTGGATTGAGCCGTTGCATATGCTTCAATCTTCAGATAACTGAACTCTACGATTCTGATGCATATGTTCTTGGACCTGATCGTAGTGTGTCTTGTTGAATGTTGCTCATTGATTGATTGTGTAAGACCCTGAATTATATTAAATAAAAGTATCCAATTTTCTTATAATTATTATTCTATTTAATAAATGGTTAAATTGATAAAAGGTTAAAGTTAAGGGTGATATTTAAAATTTTTGCAAAGTAAGCGAGTTGATATAAAATATTCGTTGTGTCGGGGAATATTCTTTTTGTCAGGGAATATCCGTAAGACGACACCATCATTGGTGGACCCCACAACGGAATAACTGTCGGAGTTAGAAAACGACAAAAATATCTTTTATAAAAATAACGGCGAAAGTTTTACCATTAACTGTTGAAATAACCGGTGGTAAAAATACAGTAATACGTGTGGTTGCGTAGTAGCACACGGTATTGATGCTTACGTAAGAAGCCACTCAGTTTACTCAACTATTGCTACAGTAATTGCTGCATAGTATCTCACGTTATTTGATTCAATTATTATCACAGTAACATCTGCATAATATTTTATATTATTAAATTAATAATTGAGATGACAAAGTTATTCATATTATTATTTGCAAAATTGACGATGTCTAGAAAGTTCTGTCGAGGAAAGGGGTTTGGTCACCTAATTGCGCGTCAATAGGGAGAAGCCCGCTCTTTCCTGGAATGATATGGTTGTTAAATATTGTGAGTTATAATATTAATGACGAATAATTGTTAATAGATTAAAAATGTGACGCCCCCAAAATAGGTATACATCACCCATCTTGGGTCGCCAAATACATAGTACTGAATAGAAATACAAACTTAATTATACAACATTAGCTGAGAGTTTTTACACGAATATTGTCTTCTAGACAATATCCAAACTCAAATGGAGTCCTCATTACATTTATTGTCACACTATTTTATAGAATAGTGAGAACTACTATAACACCATCTCGAACCATCACTCCGGTTCCCGAGCTAGTTTCGCTACGTTCTCATTTCTCAAGAGAACAATGGAAGTAAAAGGGTGAGCTCAACTAGCCCAGTAAGAAATATTATGACTAAGATAATGCAGAATAAGTTATCATTAGCCTTCAACAATGTTAAATTGATAGAATATAATAGACAACAAGTTTAACTGCAGCGGAACAAGCAATCCATTAGAAGAGTCAAGTAGAGCATGATATCTACTATCTTCTATGATTTAAAAAGTTTATCATTAACTTTATTGCTAGGACTCAGCTTAATAAATAAATTGTAACATCGAATCATCCATGCACTATGGGCCAAGGATATTCATTAGTATCACGTCCACAAATTATTCATGCACTACGGGCCAAGAATATTCGTGTAATCATTAATGGTCTGATCATACCAAATTATCCCTGGTCATAATCATACCAATCAACAGTCCATCTATGCACGTAAGCCAAAGATGTCTTTCATCACAATATAAGCATGAGGATGATGACAATGATATAAGAATTTAATTAAAAGAAAGTAAAGGATAAATTTTTAAAGATTTATAATTTAATTTATCCAGAATTCAATAATGTCCAAATTGTCAACATGATACTGCTTTGTGGAGTAAAATTCAAGAATAATATCCATGTATCAAAAATAATTTGGACAGAAAAGAAATAATTTTTTCGGTGAATAGTATCCCGTGAATAGTATCATGTGAATAATACTTTGGGAATAGTAACCCGTGAATAGTACACTGACATGAAAGGTGCCTAAATACCCGAGTGAACAATATTTGAGTGAATAGTAACTGGGTGAATAGTAACACATGAATAGTAACTCGTGAATAGTATCCCGACATGAAAAGTGCCCCGAATACCCGAATGAATAATATTATAGTGAATAGTAACTGGGTGAATAGTAACCCGTGAATAGTACCCCGGGTAAAAATATTGATATTTAATAAGAAAGTTCAGATCAATATTCCAATGAAACAATACTGGATGAAGCGCAAAACTCAAGGATATTCCACTAATTTCAAGGATTATAAAAGCAATACTTACCATAGTAAGTTTAGATTTAAGAATATAAAAAAAGAATTAACATCTGGCGCAAATGGATTTTCACCGTCATAAATACGATGACGTAATCCGGCGTCGACAGAGTTATTAGGCATATTAAAGGATGAATCTGAAAAATAGTATTTCTTATGAATCTGAAAGAAATAATACCTCTTACCTTAGTAGTAGAAATTTGGATCTTTGCAATAGTGAAGTAGCAAAATTCTCTTCTTCTTGCTCTCTATAGTTTCTCTCTCTATAGCGTCTCTTGTGAATCTCAGTGAATTGGTGAGAATGAAAGAAGAATTAAGCTTCTATTTATAGGAGAATGAACTAAATAATGGCGATTCATGAGCAGTCCAGATTGATTTACTATTAGAGCAGACGGTTCATATTGATTACTATTAAAACCACAACCGACGGTCCAGATTGATTTACTTTTAAAACCACCATCGATGGTCCAGATTGATTTACTTTTAAAACCACCACCGACGGTCCAGATTGATTTAACACCACTGACAGTCCAGATTGATTTATTATTAAAACCACCATCAATAGTCCAAATTGATTTACTATTACAACCACCATCAATGGTCCAAATTGATTAACTATTAAAACCACCATCAATGGTCCAGATTGGTTATTTATTAAAACCACCATCGACGGTCTATAAAATTAGTAAATCTTCCCATGGAATACTAAGTCAAACTTACAACAAACGGCTCACAACAATCCCTATATTTATATCAAAAATTGAATAAATATTTACCACAAATTATTTATCTTTAATAAACACATTTTTAATCTATTAACAATTATTCATCATTAATATTATAACTCATAATATTTAACAACCAGATCATTCCCAGGAAAGAGGGGGATTTCTGATAAGGATTTCTCCCTATTGGCGCGCAATTAGGTGACCAAACCTCTCATCGACAGAACTTTCTAGACATCTTAAATATTGCAAATAATAATATGAATAACTTTGTCGTCTCAATTATTGATTTAATAATATAAAATATTAATACTGTGACAATAATTGAATCAAATAACGTGAGATACTATGCAACAATTATTGTAGCAATAATTGAGTAACTGAGTGACTTCTCACGTAAACATCAATAATTAATACCGTGTGCTACTATGCAACCACGCGTATTACTGTACTTTTACCACCAGGTAGTTCAACAGTTTAACGGTAAAACTTTCGCCATTATTTTTTTTAAAAATTATTTCTGTTGTTTTCTAACTACAACAATACTTCCGTTGTGGGGTCCACCAATGATTGTGCCGTCGTACAAATATTCCCTGTTAAAACGAATATTCTCCGACCAATTGAATATTGCTCGACACAACGAATATCTTATATCAACTTGCTTATTTCGCAAAACTTTCAAATATTACCCACAACTATAACATTATATCATACCCACACCATAATATTCAAAAATTATTCTTTATTCAAAAAAAGTTGGGGTCTTACAACCTCCCCTTCTTATGAAATTTCGTCTTCGAAATTAGGGTACGTACCTGATATGTCGAAGAGGTGAGGATACCTTGATTTCATTTCAGATTCTAACTCCCAGGTCATTTCCTCCACATTGTGGTTTCTCCACAAAACTTTGACTTGAGGTATAATATGATCCTTCTTATCCAAGATTTTAACAGGTACCTCTTCATACGTTAAATCTTCCGCTATCTCATCCGATTCTAATTCAATAATGTGGTTCGGGTCTTTCACATATTTACTTAACATAGATATGTGAAAAACGTTATAAACACGAGACATACTTGGCGGTAAGATGAGTCTATAGGCCACAGTTCCTACTCGATCGAGGATTACAAATGGGCCAATGAATTGAGGATTGAGCTTTTCTCTCTTTCCAAATCTCGTAACTCCTTTCCATGGAGCAACACGTAACAACATATAATCTCCAATATTGAATTCCACGTAATTTCTATGAAGATCAGCATAACTCTTTTGTCGATCTTGTGAGGTTTTTATACGTTGTCAGATCATTTGAATCTTTTTCGTAGTCATACGTACCAACTTCGGTCCCAACAACGTTCCTTCACCCACCTCATCCCAGCATACTGGAGAATGACACTTTCTTCCATACAACGCCTCAAATGAAGCCATGCCAATACTTGCTTGATAACTGTTATTGTAGGAAAACTCCACCAATGGTAAGAACTTGTCCCAACTTCCTTTGAAGTTAAGGACACAAAGTCTTAATAAATCCTCAAGAGTTTGAATAGTTCACTCCGACTGCCCGTCTGTTTGAGGATGATATGCCGAACTAATTCGTAAATTCATGCCCATAGCTTTTTGTAAACTAACCCAAAATCGTGAAGTGAATCTTGGGTCTCGATTAGAAACTATGGATACTGGCATGCCATGCAGTCTTACAATCTCATTTATGTACATATGAGTAAGACGTTCAAGTGTATAAGTTTCTCGTATCGATAAAAAATGAGCAGACTTGGTCAATCTATCAACAATGACCCAAATCGCATCAATGCCTTGAGAAACCTTGGGAAGACCAGTAACGAAATCCATTGTAATGTGCTCCCACTTCCATTTTAGAATTTTAAGTGGTTGTAATGGACCTTTTGGCACTTGATGCTCCTCCTTGACTCGTTGACAAGTTAGACACCTTGAGATAAACCCCGCTATCTCTCTCTTCATATTGCTCCACTAAAATGTATGTCAAAGATCACGATACATTTTGGTACTCCCAGGATGGATTGCAAATGGTGTGTTGTGCACCTCCATCATGATTTTATACTTCAAGTCAGAATTGTTAGGAACACAAAGTCTGGAGTTGACTCGAAGTATTCCTTCTTCATCGATTCTTGCTTCCAAAATAGCACCTTCTTGCACTTTCTTCCTCATACGCATCAGCTCCAGTCTGTAGCTTGAGCAGCTTTAACTTTATCGATTAAAGTCGGTTCTACTCGTATATTCGCCATCATCACATGGGTCCCTGGAGTCTTTAACTCTATCTCTATCCTTTGTAAGTCATACAAAATGGGCCTTTGCGTTGACAATATCGCACTTGAACCCGCATATGATCTTCTACTCAATGTATCAGCTATTACGTTCGCTTTTCCAGGATGGTATTGAATGGTATGATCGTAATCTTTCAACAGCTCAAGCCATCTTCGTTGCCGCATGTTGAGTTCTTTTTTAGTGAAGAAATATTTGAGGCTTTTATGATCCGTATAGATCTCCACCTTCTCTCCATACAGGTAATGCCTCCAAATCTTAAGGGCAAAAATGACAGCTGCCAACTCTAGATCATGAGTAGGATAATTCCTCTCATATTCTTTGAGTTATCGTGAGGCATAGGCTATGACTTTCCCATGTTGTATGAGAACACATCCTAAACCTTTGCTTGAAGCATCACTGTAGATGACAAATGCCTCCAAACCAGATGGTATTGCCAGAACAGGTGCTGAAATAAGTCTCCTCTTGAGTTCTTGAAAACTCATCTCACAATCCTCGCTCCAACCAAATTTTGTATCTTTTCGAGTCAACTGAGTTAATGGAGTAGTGATTCGAGAAAACCCTTCTACGAATCTCCGATAATAACCAGCTAAGCCGAGAAAGCTACGTACTTCGGTCACTGACTTAAGTTGCTCCCAGCTTTGAATTGCTTTAATCTTTTTCAGGTCAACAGATATTCCATGATTTGATATCACGTGCCCAAGGAATGCTACTTCCTCAAGCCAGAACTCACATTTCTTCAACTTGGCATATAGCTTGTTTTCACGAAGCTTTTGGAGTATCAGCCTCAAGTGTTGCTCATGATCTTCACGGCTTTTGGAGTAAATAAGGATGTCATCAATAAAGATGACCACAAAGTGATCCAAATATTCCTTGAATACTCGGTTCATCATATCCATGAAGGCAGCAGTAGCATTAGTCAATCCAAAAGACATGACTAGGAATTTGTAATGCCCGTACCGAGTTTTGAAAGCAGTCTTTGGGATGTCATCGGTTTTAATCTTTAACTGATGATATCCGGAACGAAGATAGATCTTTGAAAAGAATTTGGCGCCTTGTAACTGGTCAAATAGGTCATCAATACGAGGTAACGGGTACCTATTTTTGATGGTGACATGATTCAACTCCTGATAATCAATACAAAGTTGCATACTTCCATCTTTCTTCTTCACCGAACGTAAACAGAGAGCACCCCAAGGAGATGTACTAGGGCCGAATGAAACCGATGTCTAACAATTCTCGTAGTTGGGTTTTAACTCTCCGAAGTTCAATAGAGCCATTCGATATGGGGCTTTGGAAATGGGTTTTGTATCGGATTCAAGGTCGATACAAAATCCAATTTCACGCTTCGGGGTAGGCAGAAGTTCTTCGGGAATACATCAGGAAATTTATTAACAATAGAAATATCATTCAAAACTGATGTATTTTTGTTTAAATCCGTGACATGAGCTAAGAAAGCTTGACATCCGTTTTTCAATAAACGAATAGCTTTATGGCTTGAGATGACAGTGATTGACTTTAGTGGTTTGGTTGCTTGAATTCACATAATAGGTTGGTTAGGAATATGAAAGCTAACAATCTTATGAAAATAATCAATTTTAGCATGATGAGTAGTCAACCAATCAATTCCTAAAATCACATCGAATGCAAGTATTTTTAAAGAGATAAGATCGACAGGTAACGCGCGGTTACCAATTTGAATCAAACAAGATTTATAAACATTGGATGTAATGAAGGTTTCTCCCAACAAAGTTTTAATAGATAAATCAAAGTTTAATTTCTCCGGAGTCAATTTTAAACGTTGAGCGCAAGTAGGAAAAATAAAAGAATGGGTAGAACCGGTATCAAATAAGGTATAGACTTCACTAGAGTCTATGATTAGCTTACCCGTGATCACCTCGTTCGGATTCCTCACTTTTTGGGAGGTTAAGACAAACACACTTCCTTGAACTACCGATTTTGTCTTGTCTAGGACGACCTTTGATGCCTCCATCCCAGCTGGACTTGACTTTGGACTGCTGCGTATAGTTGGACTGATGTGTCCCTCCCCTTTGCGTGATTTGTAACATCTGACCGTGGTCGATTCTCCTTCCTTAATAATGGTCTTTGGTCTTTGACGTCTTACCATCATTATTGAGTCTCCTCTTCTTGAAATTTCCACTTCTATTATCTTGGCCATGATTAACACCGAAGTGGTTACCATTTTTGGCATGTTGATTCCTCCATGTTTTTGTTGTCACCGCTCGATGATCGCTACCATTTGGTATTATCGACTTCGTTTTTTCTCTCTTGGTTGGGTTGACTCATTATCGCGCTCCAATAACTAAGCCCTATTTACAATATCTGAATACAAACACAGTTTGTGAGAAATGAGGTATTGACGTATTTCGGGTTTCAAACCTCGCAGAAACATTCGCGTCATTCTCTCCTCATTATCAACCAAATGAGATGCGAACCAGGACAACTCGGCAAACTTAGCCTCGTACTGCGACACGGTCATATTGTTTTGCTCTAGTTTGATGAATTCCACCTCCTTCATGTGACGAATACTTTCGAAAAAGTACTTGTCATTGAACAGTTCTTGGAACTTTTCTCAAGACATTTTTAGTCGGCAGGCTGAGTACGTTTTACTGATTTCCACCAGTAATCTGCCTCTCATCTCAACATGAAGGTGACAAAGGGAACCTTTTTCTCCTCGGAGCATCCCAAGACATCAAATATCTTGGTGATCTGTTTTATTCACTTCTCCGCCTTAAGTGGTTTTGGCTCTCCCAAAAACTCCGGTGGTCCCAGCTCCTTGAACTGCTTAGCAGTGAACATCCGAGAGTTGCCAGTGTTTCCACTTGCATTTTGAACAGGAGCCACTCTCGCCTGATGTTGCATGAATTGCATAAAGCCTCTGAACATCCCATCGTTCATCATTTGATCGGTGTTGTTGTTTACCTGAGGATTATTGTCTTCCTGTTGCACATTATCCTGGATATTGATCGTTGGTGATTCAACGATCTCATGTGCTTCATTGTTTATCTCGACATTTTTAGATGCCATTTTCAAACACTGCCACAAAACAAGGGTTAATTGACATGCCACATATTATCCCTATACTCTGACCGACTAATTAAATACCAAATAAACTTAGGTAGGTCATACTAGCGAAGAAATTCACCGTCTCTCCCCTCCTAGTTCTTGTCTTACATCTCAGCCAGGGATCATATCCCTAAGCTTTGATACTAACTATGACACCCCCAAAATAGGTATACATCACCCATCTTGGGTCGCTAAATACATGGTATTGAATACAAATACAAACTTAATTATACAACATGAGCTGAGAGTTTTTACACGAATATTGTCTTCTAGACAATATCCAAACTCAAATGGAGTCCTCATTGCATTTATTGTCACACTATTTTATATAATAGTGAGGACTACTATAACACCATCTCGGACCATCACTCCGTTCCCCGACTAGTTCCGGCTACGTTCTCATTTCCTGAAGAGAACAATGGAAGTAAAAGAGTGAGCTCAACTAGCCCAGTAAGAAATATTATGACTAAGATAATGCAGAATAAGTTATCATTAGCCTTCAACAATGTTAAACTGATAGAATATAATAGACAACAAGTTTAACTGCAGCGGAACAAGCAATTCATTAGAAGAGTCAAGTAGAGAATGATATCTACCATCTTCTATGATTTAAAAAGTTTATCATTAACTTTATCGCTGGGACTCAGCTTAATAAATAAATCACATCATCGAATCATCCCTGCACTACGGGCCAATGATATTCATTAGTATCACGTCCACAAGCACTACGAGCCAAAAATATTCGTGTAATCATTAATGGTCATGAGCATACCAAATTATCCCTGGTCATAATCATACCAATCAACAGTCCATCTATGAACGTAAGCCAAAGATGACTTTCATCACAATATAAGCATGAGTATGATGACAATGATATAAGAATTCAATTAAAAGAAAGCAAAGGATAAATTTTTAAAGATTTATAATTTAATTTATCCAGAATTCAATAATGTCCAAATTATCAACATGATATTGCTTTGTAGAGTAAAATTCAAGAATAATATCCATGTATCAAAAATAATTTGGTCAGAAAAAGAAATAAATTTTTCGGTAACCCCGTGAATAGTACTTCGGGAATAATACCTTGACATAAAAAGTACCCTGAATACCCGAATGAACAATATTTGAGTTAATAGTAACTAGGTGAATAGTAACCTGTGAATAGTAACTCGTGAATAGTATCCTGACATGAAAAGTGCTCCAAATACCCAAGAGAATAATATTATAGTGAATAGTAATCCGGTGAATAGTAACCCATAAATAGTACCCCGGGTGAAAATATTGATATTTAATAAGAAAGTTCAGATTAATATTCCAATGAAACAATACTGGATGAAGCGTAAAACTCAAGGATATTCCCCTAATTTCAAGGATTATAGAAGCAATACTTACCATAGTAAGTTTAGATTTAAGAATATGAAAAGAATTAATATACGAAAATTGCAAATGGATTTAATAGATAACCAATCTGGACTATTGATGGTGGTTTTAATAGTAATTAATATGAACCGTCTGTTCTAATAATAAAACAATCTGGACCGTTCGTGAATCAGTTACTATTTAGTTCATTCTCCTATAAATAAAAACTTAATTCTTCTTTCATTCTCACCAATTCACTAAGATTCACAAGAGACACTATAGAGAGAGAAACTATAGAGAAAGAAACTATAGAGAGCAAGAAGAAGAGTATTCTGCTACTTCACTATTGCAGTATCCAGTCTTTTACTAATCTTTCGTATTCATAAGGAATACTATTTTTCGTATTCATCCTTTAATATGTTGGAATAACCTGTCTACGCGAATTACGTACCGCATGACAGGTAAAAATTCATTTGCAGTTTCGTATATTATTTCGTTTCATATTCTTAAATCTAAACTTACTATGGTAATTATTGCTTCTATAATCCCTGAAATTAGTGGAATATCCTTGAGTTTTGCGCTTCATCCAGTATCATTTCATTGGAATATTGATCTGAACTTTCTTATTAAATATCAATATTTTTCCCAGGGTACTATTCATAAGTTACTATTCATGGGTTACTATTCACTCGGGGATTCAGGGTACTTTTTATGTTGGGATACTATTCATGGGTTACTATTCACCCAGGTACTATTCACTCTAGTATTATTCACTCGGGGATTCGGGGTACTTTTTATGTCGGGGTACTATTCACGAGGTACTATTCACCCAAAAAATTTATTTCTTTTCTGTCCAAATTATTTTTGATACATGAATATTATTCTTGAATTTTACCCCACAAAGTAGTATCATGTTGACAATTTGGACATTATTGAATTCTGAATAAATTAAATTATAAATCTTTAAAATTTATCCTTTGCTTTCATTTAATTGAATTCTTATATCATTGTCATCATCCTAATGCTTATATTGTGATGAAAGTCATCTTTGGCCCATATTGCATAGATGGACTATTGATTGGTATGATTATTGTGAGATCCCGAATTTTATGAAATAAAAGTATTCAATTTTTCTATTTTGGTAAATAGTTAAATTGATAAAAGTTTAAAGTTAAGGGTGATATTTAAAAAATTTTCAAAGTAAGAAAGTTTTCATAAAATAATCGGTGATAAAAGTACAGTAATACGCTTAGTTGCATAGTAGCACACGGTATTGATTATTGATGCTTACATAAGAAGTCACTCAGTTATACTCAATTATTGCTACAATAATTACTGCATCATATCTCTTATATTATTGATTCAATTATTGTCACAAGATTATCTCAGATAATATGTTATATTATTAAATCAATAATTGAGGCGACAAAGTTATTCATATTATTATTTACAATATTGACAATGTCTAGAAGTTACATCAAGAGAGGTTTGGTCACCTAATTGCGGCTACCAATAAGGAGAAATCCTTATCGAAAAGCCCCTCTTTCACAGGAGCGACACGATTGTTAAATATTGTGAATTATAATATTAATGATGAATAAGTTCGTGTTGATTAAAGATGAAATTGATAGTTTCATTGTGTTGGAATTATTAGTGTTAGTGAAAATCGATATTTATTTCGATAATAATTGATGTCTGAAGGTTATATTGACCAATCGGGTAATTAACCAGATAAATGAGCAATTAATTGCTATTGATTCACATGCTTATAACTATGTGTTCACAAGCAGTGGAGTGTTTCAGACTTTTCTTCTTCTTCTTCAGAATCTGAAGCTTCTATATCCCCATATAAGCTTCCTTGATGTTCAGCAACAGTAGGAACATGTCCTTCTTCCTCAGACTTAACATCTGTTGAACCATCATATGAGCTTGTTAGAGCATTAGCAGTGGGAGATCCAATTGTTTTATCTTTCACACTTTCTTCAGCAGTAGAATGGTTATTCTGAGGGTTGTCCATTGGACTTGTACATTCTTCTTCATTACCAGATTTGGCTATTTCTTTCACAGACTCAACTTCTTCTTCATTGCTAGAATTACTCTTTGATGATTTATCCTTGAGGCTTTCAGATCCTTTCTCATTTTTTGACTCTACTTTTCTCTTTCTTTTTGAGTAGATCGACTTCTTTGAGGAACTGGAACAGACTTTTTCATTACCTTTGCTTTCTCCTTGGATGACCCTTGGAGTAATCTGTTACTCCTTTTTTTTGGGATACCTTCAGTTGATGCTTTTACTTCTCTTGCTTTATGCTTCTTTTTGTCGATGGAGAGACTGCTTGGTGGAGCCTTTGTATTCTTCACATTCTTAAATTTTTTCTTTGCTAGAGTGGTTGCTGCAGGTACAGATTCGTCAGATTGAGACATCTGGTCTTCTATTTTTTTGCCTTCCTCTTCCTTGCAGAGACCTTGCTACTGCTACCAGATGTCATTAGCCTTTTGTTTTCCTTGGGATTTTTCTTCCAATTTTCAAACAACTGTGGGGACATCACTTTATGAACATTAAGGATTTCACCTTCACCATCCTTAATTTTATTCTTCAGCTTTTTCTTCAAAATGATACTTAAAAACCTTCCATGGAAAATCTTTGTGAGGGGTTTTTCATTTAACCTTTTCTTTTCTTCCTTATCCAGCCATTTCGACATTTGGTCAAGCAGGATAGCTCCAAAGTTGATACGTTTCTTCATAACTATTGCAAACATGATCTTTAGCTATTGATCAATCACAGTGTCATGTGCAGTGTCCTTGCATAGGATACATTTGCCCACTATTTCAGCAAGGAACTCGAATTCTTCAGGAAAATCCTTTTTCTTCATGTCCTTCAGACTAGGGTTTCTTCTATACTGCATAATTTTCTTAGCTTTTTCAGTGTCAATTTCATCTAGACTTTCCAGATCTAGGTCAGGAAGACCTAAGCATTGATTGATGACGGATGAATTCAGTTTCAGAATCTGACCCTTGACCTTGGTGGAAAGGATTCTATAATTTATAGTTGCGTTTGAGTGAAACTCTTTAACCAGGTCAACATATATCCGAGTACTTGCCTCCAGACATTTTGAGAATCCAGCCTTCTTTATAAGTTCAAGAATATCCCTGAACTTCTTCTCAGATTTCACAAACGTCTTTGTTATGAGCTGAATGCCAGTAATTACTCGCCAATTTGCCATTTGAAGAGTTTGAATTTTCTGGGTTTATGACTTTGTGAGGCTCTTGTGAGATGTCAGAAAGAGATTCTTGGTTTGATAATTGTTTGAGAGGGTTTGGATGTTTTCGAGTTGGTTAGGTTTTGCCTTGAATATGGATTTGACAGGCGTGCAAAATTTTAGGAACCCGCTAAAATGAAATTGCCAATTATTTTAATTTCCCTCTTGTAACTATTCCCACCACGTTTCTTAGTGGGACATTTATAAGTCGCTGATAGGTCACAATCTATAACTCCTTCATCATGTCCGTTCCCCTGACTTGACTTTTCTTCTGTTGACTGTTCCAGTACGTAGAGTAGCTTGATGAGATTGCTGTATACTCTACGATTTTCTTTGACAACTCAACGATTATCTCCTGAGAGATGCTTCAGTGAGCGTTTTGACATTGATCCTCATTTTGCATGGATTAACCACTGATACGCCCCAATTGAGTTAGGGCACTGAAATCCTGAAGTGAATTTACAAGACATCTTTTCTAAACTGTATTCATAGCTTCGCTCTACACGATCTAAATAGTTTGATGTGTCCCAGATTCTGCTGAGCTTCTCTTGAGCTAGTGTATTCTTTGGAAAGACTGTGATCGTTGAGCCTTCTTTATGATCGTTGAGGTTTCACTACGATCGTCGAGTTTTACTTCATAATCTATTCTACGATCGTTGTCTGTCCTGGTCCTTGAGATGAACTTAACTAAGCATTCCCTCTGGGTTAATGTAGCTCAGGAAGGGCCAACCTCTTAGAGTGAACTAAGGGTTAGGTTTGTTCCTGAGGTGCTTTTCAGATGAAAAACTTTAGAAGTTGATTAGCACTGATATCTCATTTGACCTTTTCTACTGGGAAGTTCATCCACCAACTTTAGACATTTGCATTATGTGAGACCCCAAATTTTATGAATAAAGATTTAATTTCTCAAAATAATTTTTTTTGTGAATATTATGGTGTGGATTTAATATAATGTTATAGTTGTGGGTAATATTTATAAATTTTGCAAAGTAAGCAAGTTGTTATATAATATTCGATTGGTCGGGGAATATTTTTTTTGTTGGGAATATCCAAATGCGATGGTACAATCATTGGTGGACCCCTAGCGGTAAGTATTGTCGTATTTAGAAAACGACAGAATTATCTTTTTATAAAAATAACGGCGAAAGTGTTACCGTTAAAACTGTTGAACTACTCGGTAGTAAAAGTACAGTAATATGCTTGGTTGCATAGTAGTACACGATATTTATTAGTGATGCTTACGTAAGAAGTCACTCAGTTATACTCAATTATTGCTACAGTAATTGCTGCATCATATCTCTCATATTATTGATTCGATTATTGTCATAGTATCATCTGCATAATATGTTATATTATTAAATCAATAATTGAGACGACAAAGTTATTCATATTATTAAATTGCAATATTTACAATGCCTAGAAGTTCTGTCAAGGAGAGGTTTGGTCATCTAATTGCGCGCCAATAAGGAGAAATCCTTATCGGAAAGCCCATTTCCTGGGAACGACCTGATTGTTAAATATTATGAGTTGTAATATTAATGATGAATAAGTTTGTGTTGATTAAAGATGAAATTGATAGTTTCATTGTGTTGGAATTATTAGTGTTAGTGAAAATCAACATTTATTCCGATGATAATTGATGTCTGGGGGTTATATTGATAAATCGGGTAATTAATCGGATAAATGAGCAATTAATTGCTACTAATTCACATGCTTATATAACTATTTGTTCACATGTGTGTACTATTGAATCACATTCTTGTACTATTAGAAGAGTTGGTGCAAGATTGATAATACTTGCATGACTAAGTTAAAAATGGAGGTATTATACTGTAATTCATATTTTCACATGATTATAACTATTGATTCACATGATTGAACTATTGATTCACATTATTTAATATTAGGGGAGGTGGTACAAGTTTGATAATACTTGCAGGACTAAATTAAAAATGAAAGAAAAGTTGGAGGTATTGTACTGTAATATTTCGAGCCCCAAAACGTGCAATTATCAAAACTATATTTTCCTATAAATAGAAGCTCATTCTTCCTTCATTTCTCACCAATTCACTAAAGCTTTAGAGTATTATTATAGAGAGAAATTATAGAGAGAAAGAAGAAGAGAAGTCTGCTACCTCACTATTCCAATATCCAGTTTCTTCTAAGGTAAGGGCTATTATTTCTTTCGTATTCATGAAGAGAGCTTCTGTTATTCCATTCTTTATTATTATGTTAGAATAACCTGTCCATGCGAAATACCGCATACATGGTGAAATTTTTCTGTTATTCCATTCTTTATTATTATGTTGGAATAACCTGTTAATGCGAAGTACCGCATACATGGTGAAATTCTTATGTTATTCCAATCTTTATTATTACATTTGGAATATCACATGCATGCGGATTCGCTAGACACTGGTTCCATTCTTTATTATTCTGTTGGAATAAACATACATGCGATCTATCGCATGCATGGTGAATTCTTTGTTACTCCATTCTTTATTATTACATTTGGAATATCATATGCATGCGGATTACGCTAGACTGGTTCCATTCTTTATTATTACATTGGAATAACTTTATGCTGTATGGTCTATCGCATGCATGGTGAATTCTTCTATTAATCCATACTTTATTATTCTGTTGGAATATCCTGTCTGTGCGGATTACGTATGACCTGGTTCCATTTCTTATTATTCTGTTGGAATAACCTGTCTATGTGGATTATCACATGCATAGTGAATGATCCTTCGTATTCATTCCTTATTAAATTGTGGAAATGATCTGTCTACGTGAATTACCACATGGCGGGTGAAAATCCATTTGCAGTTTCATATATTCTATGATACTCATTTGGTTAAAGTTTTGGCTTCTATACTCCATGAAATTAGTAGAATATCCTGGATATTTGTGCTTCATCCGGTATCTTTTCATGGAAATATTCTTCTGAGCATTCTTGAATTTTACTCCACAAAGCAATATCATGTTGACAATTTGGACATAATTGATTTCAAGATAAATTAACTTATAAATCTTTAAAATTTATTCTTGAACTTGTTTTATTGAATTATTATGTCATTGTCATCATCCTCATGCTTATATTGTGATGAAAGTCATCTTTGGCTTACGTGCATAGATGGACTTGGTATGATTATGACCAGGGATTATTCGGTATAATCATGACCTGTAATGTTATAAATGATGTGGTAAAAGTCCTCAGTAGCCTGTAGTTGCATTGATGGCAGTTTTTGGTATGATTATGACCAGGGATTATTCGGTATAGTCATGACCATTGATGATTTAATGAATATCCTTGGCCCGTAGTGCAGGGATGACTCGATGATGTGGTTTATTTATTAAAATTTGAGTCTCGATAAAAATTGATGAAAACATTTTAAATCATAGAAGATAGTAGATATCATGCTCTACTTGACTCTTCTAATGGATTGCTTATTCATTGCAGTTAAACTTGATGTCTATTGTATTTTATCGGTTTAACATTGTTGAAGACTAATGATAATTTATTACGCATTATCTTAGTCATAATATTTCTTCTTGGGCTAGTTGAGCTCACCCTTTCTTTTCTTTATTCTCTGTGAAATGAGAGCGTGGCGAGAGACTAGTCGGGGAGCGAGAGTGACGTCCGTCCGGATGATAGCATTAGTAGTCCTCACCATTCTATTAAATAGTGTGACAATAAATGTAATGAGGACTCCATTGAGTGTGGATATTGTCTATATGACAATATTCTTATTAAAACTCTTAGATTATGTTTTGTCGTATTTTACACGACTGTTGTATAATTAAGTTGTATTTGAATTTTGTACCATGTATTTGGCGACTCAAGATGGGTGATCTATACCTATTTTGGGGGCGTCACACATTGGCTGTAATCGTGGTGTCCTCCTGCTCCTACACTACGATCAGATGTTTGATCGTAGGCGCTCCACGATTTTGAGTTGGGTGGTTGACAAGGTTATCAGTAGTACATTTTGAGACATTCATACTGGCTATGGATCTTCATTTGGTTCATCAGCCACAAAGTTTTGGGACTTTGTAACTGGTATAATGCTCCATAGTGTATTTCTGATACTTTCAGTGTTGTTTTTCCTTAACAAATCACTGCTTCCTCATAGTTGATACTACCTTCTCAGAGGAGTGTGAGATCTTCTTCTTTATGTGCATCAGAAGGCAACCTTGCATATCTCCTTTTGACTGGAATCAGCACTATCATTTAAACCTCATTGGATCACAGAAATAGATATCTTCAGGACTGATCATTCTATGATAATTTGACAGAACTACGAATATAGTCTTCTTTGACAGTTTGTACTTGTGGAGTTCTACTTTTCTAATGAGTTTCTCGAGGGTTCTTCTCAGATGATATGCTTTGGATGATTGAGCATATAAGACCCTTTTTATCTTAGGGTAAATGGTCTACTTCCATATAGATATTAACAATCATGTGAGCTTCATTCATGTTAGCTCAACAAGTCTCCAAGAATAAACTTTGACAAACACTAATTTTGTTGGAACATTTCGGAAATGTATTAAGTCTCCAGTTGGTTGAATCTTCTCTACTGAAGTCATCTGCTTCAATATTCCTTAGTGTGGTTAGATAGACCAACTACCTGCAGATCGAATAAATTTCTATTTTGGTACTCATGGTTAAATGAGTCCTGCTAGGTTAGTTTCCAAAATCCTTGTTCCTCATATATTTTAATTTTCATCACATCAACAATCATTTTTATGCATGTATTTAGGTATGACATTTTAAGATGCATGACGATGAGTGTATAAGATTAATCATTTTAATAGAACACTCTTTTTCTTTGATGGTTTCATCATTTGCTTGATTATGTTCACAAATTTTAAATGTTCACAATGTGAGAATCAGTTCTATGACTTATTTGTATCTAGTTGATTCATGGAGATGATCAGTTTCTATGAATCTTTAAGATACTCTTGTTGAACTGATCAAACTCTATGTTTTAAAAAAAATCTAGAACAAAAATTTGTAAGTACATACTAACCCGTCAGCAAGGATTACTCCATTTATGGTTAATTAAATCTTGACACACTTATGATCTATTTCAGACTTCTTTCAAGATGTTATCTTCACTCTAAAACTTTGATGGAGAGAAAGTTTGTTAGCATTTGAATTTCCACCCTTAGTGTACTTTCTCTCTTCCCTTTTTTAGGTAGAACACGGTCTCTTGATAGAATACTGTTATAGTATAAAAGTTGATGCAACATGATGATTACATTAATATCACTGAGGAACCATACCTTTTTACTGTCAGTTTCTTGACAGTCATTTATCTCAATATAATAAGGTTAGGCATTGATGTGCATATTTTTACATTCATTTCTTACATCTTGTTGCTCCAGTTGTCCTTCGATCAATCAATCATAGTCTTGAAGATGTAAGCTAAGAAAATCTTGGCATCCTAAGTTCCTTGACGACCTTGAACCTCAAGGTTCACATCCATCTACTGGATAGCCAAATACATTTTTGAGAGATTCTTCTATCTCCTCTGGATAAGTATTTCTTAGAATGTATAGCCTTTCATCTTTCAGACTGGTGGATGTTTGACTATTTTCTGTTAATGCCTCTTGACCTCTCATCTCTGGTCTTCAGACTACACGATTGACTATGGACAAGGATTGGTCTTGTTGCTATGACATTTAGGAACATGAACTAATCTGAGCAACATCAGGTGTATATACACATTTACCTGTACACAGTATTTCCAACGTGTGAGATCATCTGCATTTGCAATTGACTTACTACTAAACTAAGTTTAGAACAATGTTTGTGCCTGAGATCAGACTCAAAGATATTAGCTTTTGAATGTATTATGAGAACCTGCTTTGATACCAATTATTAGTTCCTAGTAGGCACACAATAAATCTAGAAAAGGGGTTAAATAGATCCTTTTCTAATTTTCAAATACTTTTCCTATTTAATTTGGATTGCTAATAACTTAGCATATGACAAACATAAGAATCTTTTCAAGCATATCGGAATAAGTAAAAGATCCCCTTTATTGATATATTCATGAACATACATACATTATTCGTAGAGTTAGTTTAGTTATAAGCAGTCAGTTCATACATAACATTTATAACAGTTAGGTGCATAATGTAAATGACAGAATGTAGAAGACGCAAGGAATTTTAAGTGGTTCAGAGACTCAAGCTCCTAATCCACTCTTCTGCTTTAACTAGCAGGAATTCCACTAAGGAAGGGCAGCACCCTGAATCACTAAGATTCTTTCAAGGCCAGCAGCTTTGGAACTTTAGTTCACTAAGAACTCTTCAAGCTCAGCAGGCTCGGAACGCCTCTAGTTCCCTAGGAACTCTTCAAGCCCAGCAGGCTTGGAACTTTATTTAGTCCCTTCGGACAAGGACCCCTCAGGCCCTGGCTACTTTTTGTTGTTGTTGGTGTTGTTGTTGGTGCCTTGCTACTATGATGTCTTTAAGCTTGAACATCTTCTGTACTTAACAGCTTGGCGTGGTCCTCTTTGCATTCTGCGTAGAGTCTGGACCACATCTTCTCTGGTGAACCATCACCATTTAGGCTTGCTAAGTATTTGAGCTTTTGGTAGACTTCATCTGGCGCTTAGCAATCCCTAAACCCTTCTTGAATGATTTGCAAACATGGTTCTGCATCTGTTCTGTTTCAACTTTTGGTTCCTGGTGATTCATAGAGTGGCTCTCTGAATCTTCTTTTTTCTCTGCCACTTTTTTGAATGCTATCTTATTGGCCTTCTCGGCTCTAAGCTTAGCTGCCATCTTCAGTGGCATTCTCATTCTTGTTGAGTGAAGCTTTTGTCTGTTCAGTTCCTTCTTCAAAGCTGCTTCACTTCCACCTTTGTAGTCTCATTGTCAGTGAGACTTGTTATTTTTAGCTTTGGTGGAACTTGTAGAGTTAACACTATTGTGACGCCCCCAAAACAGGTATACATCACCCATCTTGAGTCGCCAAATACATGGTACATAAATTCAAATACAACTTAATTATACAACAGTCGTGTAAAAATAGGACAAAACATAGCTGAGAGTTTAAACAAGAATATTGTCATCTAGACAATATTCACACTCAATGGTGTCCTCATTACAATTATTATCACACTATTCCATAGAATAGTGAGGACTACTAAAGCCATTTATCCTGGACCATCACTCCATTCCCCGACTCGTCCCAGCTATATTCTCATTTCTCAAGAGAACAATGAAAGAAAGGGTGAGCTCAACTAGCCCAAGAAGAAATATTATGACTAAGATAATGCGAGAATAAATTATCATTAGTCTTCAACAATGTTAAACCGATAAAATACAATAGACATCAAGTTTAAGCTGCAATGAATAAGCAATCCATTAGAAGAGTCAAGTAGAGCATGATATCTACTATCTTCTATGATTTAAAATGTTTTCATCAATTTTTATCACGAGACTCGACAATAAATAAACCACATCATCAAGTCATCCTCGTATTACGGCCAAGGATATTCATTAAATCATCAATGGTCATGACTATACCGAATAATCCCTGGTCATAATCATACCAAAAACTATCCATCAATGCACTACAGGCTACTAAGGACTTTTACCACATCATTTATAACATTACAGGTCATGATTATACCGAATAATCCCTGGTCATAATCATACCAAGTCCATCTATGCACGTAAGCCAAAGATGACTTTCATCACAATATAAGCATGAGGATGATGACAATGACATAATAATTCAATAAAATAAGTTCAAGAATAAATTTTAAAGATTTATAATTTAATTTATCCTGAACTCAATAACGTCTAAATTGTCAACATGATACTTCTTTTTGGAGTAAAATTCAAGAATGCTCAGAAGAATATTTCCATGAAAAGATACTAGATGAAACGCAAATATCCTGGATATTCTACTAATTTCATGGAGTATAGAAGCCAAAACTTTAACCAACTGAGTATAATAGAATATATGAAACTGCAAATGGATTTTCACCCACCATGCGATAATTCACGTAGACAGATCATTTCCACAATTTAATAAGGAATGAATACAAAGGATCATTCACCATGCATGCGGTAATCCACATAGACAGGTTATTCTAATGAGAATAATAAAGAATGGAATAATGTATGATTCACCGTGCTGCATGCGATAGACCGCATGCGTGATGAGTTATTCCCAATGAATAATAAAGAATGGAACCGTGTCATGTCATAATACGCATGATGTGATATTCAGCAAGAATAATAAAGAATGGAATAACAAATGAAATTCACCGGGCATGCGATAGACCACACACAGATGAGTTATTCCAGCAGTAATAATAAATAATGGAACGAAGTCATGCGTGTCACGCACAAGCAGGATATTCCAGCGAGAATAATAAAGAATGGAATATGAGAAGAATTTCACCATGTATGCGGTACTTGCATAGACAAAGTTATTCCAACATAATAATAAGGAATGGAATAACAAAAGAATTTCACCATGTATGCGATGACTTGCAGATATACTGAGTTATTCAATAGAATAATAAAGAATAGAATAACACCCGAATTCACTGGGCGCGACGATACATGCATAATGAGTTATTCCAGCGGAATAATAAATAATGGAACCGAGTCATGCGTAATACGCATACGCATGTGATATTCCAATAGAATAATAAAGAATGGAATAACAGAAGCTCTCTTCATGAATACGAAAGAAATAATACCCCTTACCTCAGAAGAAGACTGGATATTGGAATAGTGAGGTAGCAGACTTCTCTTCTTCTTTCTCTCTATAATAATTGCTCTATTGCTTTAGTGAATTGGTGAGAAATGAAGGAAGAATGAGCTTTTATTTATAGAAAAATATAGTTTCGATAATTGCACATTTTGGGGCTCGAAATATTACAGTATAATACCTTCCTCTTTTCCTTCATTTTTAATTTAGTCCTGTAAGTATTATCAAACTTGCACCACCTCCCCTAATAGTAAATCATATGAATCAATAGTAAATCATGTGACTCAATAGTTCTAGACATGTGAAAATATGAATTACAGTATAGTGCCTCTATCTATACCTCCATTTTTAACTTAGTCATGCAAGTATTATCAATCTTGCACCAACTCCCCTAATAGTACATGAATGTGAATCAATAGTACTCACATGTGAACAAATAGTTATAATCATGTGAATCAATAGCAATTAATTGCTCATTTATCTGGTTAATTACCCGATTGGTCAATATAACCTCCAGACATCCATTATTATCAAATAGATGTTGATTTCCACTAACACTAATAATTCCAACACAATGGAACTATCAATTTCATCTTTAATCAACATGAACTTATTCATCATTAATAATATAATTCACAATATTTAACAACCAGGTCGTTCCTAGGAAAGAGGGGGATTTCCCATAAGGATTTCTTATTATTGGCGCGCAATTAGGTGACCAAACCTCTCCTTGACAGAACTTCTAGACATTGTCAATATTGCAAATAATAATATGAATAATTTTTTCGTCTCAATTATTGATTTAATAATATAACATATTATGCAGATGATACCGTGACAATAATTGAATCAATAATATGAGAGATATGACGCAGCAATTACTGTAGCAATAATTGAGTATAACTGAGTGAATTTTTACGTAAGCATCAATAATCAATACTGTGTGCTACTATGCAACCACGCGTAATACTGTATTTTTACTATCGGGTAGTTCAACAGTTTTAACGGTAACACATTCGCCGTTTATAAAATGATAATTCTGTCGTTTTCTAACTAAGACAATACTTCCATTGTGGGGTCCACCAATGATTGTGCTATCGTATGGATATTCCCCGACAAAAAGAATATTCCCCGGCCAAACGAATATTTTATAACAACTTGTATACTTTGCAAAATTTATAAATACTACCCACAACTATGACATTATATCAAATCCACACCATAATATTCAAAAAAATATTTCGAGAAATTTAAATCTTTATTCATAAAATCTGGGGTCTCACAACTATAGCATTCCAACAACTCAACGATCCTTTAACTCAGCAACGTCTGATCTTTGAAGCTCTAGCTGATATATACTCCTTCCCAATCATCTCATTGGAATATAGCCGTTGAAAACTATTTGAATTGCTTCATAGATCTCGAGTTATTTGGTGCAGATTGCTTGATGTGATGTGACAACCATTTTATGACTTTACTGACATAGCAATCTGCTACCTTACCTACCGCCTTAGAGTTGTCATCTTTTCGTGTCAGGCAAGTAGTCATCCTTATTTCTTTTTTCTGACTTCTTGATTATAGCATCAGAAGTTGTCCTTTTACATCAATGCTCTCAAACAACAATGTTCAAATATCAGTCTTTTGATCGAGCCATTGCCTATGCTTCAATCTTCAGTGACCGAACTCTAGGATTCTGATGCATATGTTCTTGGACCTGATCGTAGTGTGTCTTGTTGAATGTTGCTTATTGACTGATTGAGACAACACTACGATCTTGAAGAGTGTTCATTGGATCTTCAATGTTGAACATCTCTTCCTTCATTTGTGCAGTGCTTCAACACTTCTGTTTGCCTTCGACTGATTTTAGGAACTGGTAGCTTGACTTTAAGACCCCAACTTTTATGAATAAAGATTATTTTTTCTCGAAATATATTTTTGAATATTATGGTTTGGATTTGATATGATGTTATAATTGTGGGTAATATTTACAAATTTTGCAAAGTAAGCAAGTTGTTATAAAATATTCGATTGGTCGGGAAATATTTATTTTAACAGAGAGTATTCGTATGATGGCAAAATCATTGGTGGACCCCATAACGGAAGTATTGTCGGAGTTAGAAAACGACAGAAATGTCTTTTTATAAAAATAACGGCGAAAGTTTTACCGTTAAACTGTTTAAATACCCGGTGGTAAAAGTACAATAATACGCATGGTTGCATAGTAGCACACGGTATTGATTATTGATGCTTACGTGAGAAGTCACTCAGTTATACTCAATTATTGCTACAGTAATTGCTGCATAATATCTCTTATATTATTGATTCAATTATTGTCACAATATCATTTGCATAATATTTTATATTTTTAAATCAATAATTGAGACGACAAAGTTATTCATATTATTATTTGCAATATTTATGCTGTCTAGAAAGTTCTGTCGAGGAAAGGGGTTTGTTCACCTAATTGCGCGCCAATAGGGAGAAATCCTTATCGGAAAGCCCCCTCTTTCCTGGGAATGATCTGGTTGTTAAATATTGTGAGTTATAATATTAATGATGAATAAGTTCGTGTTGATTAAAGATGAAATTGACATTTCCATTGTGTTGGGATTATTAGTGTTAGTTGAAATCGATATTTATTTCGATAATAATTGATATATGGAGGTTAAATTAACCAATAGGATAATTAATCAGATAAATGAGAAATTAATTGCTATTAGTTCACATAAATATAACTATTTGTACACATGAATGAAACTATTGATTCACATGCATGTACTATTAGGGGAGGTGGTGCAAGTTTGATAATACTTGTAGGACTAAATTAATAATAGAGGTATAGATGAAGGTATTATACTGTAATAATTTGAGCCCCTAATCGTGCAATTATCGAAACTATATTTTCCTATATATAGAAGCTCATTCTTCTTTCATTCTCACCAATTCACTAAGTCTCACAAGAACAATTATGGAGAGAAAAGCTATAGAGAGAGAAGCTATAGAGGGAAAGAAGAAGAGTATTCTGCTACTTCACTATTGCAATATTCAGCCTTCTACTATGGTAAAGGATATTATTTCTTTCATATTCGTATGGGATATTATTTTTGTTCAATATCCGTATGAAATAATATTTTCTTTCATACTCTGTAGTATGTAAGTAATATTATTTCATTTCAGATTCTGAATTCTATACTCATTTTGTTAAAGTATTTCTTCTATACTCCGTGAAATTAGTAGAATATCCTTAAAATTTGCGCTTCATCTAGTATCGTTTCACAAGGATATTTTTCTGAACATTCTTGTTAAATTTTAAGATTTTCATGCCGGAGTACTATTCATGGGTACTATTTATTTATACGGCACTATTTATACGTACACCGCTATTTATACGTACAGTACTATTCACAGAGTACTATTTTTGAGACCCCAAATTTTATGAATAAAGATTTACATTTCTCGAAATATTTTTTTTGAATATTATGGTGTGGATTTGATATAATATTATAGTTATGGGTAATATTTATAAATTTTTCAAAGTAAGGAAGTTGTTATATAATATTCGATTGGTCGGGGAATATTCTTTTTGTTGGGAATATCCGTACGATGGTACAATCATTGGTGGACCCCACAACGAAAGTATTGTCGTAATTAGAAAACGTCATAATTATCTTTTTATAAAAATAACGGCGAAAATGTTACCGTTAAAACTGTTGAACTACTCGATAGTAAAAGTACAGTAATACGCGTGGTTGCATAGTAGCACACGATATTGATTATTGATGCTTACGTAAGAAGTCACTCAATTATATTTAATTATTGCTACAGTAATTGCTGCATCATATCTCTCATATTATTGATTCAATTATTGTCACAGTATCATCTGCATAATATGTTATATTATTAAATCAATAATTGCGATGGCAAAATTATTTATATTATTATTTGCAATATTGACAATGTCTAGAAGTTCTGTCAAGGAGAGGTTTGCTCACCTAATTGCGCGCCAATAAGGAGAAATCCTTAACAGAAAGCCCCCTCTTTCCTGGGAACAACCTGGTTGTTAAATATTGTAAATTATAATATTAATGATGAATAAGTTTGTGTTGATTAAAGATAAAATTGATAGTTTCATTGTGTTGGAATTATTAGTGTTAGTGAAAATCGATATTTATTCCGATGATAATTGATGTCTGGGGTTATATTGATAAATCGGGTAATTAATCGGATAAATGAGAAATTAATTGCTACTAATTCACATGCTTATATAACTATTTGTTCACAGGTGTGTACTATTGATTCACATTCATTTACTATTAGGGGAGTTGGTGCAAGATTGATAATACTTGCATGACTAAGTTAAAAATGGAGGTATAGATGGAGGTACTATACTATAATTCGTATTTTCACATGTCTAAACTATTGAGTCACATGATTTACTATTGATTTGCATGATTTACTATTAGGGGAGGTGGTGCAAGTTTGATAATACTTGCAGGACTAAATTAAAAATGAAGGAAAAAAGGAAGGTATTATACTGTAATATTTTGAGCCCCAAAATGTGCAATTATCGAAACTATATTTTCCTATAAATAGAAGCTCATTCTTCCTTCATTTCTCACCAATTCACTAAAGCTATAAAGCAATTATTATAGAGAGAAATTATAGAGAAAAGAAGAAGAGAAGTCTGCTACCTCCTTTATTCCAATTATCCGGTCTTCTTTTGAGGTAAGGGTATTATTTCTTTTCGTATTCATGAAGAGAGCTTCATTATTCCATTCTTTATTATTATGTTGGAATAACTTTGTCTATGAAGTGCCGCATATATGGTGAAATTCTTACGTTATTCCATTCTTTATTGTTATGTTGTAATAACTCTACATGCAAGTATCGCATACATGGTGAAATTCTTACATTATTCCATTCTTTTTATTATTACGTTGGAATATCCTATCTCATGCGGATTACGCATGACACGGTTCCATTCTTTATTATCTTTGTTGAAATAACATGCATGCGGTCTATCGCATGCGCATGGTGAATTCTTTGTTATTCCATTATTTATTATTCTGTTGGAATAACACATCTGCGCGGATCTATCGCATGCATGGTGAATTTTGTTGTTATTCCATTCTTTATTATTCTATTGGAATATCCATGCATGCATGCGGATTACATGACACCGGTTCCATTCTTTATTTATTCGTTGGAATATCTTGTCATGCGGACACATGACACGGTTCCATTCTTTATTATTATGTTGGGAATAACACATGCATGCGATTCTATCGCATGTATGGTGAATTCTTACGTTATTCCATTCTTTATTCTTCTGTTGGAATAACTTGTCTATGTGGATTACTGCATGCATGGTGAATGATCCTTTGTATTCATTCCTTATTAAATTGTGGAAATGATCTGTTTACGTGGATTACCGCATGGCGGGTGAAAATCCATTTGCAGTTTCGTAATTTTTTGACCCTCAAAAATTCTGGAAAAATTTGAAATGATAATTTGATGAGTTTTCTATATTGTGTCCAAAGATGGCGATTTTTGGATGTATAGATTAAGAGTTATGGATTTTATGGGAAAAGACTATTTTAAAAGTAAACCCTTATAACTCCTTGTGGTTAACTCCAAAATTGGTGAAATGTTTATTGGGAGTACATATATATAACAGGATTATACCCTGTAAATAAACCCTAAGTTTATTTGGTATTTAATTGGTCGGTCAGAGTATAGGGATAATATGTGATATGTCAATTAAACCTTGTTTTGTGACAGTGTTTGCGAGTGACATCTGAAAATATTGAGATAAGCAATGAAGCAGATGAGACCGTTGAGTCAGCTCAACCAAAAGGTAACGACCAACAACACGATAATAATCATACCAGTGGTAACGACCATCGGAACAATGATAACTATCGCAGGGGAAATTATTATGCCAAGAATGGTAACCACTTCGGTGGTAATCATGGCTAGGATAATAGAAGTGGAAATTTCAAGAAGAGAAGGTCATTTAGCTTGATTTTGTCCTGTAGCGAAATCTAGTCCAGCTGGAACGGTGGCACCAAAGGCGGATACAAACAAAACAAAGTCGGTGGCTCCAGGGACAGCGTTTTTCGTGACTTCTCAAAAAGCGAGTAACCCAAATGAAGTTAGTATGATTTAGTTAATTATAAATTCTTGCGAAGTCTATACCTTATTAGATACCAGTTCTACCCATTCTTTTATCTCTCTTGCTTACGCTCAACGTTTACATTTGACTTCGAAGAAATTAGACTTTAACTTATCGGTTGAAACTCCGTTAGGAGAAACCTTCATTACATGTGCTATCCAAGTCTAGGATGAGAGTCACAGTTTTGAATGGTATTTCTATTGTTAATAAATTTCCTGACGTATTCTTGAAGACTTCTTAGCCTACCCCTAGAGCGTGAAATCGAATTTTGTATTGACCCTAGTACAAAATCCATTTCTTAAACCCTCAAATATTTTCTTCACCCAAAACGAACGTAACATGCGCCAAAGATGTTGGCTCGAGCTGTTGAATATTACGATCGTACCATTCAATATCATTGTGGAAGAGCGAACGTGGTAGCTTACGCGTTGAGAAGATCGTATGCGTTTATGAGTGCGATGTTGTTAACACAAAAACCTATTTCCTATAACTTACAAATGATGAAGATAGAGTTAAAGACTCTAGGGACCCACGTGAAGATAACGAATATACGAGTAGAATCAACTTTAATCGATAAAGTTAAAGCCGCTCAAGCTACACACCCGAATCCGATGAATGTGAAGAAGGTTCAAGAAGGCGTTATCTTAACCCTCGATTAAATTGACCCATTTGAAATCCTCGATCAAGTAGGAACTGTGGCATATAGACTCATTTTACCGCCAAGTATGTCGCGTGTTCATAACATTTTTTACGTATCGATGTTACGTAAATATGTGGATGACCCGAACCACATTATTAAATTAGAACTAGACGAGACAGCAGAAGATTTAATGTATGAGGAGATATGTGTTAAAATCTTGGATAAGAAGGATTGTATTCAACACTCAAAGGTTATACCTCAAGAGTTAGAATCTGAAATGAAGTCAAGGTATACTTATCTCTTCTAAGATACTGTGCGTGTAGACGTAAATTTCGAGGGTAAAATTTCATAAGGAGGGAGATTGTGAGACCCCAAATTTTATGAATAAAGATTTAAATTTCTCTAAAATATTATTTTTTTTTTGAATATTATGGTGTGGATTTGATATAATGTTATAGTTGTGGGTAATATTTATAAATTTTGCAAAAGTAAGCAAGTTGTTATATAATATTTGATTGGTGGGGAATATTCTTTTTGTCGGGAATATCCAAATGCGACAAGACAATCATTAGTGGACCCCACAATAGAAGTATTGTAGTAGTTAGAAAGCGCGTAATTATCTTTTATAAAAATAAGCTGCGAAAGTGTTACCGTTAAAGCTGTTGAACTACTCGGTAGTAAAAAATACGATGTCTGGCGTGGTTGCATAGTAATACTGCGGTATTGATTATTGATGCTTACCTAAGAAGTCACTCGGTTATACTCAATTATTACTACAGTAATTGCTGCGTCATATCTTTCATATTATTGATTCAATTATTGTCACAGTATCATCTGCATAATATGTTATATTATTAAATCAATAATTGAGACAACAAAATTATTCATATTATTATTTGCAATATTGACAATGTTTAGAAGTTACGTCGAGGAGAGGTTTGGTCACCCTAATTGCTTGCCAATAAGGGGAAATCCTTATCGAAAGCCCCTCTTTCACAGGAGCGACACGGTTGTTAAATATTGTAAATTATAATATTAATGATGAATAAGTTCGTGTTGATTAAAGATGAAATTGATAGTTCCATTGTGTTGGAATTATTAGTGTTAGTGAAAATATATATTTATTCCGATGATAATTGATGTCTGGGGGTTATATTGATAAATCGGGTAATTAATCGGATAAATGAGCAATTAATTGCTACTAATTCACATGCTTATATAACTATTTATTCACATGTGTGTACTATTGATTCACATTCATTTACTATTAGGGGAGTTGGTGCAAGATTGATAATACTTGCATGACTAAGTTAAAAATGGAGGTATAGATGGAGGTACTATACTGTAATTCGTATTTTCACATGTCTAGAACTATTGAGTCACATGATTTACTATTGATTCATATAATTTACTATTAGGGGAGGTGGTGCAAGTTTAATAATACTTACAGGACTAATAAAAATAAAGGAAAAGAGGAAGGTATTATACTGTAATATTTTGAGCCCCAAAATGTGCAATTATCAAAACTATATTTTCCTATAAATAGAAGCTCATTCTTCCTTTATTTCTCACCAATTCACTAAAGCTATAGAGCAATTATTATAGAGAGAAATTATAGAGAGAAAGAAAATGAGAAGTCTGCTAGCTCACTATTCCAGTATCCAGTCTTCTTTTGAGGTAAGGGGAATTATTTCTTTCGTATTCATGAAGAGAGCTTCTGTTATTCCATTCTTTATTATTATGTTGGAATAACTTTGTCTATGCGGCGAAGTGCGCATACATGGTGAAATTCTTTCATTATTCCATTCTTTATTATTATGTTGGAATAACTCCGTCACATGCCAAGCAATCCGCATATATGGTGAAATTCTTACGTTATTCTATTCTTTATTATTACATTTGGAATATCACATGCATGCGGATTACGCTTGACTTGGTTCCATTCTTTATTATTATGTTGGAATAACTCACATCTATGCGATTCATCGCATGCATGGTGAATTCTTTGTTATTCCATTCTTTATTATTCTGTTGGAATAACCTGTCTGTGCAGTCTATCGCATGCATGGTGAATTTTGTTGTTATTCCATTCTTTATTATTCTGTTGGAATATCCTGTCTGTGCGGATTACGCATGACCTGGTTCCATTATTTATTATTTTGTTGGAATATCATGTCTGTGCGGATTACGCATGACCTGGTTCCATTCTTTATTATTATGTTGGGAATAACACATGCATGCGGCTCTATCGCATGCATGGTGAATTCTTACATTATTCCATTCTTTATTATTACATTGGAATAACTTTTCTATGTGGATTATTGCATGCATGGTGAATGATCTTTTGTATTCATTCCTTATTAAATTGTGGAAATGATGCATTTACGTGGATTTCGCGCATGGTGAAAATCCATTTGCGGTTTTCGTAATTTTTTTCGACCCTCAAAAATTTCGGAAAAATTTGAAATGATAATTTGATGAGTTTTCTATATTGTGTCCAAAGATGGCGATTTTTGGATTTATAGATTAAGAGTTATGGATTTTATGTAAAAAGACTATTTTAAAAGTAAACCCTTATAACTCCTTGTGGTTAACTCCAAAATTGGTGAAATGTTTATTGGGAGTACATATATATAACAGGATTATACCCTGTAAATTTCGGAATTTTTGGACAAAAGTACAATTTATGATAAATGTCTAAATATTCAAAGTATTTTGGCCATATGAAAAAATAGTAAATAAATTTAAAAATTTCGAGAAAATATATGTTCAATATGGGACTATATTATGCTAAATCCCAGAAAGGAATAATTTTTGGGACTGATTTGGTATTTTTCATGAAAATAGTTTTGTTACGAACATATGAATTAAATATGTTATGTGAAGTTAAAAAATCGGTAAATAGGAGTTTATGGCTTGGAAATCCTATATAAGGTATATGCAGATTTTTGATGAGTGATTTGATCATTGGTGATGAAATCTTATGATTATGACATTTTTGAATGATTAAATGCATTATTTGGTAAAGTGTAAACAATTAAATTAAATTGTTTATAAGTTTAAGAAGTGATTAAAATATTCTTATAATATTAACAATATTAGATTATGAGTTTATTAAGTGATTGATAATATTTGGATAAATTTAAAGTCTTTAATATTTATCCTTGTTTTCGTTTGATTAATGCTTATATTATTGTCATCATCCTCATGCTTATATTGTGATGAAAGTTATCTGTGGCTTACGTGTATAGATGGACTTGGTATGATTATGACCAGAGATTATTCGGTATAATCATGACCATTGATGATTACATGAATATCCTTGGCCGTGGTGCAGGGATGATTCAATTTTATTTATTGTTGAGTCTCAAATGATAAAGTTGATGAAAAACTTTTTAAATCATAGAAGATAGTAGATTTTATGCTCTACTTGACTCTTCTAATGGATTACTTATTCTGCTACAGTTGTTGATCTAAAACTTGTTGTCTATTGTATTCTATCAGTTGTTATACTATTAAAGGCTAAGGATAATTTATTCTGTATTATCTTAGTCATAATATTTCTTACTGGGCTAGTTGAGCTCACCCTTTCTTTCATTGTTCTTGTAGACACTCAAAATTTTCTGCGCTCCTATTATTAACATTGCAAGAGGGTAAATTCGTCTTTTGGAGATAATCCTGGAAGACAGCTTACATCCATTCCGGATACTACCGGAAGTTAAGTTCCAACCCAGAACACAAACCGGGAACATCAGTTCAAAACCCGGAACACACACCGGGAATGTCATTTCCAATCTCAGAGATAACCCCGAGATATGCAGATCAAAAGACCGACAACAACACCGGAGAAGACAGTTATGTCTCGATAATAACACCGAGACGCTCAGTTCCAGTCCCAGAGACAACACTGGGAGTAGCAACTCCATCCTTGGTGATAGCCCCAAGGGATGTTTTTGCAGTTCCGGCGATAACTCTGGAATTGTTTGTTCCAAATACATGCGATCAGCTTCAAGCTCAGACCTCCTGCCGAGGCACTCACACCTCAGACCAGGAGTTAACAAACGAGCAAACAGGAACATCCACAAATGACAATGAGACATACAAACAAGAAGCAGTCCAATCTCAGATGTAACCCTGAGCAACGTCTGCTTTCCGCTTAAACCGGCGATAACCCCGGTGAGGAGTCACAACGTCATCTTACCATCACAACAAGATGATATCGCGACATACCAACAAGTAGTCCAATATCAGCTGTAACCCTGAGCAACGTCTACTTTCAACTCAAACCGGCGATAACCCCGGCGAGGAGTCAAACGTCATCTTGTTCCTTTGACAATGGCACGTCGTCTCAACACTTCATACATACATACATCCAACAATGTCCCACAAGAACCGAGGATTGATAATCCCGAGTGACTATAACGTGTGACAGTACTTTGGATAGAATTTGAAGCTTGAAGACCATAGGCATAGACCCCTCTTCCTGACTTCGTACAACCTCTAATCCATGTCATTCACAGTAACTCTCGACACAAGCGGTCCAAGAAGGTCGATATACCTCGTTCGGATGCTCGGATTGAAGTTACGCAAGTTCGAAGCGGACATTACGGTGCATGAGTGCACGTACTACGAGACGACGGGACCCGCGAGGCTCGAATGCATCACGACCAGCCGCGGTACAAGCTGCATGGGCCGCCAGCAGTGTACCTGCGGCCATCTGTCTATATATACAAGCCTTGGGGTCAGCCATTTGAGAAGAAGAGGGAGGGAAAAAGGCGAGGAAGCCCTGTCCATTTTACTCTGCATACACATCTTTTGAGTGTTTCCTCATCTTTAAACACTAGTTAGCTCACATATAGCTATCTTTTATCTGGCCCTATCTGAGTGTTTATCCATTTAAAGTCATAGAAGTCTACTTTGGCAGCCCACTGTAAGCCTTCTTATATTCTATAAAGCCTTCTTCTCATATTAGCACACACTATTATACACATTGAGAGTCGTGTTGTGTGTGTTTGCCCGAACTTCGGTTCGTGGTTTTCATTTTTGTCTGTATATATATATATACACTTATATATGTATATATTTTATATATGGACTAACATAATCGAGTTATGCCTCGATTGAGCCTAGACTTCGGTCTGGAGCGTTTAATTGCTTTTATATATATATATATATATATATATATATATATATATATATATATATATATATATATATACTTATATATATAAAGCGTGGTGGACTTTATCGATGAGCACGGATTTTGTATCCGGTGCGTGTAATTATTGCATTTAATTGCTTATATATATATATATATATTTATATATATAATTGTTATCGATATATTCGATGAGCACGGATTTACATCCGGTCGTTTAATCGCTTATATATATATATATATATATAATTCTTTGTCGGACATATCCGATGAGCACGGATTCACATCCGGTGCGTTCATCGCTTATATATATATATATATATATATATATATATATATATACATACATTGTCAGGCACGGAGTTCACTTCGTGGCCTTTTACAGCCTTTTATTTACATTACATCACATGCTCGAGTTTACTTCGTGGCGATTGATCGCTTTTCTGACTTTTATTTACATTTTGTCCTTTGGAGTTTACTTCGTGGCGGTTGACCATGTTTTATATATATTTACCGGCTTTTACATATATATATAACTGCTTACTGCTTTCCATACAAATTGCATTATCATGTGAGCCTAGGAATCATGTGATCACTGAGTTGATTTATTGAATCTAGATTCGGTTCCCATGATGGACATTTTTTCAATTTATAGCGACTTGTACATTATTTCTGATGTCTCGAATTTCCTTGGATGGTCATCATGCCCATGAGGAGTTCTAAGATCAGATATTATTTTCTCGAGAATGCTTTGCATCTTGAAAATAAAAGCAAACAAGCTGAACATTTAATAATAAAATGGAAGTATGAAAAGGTCTCAATTCCTATTGAGCACAAGGTTTAAAAAACCTCTTTTACAAAACGTCATTGCTATATCATGGTTAAAACTGAATTTTTCTATAAATTCAAACCCTTTGTATATAGGTGCGAACGAGGCTTCGCACTACTTTCAAATAACTGCACATTGATCCACACACACACATAAACACACACATTCATATAAAAATTTCTTTGAAGAGTGGTGGTCACCGTGGTAACACGGATGTCAGGGGGTGCCTAATACCTTCCCTCCGCATAATCAAGCCCCTGGACCCAAAATGAATCTCAGTTTCACAGACCCGTCTAGTAGTGTCAAATCACTGGGTCAATGTGCAAACCTTTTTCGATTGCGTTAGTGCAACCAAATTAAATACACCTGTTGGCGGCTCTTAAAGTCAAATCGTCGACATTATACATGTCGGACCTTTTTCACTTATTTTTTCAAACAAATCTCACATTAACATGAGAACACCAAAGAACAAGTAACGAAAAGGGACACTCAAAAATCCCGACGTCGACAGGTGGCGACTCTAGTAAGAGGGCTTAACCCGCTATTACAAACTTTTCAAAATTGTTATATGCTTGTGTGTGAATGTTGCATTTACATTTCTGATGAATGTGTACAAATGCATCTTTATTTTACTTGACTGCTAAATATCTATCTGTGATATTAGTGCTTCGCACATGTCATCATTTTGCATAAACGGTGAGACACGTTATATGTGAATGTATGTTGTGTGGTTCCTCCATCAGGAGGCTATCCTGTCGGTGTTTGATTACTGGACTCGTGGGAAGAATAATTCCTCGGGGCTCAGGAAAGGCACCACCCAGATTCGCTCTAGTTGAAAGATCGGATTAACTTCCCGTCGAGTAAATTGCGATGATCTAGGAACCTTCATGCCAAAAAGCTGCGAGAGAAACCCTAAGATAGGTCAACCTCTGATAAACTAAACGTGGAGGAAAGTCTCTTCATACTTTCCATTTTTAATTACTTGTAAACGCATTTACTTGTAATTTTATTCCATGTTCATCCATATGTAATGGAAAATATGAAGAATAATTGTGCATGCATAACATGTTATCAATTAACAACCGGTTTTGCAGGACAAAAATCCCTAAACAGACATGTTATGATAACATTTGCATTACCCTAAGACTAAACTACGTAAGTCTTTTGTAGGGAAGCAATTGGGCCTGTTACCTTTCAAAGTCCAAAAGGCCACGAGCCTCATGACCAATCATGTCTTCTTACGACCCGGTCTAATCTTTGTTTCACGAGAAGAATTTGACGAATTGAGTAAACAAATTACAGATTTAGCCGTTCTGCTGAAAGAATTGCACCAGTCCACTCAGGGTACGACGATACCTACACATACAGAATCCTCTACACAAGGAGGAGTTCAAGGGCTGGGAAAAAATATATTCCAGAACATCAGTTGGATACGACCAACAAAGACCCTGAAAACATCCATCTGAAAGGAGATCCAGACACCGGTGATATTAGGAAGAAGGTACTCCAAATGGAGGAAACCATCCGCGTTCTCAAAGGGATTGGAACACATGGCAGTGTTTTATATATAGACCTTTGCATATTCCCTGTTGTTCAATATCCAGAGAAATTCAAGACCCCTAATTTTGAGAAATATGACGGATTAGGGGATCCTTATACACATTTAAAAGTGTTCATTGGAGAACTTGGGTCTTACGCAGAAAATGAAAAGCTCACGAATGCAAATTTGTTTTAGAAAAGTCTAATCGAGAAGCTTTGTTTCATGGTATACCAGTTAGACAACTCTAAGATCCATAGTCAAAGAGCTGGCTCACGCCTTCTTCACTCAATACTGAGTTTTCAATCTCGGATGGCTCTCGACCGGCACCAAATTACCAAGGTCAAGAAAGCAAATCCTAATGAGTCATTTAGAGAATACGCTCAAAGGTGGAGGCGCTTCTTTGCTCAAGTTATTCCTTCTATGTGAGTAATCGAAATGGTCATGACCTTTATAGATGTATAGGAAGCTCCTTTCTATGAAAGAGTTCTTTGGTATTAGCAAACCATTCTACGAAATGATCAAACAGTGAGATGGTGAAATGGAATTGAAGTCGGTAAAATTCAAGACCTAAGCTAGCTTTGAAAGTCATTCTTTGAGAGCACATCCAAATCCGGATCTTATGGAAAAAACCTTGAGGGTCCATAAAAAGAAAGAGGAGGATGTTTCCTTGATACTACAAGGATAAAAAGGCAATCAAAGCATGCCTATACAGAGGAGAAACTACTCCAGCACAATCTTCAAACCCTCCATTGCCTAAAAGTGGAGAAGTAAAGCGACCTCGAACGTTCACACCCTTAGGGGACTCGATCAAAAATATTCTTGCTCTTTTGACTGCTCAGAAGAAAATTACACAGCTTCTTCCACCAGCCAACCCTAATGGGAGTGGTTTTAATGCTACTCGGAAGTGTGCTTATCATGCCAGGGCACCTGGACATGATACTCAAGATTGTTGGGCCTTGAAACATAAGATTCAAGATCTAATAGACAACGGTGAGATCGTGGTCACTAAACCAGATCAACCTCATGTGCAAGACAACCCTCTTCCTCAACACAAAGAAGAAGAGGTCAACATGATCAGTTGGAGCACTGTACAAGGTTCCAATTCTAATGGCGAATCATCCCAACCCATTATAGACGGTGTTGACAAATGGGATTATGCAAAGTTCCAGTTTACCATGGAACAAAAAATGAAAGCTCTTTGTAAACAAATTGAGCAATTGGCAGAACTGGTGACCCACCAGCATCAAGTCACACGCCAATTAATTAGGCAGGAGCATGCCTATCTCCTTCCATTTGTTGTAAATGCCTCATCAACACCTTTAAAAAGCGAAGCTATAGTGGATAAGGTTACAAAGCGAGCAAATGCTAAAGCCCATCGGGATTTTTCTAATCAGAGGGAATTCACCTATTTGGGCCAATCTATGGAGGAGATACTTAAAATGTTGATCAACGAAGGAAGAATTACATTCCTTCTCCCTCCCATCAATCCCCGCTCAGGGCGGTTTAATCCTAATGAAATGTGTCAATATCATTCACATTATTGCGGTCACAGCACAGAAGAATGCTGAGCAATCCGCCATCTCATTCAAAATCTTATTGATAGCGGTGTCCTGCAAATAGCAGATGATTACACTGTGCAACTCAAGGGTGGGAATACATATCCTACCAAATGGAAGGGATCAGTAGCAGTTATATCCGAAGTGGATGATGAGACTGTCAAAGTATTTCCCATACAACCAATTCAACTCAAAGGAGCTGACAATCCTTTGAAAGTGGCCGCACCAGAGCCAATTCCTTTACCTTTCAGACCACAACATCCTGTTGTCAGCTTACACAAAGTTCCATGGAATTATGGAGAAGCTGAAGGATCCACGTCTCATACTACTGCTATAGTGTTGAAGGAAAATCCACTGTACCTTCCTCAATGGGTTGTCAAACCTACTTGCAAAGCAAAGGGGAAGTTGTCCGTGGAGAATATTGAAAAATTCCTCCGTACTATGGGCCACAATAAATCTAAAGTGGTTTTAAGCTTGCGAGAAGCTCCACACCAGATTTCGATACTGGATTTGGTTTTCTCTTCCGAGGATTATCGGAAGATCTTATTGAAGGTTTTAGAAGAAGCCTACTTGCCAAAATCAGTAGATGTGGAAAAATTTCAACATTTGGTTGATCACATTTTCAACAACAATGTGATATCCTTCACTGATGACGACATACCTCCCGAAGGGACCGGTCATTGCAAGCCTTTGCATATTGCAGTTTTGTCTTCCGGGTACATGCTAGCAGGAGTATTGATAGATGGAGGCTCATCTCTAAATATCTGTCCTTATGCCACCTTGGTAAAGATGAATATCAATCTCAAGCGGATCCAAAGCAGCCATACGGTCATCAGAGCTTTTGATGGATCCCGACGAAATTCCATTGGAAAGATTGAATTGCCAATTGAGATTGGTCCCAATACATTCAATGTACCTTTCCACGTCCTCAAGATAGAAACAGGATACAACCTACTCTTGGGGAGACCATGGATACACATGGCTGGAGCTGTTCCCTCCACCTTACATCAACAACTCAAATACATTATCAACAACAGTCTAGTCACTGTCAACGCTGAGCCGGATTGTCCTGAACAAGGAGCTCTACTAATTATCAGCTTCAATTTAGAAGTTGAACCGGCCAGTTTCCATACTCTGGAAGTGAGTAACACGCAATACCATTCTATTGGAGCGCCACTTCTCGTACCCACGATTTCTGCCGAGGTTATATTGGCCACTCAAGAAATGATGTTATTGGGTCATCAACCTGGACAAGGTCTTGGTAAAGATAAGCAGGGTATTAAGCACCCTATCCAAATTTCAGATTAAATCGAGCAAGTAGAACTAGGCTATTCTTCCGATTCGATCCACAGAATCCTCATAAGCACAAGAAAGTTACTCAAGCTTCACAAGACGATGATTTTCTATACCTTTACCTTATGAGTTAATGCAATCTCCAGTAAAGGTTCCAGCCTATGTTGTGGCTATGCTGTTTCCGAAACCAGTGTCAATCAAAGCAAAAGAGGTGCTAATTCCTGATCCTGAGGTGGAAGAAAAGGAACGAAAACGTAAACATGACCTTGCCTTGATAATGGCAGGTATTCGCGTCATTGTTCATGATGAACATACAAACAGATACACCCCAGACGATGATTGCCCAGATGTCATGGTTATCATTAGGGAAAAGGAGGACAATGACGATCCTTCCATCATTACAGTCCATCAGGACTTTTCCCTCGACAATTAGAGCATCACTCCATGCATTGGTCGACGAGGGTAAAATGGGCAGAAAATCCCTCTGCCCTGTAGATAACTTTAATTGCTTGCTTTTCTTTACAACACTAGCAGTTATTTTATCAAGTACATGCTAACACTTTTGTATGATTGAACAGTTACCTATATTAAGTGAAAGCATCTTTTGTTTCAGGACTCTGAATTTAGATGTGCCTGTACTTGCTGATAAGGTGCCTTCTCTCCACAAGGGCTGTAACTTTGATGCAAAGTTGGACTCAGACTTGATGGACATCCAAGAGGACATTGAGACACCTCAGGAGATTAAGGAATGGGTCGCAGACAAACCCAAACCCAATCTTGATCAAACCACTCCTTTCAATCTCGGAACCTTAGACAACCCTAAGCTAATCCAGATTGGTTCAGACCTTACCACAAATCAACGGAATGACATGGTTGCACTATTAACCCAATTCCAGGATGTGTTTGCATGGTCTCATGAAGACATGGTGGGTTTTTCCACTGACATTGTTCTTCATCGCCTTCCCATTAAAGAAGGATTCAAAGCCGGTTAGGCAAAAACTCAAAGCGATTGAAACACGAGTGGAGTTTAAAGGTTAAAGAGGAAATTGTGAAACAATTTCAAGTCGGCATCATCATGGTGTCTACATATACGGAGTGGATATCCAACATTGTTCCCGTGCCTAAACCAGGAGGAAAGGTGCTAGTCTGCGTGGATTACCGAGATTTGAACAAAGCTTGCCTTAAAGATAGCTTTTCCGTGCCCTTTATCCACATTCTTATTGACAATCTTTGCTTTCAATACGACATGTACTCTTTTCTTGATTGCTTTATGGGTACCATCAAATTATGGTCGTTGAGGAAGATCATGAGAAAAGCGCTTTCATCACGCCTTGGGGAACCTTTTGCTACAGACAGTTGTCATTCGACCTCATCAACGCCGGGGCAACCTATCAGCGAGCTATGATGGCTCTTTTCCATGATTTAATGCACAAAGAGATAGAGATCTACGTGGATGACATCATTGTCAAATCCTGGAAGGAGGATGACCACTTAGACCATCTCACAAAACTTTTCAACAGGTTGCGTAAGTACAACTTGAAGTTGAATCCCGCCAAGTGTGCCTTTGGTGTTAAGTCAAGTAAGTTGCTAGGTTTCCTAGTCAGCCACAAAGGGATTGAACTGGATCCTACCAAAATTCAGGCCATCAAGGAAATGCCCATTCCTCAGACAGAGAAGGAAATACGGGGATTTTTGGGAAGGATCAACTTCATTAGTAGATTCATTTCTCAACTCACAGCAACCTGTGAGCCAATCTTCAAGTTGTTAAGGAAGAACTCCTCCATGAAATAGAATGATGAGTGTTAGAAAGCCTTCCTCACAATCAAAGAGTAACTGATTAACGCTCCTGTTTTGGTACCACTCAGGGATAATGTTCCCTTGTTCATGTACCTATCCATAAATGACAATGCCATGGGCTGCATGTTGGGGCAAAAAGACAATAGAGGCCAAGAATGAGCTATCTATTACCTCAGCAAAAGATTCAACATCAGTGAACATAAGTACACTCTGATTGAGAAGACGTGGTGTGCTTTAGCATGGGCTTCCATGAGGTTATAGCATTACCTCCATGGTCACACAACCCATCTCATATCCCGAATGGATCCTCTCAAGTACGTGTTCAGTAAGCCCATACTGAATTGTCGACTGTCCAGATGGCAGTTGATCCTATAGCAATTTGACATCGTCTATGTGATGCAAAAGTTTGTCAAAGGTCAAGGAATTGCGGATCAACTGGCCGCCGCACTTGTAGGGGATTACAAACCTTTAGAAACATACTTTCCTGACAAAGGAGTAATGACAATTCAGCTACAACATCAGTACGATACATGCCGTACATGGAGAATGTATTTTGATGGAGTCATTAATTGTAAGGCTCGAGTCGGAGCGATTTTAATATCCGATGACGGGGAAAGTATCCGTCGCCGTCAAATTGCGATTTGTCAAGCACCAATAACACACGGTGAGTATGAAGGTCAGATCATGGGGCTAAAACTTGCCCGTTCAATGGGCATCAAAGTGAGTTAATCGTCTTTGGGGATTCCGAATTGGTAATCAAGCAATACACAGAAGTCTATCAAACCAAAGAATTACATTTACTGCCTTACCATCGACAAGTTTTACTGATGGTTTTGGAGTTCGAAGAAATCTCCTTTCTACACATTCGTCGTAATAGGAATGATTTTGCAGATGCATTAGCAATGTTGGCCTCCTTGGTTTACATACCTGACAAGGAAAACATGCCAACCATCACGTTTGCTCTGCAAAAGCCCTAGTCTATAGGAATTACATTGGAGAAGTATCGGATGAGCTATCTCCCATCCACAACACTTGGTATCAGCACATTAAGGAGTATCTACGAGATGGATCTACACCCGCTAAGGCGAGCCTAACTGAGAAGAGGCAGATTCATCGACTTGCTATGAAATTCTACCTGAGCGGAGATGCACTCTACAAAAGAGATGCAGGATTAGGTCTCCTCAGATGTCTTGACAAAGACCAAGCTCAAGAGACTCATGGATGAGATCCATGGTGGAGTATGTGGCCCTCACATGGCGGACCCCTACTTGTCAAGAAGATCCTCTGAACAGAGCATTATTGGCTTACACTCAAAGCTGACTGTGATGATCACGTCAAGAGGTGCTATCAATGCCAGATTCATGGGAATGCTATCCACGCCCCCCAAGGGAACTCCACAATATGAGTTCGCCATGGCCTTTCTCAATGTGGGGAATGGACGTGATCGGGCCCATCGAGCCCAAAGCCAGTAATGGACATCGATTCAAATTCACCATGATCGACTACTTCACCAAATGGGTAGAAGCAGCATCCTTCCCCAGTGTTACTAAAGAAGTTATCATTGTTTTCATCAAAAATAATGTCATTTATCGATATGGACAACCAGAGGTCATTGTGTCAGACAATGCTAAGAACCTCAACAACAAAATGATGGAGGAGTTATGCAGAAAATTCCACATCAAACATCTCAACTCCGTCATCTACCGTCCAAAGATGAATGGTGATGTTGAAGTGGCTAATAAAAACATCAAAAAGATCATGCAAAAAATGTCCGCCAATCATAAAGGATGGCCTGACCTCTTGCCTCTAACTTTATTAGCATACAGAACTTCTATGCATGCTTCCACTGGGGCAACCCCCTACTCACTAGTCTATGGGATGGAAGCAGTGCTCCCCATAGAAGTGGAAATGGAATCCCTCAGAGTATTGATGGATGCTCAGTTGGATGAAGACCAATGGGTACAAGACAGGTATCACCAATTGTCTCTAATAGACCAAAGACGATCCGCGGCTATCTTCCATGGTCAGTTATATCAGCAAAGGATCGCACGATCCTACAATAGAAAAGTCCGGCTACGGCAGTTCAAACAACATGACTTGGATTTGAAGAAGATCATTGACAACCAAGATCAATCTAAGGGAAAATTCGCTCCTAACTGGAAGGCCCATTTGTTGTCAAGGAAGTATTGACAGGAGGTGCTCTCAGATTGCAGGAAATGGATGGCGATGAATTTCCATAGCTTATCAATTCGGACACCCTGAAACGGTACTATGTCTGAAGTTACCATCAAACAAAAATCTTGGTTTTGATCATCAAATCACCAGTCATTTCGGTTTTGAACCCTTTCCTTTTTGAATACTCTTCTACCCCTCAGGGAAACATACACTTCAAACCAGCAGCCTGGTATCACTTCATTTCAAACCTTTCATAATTTTGGTTATCCTAAAGATGGGATTAAACCTTTCACACTTGCAGTTTATCCTGAAGACGGGATTAAACTTTTCTACACTTGCAGTTTATCCTGAAGACGGGATTAAACTTTTCTACGCCTGCAGTTTATCCTAAAGACGGGATTAAACTTTTCCACACTTGCAGTTTATCCTGAAGACGGGATTAAACTTTTCTACGCCTGCAGATTATCCTAAAGACGGGATTAAACTTTTCCACACTTGCAGTTTATCCTAAAGACGGGATTAAACTTTTCTACACTTGCAGTTTATCCTGAAGATGGGATTAAACTTTTCTACACTTGCAGTTTATCTTGAAGACGGGATTAAACTTTTCTTCACTTGCAGTTTATCCTGAGGACGGGATCAAACTTTTTCACACCTGCAGTTTGTCCCTATTATGGGATCAAACTTTCTTCTCCCCGCAGTATAGCCTGCACATGGGATTCACACTTCTCTTCGCCTTCAATTCGTTCTGAGGGACGAACTACGTCGACCTGATCTCCTCTTCAATAGGAGTACGTAGGCAACCAAATGCTATATGGCCCGGTCGCAATAAAAAAAATAACCAAAAACATTTATGTCCTTTCTCTACAAAACAACAAAAACAACAAAAATACTTCTATACCCATCTGCCTTTCGCATTCAGCGTTGAACCTCTTACAGCAGGTTCAAACTACGCAGACTTGATCTCCTCTTCAATAGGAGTACGTAGGCAGCCATTCATGGTGCAGTCTAACCCCTACTAGAACAACATACTTGTTACACGGTACTGGGATCTACCTTCAATTCGCTACATTTCATCGATTTCAGATCAAAGGGATGGAATTACCCAACCTCTTCTCACAAATAGAAGATTCAGTAACCATCTAAGCTGCGATCGTGCCTCGAAGAGCAATACCACCCCATAAGAGATGGAATTAACTAGGCTTCTCATAAATAGAAGTACTGGCGATCATATGTGGTGCGGTCAATCTCAAAGAGGATGAAACTACCCTCCTCTCCACTTCTTCATACAGATACCAGTCCCAAGACACCAACGATGGTATGGATTTACAGAAATCAATGATCCGTTCTGAGAGATCTTGCAACGTCTCAATGTCTATCTATCAAGGATAAGTTCAGAATGCATCAAGATCACAAGGACCTGAAGAAACAGGCAAATATCAAGCAAGTATCAAGGCATAACTAAAAGGAAAGTGAATCAAAATATATTTCCCTGCCATACATAATACTATTTGATATATACATATGTGCTGTACATGACAAAATGGCTAAGATAGTCTGTGCAGGAAAATACAAAGCTATCTACAGATCTGTATACATGCGGACTATCAGATCTAACATAGCATCCCTCTCTCGAAGGCGGAGGTATAATCGCAAGCTCCCCGCCCAAGGGTATCTACCCGAGCTAGCAGATCGAGGCTAAGCGCATGGTGGCATAATGCTCATCAATGTAAGCACTCATGTCGGCTAGGATTGACAATCATCCGGGATCTCCTTTGAAGTCTGTCATTCTGCAATGGCCACATCCCTAGCGAGATAAGGCGGCATCCCACTCCATAATCAATGCATCCTGGTGATCTAGCTCATCCCTCTCTAACAGAAAGCAAAGATCTCTCTCATCAAGAGTCACAACATCGCGACCCTAGCCACGATCTCTATTATAGGTCATCGATGTAAGCTCTGCTCCAAATCTTGTTAGAATCTTGAGTAATGATGGCTTTCGGGGTGGAGAATCAATCACAAATCTTGCAAACCCAGCCAATCAAATCATCGATGGGAATAATGACCTCCTCTATAGGCTCCTCATCGTCGAGAATCAATCCTCGCTTGTGGATACTTCCACAACCAATGCGATCTCTGTCTCCATCCATGCGGAATACTCGCAAAACAACTCGGATGGACCGACAGAAACTCAAATTCTCTCGCCGATCCCAACAGCATACAACTTGGATCGTCCTCCGTGATAAGCGATTGTGATGTGATGCGGTTACCGACTCCTTCGCCTCTCATACGGATGAAAATCCTGAAACTGGTCAAACTGACACATCACGGCCAATGGGTGGTAAGTGATCATGCCCCTCAATCCAGTCAGAGGGAGATAATCCATGCCCAAAGCATGAGTAATGAAGCTGTAGGGTGAACTAACCCCTGAACACGGCAATATAGCAAACGGATCCCTAATCCCTGCCAGAAATACTGACCACGATGCAACATCTGTACACTTCGCAGGCTGAAAGGAGTACGACATGGCTATATCATGGGTGAAACAAAACCCCTGCCGTCTAAATGTGCCAATCGGTCCCAAGTGTGACATAAACCACACGTATAGCATGACCGAGCTACCTGTAAACACTTCTGTTGGATAAGTGCAGCAGTATGTAGCTGACCTCAGTGTCTCTGTGATAATCATCGGTACAATGGTACGACCCTCCCTGAGAGCTCTCACTACCATAATGACGCCGATATCCAGCTCATCCATGTACCGCGGCATGAAGACGTATGACAATACGCATAGAAGTAGTACATCTACTTTGGCTGAATGCCAATGATCCTCTGGTGTGGTGAAATCCCCGGAATGTCGTGCATAGCTGTCCTCAGAGCCAAACCTGTCAAACAAGAAACACTGGGATATCACGTGGCTGGATGTAATCTCGTCCTGGACCACTCTACGTCTCAATTCGGTGAGGGTCATGAACTGTCTGCTCATGTCTCCAATAGCCATATGCACGCAAGGTCTATCCAGCGGTAGCATCGTCAACCGTGCATACTCCTCCAAAGTAGGAGTCAACTCCTGGGTCCCAAATCAGAAAACCTGCCTCTCTGATACCAGTGCTCTAGCATACCTCTACAAATCCTGTGGGAACATGAAACATCAACAGGGTCATAGTATGCTATAGCAAATCATGTACGATCACCATATCTGATGGTGATATACTATCATACCATGAGCGCATACAAGCTACCACCACAAATGGTGGGGTATGATCAATACGGATAACTGTCGAAGAAGACATCTGTACGGGCCGTGTCATAAGACCATCCAGGGGTCAATGCTGAGTATCTCTGGACATACATACATATACATAACATAATAACATGCATGATACAATAGATCACAATATGATATAGGGAATGGAAAACTGTACATACATTCCTAGGTATATCATCATCTAATACATCTCTGTATAGCTAAAATACAGGGAAATGGGGTGAAGCTACCCAACATACAACAGAGGCCTATCAAAAGATATAGCGAGAATGGGGCGAAGCTACCCAACAGCTAACAGAGGCCTATCAAAAGAGATAGCGAGAAATACATCAAAAATAGTCAAGAGTGTCGATGTCTACATCATCGATACTGTCCACCTGATGTAACTCCTCCTGAGTCACTGGATCTCTATCTATAGGGATGTCAGGCCGATACAAAGGAGGATCTGTGCCGGTAAAACCATATGGGTCACCTGAGGAACCAGAGCCAGAGCTGGAAGGATCAAAAGTATCTACCTCTGCAGGATCTCTGCCCAAATGCCGAATGAAAAGATGTGACCGATCCAATTTGCCGAAAGTCAATCATCAACTGTGTCACATGAGTCGAATCTCTAACACAGGCTAGCCAATCCGTTATCATCATGGATCCTGGAACAATATCCCCTATAAACTGTGTGGCGCGGGTCTAAGCTCTAATGGTACGAGGGATCCACCAATGCTGGAACATCTCCTGAGAACAGGGGCCCTTTGACAATGTAAACCGTCAATCCCCATCAATGGGATGTCAATGATGGCTGACTGCGAAACATGCCAATAACGCCTGGCAGGAGGCAAAATCGGCATACAAATCTCTCCTGTAGTGCTCCTAATAGCACGCTCTCCTAAATAGAGCTCCCATCCTCCATCTGTAAAGAGAGGAATCCTGCGGGTGGAAATGACGTACTCTACTTTGGTCGGGTACCCATCCTCAAAACTAACTCTCAAATGCTCTCCAGAGTAGGGAATCCATGAAATGACATCGGCTGTCAACAACTCCAACTGTAGGCGATAATGAGTGAAACCCTCATCAACAGGGACCTCCACCAATATGGAATGATGCCATCTCCGTCCTCATGGATAGGTGTCTAAACCTAAAACGCTCACAGGACGCAAACAGGGAAGCCTCTCATAGGCCCAAAACTGCTAACACAAAGGCAAACATCTGATGTCAGTCAACACTCTTAACCTATACATGGGAAAAGATAAGAGAAACACTCACCAGCAGAAATGGGTTGAATCCTAACCACGCCTCGGTCAAGCCCTGCGATCGCATGCGCATTCCTCTGAGGAAGTAGGCAAAGGTGTAGGAACCCCAATCATACTCTCCTATATGGTCCACGTGTTGAGTGGCGCTGATCAAAGCGAAGGACACCGTAGAAGAGTTATCTGCTATGAAGCAACCCCTAATGATCACCAGGAACAATCGCCAGAGAATGTGATCCCTGACTCTCACATCATCGAGTATGAGCTCACTCAACAGCCCGCTCATAGCATCCACACTCAAAGGACCCCGTACGAACAGTCCTGCCCTTGAGCGCTTCTGCTGGAACTCCCAACAAGGATCTGACGGCAGTAGAGGTAATATTCGCCGTGCAAGGCACCGGCTCCCCTCCAAACTCCATACCTGTGATAAACTGCCAATCCATCCGGCGTCATCATCACCTCACGATCCGCCAAATAGAGTGATCGAATGCGGTGGAACCACCGCTTTCGAGACAATGCCCCGAGGTAACCCCGAGGACAATGACGGGGTAGAATGGAGAAGAACTTCCGAATCCGACCATGGACGATCGCTCTATAGTCATCATGCAAAGACCGATACATAGAGTGGATGTTAAACCGATTCCCTCGAGGTCGTGTGAAGCGGGAACCTACATCAAATCGAGATCAACATCAGACTCCTTGACTCCTCATCAATATAGGAAATAAGGAAGATTAAAGATCTAACTTCATACCTCGTTTGCGTGCAAGTGTATCTTTGAAGGATGCCTACTCAAGTCACCCGAGAAGATCCGGGTTCGCCACTTGAATACCTGGCAATTCCCTATGGGGAACACGTACAGCAGGAACAGGAACCTCGATCGGTGCATCCTCTTCCTCGTCCTCGACATTCGGCCTCCGCTAAACGATGAGACTGTCTAACAGAACGGCGCTGAGGCTCTTCAAAAGCCCTCCTCCGTACACCAGAAGTGGTCCTGCGGGAACTACTAGGCTGATCCGGATCCATGATATCTGGACAATAAGTCTCCAAATCACCTCAGAAAGGGTGTGGTAATTTCTTACCTGAAGTCTTTTCAAAATGCATTCTATGATTACATGTATGCATACATTGTTTTAACATACATCTACAGTAGAGTTAAAAATGCATGACTACCCAATTCCTACATTTTGGGAAAATTTTTCCATAGCCCCCTTTGTAAATGGGACTATCCACATGCACATAGGCATGGCTAGGTGGCCATTCAGTAGCACACCTGTACACAGTCATATACATCCTATATGCATTAATACATTACAGTAAAAAATCCGTAAGTGTAGTCTAATTATCAGGATTATTTTTCTTGTCTACCTTTACTCATTTGTCCTCAGATAGGATAAGAAATGACAGTAAAAGGGGCCAATTTGACTGTTTCAAAAGTCAAATTTTTTCACATCATTATGTTTAGCATGGTTTAATATTAACATTTGCTATGTTGAATATTTTTTATCAAGTCATATCAGCATGCATATTCACTACTATGTGTCTAAATGCATTTCATGTGATAAGTCATTTTCCAACGGATAGAAATTGGAAAAATACATGCATGTGTTACCAGGACAGTGAAGAACGCTTGTACGGTGTCAGAATATGCAGAAAGTTGCCCGAACTTAGTAGATCTGAGGAAGAGCTCTCGGATTTCCTTCGCTGTGCAACTTGAAAATGACTTATGAAAGCAACCAGCCGCCTATACATAGGCACGGTTGGCCGCAGGCTAACTTGTGGCTCCTGCAGGTACACCTGCGGCACCCCTCAATGGGTCCCATACCTCCGGCTCGCTCCAATTAGAGTTGCAAAGGAGGTCTCACAAGCTGAAAAGGCCAAATCAGGAAAAAAAATGCTACGTGATTGAGCGGAATAGCCTGAAATCCTAGTTTCTCGTCGGTCAGAGTTAAACTCCCGTCGTCTCAAAGGTATTCGCCTGAATGTAGGGTATACTATACCAATGAGCTCAACTTTCACAAATCATGCTCGGCAATACCCCAAAGGTCCGATGCCATCATTTGCAGGGTCATAACCCTAAACCTCCCCGACGGGGGTTACAATGCAAAACCACGATATATCAAACCTCCCTGGCGGGGGTTACAACGCAAAACCATGATATATCAAACCTCCCCGGCGGGGGTCACAACGCACATCCTTCAAACTTCTGCATGTCCCCGACGGGGGTTACAACGCAATGCAACCATTGATACACACAACAATGAAGGTCAAGCAGCCTTGACGTCATGTTAGCCGATGGCAAGTAAACCCATCGAAGCAACCTTCCCTGGCGGGGGTTACAACGCAATGCAACCATTGACACACACATCAATGAAGGTTAAGTAGCCTTGACGTCACGTTAGCCGATGGCAATTAAACCCATCGAAGCAACCTTCCCTAGCAAGGGCTATAACATAATGCTACCATTGACACATACATCAATGAAGGTCAAGCAGCCTTGACAATGCACCCAGTAGGGATTTATCCGGTGAAACACACATCGTCAAGATCGAGCAACCACGATAACAACAAATCGTGGCGATAACTCTCCGAGAGTGAGGGAATATGTTATACACATCCTCAAACAGACAAAGTTTTATCCCCGCAGATCTCTTACATACAAGAGGTACCTCTATGGAATATAAGCCAGTGTCTAGGATTCAAGACTTTGGTGATAGCCCCAACGTCAACATCCTTGGAGACTTGGATCACATGTCCAAGCCATCACTGATTGTCATCCCAACAGGATTACCTAACAATCATTCATGCATTCTACATACATTTGCATCATGTTGCTGCATATAGCATCATGTTTATCTTGCTTGCATTTCAAGTGTCTAGTATTCTTTATCCTATCCATGCCTTGCATTGCATGAATATGATAAAGAGGGGCATCTGTAGACACTCGAAATTTTCTACGCTCCTATTACTAACATTGCAGGAGGGTAGATTTGTCTTTTGGAGATAACCCTGGAAGACAGCTTACATCCATTCCGGATACTACTAGAAGTTCAGTTCCAACCCGAAACACAAACCGAGAACATCTGTTCCAACCTGGAACACAAACCGGGAACATCAGTTCAAACCCCGGAACACATACCAGGAATGTCATTTCCAATCTCGGAGATAACCTCGAGATATGTAGATCAAAAGACTGGCAACAACACCGGAGATGACAGTTTTGTCTCGACAATAACACCGCGATGCTCAGTTCCAGTCCCAGAGACAACAATGGGAGTAATAACTCCATCCTTGGTGATAGCCCCAAGGGATGCTTTTGTAGTTCTGACGATAACTCCAAAATTGTTTGTTCCAAATACATGCGATCAGCTTCAAGCTCAGACCTCCTGCCGAGGCACTCACACCTCAGATCCAGAGTTAACAAACGGGCAGACAGGAACACCCATAAATGACAATGAGACATACAAACAAGAAGCAGTCCAATCTCAGATGTAACCCTGAGCAACGTCTGCTTTCCGCTTAAACCGACGATAACCCCGGTGAGGAGTCACAACGTCATCTTACCATCACAACAAGATGATATCGTGGCATACCAACAAGTAGTCCAATCTCAGCTGTAACCCTGAGCAACGTCTACTTTCAACTCAAACCGGCGATAACCCCGGCGAGGAGTCAAACGTTATCTTGTTCCTTCGACAATGGAACATCGTCTCAACACTTCATACATACATACATCCAACAATGTCCCACAAGAACCAAGGATTAACAATCCCGAGTGACTATTACATGTGACAGTACTTTGGATAGAATTTGAAGCTTGAAGACCATGGGCATAGACCCCTCTTCCTGACTTCGTACAACCTCTAACCCATGTCATTGCGTAACTCTTGACACAAGCGGTCTGAAGAAGGTCAGATATACCTCGTTCAGATGCTCAAATTGAAGTTCTGCAAGTTCGAGCGGACATTACAGTGTATGGGTGCATGTACTACGAGACGACAGGAATTACGAGGCTCAGATGCATCACGACCATTGCAGTAGTGTTAATCATGGTGCGCTGCAGTGTACCTGCTGACCATCCGTCTATATATACAAGACTTGGGGTCAGCCATTTGAGAAGAAGAGGGAGGGAAAAAGGCGAGGAAGCCCTGTCCATTTTACTCTGCATACACATCTTTTGAGTGCTTCCTCATCTTTAAACACTAGTTAGCTTACATATAGCTATATTTTATCCGGCGGTAGCTGAGTGTTTATCTCTTTAAAGTTATAGAAGTCTACTTTGGCAACCCACTGTAAGCCTTCTTATATTCTATAAAGCCTTCTTCTCATATTAGCACACATTGTTATACACATTGAGAATCGTGTTGTGTGCGTTTGCCCGGACTTCGGTCCGTGGTTTTCATTTCTGTCGTATATACTTATATATGTATATTTTTTATATATGGACTAACATTATCAAGTTATGCCTCGATTGAGCCTAGATCGGTCTGGAGCGTTTAATTGCTTATATGTATATATATATATACTTATATATATAAACTATAGTCAGACTTTGTCTGATGAGCCTGGATTTTATATCTGGTGCGTTTAATTGCTTATATATATATATATAACTGCTGTCAGACATATCTGATGAGCCTGGATTTACATCCAGTGCGTTTAATCGCTTATATATATATATATATATATAATTGCTGTCGGACATATCCGATGAGCCTGGATTCACATCCGGTCGTATCGCTTTTTATATATATATATATATATATATATATATATATCTGTACATATATATATTTACATTTCTGTCAGGCCTGGAGTTCACTTCGTGGCCTTTTACAGATTTATTTACATTATGTCCTGCTTGGAGTTTACTTCGTGGCAGTTGATCACTTTTACAACTTTATTTACATTTTATCCCGCCTGGAGTTTACTTCGTGGCGGTTGACCATGTTTATATATATATTTATAGCTTTTACATATATATAATCGCTATCGCTTTCCATACAAATTGCGGATGATTATGTGAGCCTAGGAATCATGTGATCACGAGTGTTCTTTTCATTGAATCTAGATTTGGTTCCCATGATGGATATTTTTCAACCGTAAGCGACACTTTATATTATTTTTAAATGTCTCGAATTTTCGGATGGCTATCATGCCCATGAGGAGTTCGGCACTGCTGTATATTATTTTCTCGAGAATGCTTCGCATCTCAAAAATAAAAGCAAACAAGCCGAACATTTAATAATAAAATGGAAGTATGAAAATGACTCAATTCCTATTGAGCACAGGGTTTGAAAAACCTCTGTTACAAAACGTTATTGCTATATCGTGGTTAAAACTGAATTTTTCTATAAATTCAAACCCTTTGTATATAGGTGCAAACGAGGCCTCACACTACTTTTAAATAACTGCACATTGATCCACACACACACACACAAACACACACATTCATATAACAATTTCTTTGAAGAGTGGTGGTCACCGTGGTAACACGGATGTCGGGGGGTGCCTAATACCTTCCCTCCGCATAATCAAGCCCCTGGACCCAAAATAAATCTCGGTTTCACAGACCCGTCTAGCAGTGTCAAATCACTGGGTTAATGTGCAAACCTTTTTCGGTTGCGTTGGTACAACCAGTTAAATATACCAACTGGCGACTCTTAAAGTCAAATCATCGACATTATACATGTCGAACCTTTTTCACTTGTTTTTTCAAACAAATCTCACATTAACATGAGAACACCAAAGAACAAGTAACGAAAAGGGACACTCAAAAATCCCGACGTCGACAGTTCTCTTCAGGAAATGAGAATATAGCTGGGGATTAGTCGGGGAACGGAGTGACGGTCCAGATGATAGCATTAGTAGTCCTCATTATTTTGTTAAATAGTGTGATAATAAATCTAATGAGAACTCCATTAATATTGTCTAGATGACAATATTCTTATTAAAACTCTGAGATTATGTTTTGTCGTATTTTACATGACTGTTGTATAATTAAGTTGTAATTGTATTTTGTACCATGTAAGTGGCGATCCAAGATGGGTGATGTATACCTGTTTTGGGGGCGTCACACTATTCATGGGCACTATTTGTAAATATTGTACTATTCACAAATACAGTACTATTCATAAAGTACTATTTATAAAGTACTATTCATGAAGTACTATTCACAAAATACTATTCATGGGGTACTATTCAAAAAGTACTATTCCTAAAGTACTATTCACTCGGGTACTATTCACCCAGAGTACTATTTATAACAAAAATTAATTTCTTTTTCGGTCCAAATCATTTTTGATACAATATTATTCTTGAATTTTACTCCACAAAGCAGTATCTTGTTGACAATTTGTATATTATTGAATTCTGGATAAATTAAATTATAAATCCTTAAAATTTATCCTTGCTTTCATTTAATTGAATTCTTATATCATTGTCATCATCCTCATGCTTATATTGTGATGAAAGTCATCTGTGGCTTACGTGCATAGATGGACTGTTGATTGGTATGATTATGACCAGGGATTATTCGGTATAATCATGACCATAATGTTACAAATGATGTGATAAAAGTCTTCATTGACCCGTAATGCATTGATGGACATATGTTGGTATGATCATAACCATGCGTTCTCTTCGGCCAAGGGTGCAAAGATGAATTGTTGTTTGACATGATCATGACCATTGGTGAAAACACGAATATCCTTGACCCGTAGTGCATGGATAATTCTTGGTCATGATACTAATGAATATCCTTGGCCCGTAGTGCATGGATAATTCAGTGATGTAGATTATTTATTAAGCTGAGTCTCAGCAGTAAAATTGATGGTAAACTTTTAAATCATAGAAGATAGTAGATATCATGCTCTACTTGACTCTTCTAATGGATTGCTTATCCCGCTGCAGTTGTTGAGCTAAAACTTGTTGTTTATTGTATTCTATCAGTTGTTATATTGTTGAAGGCTAAGGATAATTTATTTTGTATTATCTTAGTCATAATATTTCTTACTGGACTATTTGAGCTCACCGTTTTCTTTCATTGTTCTTTTTAGGAAATGAGAATATAGTTGGGACGAGTCGGGGAATGGAGCGATGGTCCAGGATAAGTGGCTATAGTAGTCCTCCCTATTCTATGAAATGATGTGATAATAATTGTAATGAGGACTCCGTTGAGTGTGGATATTTTCTAGAAGACAATATTCGTGTTAAAACTCTCAGCTTATGTTTTGTCGTGTTGTACACGACAGTTGTTTAATTAAGTTGTATTTGTATTCAGTACCATGTATTCGGTGACCCAAGATGGGTGATGTATACCTATTTTGGGGGCATTACTGTTGGTATCAAAGCTTAGGGATATGATCCCTGGCTGAGATGTGAGACTAGAACTAGGAGGGGAGGGGCGGGTAAATCCTTCGCTAGTATGACATACCTAAGCTTATTTGTTATTTAATTGGTCGGTCAGAATATAGGGGTATATTATGGTATGTCAATTAACCCTTGTTTTCTGACAGTGTTTGAGAATGACATATAAAAATATTGAGATAAGCAATGAAGCACATGAGACCGTTGAGTCACCGACGATTAATAACCAGGATAATGTGCATCAGGAAGGCAATAATCCTCATGTAAACAACAACATTGACCAAATGACGAACGACGGTATGTTTAGAAACTTTTTAGAATTCATGAAACACCAACGAGAGAGACTCCTGTTCAAAATGCAGGTGTAAACACTGGAAACTCACGGCTGGTCACCGCTAAGCAGTTCAAGGAGCTGGGACCACCGAAGTTTTTGGGAAAACCAGAACCACTTAAGGCAGAGACGTGGATAAAGCAGATCACCAAGATATTTGATGTCTTAGAATTCTCAGAGGAGAAAAAGGTTCCCTTTGCCACCTTTATGTTGCGAAAAGAGGCAGATCATTGGTGGGAATCTGTAAAACGTACCCAGCCTGCCGCACTCAAGATATCTTGGGAGATGTTCCAAGAATTGTTCAACGACAAGTACTTTCTCGAAAGTATTCATCACATAAAGGAGGTGGAATTCATCAAGCTGGAGCATAAAAATATTACCGTATCGTAGTACGAGGCAAAGTTTGCAGAGTTATCCCGGTTTGCATCCCATTTGGTTGATAATGAGGAGCGAATGACGTGATTGTTTCAAAGAGGTTTGAAATCCGAAATACGTCAATACCTCATTTCTCACAAACTTTGTTTGTATTCAGATGTTGTGAATATGGCTCATTTATTAGAACGCGATTATGAGTCAGCCCAACCAAAAGGCAACGACCAACAACACGATAATAATCGTACCGGTGGCAATGACCATCGGAACAACGATAACCATCGTGGAGGAAATTATCATGCTAGAAATGGTAACCACTTTGGTGGTAATCATGGCCAAGATAATAGGAAAGGTGAACTAAGTGAAAACAACTTCAAGAAGAAAAGGTTCAATAATGATGGAAAGACAGCAGCACCAACACCCGTTTCAAAGGAAGAAGAACGACCACTGATCGTATGTTTCAAATGCGGACAGGAGGGACACATCCGTCCAAATTGTACGCAGCAACCCAAAGCGAGTTTCAATTACAAAAGAGAAGGTCACCTAGCTCGATTTTTTCATGTAGTGAAGTCAAGTCCAACTGGGATGGTGACACCAAAGGATGTCCCAGACAAGTCAAAGCTGGTAGTTTAAGTAAGAGCGTTTGTCGAGGAACCCGAATGAAGTTATCACGGGTGAGTTAATTGTAAACTCTTGCGAAGTCTATACCTTATTCGATATCAGTTCTACCCATTCTTTTATTTCTCCTACTTACGCTCAACGTTTAAAATTGACTCCAGAGAAGTTAGACTTTAACTTATATGTTGAAACTCCATTAGGAGAAACCTTCGTTACATCCACTGTTTATAAATCTTGTTTGATTCAAATCGGCACCCTCACGTTACCTGTCGATCTTATCTCTTTGAAAATACTTGCCTTTGATGTGATTTTAGGAATCGACTGGTTAACTACTCACCATGCTAAAATTGATTGTTTTCATAAGGTTGTTAGCCTCCCTAACCAACCTATTATGTGAATTCAAGTAACCAAACCACTAAAGTCAATCATTGTCATATTAAGCCATAAGTATAGAGCCCCGATCCTTTCGCTGGTGACTTCCAAGTATTGGAATGCACAGAAGCCAGACTCTCCGTAGGGGATGCCATGAACAACGGTGGCAAGTTGATAGGTATCAATGTGACGTGTTATCCAAGTCTTGGATGAGAGTCACCGTTTTGAATGATATTTCTATCGTTAATACATTTCCTTACGTATTCCCTAAAGAACTTCCTAGCTTACCCCCAGAGCGTGAAATTGAATTTTGTATTAACCCCATTACAAAACCCATTTCTAAAACCTCAAATATTTCTTTAACTAAAATGAACGTATCATGCGCCAAAGTCGTTAGCTCGAGCTGTTGAAAGATTATGATAATACCATTCAATACCATCGTGGAAAAAGCAAACGTGGTAGCTTACACGTTGAGTAGAAGATCGTATGCGGTTACGGGTGCGACGTTGTTAACACAAAGACCCATTTTGTATAATTTACAAATGATGGAGATAAAGTTAAAGACTCTAAGAACCTACGTGAAGATAGTGAATATACGAGTAGAATCGACTTTAATTGATAAAGTTAAAGCCACTCAAGGTACAGACTTAGAGTTGATGAATGTGAAGAAGAATGTGCAAGAAGGAGTTATTCTAGAAGCAAGAATCGACAAAGAGAGGAAATCTCAACCCTCAATTTTATTGGTCTATTTTGAAATCCTCGATCGAGTAGGAACTGTGTCCTATAGACTCGCTTTACTGCCAAGTATGTCGCGTGTTCATAACGTTTTTCACATATCCATGTTATGTAAATATGTGGAAGACCCGAACCACAATATTAAATTAGAACCGGACGAGATAGCGGAAGATTTAATATATGAAGAGGTACCTGTTAAAATATTGGAGAAGAAGGATCATATTCTACGCTCCAAGGATATACCTTAAGTCAAAGTTTTGTGGGGAAACCACGATGTTGAGGAAATGACCTGGGAATTAGAATCTGAAATGAAGTCAAGGTATCCTCACCTCTTTGACATACTAGGTACGTACTCTAATTTCGAGGACGAAATTTCATAAGAAGGGGAGGTTATAAGACCCCAACTTTTATGAATAAAGCTTATTTTTTCTCAAAATATATTGTTATAGTTGTGGGTAATGTTTACAAACTTTGCAAAGTAAGCAAGTTGTTATAAAATATTCGATTGATCGGGGAATATTTGTTTTAACAGGGAATATTCATACGGTGGCAAAATTATTGGTGGATCCCACAACGAAAGTATTATCGGAGTTAGAAAACGACATAAATATCTTTTTATAAAAATAATGGCGAAAGTTTTTCCGTTAAACTGTTTAAATACCTGGTGGTAAAAGTATAGTAATACGCATGGTTGCATAGTAGCACACGATATTGATTATTGATGCTTACGTGAGAAGTCACTCAATTATACTCAATTATTGTTAAAGTAATTACTGCATAATATCTCTTGTATTATTGATTCAATTAATGTCATCTGCATAATATTTTATATTTTTAAATCAATAATTGAGACGACAAAGTTATTCATATTATTATTTGTAATATTGACGATGTCTAGAAAGTTCTGTCGAGGAAAGGGATTTTGTCACCTAATTGCGCGCCAATAGGGAGAAATTCTTATCGAAAGGCCCCCTATTTCCTGGGAATGATCTGGTTGTTAAATATTGTGAGTTATAATATTAATGATGAATAAGTTCGTGTTGATTAAAGATGAAATTGATATTTCCATTGTGTTGGGATTATTAGTATTAGTTGAAATCGATATTTATTTCGATAATAATTGATTTATGAAGGTTAAATTGACCAATCAGACAATTAATCGGATAAATGAGAAATTAATTGCTATTAGTTCACATGAATATAACTATTTATTCACATGAATGAAACTATTGATTCACATGCATGTACTATTAGGGGATGTGGTGCAAGTTTGATAATACTTGTAGGACTAAATTAAAAATGGAGGTATAGATGAAGGTATTATACTGTAATTATTCGAGCCCCTAATCGTACAATTATCGAAACTATGTTTTCCTATAAATAGAAGCTCATTCTTCTTTCATTCTCACCAATTCACTAAGACTCACAAGAGCAATTATAGAGCGAGAAGATATAGAGAGAAAGAGGAATAGTATTCTGCTACTTCACTATTGTAGTATTCAGCCTTCTACTAAGGTAAGGGGTATTATTTCTTTCGTATTCGTAAGGGATATTATTTTTGTTCAATATCCGTATGAAATAATATTTTCTTCCATACTCTGTAGTATGTAAGTAATATTATTTCATTTCATATTCCGAATTCTACACTCATTTTGTTAAAGTATTGCTTCTATACTCCGTTAAATTAGTAGAATATCCTTAAAATTTGCGCTTCATCTAGTATCGTTTCACAAGGATATTTTTCTGAACATTCTTGTTAAATTTTAAGCTTTTTATGTCGGAGTACTATTCATGAGTACTATTCATTTATACGGCATTATTCATACGTACAGTATTATTCACAGAGTACTATTCATGGGCACTATTCATAAATATAGTAATATTCATAAATACGGTACTATTCATAAATGTAAGACCCCAACTTTTATGAATAAAGATGAATTTTCTATAATTATCATTTTTGAATATTATGGAATGAATTTGATATAATGTTATAGTTGTGGGTAATAGTTATAAATTTTTCAAAGTACGCAAGTTATTATATAATATTCGATTGGTCGGGGAATATTCGTTTTAACAGGAATATTAAATGCGATGACACAATCATTGGTGGACCCCACAACGGAATTATTGTCGGATTGAGAAAATGACAAAAATATTTTATGAAAATAACGGCGGAAGTTTTATCGTTAACTGTTGAAACACCCGGTGTTAAAAGTATAGGAATACGCATGGTTGCATAGTAGCACACGGTATTTATTATTGATGCTTACATGAGAAGTCACTCAGTTTTGTTTAATTATTGCTTCAGTAATTGTTGCATAGTATCTCACGTTAATTGATTCAATTATTGTCGATATTTTATATATTATTAAATCAATAATTGAGACGACGAAGTTATTAATATTATTATTTGCAATATTAACGATGTCTAGAAGTTCTGCCAATGAGAGGTTTGGTCACATAATTGCGCGCCAATAGAGAGAAATCCTTATTGGAAAGCCCCCTCTTTCCTGGGAACGACTTGGTCGATTAATAGTGTGAATTATAATAATGATGATGAAGTTTTGTTTTATTAGTATTATTAATGTAATAAAACAGAAAAACTTTTTATATAAAACAGAATACTTTTATAAAGTTATTCATTTTATTAGACTATAAATAGAATATATTATATTCTATTATGCATAGTATTTTTCATAGTAAAATCTTTTTATATAAAACAGAATACTTTTATAAAGTTATTCGTTTTATTAGACTATAAATAGAATATATTATATTTTATTATGCATAGTGTTTGCATAGTGCCTGCATAGTGTTTGCATAGTAAAATCTTTTTATATAAAATAGAATACTTTTATAAACTTATTCGTTTTATTAGATTATAAATAGAATATATTATATTTTATTTAAAAGATTTTGTTTTATTAGAAAATTTTATAGTAAACCAATCTGGACCGTCCGTTTAAAAGTAAATCAATCTGGACCGTTCAGGAATTAGTTACTATTCAGTCCATTCTCCTATAAATAGAAGCTCATTCCTTCATTATTTCTTATGAATTCACTGAAACTCTAAAGAGAGAAACTATAGAGAGAAAGAAGAAAAGTATTCTGCTACTTCACCACTCCTATATCCAGTTTGTTCTAAGGTAAGGGGTATTATTTCTTTCGTATTCATGAAGAGAACTTACATTATTCCATTTTTTTTATTCTCTTTGGAATAACTTTGTATCTGTGATCTACCTACCCTATACTTGGTGAAATTCTTCTGTTATTCCATTATTTATCATTATGTTGGAATAACCTATCTATGCAAAGTACCTCATACATGGTGAAATTCTTCTGTTATTCCATTCTTTATTATTCGTTAGAACATCCCTATCATGCGTTTACGCATGACACGATTCCGTTATTTATTATTACATTGGAACATCCCGCCGGTGCGCGATTTAATTTGACGACCGGTTCCGTTATTTATTATTCATTGGAATATATCCATGCAATGCGTTTCGCATGACTGAATTCCGTTATTTATTATTACATTGGAATAACACATGCATGCGGTCTATCGCATGCATGGTGATTTCTTTTGTTATTCCATTCTTTATTATACTCGGTTGGTTAAAGTTTTGACTTCTATACTCCATGAAATTAGTGGAATATCCTTGATATTTTTGCGCTTCATCCAAAGATATCTTTTCATGGAAATATTCTTTTAAGCATTCTTGAATTTTACTCTACAAAGCAAAGATCATGTTGACAATTTGGACGTTATTGAATTACGGATAAATTAATTCTTGAACTTGTTTTATTGGATTCTTATATCATTGTCATCATCCTCATGCTTATATTATGTTGAAAGTCATCTGTGGCCTGTTGTGCATAGATGGACTTGGTATAATTATGACCAGGGATTATTCGGTATAATTATGACCGTAATGTTATAAATGATGTGGTAAAAGTCCTCATTGGCCCGTAGTGCATTGATGGACAGTTGTTGGCATGATCATGACCATTGATGAATACACGAATATCCTTGGCCCGTAGTGCATGGAAAATTTGTGGTTGTGATACTAATGAATATCCTTGGCCGTAGTGCAGGGATGATGTGGATTATTTATTGAGCTGAGTCTCAGCGATAAAAGTGATGAAAAACCTTTTAAATCATAAAAGATAGTAGATTTTATTCTCTACTTGACTCTTTTAATGGATTGCTTGTTCCGCTGCAGTTAAACTTGATGTTTGTTATATTGTATCAGTTTAACCTTTGTTGAAGGCAAACGATAATTTATCTCGTATTATCTTAGTCATAATATTTCTTCTTGGGCTAGTTGAGCTCACCCTTTTACTTTCATTGTTTTCTTGAGAAATGAGAGCGTAGTAGGGACTAATCGGGGAGCGGAGTGACGGTCGAGATAATAGCATTAGCGATCCTCACTATTACATTAAATAGTGTGATAATAAATGTAATGAGGACTCAATTGAGTGTGGATATTGTCTAGATGACAATATTTGTATTAAAACTCACAAGATATGTTTTGTCGTATTTTACACATTGTTGTATAATTAAGTTGTATTTGAATTTTGTACCATGTATTTGGCGACTCAAGATGGGTAATGTATACCTATTTTGGGGCGTCACAGTTAGTATCAAAGCTTAGGATATGATCCTGGCTAAGATGTGAGACAAAAATTAGGAGGGAGAGACGGGGAATTCCTTCACTAGTATGACCTACCTAAGTTTATTTGGTATTTAATTGGTCGGTCAGAGTATAGGGATAATATGTGATATATTAATTAACCTTTGTTTTGTGGCAGTATTTGAAAATGGCATCCGAGAATGTTGAGATTAGCAATGGAGCACAGGAGACCGTTGAGTCTCCACAGATCAATAATCAGGATAATGTGCATCAGGAAGGCGACAATCCTCAGGCGAACAACAACACTAACCAGATGATGAACGATGGAATATTTAGAGGCTTTATGCAATTCATGCAACATCAGGCAAGAGCGGCTCCTGTATAAAATGCAGGTGGAAACACTGGCAACTCTCGTACGGTCACCACTAAGCAGTTCAAGGATCTGGGACCACCGGAGTTTTTTGGAGAGCTAAAACCACTTAAGGCGGAGACATGGATAAAGCAGATCTGCAATATATTTGATGTCTTGGGATGCTCCGAGGAGCAAAAGGTTCCTTTGCCACCTTCATGTTGCATGCGGTAGATTCATTGGTGGGAATCGTAAAAGCGTACTCAACTCCGCCCAGACCGAAGATGACTTGGGAGAAGTTCCAAGAATTGTTCAACGACAAGTACTTTCCGAAAGTATTCGTCACATGAAAGAGGTAGAGTTCATCAAGTGGAGCAAAACAACATGACCAGTGTCGCGAAGACTGAAGCCAAGTTTGCCGAGTTGTCCGGTTTGCGTCCCATTTGGTTGATAATGAGGAGAGAATGATGTGAATGTTTCTAAGAGGTTTGAAACCCGAGATACGTCAATATCTTATCTCTCATAAAGCGTGTTTGTATTAGGATGTTGTTAATAGGGCTCGATTATTGGAGCGCAATAATGAGTCAACCCAACCAAAAGAGAAGCAAATTGACAAAATGATAATACTAGTGATAGCGATTATTGAGCGGTGACAATAAGCGTGGAGGAATCAACATGCGAAATGGTAACCACTTGGTGGTAATCATGGCCAAAATAATAAGAATGGACATTTCAAGAAGTGGAGATTCAACAATGATGGAAAGAGCGTTAGCATCAAGACCGTTGTTAAGGAAGGAGAAGCGACCACCTATCATATGCTTCAAATGCGGAGGGAGGGACACATCGGTCAAACTGCATGCGATTAGTCAAAGCATGTTATAATTATGGAAGAGATGGTCACCTAGCCCGATTTTGTCATTCACAGAAGACAAATTTAGCTAGGATGGAGGCACCAAAGGGCGTCGAGTAAAAGTCAAAGCCGAAGAGTGGTGTGAGGAGAGCATTTGTCGTGACCTCTCCAGAAAGCAAGGAACCCGAACGAGGTCATCACGGGTAAGCTTATCATAAACTCTAGCGAAGTTTATACCTTATTTGATACCGGTTCTACCCATTTTTTTATTTCTCCTACTTGCGCTCAACGTTTAAATTTGACTCCGGAGAAATTAGACTTTGACTTATCTGTTGAAACTCCATTGGGAGAAACCTTCATTACATCCAATGTTTATAAGTCTCGTTTAGTTTAAATCGGTACCCTTACATTACCTTTCGATCTTATTTCATTGAAAATACTTGCATTTGACGTAATTCTAGGGATTGATTGGTTAACTACTCATCATGCAAAAATTGATTATTTTCGTAAGGTTATTAGCTTTCATATTCCTAACCAACCTATTATGCGAATTCAAGCAACCAAACCATTAAAATCAATCACTGTCATCTCAAGCCATAAAGTTATTCGTTTATTAAAAAATGGATGTAAAGCTTTCTTAGCTCATGTCACGGATCTAAACAAAAATACGTTAGTTTTGAATGATATTTCTATTGTTAATGAATTTCCTGACGTATTCCTTGAAGAAGTTCCTGGCCTACCCCCAGAACGTGAAATTGAATTTTGTATCAACCTTGAACTTGGTACAAAACCCATTTCCAAAGCCCCATATCGAATGGCTCCTATTGAACTTCAGGAGTTAAAGACCCAACTACAGGAATTGTTAGACATCGGTTTCATTCGTCCTAGTACGTCTCCTTGGGGTGCTCCTGTTCTATTCGTGAAGAAGAAAGATGGGAGTATGCGACTTTATATTGATTATCGGGATTTGAACCATGTCACTATCAAAAATAGTTATCCATTACCTCGCATTGATGACCTGTTTGACCAGTTGCAAGGCGCCAAATTTTTTTCAAAGATTAATCTTCATTCCGGATATCACCTATTGAAGATTAGAACCGATGACATTCCAAAGACGGCTTTTAGAACTCGGTACGGACATTATGAATTCATAGTCATGTCTTTTGGATTAACTAATACTCCTGCTGCCTTCATGGATATGATGAACCGAGTATTCAAGGAATATTTGGATCACTTTGTGGTCGTCTTTATTGATGACATCCTTATTTATTCCAAAAGCCGTGAAGATCATGAGCAACACTTGAGGCTGATACTTCAAAAGCTTTGTGAATATAAGCTTTATGCTAAGTTGAAGAAATGCGAGTTCTGGCTTGAGGAAGTAGCATTCCTTGGGCATGTGGTATTAAGTCATGGAATATCTATTGACCCAGCAAAGATTGAAGCTATTCAAAGCTGGGAGTAACCTAAATCGATGGCGAAATCGTAGCTTTCTCGGCTTATCTGGTTATTATCGGAGATTCATAGAAGGGTTTTCTCGAATCGCTACTCTCTTAACTCGATTGACTCGAAAGATACAAAATTGATTGGAGCGAGGAATGTGAGAAGAGTTTTCAAGAACTCAAGAGAAGACTCATTTCAGAGGACTGTTCGACAATACCATCCGCTCGAGAGGATTTGTCATCTCTGATGATGCTTGTGCAAAGGGTTAGGATGTGTTCTCATGCAACATGGGAAAGTCATAGCCTATGCCTCTCGACAACTCAAAGAATATGAGAGGAATTATCCTACTCATGATCTAGAGTTGGTAGCTGTTGTCTTCGCACTTAAAATTTGGAGGCATTACTTGTATGGGGAGAAAGTGGAGATCTTTACGGATCATAAAAGCCTCAAATATTTCTTCACTCAAAAGGAACTCAACATGAGACAGCGGCATTGGCTTGAACTGTTGAAAGATTATGATCATACCATCCAATACCATCTTGGAAAAATAAACGTGGTAGCTGACTCATTGAGTAGAAGATCATATGCGAGTACGAGTGCGATATTGTCAACGCAGAGGCCCATTTTGTATGACTTGCAAAGGATGTAGATAGAGATAAATATTCTAGGGACCCACGTGATGATGGTGAATATACGAGTAGAACCGACTTTAATCGATAAAGTTAAAGCTGCTCAAGCTACAAACCTAGAGCTGATGCATATGAGGAAGAAAGTACAAGAAGGTGCTATGCCGGAAGCAAGAATCGATGAAGAAGGAATACTTCGAGTCAACTCCAGACTTTGTGTTCCTAACGATCCTGAGTTAAAGTATAAAATCATGATGGAGGCGCACAACACACCATTTGCAATCCATCCCGGGAGTACCAAAATGTATCGTGATCTTCGTCATACATTTTAGTGGAGCAATATGAAGAGAGAGATATCACTATTTATCTCAAGGTGTCTAACTTGTCAACGAGTCAAGACGGAGCATCAAGTACCAAAAGGTCCATTGCAACCACTTGAAATTCCAGAATGAAAGTGGGAGCACATTACCATGGATTTCGTTACTGGTCTTCACAAGGTTTCTCAAGGCATAGATGCAATTTGGGTCATTGTTGATAGATTGACCAAGTCTGCTCATTTCTTACCAATACGAGAAACTTATACACTTGAACGTCTTGCTCGTATGTACATAAATGAGATTGTAAGACTGCATGATATGCCAGTATCCATAGTTTCTGATCGAGACCCAAGATTCACTTCATGATTTTAGGTTAGTTTACAAAAAGCTATGGGCACGGATTTACAATTTAGTTCAGCATATCATCCTCAAACGGACGGACAATCAGAGAGGACTATTCAAACTCTTGAAGATTTATTAAGACTCTGTGTCCTTGACTTCAAGGGAAGTTGGGACAAGTTCTTACCATTGGTGGAGTTTTCTTATAACAACAGTTATCAAACAAGTATTGGCATAGCTCCATTCGAGGCGTTGTATGGAAGAAAGTGTCGTTCTCCAGTATGCTGGGATGAGGTGGGTGAAGCAACGTTGTTGGGACCAGAGTTGGTACGTATGACTACAGAAAAGATTCAAACGATCCGACAACGTATAAAAACCTCACAAGGCCCGATAAAAAAGAGTTATCCGATCTTCATCGAAAGGACGTGGAATTCGATATTGGAGATCATGTGTTGTTACGTGTTGCTCCATGGAAAGGAGTTACGAGATTTGGAAAGAGAGAAAAGCTCAATCCTCGATTCAGTGGCCCATTTTTAATCCTCGATCGAGTAGGGACTGTAGCCTATAGACTTGCTTTACCGCCAAGTATGTCTCGTGTTCATAACATTTTTCATATATCCATGTTATGTAAATATGTGAAAGACCCGAACCACATTATTGAGTTAGAACCGGACGAAATAGCGGAAGATTTAACGTATGAAGAGGTTCCTGTTCAAATCTTAGATAAGAAGGAACATATTCTACGCTCCAAGGTTATACCTCAAGTTAAAGTTTTATGGAGGAACCACGATGTTGAGGAAATGACCTGGGAGTTAGAATCTGAAATGAAATCAAGGTATCCTTACTTCTTCGACATACCAGGTACGTACCCTAATTTTGAGGGCAAAATTTCATAAGTAGGGGAGATTGTAAGATAACAACTTTTATGAATAAAGATGAATTTTCTATAAATATCATTTTTGAATATTGGGGAATAAATTTGATATAATGTTATTTATTATTCTGTTGGAATATCCTGTCTGTGCGTTTATGCATGACCTGGTTCCGTTATTTATTATTCTGTTGGAATAACCTGTCTGTGTTGTCTATCGCATGCCTGGTGAATTCTTTTGTTATTCCATTCTTTATTATACTCAGTTGGTTAAAGTTTTGACTTCTATACTCCATGAAATTAGTGGACTATCCTTGATATTTGCGCTTCATCCAGTATCTTTTCATGGAAATATTCTTCTGAGCATTCTTGAATTTTACTCTACAAAGCAGTATCATGTTGACAATTTGGATGTTATTGAATTCTGGATAAATTAATTCTTGAACTTGTTTTATTGGATTCTTATATCATTGTCATCATCCTCATGCTTATATTATGTTGAAAGTCATCTGTGGCCTGTTGTGCATAGATGGACTTGGTATGATTATGACCAGGGATTATTCGGTATAATCATGACCGTAATGTTACAAATGATATGGTAAAAGTCCTCATTGGCCCGTAGTGCATTGATGGACAGTTGTTGGCATGATCATGACCATTGATGAATACACGAATATCCTTGCCCCGTAGTGCATGGAAAATTTGTGGTTGTGATACTAATGAATATCCTTGGCCGTAGTGTAGGGATGATGTGGATTATTTATTGAGCTGCGTCTCAGTGATAAAAGTGATGAAAAACCTTTTAAATCGTAAAAGATAGTAGATTTTATTCTTTACTTGACTCTTTTAATGGATTGCTTGTTCCGCTGCAGTTAAACTTGATGTTTGTTATATTGTATCAGTTTAACATTGTTGAAGGCTAACGATAATTTATTATGTATTATCTTAGTCATAATATTTCTTACTGGGCTAGTTGAGCTCACCCTTTTACTTTCATTGTTCTCTTCAGGAAATGAAAACGTAGCAGGGACTAGTCGGGGAACGGTGTGACGGTCCAGATAATAACATTAGTAGTCCTCACTATTCTGTTAAATAGTGTGATAATAAATGTAATGAGGACTCAATTGAGTGTGGATATTGTCTAGATGACAATATTTTTATTAAAACTCACAGCATATGTTTTGTCGTATTTTACACGACTATTGTATAATTAAGTTGTATTTGAATTTTGTACCATGTATTTGGCGACTTAAGATGGGTGATGTATACCTATTTTGGGGGCGTCACAATAAAGTACTATTCACAAAATACTATTCACGAAGTACTATTCATAAAATACTATTCATGAAGTACTATTCACGGGGTACTATTCAAAAAGTACTATTCTTGAAGTACTATTCATGAGGTACTATTCACTCGGGTAGTATTCACCCGGAGTACTATTCATGACAAAAATTGTTTTTTTTTCGGTCCATATCTTTTTTGATACAATATTATTCTTGAATTTTACTCCACAATGCAGTATCATGTTAACAATTTGTATATTATTGAATTCTGGATAAATTAAATTATAAATCTTTAAAATTTATCCTTGCTTTCATTTAATTGAATTCCTATATCATTGTCATCATCCTCATGCTTATATTGTGATGAAAGTTATCTATGACTTACGTGTGCCGCCCCCAAAATAGGTCCACACGACCCATTCTGAGTCGCCAGATATCACACTATAAAAATCATTTACAAACTTCATTTATACAATTGTTAAACTGTCGTGCAGAATACGACCACAGTTAAATTGTGAGTTTTAATACAAATGTATGTAACTCTCATGGTAAATCGACCACAACCTCTCCTTGACAGAACTTCTAGACATTGTAAATATTGCAATTTAATAATATGAATAACTTTGTCGTCTCAATTATTGATTTAATAATATATCATATTATGCAGATGATACTGTGACAATAATCGAATCAATAATATGAGAGATATGATGCAGCAATTACTGTAGCAATAATTGAGTATAACTGAGGGACTTCTCACGTAAGCATCAATAATCAATACCGTGTGCTACTATGCAACCACGCGTATTTTACCACCGATTATTTTATAACAACTTGCTTACTTTTGCAAAATTTTCACATATCACCCTTAACTTTAGCCTTTTATCAATTTAACTATTTATTAAATAGAATAATTATAAGAAAATTGAATACTTTCATTTCATAAAATTCGGGGTCTCACAATCTCCCCTCCTTATGAAATTTCGCCCTCGAAATTTACGTACCTGGTAGTTCGAAGAGATGAGAATACCTTGCTTTCTTTTCGAATTGTACCTTCCCGGCTATATCCTCTGTATCATGATTTTCCCATTGCTCATCTCATGTATTTCAGATATCATTCTAGAATATATCTTCAAAACAAAGATTAATTGTCATATCACAATTTGTCAACTTATCAAGTAAACAATTTCAGTTTAGGTAAGTCACACACTAGCGAAGTATATAACTCGTCTCTCCCCTCCTAGTTTTAGACTCTTATCTCCGCTAGCGACCATATCCCTAAGCTCTGATACCATTTGTGACGCCCCCAAAATAGGTCCACACGACCCATTCTGAGTCGCCAGATATCATACTATAAAAATCAAATACAAACTTCATTTATATAACTGTTGAACTGTCGTGCAGAGTACGACAAGAGATAAGCTGTGAGTTTCAATACAAAATCTATGTAACTCTCATGGTGCCTCGACCACAACACCTTACAAATGTACTTTACATAAAAGTACAGTCAATAACTGTTTTAGAAATTAAATTCTTTGGAAAATGCTCAAGGAAACCTTCGTACATGGGAGGCCATGCGTCTAGGTTATGATAGATATTATATGTCCACAGAATTATTCTTGGTTGACCCAATAGACCCCAAAGAAAAACAAGAAGATTGCTATCATTTCTTTCCAATGGTGAGTCTTCTCTTGACATATAATTATCTCCGTTGTCTCCAAGTGAGAATTATATTTCAAATATACTCCAAGATCATATAGGTAGTGCTCGTAGATATACTCGGCAAGTGGATGTGCACAACCTTGTCTTATGATAACACGAGGTTGTATGTCATTAGATATCTTGTATGATAGTGGCAAAACACCCTTCCAAGGTTGGGTTCACCTCACCCTATTCGGTTCACCAAAATTAAATATTAAATGACGTATACAATACGACACACTTATCTAAAGTTCTCAATAAAATTATTTCCATACTATTTAGGGAGAACCTCAATAGCTATAGACCACCGTTCTATTCTCATGTTACCCCCGCTCGACCCAGCTACACTCTTATTACTTGAAAGGAATTGTGAAGAAAAAATGGTGAGCACAACCAGCCCAGTAAAGAATATCATGACCAAAGATAATTAAATTATCAATATTCTTCATCAGTAATAAATCAAAGATTTAGAACATATTGTAGATGATAAAACTTTTCAACCATAGTTGCAGCAGAACGAGCAATCCATTAGAAGAGTCAAATAGACCACCAGGTCTATTATCTCCTCCATGTTAAAAGTCCACCAATAATGTTTTATCCCTGTAACATCAATCAATAATTCATGTGAACAATCATATGAATAACTCATAGTCATAATTGCGATTCTAAATTCCTCTTCGCACCCAGGACGAAGATAATTTTCATCACCTATCTTCACCTGAAACATCAAAAATCATGGTTATACCAAATCAAAATTCCTGCTCATGATCATACTAATAAATTCATCTTTGCACTACGGCCAAAGATATTTATTAACAATTCATCTTTGCACTACAGGCTAAAGACATACAACTGTATTTTAGAAGAGTCAAGTAGAGCATGATATCTACTATCTTTTATGAATAAGTGTATAATCAATATTTTATCGCTGAGACTCAGCTTAATAAATAATTCACATCATCGAATCGTCCATGCACTACGGCCAAGGATATTTATGTAATCATCAATGGTCATGATTATACCGAATAATCCCTGGTTATAATCATACCAATAACTGTCTATCAATGCACTACGGGCCAATGAGGACCTTTACCATATCATCTATAATATTACGGGTCATGATTATACCGAATGATCCTTGGTTATAATCATACCAATAAACAATTCATCTTGCACGAAAGCCAAAGATATACAACTGTAAAACCAATAATCAACAGTACATCTTGCACGTAAGCCAAAGATATAAAACTATAAAACCAATAATCAATAGTCCATATATGCACGTAAGCCAAAGATATTCAACTGTAAAATCATTTTTAGTGTGTAGCTAAAAAAATTAGTCTTATTACGCTTAACTCCAGAAATTCCAATATCTTGACACAATCTTATACATGTTAACGTGAGACTCCGGTTTAAATTTCATGGCCATCGGAGTTATAGAACTCCAGTTATAGCCGTTTTCATTAGAAAATCACAAAAATTAAAATGGTCATAACTTGGTCATTTTAAGTCGGAATGAGCTCATTTTTGGACAGTAGGTACTTTATACCATATATTTTCATGTCCCAAAAGGCCGAAATTTATTTCACAAACTAAGTGGCCGAAAATGCCCTTTTAAATTTCTGGGTAGTAGCTTTTTGGTACTTTGCAGTTTTTGGCTCCTTTACTAAAATTAGTCCACACGAAAATCTACAACACCTTTTCCAGTGATTCCACTTGGATAAGTTAGAAAACTCATAGATCTAACTCTAGAACTTGACCACACTTAAAAATTCAAAATATAATAGGAGATATGGTCAATTAAATTTCATGTTCCATTTTCACCAAAAATCTGATTTTCAACCCTTTGTGATTTCTAAGAAACTTTCATGTTTTCACATAATAACCAACCTAACTCATCATAACACTTACTAATACTACATATACCCATGATTTTCATCAGTCCAAAGCTTTTATTATGACTTTCATCATAATCAACAGTCCAATGCTTATATTATGACTTTCCAGAATTTTTGAGGGTCAAAAAAATTATGAAACTGCAAATGGATTTTCACCCACCATGTGGTAATCCATGTAGACAGATCATTTCCATAATTTAACAAGGAATGAATATAAAGGATCATTCACCATGCATGTGGTAATCCACATAGATAGGTTATTCCAACAGAATAATAAAGAATGGAATAACAGAAGAATTCACCATGCATGCGATAGATCGCACAGACAGGTTATTCCCAACAGAATAATAACTAATGGAACCAGGTCATGCGTAAATGCATAGACATGATATTCTGACAGAATAATAAAGAATGGAACCAGGTCATGCGTAATCCGCATAGACATGATGTTCCAACAGAATAATAAATAATGGAACCAGGTTATGCGTGAACACACAGACAGGATATTCCGACAGAATAATAAATAATGGAATAATAGAAGAATTTCACCATGTATGTGGTACTTCGCATAGACAGGTTATTCCAACATAATAGTAAAGAATGGAATAACAGAAGAATTTCACCATGTATGCGGTACTTCACATAGACAGGTTATTCCAACATAATAATAAAGAATGGAATAACAGAAGAATTTCACCATGTATGCGGTACTTCAGACAGACAAAAGTTATTCCAACATAATAATAAAGAATGGAATAACAGAAGCTCTCTTCATGAATACGAAAGAAATAATACCCCTTACGAGTACAACAAATAATATCCCTTACCTTAGACTAAAGCTGGATACTGGAATAGAGAGGTAGCAGACTTATCTTCTTCTTTCTTTCTATAATTTCTCAAGAAATAATGAAGGAATGAGCTTCTATTTATAGAAGAACTGAAATTAGTTCTTGGAATTAACGAAGGGTCAAAATGACTCTTAGTAATATTGAAGAGACAACTACTATTTGCGAAGGGGAAATTAACTCTTGGAACACCGAAGAGACAAGTAACTCTTGGAAAACCGAAGGGACAAGTAACTCTTGGAAAACCGAAGAGACAAATAACTCTTGGAAAATCGAAAGGACAAGTTACTATTAAAACTTTAAACCAACGATCCATATTGATTTACTATTATAATTTCAACCAACTGTCTGAAAAATTATCACATCTTCTCATGGAATAATATATGTACTCAAAAATGATTTGGACCGAAAAGAAATATATTTTTTAGGTGAATAGTACCCCGTGAATAGTACTTCGGGAATAGTACCCCGTGAATAGTACCCCGATACGAAAAGTGTCCCAAATACCCGAGTGAACAATGCTAGAGTGAATAGTATTCCGACACAAAAAGTGTCTCAAATACCCGAGTGAAAAATGCTAGAGTGAATAGTAATCGGGTGAATAGTAACCCGTGAATAGTATTTTGACACGAAAATTTTGTGATGCCCCCAAAATAGGTCCCCACGACCCATTCTGAGTCACCAGATATCACACTATAAAAATCATTTACAAACTTCATTTATACAACTGTTGAACTGTCGTGCAGAATACGACCATAGTTAAACTGTGAGTTTTAATACAAATGTATGTAACTCTCATGGTGCCTTGACCACAACCTCTCCTTGACAGAACTTCTAGACATTGTAAATATTACAATTTAATAATATGAATAACTTTGTCGTCTCAATTATTGATTTAATAATATATCATATTATGCAGACGATACTGTGACAATAATCGAATCAATAATATGAGAGATATGATGCAACAATTACTGTAGCAATAATTGAGTATAATTGAGTGACTTCTCACATAAGCATCAATAATCAATATCGTGTGCTACTATGCAACCACGCGTATTTTACCACCAATTATTTTATAACAACTTGCTTACTTTTGCAAAATTTTCACATATCACCCTTAACTTTAACCTTTTATCAATTTAACCATTTACTAAATAGAATAATTATAAGAAAATTGAGTACTTTCATTTCATAAAATTTGGGGTCTCACAATCTCCCCCCTTATGAAATTTTGCCATCGAAATTTACGTACCTGGTAGTTCGAAGAGATGAGAATACCTTGCTTTCTTTTCGGATTGTACCTTCACGGTTATATCCTCTGTATCATGATTTTTCCATTGTTCATCTCCTGTATTTCAGATATCATTCTAGAATATATCTTCAAAATAAAGGTTAATTGTCATATCATAATTTGTCAACTTATCAAGTAAATAATTTCAGCTTAGGTAAGTCACACACTAGCGAAGTATATAACTCGTCTCTCCCCTCCTAGTTTTAGACTCTTATCTCCGCCAGCGACCATATCCCTAAGCTCTGATACCATTTGTGACGCCCCCAAAATAGGTCCACACGACCCATTCTGAGTCGCTAGATATCACACTATAAAAATTATTTACAAACTTCATTTATTCAATTGTTGAACTGTCGTGCAGAATACGACCACAATTAAACTATGAGTTTTAATATAAATGTATGTAACTCTCATGGTGCCTCGACCACAACCTCTCCTTGACAGAACTTCTAAACATTGTAAATATTGCAATTTAATAATATGAATAACTTTGTTGTCTCAATTATTGATTTAATAATATATCATATTATACAGATGATACCGTGACAATAATCAAATCAATAATATGAGAGATATGATGCAACAATTACTGTAGCAATAATTGAGTATAACTGAGTGACTTCTCACATAAGCATCAATAATCAATACCGTGTGCTACTATGCAACCATGCGTATTACTGTACTTTTATCAATTTAATCATTTACTAAATAGAATAATAATTATAAAAATTGAATACTTTTATTTCGTAAAATTTGGGGTCTTACAATCTCCCCTCCTTTTAAAATTTCGCCCTCGAAATTTACGTACCTGGTAGTTCGAAGAGATGAGAATACCTTGCTTTCTTTTCGGGTTGTACCTTCTTGGTTATTTCCTCTGTATCATAATTTTCCCATTGCTTATCTCCTGTATTTCAGATATCATTCTAGAATATATCTTCAAAACAAAGGTTGATTAACATATCATAATTTGTCAACTTATCAAGTAAACAATTTCAGCTTAGGTAAGTCACACACTAGCGAAGTATATAACTCGTCTCTCTCCTCCTAGTTCTAGACTCTTATCTCCGCCAGCGACCATATCCCTAATCTCTGATACCATTTGTGACGCCCCCAAAATAGGTCCACACGACCCATTTTGAGTCGCCAGATATCATACTATAAAAATCAAATACAAACTTCGCTTATAATAATTGTTGAGCGTGTCGCAAGTATACGACAAATGATATAAGTCGTGAGTTTCAATACAAAATCTATGTAACTCTCATGGTGCCTCAACCACAACACCTTACAAAGGTACTTTGCATAAAAGTACAGTCAATAACTGTTTTAGAAATTAAAATCTTTGGGAAATACTCAAGGAAACCTTCGTACATGGGAGGCCATGCGTCTAGGTTATGATAGATATCATATGTCCACAGAATTATCCTTGGTTGACCCAATAGTCCCCAAAGAAAAATAAGAAGATTGCTATTATCTTCTTTCCAATGGTGAGTCTTCTCTTGACATATAATTATCTCCGTTGTTTCCAAGTGAGAATTATATTTCAAATAAACTCCAAGATTATATAGTAGTGCTCGTAGATATACTCCAAGAAGTGGATGTGCACAACCCTGTCTTATGATAACACGAGGTTGTATGTCATTAGACATCTTGTATGATAGTGGCAAAACACCCTTCCAAAGTTGGGTTCACCTCACCCTATTCGGTTCACCAAAATTAAATATCAAATGACGTATACAATACGACACATTTATCTAAAGTTCTCAATAAAATTATTTCCATACTATTTAGGGAGAACCTCAACAGCTATAGACCACCGTTCTATTCTCCTGTTACCCCCGCTCGACCCAGCTACACTTTTATTACCTGAAAGGAATTATGAAGCAAAAAAGGTGAGCACAACTAGCCCAGTAGAGAATATCATAACTAAAGATAATTTACATCATCAATAGCCTTTATCAGTAATAAATCAGAGATTTAGAACATATGGTAGATGATAAAACTTTTCAACCATAGTTGCAGCGGAACGAGCAATCCATTAGAAGAGTCAAATAGACCATAGGGTCTATTATCTTCTCTATGTTAAAAGTCCACCAACAATGTTTTATCCTTGTAACATCATTCAACAATTCCTGTCCATAATCATGTGAATAACTCATAATAATAATTGTGATTCTAAATTCCTCTTCTCACCCAGGAAGAAGATAATTTTTATCACCTGTCTTTACCTGAAACATCAAAAATCATGGTTATACCAAATCACAATTCTTGTTCATAATCATACTAATAAATTCATCTTTGCACTACGGGCCAAAAATATTCATTAACAATTCATCTTTGCTCTACAGGCCAAAGACATAGAACTGTATTATAAAAGAGTCAAGTAGAGCATGATATCTACTATCTTCTACGAATTAAAAGTGTATTATCAATATGTTATCGCTGAGACTCAGCTAAATAATTAATCCACAACATCGAATCATCCCTGCTCAACGGCCAATGATATTCATTAATATTATGACCACGAATTATCCATGCACTACGGGCCAAGGATATTCGTGTTTTCAACAATGGTCATGATTATACCGAATAATCCCTGGTTATAATCATACCAACAACTGTCCATCAATGCACGTAAGCCAAAGATATACAACTATAAAACCAATAATCATCAGTCCATCTTTGCACGTAGGCCAAAGATATACAACTATAAAACAAATAATCAACGGTCCATCTTTGCACGTAAGCCAAAGATATACAACTTTAAAACCAATAACCAACAGTCCATCTTTGCACGTAAGCCAAAGATATACAACTTTAAAACCAATAACCAACAGTCCATCTTTGCACGTAAGCCCACGTAAGCCAAAGATGACTTTCATCACAATATAAGCATGAGGATGATGACAATGATATAAGCATTAATCAAACGAAAATAAGGATAAATATTAAAGACTTTAAATTTATCCAAATATTTTCAATCACTTAATAAACTCATAATCTAATATTATTAATATTGTAACAATATTTTAATCACTTCTTAAACTTATAAACAATTTATTTCAATTGTTTACACTTTACCAAATAATACATTTAATCATTCAAAAATGCCATACTCATAAGATTTCATCACCAATGATCAAATCCCTCATCAAAAATCTGCATATACCCTATATAGGATTCTCAAGCCATAAAATCCTATTTTCTAATTTTGTTACATCACATAACATATGTAATTCATTTACTCATAACTAGTTCATTTTCATGAAAAATACCAAATCAGTCCCAAAAATATTCTTTTCTGGGATTTAGCAGAATATAGTCCCATATTGAACATATATTTTATCATAAATTGTACCTTTGTCCAAAAATTCCAAAATTTACAGAGTATACTTCTGTTATATACATGTACTCCCAATAAAAATTTTATCAATTTTAGAGTTAACACAAAGAGTTATAAGGGTTTACTTTTAAAATAGTCTTTTTCCATAAAATTCATAACTGTTAATCTATATATCCAAAAATCTCCATTTTTTGGACACAATCTAGAAAACTCATCAAATTATCATTTCAATTTTTTTCAGAATTTTTAAGGGTCAGAAAAATTACGAAACTGCAAATGGATTTTCACCCGCCATGTGGTAATCCACGTAGACAGATCATTTCCACAATTTAATAAGGAATGAATACAAAAGATCATTCACCATGCATGCGATAATCCACATAGACAGATTATTCCAATAGAATAATAAAGAATGGAATAATAGAAGAATTCACCATGCATGCGATAGACCATACGACAAAGTTATTCTAACAGAATAATAAAGAATGGAACCAGTCGTGCGAATCCAAATGCAGACGGGATATTCCAATGAGAATAATAAAGAATGGAACCGGTCACGCGTAATCCGCTTACAGATGAGGATATTCCAACGTAATAATAAAGAATGGAATAACATGTGAGAATTCACGGGCATGTGATAGACCACACACGACAAAAGTTATTCCAACAGAATAATAAAGAATGGAACCAGTCATGCCAGAATCCGCATGCAGACATGGATATTCCAACATAATAATAAAGAATGGAATAACAGAAGAATTTCACCATGTATACGGTAGTCCGCGTATACAGGTTATTCCAACATAATAATAAGAAATGGAATAACAACAACTCTCTTTATGAATATGAAAGAAATAATACCCCTTACCTTAGAAGAAATTGGATATTGGAATAGTGAGGTAGCAGACTTCTCTTTTTCTTTCTCTCTATAATTTCTCTCTATAATAATTGCTCTAAAGCTTTAGTGAATTGGTGAGAAATGAAGGAAGAATGAGCTTCTATTTATAGGAAAATATAGTTTCGATAATTGCACGTTTTGGGGCTCGAAATATTACAGTATAATACCTTCCTCTTTTTCTTCATTTTTAATTTAGTCCTGCAAGTATTATCAATCTTGCACCACCTCCCCTAATAGTAAATAATGTGAATCAATAGTTCAATCATGTGAATCAATAGTGATAATCATGTGAAAATACGGATTACAGTATAGTACCTCCATCTATACCTCCATTTTTAACTTAGTCATGCAAGTATTATCAATCTTGCACCAACTCCCCTAATAGTACATGAATGTGAATCAATAGTACATTCATGTGAACAAATAGTTATAATCATGTGAATTAATAGCAATTAATTGCTCATTTATTCGATTAATTACCTGATTGGTTAATATAACCTCCAGACATCAATTATTATCGAAATAAATGTCGATTTCCACTAACACTATCAATCCCAACACAATGGAAATATTTTTCTCAAAAATTTTATTTTTGAAATTTCGAAGTTTGACTTTTTCCAAAAAAGTCAACTGTTGCCTTTTTTGACCAAAAAGTTAACCCCGACAAATTTTGTGTTAATAGTCTATTTCTACTAATTTCATCATTTCGGACTCAAATATCACGTCTACGTCTCCAAATTTAACTCTGAACTCAAATTCGATTTTTAATAACATTCATTATTAATATTATAACTCACAATATTTAACAATCAGGTCGTTCCCAGAAAAGAGGGGACTTTCCGATAAGGATTTCTCCTTATTGGCGCGCAATTAGGTGACTAAACCTCTCCTTGACAGAACTTCTAGACATTGTCAATATTGCAAATAATAATATGAATAACTTTGTCGTCTCAATTATTGATTTAATAATATATAAAATATTATGCAGATGATACTGTGATAATAATTGAATCAATAACATGAGAGATATGATGCAGCAATTATTGTAGCAATAATTGAGTATAACTGAGTGACTTCTCACATAAGCATCAATAATCAATAATGTGTGTTACTATGCAACCACGCGTATTACTGTACTTTTATCAATTTAACCATTTACTAAATAGAATAATAATTATAAAAATTGAATACTTTCATTTCATAAAATTCAGGGTCTTACATTCGGGGTCTTACAATCTCCCCTCCTTATTAAATTTCGCCCTCGAAATTAGGGTACGTACCTGGTATGTCGAAGAGGTGAGGATACTTTGATTTCAATTCAGATTCTAACTCCCACGTCATTTCCTCAACATCATGGTTTCTCCATAAAACTTTGACTTGAGGTATAACCTTGGAGCATAGAATATGTTCTTACTTATCTAAGATTTTAACAGGAACCTCTTTATACGTTAAATCTTCTGCTATTTCATCTACTTCTAACTCAATAATGTGGTTCGGGTCTTCCATATAGATACGTTAAAAACGTTATGAACACGCGATATACTTGGCAGTAAAGCGAGTCTATAGGGCACAGTTCCTACTTGATCGAGGATTTCAAATAGACCAATAAAATCGAGGGTTGAGATTTCCTCTCTTCGTCGATTCTTGCTTCTAGAATAACGCCCTTTTGAACCTTCTTCTTCACAATCATCAACTCTGAGTCTGTAGCTTGAGCGGTTTTAACTTTATCGATTAAAGTCGGTTCTACTCGTATATTCACTATCTTTACTTAGGTTCTTGGAGTCTTTAACTCAATCTCCATCTTTTTTAAGTCGTACGAAATGGGTCTTTGTGTTAACAACGTCACACTCGTAACCGCATATGATCTTCTACTCAACTTGTCAGCTACCACGTTCTCTCTTCCATGATGATATTGAATGGTATGGTCATAATCTTCAACAGCTCGAGCCAACGTCTTTAGCGCATTATACGTTCATTTTGGTTGAAGAAATATTTAAGGGCTTTAGAAATGGGTTTTGTACTGGGGTCAATATAAAATTTGATTTCACGCTCTGGGGTAGGCCAAGAAGTCTTCAGGAATATGTCAGGAAATTTATTAATAATAGAAATATCATTCAAAACTGACGTATTTTTGTTTAAATCCGTGACATGAGCTAAGAAAGCTTGACATCCATTTTTCAATAAACTAATATCTTTATGGCTTGAGATGACAGTGATTGATTTTAATGGTTTGGTTGCTTGAATTCTCATAATAGGTTGGTTAGAAATATGAAAGCTAACAACCTTATGAAAACAATCAATTTTTTCATAATGAGTAGTTAACCAATCAATCCCTAGAATTATGTCAAATCCAAGTATTTTCAATGAAATAAGATCGACAGGTAATGTGAGGATACCGATTTGAACCAAACAAGACTTATAAATAGTGGATGTAATGAAGGTTTCTCCCAACGGAGTTTCAACAGATAAGTCAAAGTCTAATTTCTCCGGAGTCAAATTTAAACGTTAAACGCAAGTAGGAGAAATAAAAGAATGGGTAGAACCGGTATCAAATAAGGTATAGACTTTGCTAGAGTTTATGATAAGCTTACCCGTGATGACCTCGTTCGGGTTCCTTGCTTTCTGGGAGGTCACGACAAATGCTCTCCCTTGAACTATCGGCTTTGACTTTTCTAGGACGGCCTTTGGTGCCTCCATCCCAGCTGGACTTGTCTTCGGTGCACGACAAAATCGGACTAGGTGACTTTCTCTTCCACAATTATAACACGCTTTGGACTGCATCGCACAGTTTAGACTGATGTGTCCATCCCCTCCGCATTTGAAGCATATGATAGGTGGTCGTTCTCCTTACTTAACAACGGGTGATGGTGCTGACGTCTTTCCATCATTGTTGAATCTCTTCTTCTTGAAATGTCCACCCTTATTGTCTTGGCCATGATTACCACCGAAGTGGTTACCATTTCTGGCCTGTTGATTCCCTCCACGCTTGTTGTCACCGCTTCGATGACTACTACCACCGGTATTATCATTTTTTTGGTTGCTCTCTCTTGGTTGGGTTGACTCATTATCGCGCTCCAATAACTGAGCCCTATTCACAACATCTGAATACAAACACAGTTTATGAGAGATAAGGTATTGACGTATCTCGGGTTTCAAACCTCTTAAAAACATTCGCGTCATTCTCTCCTCATTATCAACTAAATGGGACGCAAACCGGGACAACTCGGAAAACTTGGCTTCGTACTGTGACACGGTCATGTTGTTTTGCTCCAGTTTAATGAACTCTACCTCTTTCATGTGATTTAATACTTTCGGAAAGTACTTGTCGTTGAAGCAGTTCTTGGAACTTCTCCCAAGACATCTTCAAGTCTGGCGAGTTGAGTACGCTTACTGATTCCCACCAAGAATCTGCTCTATCTCGCAACATGAAGGTGGCAAAGGGAACCTTTTGCTCCTCGAGCATCCCAAGACATCAAATATCTTGTTGATCGCTTTATCCACGTCTCGCCTTAAGTGGTTTTGGCTCTCCAAAAACTCCGATGGTCCCAGCTCTTTGAACTGCTTAATGGTGATCGCCGAGAGTTGCCAATGTTTCCACCTGCATTTTGGGCAGGAGTCTCTCTTGCCTGATGTTGCATGAATTGCAGAAAGCCTCTGAACATTTCATCGTTCATCGTTTAGCCAGTGTTGTTGTTTGCATGAGGATTGTTGCCTTCCTGATGCATATTATCCTGATTGTTGATCTGTGGAGACTCAACGGTCTACTATGCTCCATTGCTAATCTCAACATTCTCAGATTTCAAATACTGCCACAAAACAAGGGTTAATTGACATGTCACATATTATCCCTATACTCTGACCGACCAATTAAATACCAAATAAACTTAGGTAGGTCATACTAGCGAAGGAATTCCCCGTCTCTCCCCTCCTAGTTCTTGTCTCACATCTCAGCCAGGAATCATATCTCTAAGCTTTGATACCAACTGTGATGCCCCCAAAACAGGTATACATCACCCATTTTGAGTCGCCATATACATGGTACAAAATTCAAATATAACTTAATAATACAACTGTCGTGTAAAATACGACAAAAGATAAACTGAGAGTTTTAATACGAATATTGTCTTCTAAACAATATTCAACTCAAAAGGAGTCCTCAATACATTTATTATCACACTATTTCATAGAATAGTGAGGACTACTAATGCTATCATCTGGACCGTCACTTCGTTCCCTGACTAGTCTCAGCTATGTTCTCATTTCCTGAAGAGAACAATGAAAGTAAAAGGGTGAGCTCAACTAGCACAGTAAGAAATATTATGACTAAGATAATGTAGAATAATTTATCATTAGCCTTCAACAGTGTTAAACTGATAAAATATAACAAACATCAAGTTTAACTACAGCGGAACAAGCAATCCATTAGAAGAGTCAAGTAGAGCATAAAATCTACCATCTTTTATGATTTAAAAGGTTTTTCATCACTTTTATCACCGAGACTCAGCTTAATAAATAATCCACATCATCGAATCACCCCTGCACTACGGCTAAGGATATTTTTTAGTATCACGACCACAAATTATCCATGCACTACGGGCCAAAGATATTCGTGTATTCATCAATTGTCATGATCATGCCAATAACTGTCCATCAACGCACTATGGGCCAATGATGACTTTTACCACATCATTTGTAACATTACGGTCATGATTATACCGAATAATCTCTGGTCATAATCATACCAAGTCCATCTATGCACTACAGGCCACCGATGACTTTCAACAGAATATAAACATGAGGATGATGACAATAATATAAGAATTCAATAAAACAAGTTCAAGGATAAATTTTTAAAGATTTATAATTTAATTTATCCAGAAATCAATAACGTCCAAATTGTAAACATGATACTACTTTGTGGAGTAAAATTCAAGAATAATATTGTACCAAAAATAATTTGGACCGAAAACGAATCAATTTTTATCATGAATAGTACCCCGAGTGAATAGTACTCCGTCAATAGTACTTTGGGAATAGTAACCCCGTGAATAGTACTCTGACATAAAAAAAGTTAAAACTTATCAAAAAAGCTCAGAATAATATTTTCATGAAAAGATACTGGATGAAGCGCAAATATCAAGGATATTCTACTAATTTCATGGAGTATAGAAGCCAAAACTTTAACAATGAGTATAGAATTTGAAGTCTGAAACGAAATAATATTACTTACATACTACAGAGTATGAAAAAAAATATTATTTCAAGCGAATATTGAACAAAAATAACATCCCTTACCTTGAAAAGAAGAGTATTTCAACTAGTATAGCGGAGATATTCTTGAAGAAAACTTTCACTGTTTTCTACGCTCAAAGCTTTCTAAAACTCTAAAGAAATATGCTCAATATTATAGAAGAAGAATTCTCTGATTCTGGTGTGATTTTCAATTCTAACTTAAGCGCCTATTTATAGGAAAATGCTAAAACGCCATAGGAGACTAAATAATAAAATAATATTATTTATTTTTTTAATCTTCTATGCCACCCACCTTGAATTGTTGAGCAGCCAATTTGGAACCAAAAATTTCAGCCCACATGTTTTGAAAAACAAAAAGTAGGTCCCACCCAATTTTAATAAAAATATTTTAATTTCCAAAACTTCAGTAATTTATATTAAATAGTCCGTTTATCAGAAAAATATGAATTTTATGTCCATTCCACATGAAATTGAATTCTCTACAACTTTGTAGCTTTAAGTTTTTCCAAATTCCAAATAAAAAATATCCGAAATTCACAAACGGATGATTTTTAACACCTCTTAAAATTCATAACAAATCATACGCTAATTTTTAACGGTTCAAACTTTTTGAACATATACTCAACTTATATATGTATAACATATCCAAAAATCACAACGATCCAACGGTCGGATCAAAATTATCACTCACGTAATAGAGCTTTAAGAACACCAATTTGATTTTTTTAATACCTCAAATCCGATAAAATACTGATAAAACACCTCAACATTAATTCCTCTATTTATAACCACATAAAATAAATATTTTCCTATCCATCATTTATGTCCACATAAAATAAATATTTCATTATCATATAAATTAATAATTAATTATTCACAAATAATATTACAGAATCACAATAATGACAACCGTGCCGCTCCTGAGGAAGAGGGGCTTTCGATAAGGATTTCTCATCTTGGCGCACAACTAGGTGACCAAACCTTTCCTTGATGTAACTTTCTAGACATTGCCAATAATGCTATCTAATAATATTATTCAAATAATATGAATTATTGATTTGATAATGAGAAATACTGTGTAGTGACAATTATTGAAACAACAATAATATAAAATATCAACACAGTAATTATTGAATCAATAAAATAAAATATTGAACAATAACTACTGTAACAATTATTGAGTAGTGCCTTCTTATGTAAGAATCAATAATTCAAAAATAATCATGTAATACCATGTATGTCTTCTTTAACCACGCCAGACATCAGTATTTTAACCACCGTGTATTTCAACAAGATAATCTTGATAGAATAACTACTGCCTGATTATTTTTATAAAAAGATATTTTTGTCGTTTTCTTAATCCGAAAATAATTTCGTTATGGGGTCCACCAATGATTGTGTCATCGTATGAATATTCTCCGACAAAAAGAATATCCCCCGACCAAACGAATATTTTATAAAAACTTGCTTTACTTTGAAATTTTTTTACATATCACCCTTAACTTTAATTCTTTTATAAATTTAACTATTTACTAAATAAAATAATAATTATAAGAAAATTGAATACTTTCATTTCATAAAATTCGGGGTCTTACAACAGTTGTATAATTAAAGTTGTATTTGTATTCAGTACCATGTATTTGGTGATCCAAGATGGGTGATGTATACCTATTTTGGGGGCGTCAAATTAACTCCTTGTTCTAGTCTCTTCTGAACAGCAAGACACCTCAGATTTGTGGCATGCCCAGCTCGCTTTCTCCTTGTGATCTTCCGTTCACTTATCATCAATGGACTGACCCATGCTTAATCACTTTAGCCTTGTTCTTCAGAAGCTGGCCAATATCTCTATGTAGACTACATCAGTTCCTGCTTTGTTTGGCAAACACTACGATCCTGGTTGGCCTCAAGATCGTTGTCTTCTGTTCACTTGACAGCTACTACACTTTCTGACTTTCCTTAGTCAGTCACTTTTACTGAAGTCTTCTCAATATCAACTTAACAAGCTTGATCTTTTTACATTTATAGTTCTTGTACATCATTTCTTTTTAAGGACTTTACAAAGTTGTTTTGCTTATGTAGGATCAACCTAACACATTTGATCAATTCATTCTAAGTCCTTGTACATATGTTCCTATTATCTATCAAGGGACTTTACATCTTTTCTTAATGCAAGCATACTTGCATATTCATTCATTTATATCATAATCAAATCATATATAAATAGAAATATCATTCACATGCTTATTCCTAACAGGTTCAAAAATGCCCCTAACTTTTATCCCGATGTCTACCGGGCACCCTATACTTTTTTTTTCCCAAAAATACCTTTAACGTTATATTTTTTGGGTCGCATGTGCTCCTGCCATTAACAGAAATGCCAGATAGACAGACGGAGTTACAATGTCGATGACGTGGCTGACACATAGAGGCTTAAATATAAAACATATTCTAAATAAAACAGTATATATCTTTTAATCAAAACAAAAAAAATACTAAAATCCAAAATAAAAAAAGCATAACATATTTACATCATTTAATCAAAACACAAAAATTCAAATTATTTTGTTAACTAATCAAAACAACTAATTAAATAAAATAAATTGTATAACATATTTACATCATTTAATCAAAATACTAAAATTCAAAACATAACATATTTACATCAAATACTAATTAAAAAATACTAGAATACTAAAAAATTAAATTAAAAAATACTAAAATACTAAAATTTAAATTATTTTGTTAATTAATCAAAACAACAAAAATTCAAATTACATCATTAAAATACTAAAATCATAACATATGATAGTTGTATAACATATCAAAATACTAAATATTAGTATTTTAGTAATATTTTAGCATTAGCGTTATATATTTAGTATTATATTTTAGTAATTTTACTAAAAATATTAACGTTAAAAATATTATATCAATTAGTTGTATAACATATCATATTTACATCATAACATACTTTCTTTTCTTCTTTTTAAATAAATAAAATTGATAACGTTATATCAACTAATTGATATAATATTTTTAAAATTCAAAATACCAAATAACGTTATCAATACTAATTAATATCAACCTTGAATTTTTATATCAATACTAATTGATATAATTGTTATCAATACTAAATAACATTATTTTTAAAATACTAATTGATATAAAAAAATGATAACGTTATTTAGTAATATTCAAAATATTAACGTTAAAAAAAATTGATAACGTTATTTAGTATTTTGAATATTAACGTTAAAAATATTATATCAATTAGTTGTATAACGTTATTTAGTATTTTGAATTTTAAAAATATTATTTAGAATTATGATTTTAGTATTTTAAATTTTTTATATCAATTAGTAAAATATGTTATGATTTTAGTATTTTAATGATGTAATTTGAATTTTTGTTATTTTGATTAATTAACAAAATAATTTGAATTTTAGTATTTTAGTATTTTTTAATTTGATTTTTTAAGTATTTTTTAATTAGTATTTTAGTATTTTTTAATTAGTATTTGATGTAAATATGTTATGTTTTGAATTTTAGTATTTTGATTAAATGATGTAAATATGTTATACAACTTATTTTATTTAATTAGTTATTTTGATTAGTTAACAAAATAATTTGAATTTTAGTATTTTGATTAAATGATGTAAATATGTTATGCTTTTTTTATTTTGAATTTTAGCATTTTTTTTTTGTTTTGATTAAATAATATATATTATTTTATTTAGAATATGTTTAATATTTAAGCCTACATGTGTCAGCCACGTCATCGACATTGTAACCCCGTTTGTCTATTTGACATTTCTGTTAACGGCAGGGGCACGGACGACCCAAAAAATATAACGTTAAGGGTATTTTTGGAAGAAAAAAAAGTATAAGGTAATTGGTAAACATCGGGATAAAAATCAGGGGCATTTTTGAACCTTATCCCATACTTATAATATACGTTCATTATTGCCAATGCTTTATACTTTGAAGGAACCTGGGCTAGCGGATTTAAGTTTGATCCTTTGTATACCACAACCGACACCTTCCACCTTTTGAATTTTCATCAGTTCCTTTCATGACCAAACCCTATCAAAATTTTGTATAAAGGGAACTCATGTACTAATCAATCACTCCAATTTGCCATGTATTTCTTTTTACCAGACAAGATAGACGGATTGCTAGAAATGATCCATCATTATTTGTTAATATCGATTTTAGCTTAAGAAGACTACACTTGATGAGACCATGAAGGAATTGGGCCTGACGCGGCAACTCAGAACTGGAATTGTAGCTCAACTTCATCTGATTATTGACGTCAGGATTTTTATTGTCCCTTTTCTGTTCTTGTCTTAGTCGGTGTTGAGTTGGGAGGCAGAGAAGCCATGAGAGTTACAGCAAGGGGAACCTCTTTGCCGGAATCTTGGGAGGCCATTGCTAGAGATTTGCAGAGAGAAGGAGAACTCGATAAGAAGGAGAAAGATAAGGGAATCTGAAATTCAAATTGAGCAACTGAAACCGTTAAAATTAGAAAAGTTGTGTTTTTATAGTGGTTGGTAAAATTTGAAGAGATATTAACCGGATTGAGCTCCGAATTGGGCTTCTGGTTTCAGTTTATCTTGTTATTTCAGTTTCTCATCAGTTGGGCCTCGGTCAGTTTTATTGTTTGGGCCATTTATACTCTTTTATTAAACATTCTGTTTAACAAAAGACTGAAGGGCAATGTTGGGCCATGATATTTTATACACATTGGGCCGAATCATTGGGCTATCTCTGTTAGGTCTTGAAAGTATTGGGTCAGGTCACTAGGCTAAACCATTAGGTGAATAATGGCTTGAGTTGGGCTTTGACCGGTGAGCATTACTAAGATAGAGTTTGATTGTTATCCTGCATTGCATTAATGAGGATTAGACAGAATCGGCCAGCGGTGGAAAATGGTGATGGGATTAGCAGGTAAGCTACCTGCAGTGGGATAGTTTCAGGGGAGTCGGTGGCACGCAAAGCCGAAGATGGAGTATATGAGGACCGGATACAGGACAAAGAGAGGTAACTGATATTTCTTTTATCAAAACACTAGAGCTATTATCCTCCATTGTTATCCTTGTATCTGCATGTATTGACTCTCACGCCGGAGCTATCCCCTGACGGTCCAAGCCGTCAAGTTTCTGGTATTGACCTGTTGAACTATGCAAGATTGGACGCGCTTTTAAGTGGTTGAGGCGCGTGGAAAAATCTTGGCGTTAACATTGGCGCTAGAAGGAGGGTTGATTTTCTAGTGTTCTTGAATTTTAATCACAAAGATCAACTATTTTACGTCGGAAGTTATGGTGAAGAGTAAAACAGCTATGGCCGAAGGACAACCGATGGTTCCAAGTTTGTCTGTGCAACGAATCTCTGTCAAGGATTGGTTGGTCCTTCAAAAAATGCTCATGATAGTACCACCTCCAAAGATATTTTAGAAGGTTCTCATGCAAGAGTCCACGACGATGCTAAAAGAAGATTGGTTTTTACTGCTGATAAAGGACCTGACCACGGTCGGAGAAGGGTAGAAGGCACACTGCCTAGAACTCAACACCAAGGTGGTCAGATCGATAAAGCATCCAAGCTGGCCATGATGGCCGAAGAAGCTGACAAAGCCTTAGAGGTTCTTCTGAAGCAAAGGGAAGAGATTGTTGAATAGATGGTTCGGATGGTAGAAATGAAGGATGAGGCGTCAAGTTATGCTCCATCCGAAGAGCAGAACAGATCCCTGGAAAGGCGACCAAGAAGAGGAAAGGAGCCTATCCATTATGGTGATATATCTTGAGGCCGCCCTAGGGATCGAAGAAGATCAAGAAGCCATACTCCTGAGGGACCGAAGAAGGTACACCGCCCTATTGGTTCTTGGGATCATGGCAGAAGTAGACGAAGGAGTAGATCTAGAGAATATACGCCTGAGAATAAAAAGAAGGCACTCCACCTTGAGTATTCTCACCAAAGTGACAGAGCTCTGCACCGAAGCAGATCCAGAACTCATACTCCTAAGAATCCAATGAGGGCACACTGCCCTGTGGATACTCGTCATCAGGGAAGTCCGTCTAAAGCTATGGGTTCGGATGGTAAGGGCCAGTCTACTTAGAAGAAACAGAGTTCTCCAGAGAAATAAGTCTCCTCACAACCGGAAGGAGTAGAATATTTGGTCAAATAATTGAAAGAACTTCGGAGATAACTAGTCGAAGTTAAACAAGTGAAAGATACTTCGCGAAAAAAGGCTTCTCCTTTATCCTCAGAGATTCTTAAAGAGAAGGCTGACTCTACCAATAAGCTTCCATATATGGAAAGTTACGATGGTTCAGGTGATCCATATGACCATAGCCAGGCGTTTAATAGGCTGATGGATTATTATGATTTCTCGGATGCAGCCAAATGTCAGACGTTTGTGACGACACTCAGGACGGATGCGAGGCAGTGGTTGGGAACTCTGCCTTCAGATTCAATCTCGTTTTGGACAGATTTATGTGGTAAATTCCATGCTCATTTTAGGAGCAACACTAGGAGAGGAAAGCCTACTGGTTCATTGGCTCAAGTTCGACAATATTCGAATGAGTCTTTGGGCCAGTATATGAAGCGATTCAGAGAAGCGGTCAGCCAAGTAACTGATCTCAATGATCTTCAAGCTATCGGGCTATTTCAGAATGGTTTAGACTTGGTGAAATCAGAAAAGCTCGTGAAAAAACTGATGTTTCACCACCCGAAGAGTTCAGCCGAAGCCTTTGATAAAGAAGAGGGTTATATTGTGGTGGAAGAAGTTATGAATAGCTTGAAGCATCAATCTTCGGACAAGATAAAAGACAAAGATAAAGGTGAAGGTGATCAGAAGAAGAACGGTGGGAATAATGATCTTCCAGAAGGGAGTTCTAAGAGATATAACAATAATTAGTGTCAGGGAGGTAGTCGTCCGCCTATTTCAACCCAGAAGGTGAACAAGATATACACTCAATTGAATACGAATAGGGCTACTATTTTGGATTGGATCAAAGACCAATCCTACTTTGAACCACCTCATGACAATATTAAACCTGGATCGGGTAATTTTCGTATGTATTGTGATTACTATCAGGCGTCTGGTCATGACACGAATGATTGTTGCAGTTTAAAAGAGTTCATTGAAAAGAATGTTCAAAGTGGTGCGTTGGTTCAGTATGTGGCAGGGAGAGAGCACCAAGGAGAACAACAGAGGAATGCAAGGTCTGTTCAGGCTGCTCAACCGGTTCAACCTGCATAACCCGATCTGAATCAGCCAGTTAGTCATGTCGTTGATGTTATTACTGGGGAACTGTTGGTAAGATGATCGGGAAGAAAAGATGTGGATACTTGGATTCGGTTATGTCGGTGGCGGGTAAACTCCTGAACACTGACAGACCGTATCCAGGAACGGTAATTTCCTTTACTGATGAGGATTACCCTTTGGAGCCCATTTAACCCCATGAAGGAGCCTTTGTAATTACAGCACAAGTGGGTTCAGTGGATATGAAGCGGATGATGATTAATAATGGGTCCTCTGTGGGTCCTCATTTTAAAATCAAATTCCCAACGGCACATGGAGTTGGTGAAGTGGCTGGGGATCCGGATTTGGCTAGAAGATGTTACCGAAATGCGGTGATTGCTTCGAGAGTAGGGGTCAGTAAGCAAAAGCAGGCTATGGCTATTGAGATTGAGTCCTTTACTAAAAGTAGTTTAGAACCATTAGTCATGCCAGCTGGAGAGACTGAGGAGTTCGAACTGATTCTGGGGAAGAAGGACAAGACGGTGAGGATAGGTTCAGGTCTGCCGGAACCTCTCCGGACGAACCTAATAGAACTACTCTGATGTTATGTTGACATCTTCGCTTGGGTGCCTAGTGATATGCCAGGGGTAAGCAGAAAGGTTGCAGAGCATCGGCTACAAGTGGATCCGGCGAAGAAGCCCGTTCGACAAAAAAGGCGGATATTTGCACCAGAGCGACATAAGATTATTGATGAAGAAATCGCCAAACTACTAGATGCTGATTTTATATTTGAAATAGATTATCCGGAGTGGATGGCGAATGTGGTGCTGGTGCAAAAATAGAACGGGAAGTGGCGAGTCTGTATAGATTACACGGATCTGAATAAAGCTTGCCCGAAGTATTTCTATCCCTTGCCTCACATTGATCAGCTCATTGATGCGACTTCGGGGTATGCTTTACTTAGTTTTATGGATGCCTTTTATGGTTATCACCAAATTTCTATGTGTAAAGAGGATATATCGAAGACGGCGTTCATTATGCATCGTTCAGTATATGCTTATAAAAAGATGACGTTTGGTTTGATAAATACGGGGGCTACATATCAACGGATGATGAACTTCATCTTCACAAGGCAATTAGGTCGGAATATAGAGGTCTATGTTGATGAGATGATTGTCAAAAGCATGACTGTGCAAGGACATTTGGATGATTTAGAGGAATATTTTCAGACAGTACGTCATTACAACCTAAAGCTGAATCCAACCAAATGTACCTTTGGACTTGGTGCGGCTAAATTTCTGGGTTACCTGGTTAATAAGCGGGGTATCGAGGCCAATACAGAAAAAATCCAAGCCATTATAGATATGAAGTCTCCTCAATCCTATAAAGATGTTCAACGTTTGACGGTAATGATAGCAGCTTTGAGGAGGTTTATGTCAAAATCGGCAGAAAGATGTTTGCCGTTCTTTAACACGTTGAAAGGGCCGAAGAATGCTAAGACGTTCCAGTGGACTTTGGAATGTGTGAAGACGTCTTCTAGGGAATAAAGAAGTACTTGTCTTCGGCTCCTTTGTTGGTAAAACCAGCTCCTGTTGAACCATTGTACTTGTATTTGGTAGCTAGTTCGTTAGCAGTGGGAGTAGTTTTGGTGCGTGAAGTTGGGGGTAAGCAGCACCCGGTTTACTATGTAAGCCATGTCCTAAGGGATGTTGAAACAAGGTACCCAAACCTTGAGAAATTTGCCTTTGCTTTGATCATAGCTAGTGTGACGCCCCCAAAATAGGTATACATCAGCCATCTTGGGTCGCCAAATACATGGTACTGAATACAAAGACAAACTTAATTATACAACATGAGCTGAGAGTTTTTACACGAATATTATCTTCTAGACAATATCTAAACTCAAATGGAGTCCTCATTGCATTTATTGTCACACTTTTATATAATAGTGAGGACTACTATAACACCATCTCAGACCATCACTCCGTTCCCCAACTAGTTCCGGTTACGTTCTCATTTCCTGAAGAGAACAATGGAAGTAAAAGGGTGAGCTCAACTAGCCCAGTAAGAAATATTATGACTAAGATAATGCAGAATAAGTTATCATTAGCCTTCAACAATATTATACTGATAGAATATAATAGACAACAAGTTTAGCTACAGCGGAACAAGCAATCCATTAGAAGAGTAAAGTAGAGCATGATATCTACTATCTTCTATGATTTAAAAAGTTTATCATTAACTTTATCGCTGGGACTAATCTTAATAAATAAATCACATCATCGAATCATCCATGCACTACGGCCAAGGATATTCATTAGTATCACGTCCACAAATTATTCTTGCACTACGGGCCAAGAATATTCGTGTAATCATCAATGGTCATGATCATACCGAATTATCCCTGGTCATAATCATACCAATCAATAGTCCATCTATGCACGTAAGTCAAAGATGACTTTCATCACAATATAAGCATGAGGATAATGACAATGATATAAGAATTCAATTAAAAGAAAACAAAGGATAAATTTTTAAAGATTTATAACTTAATTTATCCAGAATTCAATAATGTCCAAATTGTCAACATGATACTGCTTTGTGGAGTAAAATTCAAGAATAATATCCATGTATCAAAAATAATTTGGACAGAAAAGAAATAAATTTTTCGTTGAATAGTACCCCGTGAATAGTACCCTATGAATAGTACTCCAGGAATAGTACCCTGACATGAAAAGTGCCCCAAATACCCGAGTGAACAATATTTGAGTAAATAGTAACCGGTGAATAGTAACTCTTGAATTGTAATTCGTGAATAGTACTCCGGCATGAAAAGTGCCTCGAATACCCGAGTGAATAATATTCTAGTGAATAGTAACTAGGTGAATAGTAACCCATGAATAGTAGCTCGTGAATAGTACTCCAGCATGAAAAGTGCCCCGAATACCCGAGTGAATAATATTCTAGTAAATAGTAACCGGGTGAATAGTAACCCGTGAATAGTAACTCGTGAATAGTACTTCGACATAAAAAGTTCCCCGAATACCCGAATGAATAATATTCTAGTGAATAGTAACCCGTGAATAGTACCCTGGGTGAAAATATTGATATTTAATAAGAAAGTTCAGATCAATATTTCAATGAAACGATACTAGATGAAGCGCAAAACTTAAGAATATTCCACTAATTTGAAGGATTATAGAAGCAATACTTACCATAGTAAGTTTAGATTTAAGAATATGAAAAGAAATAACATACGAAACTACAAATAGATTTTCACCTGTCATACGGTACGTAATCCGCGTAAACAGGTTATTCCGACATATTAAAGGATGAATACGAAAAATAGTATTCCTTATTAATACGAAATAAATAATACCCCTTACTTTAGTAGAAGACTGGATACTGCAATAGTGAAGTAGTAGAATACTCTTCTTCTTGCTCTCTATAGTTTCTCTCTCTATAGTGTCTCTTGTGAATCTCAGTGAATTGGTGAGAATGAAAGAAGAATTAAGCTTCTATTTATACGAGAATGGACTAAATAGTAACTAATTTATGAATGGTGACGGCCCAGATTGATTTACTTTTAAAACCACCACCGACGGTCCAGATTGATTTACTATTAAAACCACCACCGATGGTCCAAATTGATTTACTATTATAACCACCATCAATGGTCCAGATTGATTTACTATTAAAACCACCATCAATGGTCCAGATTGATTAACTATTAAAACCACCATCAATGGTCCATATTGGTTATCTATTAAAACCACCATCGACGGTCCATAAAATTAGTAAATCGTCCCATGGAATACTAAGTTAAACTTATAACAAACGCCTCATAACAATCCCTATATTTATATCAAAAATTGAATAAATATTTACCACAAATTATTTATCTTTAATAAATACATTTTTAATCTATTAACAATTATTCATCATTAATATTATAACTCACAATATTTAACAACCAGATCATTTCCAGGAAAGAGAGGGCTTTCCGATAAGAATTTCTCCCTATTGGCGCGCAATTAGATGACCAAACCTCTCCTCGACAGAACTTTCTAGACATCGTCAATATTGTAAATAATAATATGAAACTTTGTCGTCTCAATTATTGATTTAATAATATAAAATATTAATACTGTGACAATAATTGAATTAAATAACGTGAGATACTATGCAACAATTATTATAGCAATAATTAAGTATAACTGAGTGACTTCTCACGTAAACATCAATAATCAATACCGTTTGCTACTATGCAACCACGCGTATTACTGTACTTTTACCACCGGGTAGTTCAAAAGTTTAACGGTAAAACTTTCGCCGTTATTTTTATAAAAAGATATTTCTGTCATTTTCTAACTACGACAATACTTCCGTTGTGGGGTCCACCAATGATTGTGCCATCGTACGAATATTTCTTGTTAAAACGAATATTCCCCGACCAATCGAATATTCCCCAACACAACGAATATTTTATATCAACTTGTTTACTTTGCAAAATTTTCAAATATTGCCCACAACTATAACATTATATCATATCCACACCATAATATTCAAAAATATATTTCGAGAAAAATTATTCTTTATTCAAAAAAGTTGGGGTCTTACAACTAGTCGAAAGTTTTGACAATATTTCCAAGGTCACTTATTAATAGTATACACGAATCAGCCGTTGAAGAAGGTGCTCGACAAACCTGAAGTCTCGGGGAGGGTCACTGCATTGAGTATCATCCTCGGATAGCTATTAAAGGGCAAGCTCTGGTTGATTTTGTGGTCGAATGTTCGTTTTCTAAAGCTGATGATAGTTTGAGAGAAGTTGAAGTGTCTGACAGAGCAGTTACAATACTACAACAGAATCAGAGTTTATGGACACTATATGCATATGAATCTTCTACTTCGTACATCAGTGGAGCAGGGATTATTTTGACGAGTCCAAAGGGATTCAAAGTGCAACAGGCAATCAGATTCGGATTTAAAGCAACGAATAACGAAGTAGAGTATGAAGTAGTGCTAGCAGGGTTACGACTGACTAAGAGTCTTAAAGTTCAAAGATTAGTAATCTACAGTAACTCTAAGTTGGTCGTCAAGCAGATTTCAGGGGAATATGAAGCTCGAGGTTCAAAATGATTAAGTATGTCATAGAATTAAAGGATCGACTTCAGTATTTCCTTTCCTATGAGTTTCAGGGTATTGATCGTAATGACAATTCCATAACCGATGTGTAAGACCCCAACTTTTTTTTAATAAAGATGATTTTTCTATAAATATCATTTTTGAATATTATGGAATGAATTTGATATAATGTTATAGTTATGGGTAATATTTATAAATTTTGCTAAGTATGCAAGTTGTTATAAAATATTCGATTGGTTGGGGAATATTCTTTTTGTCGGGAATATTCGTACAACGGCACAATCATTGGTGGACCCCACAATGGAATTATTATCGGATTGAGAAAACGACAAAAATATTTTATAAATAACGGCGGAGGTGTTATTGTTAAAACTGTTGAACTACCTGGTAGTAAAAGTATAGTAATACGCATGGTTGTATAGTATCACACGGTATTGATTATTGATGCTTACGTGAGAAGTCACTCAGTTATACTCAATTATTGCTACAATAATTTCGATCATATCTCTCATATTATTGATTCGATTATTGTCACAAAGATTATCTCGCATTATATGTTATATTATTAAATCAATAATTGAGATGACAAAGTTATTCATATTATTAAATTACAATATTTATAATGTCTAGAAGTTCTGTCAATGAGAGGTTTGGTCACCTAATTGCGCGCCAATAGGGAGAAATCCTTATTGGAAATCCCCCTCTTTCCTGGGAATAACTTGGTTGCTAAATATTGTGAGTTATAATAATAATGATGAATAAGTTCGTGTTAATTAAAGATGAATTTGATAGTTTCATTGTGTTGGGATTATTTGTGTTAGTAGAAATCGACATCTATTCCGATGATAATTGATGTCTGGAGGTTATATTGTTCAATCGGGTATTCGGGGAACTTTTCGTGTCGGGGTACTATTCATGAGTTACTATTCACGAGTTACTATTCATGAGTTACTATTCACCCGATTACTATTTACTATAGTATTGTGCATTCAGGTATTTGGGTACAATATTATTCCCTGAGGAGATGTGCTAATTTTTCAGACCGTTGGTTGAAGTTATATTAGTGAATCAATATGGACCGCCGATGGAAAGTTATAATAGTGAATCAATATGGATCATTTGGTTTAAAGTTTTAATAGTAAATCAAGATGGACCGTTGCTTTAAGTTTTAATAGTAAATCAATACGAACTGGCCCATTTAAAAGTAAATCAAACTGGACCGTTCAGAATTAGTTACTATTCAATCCATTCTTCTATAAATAGAAGCTCATTCCTTCATTATTTCTTACTTAATTCATTGAAACTCTAGAGAGAGAAAGAAGAAGAGTATTCTGCTACTTCACTACTTTGATATCCAAAGGTCTTTTTACGGTAAGGGTGTTATTCTTTATTATTCATGAAGAGAACTTCTATTATTCCATTCTTTATTATTCTATTGGAATAACCTGTATACGTGGCATACCCTATACTTGGTGAAATCCTTATGTTATTCCATTCTTTATTATTATTCGTTAGAATATCCCGCTCGTGTGTTTTACAGGACCGGTTAAAATCTTTATTATTCTATTGGAATAACTCAGATACGCGGACTCCCTATACTTGGTGAAATCCTTATGTTATTCCATTCTTTATTATTTCATTTGGAATATCCTGCTCAGGCGCTTTTACTGTGGGACTCGGTTCCGCTCTTTATTATTCTCGTTGAATAACTCAGATACGGACTCCCTATACTTGGTGAAATCCTTATGTTATTCTATTCTTTATTATTACATTGGAATATCCCGTCATGCGCTTTTACTGTGGGACACGGTTAAAATCTTTATTATTCTCGTTGGAATAAACTCAGTATCGTGGACTCCCTATACTTGGTGAAATCCTTATGTTATTCTATTCTTTATTATTCTGTTGGAATATCCTATCTGTGCGTTTTACGCCGGACCTGGTTCCTTATTTATTATTCTGTTGGAATAACCTGCATGTGCTATTTATCACATGCCTGGTGATTTCTTTTGTTATTCCATTCCTTATTATACTCAGTTGGTTAAAGTTTTGACTTCTATACTCCATGAAATTAGTGGAATATCATTGATATTTGCACTTCATCCAGTATGTGAAGCCCCCAAAATAGATATACATCACCCATCTTGAGTCGCCAAATACATGGTACATAAATCAAATACAACTTAATTATACAACTGTCGTGTAAAATACGACAAAACATAAAATGAGAGTTTAATCAAGAATATTGCCTTCTAGACAATATTCACTCTCAATGGAGTCCTCATAGACAGTATACAAACTCAAATTCACTCCTCATTACATTTATTATCATACTATTTAACAGAATAGTGAGGACTACTAATGCTATCCTTTGGACCGTCACTCCGTTCCCCGACTAGTCCCCGTTACTTTCTCATTTTTCAAGAGAACAATGAAAGCAAAAGGCGAGCTCAACTAGCCCAAGAAGAAATATTATGACTAAGATAATGCGTAATAAATTATCATTAGTCTTCAACAATGTTAAACTAATAAAATACAATAGACATCAAGTTTAATCACAATGAACAAGCAATCCATTAAAAGAGTCAAGTAGAGAATAAAATCTACTATCTTTTATGATTTAAAAAGTTTTCATCACTTTATTTGAGACTCAAATTTTAATAAATAATCCATATCATCCCCGCATTACGGCCAAGGATATTCATTAGGTCACGACCACAAATTATCCATGCACTCTGTGCCAAGGATATTCGTGTATTTATCAATGGTCATGATCATGCCAACAATCGCCCATCAATGCACTACGGGCCAATGAGGACTTTTACCACATCATTTGTAACATTACGGTCATGATTATACCGAATAATCCCTGGTCATAATCATACCAAGTCCATCTATGCACTACAGGCCACAGATGACTTTCAAAAAATATAAACATGAGGATGATGATAATGATATAAGAATTCAATAAAAACAAGTTCACGAATTAAATTATCCAGAAACTAATAACGTCCAAATTGTCAACATGATCCTTCTTTGTAGAGTAAAATTCAAGAATGCTTAGAAGAATATTTCCATGAAAAGATACTGGATGAAGCGCAAATATCAAGGATATTCCACTAATTTCATGGAGTATAGAAGTCAAAACTTTAACCAACTGAGTATAATAAAGAATGGAATAACAAAAGAAATCACCATGCATGCGGTACTTCGCATAGACAGGATATTCCAAAGAATAATAAGTAATCGGAACCGTGTCCGGTGTAAAACACACGCATGTGATATTCCAAATGTAATAATAAAGAGGCGGAACTGTGTCCGGTGTAAAACACATGCATGTGATATTCCAATGTAATAATAAAGACGGAACCAGGTCCGGTGTAAAACATACAGACATGATATTCCAACAGAATAATAAAGAATGGAATAACATAAGGATTTCACCAAGTATAGGGTATGCCGCATATACAGGTTATGTATAGGGTATGTCAGCAGATCACAAAGTTATTCCAACAGAATAATAAAGAATGGAATAACATAAGGATTTCACCAAGTATAGGGTATGCCGCGTATACAGGTTATGTATAGGGTATGCCATATATACAGGTTATTCCAAAAGAATAATAAAGAATGGAATAACAGAAGTTCTCTTCATGAATAAGAAAGAATAACACCCCTTACCGTAAAAAAACCGGATATCAAAGTAGTGAAGTAGTAGAAAACTCTTCTTCTTTCTCTCTATAATTTCTCTCTCTCTAGAGTTTCAGTGAATTCGTAAGAAATAATGAAGGAATGTGCTTCTATTTATAGAAGAACTGAGAGTGGCTGTTGGTTTTAACGAAGGGTTAAAATGACTCTTGGTAATATTGAAGAGACAACTACTATTTGCGAAGGGGCAATTAACTCTTGGAGCACCGAAGAGGCAAATAACTCTTGGAAAACTGAAGGGTCAAATAACTCTTGGAAAACCGAAAGGACAAGTTACTATTAAAACTCGTGAATAGTAACTCGTGAATAGTAACTCGTGAATAGTAACTCGTGAATAGTAACTCCGACACAAAAAAGTGCCCCGAATACCCGATTGAACAATATAACCTCCAGACATCAATTATTATCGAAATAAATGTCAATTTCTACTAACACAAATAATCTCAACACAATGAAACTATCAAATTCATCTTTAATCAACACGAACTTATCCATCATTAATATCATAACTCACAATATTTAACAACCAGGTTGTTCTCAGGAAAGAGGGGGCTTTCCAATAAGGATTTCTCCCTATTGGCGCACAATTAGGTGACCAAACCACTCCTTGACAGAACTTCTAGATATTGTAAATATTGCAATTTAATAATATGAATAACTTTGTTGTCTCAATTATTGGTTTAATAAAATAACATATTATGCACATGATACTGTGACAATAATTGAATCGATAATATGAGAGATATGATGCAAAGAATTATCAGAAAGCAATAATAAAAGATATAACTGAGTGACTTATTACTTAACCATCAATAATCAATACCGTGTGCTACTATGAAACCACGGGTATTACTGTACTTTTACTACCGGGTAGTTCAACAGTTTTAACAATAACACCTCCGCCGTTATTTATAAAATATTTTTGTCGTTTTCTCAATCCGACAATAATTCCATTGTGGGGTCCACCAATGATTGTGCCATCGTACGAATATTCCACGACAAAAAGAATATTCCCCAATCAATCAAATATTTTATAACAACTTGCATACTTTACAAAATTTATAAATATTACTCACAACTATAACATTATATCAAATCCACACCATAATTTTGAAAAAAAATATTTCGAGAAAATTAAATCTTTATTCATAAAATCTGGGGTCTCACACAGTATCTTTTCATGGAAATATTCTTCTGAGCATTCTTGAATTTTACTCTACAAAGAAGTATCATGTTCACAATTTGGACGTTATTAGTTCCTAGATAAACTAATTCTTGAACTTGTTTTATTGAATTCTTATATCATTGTCATCATCTTCATATTTATATTTTTTAAAGTCATCTCATGGCTTCAGAAAAGTGCATAGATGGACTTGGTATGATTATGACCAGGATTATTCAAAGATAATCATGACCGTAATGTTACAAATGATGTGGTAAAAGTCCTTATTGGCCCGTAGTGCATTGATGGACAGTTGTCGGCATGATCATGACCATTGATGAATACACGAATATCCTTAGCCCGTAGTACATGGATAATTTCTGGTCGTGACCCTAATGAATATCCTTGGCCATAGTGCAGGGATGATGTGGATTATTTATTGTCGAGTCTCAAATGATAAAAGTGATGAAAAACTTTTTAAATCATAAAAGATAGTAGATTTTATTCTCTACTTGACTCTTTTAATAGATTGCTTATGCCGTTGTAGTTAAACTTGTTGTCTATTGTATTTTATCAGTTTAACATTGTTGAAGGCTAATGATAATTTATCCTGCATTATCTTAGTCATAATATTTCTTACTAGGCTAGTTGAGCTCACCCTTTCTTTCTTTGTTCTCTTCTTGTGAAATGAGAACGTGAAATGCAGACTAGTCTGGGAGAGGCGGAGTGATGGTCTAGATGATAGCATTAGTAGTCCTCACTATTCTATGAAATAGTGTGATAATAATTATAATGAGGACTTATTTTGAGAGTGGATATTGTCTAGAAGACAATATTTGTATTAAAACTCACAGCTTTTGTTGTATATTTAAGATTGTATTTGTATTTTGTACCATGTATCTGGCGACCCAAGATGGGTGATATATACCTATTTTGGGGGCGTCACACGATGCATTATCAAAATTGGCTACCACTGAAGCAAGCATTTTTGGTAGCTCAGTGTACTTGGAAATTTTACAACAACCCAGTATCCAGCATGAAGTGGTAATGTGTGTCGAATGTTCTAATTGCTAAATGACTCCATACTTAACTTATCTGGCAGATGGCGTACTTTATTCGGATTAGATGCTGGCTAAGAAGGTGAATTATGAGAGTGCTAATTTTGTGCTTATTGATGGAGATCTTTATCGAAAGGCCTTTTCGTCTCCGTTATTGAAGTGTTTGATTCCTTCTGAGGCTGAATATGTCCTTCAAGAAGTTCATGAAGGTATCTGTGGTGATCACATGGCTGCAAAGTCGTTAGTCTACAAAGTACTTTGACATGGGTATTATTGGCCCACCATCTTTAAAGAGGCTACTGAGTATGTGAAGAAGTGTCAGAAGTGTCAGCTGAATAGTTCTATCCCATATCAGCCACCAAAAGAGCTATACTCAATTTTATCTCCTATATATTTTGCTGTCTGGGGGGTATATATACTGGGTCCATTGCCGAAAGCTAAAGGTCAGGTCAGTTTTGTTATAGTAGCAATTGATTATATGACCAAATGGGTTGAAGCGAAGCCACTCAGGTTGATAACAGAACAGGAGTGCTTAAATTTTTTAAAGGAATCTATAGTGTTTCGTTTTGGCATTCCGAAGGTGGTAATATCGAACAACGGACGCCAGCTTGTGGGATCAAAGTTTAAAGCATTCTTGAAGGAAATGGGGATTCAGCATAGAAGGACTTTAGTAGCTCATCCACAGTCTAATGGATAGGTTGAGGTAAGAAACAACACTTCTGAATGGGATTAAGCGTAGATTAGATGAGGCTAAAGGAAGATGGCCATAGGAGCTGCTTAGTGTATTATGGGCTTATCGAACAACTACGAGGACTACGACGTGAGATTCACCTTTCAAGTTGGCTTATGGTACTGATGCCTTAGTCCTTATGGAGATTGGGTCTACAAGTCTTCGGGTTAGTCAGTTTAAAGAGATATACAATGATGAAGGACTGAAAGTCAACATGGACTTACTGGAAATAGTCAGAAAAATAGCTTTGATCAAGTTGGCAGCTTATCAGCATCGTGTAGCTAAATACTATAACAAAGGGGTAAAACTTCAAAGATTTGAAGTGGAAGATTTTTTCCTAAGGGAAGTCGAAGCTTCTATGCCTCAGAATTTGGGAAAGCTAATGCCAAATTGTGAAGGTCCTTATAAAGTTATTGAAGTACCGAAGTCAGGGACCTATCGGTTGAGAGCATTAGATGGGTCAAAGATAAAGAATATTTGGCATGTTGGAAGGCTTCAGAAGTATTTTAAGTAGAGACAGTATCAATGTACAGAAGTTTGTAATTATGTTAATCTTCATCAATAAAAGACGCTTTTTCTCCAATTGGTGTTCTGATCAATGATGTTTTGCTCAATAGTGTAAGGAGGTTTGGTTGGACTTGCCTCGTCATAAAAATGGTGAACAGGCGTATTCGACCATTCGATGGTGAATTAAATGTTATGGAGTTTTTATGGTGTTAGGAGGTTCGGTTGGACTTGCCTCACCATGAAAATGGTGAACAGGCGTATTCGACCATTCGATGGTGAATTAAATGTTATGGAGTTTTTATGGCGTTCAGAGGTTCGGTTGGAACCATTCATCTTAAAGGTGGTGAATCGGTCGGTTGATGAAAAATGGCGTTCGGAGGTTCGGTTGGAACCATTCATCTTAAAGGTGGTGAGTCAGTTGGTTGATGAAAAATGGCGTTCGGAGGTTCGGTTGGAACCATTCATCTTAAAGGTGGTGAATTGGTTGGTTGAAGATAACTGGCATTCGGAGGTTCGGGTGGAACCATTCGTCTTAAAGATGGCGAATTGATTTATTGCAGATCTGTCTCACACTTCGGTAATGAATAAGTATTGCATTACTTTATTACCTGATTTTGTTTAAGTGTTGAGTTCGGATTGTGTTATTACTTAATCTTATCTGTTATATAGTTTACTTGATTATTGACTAACAGTTTAAGTTAAGTTTAGAAGGAGCTTGTACATTTTTCAAGTTGATTGATGGTGAATTATTGACAAGAAATAATCACAAAGGAGTAATAAGGAACAAAGTTGATATTTCATTAATATAAACTGTTTACTGTTTACAAAAAGATAGAAATTTTTACAGAAAGTTCTAGAGCTACAGGAAAGAAGAGACATCTTTAGGCTTCATTATCTTCTTCGCCGTCCGAGGAGTCGAAGAGAGCAGGATCTACCTTGGCCGCTACAAGTTTGGCTTTGCCTTTGCCTTTGCTTCGGCAGACCTCATAGCCTTCAGAGTACATTGAATGATCTCTTCGTTCAACTCAGCAGACTTCCGGTAGTTTACCTGAATCTCCTTGCGAAGATCCTCAGTCATGGGCGGAACCAAATCCTTGAGGGCCTGAAGCTTTCGAAGCTCTTCTTCAAACTTTTGGCGTTTTTTCAGATGTCGTGCTTCTTTAGCTTCGATCTCGTTGACTTGCATTGTGAGATACCGAATTTTATGAAATAAAAGTATTCAATTTTCTTATAATTATTATTCTATTTAGTAAATGGTTAAATTGATAAAAGGTTAAAGTTAAGGGTGATATTTAAAATTTTTCAAAGTAAGCAAGTTGTCATAAAATAATCGGTGATAAAAAAATATAAAGAATACGTGTGGTTGCATAGCGAGCACGGTAGATGATTATTGATGCTTACGTGAGAAGTCACTCAGTTATACTCAATTATTGTTATAGTAATTGCTGTATAATATCTCTCATATTATTGATTCAATTATTGTCACAGTATCATCTGCATAATATTTTATATTATTAAATCAATAATTGAGACAACAAAGTTATTCATATTATTATTTGCAATATTGACCATGTCTAGAAAGTTCTGTCGAGGAGAGCTTTGGTCACCTAATTGCGCGCCAATAAGGAAAAATTCTTATCGAAAAGCCCCCTTTTTCCTGAGAATAACCTGGTTGTTAAATATTGTGAGTTATAATATTAATGATGAATAAGTTCGTGTTGATTAAAGATGAAATTGATAGTTCCATTGTGTTGGGATTATTAGTGTTAGTGGAAATTGACATTTATTTCGATAATAATTGATGTCTGGATGTTATATTGACCAATCGGGTAATTAATCGGATAAATGAGCAATTAATTGCTATTAATTCACATGCTTATAACTATGTGTTCACATGTGTGTACTATTGATTCACATGTATGTACTATTAGGGGAGGTGGTGCAAGATTGATAATACTTGCATGACTAAATTAAAAATGAAGGAATAAATGAAGGTACTATACTGTAATTATTTTTTTCACATGTATAGAACTATTGAGTCACATGATTGTACTATTGATTCACATGATATACTATTAGGGGAGGTGGTGCAAGTTTGATAATACTTGCAGGACTAAATTAAAAATAAAAGAAAAGATGAAGGTATTATACTGTAATATTTCGAGCCCCAAAACGTGCAATTATCAAAACTATATTTTCCTATAAATAGAAGCTCATTCTTCTTTCATTCTCACTAATTCACTAAGTCTCACAAGAGCAATTATAGAGAGAGAAGCTATAAAGAGAAAGAAGAAGCGAAGTCTGCTACTTCACTATTCCAGTATCCAATCTTCTTTTGAGGTAAGGGGTATTATTTATTTCATATTCTGAAGAGATATTATTTTTCGTATTCGTATGAATATTATTTTCGTTCAATATTCGTAAGGAATATCATCTTCGTTCAATATTCGTAGGAATATTATTTTCGTTCAACAATCGTAAGTGGTATTATTTATTTCATATTCTGGAGAGATATTATTTTTTATATTCGTATGAATATTATTTTCGTTCAATATTCATAAAGAATATTATCTTCGTTCAATATTCGTAGGAATATTATCTTCGTTCAATATTCGTAGGAATATTATCTTCGTTAAATATTCGTTGGAATATTATTTTCGTTCAACAGTTATAAGTGATGTTATTTTTGTTCAATATTCGCTTGAAATAATATTTTCTTCCATACTCTGTAGTATGTAAGTAATATTATTTCGTTTCAGATTTTGAATTCTATACTCATTTTGTTGAAGTTTTGGCTTCTATACTCCATGAAATTAGTAGAATATCCTTGATATTTGCGCTTCATCCAGTATCTTTTGATGGAAATATTATTCTGAGCATTCTTGATAATTATTAATCTTTTTATGACTGAGTACTATTCACGAGTTACTATTCACGGGTTACTATTCACCCAGTTACTATTCACTCAAATATTATTCACTCGGGTATTCGGGGCACTATTCATGAGTTATTATTCACAAGTTACTATTCACCCATTTACTATTCACTCAAATATTATTCACTCGGGTATTTAGGGGTAATTTTCATGTCGGGGTACTATTCACGAGGTACTATTCCTAAAGTACTATTTACAGGGTACTATTCACGGGGTACTATTTATCTGAAAAATACATTTCTTTTCTGTCCATATTTTGGTACATGAATATTATTCTTGAATTTTACTCCACAAAGCAGTATCATGTTGACAATTTGGATATTTTTAAACTCTGGATAAATTTAAAGTCTTTAATATTTATCCTTGATTTCGTTTGATTTGATTTCGTTTGATTATTGTGTATATCATTGTCATCATTCTCATGCTTATATTGTGATGAAAGTCATCTTTGGCCGTGCATAGATGGACTGTTGATTGGTATGATTATGACCAGGGATCATTCGGTATAATCATGACCCGTAATGTTACAAATGATGTGGTAAAAGTCCTCATTGGCCCGTAGTGCATTGATGGACAGTTGTTGGTATGATTATGACCAGGGATTATTCGGTATAATCATGACCATTGATGATTACATGAATATCCTTGGCCGTGGTGCAGGGATGATTCGATGATGTGGTTTATTTATTAAGCTGAGTCTCATCGATAAAGTTGATGAAAATCTTTTTAAATCATAGAAGATAGTAGATAACATGCTCCACTTGACTCTTCTAATAGATTGCTTGTTCCGCTGCAGTTAAACTTGATGTTTATTATATTTTATCAGTTTAACACTGTTGAAGGCTAATGATAATTTATTCTGCATTATCTTAGTCATAATATTTCTTACTGGGCTAGTTGAGCTCACCCTTTGCTTTTATTGTTCTCTTCAGGAAATGAGAATATAGCTGGGACTAGTCGGGGAACGGAGTGACGGTCCAAATGATAGCATTAGTAGTCCTCACTATTCTGTTAAATAGTGTGATAATAAATTTAATGAGGACTCCATTTGAGTTTGAATACTGTCTAGAAGATAATATTCGTGTAAAAACTCTCAGCTCATATTGTATAATTAAGTTTGTATTTATATTCAATACCATGTATTTGGCGACCCAAGATGGGTGATTTATACCTATTTTGGGGGCGTCACATGCATCGCTAAGCTCTGGTTAGATTTTTCCAGATCTTCATTCTTCTTCTTCAGGACTTCATTCATCTGAATCAAGTCCACGTTCATGCTGATAGTAATTCAGTGAGTAGCCTTGGTTGTCTCCATTTTTTCTTTAATTTTATTGAGATCTTTGCGGAGGCACTCATTATTGAAGAGAGCAGTACCATGGTCACTTCTCTCCTTATTTAAGGCTGACTTCAGAATGGCATTCTCTCGTCGGGCAGCATCCTCTTCAGCTTCGGCTTCTTTGTATTTAGGACGAAGGCGCCTGAAGATCGCATTTGCCTGCAGATGTTCAAAGTTAATCGGTTAATCTTCGATAGATGTACATAATTTCAAATAAACAGGTTATCAACAATAACCTTTGAGTGGTACTTCATTCCTTCGTCAATCAGGTCCATGATTGAACTGTTGCCAAACCGATGATCATCGGTGTCACAAATGAACGAATCATAGAGTTGGAATGGGAAATATTTGTTGAGTTCAGGCCATATAGAAGGGGATGCCACAGCTTCAAGCCTGATCTTTGAAGAGGATGGTTGTGGGGGAGAAGGCATATGTTGTTCGGTTGGAGGTGGAGGTTGAGTAGTTGTCTGTTTGGTTGGAGGTAGAACGTTGGCTGTTGTAGATTTTAGAGGCAGTATTGATTGACTCTCAGAGGGTTGTTTTCTTTTGCGAGTGAGTGAAGGAGTGGGTTCTGCTTATTCTTCGGGCTCCTCCTCAGAAACAACAATCTCAACAGGAATGTCTGGAGGAAGATTGGCTTGGGAAGAGGCTACTCGGAGGTCTTCGGCAGAGAGGGGGGTTATTCTAATTTTCCTCTTTTTGGTACGAAGGACTCGAGTCCATTCTTCTAGAGGCATATCGAGCAAACTCTCATTGAAAGTTGGTGGAGGAGCAGGCTTGGCTTTTCAGGAAGCTTACTTCTTTCGGGCGTTGGTTAGATTCGTCATTCGGGGGGGCTTCGGTGGTTTGAGTTTCTGCTGCCTGAGGTTCAGAAGTTGAAAGGTTGATAGTTGGGGGTTCGCTAAAAGGTTCAGAATCTTTGACAGAGAGGAAAGCTTCAAGATCTCTTCGATCTGAAGAGGTTGGCTTAATAAGAGATACTGCAAAAGAGAAGAACCATTATTTAGAATAGTTTATTGAAGAAAATCTATCGGATTATGCAATAAGGGAGTTAGGAACTTACATTTATGGTCATATAGCCACGCTTGCTTGGTCAAGAGTCCATAATTCCATTCTTTCTTCGGGAAGTTCTCTAGAAGTTTTATCATCTCATTCACACGCTCTTAGAGAATGTCACCGAAGTCTGCAGAGACTTTTTCTAGAGTGGTCCAATCTGGCAAAGAAGCGATTTCTGGTCCTTTGACGAAGAACCACTCTTATGCCATCCTTTGTTGCTGGAGGGAATGGACACCAAGGAACGCCTTTCAAATTTCTCGCCCGGCTTCGGCGATTACTTGCTCAAAACTTTGAATCCCTTTTCACGGGATTTGTTGATGTTATAAATGGAGAAGAAAAAGTCAAGGTTAGGGGCAACACCTACCTCATGATAGAAGGCGATGAAGACAAGAATCTGACGCCAACAAACCCTAGTACAGTAACCAGAAAGACATGGAGTGGGAATCAAACTCCATTCTCCAAGAGAGTGAGGGGCATGGCTGTCCAACCATCTGGACACTGATACATTCTTTCAGATGATGAAGGACGTCTCATATGGTGGGTATCCGAAATCTGATATCGCTCTCGAGCAATGAGAATATCATTCTCAGATAATGAAGAAGGGGTATTTGCGTGTGGGAATTGCTCTTCATTTTTGAAGAATTCAGAAGGGTATGGAAGAGGTTTTGGTGTTGGATTTTTTCTTGGGGTAGCTTTTGATTTGGGGTTTGAACCCGAAGTTGCCTTAGTCGGTGTTGAGTTGGGAGGCAGAGAAACAATGGGAGTTACAGAAAGGGGAACCTCTTTACCGAAATCTTGGGAGGCCATTGCTAGATATTTATAGAGAGAAGGAGAGCTCGATAGGAAGGAGAAAGACAAGGGAATCTGAAATTCAAATTGAGCAAGCGAAACCGTCAAAATTGGAAAAGTTGTGTTTCTATAGTGGTTGTCTCTTCAGTTGTTCACCAAGCACGAGGCCAGCTCATTTAAGGTGGGTAATGATGGGAAATTTTTGAGATATTAACTGGATTGGGCTCCAAATTGGGCTTCTGGTGTCATTTTATCTTGCTATTTCAGTTTCTCACCAGTTAGGCCTCGGTCAGTTTTATTGTTTGGGCCATTTATACTCTTTTATTAAACTTTCTGTTTAACAAAAGACTAGGGGGCAATGTTGGGCCATGATATTTTATACACATTAGGCCGAATCATTGGGCTATCTTTGTTGAGTGTTGAAAGTATTGGGACGGGTCACAGGGTTAAACCATTAAGTGAATAATGGCTTGAGTTGGGCTTTAACCAGTGATCACTACTAAGATAGACTTTGATTGTTATCCTGCATTGCATTAATGAGGATTAGACAGAATCGGCTGGCGGTGAAAAATGGTGATGGGATCAGCAGGTAAGCTGTAAGACCCCGAATTTTATGAAATAAAAGTATTCAATTTTCTTATAATTATTATTTTATTTTGTAAATGGTTAAATTAATAAAGGGTTAAAGTTAAGGGTGATATGTGAAAATTTTTGCAAAGTATGCAAGTTGTTATAAAATATTCGTTTGGTCGGGGAATATTCTTTTTGTCGGGAAATATCTGTACGATGGAACAATCATTGGTGGACCCCACAACAAAAGTATTGTTGTAGTAAGAAAATGACAGAATTATCTTTTTATAAAAATAACGGTGAAAGTGTTACCGTTAAAAACTGTTGAACTACATGGTAGTAAAAGTACAGTGATAAGCGTGGTTGCATAGTAGCACATAGTATTGATTATTGATGCTTACGTAAGAAGCCACTCAGTTATACTTAATTATTGCTACAGTAATTGTTGCATCATATTTCTCATATTATTGATTCGATTATTGTCACAGTATCATCTGCATAATATGATATATTATTAAATCAATAATTAAGACGACAAAGTTATTCATATTATTAAATTGCAATATTTACAATGTCTAGAAGTTTTGTCAAGGAGAGGTTTGGCCACCTAATTGCGCGCTAATAGGGAGAAATCCTTATCGAAAAGCCCCCTCTTTCCTGGGAATGACCTGGATGTTAAATATTGTGAGTTATAATATTAATGATGAATAAGTTCGTGTTGATTAAAGATGAAATTGATAGTTCCATTGTGTTGGAATTATTAGTGTTAGTGAAAATCAACATTTATTTCGATGATAATTGATGTCTGGGGGTTATATTGATAAATTGGGTAATTAATCGGATAAATGAGCAATTAATTGCTATTGATTCACATGATTATAACTATTTGTTCACATGTGTGTACTATTGAATCACATTCTTGTACTATTAGGGGAGTTAGTGCAAGATTGATAATACTTGCATGACTAAGTTAAAAATGGAGGTATAGATGGAGGTACTATACTGTAATTCGTATTTTCACATGATTATCACTATTGATTCACATGATTGAACTATTGATTCACATTATTTACTATTAGGAGAGGTGGTGCAAGTTTGATAATACTTGCAGGACTAAATTAAAAATGAAATAAAAGTTGGAGGTATTGTACTGTAATATTTCGAGCCCCAAAATGTGCAATTATCAAAACTATATTTTCCTATAAATAGAAGCTCATTCTTCCTTCATTTCTCACCAATTTACTAAAGTTTTAGAGCAATTATTATAGAGAGAAATTATAGAGAGAAAGAAGAAGAGAAGTTTGCTACCTCACTATTCCAATATCCAGTTTCTTCTAAGGTAAGGGGTATTATTCTTTCGTATTCATGAAGAGAGCTATTGTTATTCTATTCCTTATTATTATGTTGGAATAACCTGTCTATGCAAAGTACCGCATACATGGTGAAATTTTGTTGTTATTCCATTCTTTATTATTCTATTGGAATAACCTCTGTGCATGGATCTATCATCGATGCACGGTGAATTTGTTGTTATTCCATTCTTTATTACTCTGTTGGAATATCTTATCATGCGGTTCACACGTGATGATTGGTTCAATTCTTTATTATTTCATTAGAATATCACATCTGTGCGCTTTTACGCATGACCTGGTTCCATTCTTTATTATTCTGTTGGAATATCTTGTCTGTGTGGTTTACGCATGACCTGGTTCCATTCTTTATTATTCTATTGAGAATAACCTGTCTGTGCGGTCTATCGCATGCATGATTAATTCTTTTGTTATTCCATTCTTTATTAATCTATTGGAATAACCTGTCTATGTGGATTACCGCATGCATGGTGAATGATCCTTTCTATTCATATGAATAGTATTTTCATTCAAAAGGGGTTTCTGTCAGGGGCAGTTTCATAATTTTTCTAACCCTAAAAAATTCTGGAAAAATTTGAAATGATAATTTGATGAGTTTTCTAGATTGTGTCCAAAAATGGCGATTTTTGGATGTACAGATTAAGAGTTATGGATTTTATGGGAAAAGACTATTTTAAAAATAAACCCTTATAACTCTTTATGGTTAACTCCAAAATTGGTGAAATTTTTATTTGGAGTACATGTATATAACAGGAGTATACTCTGTAAATTTTGAAATTTTTGGACAAAAGTACAATTTATGATAAATGTCTAAATATTTAAGATTTTGGCCATATGAAAAATAGTAAATGAATTTTAAAAGTTCGAGAAAATATATGTTCAATATTGGACTATATTACGCTAAATCCCGAAAAGAAATATTTTTGGGACTGATTTGGTATTTTTCATGAAAATGAACTAGTTATGAGTAAATGAATTAAATATGTTATGTGAAGTAACAAAATTGAAAAATAGGATTTTATGGCTTGGGAATCCTATATAGGGTATATGCAGATTTTTGATGAGGATTTGATCATTGGTGATGAAATCATATGAGTATGGCATTTTTGAATGATTAAATGCATTATTTGGTAAAGTGTAAACAATTGAAATAAATTGTTTATAAGTTTAAGAAGTAATTAAAATATTGTTATAATATTAATAATATTAGATGATGAGTTTATTAAGTGATTGATAATATTTGGATAAATTTAAAGCCTTTAATATTTATCCTTGTTTTTGTTTGATTAATGCTTATATCATTGTCATCATCCTCATGCTTATATTGTGATAAAAGTCATCTTTGGCTTACGTGCATAGATGGACTTAGTATGATTATGACCAGGGATCATTCGGTATAATCATGACCGTAATGTTATAAATGATGTGGTAAAAGTCCTCCGTGGCCCTGTAGTGCATTGATGGACAATTTTTGGTATGATTATGACCAGGGATTATTCGGTATAGTCATGACCATTGATGATTTAATGAATATCCTTGGCAGTAGTGCGGGGATGATTCGATGATGTGGTTTATTTATTGTCGAGTCTCAACGATAAAATTGATGAAAACATTTTAAATCTTAGAATATAGTAGATATTATGCTCTACTTGACTCTTCTAATGGATTGCTTATTCCGCTGCAGTTAAACTTGATGTCTATTGTATTTTATTAGTTTAACATTGTTGAAGGCTAATGATAATTTATTCTGCATTATCTTAGTCATAATATTTCTTACTTGGCTAGTTGAGCTCACCCTTTCTTTCACTGTTCTCTTCAGGAAATGAGAATATAGCTAGGACGAGTCGGGGAACGGATTGACGGTCCAAATGATAGCATTAGTAGTCCTCACTATTCTATGGAATAGTGTGATAATAATTGTAATGAGGACTCCATTGAGTGTGGATATTGTCTAGATGACAATATTCTTGTTTAAACTCTCAGCTATGTTTTGTCGTATATTACACGACGTTTGTATAATTAAGTTGTATTTGTATTTTGTACCATGTATTTGGCGACTCAAGATGGGTGATGTATACCTGGTTTGGGGGCGTCACAGATGGTATCAAAGCTTAGGGATATGATCCCTGGTTGAGATGTGAGACAAGAACTAGGAGGGGAGAGACAGGAAATTCCTTCGCTAGTATGACCTACCTAAGTTTATTTGGTATTTAATTTGTCGGTCAGAATATAGGGATAATATGTGATTTGTTAATTAACCCTTGTTTTGTGACAGTGTTTGAAATTGGCATCTGAAAATGTTGAGATCAGCAATGATGCACATAAGACCGTTGAGTCACCAACGATCAATACCCAGGATAATGTGCAACAAGAAGACAATAATCCTCAGGTAAATGAAAACACCGATCAAATGATGAACGATGGGATGTTCAGAGGCTTTATGCAATTCATGCAACATCAGGTAAGAGAGACTTCTGTTCAAAATATAGGTGGAAATAATGGCAACCCACAGTCGGTCACCGCTAAGCAGTTCAAGGAGCTAGGACCACCGAAGTTTTTGGGAAAGCCAGAACCACTTAAGGCGAAGACGTGGTTAAAGCAAATCACCAAGATATTTGATTTCTTGGGATGCTCCGAGGAGCAAAAGGTTCCCTTTGCCACCTTTATGTTGCGAAGAAAGTGATTCTTGGTGGGAATCGTAAAATGTACTTGACTGACGACTCAAGATGTCTTGGGAGAAGTTCCAAGAGTTATTTAATGACAAGTACTTTATCGAAAGTATTCGTCACATGAAGGAGGTGGAGTTTATCAAGTTGGAGCAAAACAATATGACCAGGTAATTAATACGAGGCTAAATTTGCGGAGTTATCCCGGTTTGCATCCCATTTGGTCGATAATGAGGAGTGAATGACGCGAATGTTTCTAAGAGGTTTGAAACCCGATATACGTCAATAACTCATTTCTTATAAACTTTGTTTATATTCAAATGTTGTCAATAGGGCTCAGTTATTGGATCGCGATAATGAGTTAGCACAACCAAAAGGTAACGACCAACAACACGATAATAATCATACCGGTGGCAATGGCCATCGGAACAATGATAACCATCGTGGGGGAAATTATCTTGCCAAGAATGGTAACTACTTCGGTGGTAATAATGGCCAAGATAATAGAAGTGGAAATTTTAAGAAGAGAAGGTCATTTAGCTCGATTTTGTCATATAATGAAGTCAAGTCCAGCTGGGACGGTGGCACCAAAGACGGATACGAATAAAACAAAGTCGGTGGTTTCAGGAAGAGCGTTTTTCATGACTTCTCAAAAAGCGAGTAACCCGAATGAAGTTAGTACGGGTTAGTTAATTATAAATTTTTACGAAGTCTATACCTTATTAGATACTGGTTCTACCTATTCTTTTATCTCTCTTGCTTGCGTTCAACATTTAAATTTGACTCCGTAGAATTTAGACTTTGACTTATCTGTTGAAACTCCATTAGGAGAAACCTTCATTACATGTGTTATCCAAGTCTTGGATGAGAGTCATAGTTTTGAATCATATTTCTATTGTTAATAAATTTCCTGAAGTATTCTTGAAGACTTCTTAGCCTACCCCAGAACGTGAAATCGAATTTTGTATTGACCCCAGTACAAAACCCATTTCTTCAACCCTTAAATATTTCTTCACCCAAAACGAACATATAATGCGCCAAAGACGATGGCTCGAGCTGTTGAAGGTTACGACCATTCAATATCATCATGGAAGAGTGAACGTAGTAGTTGACGTGTTGAGTAGAAGATCGTATGCGTTTACGAGTGCGATGTTGTTAACACAAAGACCCATTTCGTATAACTTATAAATGATGAAGATAGAGTTAAATACTCTAGGGACCCACATGAAGATAACGAATATACGAGTAGAATCGACTTTAATTGATAAAGTTAATGCCGCTCAAGCTACACACCCGGAGCTGATAAATGTGAAGAAGAAGGTTTAAGAGGGCATTATTCTAGAAGTAAGAGTCGATGAAGAGAAGAAACATCAACCCTCGATTTAATTGGCCCATTTAAAATCCTCGATCGAGTAGGAACTGTGGCCTATAGACTCGTTTTACCACCAAGTATGTCGCGTGTTCATAACGTTTTTCACGTATCGATGTTACGTAAATATGTGGACGACCCGAACCACATTATTGAATTGGAACTAGACGAGATAGCAGAAGATTTAATGTATGAGGAGATACATGTTAAAATCTTGGATAAGAAGGATCATATTCGACACTCAAAGGTTATACCTCAAGAGTTAGAATCTGAAATGAAGTTAAGGTATCCTCACCATACCAGGTACGTATGTAAATTTCGAGGGCGAAATTTAATAAGGAGGGGAGATTGTAAGACCCCGAATTTTATGAAATGAAAGTATTCAATTTTCTTATAATTATTATTTTATTTCGTAAATGGTTAAATTGATAAAGGGTTAAAGTTAAGGGTGATATGTGAAAATTTTTTCAAAGTATGCAAGTTGTTATAAAATATTCGTTTAGTCGGTGAATATTCTTTTTGTCGGGGAATATATGTATGACGGCACAATCATTGGTGGACCCCCCAACAGAAGTATTGTCGTAGTAAGAAAACGACAGAATTATCTTTTTATAAAAATAACGGCAAAAGTGTTACTGTTAAAAATTGTTGAACTACCTGGTAGTAAAAGTACAGTGATACGCGTGGTTGCATAGTAGCACACAGTATTGATTATTGATGCTTACGTAAGAAGCCACTCAGTTATACTCAATTATTGCTACAGTAATTGATGCATCATATTTCTCATATTATTGATTCGATTATTATCACAGTATCATCTGCATAATATGATATATTATTAAATCAATAATTGAGACGACAAAGTTATTCATATTATTAAATTGCAATGTTTATAATGTCTAGAAGTTCTGTCAAGGAGAGGTTTGGTCACCTAATTGTGCGCCAATAGGGAGAAATCCTTATCGAAAAGCCCCCTCTTTCCTGGGAATGACCTGGTTGTTAAATATTGTGAGTTATAATATTAATGATGAATAAGTTCGTGTTGATTAAAGATGAAATTGATAGTTCTATTGTGTTGGAATTATTAGTGTTAGTGAAAATATGTCGATGATAATTGATGTCTGGGAGTTATATTGATAAATCGGGTAATTAATCAGATAAATGAGCAATTAATTGCTATTGATTCACATGATTATAACTATTTGTTAACATGTGTGTACTATTGATTCACATTCTTGTACTATTAGGAGAGTTGGTCCAAGATTGATAATACTTGCATGACTAAGTTAAAAATGGAGGTATAGATGGAGGTACTATACTGTAATTCGTATTTTCACATGATTATCACTATTGATTCACATTATTTACTATTAGGGGAGGTGGTGCAAGTTTGATAATACTTGCAGGACTAAATTAAAAATGAAAGAAAAGTTGGAGGTATTGTACTGTAATATTTTGAGCCCCAAAATGTGCAATTATCAAAACTATATTTTCCTATAAATAGATGCTCATTCTTCCTTCATTTCTCACTAATTCACTAAAGTTTTAGAGCAATTATTATAGAGAGAAATTATAAAAAGAAAAAAGAAGAGAAGTCTGCTACCTCACTATTCCAATATCCAGTTTCTTCTAAGGTAAGGGGTATTATTCTTTCGTATTCATGAAGATAGCTATTGTTATTCTATTCCTTATTATTATGTTGGAATAACCTGTCTATGCGAAGTACCGCATACATGGTGAAATCTGTTGTTATTCCATTCTTTATTATTCTGTTGGAATAACCTGTCTATGCGGTCTATCGCATGCCTGGTGAATTCTGTTGTTATTCCATTCTTTATTATTACATTGGAATTTCACATGCATGCGGTTTACGCATGACTGGTTCCATTCTTTATTATTCTTTTGAATATCATGCATGCGGTTTCTGTGATGACCGTTCCATTCTTTATTATTCTGTTAAGAATAACCTGTTTGCACGGTCTATCGCATGCATGGTGAATTCTTTTGTTATTCCATTCTTTATTAATCTGTTGGAATAACCTGTCTATGTGGATTACCGCATGCATGGTGAATGATCATTTGTATTCATATGAATCGTATTTTCATTCAAAAGGGGTCTCTGCCAGGGGCAGTTTCGTAATTTTTTTGAGCCTCAAAAATTTTGGAAAAATTTGAAATGATAATTTGATGAGTTTTCTAGATTATGTCCAAAAATGGCGATTTTTGGATGTATAGATTAAGAGTTATGGATTTTATGGGAAAACACTATTTTAAAAGTAAACCCTTATAACTCTTTGTGGTTAACTCCAAAATTGGTGAAATTTTTATTGGGAGTACAAGTATATAACAGGAGTATACCCTGTAAATTTCGAAATTTTTGGACAAAAGTACAATTTATGATAAATGTCTAAATATTCAGCAGTTTTGGCCATATGAAAAATAGTAAATGAATTTTAAAAATTCCGAGAAAAATATATGTTCAATATGGGACTATATTCTGCTAAATCCCAAAAAAGAAATATTTTTGGGACTGACTTGATATTTTTCATGAAAATAAATTAGTTATGAGTAAATGAATTAAATATGTTATGTGAAGTAACAAAATTGGAAAATAGGATTTTATGGCTTGGGAATCCTTTATAGGGTATATGCAGATTTTTGATGAGGAATTTGATCATTGGTGATGAAATCTTATGAGTATGGCATTTTTGAATGATTAAATGCATTATTTGGTAAAGTGTAAACAATTGAAATAAATTATTTATAAGTTTAAGAAGTAATTAAAATATTATTATAATATTAATAATATTAGATGATGAGTTTATTAAGTGATTGATAATATTTGGATAAATTTAAAGTCTTTAATATTTATCTTTGTTTTCATTTGATTAATGCTTATATCATTGTAATCATCCTTATGCTTATATTGTGATGAAAGTCATCTTTGGCTTACGTGCATAGATGGACTTGGTATGATTATGACCAGGAATCATTTGGTTTAATCATGACCTGTAATGTTATAAATGATGTGGTAAAAGTCCTCAGTGGCCTGTAGTGCATTGATGGACAATTTTTGGTATGATTATGACCAGGGATTATTCGGTATAGTCATGACTATTGATGATTTAATGAATATCCTTGGCGTCATCGCAGGATGATTCGATGATGTGGTTTATTTATTAAGCTGAGTCTCAGCGATAAAAATTGATGAAAACATTTTAAATCATAGAAGATAGTAGATATTATGCTCTACTTGACTCTTCTAACGGATTGCTTATTCCGCTGCAGTTAAACTTGATGTCTATTGTATTTTATCAGTTTAACATTGTTGAAGGCTAATGATAATTTATTCTATATTATCTTAGTTATAATATTTCTTACTGGGCTAGTTGAGCTCACCCTTTCTTTTACTGTTCTCTTCAGGAAATGAGAATATAGCTGGGACGAGTCAGGGAACGGATTGATGATCCAGATGATAGCATTAGTAGTCCTCACTATTCTATGGAATAGTGTGATAATAATTGTAATGAGGACTCCATTGAGTGTGGATATTGTCTAGATACAATATTCTTGTTTAAACTCTCAGCTATGTTTTGTCGTATATTACACAACGTTTGTATAATTAAGTTGTATTTGTATTTTGTACCATGTATTTGGTGACTCAAGATGGGTGATGTATACCTGTTTTGGGGGCGTCACATAAGCTATCTGCAGTGGGATAGTGTCAGGGGAGTCGGTGGCACGTAAAACCGGAGATGGAGTATATGAGGACTGTATACAGGACAAAGAGAGGTAACTGATATTTCTTTCATCAAAACACTAGAGCTATTATCCTACCTTGTTATCCTTGTATCTGCCTGTACTGACTCTCACGCCGGAGCTATCCCCCGACGATCCAAGCCGTCAAGCTTCTGGTATTGACCTGTTGAAGTATGCAGGATTGGACGCGCTTAAGTGGTTGAGGCGCGTGGAAAGATCTTGGTGTTAATATATAGGGTACTCAGTAAACATCAGGACAAAAGTTAGGGGCATTTTTGAACCTTATCCCATACTTATAATGTACATTCATTATTGCCAATGCTTTATACTTTGAAGGAACCTGGGCCAACAGATTTAAGTTTAATCCTTTATGTACCACAACCGGCACCTTCCACCTTTTGAATGTTCATCAGTTCCTTTCATGTGCAAACCCTATCAAAATTCCGTATAAAGGGAACTCATGTACTAATCAATCACTCCAATTTGCCATGTATTTCTTTTTACTAGACAAACTAGACAGATTGCTAAAAATGATCCATCATTATTTGTTAATATCAATTTTAGCTCAAGAAGACTACACTTGATGAGACCATGAAGGAATTGGGCCTGCTGCGGCAACTCAGGACTGGAATTATAGCTCAATCCTTATTGACGTCAGGATTTTTATTGTCCCTTTTCAGTTCTTGTCTTTTTTGAAAAAATAAGTTGTGAAAAGGTCCGACATGTATATGTCGACGATTGGACCGTAAGAGTCGCCAGTTGGTATTTTTAAATGGTTGCACCAACTCAACCGAGAAAAGATTTGCACATTGACCCAGTGATGTGACACTGTTGATTATGCGGAGGAAAGGTGTTAGGCACCCCCCCCCCCCCCGACATCCGTGTTACCACGGTGACCACCACTTTTCAATTAAACTGTTATATGAATGTGTGTGTATGTGTGGATAGATGTACAATTATCTGGAAGTAGTGCTATGCCTCATTCGCACCTATATACAAAGGGTTTGAATTTGTGTAAAAATTTAGTTTTTACAAGATATAGCAGTGATGTTTTGTAAAAGAGGTTTTTCAAACCCTTATGCTCAATAGTAATTGAGGCCTTTGATACTTCCATTTTATTAAATGTTCGGCTTGATTACTTTTATTTTCGAGATGCGAGGCATCTTCCAGAAAATAATATGCATAGCAATGCCAAACTCCTTTTGGGAATGATAGCCATCTAAGGAAATTCAAACACCGTAAATAATGTATAAGCTATTTACAACCGAAAATGTCCATCACGGGAACCGAATCTAGATTTAAAAGACTGAATCAGTGATCACATGATTCCTAGGCTCACATGACGTAGCAATTTATATGAAAGCTGTAAACAGTTATATATATAAAATGTGAGACCCCAAATTTTATGAATAAAGATTTAAATTTTTTGAAATATTTTTTTAGAATATTATGGTGTGGATTTAATATAATGTTATATTAATGGGTAATATTTATAAATTTTGCAAATTATGCAAGTTGTTATAAAATATTCGTTGTGTCGGGGAATATTCTTTTTGTCGGAGAATATTCATACGACGGCACAATCATTGGTGGACCCCACAACGGATGTATTGTCGTAGTTAAAAAATGACAGAATTATCTTTTTATAAAAATAACGGCGAAAGTGTTATCGTTAAAACTGTTGAACTACCCGGTAGTAAAAGTACAGTAATACGTGTGGTTGTATAGTAGCCCATGGTATTGATTATTGATGCTTACATAAGAAGTCACTCAGTTATACTCAATTATTGCTACAGTAATTGTTGCATCATATCTCTCATATTATTGATTCAATTATTATCACAGTATCATCTGCATAATATGTTATATTATTAAATCAACAATTAAGACGGAAAAGTTATTCATATTATTATTTGCAATATTGACAATGTCTAGAAGTTCTGTCAAGGAGAGGTTTGGTCACCTAATTGCGCGCTAATAAGGAGAAATCCTTATCGAAAAGCCATCTCTTTCCTAGGAACGACCTGGTTGTTAAATATTGTGAGTTATAATATTAATAATGAATAAGTTCGTGTTGATTAAAGATGAAATTGATAGTTCCATTGTGTTAGAATTATTAGTGTTAGTGAAAATCGACATTTATTTCGATAATAATTGATGTCTGGAAGTTATATTGACCAATCGGGTAATTCACCGGATAAATGAGCAATTAATTGCTATTGATTCACATTATTATAACTATATGTTCACATGTGTGTACTATTGATTCACATTCATTTACTATTAGGGGAGTTGGTGCAAGATTGATAATACTTGCATGACTAAGTTAATAATGGAGGTATAGATGGAGGTACTATACTGTAATTCATATTTTCACATACCTAGAACTATTGATTCACATGATTTACTATTAGGAGAGATGGTGCAAGTTTGATAATACTTGCAGGACTAAATTAAAAATGAAGAAAAAGAGGAAGGTATTATATTGTAATATTTTGAGTCTCAAAACGTGCAATTATCGAAACTATATTTTCCTATAAATAGAAGCTCATTCCTTCATTATTTTTTACCAATTCACTAAAGCTATAGAGCAATTATTATAGAGAGAAATTATAGAGAGAAAGAAGAAGAGAAGTCTGCTACCTCACTATTCCAGTATCCAATCTTCTTTTGAGGTAAGGGGTATTATTCTTTCGTATTCATAAAGAGAGTTATTTTCTTTCAACACTCGTAAGGGTTGTTATTCCATTCTTTATTATTATGTTAGAATAACTCCTGCATGCCAAGTACCGCATACATGGTGAAATTCTTACATTATTCCATTCTTTATTATTCTCATTGGAATAACTCGTCTGCATGCGGTCTATCGCATGCCCGTGAATTTCGTTGTTATTCCATTCTTTATTATTCTCGTTGGAATAACTTGTATGTGCGGTCTATGGCATGCCGGTGAATTCTCGTTGTTATTCCATTTTTATTATTACATTGGAATATTCGCATCTGCACGGATTATGCATGACCGGTTCCATTCTTTATTATTCTGTTGGAATATCCTGTCTGTGCGGATTACGCATGACCTGGTTCTATTCTTTATTATTCTGTTGGGAATAAACTGTCTGTGTATTCTATCGCATGCATGGTGAATTCTTCTGTTATTCCATTCTTTATTATTATGTTGGAATAACCTGTCTATGTGGATTACCGCTTGCATGGTGAATGATCCTTTGTATTCATTCTTTATTAAATTGTGGAAATGATCTGTCTACGTAGATTACCGCATGGCGGGTGAAAATCCATTTGCAGTTTCTTATATTCTATTATACTCATCAGGGATATCATTTCTTTTGTACTCGTCATGAAATATCGATTTCTTTGGTATTTTTCTGTTACGAGTTACTATTCACCTGGTTACTATTCACTCTAGTATTATTCACTGGGGTATTCGGGACACTTTTTGTGCCAGAGTACTATTCACGAGTCACTATTCACAGGTTACTATTCACCCAATTACTATTCACTCTAGTATCATTCACTCGGGTATTTGGGGTACTTTTCATATCGGGGTACTATTCCCGAAGTACTATTCATGGGTACTATTTACTCGAAAAATATATTTCTTTGCTGTCAAAATTATTTTTGGTACATGAATATTATTCTTGAATTTTACTCTACAAAGCAGTATAATGTTGACAATTTGGATATTTTTAAACTCTGGATAAATTTAAAGTCTTTAATATTTATCCTTGATTTCGTTGGATTTGATTTCGTTTGATTATTGCTTATATCATTGTCATCATCCTCATCCTTATATTGTGATAAAAGTCATCTTTGGCTTACGTGAATAGATGGACTTGGTATGATTATGACCAGGGATTATTCGGTATAATCATGACCGTAATGTAATGAATGATGTGGTAAAAGTCCTCATTGGCCTGTAGTTCATTGATGGACAGTTGTTAGTATGATTATGACCAGGGATTATTCGGTATAATCATGACCATTGATGATTACATGAATATCCTTCGCCGTAGTGCAGGATGATTCGATTTTATTTATTGTCGAGTCTCAAATGATAAAGTTGATGAAAAACTTTTTAAATCATAGAAGATAGTAGATTTTATTTTATACTTGACTCTTCTAATGGATTGCTTATTCCACTGCTGTTGTTGATCTAAAACTTGTTGTCTATTGTATTCTAACAGTTGTTATACTGTTGAAGGCTAAGGATAATTTATTCTACATTATCTTATTCATAATATTTCTTACTGGGCTAGTTGAGCTCACCCTTTCTTTCATTGTTCTCTTCAGGAAATGAGAATATAGCTGGGACGAGTCGGGGAATGGAGTGATCGTCCAGAATAAATGGCTTTAGTAGTCCTCACTATTCTATGGAATAATGTGATAATAATTGTAATGAGGACATCATTGAGTGTGTATATTGTCTAGATGACAATATTCTTGTTTAAACTCTCAGTTATGTTTTGTCGTATTTTACACGACTGTTGTATAATTAAGTTGTATTTGAATTTATGTACCATGTATCTGGCGACTCAAGATGAGTGATGTATACCTGTTTTGGGGGCATCACAGTTGGTATCAAAGCTTAGGGATATGATCCCTGGCTGAGATGTGAGACAAGAACTAGGAGGGGAGAGGTAGGGAATTCCTTCGCTAGTATGACCTACCTAAGTTTATTTTGTATTTAATTAGTCGGTCAGAGTATAGGGATAATATGTGTTATGTTAATTAACCCTTATTTTGTGACAGTGTTTGAAAATGACATCTGAAAATGTTGAGATCAGTAATGAAGCACATGAGACCGTTGAGTCACCAGCGATCAATACCCAGGATAATGTGCAACAGGAAGACAATAATCCTCAGGTAAATAACAACACCAATCAAATGATGAACGATGGGATGTTCGTAGAGGCTTTATGAAATTCATGCAACATCGGTAAAGAGACTCTGTTCAAAATATAGGTGGAAATAATGGCAACCCACGATCCGGTCACCGCTAAGCGGTTCAAGGACTGGGACCACAAGAGTTTTGGGAAAGCCAGAACCACTTAAGGCGGAGACGTGGTTAAAGCAGATCACCAAGATATTTGATGTCTTGGGATGCTCCGAGGAGCAAAAGGTTCCCTTAGCCACCTTTATGTTGCGTGAAGAGGCGGATTATCGGTGGGAATCAAAAGCATCACCCGACACCGACGACTCAAGATGTCTTGGGAGAAGTTCCAAGAGCTGTTCAACGACAAGTATTTTCCCGAAAGTATTCGTCACATGACGGAGGTGGAGTTTATCAAGTTGGAGCAAAACAATATGACCGTGTCGCAATACGAGGCTAATTTGCGGAGTTATCCCGGTTTACATCCCATTTGGTCGATAATGAGGAGCGAATGACGTGAATGTTTCTAAGAGGTTTGAAATCGATATACGTCAATACCTCATTTCTCACAAACTTTGTTTATATTCAGATGTTGTGAATAGGGCTCAGTTATTAGATCACGATAATGAGTCAGCACAATCAAAAGATAATGACCAGCAACACGATAATAATCGTACCGGTGGCAACGACCATCGGAACAATGATAACCATCATGGAGGAAATTATTATGCCAAGAATGGTAACCACTTCAGTGGTAATCATGGCCAAGATAATAGGAGTGGAAATTTCAAGAAGAGAAGGTTCAACAACGATGGAAAGATAGTAGCACCAACACCCATTTTCAAGGAAGGAGAACAACCACCAATTGTATGCTTCAAATGCGGAGGGGAGGGACATATCAGTCCAAACTGCACGATGCAGTCCAAAGCATGTTACAATTGTGGAAAAGAAGGTCACCTAGCCCGATTTTATCGTACACCAAAGTCAAGTCCAGCTGGGACGGTGGCACCAAAGGCGGATTCGGACAAAACAAAATTGGTGGGTTCAGGAAAAGCGTTTTTTGTGACTTCTCAAAAAGCGAGTAACCCAAACGAAGTTAGCACGGGTTAGTTAATTATAAATTCTTGTAAAGTCTATACCTTATTAGATACCGGTTCTACCCATTATTTTATCTCTCTTGCTTGCGCTCAACATTTAAATTTGACCCTAGAGAAGTTAGACTTTGATTTATTGGTTAAAACTTCATTAGTAGAAACCTTCATTTCATGTGTTATCCAAGTCTTGGATGAGAGTCACAGTTTTTAAATGATATTTCTATCGTTAATAAATTTCCTGACGTATTCTCGAAGAACTTCTCGCCTACTACCCAGAGTGTGAAATCGAATTTTGTATTGAATTCAAAGACAAAACCCATTTCTTAAACCCTCAAATATTTCTTCAACCAAAACGAACGTATAATGCGCCGAAGACGTTGACTCGAGCTGTTGAAGATTACGACTATACCATTCAATATCATTGTGGAAGAGCGAACATGGTAGCTGACACGTTGAGTAGAAGATTGTATGCGTTTATGAGTGCGATGTTGTTAACACAAAAACCCATTTTGTATAACTTACAAATGATGAAGATAGAGTTAAAGACTCTAGGGACCCACGTGAAGATAACGAATATACGATTAGAATCGACTTAATCGATAAAGTTAAAGCCGCTCAAACTACACACCTGGAGTTGATGAATATGAAGAAGAAGGTTCAAGAAGGCGATATTCTAAAAGCAAGAGTCGATGAATAGAAGAAATCTCAACCCTTGATTTAATTAGCCCATTTGAAATCCTCGATCGAGTAGGAACTGTGGCCTATAGACTCGTTTTACCGCCAAGTATGCCGCGTGTTCATAACATTTTTTTTACGTATCGATGTTACGTAAATATGTGGATGACCCAAACCACATTATTGAATTAGAACTAGACGAGATAGCAGAAGATTTAACGTATGAGGAGATACGTGTTAAAATCTTGGATAATAAGGATCACATTCGACACTCAAGCTTATACATCAAGAGTTAGAATTCGAAATGAAGTCAAGGTATTCTACCCTTTTCGGCATACCAGGTACGTACGTAAATTTCGAGGGAAAAATTTCATAAGGAGGGGAGATTGTGAGACCCTAAATTTTATGAATAAAGATTTAAATTTCTCGAAATATTTTTTTGAATATTATGGTGTGGATTTGATATAATGTATAGTTGTGGGTAATATTTATAAATTTTTCAAAGTATACAAGTTGTTATAAAATATTCGTTGGGTCGGGAATATTCTTTTTGTCGAGGAATATCCGTACAACGGCACAATCAATGGTGGACCCCACAACGGATGTATTGTCGTAGTTAGAATATGACAGAATTATCTTTTTATAAAAATAACGGTGAAAGTGTTATCATTAAAACTGTTGAACTACCAGGTAGTAAAAGTACAGTAATACGCGTGGTTGTATAGTAGCACACGGAATTGATTATTGATGCTTACGTAAGAAGTCACTCAGTTATACTCAATTATTGCTACAATAATTGTTGCATCATATCTCTCATATTATTGATTCAATTATTGTCACAGTATCATCTGCATAATATGTTATATTATTAAATCAACAATTGAGACGGAAAAGTTATTCATATTATTATTTGTAATATTGATAATGTCTAGAAGTTCTGTCAAGAAGAGGTTTGGTCACCTAATTGCGTGCCAATAAGGAGAAATCCTTATCGGAAAGCCCCCTCTTTCCTGGGAACGACCTGGTTGTTAAATATTGTGAGTTATAATATTAATGATGAATAAGTTTGTGTTGATTAAAGATGACATTGATAGTTCCATTGTGATGGAATTATTAGTGTTAGTGAAAATTGACATTTATTTCGATAATAATTGATGTCTGGAGGTTATATTGACCAATCGGGTAATTCACCGGATAAATGAGCAATTAATTGCTATTGATTCACATTATTATAACTATATGTTCACATGTGTGTACTATTGATTCACATTCATTTACTATTAGGGGAGTTGGTGCAAGATTGATAATACTTGCATGACTAAGTTAAAAATGGAGGTATAGATGGAGGTACTATACTATAATTCGTATTTTCACATGTCTAGAACTATTGATTCACATGATTTACTATTGATTCACATAATTTACTATTAGGGGAGATGGTGCAAGTTTGATAATACTTGCAAGACTAAATTAAAAATGAAGAAACGTGCAATTATCGAAACTATATTTTCCTATAAATAGAAGCTCATTCCTTCATTATTTTTCACCAATTCACTAAAGTTATAGAGCAATTATTATAGAGAGAAATTATAGAGAGAAAGAAGAAGAGAAGTCTGCTACCTCACTATTCTAGTATCCAGTTTTCTTCTGAGGTAAGAGGTATTATTCTTTCATATTCATGAAGAAAGTTATTTTCTTTCAATACTCGTAAGTGTTGTTATTCCATTCTTTATTATTATGTTAGAATAACCTGTCTATGCGAAGTACCGCATACATGGTGAAATTCTTTTGTTATTCCATTCTTTATTATTACATTGGAATAACTCATCTCGTAAGGCGGATCTATCGCATGCCCGGTGAATTTCGTTGTTATTCCATTCTTTATTATTCTGTTAAAATATCCTGTCTGTTCGGATTACGCATGACCTGGTTCCATTCTTTATTATTCTGATGGAATATCATGTCTCTGCAGATTACGCATGACCTGGTTCCATTCTTTATTATTCTGTTAGAATATCCTATCTATGTAGATTACGCATGACCTGGTTCCATTCTTTATTATTCTGTTGGGAATAACTTGTCTGTGCGGTCTATCGCATGCATGGTGAATTCTTCTGTTATTCCATTCTTTATTATTCTGTTGGAATAACCTGTCTATGTGGATTACCGCATGCATGGTGAATGATCATTTGTATTCATTCTTTATTAAATTATGGAAATGATCTGTCAACGTGGATTACTGCATGGCGGGTGAAAATTCATTTGCAGTTTCGTATATTCTATTATACTCATCTGGGATATCATTTCTTTTATACTCGTCATGAAATATCGTTTTCTTTGGTATTTTTCTATTATGAGTTACTATTCATTTGGTTACTAATCACTCTAGTATTATTCACTCGGGTATTCGGGGCAATTTTCGTACCGGAGTACTATTCACAAGTTACCATTCATGGGTTAATATTCACCCGATTACTATTCACTCTAGTATCATTCACTCGGGTATTTGAGGTACTTTTCATGTCGGGGTACTATTCATGGGATACTATTCCTGAAGTACTATTCACGGGATACTATTTACCCAAAAATATATTTCTTTTCTGTCCAAATTATTTTTGGTACATGAATATTATTCTTGAATTTTACTCTATAAAGTAGTATCATGTTGACAATTTGGATATTTTTAAACTCTGGATAAATTTAAAGACTTTAATATTTATCCTTGATTTCGTTGGATTTGATTTCGTTTGATTATTGCTTATATCATTGTCATCATCCTCATGCTTATATTGTGATAAAAGTCATCTTTGGCTTACGTGAATAGATGGACTTGGTATGATTATGACCAGGGATTATTCGGTATAATCATGACCGTAATGTAATGAATGATGTAGTAAAAGTCCTCATTGGCCTATTGAACTTCAGGAGTTAAAAACCAAACTATAGAAGTTGATACCCGAGCCTCTATCTTATGACTTCCTGTTGATGGGGAATGCACCGAAGCCAGACTCTCCGTAGGGGACGCCATATTCGTGCAGTAGTAAACTGATAGGTGTCATTGTGACGTGCTATCCAAGGTTGGGATATGAGTCACAGTTGAGAACAACCTAAGTTTCAGAATCTAAATACGTAGCTTTAGGCTTAGTTGGTTATTATCGGAGATTCGTGGAAAGATTTTCTCAAATCGCTACTCCATTAACTCAACTGACTCGTAGAGATACAAAATTCGAATGAAGCGAGGAATGTGGGAAGAGCTTCGAAGAACTTAAGAAGAGACTCATTTCGGCACATGTTCTGACCATACCATCCTGGAAAAGCGAACGTGGTTGCTGACGTGTTGAGTAAAAGATCGTATACGAGTACGAGTACGATATTGTCAAAGACTCATCTCGTATAACTTACAAATGATGAAGATAGAGTTAAAGACTCTAAGTACCCACGTGATGATATACGAGTATAATCGACTTTTATCGATAAACTTAAAATCGCTCAGGCTACACACCGGAGCTGATGAATATGAAGAAGGAGGTGCAAGAAGTTGTTATTCTAAAAGCGAGAATTGGCGATGTGAGGAAAGCTCAAACCTTCGATTTATTAATCCATTTGAAATTCTCGATCGAATAGGAACTGTGGCCTATAGACTCGTTTTACCGCCAAGTATGATGCGTGTGCATAACGTTTTTCATGTATCGATGTTACGTAAATATGTGGACAACCCGAACCACATCATTGAGTTAGAACCAGACGAGATAGTGAAGACTTAACGTACGAAGAGGTACCTGTCAAGATTTTGGATAGGAAGAAGCATGTGCTACGTAAGAAGGTCATACCACAAGTTAAGGTTTTGTGGAGGAACCATGCTATTGAGGAAATGACGTGGGAGTTGGAGTCAGAAATGAAAATGAGGTATCCGCACCTTTTCGATACAATTGTGTGCGTGACGCCAATTTTGAGGACGAAATTTCATAAGGAGGGAGGTTGTAAGACCCCAAATTTTTAAAAATAAAATCGAATTTTCTCTAATTATTATTCTTGATTAATAAGGTGGTAATTTGATATAATGCTTTGGTTATGGGTGAAATGTGCAATTTTACAAAATAAACAAGTGGTTATTAAAATATTCATTTTGTTTCGGGAATATTCGTTTGGTTCGTGGAATATTCTTACCGCTTGGGAATATTCGCACGACTACAGCAGACCATTTGTGGGCCCCATAACAGAAAACGATTGGATGAAAGAAAACGACAAAGATTGAGTTTTATAAATAACAGCGTAGTTGTTACCGTTAACACTGTTGGATTACCTGGTGGTTAAAATACGATGAATACTGCGTGGTTGTACAAAGATAGCATACCAGTATTGCATAGTATTGTTGAATTATTGATTCTTACGTAAGAAGGCACTACTCAATAATTATTTACAGAGTTATTATTCAATATTTTATTGATTCAATAATTGTTGCGTTCTTTAGTTTATATTATTACTTTGTTTCAATAATTGTCCTTTGCATAGTATTTTTCATTATCGAAGCAATAATTCATATTATCCGAATAATATTATTAGATAACATTATTGGCAATGTCTAGAAAGTTCTCGCTCTAAGGAGAGGTTTGGTCACCTAATTCATGCGCCAAGAAGAGAAATTCTTATTGGAAAGCCCCTCTTTCCCGAACCGCACGTTGTTAGTAATGTGATTCTATAATATTATTTGTGAATAATTAATTATTGATTTATATGATATTGATTTTATGTGAATATAGATGGAGAAAATTTTTAATGTGACAATTGTTGAAAATTAATATTTTATCTTTTTCTGATAAAATAATTCATTTAAATATATTATTTTAATAATATATTAGCGGTGATATTTTTATAATGAATGTGGGATATATGAGTATATGAGGAGGTAGAGTATTTTGTGGCATTAAATGTTTAACATATGTTTTGTGTGTCGGTGGACACAATTCTTGACCGAAAATTGATTATAGACTATAAAATCGCTCATTTATGGATTTCGTATACTTTATGTTTGGAATTTGGAAAAACTTCCTTCTGCAAAGTTGTATAGAATTGAATTTCCTATAAAAACTCGCGAGATTCGAATTTTCTGACAAAAGGGCTATTTATCATGAATTATTGAAGTTCAGGAGTTCCGAAATAATTGATTTTTGGAAGTTTTAATTATTTTATATAAGAAAAACGTTTTTGTGGTTGTTGGCACATGGGTGGTGATGTTTTTGACCAAAGAAGGCATGCTAGAGTTTTCAAAACATGTGGGTAGGAATTTGGAATAAATAATAATATATTTTATTAATTTAGTCTCCTTTCATGCTCTAACATTTTCCTATAAATAGAGGGCTAAGTTAGAATTGAAAATCACACAAGAAACTAAGTTTTCTCTTTTTCTCTCTATATTATCGAGCGTATTCTTGTGAGTATACTTTGAGTGTTGCTATACGGCATGAAGTTTTCATCATCACTGCATCAAATTCAAATGTAAAATACAGTTATTTTGAGGTAAGTGGATGTTATTTCTTTCATAAATGATATTATTTTCTTCAATATCATTATGCCAAAATATTGGTTGAACTTTTATCAAATTTGAAACTTTTTCATGTCTGGGTTACTATTCATGAGTTACTATTCACGAAGTTACTATTCACGAGTACTATTCACGTAAGCGTGAAGATGTTTTTTGTGAAATTTCTATCTTTTTTATTGGGTTACTATTCATGTATACTAAGACTATTCACGATACAAGCACTATTCACAAATACTAAGACTATTCATAGAAAAAATGAAAATTTTTCTTTTTGTCCAAGATGTCTACTTGACTACTATCTTTGATTGGATCCATGTTTTTGATCGTTAGTTTTGAGTTCTGCTTCAAAATCGTTTATTATGAAGTATTATCGATCTTGGATAAACTGTTGTATGAATCCCTAATATTTGTCCTTCTATCTCACTAGATTCGTTCTTAAAAATATTTTTTCATCATCCTCGGTCCTTAATGGTGATACTTGATGAATATCTTTGGCCCGTAGTGCAAAAGATGAACGATTAATCGATGAATATCTTTGGCTGTGAGTGCAAAGATGAACAGTGTTGAGATGAACATGACCAACCTGGTGATTTAAATGAATATCTTTGGCTCGTAGTGCAAAGATGAATATTGATTGTTGTTACTGAGGATAAAATATTGATGATGGACTTTTAAACCTTAGAAGACAAAGAGAATTCTTTCTCTACGTGACTCTTCTAATGGATTGTCAATTTTCTTTGCATTTGTTGATCTAAAACTTGTTGTCTATTGTATTCTATTAGATTTTTCCTCGTTGAAGACTAACGATAATTTGTTGTATATTATCTTAGTCATAATATTCTTTATTGGGCTAGTTGAGCTCACCATTTTCCTTGTTGTTCCATTTTTCTTCTCGGGAGGTGGTAACATAAAGCAGGATCGAGCCGGGGTATGGAATGAAGGTTCTAGAGAGAGTTGTTTAGTAGTCCTCACCATTTTTGTAAAATAATGTATTAATAATTATGATGGGGATTTATTTTGTGTGGATATTGTGCAGGCGGCAATATCTCGTATTTAAACTCATTAAGATGTATTGTCGTATTTCACACGACATTTGTATTATTGAAGTTGTAGTTATTTCTATACCATGTATTTGGCGACTCAGAAGGGGTTGGGTGGAATGGACCTATTTTGGGGGCGTCACAATTCTTGTTTAAACTCTCAGTTATGTTTTGTCGTATTTTACACGACTGTTGTATAATTAAGTTGTATTTGAATTTATGTACCATGTATCTGGTGACTCAAGATGGGTGATGTATACATGTTTTGGGGGCGTCACATAAAAGCTATAAATATATATATAAAGACTGTCAACCACCACGAAGCGAACTTTATGGGGGATTGGAAATGTAAATATATAAAAGTGGTAAATATATATAGACACGATAGACCACCACGAAGTACCTCTATGGGAGATCAAAAAAGTAAATAAAGTAGTAAAGATGATCAACCGCCACGAAGTAAATAATTGTGAGTTATTCGTTTAAGCATATAAAAACATAGTGAAATAGTTTATGCATGATAATTTAGATTTAAAACCTTTCTTCGTGGATCGATACTCTTCTTACTCTGTACTACTTGTTGACCCATGTATGCTTGCATGAGTTAGAGTCCTTTTTATTAGATTAGAAAGGAGGAAACAAGCATTCTTCGACGATTATTCCTGATAATCATTAGGGGCTGCTTCATAGCGGATAACTCTTCCACGATATCTTTCACTTTAGTCAGCGCCACACGGGATGTGGACCCTATCGGAGAGTATGATTAGGGTTCCTACACCTTCGCCTATTTCCTCAGGGGAATGCACATGCGTTCGCAGGGCTTGACAGAGGCTTGGCTAGGATTTTACCCATTTCTACTAGTGAGTATTTCTCTTATGATTTCCCATGTACAGGTTAAGAGTGTTGACGGATAGCAGATGTTTACCTTTGTGTTGACAGTTATGGGCCTATGAGAGGCTCTCATGTTTGCATCCTGTGAGTGTGTTAGGTTTAGATACCTATCCACAAGGACGGCGATGGCATCACTCCATACTGGCGGAGGTCCTTGTAGTTGAGGGTTTTACCCATTGTCCTCTATAGTTGGAGTTGTTGATAGCTGATGCTATCACATGGATTCCTTATTCTGGGGAACACTTGACCATTGAGTTTGAGGATGGGTATACGACTGATTTCGAGTACGTGATATCCACCCGTAGGATTCCTCTCGTCACAGATGGAGGATGGGAGCTCTATTTAGGAGAACGTGCTATTAGGAGCACTATAGGGGAGATTTATGTATCGATCTTTCCTCCTGCCAGACGTTATTGGCCTGTATCACAATCACCCACCATTGATATCCCATTGATGGGGGTTAACAGATTCACACTGTCAGAGGGTTTGTATACTCAGGAGATGTTCCAGTGTTGGTGGTCCCCTCATACCATTGGAGCCCAGACCTGCGCCACTCAGTTCATAGGGGATATGGTTCCTGGATCCGTGATGATGACGAATTGGATGGTTTGTGTCCGAGATCTGACTCATTTAACACAGATTGACAGTTTGACTTGGCAGTTGGACCGGGCACATTTCTTTATCCGGCACTTAGGCAGAGATCCTTCAGAGACAGATACTTTTGATCCTTCCAGCTCTGGAGTTGTCCCCTCAGATGACCCATATGGATTTATCAGTGCAAATCCTCCGTTGTATAGGCCTGACATCCCCGTTGATGGAGATCCAATGACTCAGGAGGAGTTACATCAGGTGGACAGGATTGATGATGTAGACATTGACACCATTGTCTTCTTCTGATGTATATTCTCGTTATATCTTTTGATAGGCCTCTGTTAGATACTGGGTTGTTGTACCCCATTCTCGCTATATCTTTTGATAGGCCTCTGTTAGTTGTTGGGCGTATGTGCCTCATTTCCCTGTATTTTTAGCTATACAGAGATGTATTAGATGATGATGTACTTAGGAATGTATATACTATTATTCCCTACATCATATTGCTATATATTGTTGATCATGCATGTATTATGTTATGCATGTGTATGTATGTCCAGAGAAATTCAGCATTGACCCCTGGATGGTCTTATGATACGGCCTACGCAGATGTCTTCTTCGATAGTTAGCCGCATTAATCACACCCCGCTAGTATTGGTAGCCTACCATCTGAGGTCGTGGTATGATAGTTTGTCACCTCCAGACATGGTGACCGTAAATCAGTTATTATAGCACTTTATGACCCTCTTGATGTTTCAGGTTCCCGCAGGCTTTGTAGAAGGTATGCTGGAGCATTGGATACCAGAGAGGCAGGTTTTTCGGTTTGGTATCCATGAGTTGTCTCCCACCTTAGAGGAGTATACGCGATTGACGGCACTGCCATTGGACAGACCTTGCGTGTGGATGGCTATCGGCGACATGAGCCAACAGTTTATGACCCTCACGGGGCTGAGGCGTAAAGTAGTACAGGATGAGATTACATCCGGCCATATGATATCCCAGCATTTTTTGATAGACATATTTGGCTCACTAGACAGTTATGCATGGCACTCAGGGGATTTCACCACACCGGAGGATCAATGGCGTTTAGCCAAAGTAGATGTACTCATTATGTGCGTAGTAGCTTATGTGTACATGCCACGGTATATGGATGAGTTAGACATCGGTGTTATCATGGCAGTGAGAGCTCTTAGGGAGGGTCATACCATTGTGCTGATGATTGTAACAGAGACATTGAGATTCGCCACGTATTGTCATACATATCCTGCAGGGGTATTCATAGGCAGCTCGGTCATGTTGTATCGATTGGCACCTTCCGACGGCATGGATATTGTTTTACCCATGAGATAGCTATGTCTTACTCCTTTCAGCCAGTGGAGTGTACAGACACTACATCCTGGTCGGTGTTTTTGTCAGAGATCGGAGATCCATTTGGCATTTTATCGTGTACAGGGCTCAGTTCACCCTACTGCTTCATTACTCATGCGCATGGCATGGATTATCTCCCTCTGGCTGGTTTGAGGGGCATGACTACTTATCACCCACTGGCTATGATGTCACAGTTCGACCAATTTCAGGATTTCCATCTTTTGAGGGGGCATTAGGTCAGCGCTTGGCTTCTCGCCACTTTTCAGCAGAGGACAGATCCAGGGTGTATGCTTGTTGGGATCAACGTGAGCTAGCTGAGTTTTTTGTTAGCCATTCGGGCTGTTCGCCAGAGTATTCTGCATGAATGGAGACAGAGACTACATCGGTTGTGGTTGTATCCACAGAGCTGAGGATTGATTCGGAGGGTGGAGGGTCCGTGGAGGACAGTGATTTCCCCATCGAGGAGGAGCTATTTGCTGGGTTGCCAACAACTATGATAGATTCTCCCAGTACTTCTGTAGCTGTGACTCCCCCTTCAAAGTATTTAGCGTAGAGACTGCATCTGATGACATTTGAGTGGGATCAGGCTAGGGCCTTGATGTTGACAGCTCTTACTGGGAGAGATGTCGCTCTATTAGAGAGAGAGGATGCCTTAGCTCATAGAGACATTGTGAGACCCCAAATTTTATGAATAAAGATTAAAATTTCTTGAAATATTTTTTATTAATATTATGGTGTGGATTTGATATAATGTTATAGTTGTGGGTAATATTTATAAATTTTACAAAGTATGCAAGTTGTTATATAATATTCGATTGGTCTGGGAATATTCTTTTTGTCTGGGAATATCCAAATGACGATGGCACAATCATTGGTGGACCCCAACAACTAAGTATTATCGTAGTTAGAAAATGATGTAATTATCTTTTATAAAAATAACTACGAAAGTGTTACCGTTAAAGCTGTTGAACTACCGGTAGTAAAAGTACGAAGAATACGCGTGTGGTTGCAAGTAGTAGTACACGGTATTGATTATTGATGCTTACGTAAGAAGTCACACAGCTTATACTCAATTATTGCACAAAAGAATCACGTGATCATATCTCTCATATTATTGATTCAATTATTGTCATAGTATCATCTGCATAATATGTTATATTATTAAATCAACAATTAAGATGGAAAAGTTATTCATATTATTATTTGCAATATTGACAATGTCTAGAAGTTCTGTCAAGGAGAGGTTTGGTCACCTAATTGCGCACCAATAAGGAGAAATCCTTATCGGAAAGCCCCCTATTTTCTGGGAACAACCTGGTTGTTAAATATTATGAGTTATAATATTAATGATGAATAAGTTCGTGTTGATTAATGATGAAATTGATAGTTCCATTGTGTTGGAATTATTAGTGTTAGTGAAAATCGACATTTATTTCGATAATAATTGATGTTTGGAGGTTATATTAACCAATCGGGTAATTCACCGAATAAATGAGCAATTAATTGCTATTGATTCACATTATTATAACTATTTGTTTACATGTGTGTACTATTGATTCACATTCATTTACTATTAGGGGAGTTGGTGCAAGATTGATAATACTTGCAGGACTAAGTTAAAAATGGAGGTATAGATGGAGGTACTATACTATAATTCGTATTTTCACATGTCTAGAACTATTGATTCACATGATTTACTATTGATTCACATAATTTACTATTAGGGGAGATGGTGCAAGTTTGATAATACTTGCAGGACTAAATTAAAAATGAAGAAACGTGCAATTATCGAAACTATATTTTCCTATAAATAGAAGCTCATTCCTTCATTATTTTTCACCAATTCACTAAAGCTATAGAGCAATTATTATAGAGAGAAATTATAGAGAGAAAGAAGAAGAGAAGTCTACTACCTCACTATTCCAGTATCCAGTTTTCTTCTGAGGTAAGGGGTATTATTCTTTCATATTCATGAAGAAAGTTATTTTCTTTCAATACTCGTAAGTGTTGTTATTCCATTCTTTATTATTATGTTAGAATAACCTGTCTATGTGAAGTACCGCATACATGGTGAAATTCTTCTATTATTCCATTTTTTATTATTCTATTGGAATAACTCATGCTGTGTGCGATCTATCGCATGCCGATGAATTTCATTGTTATTCCATTCTATATTATTCGTTAGAATATCCATGCATGCGGATTACGCATGACCCGGTTCCATTCTTTATTATTCTGTTGGAATATCCTGTCTGTGCGGATTACGCATGACCTGGTTCCATTCTTTATTATTCTGTTAGAATATCCTATCTGTACGGATTACGTATGACCTGGTTCTATTCTTTATTATTCTGTTGGGAATAACCTATCTGTGCGGTCTATCGTATGCATGGTGAATTCTTCAATTATTCCATTCTTTATTATTCTGTTGGAATAACCTGTCTCTGTGGATTACCTCGTGCATGGTGAATGATCCTTTGTATTCATTCTTTATTAAATTATGGAAATGATCTGTCTATGTGGATTACCATATGGCGGGTGAAAATCCATTTGTAGTTTCGTATATTCTATTATACTAATCTAGGATATCATTTCTTTTGTACTCATCATGAAATATCATTTTCTTTGGTATTTTTCTTTTATGAGTTACTATTCATGAGTTACTATTCACCCAGTTACTATTCACTCTAGTATTATTCACCCGGTTACTATTCACTCTAGTATTATTCACTCGGGTATTCGGGGCAATTTTCGTGCCGGAGTACTATTCACAAGTTACTATTCATAGGTTACTATTCACCCAATTACTATTCACCTAAATATTATTCACTCGGGTATTTGGAGTACTTTTCATGTCGGGGTACTATTCACGAGGTATTATTCCCAAAGTACTATTCACATGGTACTATTCACGGGGTACTATTTACCCAAAAAATATATTCTTTTCTGTCCAAATTATTTTTTGTACATAAATATTATTCTTGAATTTTACTCTACAAAGCAGTATCATGTTGACAATTTGGATATTTTTAAACTCTGGATAAATTTAAAGTCTTTAATATTTATCCTTGATTTCGTTTGATTAATGCTTATATCATTGTCATCATCCTCATGCTTATATTATGATGAAAGTCATCTTTGGCTTACGTGCAAAGATGGACTGTTGATTATTGGTTTTATAGTTGTATATCTTTGGCTTACGTGCAAAGATGGAGTGTTGATTATTGGTTTTACAGTAGTATATCTTTGGCTTACGTGAAAAGATGAACTATTGATTGATATCTTTGGTCGTAGTACAAAGATGAACTATTGATTGATAGCTTTGGCCCGTAGTGTAAAGATGGACAGGTGTATGACATGATCATGACCACTTGTGATACTAACGAATATCCTTGGTCGTAGTGTAGGGATAATTCGATGATGTGATTGGCAGGATCATGACCATTAGTTAACAGTTGAATGTCTTTGGCCGTAGTGCACTGACAAGTAATTGATTGGTATGATCATGACCATTGGTTTTATAGTTGAATATCTTTGGCTAGTAGTGCAAAGATAGACAACTGATTGGTATGATCATTGTTATTACATTTGAATATCTTTAGTCTTTGGGGTAAGTGTGACACCCCCAAATCTAGGTACTTCATTCCCACAAGATTTGGTGCTCACTATCCAAACATTCATACTATCTACCCAAATAAATAATATTTAAATCATAAATCCTTCCCTTAAATAGGGTTACATTCAAAATTAATCCCAGGTTATCTAACCTTTAAATATCATTCAAGTGCGGAAATAAAATTTATTACATCACATCATTATTAAAAGGTCTAAGATCATCATAATAAATAAAAGTACAAATCAGCATCACTTGTACAATTTTTTCTTTCCTTTGCTAGTTGAAGGTTCATCTACCTTCTCCACTTTGGCTGCAATAAGTATATAAATATGCAAGAGTGGGCAAAACAATTGCTCACTAGATATAATAAAGAATCAACATGAGAATAACAATAATAACTGCCAATGAATAGGCTTATCAAAACTGAATAGTACTCTATCAATGATAATCAAGAACTGGAATCCAAAATATGGAATATACATAACTGAGGGTCATAAGACCATGAACTATGTCCACAGTTGCGAGTAATCTTTCCAACTCCAACTTTAACAGTCATAAGACTATAAGGACTCCTCGCATTTAGGGGATCGCCCTTCAGACAATGTATTGTGCACAAACATTTTAACGCTACGCGTAAATTATCCCTTAATAATAGTAGGGTTGTTCATCTCAGTATTTAGAGTACAAGTCTGCACCAAAGAAAGTTTGGTTTGGATTAAGCTTTCAAGGGTAATTTGAAGTTTAACGAACATCAACTAGAGGACTAGTTGAATCAATAGTGTTTGATAATTACAACATAACATAGAACAATTGAGAATCATAAATGAACTGATTATACATATTAAACTCATGCTTGAAATAACTATAGAGCATAAGTACTCAACAAAATGAATAAAGTGATAAACCTTTGCTTGAACAGAAAATAAGGTAAGGTTAGAGTCCTATGAAATTACTGAACATACATTGACTGATAGCAAGCTGGAAACTAAAACTTGCCCAACATGGTATTAATTCATGAAAGGATTAAAAACAGTTCAATAATAGAGACGGGAGTTCAAACTGTGTTCATTATACAAGAATATAACTCAAGAACTTGCTTAACCATAAACAAGTTAGAATGAATCAACAAAAATGAGAATTCAAATAACATTAGAATTAAAGTTTGCTCGAATGAACTCTAGGGACAATTAACTTAATCAATCAACAGTTGAAATAGAAAGCTTGCTCAATCAAATAATAAAGCTACATAATGTAATAATGGAATTAGCTCAACGAAATTAAAGAATTAGGAAACTTTCTCAATGTAAAAGATAGAGTTTAGAAACTTGCCTTGAGCGTAAGCTATAAAATTAAACTCACGATCACCTACACATAATTTTAGAACCACAATACTTATTAGATATTCTAACATATCATAACATGTATACTTCTATCTAAACTTATCATTTATCTTTCATTACCACTTACATTTCAGAAATTCTAAGTGTTTTACTTCACAACACTTGTCTAACGTTCATCACATAATGCGTTCTCGATTTACTAATCACTTTTAAGATTTTGAATTCATAATCTATATAACATGACTCTAATTAACCTTGTTGTGACATGATTCTCACACTACCATAACTTTAAGCTAAGCTACAAAGGACGAACAAAGTCTGCAAAAACAAACAAACTTCAAGTGTTCGAATGGGCACTTACTCATACAACCCATGAAGTTTTAGGTATGGGATGATCACACATATAGTCACGACATGCAAGGCTACCAACACACCCAAGGGCCTCAGGCAATTGCTGACTTATGTAACTCAATTTGCAAAATAGAGCTTCGGCACTTTTCTTAAGCCAACTAACACGAATTTCACCCATCAAACAGTGATAATAACACATAAAATAAATATACAACTATCATAGACATGATTGCTAACCTATTCAACCACTTAGCACAATTTAACAGTAACTTAAACTATTTTCATTTCTCAATTTTCATGTTTTCATGAAAAACTCCATTTTCTTGACATTCATCCTAAAAATCATCACTATGAATTCAATACATGACCAAATCATCTAATTCAAATTACGTTATGCTCGTATCTCAATGAACTAACATATACAAACTTCAATTTATAATTTCACATACGAATTAGCCAATAAAATTGATACTTACTCAAACTATATAAAGAACATAAGCACTGACATTATATTTTTCCTACTGTCGAACAATTTAGCATGAAATTTCCTTGTTTGAACATTACTTCAGCATTACAAACATGTATAACCACAATTATCAACTATATTTGTCCATAATTCAACAATTGCTTATTACAGAACATGAGAAATTCTTGTCGTCCAACACAAATACATACTTATAATATAGAGATTATGGAACATACCTTTAATTAGCGTGGTAATCCTCGCTAACTCTTGTAATCCTTACTAAAAATATTTGCTAGAGATTGCTTAAGTTCCCTCACACTTCTCTCAACTCTCTGTCAATACTCTCAAGCTTGCAAACAAGAATGCGTATAAAGAAGAGCTAAGCTAATTAACAAGCGTATTCTAAAACTGATAAACCCTTAATAAAAATACTAATTGCAAATTTCAGTTACTAACGTATATAATATAAATATTATATTTATTATTTGAATTTAATTTGTTTATTTTATTTATTTTATTTAAATTTCAAAAATTAGAAATATCAAAAGCCATAAGGCTTGTTTGGCAAACCATTTAAATTTTAAAGAATTAAAATACCTTTAAATCTTGTTTGGCAAAAACTAATTTAAATCCTTTTTTAATTTATTTACATAAACACTTTAGTTTATAAATTATAATCACCTATTATTTATTTGGATCTTCATATCTAATATTAATCAATTAAATTAATCACATATTAAATTTAATTAAATATAGCCTTTAGCAAATATCACAAAATTACAATTCATGTTATAATTTTATTTGATAATTTAATATACCATACCATATTAAATTATTAGCCACCATATAACACCTCATTTTATAATCCAAATCTCTAAATTATAAATTAATTTAATTTAGAAATTTATCTAATAAATTCAGATTAACAAATATTTATTAACGACCATCACATCAATAATTATTTATTCAACAATAAACACCTCAAATAAATATTTATATATTTCAATAAATATTTAAACTTACAACTTGAAATTTCAGATCGTTACATCCTTCCCTCCTTACAAGGATTCTGTCCCCAGAATCACAATTTAAATAATCAAATCGTCACATTCTCCCCTACTTACAAAGATTCTATCCCCCAGAATCGAAGACACGGACTAAATAAATAACTCAGGGTAATTCTTCATCATTTTTGCTTCGAGTTCCCACGTAGCCTCTTCGACGTTGTGGTTCCTCCATATCACATTCACTGAAGGTATCACTTTATTCCTGAGCACTTGTTCTTTTCTGTCGACTATCTGGATAGGAATCTCTTCTTAAGACAAATCTTTACTGAACTGCAACAGTTCATACTCGATCACATGCTTGTAATCGGGTTTATACGTCGCAACACCGACACATGAAAAACATTGTGCACATGCTCTAATTCTGAAGGTAAAGCTACCTCATAAGCCACCTCTCCCACTCTACGTAAAATTTTGAAAGGTCCAATAACCTTGGGCTGAGCTTTCCTTTCTTACCAAAATGAATTTTCCCCTTCCAAGGAGAGACTTTCAGGAACACGAAACTTCCTGCTTCAAATTCACGATTATACCTGTGTTGATCAGCGTACTTTTTCTGTCGATCTTGGGCAGCTAACAGTCTTGCTCTGATGAGTTTGACAACTTCAGCAGTCTGCTGAACCAGTTCTGGGCCTAATAGTTGACGTTCTCCAACTTCATCACAAAGATATCTTTGGAGTTACGATTTCGCCAGATAACGCCTCGTATGGCGACATACCAATGCTTGTGTGGTAACTGTTGTTGTACGCAAATTCCACCAACGATAGATGATCATCCCAGTTTTCTTTGAAATCCATGATGCACGCTTTGAGCATATCTTCAAGCGTCTGGATCGTTCTTTTGCTTTGCCCATCGGTTTGTGGACGATATGATGTACTCATTTTTAGTTGCGTTCCCATGCATTCTTGAAGTTTCTTCCAGAAATTTGAAGTGAACCTCGGATCTCTATCTGATACGATTGACATTGGAACTCCATGTCTTGAGACGATCTCTTTAACGTATAAATTCGACAGCTGATCAAGATTAAATCTAATCTTTATTGGCAAAAAGTGTGCAGATTTCGTTAATCTGTCCACTATCACCCATATCGCATCGTATCCTTTCTGAGTCGTTGGAAGACCTACCACAAAATCCATTGTGATATGCTCCCACTTCCATTCCGGTATCTCCAATGGTTGAAGTAATCCGCTTGGTCGTTGATGCTCGGCCTTCACTTTCTGACATGTCAAGCACTTTGCAATGCATTCTGCAACATCTCTTTTCATGTTCGGCCACCAAAAATGACACCGCAAATCTTGATACATTTTTGTACTTCCCAGATGAATTGAATATCTTGAGCTATGTGCTTCCGTCAAGATTTCTTCTTTAATGTCCTGAACTGATGGAACCCAAATTCGTCCCTCGAATCTTAGCATTCCCGCAGTATCAACCTGGTACTTCGCTTCTTTACCCTCGACCACACTTTCCTTTATTTTCTTGCATCCTTCATCCTGTAGCTGAGTGTTCTTCACTTTGTCCACCAAAGTTGGACTAGCTTCTATCTGGAATAATTTTTAATCGGATCCTTCTGGAAATTTGATTTCCAGCTCTAACCTTGTCATTGCTGTAATAAGCTCTTCCTTATTTGTTAAGAACATTAACTTTTCTCTGCCTTTCCTACTCAAGGCATCTGCAACCACGTTAGCTTTACCCGGATGATAAAAGATCTCGCAATCAAAATCTTTTATCAGTTCCATCCATCTCCTTTGAAATTTCCTTGTTTGAACATTACTTCAGCATTACAAACATGTATAACCACAATTATCAACTATATCTGTCCATAATTCAACAATTGCTTATTACAGAACATGAGAAATTCTTACCGTCCAACACAAATACATACTTATAATATAGAGATTATGGAACATACCTTTAATTAGCGTGGTAATCCTTGCTAACTCTTGTAATCCTTGCTAAAAAAAATTTCTAGAGATTGCTTAAGTTCCCTCACACTTCTCTCAACTCTCGGTCAATACTCTCAAGCTTGCAAACAAGAATACGTATAAACAAGAGCTAAGCTAATTAACAAGCGTATTCTAAAACTGATAAACCCTTAATAAAAATACTAATTGCAAATTTCAGTTACTAACGTATATAATATAAATATTATATTTATTATTTGAATTTAATTTGTTTTTTTTATTTTTTTTATTTAAATTTCAAAAATTAGAAATATCAAAAGCCATAAGGCTTGTTTGGCAAACCATTTAAATTTTAAGGAATTAAAATACCTTTAAACTTTGTTTGGCAAAAACTAATTTAAATCCTTTTTAATTTATTTACATAAACACTTTAGTTTATAAATTATGATCACCTATTATTTATTTGGATCTTCATATCCAATATTAATCAATTAAATTAATCACATATTATATTTAATTAAATATAGCCTTTAGCAAATATCACAAAATTACAATTCATGTTATAATTTTATTTGATAATTTAATATACCATACCATATTAAATTATTAGCCACCATATAACACCTCATGTTATAATACAAATCTCTAAATTATAAATTAATTTAATTTAGAAATTTATCTAATAAATTCATATTAACAAATATTTATTAACGACCATCACATCAATAATTATTTATTCAACAATAAACACCTCAAATAAATATTTATATATTTCAATAAATATTTAAACTTACAACTTGAAATTTCGGATCGTTACAGTATGGATATTGAGTAAATGTTCTATTAAGCCTTTGTGGCAAGGAGAAATTATTGATTCACATTATTATAAATATGAATTGTGAATTTCACTAACATCTTTGGTGATTCAGGTGAAGACGGGTGATGAAATTTCTATATGTCTTGGGTATAATAAAGAACTGTTGATGGATATTACAAGGATAAAATTGATGATAAACTTTTAAATCATAGAAGATAGTAGATATCATGCTCTACTTGACTCTTCTAATGGATTGTTTATTCCGCTGCAGTTAAACTTGTTGTCTATTATATTCTATCAGTTGTTATACTGTTGAAGGCTAAGGATAACTTATTCTGCATTATCTTAGTCATAATATTTCTTACTGGGCTAGTTGAGCTCACCCTTTTCTTTCACTGTTCTCTTCAGGAAATGAGAATATAGCTGGGACGAGTCGGGGAATGGAGTGATGGTCCGAGATGGTGGCTATATTAGTCCTCACTATTTCTATAAAATAGTGTGATAATAATTTTAATGAGGACTCCATTGAGTGTGGATATTGTCTAGAAGGCAATATTCGTGTTTAAACTCTCAACTATGTTTTGTCGTATTTTTCCCGACAGTTGTATAATTAAGTTTGTAGTTGAGTTTTGTACCATGTATCTGGCGACCCAAGATGGGTGATGTATACCTGTTTTGGGGGCATCATAGTTGGTATCAAAGCTTAAGGATATGATCCCTGGATGAGATGTGAGACAAGAACTAAGAGGGGAGAGACAGGAAATTCCTTCGCTAGTATGACCTACCTAAGTTTATTTGGTATTTAATTGGTTGGTCAGAGTATAGGGATAATATATGATATGTCAATTAACCCTTATTTTGTGACAGTGTTTGAAAATGGCATCTGAAAATGTTGAGATTAGCAATGAAGCACATGAGACTGTTGAGTCACCAACGATCAATACCCAGGATAATGTGCAACAGGAAGATAATAATCCTCAGGTAAATAACAACACCGATCATATGATAAACGATGGGATGTTCAGAGGTTTTATGCAATTTATGCAACATTAGGTAAGAGAGACTCCTGTTCAAAATATAGGTGGAAATAATGGTAACCCACGGTCGGTCACCGCTAAGCAGTTCAAGGAGCTAGGACCACCGGAGTTTTTGGGAAAGCCAGAACCACTTAAGGCAGAGACGTGGTTAAAGTAGATCACCAAGATATTTGATGTCTTGGGATGCTCCGAGGAGAAAAAGGTTCTCTTTGCCACCTTTATGTTGCGTGAAAAGGCAGATTACTGGTGGAAATCTGTAAAACGTACCCAACCTGACTCACTCAAGATGTCTTGGGAGAAGTTCCAAGAGTTGTTCAACGACAAGTACTTTATCGAAAGTATTCGTCACATGAAGGAGGTGGAATTAATCAAGTTAAAGCAAAATAATATGACCGTGTCGTAGTACGAGGCTAAATTTATGGAGTTATCCCGGTTTGCATCCCATTTGGTCGATAATGAGGAGCGAATGACTCGAATATTTCTAAGAGGTTTAAAACCCAAAATACGTCAATACCTCATTTCTCACAAACTTTGTTTATATTCAGATGTTGTGAATAGGGCTCAGTTATTGGAGCGTGATAATAAGTCATTACAACTAAAAGGTAATGACCAGTAACACGATAATAATCATACCGGTGGCAATGGCCATTGGAACAATGATAACCATCGTGGGGGAAATTATTATGCCAAGAATGGTAACCACTTCGGTGGTAATCATGGCCAAGATAATAGAAGTGGAAAATTCAAGAAGAGAAGATTTAACGATGATGAGAAGACATTAGCAGCAGCACCAACACCAGCAACAAATTCTATGGGAGGAGAACGACCGCCAGTTAGATGCTACAGATGCGGAGAGGAGGGACACATAAGTTCAAACTGTTCACATCCTTCCAAGGTATGTTTTAGTTGTGGAAAAGACGGTCACATAGCTCAATTTTATCCTGTAGCAAAATTAAGTCCAGCTGGGACGGTGGCACCAAAGGTGGATACGAACAAAACAAAGTCGGTGGTTTCAGGAAGAGCGTTTTTCGTGACTTCTCAAAAAGCGAGTAACCCGAACGAAGTTAGCACGGGTTAGTTAATTATAAATTCTTGCGAAGTCTATACCTTATTAGATACCAGTTCTACCCATTCTTTTATCTCTCTTGTTTGCGCTCAACGTTTAAATTTGACCCTAGAGAAGTTAGACTTTGACTTATTGGTTGAAACTTCGTTAATAGAAACCTTCGTTACCTCCACTATTTATAAATCTTGTTGATTCAAATCGACACTTTCACGTTACCTGTCAATCTTATCTCTTTGAAAATACTTGCATTTGATGTGATTTTAGGGATTGATTGGTTAACTACTCATCATGCTAAAATTGATTATTTTCATAAGGTTGTTAGCTTTCATATTCCTAACCAACCTGTTATGCAAATTCAAGCAACCAAACCACTAAAGTCAAATCACTGTCATATCAAGCCATAAGTAAAGAGTCCCGAGCCTTTATCTGGTGACTTCCTTGTGTGGAATGTACCGAAGCCAGACTTTCTATAGGGGACATCATGAATAACGGTGGCAAGTTAATAGGTATCAATGTGACGTACTATCCAAGTCTTGGATGAGAGTCACAGTTTTGAATGATATTTTCTATTATTAATAAATTTCCTGGCATATTCTTGAAGACTTCCTAGCCTACCCCTAGAGCGTGAAATCAAATTTTGTATTGACCCCAGTACAAAACCCATTTCTAAAACCCTTAAATATTTTTCTTCACCCAAAACAAACGTATAATGCGCCAAAGACATTAGCTCGAGCTGTTGAAGATTACAACCATACCATTCAATATCATCGTGGAAGAGCGAACGTGGTAGTTGACGCGTTGAGTAGAAGATCGTATGCATTTATAAGTGCGATGTTGTTAACACAAATACCCATTTCGTATAACTTACAAATGATGAAGATAGAGTTAAAGACTCTAGGGACCCACGTGAAGATAACGAATATACGAGTAGAATCGACTTTAATCGATAAAGTTAAAGCCGCTCAAACTACACACCTGGAGCTGATGAATATGAAGAAGAAGGTTTAAGAGGGCGTTATTCTAGAAGCAAGAGTCGATGAAGAGAGGAAATCTCAACCCTCGATTTAATTGGACCATTTAAAATCCTCGATGGAGTAGGAACTGTGGCCTATAGACTCGTTTTACCGCCAAGTATATCGCGTGTTCATAACGTTTTTCACGTATAGATGTTACGTAAAAATGTGGACGACCCAAACCACATTATTGAATTGGAATTAGATGAGATAGCAGAAGATTTAATGTATAATTAGATACGTGTTAAAATCTTGGATAAGAAGAATCATATTCGACACTCAAAGGTTATACCTCAAGAGTTAGAATCTGAAATGAAGTCAAGGTATCCTCATCTATTCGGCATACCAGGTGCGTACGTAAACTTCGAGGGCAAAATTTCATAAGGACGGGAGATTATGAGACCCCAAATTTAATGAATAAAGATTTAAATTTCTCAAAATATTTTTTTTTTGAATGTTTTTGTGTGGATTTGATATAATATTATAGTTGTGGGTAATATTTATAAATTTTGCAAAGTATGCAAGTTGTTATATAATATTCGATTGGTCGGGGAATATTCTTTTTGTCGAGGAATATCCATACGATGGCACAATCATTGGTGGACCCCACAACGGAAGTACTGTAGTAGTTAGAAAACGACAGAATTATCTTTTTATAAAAATAACGGCGAAAGTGTTACCGTTAAAACTGTTGAACTACCCTAGTAAAAAGTACGATGAATGGCGTGGTTGTATAGTAGCACACGGTATTGATTATTGATGCTTACGTAAGAAGTCACTCTGTTATACTCAATTATTGCTACAGTAATTGTTGCATCATATCTCTCATATTATTGATTCAATTATTGTCACAGTATCATTTGTATAATATGTTATATTATTAAATCAATAATTGAGATGGCAAAGTTATTCATATTATTATTTGCAATATTGACAATGTCTAGAAGTTCTGCCAAGGAGAGGTTTGGTCACCTAATTGCGCGCCAATAAGGAGAAATCCTTATCGGAAAGCCCCCTCTTTCCTGGAAACGACCTGGTTGTTAAATATTGTTAGTTATAATATTAATGATGAATAAGTTTATGTTGATTAAAGATGAAATTGATAATTCCATTGTGTTGGAATTATTAGTGTTAGTGAAAATCGACATTTATTTCGATAATAATTGATGTCTGGAGGTTATATTGACCAATCGGGTAATTCACCAGATAAATGAGCAATTAATTGCTATTGATTCACATGATTATAACTATTTATTCACATGTGTGTACTATTGATTCACATTCATTTACTATTAGGGGAATTGGTACAAGATTGATAATACTTGCATAACTAAATTAAAAATGGAGGTATAGATGAATGTACTATACTATAATTAATTTTTTCACATGTTTAGAACTATTGAGTTACATGATTTACTATTGATTCACATGATTTAGTATTAGGGGAGGTGGTGCAAGTTTGATAATACTTGCAGGACTAAATTAAAAATGAAGAAAAAGAGGGAGGTATTATACTGTAATATTTTGAGCCCAGAAATGTGCAATTATTGAAACTATATTTTTCTATAAATAGAAGCTCATTTCTTTATTATTTTTCACCAATTCACTAAAGCTATAGAGCAATTATTATAGAGAGAAATTATAGAGAGAAAGAAGAAGAGAAGTCTGCTACCTCACTATTCCAGTATTCAGTTTTCTTCTGAGGTAAGGGGTATTATTCTTTCGTATTCATGAAGAGAGTTATTTTCTTTCAATACTCGTAAGGGTTGTTATTACATTATTTATTATTATGTTGAATAACTTCGTCATGCCAAGCACCGCATACATGGTGAAATTCTTTCGTTATTCTATTCTTTATTATTCTCGTTGGAATAACCGTATGCGTCTTGATCTATCGCATGCCCGTGAATTCTGTTGTTATTCGATTCTTTATTATTTTGTTGGAATATCACATGCCTGTATTTAATTACGCATGACCTGGTTCCATTCTTTATTATTCTATTGGAATATCCTGTCTGTGCGGATTACGCATGACCTGGTTCTATTCTTTATTATTATGTTGGAATATCATGTATGTGCAAATTATGCATGACCTGGTTCAATTCTTTATTATACTGTTGGGAATAACCTGTCTGTGCGGTCTATCGCATGCATGGTGAATTCTTCTGTTATTTCATTCTTTATTATTCTGTTGGAATAACCTGTCTATGTGGATTACCGCATGCATGGTGAATGATCCTTTGTATTCATTCTTTATTAAATTGTGGAAATGATCTGTCTATGTGGATTACCGCATGGTGGGTGAAAATCCATTTGCAGTTTCGTATATTCTATTATACTAATCTGGGATATCATTTCTTTTGTACTCGTTATGAAATATAGTTTTCTTTGGTATTTTTTTGTTATGAGTTACTATTCATAGGTTACTATTCACTCTAGTATTATTCACTCGGGTATTCGGCGCACTTTTTATGCCAGAGTACTATTCACGAGTTACTATTCACGGGTTACTATTCACCCAATTACTATTCACCCAAATATTATTCACTCGGGTATTTGGAGTACTTTTCATGTCGGGGTACTATTTACGAGGTACTATTCATAGGGTACTATTCACGGGGTACTATTTACCCGAAAAATATATTCTTTTCTGTCCAAATTATTTTTGGTACATGAATATTATTCTTGAATTTTACTCTGCAAAGCATTATCATGTTGACAATTTGGATATTTTTAAACCCTGGATAAATTTAAAGTCTTTAATATTTATCCTTGATTTCGTTTGATTTAATTTCGTTTGATTAATGCTTATATCATTGTCATCATCTTCATGCTTATATTATGATGAAAGTCATCTTTAGTTTACGTACAAAGATGGACTGTTGATTATTGGTTTTGCAGTTGTATATCTTTGGCTTACGTGTAAAGATGGAGTGTTGATTATTGGTTTTACAGTAGTATATCTTTGGGTTATGTGCAAAGAAGAACTGTTGATTGATATCTTTGGTCGTAATGCAAAGATGAACTATTGATTGATAGCTTTGGCCCGTAGTGTAAAGATGGACAGGTGTATGACATGATCATGACCACTTGTGATACTAACCAAGTGCAGGGATAATTTGATGATGTGATTGGCAGGATCATGACCATTAGTTAACAGTTGAATGTCTTTGGTCGTAGTACACTGACAGGCAATTGATTGGTATGATCATGACCATTGGTTTTATAGTTGAATATCTTTGGCCAGTAGTGCAAAGATAGACAATTGATTGGTATAATCATTGTTATTACATTTGAATTTCTTTAGCCTTTCGGGTAAGGATATTGAGTAAATGTTCTATTAAGCCTTTGTGACAAGGAGAAATTGTTGATTCACATTATTATAAACATGAATTGTGAATTTAACTAACATCTTTGGTGATTCAGGTGAAGACAGGTGATGAAAGTTCTATATGTCTTGGGTATAATAAAGAACTGTTGATGGGTATTACAGGGATAAAATTGATGATAAACTTTTAAATCATAGAAGATAGTAGATATCATGCTCTACTTGACTCTTCTAATGGAATACTTATTCCACTACAATTAAACTTGTTGTCTATTATATTCTATCAGTTGTTATACTGTTGAAGGCTAAGGATAACTTATTCTGCATTATCTTAGTCATAATATTTCTTACTGGGCTAGAGAGATGCCATGTTAGACTTGATAGCTCGTATATCCACGAGATTATAGATAGGCTTATATTTTCCTACACAGACTAGCTTAGCCATTTTGTCATATACAGTTCATATTGTATATATCAAACAACATTATATATGGAAGGGAAATATATTTTGATTTACTTCCCTTTTAGTTGTGCCTTGCTACTTGCTTGATATTTGCATGTTTTTTCAGGGCTTGTGATATTAATGTATTCTGAACTCATCCTTGATGGGTGGACACTGAGATGTCTTAGGATCTTTCAGAATGGATCATTGATCTGTGTGTATCCCTTACCTTTTTTGGTGTCTTAGGACTGGTTTCTGTATGCAAATGTGGAGAGGAGTGTGGCTTTCCTCTTTGAGATTGACCGTACCACAGATGGTTGCCGATAATCCTATTAAAGAGGAGATCCTAGGTAGTTCCATATCTTATGGATTAGTGTTGCTCTTTGAGGATTCAACCGCGGCTTAGATGGTCGCCAACTCTCCCATTTATGGGGAGGTCAGGTAGTTCCATCCCTTTGGTCTAAAGCCGATGAAAAGTGGTGGATTGAAGGATGATCCCAATACCATGTGACAAGTTTTTATGTTTTGGTAGGGGGTAAGACCAAACCATAAATGGCTGCCTACGTACTCCTATTGAAGAGGAGATCAAGTCTGCATAGTTCGAACCTGGTGTAAGAGGTTCAACAATGTTTATGAAAAGGGTGTAGCAATGTAGAAGTGTAAGAGGGTGTAGGAGTGTTTTTGTTTGTTTTTTTTATTGCAACCGGCCCATTATAAAATGGTTGCCTACGTACTCCCAAGTATCAGAGAGATCAGGTTGACGTAGTTCTCCCCATGTGCAGAACGGTTTGCAACCGAAACGTTTGATCCCATGTTCAGGATAAACTACAGGGGAAAAAGTTTGATCCCATGTATAGGACAAACTGCAGGTGTGAAAAGTCTTATCCATAGTGGAACAAAACTACGGGTGTGAAAGGTTTAATCCCTGGTGGGATAACCTGAAAGGTTTGAAACGAAGTGGAATGAAAGATCTGATGATCTAAAAACCAGGCTACTAGTTTGAAAAGTGTTTTTCCCTGATGGGGCAAAAGGGTATAAAGAAAGGTTTGTATGTAGTAAGGGTTAGAAAACCTGAAATGACTAGGGATCTAGTGATCCCAATACCAGGATGTTTTCTTGATGGTAACCTCAGACATAGTACCGTTTCACGGTGTTCGAGTTGATGAGTTGTGGAAATTCATCATTGTCCATTTCTTGTAATCTGAGAGCACCTCCTGTCAGTACCTCCTTGACAACAAACGGGCCTTCCCAGTTTGGAGAGAATTTCCCCTTAGATTGATCTTGGTTGTTAATGATCTTCTTCAAAACCAAGTCATGTTGTTTAAACTTCTGTAGCCAAACTTTTCTGTTATAGGACCTGGCGATCCTCTGTTGGTATAATTGCCCATGGAAGATAGCATCACTTCGCCTTTCGTCTATTAGAGACAATTGGAGATACATGTCTTGCAACTATTGGTCTTCATCCAGCTGAGCGTCTATCAACACTCCGAGGGATTCCATTCCCACTTTTACGGGGAGCACTACTTCCATCCCATAGGTCAATGAGTAGGGGGTTGCCCAGTCGAAGTATGCATTGAAGTTCTGTAGGCTAATATAGTCAGAGGCAATAAGTCAGGCCATCCTTTGTGATCGGCAGACATCTTTTGCATGATCTTCTTGATGTTCTTATTAGTAGCTTCAACAGCACCATTCATCTTTGGACGGTAGATAACGGAGTTAAGGTGTTTGATGTGAAATTTACTGCACAACTCCTCCATCATTTTGTTGTTGAGGTTCTTAGCATTGTCTGACACAATTACCTCTAGTTGTCCATATCGACAAATGACATTGTTTCTAATAAAACCAATGATGACTTCTTTAGTAACCCTAGGGAAGGAGGCTACTTTTACCCATTCGGTGAAGTAGTCGATCATGGTGAAGATAAATCGATGCCCATTACTGGTTTTGGGCTCGATGGGCCCGATCACGTCCATTCCCCACATTGAGAAGGGCCACTGTGAACTCATATTGTGGAGTTCCCATGGTGGGGCGTGGATATCATTCCCATGAATTTGGCATTGATAACATCTCTTGACGTGATCATCACAGTCAGCCTTGAGAGAGAGCCAGTAATGCCCTGTTCTGAGGATCTTTTTAATAAGTAGAGAGCCGCTCATGTGTGGGCCACATACTCCACCATGGATTTCATCCATGAGCCTCTGAGCTTGGTCCTTTTCCAGACATCTGAAGAGACCTAGTCCAGCATCTCATTTGTGAGTGCATCTTCGTTTAGGTAGAATTTCATAGCCAGTCGATGGATCTGCCTTCTTTCAGTCGGGCTCGCCTCAGCGGGTGTAGATGCATCTCGCAAATACTCCCTGATATGCCGATACCATGGGTGTTGGATGGGAGGTAGCTCATCTGATACTTCTCCAATGTAATTCCCATAGGTTGGAGCCTTTTGCATGGAAAATGGGATGCTTGGCATGTTTTTCTTGTCAGATATGTTGATCAAGGAGGCCAAAGTTGCTAGTGCATCCGCAAAATCATTCTTATTTCGAGGAATGTGAGACCCCGAATTTTATGAAATGAAAGTATCCAATTTTCTTATAATTATTCTATTTAGTAAATGGTTAAGTTGATAAAAGGTTAAAGTTAAGGGTGATATGTGAAATTTTTTTCAAAGTAAGCAAGTTGTCATAAAATAATCGGTGGTAAAATTATAGTAATACGCGTGGTTGCATAGTAACACACGGTATTGTAGAGTATCTTTGATTATTGATGCTTACGTGAGAAGTCACTCAGTTTTATTCAATTATTGTCATAATATTTTATATTATTAAATCAATAATTGAGACAATAAAGTTATTCATATTATTATTTGCAATATTGACAATGTTTAGAAGTTCTGTCAAGGAGAGGTTAGATAATCTAATTGCGCGCCAATAAGGAGAAATCCTTATCGGAAAGCCCCCTCTTTCCTGGGAACGACCTGGTTGTTAAATATTGAGAGTTATAATATTAATGATGAATAAGTTCGTGTTGATTAAAGATGAAATTGATAGTTCCATTGTGTGGGAATTATTAGTGTTAGTGAAAATCGACATTTATTTCGATAATAATTGATGTCTGGAGGTTATATTGACCAATCGGGTAATTAACCGGATAAATGAGCAATTAATTGCTATTAATTCACATGCTTATAACTATGTGTTCACATGTGTGTACTATTGATTCACATGATTTACTATTAGGGGAGTTGGTGCAAGATTGATAATACTTGCATGACTAAATTAAAAATGAAGGTATAGATGAAGGTACTATACTATAATTAATTTTTTCACATGTTTAGAACTATTGAGTAACATGATTTACTATTGATTCACATGATTTACTATTAGGGGAGGTGGTGCAAGTTTGATAATATTTGCATGACTAAATTAAAAATGAAGGAAAAGAAAATGGTATTATACTGTAATATTTCGAGCCCCGAAACATGCAATTATCGAAACTATATTTTCCTATAAATAGAAGCTCATTCTTCCTTCATTCTCACCAATTCACTAAGACTCACAAGAGCAATTATAGAGAGAGAAGCTATAGAGAGAAAGAAGAAGAGAGAGTGTCGCTACTTCACTACTCCAAAGATCCAATCTTCTTCCGAGGTAAGGGTATTTATTTTTTTATATTCGAAGAGATATTATTTTTTTATTCGTATAAATATTATTATCGCTCAATATTCATTATATTCGTTTAATATTCGTAAGGAATATTATTTTCGTTCAATATTCGTAAGGAATATTATTTTCGTTCAACGTTGTAAGTAAGGGTTATTATTTTTTTATATTCTGAAGAGATATTATTTTCGTATTCGTATGAATATTATTATCTTTCAATATTCATTATATTCGTTTAATATTCGTAAGGAATATTATTTTCGTTCAATATTCGTAAGGAATATTATTTTCATTCAACCGTTATAAGTAAGGGGTTTCCGCCAGGGGCAGTTTCGTAATTTTCTTGAGCCTCAAAAATTCTGGAAAAATTTGAAATGATAATTTGATGAGTTTTCTAGATTGTGTCCAAAAATGGCAATTTTTGGATGTATAGATTAGGAGTTGCGAATTTTATGGGAAAAGACTATTTTAAAAGTAAACCCTTATAACTCCTTGTGGTTAACTCTAAAATTGGTGAAATTTTTATTGGGAGTACATCTATATAACAGCAGTATACCCTATAAATTTTGGAATTTTTGGACAAAAGTACAGATTTTGATAAATGTCTAAATATTCGGCAGCTTTAGCCATATGAAAAATAGTAAATGAATTTTAAAAATTCTGAGAAAAATATATGTTCAATATGGGACTATATTCTGCTAAATCCTAGAAAAGAAAATTTGTTTGTATTGATTTGGTATTTTTCATGAAAATAGACTAGTTATGAGTAAATGAATTAAATATGTTATGTGAAGTAAGAAAATTGAAAAATAGGATTTTATGGCTTGAGAATCCTATATAAGGTATATGCAGATTTTTGATGAGAGTTTTGGTTATTGGTGATGAAATCTTATGAGTTTGTCATTTTAGGATAATTAAATACATTAATTAGTAAAGTATAAACAATTAAAATAAATTATTTATAAGTTTAAGAAATGATTAAAATATTGTGGTAATATTAATAATATTAGATTATGAGATTATTAAGTGATTTATAACATTTGGATTAAGGTGTTATAAATATTGATATGGATTTTATTGTGAACCTTTATCTTTTTGTGTCGGGGTTACTATTCACGTATACGACACTATTCACGTATACGGCACTATTCATGTATATGGCACTATTTGCGTATATGACATTATTTACGTATACGGTACTATGTACAAATACGGAGTATTATTCATGAGTTACTATTCACGAGTTACTATTCACGGGATACTATTTGCAAAAAATATTTTTTTCTCATTCAAATTATTTTTTGGTACATGAATAATATTCTTGAATTTTACTCCACAAAGCAAAGATCATGTTGACAATTTGGATATTTTTAAACTCTGGATAAATTTAAAGTCTTTAATATTTATCCTTGATTTCGCTTTGATTAATGCCTATATAATTGTCATCATCCTCATGCTTATATTGTGATGAAAGTCATCTCGTGGCTTTACGTGCATAGATGGACCGTTGATTATTGGTTTCTGATTTGTATATTTTTTGGCTTACGTTACAAAGATGGAATTTTGATTATTGGTTTTATAGTTGTATATCTTTGGCTTACGTGCAAAGATGGGTGGTGTATGACATGATCATAACCACTGGTGATAATAACGAATATCCTTGGCCCGTAGTGCATGGATAATTCGATGATGTAATTGGCAGGATCATGACCATTAGTTAATAGTTGAATATCTTTAGTCGTAGTGCACTGACAGACAATTGATTGGTATGATCATGACCATTAGTTTTATAATTGAATATCTTTGGCCCGTAGTGAAAAAGGTAGAATGGCGATTGGTATGATCATTGTTATTACATTTTAATATCTTTAGCCTTTGGGGTAAGGATATTGAGTAAACGTTCTATTAAGCCTTTGTGGCAAGGAGAAACTGTTGAGTTATATGATTATAAATATGAATTGTGGATGTAACTATAATTTTTGGTGGTTTAGGTGAAGACAGGTGATGATAGTTCTTTTTGTCTTGGGTATAACAAAGAACTGTTGTTGAGTATTACAGGAATGAAATATTAACGATGGACTTTTAATCTAGAAGAGATAGTAGACATTATGTTCTACTTGACTCTTCTAATAGATTGCTTATTCCACTATAGTTGTTGATCTAAAACTTGTTGTCTATTATATTCCATCAGTTGTTATACTGTTGAAGGCTAAGGATAATTTATTCTGCATTATCTTAGTCATAATAATTCTTACTAGGCTAGTTGAGCTCACCCTTTTCTTTCATTGTTCTCCTCAGGAAATGAGAATATAGTTGGGATTAGTTGGGGAATGGAGTGACGGTCCGAGATTGTTGTTTTAGCAGTCCTCACTACTTAGTGTGATAATAAGTGTAATGAGGATTGAATTTGAGTTTGTATACTGTCTATGAGACAATATTCATGTTTAAACTCAACTATGTTTTGTCGTATTTTTGCACGACAGTTGTATTAAGGAAGTTTATATTTGATTTATGTAGTGTGTATCTGGCGACCCAGAATGGGTGATGTATACCTGTTTTGGAGGCGTCACAAGGAAGGTTATTTCTTCAAACTCCGAAGCCATCTAGATAACCTGCCGATGGTAAGGCAGCAAATGTAGTTCTTTGGTGTGATAAATTCTGGTGGTTTGTCTGATTACCAATTCGGAATCCCCAAAGATAGTTAACCACCTGATACCCATTGATTGGGCAAGTTTAAGTCCCATGATACAACCTTCATACTCAGCTATATTGTTGGTACTGACAAACTGCAATTTGACGGGGGACGGGATATTGCTCCCTCGTAGGATACTAGAACCGTTCCAGCTCCAGAACCTTCCATATTAACAGCTCCATTAAAATACATTTTCCACAGTTGGTGTGTATCGTACTGATAGTGTTGTTGGACTATCATTACCCCTTCATCGGGGAAGTATGTTTCCAAGGGTGTGAAATCCCCTGAAGGTGCGGCGATCAGTTGATCCGTAATTCCTTGACCTTTAACAGACTTTTGCGTCACGTAGACGATGTTAAATTGCTGCAGGATCAACTACCATCTATACAACCGACAATTCAAGATGGGTTTACTGAACACGTACTTGAGAGGATCCACGCAGGATATGAGATGGGTTGTGCGACCATGGAGGTAATGTTGTAGCCTCATGGAAGCCCATGCTAAAGCACAACAAGTCTTCTCAATCAGAGTGTACTTGTGTTCACTGCTGCTGAATCTTTTGCTGAGGTAGTAGATAACTCGCTCTCGGCCTCTATCATCTTTTTATCCCAGCATGCAGCCCATAGCATTGTCATTGATGGACAGGTACATAAACAGGGGAACATCATCCTTGGGAGGTACCAAAATAGGAGCATTGACCAGCTGTTCTTTGATTGCAAGGAAGGCTTTTTGGCACTCATCATTCCATTTCATGAAGGAGTTCTTCCTTAACAACTTGAAAATAGGCTCACAGGTTGCTGTGAGTTGGGAGATAAATCGGCTGATGAAATTGATTCTTCCCAAAAATCCTCGTATTTCCTTCTCTGTTTAAGGAATGGGCATTTCCGTGATGGCTTGGATTTTGGTTGGATCCAGCTCAATCCCTTTGTGGCTGATTAGGAATCCTAGCAACTTGCCTGATTTAAGGCCAAAGGCGCACTTGGCTGGATTCAACTTCAAGTTGTACTTACGCAACCTGTTGAAGAGCTTTTTGAGATGGTCTAGGTGGTCTTCTTCCCTTTGGGATTTGATAATAATGTCATCCACGTAGATCTCTATCTCTTTATGCATTAAGTCATGAAAAAGAGCCATCATAGCTCACTGATAGGTAGCTCCGGCATTGATGAGGCCGAATGACAACCGTCTATAACAAAAGGTTCCCCAAGGCGTGATAAATGTAGTTTTCTCACGATCCTCTTCAGCAACCATGATTTGATGGTACCTCGCAAAACAATCAGCAAAGGAGTACATGTCGTATTAAGCAGTATTGTCAATGAGAATGTGGATAAATGGCACGGGAAAGCTATCCTTAAGGCAAGCTTTATTCAAATCCTGGTAATCCACGCAAACTCGCACCTTTACTCCTGGTTTAGGCACGGGGACTATGTTGGATAGCCATTTAGGGTATGTGGACACCATGATGATGCTTGCTTGAAATTGTTTCACAATTTCTTCTTTATCCTTTAAAATCCACTCAGGTTTTAATCGCCTGAGCTTCTACCTGACTGGCTTGAATCCCTCTTTAATGGGAAGACGATGAATAATGATGTCAGTGGATAAACCGACCATGTCTTCGTGAGACCATGCAAACACATCCTGGAATTGGGTTAATAGCGCAACCATGTCATTCCTTTGGTTTAGAGTGAGGTCCGTACCAATTTGGATTAGCTTAGGATTTTCTAAGGTTCCGAGGTTAAATGAGGTGGTTTGATCAAGATTTGGTTTGGGATTATCCTCGACCCATTCTTTGATCTCCTGAGGTATCTCAGTGTCCTCTTGTATTTCCATCAAGTCTGAGTCCAACTTTTCATCAAAGTTACAGTCCTTGTGGAGAAAAGGCACCTCATCAGCAAGTACAGCCACATCTAAATTTAGAGTCCTAAAACAAAATAACTGCTAATAATGTGCAAAAAAGTAAGCAATTATAGCTATCTACAGGGCAGAGGGAGTTTCTGCCCTTTTTTACCCTTGTCGACAAATGCAAGGAGTGTTGTTCCAATTGTCAAGGGTGAAGTCATGTTGGACTGCAGTGATAAAGGGGCTGTTATCGTCCTCCTTTTCCCGAATGATGACTATAATGTCTGGACAATCATCGTCTGGGGTGTCTTTGTTTGTATGCTCATCATGGAAAATGATGCGTAGGTGAGACAATCTCCTGGCGATGTCTTATTTGCATCTTCGCTCCCTTTCTTCCACTTCGGTATCAGGAATCTAGACCTCTTTTTCTTTAACCGGTATCAGTTTGGGAAATAACATAGCCATTACATGGGCAGGTACCTTTACCAGAGACTGTATAGGTTCAGGATTTGTAGGTTGAGATAATCGTCGTGTGGCTGAAGCTGAAGGAATTTGTTTGTGCTTATGAGGATTCCTATGACTGGAACTGGCAGAATAGCCTAGTCCGGCTGTCCCGGTCTGACTGAGAACTTGAATTGGGCGCTTGATACCCTGATGATCTTTGTCCAACCCTTGTCCAGGTTGATAGCCTAATGATATCATCTCTTGAGTTGTTGCCATTACCTCGACAGAAATCTTGGGTATGAGAGGTGGCACTCCAATGGGATGATAGTGAGTGTTGCTCACCTCTAGGGCATGGAAACTGATTGGTTCAACTTCTGCATTGAAGCTGATGAGTGGTATATCACCTTGTTCAGGACATTCCGGCTCAGCATTGACAGTGACTAGGTTGTTGTTAATGATGTATTTAAGTTGTTGGTGAAGGGTGGAAGGGATGGCTCCGGCCATATGAATCCACGGTCTTCCCAAGAATAGGTTGTATCCTGTATCTATCTTGAGCACATGAAAAAATACGCAGAATATATGTGGACCAATCTCCACTGGAAGTTCAATCTCTTCGACAGAGTTTCGTCGGGATCCATCAAAAGCTTTAATAACCGTATGGCTGCTTCGGATCCAATTGAGATTGATGTTCATCTTCAGCAAGGTGGAATAGGGACAGATATTCAAAGATGAACCTCTCTCTATCAAAACTCCTCTCACCATGTATCCGGAGGACAGAACCGCAATGTGCAACGGCTTGCAATAACCAGTCCCTTCGGGAGGAATGTCGTCATCAGTGAAAGATATCACATTGTTGTTAAAAATGTGATCAACTAGATGTTGGAACTTTTCAACGTCCACTGATTTTGGTAAATGGGCTTCTTCCAAAACCTTTAACAAGATCTTCATGTGATCTTCGGAAGAAAAAACCAAGTCCAGTATGGAAATTTGTTGTGGAGCTTCTCTCAAGCTTAAAACCACCTTGGCTTCATTATGGCCCATAGTGCGGAGGAACTCTTCAATTTTCTCCATGGGAACTTTTCCCTTTGATTTGATGGTAGGCTTCATCACCCAGTGTGGAAGATACAGTAGATTCTCCTTCAACACTGTAGCAGTTATTTAAGATGTGGATCCTTCAACCTATCCATAATTCCATGGTACTTTTTGTAGGCTGACAACAGGATACTGTGGCCTGGATGGCAATGTAATTGGCTTTGGCGCAGCCACTTTCAAAGGATTGTTAGCACCTTTGAGTTGAATTTCTTATATTGTGGGTGGTCTGCTCAGCGGATATAACTGCTATGACCTCCTTCCATTTTGTAGGAAATGTGTCCCCACTTTCAAGTAACACAGTGTCATTGTCTGCTAACAGCAGGACACCGCTGTCAATTAAATTCTGAATAAGGTGGCGGAGTGCCCGGCAGATTCCCTCGTCTTTGTGTCATGAGAGTGGGAGTGATACTGACATACTCCATTAGAATTGAATCGTCTGGAACGAGGATTGATTGGAGGTAGCAGAGCTGTAATTCTTCCTTCATTAACCAGCATCTAAAATATCTCCTCCATTGGTTGGCCAATGTATGTAAATTCCCTCTTGTTGACAAAATCCCGACGAGCCTTGGCACTTGTTCTTATTGCAATTTTGTCCTCCAGTGTTTCACTTTCTGGAGGTGATGGAGTATTCATAATAAAAGGAAGGAGACTAGCATGCTCCTGGCTGACTAATTGGCGTGTGACTTGGTGTTGATGGATCACCAGTTCTGCCAATTTCTCAACTTGCTTATAAAGAGCCTTCATTTTCTGTTCCATCATAAACTGGAACTGGGCATAATCCCATTTATCAGCACCATCCTTACTGGTTTGGGAGGATTCGCCGCCATAATTGGAACTCTATCCATTGCTCTAATTAATCATGTTAACCTCTTCTTCTTTGTGTTGAGGAAGAGGGTTGTCTTGCACATGAGGTTGGTCGAATTTAGTCACCACGATCTCACCATTATCAATCAAATCATGGATCTTGTGTTTCAAGGCCCAGCAATCCAAAGTATCATGTCCTGGCGCTCCAGCATGATAAGCACACTTCCAATTAGCATTGAAACCCTTCCCATTCGGGTTGGCTGGTGGAAGAAGATGGGTAATTTTCTTCTAAGTTGTCAGAAGATTGAGAATGTTCTCAAGTGAGTCCCCTAGGGGTGTGAACACTCGGTTGCGTCAGACTTCTCCACCTTTGGGAAATGGAGGGTTTGAAGACTGTGCTTGAAAAGGGGAATAGTTTCTCCTTTGGATAGGCATGTTCTGATTGCCTTTCTAACCTTGTAGTATCAAGGAAACATCCTCCTCTTTCTTCTTATGGACCCTCCTGGGATTGTTTCCATAACTTCCATTTGGATGTGCTCGATGAATGACTTTCGAGGCTGGCTAGGTCTTGGATCTTTCCTGACTTTAATCTCATCTCAGCCATCTCTCCGTGTTTGATCATTTTAGAAAATGGCTTGCCAATGCCAGCTAAAACTCTCTCCTAGAAGGGAGATTCTTCTATGTCTATGAAGGTCATAACCATTTTCGACTCAGTCATAGAGGAAATCACTTGAGCAGCAAGGCACCTCCACCTTTGAGCATACTCTCGGAAAGATTCATTAGATTATTTCTTGACCTTGGTAATTTGGTATCGATCTGGAGCCATCTGAGACTGAAAACTGTACTAACTGAGGAAGGCATGAGCTAGCTCTTCCCAACTATGAATCTTGGAGTTGTCTAATCTGGTATACCACGATCTGGCTTCTACAGTTAGACTCTTTTGGAACAGTTGCATTCTAAGCTTCTCATCCTCGGCATAAGATCCTAGTTTTCCAATGAATACCTTCAAATGTGTGTAAGGATCTACCAACCCATCATACTTTTCAAAGTCAGGAGTCTTAAACTTCTCTAGATAATGAACACCGGGGAATATACAAAGGTCAGCATATGAAACACTCCCTTGTGCTCCAATCCCTTTAATAGACCGAATGGTCTCTTCCATTTGAAGGACTTTCTTCCTAATATCATCGGTGTTTGGATCTTCTTTGAGATGGGTAATTTTAGGGATTTTGTTGGACTTATCCAACTGAAGCTCAGGTATTATAATTGCTTGGTTAAAACCTTGAGTTCCTCCTTGTACAGAGGATTCTGTATGTACGGGTATTCGGAGACCCTGAGTAGACTGGTATAGTTCTTTAAGCAGAATAGCCAAATCTGTAATTTGCTTGCTTAATTCGTCAAACTCCTCACGAGAGACAGGAGCACGATTAGCTTGGTCAGATGAAGACATAATTGGTTGTAGGCTCATTGCCTTTTTGGACTTTGAGCGGGTAACAAGCCTAATTGTTTCCCTACAAAAAACTTATGTAGTTTAGTCTTAGGGAATGTATAAATGTTACATGCTATGTGATGGGTCCGTTTTAGGAGTATTATCCTGCAAAACGGATGTTAGCTATTTGTAAGATAGCATGGTAAAAAGGAATGCATGTACACATTTTTCTTTTATACTTTCCATTACAATGAGATTGACATGGAATGTAATTACAAGTAATTATATTTATAAGTAATTGAAATGAGAAAGTATGAAGAGACTTCCCTCTGCGTTTGGTTTATCAGAGGCTGACCTATGTTAGGTTACTCTCGCGGCTTTTTGGCATGAAGGTTCCCAGATCATCGCAATTTACTTGATGGGAAGTTAATCCGGTCTTTTAACTGGAGAAAATCTGGGCGGTGCCTTTCCTGAGCCTCGTTGGAATTAGTCTCCCTATGAGTCCAGTAATCAAACACTGATAGGATAACCTCCAGAGGGAGGGACCACATAACATACATTCATATACAACGTGTCTCACCGTTCATAGAAATGATGACATGTGCGAAGCACTTTAATATCACAAGTAGATACAGTGCGAAGCACTAAGTGCAGTAAGTAAATGCATTCGTACACATCCATATAAATGTAAATGCAACAACCACACACAAGCATATAACAGTTTGAAAAGTTTTGTAGAGCGGCTTAAGTCCTCTTACTGGATATCCCCGGCAGAGTCGCCACCTGTCGACGTCGGGATTTTTATTGTCCCTTTTCTGTTCTTGTCTTTTGGTGTTCTCATGTTAGGTGAGATTTGTTTGAAAAAACAAGTTGTGAAAAGGTCCGACATGTATATGTCGACGATTGGACTGTAAGAGTCGCCAGTTGGTATTTTTAAATGGTTGCACCAACTCAACCGAGAAAAGGTTTGCACATTAACCCAGTGATGTGACACTATTTAACAGGTCTGTGAAATCGAGATTCGTTAGGGTCCGGGGACTTGATTATGCGGAGGGAAGGTGTTAGGCACCCCCCGACATCCGTGTTACCACGGTGACCACCACTTTTCAATTAAATTGTTATATGAATGTGTGTGTGTGTGTGGATCAATGTGCAATTATCTGGAAGTAGTGATATGTCTCGTTCGCACCTATATACAAAGGGTTTGAATTTGTGTAAAAATTCAGTTTTAACAAGATATAGCAATGATGTTTTGTAGAAGAGGTTTTTCAAACCCTTATGCTCAATAGTAATTGAGGCCTTTGATACTTCCATTTTATTAAATGTTCGGCTTGATTGCATTTATTTTCGAGATGCGAGGCATCTTCAAGAAAATAATATACATAGCAGTGTCGAACTGCTTATGGACATGATAGCCATCTAATGAAATTCAAACACCGTAAATAATGTACAAGTTGTTTACAGCTGAAAATGTCCATCACGGGAACCGAATCTAGATTCAGAAGACTAAATCTGTGATCACATGATTTCTAGGCTCACATGACGTAGCAATTTATATGAAAGCTGTAAACAGTTATATATATAAAAGCTGTAAATGTATATATACAGACTGTCAACCACCACGAAGCAAACTTCATGGGGGACTGAAAATGTAAATATATAAAAGCGGTAAATATATATAGAGAGACACGATCAACCACCACGAAGCACCTCCATGGGGGATCAGAAAAGTAAATAAAGCAGTAAAGACGATCAACCACCATGAAGTAAACTCCAGACGGAACTAAATATAAATAAAGCAGTAAATGGCCACGAAGTAAACTACAGGCCTGACAGAAATATAAATATATATATATATGTATAAAAATTGTAAACGCACCGGATATATATCGATCCGGGCTCGGTTTATCATTTCAGCGATATATATATATACATAAGCATTAAATGCACTGGATATAAAATCTAGGCTCATCGAACAGAGTTCGACAACGGTTTATATAAGTATATATATATATAAGCAGCAAACGCTCCGGATGTAAATCCAGGCTCATCGAACAGAGTTCGACAACAGTTTATATTTATATATATATATATATATAAGCAATGAACACTCTAGACGTGAGTCCAGGCTCAATCGAGGCATAACTCGATAATGTTAGTCCATATATATATATATATATATATATATATATATATATATATATATATATATATATATATAAAAGCGAAATAAAAAGCCACAAACCAAGTCCGGGTATACACACGCCACACGACTCTCAACGTGAAGAACTGTGTGTGCACAATAGTGGAGAAAGGCTTGAAAAGATATAAGAAGGCTTACAGTGGACTGCCAAAGAAAACTTCTATAGCTTTAAATGGATGAACACTCGGTTCCCACTAGTAAAAATATATCCAAATATGAGCTCACAAGTGTTTAAAATGAGAAAGCACTCAGTTTATAGTGTGTACAGAGCAAATTGGACAGGGCTTCCTCACCGTTTTCTCTTACAAAATGGCCACCCCAGCCCTCTATTTATAGAGGGGGGAGCATGAGTGCACTACATGTTTGCACGCCGGGGTGCCCCTGTCAAAGAGACCCCGAATTTTATGAAATGAAAGTATTCAATTTTCTTATAATTATTCCATTTAATAAATGGTTAAATTGATAAAAGGTTAAAGTTAAGGGTGATATGTGAAAATTTTTTAAAGTATGAAAGTTGTTATAAAATATTCGTTTGGTCGGGGAATATTCTTTTTATCGGGGAATATCCGTAGGATGGCACAATCATTGGTGGACCCCACAACGGAAGTATTGTCGTAGTAAGAAGAAAACGATGTAATTATCTTTTATAAAAATAACGGTGAAAGTGTTACCGTTAAAAACTGTTGAACTACCGGTAGTAAAAGTACAAAGAATACACGTGATTGCATAAGTAGCACACAAAGTATTGATTATTGATGCTTACGTGAGAAGTCACTCGGTTATACTCAATTATTGCTATGATAATTCTTTGCATCATATCTCTCATATTATTGATTCAATTGTTGTCACGTTATCATCTCGCATAATATTTTATATTATTAAATCAATAATTGAGACGACAAAGTTATTCATATTATTATTTGCAATATTGACAATGTCTAGAAGTTCTGTCAAGGAGAGGTTTGGTCACCTAATTGCGCGTCAATAAGGAGAAATCCTTATCGGAAAGCCCCCTCTTTCACAGGAACGACACGGTTGTTAAATATTGTGAGTTATAATATTAATGATGAATGTTATTAAAAATCGAATTTGAGTTCGGAGTTGAAATTGGAGACGCGGACGTGATATTTGAGTCCGAACGATGAAATTAGTAGAAATAGACTATAAACACAAAATTTGTCGGGGTTAACTTTTTAGTCAAAAAAGTCAACAGTTGACTTTTTCGAAAAAAGTCAAACTTAAAAATTTCAAAAATAAAATTTTTGAGAAGAATATTTCCATTGTGTTGGAATTATTAGTGTTAGTAAAATTTGACATTTATTTCGATAATAATTGATGTCTGGATGTTATATTGACCAATCGAGTAATTAATCGAATAAATGAGTAATTAATTGCTATTAATTCACATGATTATAACTATTTATTCACATGTGTGTACTATTGATTCACATTCATGTACTATTAGAGGAGGTGGTGCAAGATTGATAATACTTGCATGACTAAGTTAAAAATGAAGGTATAGATGGAAGTACTATACTGTAATTCGTATTTTCACATGATTATAACTCTTGAGTCACATGATTGTACTATTAATTCACATTATTTACTATTAGGTGAGGTGGTGCAAGTTTGATAATACTTGCAGGACTAAATTAAAAATGAAAGAAAAGTTGAAGGTATTATACTGTAATATTTCAAGCCCCAAAACGCGCAATTATCGAAACTATATTTTCCTATAAATAGAAGTTCATTCTTCCTTCATTTCTCACCAATTCACTAAAGCTATAGAGTAATTATTATAGAGAAATTATAGAGAGAAAGAAGAAGAGAAGTCTGCAACCTCACTATTCCAGTATCTAGTCTTCTTTTGAGGTAAGGGGTATTATTCTTTCGTATTCATGAAGAGAGTTATTTTCTTTCAATACTCGTAAGAGTTGTTATTCCATTCTTTATTATTATGTTGGGATAACCTGTCGATACGAAGTACCGCATACATGGTAAAATTCTTCTGTTATTCCATTCTTTATTATTCTGTTGGAATAACTTGTTTATGTGGTCTATCGCATGCCTGGTGAATTCTGTTGTTATTCCATTCTTTATTATTCTGTTAGAATATCCTGTTTGTGCGGATTACGCATGACCTAGTTCCATTCTTTATTATTCTGTTAGGAATAACCTGTCTGTGCGGTCTATCACATGCATGGTGAATTCTTTTGTTATTCCATTCTTTATTATTCAGTTGGAATAACCTGTCTATGTGGATTACCGCATGCATGGTGAATGATCATTTGTATTCATTCCTTATTAAATTGTGGAAATGATCTGTTTACGTGGATTACCGCATGGCGGGTGAAAATCCATTTGCAGTTTCATAATTTTCTGAACCTCAAAAATTCTGAAAAAATTTGTAATGATAATTTGATGAGTTTTCTATATTGTGTCCAAATATGGAGATTTTTGGATGTATAGATTAAGAGTTATGGATAGTAGATATCATGCTCTTCTTGACTCTTCTATATACAGTTGTATGTCTTTGGCTTGTAGAACAAAGATGAATTGTTGATGAATATCTTTGGCCCGTAGTGCAAAGATAAATTTATTAGTATGATTATGGACAAGAATTGTGATTTGGTATAACCATGATTTTTAATGTTTCAGGTGAAGATAGGCGATGAAAATTATCTTCGTCCTGGGTGCGAAGAGGAATTTAGAATCATAATTATGATTATGAGTTATTCATATGATTGTGGACAGGAATTGTTGTTTGATGTTACAGGGATAAAATATTATTGATGGACTTTTAACATGGAGAAGATAATAGACCTGATGGTCTATTTGACTCTTCTAATGGATTGCTCGTTCACCGCAACTATGGTTGAAAAGTTTTATCATCTACCATATGTTCTAAATCTACGATTTATTCTTGACGAAGGCTATTGATAATTTAATTATCTTTAGTCATGATATTCTTTTTTGGGTTATTTGTGCTCACCCTTTGCTTCACAATTCCTTTAATGTAATAAGAGTGTATTTGGGTCGAAAGTGGGGATAATGAGGAAATAGTGTGATGGTCCGAGACTGTCGAAGTTTCTCAATACATTATAAAACTGCATGACATGCAACAAATAATTGTATTGAGGACCTAAGATGTGTGTCATATTTTATACGTCACTTAATAATTGATTTTGGCGAACAACAATAGGGTATGTGGATTATCGCATGCATGGTGAATGATCCTTTGTATTCATTCCTTATTAAATTATGAAAATGATCTGTTTACGTGGATTACCGCATGGCGGGTGAAAATCCATTTGCAGTTTCGTAATTTTTCTAACCCTCAAAAATTCTAGAAAAATTTAAAATGATAATTTGATGAGTTTTCTATATTGTGTCCAAATATGGCAATTTTTGGATGTATAGATTAAGAGTTATGGATTTTATGGGAAAATACTATTTTAAAAATAAACCCTTATAACTCCTTGTGGTTAACTCCAAAATTGGTAAAATTTTTATTGAGAGTACATGTATATAACAGGAGTATACCCTGTAAATTTCAAAATTTTTGGACAGAAGTACAATTTATGATAAATGTCTAAATATTCAGCAGTTTTGGCCATATGAAAAATAGTAAATAAATTTTAAAAATTTCGAGAAAAATATATGAACTAGTTATGAGTGAATGAATTAAATATGTTATGTGAGGTAACAAAATTGGAAAATAGGATTTTATGGCTTGGGAATCCTATATAGGGTATATGCAGATTTTTGATGAGGGATTTGATCATTGGTGATGAAATCTTATGAGTATGGCATTTTTGAATGATTAAAATGCATTATTTGGTAAAGTGTAAACAATTGTAATAAATTGTTTATAAGTTTAAGAAGTGATTAAAATATTATTATAATATTAATAATATTAGATTATGAGTTTATTAAGTGATTGATAATATTTGGATAAATTTAAAGTCTTTAATATTTATCCTTGTTTTCGCTTATATCATGGTGATCATCATCATGCTTATATTGTGATAAAAGTCATCTTTGGCTTACGTGCAAAGATGGGCTGTTAATTATTAGTTTTATAGTTGTATATCTTTTTCTTACGTGCAAAGATGGACTGTTAATTATTGATTTTATAGTTGTATATCATTGGCTTACGTGCAAAGATGGACCGTTGATTATTGGTTGTATATTTTTGGCTTACGTGCATTGGTGGTCAGTTGTTGGTATGATTATAACCAGGAATTATTCGGTATAATCATGACCATTGTTGAAAACACGAATATCCTTGGCCCGTAGTGCATGGATAATTCGTGGTCGTAATACTAATGAATATTATTGGCCGTAGTGCAGGGATGATTCGATGATGTGGATTAATTATTAAGCTGAGTCTTAGCGATAACATATTGATAATACACTTTTAATTCGTAGAAGATAGTAGATATCATGCTCTACTTGACTCTTCTATATAAGTTGTATGTCTTTGGCTTGTAGAACAAAGATGAATTGTTGATGAATATATTTGGCACGTAGTGCAAAGATAAATTTATTAATATGATTATGAACAAAAATTGTGATTTGGTATAACCATGATTTTTGATGTTTCAGGTGAAGATAGGCGATGAAAATTATCTTCGCGATCACAGGTGCGAAGAGGAATTTAGAATCACAATTATGATTATGAGTTATTCATATGATTGTGATGAAATTATTGATTGATGTTACGAGGATAAAATATTATTGGTGGACTTTTAACATGGAGAAGATAATAGACGATGATGGTCTATTTGACTCTTCTAATGGATTGCTTTCGTTCATTGCAACTATGGTTGAAAAGTTTTATCATCTACCATATGTTCTAAATCTACGATTTATTAATTGTGAAGGCTATTGATAATTTAATTATCTTTAGTCATGATATTCTTTTTTGGGCTATTTGTGCTCACCCTTTGCTTCACAATTCCTTTCGTGTAATAAGAGTGTAGTTTGATTCGGCAGGATATATGAGGAAATAGTGTGATGGTCCGGGACTGTCGAAGTTTCTCAATACATTATAAAGTGGCATGACATGCAACAAATAATTGTATTGAGGACCTAAGATGTGTGTGTCGTATTTTATACATCACTTAATAATTGATTTTGGCGAACAACAATAGGGTGATGAGAACCCGACTTTGAAAGCGTCAAAAGTGCACCTCATTAGAATGAATATGATAGTAATCTTCTCGTTCGTCTTTGGGGTCTTAAAATATTTGCTGATGTATTTTATATGGCATTGTAACAATTTGAGTTAGAATACTGTCTACAAGACAATATTGTATTAAAACTCACAGCTTATCTGGTGTCATACTCTGCACGACAGTTCAACAGTTGTATAAATGAAGTTTGTATTTGATTTTTATAGAGTGATATCTGGCGACTCAGAATGGGTCGTGTGGACCTATTTTGGGGGCGTCACACCGGGCTTCGCGGGTCCTGCCGTCTCGAAGTATGTGCACGCATGCAACGTGATGTTCGCTCGAACTTTCAGAACTTCAATCCGGGCATCCGATTGAGGTGTATAAGACTTTTTTTGGAGTTCTGTTGTCGAGAGCTACACAATGACATGTGATTAGAAGTTGTGCGAAGTCAGGATGATGGGACCATGCCCTTGGTCTTCAAGTCTTCAAATTCTATCCGGTGTGCTGTCTTGTGTAGTAGTCACTCGGGATTGGAGCTATTGGTTCTTATAAGACACTGTTATGTAAAGTGTATGTTGAAATGTGTTGAGACGGCGCGCATGTACGATCGAGGTGTCAAAATGATGATTTTCCTTCAGGGGTTATCTCGGTTTGAAATTTGATATAGCGATCGTTGCTCGAGGTTATCTACGAGATTGGGTTGCTGCAAGCAAGTCTTCGAATGTCCTCAGGGTTGTCTCTGAGGTGTGCCTAACCTCCCGGGGTTATCTCCAGGTTTGGGACTAAGTGCCTCGGGTCTATCTCTGAGGTTGAAGCTGATTGCAAAGGTTGAAATGAGCTTTTCCGGAGTTATCTCCGGAACTGCAACTGCACTCTCGGGGTCATCTCCGAAGTTGGAACTGAAACTCCCGATGTTGTTTCCGGGATGAAACTGGATATCTCGGGGTCATCTCCGAGATGAAAGAGCTTTCTCAGGTGTTATTTTCGGAACTTGAACTTGCATCCCTTGGGGTTATCTCCGAAAGACAATTATATTCTCCTGCAATGTTAATAACAAAAGTGCAAAAAATTTCGAGTGTCTACAAAGATGAAGTTTATATGGGCGATATATTTCAAAAGGCAAGTGGATGACAAAGGGACAGCAACAGCTGCAAGGATGTCCAGTTCTGGTAAGAGTAGGATGTGCAATGTATACAATTCCAAAGCCAAAGTTTGATCATCCTTTCATGTTTATGATTCGGGAGGAGAAAACCGGTAATGATCTTTTCATGGGTGCGGTGCGGTGCAGTGCTAAAAGAATTCAATATTTTAATTTGTTAGGTGACAGACATATTATAAGGTTTGAAGTTTATTGAATGGCTTAATTATTAGGAGTTACATACTTATATTACATGTCAAGGACATGCTTATATTTTAGAATTTAGGGATGAAGGGAGTTGCAATTTGCAAATATGTATACCTGGTACAAAAATATTATGAAAAAGGATCACTTGATAAATATTTAATAAATAAAAAATAGTATATTAATACATATAGCTTTTTTCTAGAATAATAAGAGGGACACTTGCTGGCCCGAGCATTACGTTCTAGTTCTCAAGCTGTACAACTAACCAACAGTAGAACTCACATACATTCACCGCATCCTGCAACATCAAATAAATGACCCCAAGAGTCAGCATTCAATCTGTTCTAACCGGAAAGGATTTCCCCAACGTTGAAGAGACAGTATCAGAGCCGGGGGCTGTTATTAAGTTGCCGCTATCAGACATGTAGAAGTAGTTGTAGTTAATTCTAGTGACCAAATCAGCCAAATGAGGAAACTGCCCCACATTCAGCTTAAAAGATAGGACCTGAATAGCCAAGATAAGACAGACTTACGATTCTGTATGTAATACACACACACACACACACACACACACACACACACACACACACATATATATATATATATATATATATATATACACACATGGGATGTAAGCAAATGCACGTAGTACTTGTATTTTCAGCATATGCATAATATTGATGCAATATCAAGAATTAATGTGAATAGATGATCAACACAAGTTTGGATAGAAGACTACTCTGAGGAGGAAGGCTATGCAATCATCAAACTGTTTCTCTATCCAGTCCACTTCCATTTCACATCTAGCTTTGATCGCAGAAACTGCTCCGCCACTGCTTAGTGTCTGCTGAATGGAATAGAAGTCCAGGGCCAATCCAAGGATGGTGTTGATGCGGCTGGCAATGAGTGCCCACTGGAAGCAAAAGAGAACCCCAGTTTTACAAAGATTACCAACTTCTAAGAAGATTTAAGTGCTGCCCAAGTGGATTGCAATAGCAAAGACAGCAGCAGTTACTAACCAGCTTGTCTGGAACAACAAAGCACTGGCGCTGAATTGACAATAAGTAGGCCTCGTGTACTTCGATGACTTCATCCAAAGATCCAGCTGCTTCCATACCTTCGCAGAGTTCACACCATGCACTATGATATACCTGCTTATCAAATTTTGATCAGAAATCTAACGGCTGGAACTAGTTTCACTCGTAGAAAATCATTGTAAAAGGTACTTACGTGAAACTACAGTCGAAAGCAGCAAGCATTCAGCTTAATTATCTAAGGATTTCAAATCTAAAGCAGCTTAGGTAAAGGGGGCAGGGAGGGAAAAATAGGGGGAGGAGTACGAGGACATGAGGAGATAATGAAAGGAAACTAATATTCCATATTAAGTTACTGAGGTTCTAGTTATTAATAGTTTCATAAAGTTACCATCATGATTTTTGTCCCCAACTTGGGTACTTGATTTGATTTTCTTTTGGACACTTGGCACCACTTTCTATTTTTTTAATTTTTGAAAAGTAATATATCTTGTGCAAAGCAACTGAACTACATGCAACAAACCAGAACGGGTAAAACTTTGTCAGAGCAAACATACAACACTAACCTGTAAATGCTGAAAAAGATAAACCCAACATATACACTAATATTTGAGCCATATGATTTAATTAATATGAAAACAAAACAGCTCAATATGGTAAAAACAAGTATATGAAAGGAGACTGCAGCTGTCTTGTGACCCTTGATTAACAAAAGAGACTCATTATAGTGCAGGTTCAGGCATGAAGACGCACATTAGTTCAAGAGAACAGAGTCTAAAGACGATATAATATAACAGGGCTCCCATCATTTTACTTTTAGGGATATGCCACGTCTGACCGACGGCTGAACTTAACATAGTTGTAATCAAATTTCATAGATAATATTAAGAAGCCAAGAACACCTTAACCCCCATATATATATATACTGAATACATAATAGCAGTTGAGAAAGACATTACTCTGTCCATCACATATTGGTGAAAGGCATCCACAAAATGAAGGAGTTTTTGCTCCACTAGCCAGTAATGCTTGCGATTGAGTGTTGCAATGCCTCTATCCTGGAAAGGGCAAACCAATTAAATAATGTAATTTCTCAAACTAAATAAATAAAAATTGCATTTGGTAAGAATAATGACAATGATTAATTTTCAAAATTGTAGCTTTCCATGTAATATAAAGATAATCCTCTATAAAGCTGCTCATTATTTAATAGCAGTGCTATTACGAATTAGCATATTTAAGCTCTCAATGCTCTTCCTTGCGTGTCACCTCCTATATGGCTCATGAAAGACCAATCTATAGATGGACTATAAGACGGGAAGAAAGAATCATGCAGAGAGACTTGAACCCCATAACCACACAGAACTGTAGAAGTCATGCATGTTAGCTTACTTAGTAGCTCCAAAGCTTGAGCTATTAGGGAATGGGTCAAACATTTATAGGCCTAAACATACACAAGGAAGATTTGGGAAGAATATAATATATGAATCACCTTCCACATCCACCTTCGAGCTTTATCAAGGACAAATTTCGCACGCTTGACCTTCAACAAGAAACTCATCACCTGCACGAAGGACATTTATAAATTTAATTACAAAGTAGGAACATAATAATGGCAATTAGAAAACATCATCGCAAAGTAAGATACCTGGTTATACTTCTTAATTGCCTCAGTATTAGCAATAAGTTCAAGTGGCCATGGAACCTATCATGTTTAATAATGACAACTAAATAAGTCATGTAAAGAGAATAGACATGTATAAAAATACAAAGCACTTTTAAGCACTATAAAGAGTTGACATTAATTAAATGAGAAAACAAAGGAGATACTAAACCATAAAATAGACCTTGTATGTGAACTTCAGTGAATCAAGACCGTCAATACCGAAGTTCTGCCCTTGAGTTTTACGAGGAGTTGAGATTAGTATAGATGTATTTAGTTGCTCATCAACGCTCGAACCATGATGTTTTGTGATAGAAACAACTAATGCATCTGGTGCACTTAGTAGTATACCATCAGCAGAGTTTCTAATTGATTCCTGAGTCAAATAAACACTAACCTTAGCATCATCGAAAGATAAATTGAAACAAAAGGCAAACCTAGGGAAATTAACAAGGAACCCATGATCCAATAAAATTCATATGAATTTTTCCTAGAACTAAAGGGCAATACACTTGATTTTTATTTTTTTTTTACTTTGTCTTCACACTCAGTTTTCCTACATAAATGCAAAGCATAGGGATCTACAGCAAAGAGAAAGAAAAAAAAGGAAAAGAAAGTGTAAAATAACATAAGACCGTTACAAATTTCATTAATTTGAATAAGTTTAATAGTACAGCTCAACATCAATTGTTTTATAAGAATACATATCTGTAGTTGTGGAAATATCCGTGCAGCTTAATAAGATGTGATAACCCATTTAGTGCAAATATCCTGATAGTTCAACTTCACAAGCTGAGCAAATCCCATGCACATTCAAATTTTGATAGTATCTACAATAACCTTTTGGTTTTGTTAAGGCCTTGTTAACAAAGATGGTGACTACACTTCAGCTATAAATTACCTAAAAGTCTTTAACCATATTCAACTAGTGTTAGGATACCAAAGTCATAGCAAATTTCTTTAAAAATACGGAAAAATGCAGAGAATCGAACAAAGAGAAGATGGGGCAACAAATATAGATATTTTAACAAAAGAAAACACCTGATCCTAATAAAACTGATTTGATATTTTATGTAATTTAACCTAATTAATAACTATTATGAATGTATAATGTTGTAACAAATAATAAGTATACAGTCACCCTTCAAAATGCAAAATAAAAACTTATAACATTTAAAAGCAAAGATATTTCTATGTTATCGTTTACATCCAACAAAAAAGAATATCAAGTAAAATAAAATAAAAGTTGCTCCTTTAAGAAGGAAATGAGCAATTGCTCTTTCTAAGAGGAAATGTGAACCAAACTGATCTTTTCAATGTTCTGATTTGATTTGGACTATTTATTACCAAACCTGGGTGGACAGCATGTACCTATAGAATCAAACTTTTATTGGAATGAGTTTATTTCCCTCCATCTCATTTTAGTTTCCCCTTATATTATGGTGTGTGCAGCAGCTTTTAAAACATGAAAAATTTTATATTCCTCAAAATCTCCGTCACACGCACCAAAATTATGAAACAACTAAAATAGGGCAGGGAAGTTCAAACCAATATGTCATTCAACATAAAGAACCAAGTATGAAGTTCTGAAAGTACAACTGGTTAAATGGGAACAGATTTCATGTCCATAATGCTAAGTGGGACTTTTACATGTAGATATCATTTTTCTTAATAGACTAAAACAATATATGGCCCTCCAAATGGATCAGTAGAATGAAAAGTCCACACAGGAATCAGGATACCACAGAAAGTAGGAATATGGCATTCAGTTGAGTTGCAGATCGCACCTGTAATACCGTGTTCAACTCAAAATCATCATCCCAGGATTCTCCTTTGTCCAACTTGTTGAAAATTACTGTTAAGAAGTGCTGCAGCAGATCACCTAGATATCACAGTTGCAAATCTTTTAGAAATAACTGAGAACCAAGTATCAATGGCAAAGTAAATAAGCTCAACATTGTTATTTGTGGAATATACCAGAACCCAACAAGTATATAGCATGCAATACTCCTAGTTCATCCATCAATCTCCAGTCATACAGTAACTTGGACAATATATGACTGCCAATCTTATCCACCTGCAGTACCTCTTATTTTAGGATATAGTAATGCAAATATATCTACATTCACAAGATATATAATAAATGATATAGATAACTAGAGTTCTCAAAGAGTGTATGCCTGCTTCTTTATGTAAACAACTAGGCATTCCTGCATAATAACCACGGGAAGAGGAGTAGCTTTTGGTTCGGCACTTTGAATCCAGCCAAGGACTCTTGAAAGAAGAGTGCTGTTTCTCTGGAAAGGTAAAACCTCTGACATATGAAGATCTTCCTGCATCAGGATTAGAAAGAAGTTTCAGAAATCTAAGAACGCTATATATGCTATAGATACAACTGCTATGGGAGCAAAGTATGGTACCTGAAAGGACGGCAGAAGAGTTGGAAATGGAAAAAGCTCTTCTAATATTTTTGTCTCTTCCTGTGAGCGAAGATATTCAGACTTACCGAAGTGAAAACCGAAAGCGTAATTTGTTCCTTTAAAGGATGAGACTGGTGTGCTATTTCCTCCGAAGATAGCCTTTCTTAATCCCTCATCATTTAATGGGGGAAGACAAAAATTTCTGGATACATTTAATGCGTTCCAAGAACCTTTGTTCTCGTGAAGAAACCTTTGGCATACAGTGAGAGCGGGATTCTCTGGACAAAATGGTCCCCTAAGAAGCAGTTCATCCATAAAACCTGCAGCAATACCCTCTCTCTTCACATTAGTAGAATTGCTGGCATCTTTATGAACATTTTCGATATCATTCCCTCTTTTCCATGGAAATGTCTCAACCAAGAACTTCTCAAAGCATGTTACACCTGACAAGCTCTCACCATTCTCTTCTGGTTTATGTTTTTCTGCAGAAGATTGAAACAAGGAAACAATTGTGTCATCCTGCCAAATGTACTCAGAAACATGATCACCTTGGCCAATAAGAGCTGCTAATGATACACAAAATACTTCTGACAAGGTTAAATGAGTTGTGCTCTGCCCAATCTCATGATTACCGCCAGATATCGCTGAAAATGTCTTAGGAGAATATCGAATCAGCTGCAACGACTTTCCAGCAGAAATAATTTCCTTGGCTATATCCTTGATGAACAAAGGACAGGCCTGAAGGTCTCTCTCAACCCGCTCTTTTCCTTTTGTAGAAACAGAGACAGAGATGGATTTTTTCCCTCTCATATCCTTCTGATCATCCACAGAAGGCAGAAGATCAGCGGCATAAACCCCGTCTAATTTCTGATATTGTACTGGTCTCAACAGATAGCTCTTCTCCCAGAACTCGGCTTCATCTATTGCAATTTCTTTGTTGGCATAAAAAAACATCTGCCAAGAGCGTACATATGAAATTACTGTCTAAAGAATGTCCAGAAATAATTACATGGGAAGTAATCACTTCATTTACAAAAACTTGCCAAAAAAGAAATTATGATGATCCCAGTCATACATATATAGAAATTTTTAATAGCAAACACTACGCCAGTTTTACAAAATTAAACTTCAATAGTTTTCGAGCTATTAAATAGATATCAAAAGCATAAAATACCTCCTCAAAGGGATCGTTGAGAATACCCTCGAAAAGCCACGAATCAAGACCCAGAATACATGGCAATAGACTCCCAACAAATATATAAAGTAGCATTTTATATGCATCCTCCTGAAAAAGAGCATCAAATTAGTTTTACATCTAGTAGACCAAAACAAACAAATAAATTTGAGTGCAAGTGGCATGTAGCCAAGAAAGTCTCACAACCTGACCCCCTTCCACAAGACAAACTGCATTCAGCTTTTTATATAGATGGTTAAGAATATGAACAGATATGTCAGCAGCGGGGACAGGAGGATCAAGGTTAAAATATACTTCAGGGATGGCTTCACGCACTATTTGCAATAAATACTCAGCTCCTGTACAGAGACTAATAAAAACAGAGACAATCAGAGATAACCATGATATGAAGAAAGCACACAAATACAAGGAACAGTTTTCAAACTTAACGTGCAAATAAGTTCAGTAAATAATATGTCATATGTCATGTTTTTGCTGAGATACTAAGTATACAACACAAAACCCCCAAAACAATACATATCCTTCCAAATGTTTTGGCAGCATAAAAGGGTTTGATATTGAAACATGCCAGTGTGCCTCAGACAAATATAAATTTACTACAAAAAAAGGGTGGACAACTGAAGACGCGGCAAAAGCATCCTTGTTACAGAGGAATAGAAGAGTCATACATATCAAAAACACCAAAGAATGAGCTTTACACATGAAAAACACCAAACAATGAGTCGTGCACATGAAAAACACCAAACAATCTTCTTTTGACAACACCAATATGAAAGAACCTTCAGACAGCAAAAAAAGGAAAATAACAAAATATATGGAAAGAAGCAAGTTATTATCTCTGATTATCTCTCCTGTTTTTCACATCAAATTCAACTAAAGTATCACAAACTAACAGCACTAACCTTGATAAAGAACTCACCAATCCCAAGAGGGTTGGAACAGTTCCACCTTCAGAATTGTTTATCCTTATTTCCTCTTTCAAAGCAATATTCCTTAACCTCTGCCAGAAAAACAAGTCAGTCTAAAAGAATGGTATGTACAGTAACCATATTAATAAGTAATGAAAACAATAATGTAATAATAATACATAGCATAAGCACATACTCTAAGCCAAGCGGACACAGAGCATGTAAATGCTCTCAAAGTAGGTTGCGGTGATTTAACATATGTCTCCACCTTGTTGACTACAATCTCTACCATTCTTAAACATGTTGCAGAATAAGTAAATTGACCCAGAATGGCATGAAGACTTGTGTGAGAGAGGTGAGTTACAAAAATCCCATAATTAGTACAATAACTCTGTTCGTTCTTGCCCCAATAGAAAATAGAACTGGAGAAACCTTGTAGTATTTGTAAGACGCCTCGTACCTGAAAGCAAAAGTTATAACATCAAAATAATAATAAGAAGAAGTAAATCATTTATAAGTTGTTGCTTATAACAGTATTAATGTTTGTGAGTGGAAGCATATAGGCAGAAGATAACCAATAATTGGACTGACAAAAAATATTAACAAAACAAACATACCAATTCAACTTCATTGGTCCTCAAAGAGGATATTGGTGCTGCAAAATGTAAGCCACCAGAGAAGGAGCTATGGATCTTATTAATCAGGCTATCAGAAACATTCATTTTCGTCCGTTGGCCGAATAATAAGCTAAATGAGCAAAGGTTAACGAATTTTCCAAAACAGAAACAAACACAAACTAAATAATTAAGAGAAGTAGAAAAAGGAAAGTGAAAATGCAGAACAAATAAAACACCTACAGACGGAGTCAAGTCCAACAATGTCTCTTTGCACCCACAATACATCAAATATAACAGAAATCTAATACCATTTACTTAAATTTCAATACCAATAATAATGCTTATTACTTTCATTTTTCATCACCTTCCTCTTTTCCAGTTCAAAACAAACCTTACTGTATGAGAAAACATCTAGATTAACCTAACAATTTGCTGAATTCTACACTTCTTCTCAAATCCCAACTACTAAAAACCTCATAAAATCTACACTATCCTTTAGAAAGGTAAAATAAATCACCTAATTTCCGCGCGTGTTATGAAATGTTATCAGCAAAGTTCACCCATTTTGTAAAAGAAAAAGAAACAATCAAAGAAATTACGGAATCCAGAGCAATTAGAGAGGCAATTACCTGGCAATAATCGACGAAAATATTCAAGCTCGCTGATAATTTTTCTACAAGTGGAAAACTGAGTCTGATCAAGGAGAAGTTGGGTAATCACAGGTTGAGAGCTTAGTAGAAATTGAATTCACAAAGTTTTGAACCATATTCAGACGGACCCAAAAGAGTACAGAATCCAAACAATGAAAGATGTGAATTTTTGTTGGAGAGAGAAGGGAAGTAGAATCGAGGAGGGAAACGAAGAAGACTGAGTGTAGCTTCGAAATTAGGAAAGAAATTTTCGCTCTTTACCATGTAATTAAGAGATTAAAAAAAATAATCGTATATACTTCCTCTAGCTATTAAATTCATTGGCCTCCTTTTTAATGTAAAATTTGTTACTTATTTAAAAGGATATCTGCTTTAATATATTTCAATATTTAAGTTGTTTTAAAAGTAGAGATATATAATGAATTTTAAATTAATTTGTGAAATCTTATACTAATTCATAACTGATTCCAATTATATTCTCTCAATTAAATTCCCTCCGTCCCAGGATAAAAATTCTAGTCGACTTTTTGTGTATATTAAAAAAGAGAATAAAATGACAAAATTGTTCATATTTAAATTCTCATTTAATTGTATAATTTTTTGTATATTACTAGTATAACAATTAATAGTAAGGGTATTATAGATAAATTATTATAAAAAATAGATCATTTAAAATAAATAGACATTTAATTTTAGACTACTTAAAATAGTAATAAAAATTTTTATTATGAGACGGAAAGAGTATATTTTAAACTGATTCTATACTTGTTGTGGACTAGTCGAAATAGCCTCCAATTTTCTATACGATGCATATGACCGTGGTAAAAGATATACGATTTAAAGAGACACCTAACTCGTTCGATTATTGTTATTATTTTTTTTAACATAATAATTGCCCTAAATAGAAATATAGAATACTCATGTCGTTCCAAAAAAGATGAATAAAATATAATTTGTACACATAAAAATTAAAAATAAAATAAAATAAAAAAGTTTTAAATTTATTATTAATGGTCCCACTATATTATATATAGTGATGAATACTTTTTTTATATTAATGAACCCTACTAAATGACATATTTACTCTTCACATTATGTACTTTATTTTATCCTTTTAGTGATAAAAAAAATTATATCTTTAGTTATTTTTTTAGGATGGAGGAGGTACTTTTTAAAGAGTTAACCATCGAGTCTAGGGATACATATACGGCCTACGGTCTGGCGTCCGGCTTGATTGAAATTTGAGCTGGTCAAGGCATGGACCGATCAGGGTTGACCATATTAGGTTGTAAAAAAACTATCTTTTTGACTCAATATCCGGCTTGGACCGATCTAACAAAAGTCTGATATATCCCGATCTAGGACGTGATCTGACTTAAGGTCTGGTCTATTAATCCGGCCTAAGCCTGGCCCTCTCACAACCCACTGTCATGAGTTCGCAGTTCAAGCTTGATTAATTAATTAAGATCAAGCTTGGTCTAATTCAAGTAAGAAAAATATATAGAAATAAGCTGTCCAAATTGCGAGTGGCACTGCCACTCCCGGTTAGAATGGATAACCTAAACACAAGAACTCTGAAATTGGAGCAATGTTTTCTTATTGAATTCAACAGCAACTAGTGGCTTTATAAGCCTTACAAAGAAAAGATAACAATAAAAATGCACCCCACATTTTCCTCTAACTAATATGTGGACTATGGACTAGACTAAATCAAAACTAAAGCACTTCCCTTATTAATAGGGATTATTAACAATATGAACAGAGAACAAAACCTAACAAAATTAACAGCAAAGCAACAAGTTTTCAACAATTCCCCCCTTAAACTACTTGCACTTGTGCAATCAGTTTATACCACGCATAGGACACATTCGCAGCAACTCTCGCAGCTTCACATACACCTTCAGTTTCAACGGCTTTGTCATAATGTCTGCGATTTGATTCTGAGAATTGAAGTAAGCCAGCTCCAAAATCCCATCTCTAGTCAATGCACGAAAAAAGTGAAAGCGAACATCAATATGTTTGTTCCTGCCATTGGATTTCTCGAAAGCTTTATGGTTGAACTATTATCAGTATACAGTGGTGCTTCCAAGTTGAGTATGACCAAATATATCAAGAATCCTTCGCATCCAGACTCCTTGACACGCACAGTGGGCAACTACAATGAATTCTTCTTCGGTTGTAGACAAGGAAACCACGGGTTGTTTTTTAGAGGACCATGAGACTACACATGTTCTTAACATGAAAACATATCCTAACGTACTTCTCCGATCATCCAAGTCACCTGCATAATCGTTGGTTGTGTATGCCTCAATTTTCTCATTTCCATTCCAATTATACAGGATGCCCAAATCAGTGGTATCGTTGAGATATCTAAGCACCCTTTTGACTGTATGCATATGCAACTCAGTTGGGCTATTCATGAATCTACTAATTAAGCTCAGCACATACATAAGATCAGGTCGAGTTACTGCATGCCAAGTACATCAAATATCCAACGACCTACTTATACATTGTAGCATCCACCTTTATTCCATCTTCATCTTTCATCAGCTTACACCCGGGAACAATAGGATACTTTGAATAATTACAGTCCCTCATGCCAAACCTTTGTAACACTTCTCTTGCATATTTTCTTTGGCAAATATAAATTCCTTCTTCTCTTTGAATTACTTCAACCCCAAGAAAATAATGCATTTTACTGAGGTTTGTCATATCAAACTCCGTTTCCATAAACTTTTTAAACTCTTTGAACATCTTTTCATCACTACCAATAAAAATTAAATCATCAACGTAAAGGCTAACAATGAGAATATTATGTAAGAACCCAACTTTTATGAATAAATATTTAATTTTCTCTAAATATTATTTTGAATAATAAGGTGTGGATTTGATATAATGTTATAGTTGTGAGTAATATTTATAAGTTTTGCAAAGTAAGCAAGTTGTCATAAAATATTCATTTGGTCGGGGAATATTCGTTTTATCAGGGAATATCCGTACGATGACACAATCATTGGTGGACCCCACAACGGAATTACTGTCGGATTTAGAAAGAGACAAAAACAACCTTTTTATAAAAATAACGACAAAACTTTTACCGTTAACTGTTAAATACCTGGTGATAAAAGTACAGTAATACTCGTGGTTGCACAGTAGCACACGGTATTGTACAGTATCTTTGATCATTAATGCTTATGTGAGAAATTACTCAGTTTATTCAATTATTGCAACGATAGTTGATGCATAGTATTTCATATTATTGATTCAATTATTGTCACAGTATCATCTGCACAATATTTTATATTATTAAATTAATAATTGAGACGACACAGTTATTCATATTATTATTTACATTATTGACAATGTCTAGAAAGTTCTGTCAAGGAAAGGGGTATAGTCACCTAATTGCTCGCCAATAAGGAGAAGTCCTTATCGAAAAGCCCCTTCTTTCTTGGGAATGATCTAATTGTTAATATTGTGAGTTATAATATTATTGATGAATAATTAAAAAATGTGTTTATTGAAGACAAGTGATTTAATATAAATAAAAGAGTTTGTCATTAAGTATTTGTTGTAAATCTGGCTTATTATATGGACCCCCACTTACTCATTTTTCAAAATCGTCGGTAGAAAATTATCTTAATTTTGTTTTATTATTTAAATATATATATATATATATATATATATTATAAGTTTTGTTTTTATTATTATTATAATAGTATTAAAACAAAAAACTTTTTATATAAAATAGAATATATTATATTTTATTTTATTACATAGTACTGCATAGTGTTTGCATAGTGCTGCATAGTAAAATCAAATTTTAAAACGAATTCGTCCGTGAATTCGCCCATAAATCCTTCTCCTGTGCAGTCCGTGATTTTTCTTTGTAAATAGTACTCTGTCATTCTCCTATAAATAGTATGCTTAGTTTAGAAATGAAAATCACACCAGAATCAAATAATAATTCTTCTATAATATTAAGCGTATTTCTTTTGAGTTTAAGGAAGCTTTGAGTATAGAAAATAGTACAAGTTTTCTTCAATAATATCCTCACTATACCAGTCAAAATTACTCACCTTTTAAGGTAAGGGATATTATTTTTATTCAATATTCGTAAGAAATAATATTTTCTTCTATACTCTGTAATATGTAAGTAATATTATTTCGTTTCATATTCCTAATTCTACACTTATTTTGATAAGTATTGCTTCTATACTCCTTAAAATTAGTAGAATATCCTTGAAATTTGCGCTTCATCTAGTATCTTTTTACAAAAATATTTTTCTAAACATTCTTGTTAAATTTTAACCTTTTCATGTTGGGGTACTATTCATGAAGTACTATTCACGGGGTACTATTCACCCAGGATATTTTTCACGACCAAAATTGATTTCTTTTCTGTCCAAATTATTTTTGATACATGAATATTATTCTTGAATTTTACTCCACAAAGCAGTTGTCATGTTGAAAATTTGGATATTTTTGAACTTTGGATAAATTGAATTATAAATCTTTAAAATTTATCCTTGCTCTCACTTAATTGAATTCTTATATCATTGTCATCATCCCCGTGCTTATATTGTGATGAAAGTCATCTTTGGCCCGTAGTACATAGATGAACTGTTAATTGGTATGATTATGACCAAGAATTATGTATCGGTATAATCATGACATGTAATGTTACAAATTATGTGGTAAAAGTCCTCATTGGCCCATAGTGCATTGATGGACAGTTGTTGGCATGATCATCACCACTTGTGATATTAACGAATATCAATTGCCCGTAGTGCATGGATAATTCGATGATGTGGATTATTTATTGAGCTGTGTTACAGTGATAAAATATTGATGATGAACTTTTAAATCATAGAAGATAGTAGATATCATGCTCTACTTGACTCTTCTAATGGATTGCTTGTTTCGCTGCAGTTAAACTTGTTATCTATTGTATTTTATCAGTATTTATACTGTTAAAGGCTAAAGATAATTTATTCTGCATTATCTTAGTCATAATATTCTTTACTAGGTTAGTTGAGCTCACCCTTTTCTTTCATTGTTCTCTTCAGGAAATGAGAATATAGCTGGGACTAGTCAGGGAATGAAGTGATGGTCCAAGATGGTGGCTATAGTAGTCCTCACTATTCTATAAAATAGTGTGATAATAATTATAATGAGGACTCCATTTGAGTTTGGATATTATCAATGAGATAATATTCGTGTTAAAACTCTCAGCTACGTTTTGACGTATTGTATAAATGAAGTTTGTATTTAAATTTTGTACCATGTATTTGGCGACTCAGAATGGGTTGTGTATACCTATTTTGGGGGCGTCACAGTTGGTATCAAAGCTTAGGGATCTGATCCCTGGCTGAGATTTGAGGCTAGAACTAGGAGGGGAGAGACGGGTAAATCCTTCGCTAGTATGACCTATCTAAGCTTAATTGTTATTTAATTGGTCGGTCAGAATATAGGAATAATATGTGGCATGTCAATTAACCCTTGTTTTGTGGCAGTGTTTGAGAATGACATCTAAAAATGTTGAGATAAGCAATGGAGCACATGAGATCGTTGAGTCACCACCGATCAATAACCAGGATAATGTGCATCAGGAAGGCAATAATCCTCATGTAAACAACAACACCGACCAAATGATGAACGACGGGATGTTTAGGAGCTTTTTGCAATTCATGCAACACCAAGCGAGAGAGACTCTTGTTCAAAATGCAGGTGGAAACAATGGCAACTCACGGTTGGTCACTGCTAAGCAATTTAAGGAGCTGAGACCATCAGATTTTTTGGAAAAGCCAGAACCACTTAAGGCAGAGACGTTGATTAAGCAGATAATCATGATATTTGATGTCTTGGGATGCTCCGAGGAGTAAAAGGTTCCCTTTGCCTTCTTCATGTTGCGAGGAGAGACAAATTATTGGTGGGAATCTATAAAACGTACTCAACCTTCAGCACTAAAGATGTCTTAGGAGAAGTTCCAAAAATTATTCAACGACAAGTACTTTCGTGAAAGTATTCGTCACATAAAGGAGGTAGAATTCATCAAGCTGAAGCAAAATAATATGATCGTATCGCAATACAAGGCTAAATTTACGGATTTACCCCAGTTTACATCCCATTTGGTATATAATGATGAGTGTATGACACAAATATTTCTACAAGGTTTGAAACCTGAAATACGTCAATACCTTATTTCTCACAAACTTTACCTGTATTCAGATGTTGTGAATAACGCTAAGTTATTGAAGCGCGATAATGAGTCAGTTCAACCAAAAGATAGCAGCTGGCAAAACAATAATACTAGTGGTAGCATTCATCGAAGCGGTGACAACAAACATAGAGGAAATCATCACGCCAGAAATGGTAACCACTTCGGTGGTAATCCTGGCCAAGATAATAGAAGTGGAAATTTTAAAAAGAAGAGATTCAATAATGATGGAAAGACAGCAGCACCAGCAATCATTTTCAAGGAAGGAGAATGACCATCGGTCGTATGCTACAAATGCGGACATGAATGACACATCAATCCAAACTGTACGCAGAAACCTAAAGTGTGTTACAATTACGAAAAGGAAGGTCATTTAGCTCGATTTTGTCATACAGTGAAGTCAAGTCTAGCTGGGACAGTGACACCATAGGTCATCTCAGACAAGTCAAAATTGGTAGTTCAAGGGAAAGCGTTTGTTGTGACCTCCCAAAAAGCGAGGAACCCGAATGAAGTTATCACGGGTAAGCTAATCATAAACTCTTGCGAAGTCTATATCGTATTTGATACCGGTTCTACCCATTCTTTTATTTCACCTACTTGCGCTCAATGTTTAAATTTGACTCCAGAGAAATTAGACTTTGACTTATCTCTAGAAACTCCGTTGGGAGAAACCTTCATTACATCCACTATTTATAAATCTTGTTTGATTCAAATCGGCACCCTCACATTACTTGTCGATCTTATTTCTTTGAAAATACTTGCATTTGATGTGCTTTTAGGGATTGATTGGTTAACTATTCATTATGCTAAAATTAATTATTTTCGTAAGGTTGTTAGCTTTCATATTCCTAACCAACCTATTATGTGAATTCAAGCAACCAAACCACTAAAGTCAATTATTGTCATATCAAACCATAAAGTTATTCATTTATTGAAAAACGGATGTCAAGCTTTCTTAGCCCATGTCACGGATTTAAGCAAAAATAAGTCAGATTTGAATGATATTTCTATTGTTAATAAATTTCCTGACGTATTCCCTGAAGAACTTCCTGGCCTACCCCCAGAGCGTGAAATCGAATTTTGTATTGATATTGAACCCGGTACAAAACTCATTTCCAAAACCCCACATCGAATGGCTGTTATTGAACTTCAAGAGTTAAAAATCCAACTGCAGGAGCTGTTAGACATCAGTTTCATTCGTCCTAGTACATTTCCTTGGGGTGCTCGTGTTCTATTCGTAAAGAACAAAGATGGGAGTATACGACTTTGCATTGATTATCGGGAGTTGAATCATATCACCATCAAAAATAGGTACCCATTGTGACAACCCGAATTTTCATAAGTTATTAAAATAAGAATTTAATAATTGAAATTCTTATTATGATATGATTAATGTAACAATCCAGAATTTTAATTGTAATTATAAATATTTATTGAATTATATAAATATTTAATGAATGTGGTTATTGTTGAATAAATATTTAATTTGATTTGACTTGATTGGTTAATTATTTGTTAAGTAAATAATTAAGGAGCTAAGAAAATTAATTATTTTGAGATAATATTCTAATTTAATTTAATAATTAAGTTAAAGAGTTTATAATGATTAAATGATTTATTCAATAAATTGTTATTAGAATTAATTAAATTAAGTATGAAAACTTAATTAAATAAAGTGTGATAAATAACTATATTATAAACGAGTTATTAAAATAAATTAAAGGAGTTTAATTTAGTTTTGCCAAACAAGGCTTAAATATATTAAGTCTTTAATTTTTAAAGAATTTTGCCAAAAAGAGCCTTATGGCTTTTGGATTTTTAAATTTTGAATTTTAATAATATAAATTGAATAAACAAAATATAAATAATATATATTAAGTTTGTTAACTGATAAAATTAATAGGGGCAATTATTATAACGTCGGTTTTTAAAATGTTTGAAAAATCGTGCGTTGGTTTTTGTTTTGATCTTTACGTATAGTGTATTTGGCCTATACTGATAACTAAGAAAGGAAAAGAGTTTACAGAGGTTTGATAGAGTCTAAGAGAGAATCAAGAGAGAGAGTTCCTGAGCCTTTCAAATAGTTAGTAGTGGTTAACAAGGATTTCTTAAGCAACAAAAGGTATGTTACATAACCTTAACATATATGTTTTACGTTATAATCTCTAAGTCTCTGTGTTTTTTAATTTAACGGTAACATAAAATTCTTTACAAACTTTTTGTAAAACCATGATTTTATAATTGGTTAGGAAATTATGTGTATTTGTAATTTTAATGGTTATACTAGCATAATATATATATATATATATATATATATATATGGTTGTATGCTTAACATATAGATAAGATTGTATGCAAATTAAGTCTACAAGAAAAGAAATTGGTTTTACAGTGAACACATGTATGAACGTGTTTTGTAGGATAACAAAAAAAAATTAGTATTGAATTTTGAGCTAATATGTGAAATTGAACTATGGCTATGTTAATTAGTTTGTTAAGAATTACAAATAACATAGTTTAAAAGCATCAAATTAGTTTATCATTAGCATTTACAGTGTCATTGTGTCAAAGAAATATCAAACATGGAGTTTTGGGCTTTAATCTATGGTTTCAAGGATTTAAATTTTCTGAAATTATTGTTTGATTACTTTAAAATTGGTATATGTATGATAAGTAAATGTTTATGAGTAATCTATATAAGTTTTACGTCTTAATTTAGATGTTAACAGTAATAATTAGTCCAGAATTTAGTTATTCTGTTCTTCGTGGTTGGGTGTTCTGTAATTCGGAGCCCCAGCGCCAAATTTCGTGCCCCAACACCAAAAATAGGCCAGAAGTTCACGCCCCAGCGCCACTGTCTCGCGCCCTAGTGCTGGAATTGTGGTCTGGGTCGGACAATTTTGACCTCCTATAGTAAAATGGCCATAACGTTTTCATACGAACTCCGATTGAGGTGATTCAAGATGATCCGGAATGAGGACGAATAGAACTACAACTTATGTTCTTTAAGTTTTTTAATTTGAGGTCTTTAGGAAGGGTCAAAATGGTCATTTGTAGGACTGTTGTGTTTTAGGAGGCAATCGGAGGGCGTCGGGAATGCACATATGCAAATGTAGTGCTCTTGACGATAAAAGATATTGTCCTAAGTTATAAAACTTGAATATTAATAAATATAATGATGCTTAACATTAATAAATGATGTATTAGATAAGTTGTATAAGCATACTAAGCACACATAAGAGAGACGAATTGGGCGTGTGACGAATGAACGTAGAAATGTCGTGCCAAGTGTAAATAAACTTAAAAAGTGTTTCAATTCAATTGAAATAAATATTATAAGATATGAAATGGATTTAATATAAAACCAATAAGTAGTCCTAGCAAGACTTAAGCACTTGAATGAACTTCAAATATGAAATATAGTGAGTTATAAGTCTAAAGTTAACACAATCAAATTGAACATTGTGTATTGATTAATATGAAGGGTTATAAGATGTAGATTAAAGTTTACATTACAACTACTATGCGTTGCTATGTGACTAATAGTTGATGTGAATGATTATATAATTGTATAGGGCACGTGAAGTGCAGATATCTGTAAGCTGTTAAACTGTTATTGGTAAACAACGATCAAGGCAAGTCTTTCAGTTCCTATTTGCTATGTGAATTTGATTGTTTTAAATCTTTATTGCAAAGAGCATGATGTGTTATATATATGTTGAATGTATGAAATGTTAAAGTCAATTTATGACTACGTTGTTTGACTAAAGCATGCTGATTGAGTAAGGAACTAAATCTTTATACTTGTTATATGAATTATAGCATGTATGTTATGTTAGTCCGATGTTTACGAGATATATGTTGAGCATGTTATTATGTGCTACGTGATGCATGAAAACTGTTAGATTTTGCTGGGCTGTCGAGCTCAATCTTGCAAATAACCACTTTTGCAGGTTAAAGATTTAAGGTAAAGTATGTGCTACTTGAAAGATATGAATCAGATATGATACTTGAAGAATTATACTGTGGCTGAGTTATGATTATTTGAACCATGTTTAAGGTTCTGAACAATGTATAAATGTTGAATTGTAATAACGTTTCACGATGTAAACTATTGTAGTATTAAAATGATTCTGAGATATTTAGATGTAAAGGTTGAAGGTTTTGGGAACGAGGATAGTTTGTAATAGAAAATTTTAATTATTTCTCAAATTTCAATGGTTGTATTATCGTTTAATGATGTAAAATTAGAGGTTGAATGTATTATTAACGACCGAAATTGAGAATTAAATTGTATGAATTTTGGGGTCATTACACCCGTTGCCTCGCATTGATCACCTGTTTGACCAGTTGCAAGGTGCTAAATTCTTTTCAAAGATCGATCTTAAATTCTGAGATATCATCGATTAAAGATTAAAAGCGATGACATTCTAAAGACCTTTCGAGTACTCCCGAGACGGGTATTACGAATTCCTAGTCATGTCTTTTGGATTAATAATGCTCCTGTTGCCTTCATGGATATGATGAACCGAGTATTCAAGGAATATTTGGATTATTTTGTGGTTGTCTTTATTGATGACATCCTCATATACTCCAAAAGCTGTGAAGATCATGAGCAAAACTTGAGGCTGATACTCCAAAAGCTTCGTGAAAACAAGTTATATGCCAAGTTGAAGAAATGCGAGTTTTGGCTTGAGGAGGTAGTATCCTCACCTCTTTGACATACCAGGTACGTACACCAATTTTGAGGACGAAATTTTATATGAATGGGAGGTTGTAAGACCCCAACTTTTATGAATAAAGATTTAATTTTCTCTAAATATTATTTTGAATAATGAGGTGTGGATTTGATATAATGTTATAGTTATGGATAATATTTAAAAATTTTGCAAAGTAAGTAAGTTGTCATAAAATATTCGTTTGTTCGGGGAATATTCATTTTATTAGGGAATATCTGTACGACGGCATAAGCATTGGTGGACCCCACAACGGAATTATTTTCGGATTTAAAAAGCGACATAAATAACCTTTTTATAAAAATAACGGCAAAACTTTTACCGTTAACTGTTGAAATATCCGGTGATAAAGTGCAAGAATGTCTGGCGTGGTTTGCAAAAGCGATGGCGTCTGATTATTATACATTATCTTTTATTATTGATGCTTACGTAAGAAGTCACTCAGTTTATTCAATTATTGCAATAGTAGTTGATGCATAGTATTTCATATTATTGATTCAATTATTGTCACAGTATTATCTGCATAATATTTTATATTATTAAATTAATAATTGAGATGATACGGTTATTCATATTATTATTTGTATTATTTACAATGTCTAGAAAGTTCTGTCAAGAAAAGGGGTTTGGTCACCTAATTGGGCGCCAATAAAGAGAAGTCCTTATCGAAAAGCCCCCTCTTTCCTGGGAATGATCTTGTTATTAATATTGTGAGTTATAATATTATTGATGAATAATTAAAAATGTGTTTATTGAAGACAAGTGATTTAATATAAATAAAGGGGTTTGTCATGAAGTATTTGTTGTAAATCTGACTTATTATATGGACCCCCACTTACTCATTTTTCAAAATCGTCTCTAGAAAGTTATCTCAGTTTTTTTTATTACTTATATATATATATAATAGTGTTGCATAGTAAAATTAAATTTTCAAACGAATTCGTTCATGAATTCGCCCATAAATCCTTCTCCTATGCAGCCCATGATTTTTCTTTTTAAAAAGTACCATGTCATTCTCCTATAAATAAAATGCTTAGTTTAGAAATAAAAATCATACCGCAATCAGAGAATTCTTCTTCTATAATATTGAGCGTATTTCTTTTGAGTTTAAGAAAGCTTTGAGTGTAGAAAATAGTATAAGTTTTCTTCAAGAATATCTCCGCTATACCAGTCAGAAATATTCTCCTTTTAAGGTAAAGGATATTATTTTTGTTCAATATTCGTAAGAAATAATATTTTCTCCCATACTCTGTAGTATGTAAGTAATATTATTTCGTTTCATATTCCTAATTATACACTTATTTCGATAAGTATTGCTTTTATACTCCTTAAAATTACTAGAATTTCTTTGAAATTTGCGCTTCATTTAGTATCTTTTCACAAAAATATTTTTCTGAACATTCTTGTTAAATTTTAATCTTTTCATGTCGGGGTACTATTTACGAGGTACTATTCACTCGGGTACTATTCACCCGGGGTACTTTTCACGATAAAAATTGATTTCTTTTCTGTCCAAATTATTTTTGATACATGAATATTATTCTTGAATTTTACTCCACAAAGCAGTTGTCATGTTGACAATTTGGACATTGTTGAACTTTGGATAAATTGAATTATAAATCTTTAAAATTTATCCTTGCTCTCACTTAATTGAATTCTTATATCATTATCATCATCTTCATGCTTATATTGTGATGAAAGTCATCTTTGGCCCGTAATGCATAGATGGATTATTGATTGGTATGATTATGACCAGGAATTATGTATCGGTATAATTATGACCTTTAATATTGCAAATAATGTTGTAAAAGTCCTCATTGGCTCGTAGTGCATTGATGGACAGTTGTTGGCATGATCATGACCATTGGTGATATTAACTAATATCCTTGGCCCGTAGTGCATGGATAATTCGATGATGTGGATTATTTATTGAACTGTGTTACAGCGATAAAATATTGATGATGAACTTTTAAATCATAGAAGATAGTATATATCATGCTCTACTTGACTCTTCTAATGGAATGCTTGTTCCGTTGTAGTTAAACTTGTTGTTTATTGTATTCTATCAGTTTTTATACTGTTGAAGGCTAATGATAATTTATTCTGCATTATCTTAGTCATAATATTCTTTACTGGGCTAGTTGAGCTCACCCTTTTTTTCTTTATTCTCTTCAGGAAATGAGAATATAGCTGGGACTAGTCGGGAAATAGAGTGATGGTCCAAGATGGTGGCTATAGTAGTCCTCACTATTCTATAAAATAGTGTGATAATAATTGTAACGAGGACTCCATTTGAGTTTGGATATTGTCTACGAGACAATATTCATGTTAAAACTCTCAGCTACGTTTTGTCATATTGTATAAATGAAGTTTGTATTTAAATTATGTACCATGTATTTGGCGACTCAGAATGGGTTGTGTATACCTATTTTGGAGGCGTCACATATTACCTCATCCACTCTGTTTCACAAACAAGGTGTGTTCATAAGGACATCTCTCAAATCCTTTTGTTGATGAAATAAGCTTCGATGCGGCTATACTAAGCTCGAGGGGCCTACTTGAGGTCGTACAAGGCTTTCTTCAATCCATACACCTTTGTTTCTTTGCCTTTTATTACATAACCTTGAGGTTGCTTAACAAAAACCGTTTCACTCAGTTCTCTATGCAAGAACGCATTTTTTTACATCTAACTGATATACTTTCCATCCTTTTTGAGTAGCAAGAGTAATTATCATGCGGATAGTATCCTATATAGCCATTGGTGCAAAAACTTCAGTGTAGTCAACTCCTTTCATCTGAGAATACCCCTTCGCTACAAGTCTAGCCTTCTATTTCTCCATTTCTCCTTTTTCGTTCAACTTTGTTTTCAAGATCCATTTAACTCCAATGGTCCTTGCTTCTGTTGGTAAGTTTGTTAGTTACCATGTGTTATTCTTTTCGATTACTTCTATCTCATTATCCATTATAGTCATCCCTTTATCATTGTGGATGGCTTCTTCAAATGTTGCTTGATCAGATGGTGAAGTAAACAACACAAAGTTTTGAAATTCTTCTTCTTCTGACAATCCTTCTGTGCTCTCATAATCATTCATCCACATAGGTGGCCTGTGGATCCTCCCTTCTTCTCGAGGTTCCTCTATGGACTGAGTTGAATCCGAGCCATTACCTTGGCTTGAAGTTGAGCCATTTTTTATCTCCCCTTCAGTATTGTCATTTGACTCACCTTCGTCCTCACTTTGAATGAGTCTATTTCCTTCTTCACTTTCTCCCCAATTTAACACATTTGCTTCATCTTTTTTGAGCTTCTGCCCCAATCCCAACACTCGTCTTCTTCAAAAATCATAATACCCTTGGTTGTTGGATCATAGAGATGGTATACTTTGGATTCATCACTCATTCCCATCATCACACACCGAAAGCTTTTATCATCAAGTTTCTTCCTCTTAGCTTCCGATATATGAACATGAGCAACACAACGAAGACTTTGAAGTACTGAACTGATGGTTTGATGGCGTTTCATGCTTCCTCAGGCGTCAATCCCTTCATTACCAAGGTAGGGCTTCAGTTGAGAACGTGAATGGTCCATTTTACTACTTTGGGACAAAAGTACTTTGGAACATGTTTTTCAGACATCATACATCGAACTATACTCATAATGGTCTTATTCTTCCTCTCAACCATCACGTTTTGTTGAGGGGTGAAAGTTGAAGTCAATTGCCTCCTTATTCCATGTGAACCACAAAATGAATTTAATTCTTGAGAGGTGAACTCTCCTCCCCTATTTGTACGAAGATACTGAATTGGAGCCCCTATTTCTTTCTGCACCATACTTTTAAACATTTTAAATGCATTAAAAGCTTCAGACTTCTCATATAAGAATGACACTCAAATCTTTCGACTGTAATCATCTATAAAAGTAATCAAATACCTTTTTTTACTGTTAGATGAAGGTGTGATCGATCCACAAATGTCAGAATGAACCAATTGAAGTATGTGTTTAGCCCTCCACAAAATTTTCTTTGATATGAATTCCCTGTGTTGCTTGCCTATGATGCAATCCTTGCACAGCTTGCTTGGTGTCTTCATTTCAGGCAACCCTCTTACCATCTTCTTATAATGAAGGGTACTCAGTCCCTTAAAGTTGAGGTGGTCATAACGACAATGCCAAAGGTGTGTTTCATCTTCTGAGGCAATCTTGAAACAAGTTGGGACTTTTGGCATTATGGTTGCAAGAAATACGAACATCATATTAGCTAACATCTTTGATTGCAAGATTAGGCCATTCTTTGGGTGATAGCATCGACATTCTTCATTTTGAATTAACACAACAACTCCTTTCTCTAACAATTGTCCGATACTAATCAAGTTGTTCTTTAACTCGGAAACATAGTAAGCATTAGTAATCACTTGTGTACTTCCATTAACATGTAGTCGTACATTACCTCTCCCGACTACCACCATTTTGAAGTTGTTCCCAAACTTCACATATTTTCTGTACTGCTCGTCCATATCTTTGAACCACTGTTTGTCGCCTGTCATATGGTTGTTACATCCTAAGTCAAGGAACCAAACCTCCTACCTTTTGGTGCCATTGAGTTCAACATAAGACATCAAAAACATCTTTTTTGTCTCGTTTAATTTAGCATAGTGTGCATTTTCCTCCCAATCAGGGCACTCATATTGGAAGTGCCCTAATTTATAGCACATATAGTACCCAATCAGTGCTTTGTTGAGCTGACTGATAGGTGGATTTTATATCCACTTATTCAGTATCTTTTACTTGAATTACTTGCTTATATTCATGTGTCTTAGTTACTTTTCATGCATTTTGTGTTTATTTTGTAGATCTTATGCTTGGGAACGATGTGAGCGATTATTGGTATGAAAACGCAAGGAAAAGCAAGGAAAATGCAAAGAAAAACAATCCGGACATCATTTGGGCTTTCATGTTTACTTCATGTTCTTGGTTTGGAACTTAGCTTACATTGTAGAGCGTCTTCGTAGCTTTCCGAAACATCTTGAATCGTTCTAATCGGAGTTCGGATGCAAGAGTTATGATCTTTGTACCAACGAACGTCAAACTTCGCTGTTTTGGTTAGCCATTTTCATAGCAGTCTCTTCCACCCCAATTTCAGCCTTGATTCGTCCAGAATTTCTCAATCCTAAAAGAATGAAAGTTGTAGATCTCGTCGATATCTTCGATTTGATAGGTTATGGCCATTTTACCAGAGGACACTGCAGCAGAAAATGGACCCGCGGCGGCATTGAATTTGTGTACCACAAGGCACAATTCTCGGAGCCAAAATGTGATTTTTCGCAAGTCGCATACCACATGAACCCTTCAGCCAATTCTGCTTGTGTGCTGCCGACTTTCAAACGATGACCACAACTGACTTTTCATTAAATAGAGCAATTGAAGCATAATTGAGAGAGGGGTTCAATTAGGGCTTATATATTAGACGTATTTTCATTATGTAGGAGATATTCCCACCTTGAAATGAACTTATCGCTATATTTTCTTTCTTCAACTTTCAATAAGTAGATTAGAGTAGTAATTTTCTAGAGTTGATTAGATTGAAGACTTGAAGCGATTGGAAAGCATTAGATATTCAACCTTGGGTCAAGAGAACAGATTTGCACTACCATTCTCTATTTTTACTCTTTCTTTGATTCTTAATTGTATCTTATGATGTTTATTCAATATGTGGATGATAGCATTAATTCAATTATGATTTAAATTCTATTCTGAGATTGTAATGGAGTCTATGGATTAGTTTAATCTGATATATTTCATTGTTAGCTTTATTGATTTCTATGGGATTGTCTATTAAGATTCATGCTTGCTTGTTTAGTTGATTGGCCATCAATTACTGTGATAATCCATATGGACTTGAGAAACGAAGTATGGGTTTAGATCTGATATTTTTAGCTTGTGATTATATATTCTACATTGTGTTGGGATGTATGATTTGTGCTTAGGATAGACATATACCGAAGCACCATTCGTAGTCAATTGAGAACTTGCGCTTAAACCCTAATTATTTGTAAATCACATGGACATATAGTGGTTTAGGTAATGTGGGTGTTCATGTGTATTCTATCAAATGTGGATTATATGTGATATGGGTATAGTACATTCAGAGATGGCTATACTTTACTTTCGTGTTCTTGGCTAACAATTTGGTACAATTTGTTTGGCTTAACATGGAATGTGTGGATTTAAATGCGTCAATAGATGAAATTGTAATCTCAGGTCTTCATTATCTAGTTTCACTCTAGGAATAGTTAGGTTTATTTACTTTAATAGCTTAAATATAAAATATAATTTCATTCGTTTAGATAAGACTGAAATGGTTATGGGTTAATGCTTGGTGAACTTTATTAGTTAATTCTCCGTAGGAACGATACTTTACTCACTCTTTATTACTTGTTGACCGTGTATACTTGCACGCATATATTGATCGGTAAAACGACCAACACTGACCTCTTCCTTGACTTCTTCCTCTGGCTCTAAAACCTCTTCTTCCTTAACCTCTAGCACCGTAGCTATTATCACCTCTTCCTCTAGTGTTCTCAACAAATGCTACCTTCAAAACCTGCTCTTCTCCTCCAGTATGAGCTTGCATTCGTTGCTCATGAACAAGCAAACTGCTCTGAAGTTCATCGATTGTCATTGTGTTGAGGTCATTGGATTCATCTATGGCATCCACAACATAATCGAATTTCCCAGTCATGGACCTTAGTATTTTCTCCATAGTCACCAACTGTTCCAATCGTTCCCCATGTGCCTTCATTTTATTGGCAATAGCTAAGGTCCGAGAGAAGTAAGTATATATTGTCTCTCCATTTTTCATTCCAAGCACCTCGAATTCCCTCCTGAGAGCTTGAAGTTGAGCTCTTTTCACCTTTGAAGACCCTTAGTATTTCTGCCTCATGGATTTCTAGATATCCTTGGATGTCTCTCGATTGAGAATTATCTCCATAATGCCTCTGTCAATAGCCTGAAAATATACTTTTTCACTTTGAGGTCCTTCAACTTTGCCTCCTCGATAGCCTTTGTTAGTTGAACTCCTTTCGCAGAGGTTGGAATTCCATCATCCACCAATCCCTAATACTTTTTTGATCGCAAAAGATTCTCCATCAACACAGATCAATGGTCATAATGACCATCAAATCTAGGTATAGCAATTTGAACAAAGTTACAGTTCTCGGCTGCCATTGTTCGCTCTCTCAAACTCAAAGTGTTTCGCTCACAATTGCCCTTTCTGTGTTTCACTCCTATTTAGACTTGAATTCTCCCCAAGAAGGCAACAATTTATTGGCTTCTCAAACTCCTCAAAGCAGACCCTGTGAGAAGGCTCTAATACCAAAATTGTTAGAATGAATAACCTAAACACAAAAACTCTGAAATTGAAGGAATGTTTTCTTATTGAATTCAACAGCAACTAGTGGCTTTATAAGCCTTACAAAGAAAAGATTACAATAAAAATGCACCCCACATTTTCTCCTAGCTAATACGTGGATTATGGACTAGACTAAATCAAACCTAAATCATTTCTCTTATTAATAGGGATTATTAACAGCATGAATAGAGAACAGAACCTAACAAACTTGACAATAAAGCAACAAATTTCCAACACTCCCCAGCCCAGCCACTTCTCCAACACAAGTCAACCTAGTTAGTTTTTAAAATTTTTAGCATTAAAAGTTAGTTGATTAAATATTAATAATAAATTAGTTCTTTAAATACTAATATTTAACATTAAATTTTTATTAATATTACTTTCTAATTTTAACTTTAACTGTTAATATTAATTAATACATTAATAAACTAATTTTTAATGTTAAATAATAATAATATAATAATAATAAGTTAGTTTCTTGTAAATACTCTAGTTCTTCGTTAAAAGTTTATTTTCACAAAATTTTATTATTTTATATTTTATATTTTATTATTTTTATTTCTAATATTTAACATTAAAAGAGAAAAAAAAAGAGGGATGGTTTACCAGATTGGCTTAAAAGCCTAACCTTGGGTCTGGCATGGTTTGTAGGCCTAACCAGATCATAACCCATACGTCATACCCTAACTTGGTCTAATAGATCAAAGTCAACGACTTAGCCTAACTTTGTCAAAGTCCAAGACCTGACAAGACCAGACCAGACCAAATCAGATCACTATGTTGTGCATGTCTATTGAATGAGTATGTCATATTACAAGATTTACTCTTCAACTACAATATAACAAATCTTGATCACATTAATGATGTTATGCTTGTCATTGGTATTTTAGCATAACAAATTTTGATCGAATCTATATGTCGACGTCGAGAAAAATTTCCTTTTGGAATTCCTCTTTTAAATATTTCTTACCCATTATGTTTTTTATGTGGCTCGAATTTGATTTGAAGGGGAGAAATTGACAAAAGAGTCCGACGTGAAATGTCAACGATTTGAAAATATTTGATTTTACAGAGTTGTCAGTTGGTAGAAGTGAAATGGTTATATCAACTCAACCGAGTTTATGAAAAAACTAGTAATTGCCCGTGCCTGAAGGCACGGCGAAATGAAAAATTAGATTAAAATTTGAAAAGTAATACATTACCTAAAGACTCTTTACAACTTAAAATAACTTACAATCAGACATAATAATTATCATAATTCATCATACAACCACAATAATTAATACATACTCAATAATCAACACATATCCAACCACCAAAACATCAACCTAGTCGCTACTAATTTCAATAAATTTTGATAGAATTTCCTTTAAAAATAAATATCCAGAAAAATCTAAACCTGTCTACAAAACTTACAATCATCAATAAATATTCAAACCACCAAAACAACCATCATTCCATACCCAAAATCATCATAACCATGTATAATTAGTTAACTTTACAAAAGACGGAACACAAAAAATATACACATGCAGAAAATAGAGAAACAACTTCGTATTCTTTACAACTTAGACCAAGTATCTTTCAATGTGTACTTGAAAATACCTGAAAATATATGATCATAAAACTTATAGAGTTTGATTGATAAAAACTTATAATGAGAGTGGAAATTTTTCATGACATTTTCAGAAATGTATAAACATGTCTTCACCCTAGGGCCAAAGTTACATCAACGAAGCAGTGAACCTTAAAGTTAGCATACTTTCACTGTGTGCAACTGTTGCATTCCGTCTCATCTGACCACTACAACTATGTAATTCTGCATAGCAAAACAACAATCAATATATATAATCATATATAATTTAGTTTATTTGGTCGTTTTGTCAGCTCTGGTGCTACTTTCTTGATGTATTCTTCTCGCTTCTCATTTGACTTTGGTTTTATGTGCTCCACAAGTTTATGGCAGTTTAGTTGGCATTTTGTGCAAATTCCATGTTCAATTTGGAAAAGCCCCTGGAAACCTCAGATGTTACTTCCAATAAATGAAATCTATTACTTTTTTATCACCGTCAAAATTCTAAAATAAGAAGAATGTAGGAATGGATACATATGATTCAAGTTATAAGTTCTAACCTCATGAAGGTATATGTTGCTAGTTCTTAATCAGTATTCTTCATAGCAGCTCAAATTACAGAAAAGATCCTCAAAATATTCAGGTGCCTTAGCATTGTTTCCCCTGAAAGTCAAATATTTAATTGTAGTACACCACAAACTCTAGGAAAAAATGACCAGTTATCCATACATACTTGCAAAGAGTTTGACATAGTTTGCAAAGTGGTTCGTCTAACAGAGTCCAACCCTGTTCATATTCTTTTTTCCTTTTGCCACCGCCAATACAGAGGTTGATCATCGGGCAAACTGCATTTGATGGTAAAGGATGGCTTATCTCATCGAATGATGTAGTCCGATTCTTGCTTTTACCTTTCAGCAATCCCTGTCATGGTGGATAGGGATTGCAGCTCAGAATTTATCATTAGTAAAAAGGCGTTTACACTTAGTACAGAGACATACACACGGGGAGAGAGAGAGAGAGACTTCTAAATCAACAAAAAAAAGATAATGATGTAATCAAAAAAAGAGCAAGAAAAGAATGAGATGTCATGTAAGCATACCCCAACTCCATGGTTTAGGCTCTCCTTCAAACAGCACAGCTCAACTGATAGAGGAAGTTGTGAAGGTTTGGCAACCAATTTCTTATGTTCAATAGGTCTCAACTTGTTCCATTCTTTGATGAATTCCACAAGAACATGTTTATATCTCGGATCATCTTTGATACAGTTATAAACAATTTTCTTACTGTCATCATTAGGCAGATGTTGTGACTCAAGTTCCTCTAGTCGAAAGTTTTTAAATAGGGCTCTTGGTCTTAAATCCACTCCTCGAATGCATGCATATAAGTGAATCCTTCCAGTATATTGGCTCACCTGAAAAAAAAAAGAAACAAAGAAAAGAAAAAAGAAGGCAAAACCACATAAAGTTTTGCTGATTGCTTCCACATGTTTTACTAATTACAGAGAAGGATAAACATCTTTTACATATAAAAGAATATTTAATTGTGTGACCCTAAAAGCAATTTATTTGAGAAGACAGATAAAGCTTCACTGACCAAATAGTAGTGATTTTCTCAAGGAGTAACAAAGCCATTAGAAATTAAAAGTACATATTGTTCTTGTCGACCCCGAGGAATAACCTTATGTCCTCAAGAGAGCTAGTTCCAATCTTATCTATTCCAAACATAATAGTAGTGATATTTGAGCTGTCAAGTAGAATTTTCTCTGCAAGTATACGACAACATGTTGTTGTCTATTTTTAAAGAAAAATTACTATCTGAGGAATTATATAGTATATTGTGATATTGAATTATCAGAATTCAAAACTGGAGTGGATTGAGCTCACACAGGATTCAGGAGGCTCGTACATGGTGGACTACACAGAAGTTTTAAAATGGACCAAACTCCAGCCTAAACACTACCAGTATTGGGCTGTTACTACTTCCACCAAGCCTTTAGTTGTTCTCAGAACAATACAATTCAAGATCCACAATGAGATAATAACAATTATAATAATATCCAAATTCGAAAAAGATACAGGCATCAAATACACTTGCTACAACTAAGAATCCATCAAATGCCACCACATTTAAGCAATTAATAGAATATACAACTTGTACTGATTTCCACTTGCTACAATGATACAAAAAGCAACAACCTTTGTGAGAGGGAAACACATACAATTAAAAAAATTCAATCACCTTGAAGGAAAAAAAATACTATACCAGGTAAAATTGAAAAATTAAGTTAAACTATTTGTAAAGTAATAATATGAATTTCTTCCAAACCTGACAAAGCACGTCCATGGTGCTCTGGCTACCACTTTCCGAAAGCAACTTAACTCTAAATTTCTGAACCCACCCTTATTATAATCTTTTAAAATATAATAAAATTTTTATATTAAATACATTTTATTAAGTAGGCTATTGATCATTTTATTTTAATGGCTGATATATACAAAAACCTTTTATTTTTTGTAGAAGGCTAAAATATTATTGAAAATATATCCCAAAATCTATAAGAATTAGACAATGGGATATAAGATTAAAAATTTGTCTGCTAAATACAAAGAAAATTGAAATGTTTTTTTTAATATGTCACTATACTACTGCTTCTGCTTTCTACAATTGTTGCTACCATTTTTTGATTAAAACTGTTGCTACCAATTTTCTTACAAATTTGCTCCTAAATATTTCTCATTGTCCTTCTATCAGTCTTTGATTTCGGGTCTTGTTTGCTTTCATAGAACATTTATCAGTCTCATATTCTTCAGAACTTGTACTTGATGACATTTTAAATGGCATGACTAAAAATATAACCAAAAATTCCTCTAAAACTAATCATGAGAAAAGAAGCTTACTTTCGCTTCTTCTTGCAAGCCTTCTTCTTGCCTCCAATGGCACACCTTTTATGCATTGAATCACAAAAAATACCTACAACCTAATATGAAACATTAGTTAGCCGTGCAAACTAATGTTGTGTTAGATCATTTCACCGGAATATGTAGAATCTAGTATAATATTACCGAAACATTGAAATACGTCCCACCAACAATTGCTGGAAGGAATAACCATGAGATAAGCCCTGGTCAAAAATAGAGAAAAATATTTTGAAAAGTTTAGCACCGTCAATAATGTAGGGTCACAAAAATTATCGAAGGTCAAAGTTATCATGGTACCTTGGAAACCCGTAGGAGGTCCAATTGTTGCGTAATCTTCAGTGATTGATTCCCAAAATGATGCTGAAAAATGTGGACTTTTGAGTTAGAAAGGAAATTTAGAATCAGTTTACTACAACTGGACATATCAGAATTTAATTTGAAGAAGGTTTACACATTTAATAAATCAATTGAAACTCTATCTCATGTTTTGATTGAAATTTTTACTACCCTCCATCTGAAAAAGAGTCATATTTTGTTGTCGCAATGATATAAAACAACTTTGTCTTTGTATTATCAGATCATTGCCATATTAATACAAACCAACATTATCTGCTTCAGAAATTGCTTCTAGTAATCACCAACCATTACTTCTATTACACCCCCAAAAAAAAAAAAAAAAAAAAAAATTAATAATATTAATAATAATAACTTTACTTCATTAAGACCATGAATGTGAGCAATGTGATGCCTACTTGTGGTATTGTAGCAGACTCCCAAGAATTTAGCTCAAATTTTAAACCCCAGACATTTTTTCATGTATGACACTCGCATACAATCAGTTAATGCCTTAGTTACATGGACTTGGATGGAGTGTCCGATCGGACACATGTACTTTAAAGAGTCTAACACAGACACTCCTCAATTTCACCAAAATTTACAACTATAATGAAATGTCCAACACACACACCTTTATCCTAGTGTCGACTATCTGACACAAATACGTTAGGATAAAATGAAGAGTTCATGTAGCATCAACCTAATGCTTTAGAGAAGCTTCAAATGTGGACTAAAAGCTTGGACATATATAAATTAATACCAATAGTTAGCCAAAGAGAATAAGCATCAACTTTCATCTTCAAAAGCATAATGGAAGCTTCATTAGTGCTAATTATTTTAAACCTCCTAAACATGTTATTCATGCCAATTTTGTTGTTGGACATAGTCAAAACCAAATATGTGCAAATGTGGATAACAAATGTTCCTTTACTCCAAAGTAGATGTAATTACCTTTCTCATGACTTTCATGGTATGTGTGGTGGTCATCATACTCTCCATATACAAAATCATCCTGTACCACCAACTCAAATTAATCACATATTTTGGTGCACTTTTTGAAGTCAATTTAGAAATCAGAAAATTCAAAATCAATACAAATTTTTTAGATTTTAGTACAAACAACTACATTTATTATAAAATAATTAAAGGGTACTAAAGACTCAATTTTGAATTTTAGAATTTTGCATATGGACTCTAAAATGTCAAAATATTGCATTCAATTTCGTAAAAGTATAACATCATAAATGAATTGAAGCCAAAAATTAAGAAAATGAAAACATATACCTTAACATCGATCCAACCAGTTGCTTATAAAAACCAAGTTACTCTGTAATACTCCACAAAACCAAGTTCTACAAATATTGGAATATTTTCATTGTGAAATCATTGTAACCAATTAAGTAATTAACAAAATAAAACTCAAACCGATACATCAAATATGACCTTAACTAAGTTCAAATAAGAATAACTAAAACATCAAATAAAACCTCACCTTTTACTTTGTAAGCTACAACTTCTCAGCAATTGATATCTTAAGAGGTCAAAACCCTAACCTATGTTCCCTTGACTTACTGAGACTAAGAAAGAGTGGGTAATACAAAGGGATATAGAAACCCTAGAGCGAGAGAGACATGGGAGAAAAGTGGGTAATATAGATGAGCAAAAAGATGAAGGGGAAATGGAAGAGTCATACACACCTTTATGGGATCGCTGAAATCGAGAGATAATTTGAGGGGATTTACAGAGGATGAGGAGGAGATCAAACCAATTAGAAAACAGAACATATCTTAGGAAATCAAGAGATGAAGCATTCATACCTGTACGGATGTTGAGCATCAAAGACAGCATGACCATTTTGCATACTCAAACTTCGATCCAATAAAGGTGTGTAAGTTTGGTCATGAACCACAACTCGATATTCCAAAACAACAGTTGTTCCACACAGAGCTTTTTACTCATAAATTAGAGTAAAGCGGCTCCAAAAAAGGCCTTAATCATATTATCAGGAACTTTTATGAACTGTACTGTAATAAATTTACCTCTTGATGACATCAACTAGGAGCGTTTGCTTAGTAAAAACCCATTCCTTATACATGTTAGCCGACATTTCCATGCATGTTTTAATTTTCTGGAAAAACAGTTTCTCAAGAAGCCCACCAGCGTTTATAAGGGTCAGCCTAGCAAGCGCATTTATATTCATTGTATCGCGGAAATGAGGATGCAAAAGCTTATAAATTGGATGAAGGATGCTTAGTTGCCTATTTGTCGCAATTATAAATGGCTCGATTGCTGCATGAGCATGCAACCTATAACCAAAAAAATAAAACTCATTGTTACCCTTAACAAATTAATATAAATGAGTCTTTATTTGACAGATTTATACCAGTGACAAATTAGTTTATGATAGCCAGAGTCATTTACTGCAACATAAGTTTTAGCCAACTGTCAAATGGTACCTTCAGCACCGCGTTCTGCTGGTGTGTACACTGTACTAATAGCTTTATATTCATCCCCTTCTAGATGTGACAAACTTAATTTAATTGCAACGGGCTTTAATGTTTCGTTATTTTTCAAGAAGAGGAGTGTCCTTGTGGCGCATGTCTTTGTCGCCGTTGTGTTTAATTATACCCCTCAGGTATGGCACCAGTGCATCATGGTGGTCTAATATGTACAGCTTTTTAAAATAAACATTATACTTTGCACTTAGTGTTCAAATATTAACTACTAATTGATATTTTTCATATGATTTAATTGTAAGACCCCAACTTTTATGAATAAAGAATAATTTTTTCGAAATATATTTTTGAATATTATGGTGTGGATTTGATATAATGTTATAGTTGTGAGTAATATTTACAAATTTTGCAAAGTAAGCAAGTGGTTATATAATATTCGATTGGTGGGGAATATTCTTTTTTAACAGGGAATATTCAGTATGACCAAGACAATCATTAAGTGGACCCCTACAACGAAAAAGTATTGTCGTAGTTAGAAAATGACATAATTATCTTTTATAAAAATAACGGCGGAAGTTTTACCATTAAATTGTTGAACTACCCGGTAGTAAAAGTACAAGAATACATGTGGTCGCATAAGAAAGCAACACGGTATTGATTATTGATGCTTACGTGAGAAGTCACTCAGCTTATACTCAATTATTGCTACTGAGAATTTCTGCATCATATCTCTCATATTATTGATTCGATTATTGTCACAGTATCATCTGCATTATATGATATATTATTAAATCAATAATTGAGACGACAAAATTATTCATATTATTAAATTGAAATATTTATAATGTCTAGAAGTTACATCAAGGAGAGGTTTGGTCATCTAATCATGCGCCAATAAGGAGAAATCCTTATCTGAAAGCCCCCTCTTTCGGGAACGCACCGTTGTTAAATATTGTGAGTTATAATATTAATGATGAATAAGTTCGTGTTGATTAAAGATGAAATTGATAGTTCCATTGTGTTGGAATTATTAGTGTTAGTGGAAATCGATATTTATTCCGATATTAATTGATGTCTGGAAGTTTTATTGACCAGTCGGGTAATTAACTAGATAAATGAGCAATTAATTACTATTAATTCACATGATTATAACTATTTGTTCACACGTGTGTACTATTGATTCACATTCTTGTACTATTAGGGGAGTTGGTGCAAGATTGCTAATACTTGCATGACTAAGTTAAAAATGGAGGTATAGATAGAGGTACTATACTGTAATTTGTATTTTCACATGATTATAACTATTGATTCACATGATTGAACTATTGATTCACATTATTTACAATTAGGGAAGGTGGAGCAAGTTTGATAATACTTGCAGGACTAAATTAAAAATGAAGAAAAAGAGGAAGGTATTGTACAGTAATATTTTGAGCCCCAAAACGTGTAATTATCAAAACTATATTTTTCTATAAATAGAAGCTCATTCTTCTTTCATTTCTCACCAATTCACTAAAGCTATAGAGCAATTATTATAGAGAGAAATTATAGAGAGAAAAAAGAGAAGTCTGCTACTTCTCTACTCCAGTATCCAGTTTCTTTCTAAGGTAAGAGGTATTATTTCTTTCGTATTCATGAAGAGAGCTTTTGCTATTCCATTCTTTATTATTATGTTGGAATAACCCATCTATGCGAAGTACCGCATACATGGTGAAATTCTTCTGTTATTCCATTCTTTATTATTATGTTGAATAACTCGTCTACGCAAGTAAATCGCATACATGGTGAAATTCTTCTGTTATTCCATTCTTTATTATTATGTTGGAATAACCTGTCTGTGCGGATTACGCTAGACTTGGTTCCATTCTCTATTATTCTGTTGGGAATAACCTGTCTGTGCGGTCTATCGCATGCATGGTGAATTCTTTGTTATTCCATTCTTTATTATTACATTTGGAATATCTCGTTTACGCGGATTACGCTAGACACGGGTTCCATTCTTTATTATTCATTGGTTGGAATAACTCGTCTGCATGCGGTCTATCGCATGCATGGTGAATTCTTCGTTATTCCATTCCCGATTATTTTGTTGGAATATCTCGATGTATACGGATTACACATGACTGGTTCCATTCTTTATTATTACATTGGAATAACTGCATCATGTGGATTATCACATGCATGGTGAATGATCCTTCGTATTCATTCCTTATTAAATTGTGGAAATGATGCGTTTACGTGGATTACCGCATGGCGGTGAAAATCCATTTCATAGCTTCATATATTCTATGATACTTATTTGGTTAAAGTTTTGGCTTCTATACTCCATGAAATTAGTAGAATATCACGGATATTTGCGCTTCATCCCAGATCTTTTCATGAAAATATTCTTCTCGAGCATTTTTGAATTTTACTCCACAAAGCAAAGATCATGTTGATAATTTTGACGTAATTGATTTCAAGATAAATTAACTTATAAATCTTTAAAATTTATTCTTGAACTTGTTTTATTGAATTATTATCTCATTGTCATCATCCTCATGCTTATATTGTGATGAAAGTCATCTTTGGCTTACGTGCATAGATGGACTTGATATGATTACGATCAGGGATTATTCGGTATAATCATGACCTGTAATGTTATAAATTATGTGGTAAAAGTCTTCAGTAGCCTGTAGTGAATTGATGGGACAGCTTTTTGGTATGATTATGACCGAGGATTATTCTTAAGATAGTCGCTTGACCATTGATGATTTAATGAATATCCTTGGCTCGTAGTGCAGGGATGACTCGATGATGTGGTTTATTTATTAAGCTGAGTCTCAGCGATAAAAATTGATGAAAACATTTTAAATCATAGAAGATAGTAGATATCATGCTCTACTTGACTCTCTTCTAATGGATTTCTTATTCCGCTGTAGTTAAACTTGATGTTTATTGTATTTTATTAGTTTAACATTGTTGAAGACTAATGATAATTTATTCTACATTATCTTAGTCATAATATTTCTTACTGGGCTAGTTGAGCTCACCCTTTCTTTCACTATTCTCTTCAAGAAATAAGTACGTAGCCGGGGCTAGTCGGGGAACGGAGTGACGGTCCAGATGATAGCATTAGTAGTCGTCACTATTCTGTTAAATAGTGTAACAATAAATGTAATGAGGACTCCATTGAGTATGGATATTGTCTAGATGACAATATTCTTATTAAAACTCTTAGATTATGTTTTGTCGTATTTTACACGACTGTTGTATAATTAAGTTGTATTTGAATTTTGTACCATGTATTTGGCGACTCAAAATGGGTGATGTATACCTATTTTGGGGGCATCACATTAATCCTATAAGATTGACAATTTTTTGTCAAAAAAAATGTTGTGGGAGTTTTTTTTCTATATACCTCATATATCTATGGTTAATCTATCTAAATCATACTATGTGTGTCCATCTACTTGAGGAACTTCTGCAAGTAAAAAAAATTGAAAGTTGTTATAGTTAAGGAAAGCTCTTGCTCTTATATTACCTGTTATGAGAATGGAGTTGATAAAAAAGGACTATAAAAAACCAAACTTAAGCTTTGAAATTTGTTTCTCATATAATTTTTCCAATAAAATAAAGGATAAGAATATGTCACAAAAATCTTTAGCATTACTTGAAAGGCATTTAATGACAATGGGGTTTATTAAGTCAAAGATTTCTCTAGCAAATTCTTTATTAGTCCTCCAGGCAGACTAATTCTCTGCTTAAAAACATCAAATATAAAATTAAATTATTAAAGTTAAATTAAGAAATCAAATGATGTCAGCAAATCTATTGAAGTGACAGTTTCTTGTTATGCCTTTTAGAAAAATTATTGAAGTGACTGTAAATTGTTGAATACCTTAAAGTTGACATTTTAAAATATCTCTTCCACAAAACACTCGTAGCCATTGGCTAACAAATTGTCACAATTTCAAGCTAATATAACAACTACTTCAAAAAGTTCTTAATGGTGGTGACAAATAAAATTGAGGACAATAAGGAATTCGCTTCATAGATGCCTTTGAGGGTGAAAAGAGTAAAATTGATTGTTGTCCAATAAAAAAATTCCAAGAGTAGAGAAGCATTCAGGTGTTCTACCCCTTCTTGCAAATACTTAACGTGCATTATTGCAAGTTGCCCAATAATCTTTAGATTATTTAAGATTTTGCCCAAATTCAAACTTGTCGGTGGCTGCCCCATCTCGAATTCGTTGCTATCTATTCTCTCCAACACTATCAATTTAATTTCTAATTTCTAACAATCAATATAAAGTAAGGGAATTTTTTGGTTTAATGAATAAATAAAATCTGCTCAACATTGAAACAAAAAGCAAAATCAAATCTTTGAATGTATATAAAATATATAAATTGCAAGAGCTGCTAAAGTATAAATAACCTGCTTTCCATGGCTGGTTAATTATGTCCAAGTATCCAGATAACCTTGAATTTTGTATTTGGAACTTGGTTACTTTAAAGTTTATTCATCTCCCTCGTTTGAAATTGAAGTCATTCGGTGATGATGATCAGCTGAAGGAGCTCAGTGGTGATATTGTTTATTGTTGCTTGTCATCCCCTTCTTCTAATCCTGATTCAGTAGTCTTCTTAAGGCGCTAATTACCAAGCCTAACATTTTTTTCTATTTGCTACGCAATAATAGAAGAAAATGGACAGAAATGTCGTATGCTAACTAAATCAGAAAAATATCCGATCACGAAGATGATTCGATTGAAGACTTGGAAGACTTGGCTCTCTCCAATGGTAAAGTATACGCCACTACTCTTCGTGGAAGTTTTTTACAGATTGACATACAAGTTAATCATAACAGTAAGAAGAAAGAAGTTGTCATCAGTTTGTTGCCATTTGGAATTTTACACCAATCATTTTCAAGTCATTTCTTCTATTATGACCACTTGTCGGGATGTGATACGGAATTGTTCATAATTCGTGTATCTTTTAAAAATTTTCAATGGAGAGAAATTCAATCCATATATTTGTTCAGATTGGATTTCTCCAGTATGACGTGGGGGGAAGTGGAGGAAGTGAAAAATGTCAAAGATCGTGTGTTCTTTTTAGATGAATTTATCGGGCCACAAATTTGCTGTCGTGCAATTGAATCAGAAGCAGGAAATTATATACATATTATTCAGGATTCATGCAAATTATAATCATACAAGGAAGATAAAATCATATTTTTATCTTTTTTACCTTGTCCAGATTTTCCACCGGCCCGGCCAAGGCAACACCATCACTCCGTGTAGGTAATGCCTGAAAGCAGGTATACTATTGTTCTATTATATTGATTTTTGGTTAATAATGAAGACTCTGCAAATCCAGCAGGCCTTGATGGGATACTACCCTTACTATCCTCAAGGTCCACATAACTGAATTCTTTTCCTTCAGCCTCAATTTCATCATCGAGTGGTTTCCATATACACTGATATTTTATGGCCACTTGAATAGCAAAGTATGTATTGTGCAAATTTTATTTAGATAAAAGAAAAAAAAAATCCTTGAACATTGTGGTTCTTATATTAAAACTTACTTGAACTCTTAGAGACATTTTGTTAAACAGCTTTAAGCCATTGTTAATTAAAACCAGTAACTCAAAACACACACACACAAAGGGGAAAAAACAGGTTAATTTATTGGTACCCAAGACTAAAAAGCAAAACAATAAAATTAATTACCAATTCTGAACCGCTTTAGTGTAATTCACTCCATGAATCATATCTTCAACAGAGCCAGTCTGCCCAAGATAACTCCGCACAAAGGGAAGCCTTTGACGAAATTCTGATCAATTTAACCAAGAAACATAATTGTAAACATCAAACCAAACAAAGTTAAACCCTCAGACAATGGGTTCTTATTTCTTCTAGAATTTCATACATTTTGTAAGAAACCAAACTGAAATTGAAGAAATACCAAAGTGTCGAGGAAGAGAAGAGCCAAGAGGAGAAGGTCTTAGATCTTCGTTGATCTCATGTTTCTCTCTCTTCAACTTAGTCTTCTTCTGCTTTGCGTTTCAAGCTTCTGCTTCTGGATCGTACATTAGGGGTTGGGTATGAGAGTTTTGGGGCTGGAATTAGGGCTGGGTATGAGAGATAAGAGATTTAGGGGAGTTGAGAGGGATCGAGTTGGCTGGGTATGAGAGATAAGAGATCTGTTTGTGGAAGAACTATGTTTATGAAATTTGAATAGAGAGAGACAGAGATAAGAGCTCTGTTTGTGAAATTTGAATAGAGAGAGAGCTGCTGACGTGAAATTTTGATGGGACACTTATGTATTTTCTCTCTCTGCTCTGTTTTATATTATAGATTTGCAAAAAGGCCCAATTATTAGACTCTATTTAACAGGACTAGGAAACCGAGATTCGTGGAGTTTGGGGGATTGCTTAAGTGGGGAGGGAGGTGTCAGGCACCCCCTGACTTCCGTGAAAACACGGTTACTGCGTCTTTTCAATTCCCTAATTTATTTGAAATGTGTGTGTGTTGTAGTTAATTGGGCCTAAGTGTTTTATTTAGAAGTAGTGCTATGCCTCTTTTGCACATATATACAAAGGGTTTGACTTGTATAAAAGTTCAATTTTAATACAAGACATATAAAATGATGTTTTGAAAACAAGTTTTCAAACCCTTATGCTCACATAGTAATTAAGACCTTTGATACTTCCATTTTATTCCATATTCAGTTTATTTTGATTTTATTTTCGAGATTCGAAGTATCTTTGACAAAATAATATACATACATGTGTCGGGCTCCTTATAGGCATGAAAGCCTTCAAAGTATGTCTGAGCACCACACATATAACTTGCAAACTAGTTGTACAATTGAAAAGGATCCATCATGGGAAACAGATCTAGATCCGTCGGCTAGATTTTATATCCCGTGGCTCCTAGGCTCACATAGTATCATATGAATAGCCTGCATAACAAATATATTGAAATGAAACAGATATTGAATCTAAACGTCGCAAAACAAAGAATTCATCAGTTAAATCCTTGCATGCGCGTAGCCAAAGTTTCGAGCTTCCTCTAGATACAGATCTAGGGTTGCGCGGTTGCTTAATATTTACAAAACTAAAAAGAAAACTAGATTTAAATAAATCTTAGCCATTCTAGCTCAACGGTTCCATTTTTACAACTTTTGAACCAGGTAAAAGTTAGATATGGTTAGATTTAGATAAATCTAGTCCACATATTTAAATATTACAAATTTACATTGAATGAACAGTTAAAACTGATATTTAATCATAGTAAACAACTAATATATATATATATATATATATATATATATATATATATATAACCCGGATTAGGAGCATACTCCTTAAAGAGTATTCTGCCCTTAAAGAGCATTCTCCTTTAAAAACCCGGTCTTTTATATCTCTCTCCTCACTCAGTCGATAAAACAAAGACATAAAGGCAGAGCTTCGCGCTACAAACTACAAAGGCAGAGCTTCTCGCTACAAATCGATTCCCTTTGAAATCCATTGTTGCAAAATCGAAGAGAGAGAAAGCATTGCACTAGAAAATCTCAGCCATTATGATTGTTGCAAGAGAAAGCCAACCCAAGCCCTAAAACTCAATTGATGCAAGAGAGAATGCCAAGCTCGTGAAACGCGATCCCCTCCAGGAAATCGAAGCCCAGAGTAGTCTTCAGAAGCCGTGACGTGTGACAAAACTTCTCCAAATGCCCTCAGTTAGTGACCCTTGAAAATCAGTAAGTGCATTCCTGTTTTATTTTTAAAATTTAGGTTTTTTTTGTTGTAAATAGAAAGCTTAATTTGAAATTTATTACGCTTAATGTTGTGTCTTTTTTTGGATTAGTGTGAATTTGGGACAAAATTAATGAATTTTAATTGGTGATTTCACAATTTCAAGTAAATTTTTGTTTGTCCAGGTGTAAATATAATGGATGACATGTACAATGAAGTAGGGAGTTGCGGGGATAATGTAGAAATGAATTTGGAAATTGAAATAGATGGGGATGACTCGAGTGGAGAGGGGTTGAATGTGAATACTAATACTGTTGTCTACTATCCTCAAGTAGCAGATGAGTTTACACCTAAGATTGGTCAAGAATTTCAAACATTAGATGAGATTCACACGTTTTACAATACATATGCAATGCATGCTGGATTTAGTGTACGAAAGTTTAATGAGAAAAAAAGGGCGAGTAGCGATGAGATTTATAGGAAGGAGTATGTGTGTTCTAAGCAAGGAAAGGGTAAACTATTAGCCGATGTGGTCGTAAAAAGAAAACGTGGATCTACAAAAGAAGGTTGTGGTGCAAAAATTACAGTGGTAAAGAGAGATGACTTGTACGTAATTACTAAAATTGAGGAGGGTCATTGTCATCCATTGTCAACTCCACATAAGAGGCATTTGTTACGATCGCATCGTAATATGTCAATTGCCCAAAAATCATTGTCTCAGAAACTTGGCACAGTGAATATACCACAATACCAACAATACAATTTTCTTGTAGTGCAGGCGGGTGGTTTTGAAAATATTGGTTGCACGCAACGAGATTTATATAACTTTGAAAGAGACAAGTGCAATGACTTGAAGGGAAATGATGGGGATATGTTGAATGAGTACTTACAGTTAGAACAAAAAAAGAATCCTTCATTCACTTTCACAATTGACACAGACGATGAAAATTGGATCACTCGTTGTTTTTGGGCCGATGCAACGTCTAGACGGGCTTATAGATTTTATGGTGATGTTGTCATTTTTGACACCACGTACAATACTAATCGTTACGAAATGATATTTGCACCACTAATGGGGGTTAATAATCATGGTCAAACTACTGTATTTGGTTGTGCTTTCTTAAGTGATGAGACCATAGCTAGTTTTGAATGGCTTTTCAAGTGTTTTTTGGAAGCAATGCCAGGCAATGCACCTGAGATGATTATCACCGATCAGGATCCAGCTATGACAAATTCCATTTCACATATGCTTCCTAATACATTTTATAGGTATTGTAGTTGGCACATATTGACCAAATTCTCAGAGAAGATTGACTCAATAAAATACAGCGCTTATTATAAAGAGTTTGCTGATTGCATTTGGAAGTCGGAGAATGTGGAAGATTTTGACTCTACTTGGGTAGCGTTAATGGAGAAAAGTGGGTTGAATGCTAATAAATGGCTACAATCAATGTATGACATCGGTTGTAGATGGGTACCCGCACATGTGAATCATGTTTTCTCGGTCGGCATGTCAAGTAGCCAACGAGCGGAGAGTTGTCATGCATTTTTTAAAAATTTTGTTTCTAAAAGGAATTCTTTAGTGGATTTTATGATTCAATTTGGGAGGGGCCTTCAGCAGCAACGACACAATGAGTTGGTTTTGGATAACAAAGATTTGGTTGAGAGACCGAGAATGAAATATCGTCATGACTTCTTAGTTCAAATGGTTGACATTTATACACACTCAATATATTATAAATTTGAAGAAGAGTTGTGTGAGAGCTTGAATTATAGGTTTGAACTTCTGACGGAGGATGTCAACCACCGTGTATATAAGATTTACCAAAGGAATGTCAGCAAGTTTAAAGTAAGAGAAATCCAGTATGACATCTCGTTGGATTATGCAACATGTACTTGCAAAAAGTTTGAAAGTTTGGGAATCCTATGTCGGCATGTGATAGCTTATTTGCATAAGTTTCATGATCTTGACAAATTGCCTACAAAATACATTTTAAAAAGGTGGACAAAAGGAGAAAAATCAAGTGGTGTAGTTGATGATAATGGTGTGGAGATAAAAGATGACAAGCCATACTTACTCTTGCGGAGTCAATTGATTCAGCAATCTCTAGAGATGATTGATAGTGCTCTCACAAATGAAGAAACAACAACTGTATTAAAAGAATGTTTCGATAAAGGTCAAGAAAAGATCAAGCAAAGAATCGGGAATAAAGGTTCCAAACGAAACAATGAAATGGAGTCTGGTGGAATGAGTGAATCCAAGTCAGTTAACATGACTGGGACTTGTGAACATAATTATATTGAGCTGAACCAAGTGCGTGCAAAAAGGTGTGGCAAAAGGCTGAAGGGTGACAAAGAAAGGGCTTTGGGGAAAACAAAAAACCCCAAGGGGAGACGTTGTCATGGATGTGGAAAAGTTGGTGTCACACACGACAAAAGAAACTGTTCGGCTCTTAATAATCGATAAACAAGTTTAATTATTTTGACTTTGTTATTTGATTTAATTTAACTTTGCTATTTGTTTACATTTGACTTTGTCATTTGTTTAAATGTAGAATTGGAGAATCAAATGTTGATGCTACTCAGGATCCAAGTGTAGATGATGAATGTGATTCACCCACAGGTGGAATTTTATTTCTATGACATATCTTGTATATCTATATCTTTGTATTACCTTGAATTTTTTTTCTACAGAGTGTCCTTCAGAATTGCACTAATCATGGGAGTCACTTATGGTATCAGTTACAAGTCAGGTAGTTTTTGATATCGTGTTCAATACTGCCTTAGTGGGAATCTGTAATTTTAACCCAGTTGTATCATCAGCTAGAGTAGAGCAGCTTTTATACTGTTCACTTTATTCTTTTCCCAGTCTAGAACCCCATCTTTTTTCCTCTTCTTCTCTTCCAATGCTCTGTTCATTTTTTCTTGCAGTTACTACTACTAACATATGGTTTCAACAATGTAGCAGGATTCCTTCGACATGGTTCAAAGACTTCTACTAATGCAAATAATGTAGAGAATTACTTCGACAATAATGTAGAGTAATTGACAATTGCAGCTTTTGATTGCAGTTTCAACACTGGTGTAGTTTAACAATTGCAGCTTTTGATGGTGTAGTTTAACAGTTGCTCAGAATGAAGATGTAATAGAGCAGTTTAACAGTTTCTAGTTTAACAGCTTTTGATGGTGTAGTTTAATAGTTTAACATATGGTTGCCGTCTTTCCTAGTTTGAGTCACAAAGTCCTTGTTGCAGTACACCAACTGATTGCAGTTTCAAATTTGATTTTGTCATTTGTAATGTAAACATTGTAATGAATTTCCTTGTTGCAGTCACTTGTTTGACTCAGAATTGTAATATACATGACATGGTGTACAGGAATTTCTTTAAGTGTAATGTACATGTTAGTTAAAACTTAGAAATTGGATATGTGCCATCAAAGTAATTGTTAATATTCTATATACAAACTGGAGGATTAAATACTACAGGAATCAACTAGTAGTAATCAACTTTGCTTCATTGCAATCAATTCATTACATTTCAAAGATGGACTTCACACAACCTATCTTTTCCATTTCCCAAATTCTAATTACAAATTTCTCGGATTTAAGCATCTTCTTGCACAGAGATGGTTCCAAAGAAATTCCAAAGTAATAAAATCAAGGAAACCCATATGATTATCTTGTAAATCCTATGTTTGCGTCTAACATTTTGAGCTTCATCTTCAAGAGCCCTTAACTTCCTCAACAAACCAGGAATCACTTGGATAGCTCTCGGCTGCATCGGAGGATCATACCACATGAAATACCCGCAACCATGAGGCTGTCAAAAAAGAATTTATTTGAGAACAAACTTCATATTAAAGGAAATTGAATATAAATTACTTACTCTTGCAGTTTGACATCCATAGAATTGACGAACAGGATTCAAATTAGTCCAAGAAGTTATCAACATAGCCGGGCGATGACAATGACAGTGGTTAACTGCGGCCATTTAAGTTGACTCTTTCCTAGTTTAACTGAGCCCTTAATCAGTTTCAAATATACAATAAAGTAACAAAGCAAGTACCATATTCATAACTTTACTTAAAGATGCAAGGAATTAAATCAAGTATCATATTCATAAATCCCACAGCTCCTCTGAATCATGAAATCATCTTGTCCATATTTAAATAACATTTTTTTTCCGGACCAGCTGAGTTGGTTGAATTAAATCATAGAAACCAAAAGGATTTACTAGTTCACTTCCCACAAAATACCCCACCACAGAAAACAACACAATCCACCCAAAAATGATGCCAACTCTAAGATTCACCCAGTCCACTTTTTGCTAATAATATACTTTGACAAAGCTAACACCTGTTCACAATAAAATTTATTCCTCTTCCACAAATCAATACACTACAATTTTCCCAATTATAAAGAATAAACCCTAGATTTCTTACTTGACAACCCATATGAGGAAAACTCATAAAGAATAAACCCTAGATTTCTAATGCGACAAACAAAAATTACAAACCCAAGTTTAACTTTACCTTCCGTCTGATTCAGTATCGCGTGAGAAAGAGGGGGATGAGTTGGAGAGAGAAAAATCGATTTGCTTGGCTTTCTCTCTTGCAGCAAACTTGAATCGATTTTGGGGGACCCTTAGAAACACGGCTTCAAGTTTGAGAGATGTCAAGGGCTTCGATTTCTCTGTCTTGCGATTTTACGATTTCTCTCTCTTCGATTTTGGCAGTGGACGATTTCAAGGGAGATGATTTTGGCAGTGAGGGATTTCTAGCGAGAGATGTATGTTTGACAGTGAGGGATTTCTAGCGAGAGATGTGTCTTTGTTTTATCGACTGAGTGAGGAGAGAGATATAAAAGACCTAATTTTTAAAGGAGAATGCTTTTTAAGGGCAGAATACTCTTTAAGGAATATGCTCCTGATCGGGGTTGTATATATATATATATATATATATATTAAAGCAGGAAAAAGCCACAAATTAACAATCCAGACCAAACTATTAAATATAAATATATATGATTATATATATTAAAGCAAAAAAAAGTCACAGATTCGCAATCCAGGCTAAACTGGTATATATATATATATATATAAGCAGATAAAAGCTTCGGATCGAAAGAGATCTTACAGTGTGTAGCGAGGAATGCTTTAAACTACTTTTGAAGCTTGAAAACTCAGTTTTCACCGGTTAAAACTTGATATGTTGTAATACATATGTATACAATTGTTTACAAATAACAATATCAAAGTTTGGAATACTGTAGGAGCGGTTAAGAGCTGAAATGGGTGGAATTTTCTCTCTTTTTCTATTTTTTTTCTCTTTTTATAGCTGATGGGGGTCTTATTTATAGACAAAAATAGTTGCGGGTCTACCTGTGGCTGACCCAGGTGGGCCCGGCCCCGTCGGTCCTATTTTCTCAAAGTACGTGCACTTGGATCAACACGCAATCTACTGGAACCTTCATAACTTTCAATCCGGGAGTCTAATGGAGGCGTGCCATATCATTCCGGAAAGCTCTTTCTGAGAGCTACGCAATGACATAGGGCTTGCCATTTTTCGAATATGAGAAGATGAGTCCATGACCGAACAGACATTTTCGAGTCTTCCTAGGCAGTCCGTTGAGCTGTTTTGCGTAGTTTGCGTTCGAAAGTGCTGTAATGGCTTTTTGTGACCCTATTTGCATCTGTATTAGGGTTGTTGAAGTTGACTTATCAAAATGACTGTGTTGCCCTTCTGGAGGTTGTCTCCAGGGTTGACGGGGCTTTTGGCTGTCCTCTGGGGTTGTCTCCAAGGTTTGATTGCTGCCAACTTTTCTTTTCCTTAGAGTTGATCTCCAAGGTTGATTTGATGTTCCATAGGGATGTCCTCGTGGATAGATTTGATGTTTGTGGTCCTTCAGAGTTATCTCTGGAGCATAAAAAAGATACTTTTGCCCTCCTGCATAGTTAGTAACAGAAAAACGAAATTTCGAGTGTCTACACTATATTCGCTCAATAAATAAAATTTATTCATAACAAAATTTCTTTAATTTGAAAAAAATTAGGATAATGATATATACACACCCTATATTACTAGTTGCACACTTATAAGTGACTAATTAATCTTTAATAAATGAGAGTATGAGACCCAATTCATTTATTTATCTTTTTTTTACTTTTACCCTTTATCCTATTACACATAATAATTTTTTAAAAATAATAATATAAACAAATAAATATGATCATGGTTAGTTAGACACTACATAATATCAATAAAAATATAAAGACAAACTTAACATCATAATTGTCTTTTTCAAAAATATAAAATGTTCGTCTTAGAAGAAAATTAGCACCTAAAAAGAGTCATCCTAGTTTTGCGATAATAATATAAAATAAAATATTATTCATTTTACATTCATTCATTAGTTCAATTATTTACTTTGAAATAGTAAATTTATTTAGTATTATTATTGAAAAATAGGATGATTTTTTCTTTCTTTTTTTGGGTCTAATTTTCTCCACGTGAACTTTGGTCCACCATATAACTCGGGCCCTAATAATCACGCCCCAACATGAACCAATTATGAAGTTTTATTTTTCTTTATGTTTTGATAATATAACATTTAATTCCATCTTCGATATATAATTGTTGTGTTTTTTTATCCCCATTTCTCTATAACAAGCCATATTTTAGTTATTATACTTGTTAGAATTCTAAGGTCAGGAGCCACCCCGAAGGCACTAAGTCTACTATATAGTATAGTACTAAATTGTGTTTTGTTTTATAGTTATTATTATCATATGATAGAGGGGATAAATAAGTGATTTACTTGCATTTAGATGTGTAACTAGTAATCTAAGATAATTAAAGGTAGCTGCTATCCACATTGCTTATTGACATCAAATATCGTACCCAGTAGTAGTTTTTAGTTAGTTGACAATAGTTAGTTGACAATAGTTAATAAAAATCAAATTTTAAGACATGTTGTTAACCAATTTAATATGGAGAGAAAACATTAAAATACAGTATAAATTACTTATGTGAGCTTACATTGTACAACAACTGCTGCTTCAAAGTTCAATAATAATGAAGAGCTTCGGACCATCAATTTTTATTTCTAGTTTCAAATTTTTCTGTCACTGTTAGTGTGATTGAAATTCACAACTTAGACTAACATTTACATTGTTCCTTGAAGCTGTATGTAGTAAGCATATACCAACCCAGAATTACAACTAGCTCCTGATTCAAACTACCCAGGTCTTCAAATAGAGCATCCAAGGATTACGACAGTACTGCTCCTCAAAAGTGGCTTCTCCACAAGATTCTGAAGCAAAGTTTGCCGGGAAAAAAATGGCTATTCTCTACATGACTACTGTACATGAGGATTTTGCTTCCTGATGAAAATCCTTGGACCTTTTAGAGGTGCGCTATTTCCCTTCCTTTGAACTTACAAGAAAGGCGAGGATGGTAGTTTTCAGCTCTCGGGTGCCAACTGTTGGAAGCATTTGAATTCATATTATGTAAATTGTAGTAGACATCCGAAGAGTATATACTTGGATGAACTTCAGCTGCTCCTGAGTCTGAATATTCAGGATAAGAATGTGCACGAGTTTCACTGGAACCCAAAAAAAAATGGAAGGCCAGATTAGATATGCTAGTTCAACCAAGTATAAATCACTCTTATGAAAGTTTTAGGCCATGTAGAATGAGCAAGCGAAGGAAAAAGTAAAAACCTACCCGTTAGCTGGAGATCTACCCTGCTTATTCCACGTGATTGGTAAAAGTGGCTTTGAATCCTTGTGTTTATTCCAATCTCGTGGAGAAATAGATGTCTCCTGGAAAATAGGACTTTCAAAAATTAAACTTTATATACACGCGTTACATTAGTATACAAGTAAACATACTATATATTAGTAAACGTTGCTCACTTGTTGGGAAAAGAACAAAAGAGCAAAGATAGTATGTATGCATCAGTACAAGTTTTGCACAACTGTTGGGAAAAGGACAAGAGATTCTAGCAGTAGGATACTTATAAAATGATTGAGATCAACAAATGGCTTTTATATCACTTACATTCAACTTCAGACCAGAAAACTCTTGCCTGCAACTTGAAATGTTTCGATCATGTAAATTCCTCAAGAAAGGATGGTCAAGTAACATTACGGCTGTTGGTCGGTCTACTGGATTTCTCTGAAAGCACCGTCTGAGGAAATCCTTTCCTTCTGCAGATAATGTTTCTGGTATGGTTGGGGATCTGTGCAAGACCTGGAACATGGCTTGCACCTAATGGATATGCACAAATAAACAACTTAAATAAATTAAGTATAACAATTAAAAAAATCACTATATCAATGGGTACCATTTCTTCTCTATGTACCATTTGTTGAACATAAATACAATTTAACAGTCATAACTCATAACACATTGGAATCAATGGACATTTCATTTTCAAAAACCAATCATGAATTCTTCCCCATGAACTTGCTACACATAGTGGTTGTCATGAACAATTAAGTATTATGTTTCTATTCAACAAAGATAAGAAAATATTACCATGCAATGTTAATTTGTCTAAAAGAAAGAAGAATTGTTTGCTAAAAGGAGAGGGCATTTTTTTTGACATTTCATGGTACTTGCAAAGACTTGAATTATCACATTGCTCGTGAATTTAAGGAGATAAAAGTAAGGGATTCTTATGATAATAGAACCAGACAATCATGCCCTCCATTGCATCTTGATGCATAACATGGTAGAATAATGTACATACAGCAAATCATTTAAGATTTGGAGTAATGAAAAGATTTATTGAATTTCTTAGTGTACAACAGTATTAAGTATCAAGTGAGCATTAAGATAGAAGAAAAGAAAACTCGAGCATCTCATTGCAAATCCAAATCCAATATATAAGAGATGATTCAAATGCTCTAGAAGACTAGAACCACAAGCATCTCATTTTAAATCCTGGATAGAAGAGAGATGCGGTCACTTAAATCTTCATTGTGCTCCATAACCTAACGTTAACATTTACAGAAGTTTTGTACAAGATGATGAATTGGTGCAAGGACAATGTTGCTTTTTTGCTGATAGGTACATTAATGGTCTAGGTCTGCACTTGATTGGCAGTTGGCAAAAAGCACTTTCCAATTGGCTATCTGGTTTGACTTTTCAAACAATCACAAGCACCCAATTTCTTGAAGGTTTAGTATTTCTTTTTCTCAAAAGTGGTCAGATAGGCTGCACTGGATTTTTAATATTACATTTTAAAAAAAAATTATAAAACTAAAGTGAAAAACAAAATCTTTTTTCCAATTGTTTATCTTGGCACCCAGATTGGAACCTGTGACACTGACCTGACTTTATCCAATTGTTACCACAAGCCATTGACTTGTAATACTCCATAATATTTTGTGTTATTTGAGAACTTCTGGTAACATTAACTCATGAAGTAAAGGGTACACCAAACAGACATTAATAAGAATTCAAAGACGTCACAGCCACATACATTACAGAATCCATTTGTTCATAATCAAAGTATAAGAAGACAATAAATTAATAAAATATTTTTGGTGGGAAGCAACACATAAAGATGACATCACACCAGAAGAAAATGTATTATAACCATCACACCCAGTAGGCTGTTATTTTTTACCAGTATCAACTATCAAGAGCTCTATTTAAAAAAAAAAAACTGAAAGTAGAACTACAAGCTCTAGTGATGGAGGAAGGCCTGACACTTCAAGTTTTATAACAAAATCAAGTAATTTAAACAGGCTGTCTCTAGATTTAGCAACTCACACAAAAAACAGGAGTCAAATGCCACAATAGGCCAACTGGCCAAGCAACTTGGTATTAGAAACACACATTCAGGTCTACTCGGTGGAGATAAGGAGAAATTTCAGTACTCGAATCGAAAGCCATGTATGGAGTTATTAGATGGGAACACCTTCCCTGAACCCCAAAAGCACAAAAAGTAAATACATGTGCAGAAAAACAGTCAGAATAAACAGAATGGGGTCAGTTTGTGGATAGGTCACAACCATACACACATTCCTACCCACACGAGCATCATCCATACACAAAATGAAAAGGAAAAAGGCAAATACCAATCTTGTATCTCTTTAAGTAGACATAGGCACCAGTGGAGTAACAAGTCCATTTAAATGCAGGGCACTCATGAGTACATTCACAAAAAGTAAGGCTGAAATGAAGAAGAAACGAATGAAACCCTTACTTCACTGATCCTGGAATAACAGTAAAAGAATTACCCTTTTCCAGATACCATGAAAGCAATAAGCTAATTGTTGATTGTCCAACAAAAAACCAGGAAGATCAGCATCCTCAAAAAACCTCCTGTCCTCCTCCCAAATATGCCAAAAGAGACAAAATGGAGTCATTAACCAAATGTCACATGCTAAAAATCATCTCGTTCACCAACTCTGACATACCTTGAGAACCCGAAATAAAGAGACATCCTCTACAACATCCCAGAAAACCAAACATTTTGCTTGCCTAACAATCTTATGCAGAACAAACTTGTCCCACAAAGCATCAACTAAAGAACACACCAAATAACCTCCCACGCAACTTTGAGCTCTCAATTCACATCAAGAATTGTAAAATAGCAAAAAGCACATAAACGAAGTAACCCTCGAATAAACCATAAGATAAAAAATAGCATCCTTCTACACTTTTTTTTTTTGCTTAGTTTTAAAGTCCTTCTACACCTTCCAGACTAAAAAGCAATTACATAGCCTTTCCATTGCCTTGTATCTATGCCAAATGGCTCTCCAAGGTCAAAGTAAATATTCTTTCGAAAGAAAAAGTAAATATTCTTATGTAATATTAGATAATTTAAGAAAGTTCATGGTATACATTTTTATTTTTTATTTCTACTTTTCTGAGGGATGGAGTTTCTATCAAAGATATCTTTATTAATCAGCAACTATAACCACTCACCTCTCATTTTGAGAAACTATCTGATACTATTGAAAATTTGAAGCCTCAGAGCTTGGGTTCAATACTAATAACTCTGAAAAATATTATTTTGGTGAAATATTAAACAGCAGGAATGTTGACAAATTTTGACTAGACTGACTTAGGAATATATGCAGCTAATTACATGCTTACCCCAGTAAACTCACTCCAAGGGGGTTTTCCAGTCAGCATCTCAATAACTGTGCAGCCCACACTCCATATGTCAACAGCAAAGGCAAGCTCTGGATTAGCATCTTTTCCCAACATAGACTGCAAAACCTGCACAAAAAGAAATAAGGAAAATATTTTACTGTAAGCAGCTACGAGCCAATCTATTAAATTACAAGAACAACTTGAGACACCTCTGGAGCCATCCAATACGGACTTCCCTTCAAAGAAAGATTAGCTGCACATCCTGTAAGCTGAATACAACAAACACTGTAACATTAGAGTGAAAGGGGAGTGGAGAATTGATTAAAACCGAACTACATGAATGAAGCTCAAATGAAAAACAAACGACATACAAATTAATAAAGTATGTCAATCATCACAGCCCCGATATGCATCTCCAAATAGATTATAGTCATGTATGAAGTGGGTATTAATCTCGTAATTGCATTATATACTATTCGTGTGCGTTTCGTGCCAAAAACCACTTCAATGATTATGTGTAGATAATTTGCCATTTTTATCTTCTAGAGGTTCCTTATTATACCTACAGAAACTTTGTTGCAGCCATATTGACTAGCACATATTTTACATTGCTGTTTTTCCTGACACAACTTTTTTTGTATAATTTATTCAACTCATCTTATGGTTTAAAATGGTTTCAGCCTTTCTTACTGATCCTCACTGACTGTACGATCTATGTTTTATTACACTCTTTTACATAATTTTCCATATTGAAAGACCTAATACAATGCAACCTAGATACACTAACATACAAGATAGTACAGTCAACCTCTATTTGAGGAAACAAGTGTGACATTTGCATGCTTCAAATAATAATTGGTTTCTCCTGCAGGAATAATATTATTTCAAGTTTGAATCCATTTACAATTTCTTCAATGGTTACCTGACCAAATAACGCCAAATTTATTTCTCTAAATTAATTGAATTATTTTCTCAATTCCTGAAAAGAAAATTCTAGTCCTTTTCAGAAAGAAAGTCACTGATTATTGTTTATCGTATCAATTTTTCTTCTACGCACCAAGTAGACCAATAAAGGTCAACTAAAATAGTGTTGTAAATTTCCAGTCAACTAATTATGCTGGAAGTTCGAGAAAATGTATTATATGGTTAATAAACAGATGAAAAGTCTAAGGTTAAAAAAATAATTTTCATGTACAAGATAAAGATACAAAGCATGAATTAAATAATATCAATGCTTAATGAATTTCAGAGCTCACATGTTTTGCCAGCCCAAAGTCAGCAAGCTTGACAACGCCAGATGCATTAACAAGCAAATTTGCCCCTTTAATGTCCCTGTGTAACACAATCAGCAAGCTAAGTCATTACAATCTATAGGTCAATACATTTGATCATCATTTTTAACTACCTCCCGACCAATGAGAAAATAAAACAAGAACCACGAGTAATCTCTTAGTTACTGGAATGGCCATTTAAGAAATTCACTTCTCCTTTTAAAACATTGTGGTTGTTCATCAGGTGTCAAACAATTTTTTTTTATCTAAAACTATCTAAAGCAATCTGCAATTTTAAATAGAGTTCACTGCAAATATAAGTTCATCAATTCTAATTTGGGGGGAGGAGGGGGAGAAGGTCACCTGTGAATTGTCTTTGTGCTATGCAAATATGCCAACCCTGAGAGAATATGTCGGGTGAAATTGCGAACTACAGATTCCGTTACAGCTTCTAAGTGCTCTCGAACATAGTTATTAATTGATCCAGGATGAACATACTCGAGATATATGCAAAACCGATCCTCAACCTGCAAAAGATATAGAGTTTTATCATCTCTCGTATTCATGAGACATCTATAAGCAGCAAAGTCAGACTAATGCAAGATAATGTGAAAAAAAAGAAATACTTACTATTTCACTTCCAAAATACTGTACAATGTTTGGATGCTCCAGCTGCTGAAGAACTTTGATTTCCTGAAACAACATAATAGAGTGAGAACAAGAAGATGCTGTTAGAAGCAGTTAGCAGATTTCAGTAAATGTCAATCAGAACATGTTTCTGCATGTTCCTCAATCCTTAATGCATGTTATGAATATGTTTGTGTCCGACACATGTTGTTTAATCCCAAAGTACCAATATGACTCCTCCTAGGACACATCCACAGCTCCATGCTTCCTGGATCATAGTAATGATAGTTTTTCTAAACTTGAAATGTCTATAGCATAACCAGCCCACATGCGTAAGCTGGCAGCTTCATCTACTAAAACGGAGTATTGTGGGAATTTGGATAAACATGCAAGGACTCAAAAAATATGCAAAGCACTTATTGTGTTTTGACTACAGACATAATAGAAAATAAATCCAAAACTTCCTCACCTAAGATTGTGGCAACTTGATCAACCTACTTCTGAAATTTAATAAAACTCCTTCATGAGTTTATGTCCTCTCATTAATGAGTTTATCTAGAAACCAAATATTAATAAATACAAATCTACAGGATGGAAATACTATGACTTTGCAACAGTATAAGGAGGGATCTACAGTATAACCTGCTCCAACTGTTTTATACATTCAGCGGATTTCGAGTCACAAGGAATAACATCAACTTCTTTCATAGCACACATAGCTCCATCTTCACTGTAAAGAAAACAATAACAAAAAAATGAGATATAGCACCATTTTCACAGATTTATCATACATGACAATACTACACCAGATACAATAGAATTTTTCTTACCTGCTGATTCCAACATACACGCTGCCATATGTACCACGTCCAATGAGTTTTCCCTTTTGCCATTGACCTTTCATTGATGATCCATCCGTTGTGTGAGAAGAATTACTCGAGTGTGAAGGCACTGGAGATCCTGGTGGAAGGGGTAACGGGTGGACATTGGCACTATTACCTTCGGGCCAAGACACAGAACTTTCTGGGAGAGACTTAAAATGTGAATGCCATGCAACACCATTAGGATTCCTAATATTATGGCGGGGACTTTGTAATGTTGGGCTATGAACTGGAGAATGATCAGGGCTGGGTGTAATTCTTTCCGGCAACACATGGGAAGCAGAACCTGCAAGCTTATCAAATATTGAAACCTCTGAAGTTGATGAAACCTGAAATTCTCGAGGAACAGAATAAGACGAATGGAGAACATCCACTGAGCGAAATCTTTGTGGGCTAACAGCAGGACTTGAGAACCCACTGGTTGGAGCACTCCTTGCAGGAACATCCAGCCTGAAGCTGTGAGCAGTTCCAGTAGTATCTTGATGGAAACCCCTCCGATGATAAGTTGGTACTTTTGATGATTTTGAGGCAATATGATCTGTCGTCTTCCTGAAGGTTTCATGAGAAAAAATATCTGATATCAATATCATATCAACATTTATTTACTTAAAATAAGGTGTTTTAATGATAAAAGAAGACAAAACAGAAAAAGAAACGAGAGAACATAAAACATGGCATCCTATTTACCAACATATACATAATTTTTTCTAAGCTACACAGCAAAAATTTTGAAGAAAATAAATAATATTATAAAAATCTAACTTCGAATTCCATAAATAATTTTACACAATCTAAATTATGATCCTGGTATATCAAGTACAGCTAATCCAATATACAAGACAGTAGAGGTACATAATAATTGAGTAACACAGTAGACCATCAATAATTTCATTAAACAAACTCATCAAACCTGTTAACTAATAGGCATAAACATTAAAATTAATATCACAAAATATATACTTTCCTCATTTGATCATTCAGAAATTTGATATATTTACCTCCCCGTAGCAGAGCTCGATGAATTCCCACCCCCTGTTCCACCTCTTCCATGACCTTGAGACAGAAAATTATCATTTGCTTTAACAAGTGAAGGCGAAGGCGATACAGGAAGTGGCAAAGGTTGAGGCACAGCAGAAAAAGACCAATGCCTCAAATTAGGGGGTGACCGTGACCCTGAGTTTGGTGAAACAGGCAACGATTTCGACCGTTCATCAATCGGCTGCAGACCCAGATCAAATTCAGTCACATGGCGGAGCTTCCGTTGCCGTGTGAGTCGCCTTCTCGACTCCAGAGATCTTTCACTACCCAGAGGGGAATCAGAGGGTGAAGACGAAGAAGAAGATGGGCGGGAAAAAAATACATTTCTCAAAGAAGGCATCAGGCAATACTCAATACTACTTGTGACCAAACAAAATTATCAACCCACCAAACAAAATCCCCAAACTATAACCGAAAAAGCTTAAATCATAACACTACTGTGTAATTGAAGAATAAAATCCTAAAGCTACCAACACCCAGCTCAAGAAACTAAGTCAACGTTTGAATCAGAAAGCATAGCTTCAATTTCCATGCTTGTGTCATCTCCAAAAGTCAACAATTTACTCCTTCATATAAGTTGCAACTCGCAATAATCTATATAAAAATAATAGTGGAGTCGAGAAATTTAATTTTCCACAAGTCCGCGGGGCGTGGGAGTGAAGTGTGAAACTGAAATTAATTGAGAGGAAATTGTACTCGCCAGTTGAAATGTCAACTTGAATACCTGTAGAAAAAATAAAGGCATATTTGTCGCCACCGTGAGAGAGACTAATTAGAATGTACGGGCACTTTGTCAAAAGATATGCATAAACCTTAACGTCGCGGCCGTGCCAGATGAGCAAATCAACAATGTACGGAAATTCTTTACATTTTCTCTAATTTTGTCCGGTACTAGTGAGATTGTTGGTATGTTTTACCGTCCGGCCGACTTACCTCGCGGCGGAGCTTGGCTTCATGGCTTGTTTGATTTGTAATCTCACTTGGGTTGATTGGGTTCCGGAGTGTGAGTGACTAGGAATAAGATTATTACACACTTATTTTGGGCAAAATTACTCTTATTTTAATTTAGTGTCAGAATATTACATTACGCCTTACACACACTGTAAATATATTAGATTTAAATTTTTATTTAAAAGACTAAAATGATAATATAAAATACACATGTATAATATTATAATGACAAACATAAATATAAAAAAAAATACAAAATAGTGTGTTAAATTATAATTAATTAACTTACATAAATGAACGAATTTAATAATTAAAATCAATTACAATCATACATATATTATATGTATATATTTTTAATATTTATTTTTAAGTCATCAAAACTTTGACCGATTTTAACAGTTCAGTCATCTAAAATGGATTAAAAATAGTGTAAGAGATATCCATATAGTTAATTATCATAATTATATTAGGATATTTAATATTAGGGCAATATGGTCCTACACAATTTTGTATGTTTTATTTGTGTAAAGTCTGACAAAATTACTTCGTTTTGACAGATTTGTTTTTAAAAAAAAACAGCTTCTCTCCTCCCAAATTAGAAATCAAAAATAAATCTGTCAGAACGACGTTTAACAGACTGTGTACAAATAAAACATACACGGCTGTATATGATCATTATTCTCTTAATAATATATATACCTTGATAGATTTCATAACTTATAACTATAAATAATATAAGCACCCAATACAACATTGTAACAAAGTCTTTATTCAATTTAATTAATTAAATTTAGGAAATTATTATTTTTATAAGTAAAAATTGATATTTTTAAAAGGTCTCTCATACGAGTGTGGGAATAATTTACTATTCATGTGAAAAAATCTTGTAAAATTATAATTTTTGTTTGTAAAAATATCAATTAAACGCCTATTAGTATTAAATTATACATAAAATTTTATATATATTAGAAATTGGATAATATAGTTTTAGAATTAATTAATTTTCTATGAAGATTACATTACCAATAGTAATTTATTATTAATATTTTTAGATACGAATGTAAATACAACACAATAATCATCCACTCAAACCTACAAGATTAATAGGCACGTGAAACAGTGTTTTGTGTGAACATGATTTATTTATGAAAAAATCTATATGGACATAAAAATTGAATACGAATGTTTTAAAATTTTATATGTTAACGCTAAGATCTTTTTACGCGCCTCAATTACGTAACACGCGTCTATATCCCGCATTGATAAAACACAACAACACCTAAAAGCAGCGGCTTCAATGGTCGTGGAATAGCTCCGGCGTGAGAGTCAGTACAGACGATCACAAGGTTAACAATGGAGGATAAAATCTCTAGTGTATTGAGAGAGAAAAAATTATCAGTTGTGAGTGTGTACCTTTTTCTTGAAGACTTCCTTGCTATGTTATGCTCTCTAGCCTGGTTTACCGTGTCACCCACTACTTCTGACACAACCCCCTAATCTGATGGTTTCTGCATTGGTAGTGCGATCCACCACTACTGTGGTCCTTTGTTTATTCTGCGTGGTAGTCCAAGAATCTCATCCACATTAATGCATGACAGATACAATAGTCAATTGTCATGCTTTTTCAGCATTACCGGTCATAGATGGAGATATTTAATATCTAATGGATCCATCCACTAGCCCAATTCAATACTATAGAGATTTAAACAAGGATAATACAAAGACTGGACCCAATAACGTTAAGACCCAATAGTGGAGATCCAATGGACTAATCAAACAAGCAGGTCCAATCCATTCGGCCCAATAGGTAAAATATCATGACCCAACATTATACTTATATAAAATCTTAAAACACTCCTATGTTTACATAGAAAAAACTCCTTATTTATGCATTGACGACAAATTAACAATGAACAACCATAAATTATGTGCAAGTGTGAGACAATATGAATTTAAGTTAAAACTAGAGAAAGTTGCCGGCATCTAATTGAAAATGAGTCGGACAAAAATTTTGCAAGTATTATTGACTATGATTTTAGAAAGAAAATAAAAATGGGCATTTACTAATTATTATATATTTAATAAAATAATAATGTGTCAAATTATAATTAATTGACTTAAATGGATGAATCCAATAATTTAAACTAATTACAATTATACATATCATTTTGTATTCACTTTTAATCAAGGTTCTCGTAACCGAGCGTTCATCAAAGGAAAAAAAAGTGCAAGGGTGGATCTGAGTGGATGGGTCACTAGTCCAACCAATGGTTGAACCGTTATTTATCCAGTAACGTCATTAATTGTAAGACTCCAACTTTTATTAATAAAGAATAATTTTTTTCTCTAAATATCATTTTGAATATTAAGGTGTGAAATTGTTATAATGTTATAGTTGTGGGTAATATTTACAAATTTTATAAATTGAGCAAGTTGTTATAAAATATTCGATTGGTAAGGGAATATTCGCTTTATAAGGGAATATTCGTACGACGGCACAATATTCGTTTGCTGGATCTACCTGATCGAAGAAATCTTCTTCGAGTTAAGAAACTAAGAACCAAAGTCATCCCACTATCAGTAGATGAACTTAGAGTACCTTTGTCTTTAACCGATCCACTTCTTGTACCTCCTGTTGAGATACAAGTTTCTGATGGGGAAGAACAAGTCGAAATCATGCCTCCATTATCCCGAAAAAGGAAACACCCTTCTAACAGCCACCCAAGCTCAGCATCAATTCCATCACCACCTCACGAGCCTATTCCAATTCGATCTCCTTCTCCCGAAAACATTTACATGGATCCCTCTCCAGTTCGTGACCAGCCCACATTATCCCTTGAACGACCACAACCACCTCCACCTGAGCATTCATCTTACGAATTCCAGAACGATGCCATGGCATCCCCAACCCTCTGGCCCCGATACAATGCCAACTTCCCCTTTCATCTATTCAATGCATTCGTTCGGGATACCGATGATCACAGGTTTGGCGACAGATTTATCGGGGATATGCTTGATGAGGGTATGAGCTATATAGCAAAGGTAAACTTATTTTCTCAATCTTCATACTTCTTATCATGCTTAGGCTATATATCTGAAATTGATTGATTAATACTAAATATGTACAGGCCAATGCTATTTTTGGGCATTTACGCCCTAAATATATGGAATCCGAAGCTGCAGAAGAAGTTGCAAGGAGGGAAAATGCCATCTTGCATTCTGCTTTGGAGAAGGAGAGGCATGAGCGAGACATGACAGACTTCAATAATGGTCATCTTTGGCAGGATCTGGACCAGACTAAAGAAGAACTGCAGGCCCTCAAAGAAGAGCTGAAAGTGACTAAGATCAGTCAACAGAATATGACGAGTATGAATACTGATCTGGTTACCAAAAATGAAGCTCTAAGGGTTAGTAACGAAGAATTTGCTATAGCTAATCAGAGCTTGGCTATACAAGTCGATGAACTTCAAGTGAAGGCCAAACAAGATAAGGAAAGGCATATGATCAGACGCCGGAAACTCCAAGATAAACTGAAGGCTTTGAAGGAACAAGGTCCTCCTCTGGCGAAGAGTGCGTAAGTAGAATCAAAGTGAGTATAGGGCATCTAATGAGCTCAATGCAGAAATTCTGAAGGTTTATTCAGAAGGTTATGAAATCTGCAGAGATCGAGGCAAAGAAAAGTTAATTCTTCGCTTTCACTAGACCCAGAGCCTTGCTTTCGATTTCAAGGCGAAGATAATGCACTGAAGATATTACTGCTTTCTTCTAATATTAGGACTTTTGTAAAAATTTCTATCTCTTTTTGTATGAACTTTTAAGTATTTAATGCAACTTTATTTTCCTGTCCTTATGACTTCTGTTTTATTTCGTTTCTTGTCAATAAATCAGTATCAATGATCTTAAATGAATTTAACTAAAATTTTGAATCAGATAAGGCATATAATAGTTAAGTTAAGAAATGATATGAACTGAATTCAATGAACTGAACTGAATGAACCGAACTCAACACTTGAATAAAATGAAGTAATGCATACTTATCGTTACCGAAGTGTGAGATAGATTAGGCATAAGGTGAATTCAGCTGATCCTCCTTGCACCATCAAGATCTTGTTTACCACTCGGGGTAAAATAAGTATATAAGGACCATGGAATTTGTTTACCACTCGCGGTAAATCAAATTCATAAGGACACACCTGACAATAAGGCTGCCATCGAATGGCCAGCGAGTCCGACCGAACCTCCTTACTTCGGTGCATTTTGTTTACCACTCGCGGTAAAGAAAAATTAAAAGGACCATGGAATTTGTTTACCACTCGCGGTAAATCAAATTCATAAGGACACTCCTGCCGAAAAAAGCTACCATCGACTAGTCAGCGAGTCCACCCCGTCCTCTTTACTTCGGTGCATTTTGTTTACCACTCGCGGTAAAGAAAAATTAAAAGGACTATGGAATTTTTTTACCACTCGCGGTAAATCAAACCCATGAGGACACTCCTGCCGAAAAGGCTACCATCGAATGGTCAGCGAGTCCACCCCGTCCTCCTTACTTCATTGTGACTTTAGGACCAATAGGAAGAAGATCAATTGTGAAAAAGTGAATCGTTTATTGATGACGATCCAATATTTACAGACTTCCGATAAACTGACTCGATCTTTACTGAAAATATTTCCGACGCCTGCCAGCATGCCAAGTATTCTTGATTTTGGATCTGTCCAATGCCTTCAACCAATAAGTTCCTGGCTTTGGTACTTCAATTACTTCATACGGCCCTTCCCAGTTCGGCATCAGCTTTCCCATGTTCTATGGCGTAGATGCTTCGACTTCTCTGAGGACGAAGTCCCCCACTTCAAATCTGCGAAGCTTTACCCCCTTATTGTAATGCTTGGCTACTCTCCGTTGATATGCTGCCAGTTTGATCAAAGCCACCTCTCTGGCTTCTTCCAACAGATCCAAGTTGACCTTCAGTCCTTCTTCATTGTAGATCTCTTTAAACTGACTAACTCGAAGACTTGGAGATCCAATTTCAACTGGGACTAAGGCATCGATTACCATAGCCAATCTGAAGGTGAATCCTGTTGTAATTCTCGGTGTAGTCCGGTAAGCCCATAATACAATCGAAAGCGACTCCTCGGCCATCTTCCTTTAGCCGTCAATCAATCTGGCTTGATCCCATTCAAGTAGCATTCATTGGTCACTTTAACTTGCCCATTCGATTGTGGATGAGCCACCAAGTCTTCTTGTCTTTGAACTCCAAGCTCTTTCGAAATCCTTCAAATTTTGATCCCACGAACTGGCGTCCGTTGTCCGATATCACCACTTTAGGAATTCCAAAATGAAACACTACGAACTCCTTCATGAACTTCAAGCACTCTTGCTCCGTTATCAACCGAAGTGGCTTCGCTTCTACCCATTTGGTCATATAATCGATAGAAACTATGACAAAACTGACCTGACCTTTAGCTTTCGGTAATGGACCCAGTATGTCTACCCCCTAGACAGCAAAGGGTATAGGAGATAAGATCGAGTATAGCTCTTCTGGTGGCTGACATTTTTCACACTTCTTCACATATTCCGTAGCTTCCTTGAAGATTGTAGGCCAGTAGTATCCCTGCAGAATCACTTTGTAAGCTAATGACTTAGCAGCCATATGGTTGCAGCAAATACCCTCGTGAACCTCCCGAAGAGCATACTCAGCCTCAGATGGAACCAGACACTTCAACAATGGTGACGAAAATGCCCTACGATAAAGATCGCCATCAATAAGAACGAAGTTGGCACTCTTGTACTTGATCTTCTTTGTCAGCATCTGATCTGAAGGAAGGATGCCATCTGCCAGATATTCAATGTAGGGAGTCATCCAACAGTTAGACCATTCAATGCACATCACTACTTCATGTTGGATACTCGGCTGCTGCAAAACCTCCAAATAAACTGACCCATTGAAAACATCAGCATCCGTAGTGGCCAGCTTCAACAATGCATCGGCAATGGAATTGTTGTTACGCTCTATACCTTGAAACTCATAAGAGACGAAGTACTGAAGTCGGTCTTTTAACTCTGCCAAATACTTGATCATCCTTGCCCCACGAGCTTCATAATCTCGACACTTGCTTGGCGACCGGTGAGAGTCATCAGTAAATGATCGACACGAACTTCTAGACTTTTAGCGGTCGAACTCCTTCTAACATCGCTTCAGATTTCGGCCTCGTTGTTCGTTGCTCTGAACCCAAACCTGATGGCCTGCTGCACCTTGAATCCCTTTGGACTTGTTAAAATAATCCCTGCTCCACTGACATCCGCAGTAGCAGACCCGTCTGCATACAACATCCATGAGTTCTGACTGTGCTGAAGAACTGCAACTACTCAATCGGACGTCTCAGCTTCTGGTAGCTCGACATTTGCTTCGGAGAATGAACACTCCACCATGAAATCGGCCAAAGCTTGACCTTTGATAGCAGTTCGGGGATGATATTCAATAAAAAAATTGAGATAATTCCATTGTCCATGCCGCTAATCTCCCCGAAACTTCTGGCTTGCTCATCACCTTCTTCAATGGTTGTTCCGTGTAGACAACCAGGAGCCGAGCTTGAAAATATTGCCGAAGCTTTTGACTAGCAATTATCAAAGCAAAGGTAAATTTTTCAATATTTGGGTACCTGGTTTCAGCATCTCTTAGGACATGGCTGACATAATAAACCGGATGCTGCTTTCCCCTTGTCTCCTGAACCAAGATGGCCCCCACTACCAACGAACTAGCTGCCAAATATAAATATAAGGTCTCAGCAGGAGCAGGTTTCACCAATAAAGGAGCCGAAGATAAATACGTCTTTATGCCCTGAAAGGCGTCTTCACACTCCGAAGTCCACTGGAACGTCTTCGCATTCTTCGGTCCCTTCAACGTACTGAAGAACGGCAAACATCGCTCTGCTGACTTGGACATGAATCTCCTCAAAATTTCGCAATCCTCCGATTACGATATTTGAACTTCTTTGAATGACTAAGGAGTCTTCATATTCAAGATGGTCTGGATCTTCTCTAGGTTGGCCTCAATGCCCCTCTGACTGACTAGATAGCCCAGAAATTTATCAGCACCGAGTCCGAAGGTGCACTTCATCGGATTGAGCCTCAATTTGTGATGGCGGACTGTCTGAAAGCATTCCTCTAGATCATCCAGATGTTTTTGGACAAGCATGCTCTTCACAATCATATCATCCACGTATACCTCTATATTCCTTCCGAGCTGCTTCTGGAAGACAAAGTTTATCATTCTCTGATAAGTGGCTTCATCATTGATTAAGCCAAATGTCATCTTCTTTTAGGCGTACATCGAACGGTGTATCATGAAAGCTGTCTTTGGAATTTCCTCCTTGCACATGGAGATTTGATGATAACCTGAAAAAGCATCCATAAAGATTAGTAATGCATACCCCGAAGTGGCATCGATGAGCTGATTATTGTGAGGCAGAGGATAGAAGTCCTTCGGGCATGCTTTGTTCAGGTCCGTGTAGTCGATGAAAACTCGCCATTTCCCGTTCTGCTTCTGCACCAGTACTACATTTGCCATCCACTCCGGATAATCGATCTCAAAGATGAAGTCAGCAGCTATCAGCTTCGCAATCTCCTCATCAATGATCCTCTGATGCTCAGGTGCAAAGATTCGCCTTTTTTGTCGAACTGACTTTTTTGATGGATCCATATCTAGTCGGTGTTCGGCAATCTTTCGGCTAATTCCAGGCATGTCTTGTGGCTCCCATGCAAAAATGTCCTCATAGCAGCAAAGAAGTTCCATGAGGTTTGTCCGGAGAGGTTCCGGCAAACCCGAACCAATCTTCACTGTTTTGTCTCTTTTCCCAAGGACCAGCTCGATCTCCTGTCTCTCCTGCAGGAATAACCAATGGCTCCGAACTGTTTTCAGTGAAGGGCTCGATCTCAATTGCCATGGTTTATTTTTGCTTGTTGACCCCTACTCCCGAGGCGATCACAAAATTCCTATAACATCGTTTAGCCAGGTCTAAGTCCCCTGCTACCTCTCCAACTCCATGGGCTGTGGGGAACTTGATTTTAAAATGAGGGATGGAAGTCACTACTTGGAGAGTCGTCAAGGTAGGCTGTCCCAATATGGCGTTGTAGGCCGAATCTACATGCACAACATAAAATTTACATGTTATTTCTACCTGTTGTGGAGCAGTACCGAAGATTACTGGTAGCTAAATAGTTCCTGTCACTTTGACCGGATCGTTACTGAAGCCATATAAGGGAGCCTCCTGTCCGACCTCCATCTTCCGCCCATCAAGATACATCCTCTGATAAGCGTGGGCATAAAGAATATCAACAGAAGACCCGTTGTCAATCATCATTCGCTTCATATCCACCGAACCCACTTGTGCTGTGATCACCAAGGCTCTTTCATGGGGTTCGATGGGCTCCGAAGGATAATCTGCATCACTGAAAGATATGACTGTCCCAGAAGCGGTGCTCATCGGTCTTTGGGAACACCCGCCACGGACATGACTGAATCCAGATATCCCTCCTCTTCTTTTCTACCAACTTTCCTGTTATCCCACCGGTTATTACATCAACGACGTGCCTTGGTGGCTGATTTGGAGCAAATTTGCACGGTGGAACCATTTGAACCAAATCGAACAGGCAGTGCGGTCAAAATTTCGCGCTTTCTTCTTTGTTGGTCCCTCCCGGCCACATACTGAACTAATAAACCACTTTGAACCTTCCTTTCTACGAAGTCCTTTAAATTACAACACTCATTAGTATCGTGACCTGCAACTTGATGATAGCCACAATATTTTCGAGTATTGCCCTGTCCCGGCTTGAGAACATCATGAGGCGGTTCAAAGAACGGCTGGTTCCTGATCTGATCCAAAATCACCGACCTATCCGTATTTAGTTTGGTGTAAACCTTGTTCCCCTTCGGGGTAGGAGCATGTGGGCGATTACTTCCCTGTCGCCATGAGTTGTTATACTTCTTCGAGCTACCCTCGGACCGATCATTATTCCCTCTTCTGATCGCCTTCAGCCTTAGGAGCATCTGCCTCCTTCATTCAGTCCGAAGAAGGACGTTTCAGGATATTCATAGCCTCCTCCACCACAATATAGCCTTCTGCTTTGTCAAAAGCTTCGGCCAAGCTCTTCGGATGGTGAAACTTCAGCTTCTTCACCAACTTTTCGGACTTCACCAGATCTAGCCCGTTCTGAAACAACCCTACAGCCTGAAGATCATTAAGGTCGGACACTTGGCCAATGGCTTCCCTGAATCTCTTCACATACTGGCCCAAGGACTCATTGGTAAACTGTCGGACCTGTGCTAAAGAGCCCATAGGCTTACCTCTTCTTCAATTGCTCCCGAAATGAGCGTGGAATTTGTCACACAGCTCGGACCATGATGAGACCGAATCTGCAGGTAGGGTCCCCATCCACTGCCTTGCATCCTTCCTTAACAATGTGATAAACGTATGGCACTTGGTAGCATCGGTGAAATCGTAATAATCCATCAGCCGGTCAAATGCTTGGCTATGGTTATAAGGGTCTCCAGACCCGTCGTAACTCTCCATATGAGGCAACTTCTTGGTGGTGTCTGCCTTCTCCTTAAGGATATCCGAGGAAATGCCTTCTTTTCCGGAGTATCTTTCACCTGTTAAACCTCAGCTAACTACTTTCGGAGCTCCTTCAACTCCTTCACCAAGAAATCTACGCCTTCTGGTTTGGAGGAGACTTCTTTCTTTGGAGATTCCTTCCTTTTCTGAACGGACCGACCTCCTCTATCAGAAACCACCACCCTTGATGGACTTCTGGACTTACTTCGGCGTGTGGCCCTGTCATCGTGGTGAGAATGCTCATGACGCTGCTCTCCCCTTCTACTCTCTAGCACGATCTCCCTCGACCTACTCCTCTGTCTGCCACCATCTCGACCTCAAGAACCAACGACAATAAGTGCCCTCTTCGATGCCTCAGGAGTTCTGCTCCTCGATCTCCTTCGGTCATGAGAACGGCCTTGAGACACATGCACGGAATGCTCCGGCTCCTTCCCCTCTCGCCGTTGTACCTCCTTATGCCTGCTACGCCTCTCGGACTGGACATAAGTAGAAGCCTCATCTTTCAGATCGGCCATCCAAAGCATCTGCACAGCTATATCTTCCCTCTGCTTCAGAAGGACCTCTAAAGCTTTATCTGCCTCTTATGCCATCTTCACCAACTTGGCAGCTTTGTCATCTCAACCACTTCGGTGGTGAGTTTTAGGTGGAGAACCCTCCACCTGCCTCCGATCCTGATCTCGGTCTTTATCATCAGCAAACACCAACCTTCGTCTGGCTCCACCATGAGCTCTCGAACGAGAACCCTTGGAAACATGTTTGGAAGCAGTGCTCTCACTCTCATGAGCACTCTTTGAAGGACCCAGACGATCCTTAACAGAAATATGTTAGATAGACTAGCTCACAGCCTTTGGCTGTCCTTCCGGTGTGTCTGCTCTACTCCTCACCATCTTTTCTGACGTAGAACAAATGAAAGTTGTGATTGAAAACTCAATGACACTAGAACACACCCCTCCTTCTAGCGCCAATGTTAACGCCAAGATCTTTCCACGCGCCTCAATCACGTAACACGCGTCTATATCCTGCACAGTAAACACGACAACACCAAAAGCTTCGACGGCCCGACCAGTCGGGGATAACCGGCATGAGAGTCGAAGACAAAGCGATCACAAGGTTAACAATGGAGGATAAAATCTCTAGTGTATTGAGAGAGAGAAAATTATCAGTTATGAGTGTGTACCTTTTTCTTGAAGACTTCCTTGCTATGTTATGCTCTCTAGCCCGGTTTACCGTGCCACCCACTACCTCTGACACAGCCCCCTGATCTGATGGTTTCTGCCGACTGGGTACAGTCCACCCACTACCTGTGGTCACTGTTTGCTACCGCCGGCCGTCCAAGAATCCCATCCACATTAATGCATGACAGATACAATAGTCAACTGTCATGCTTTTTCAGCATTACCGGTCATAGATGGAGATATTTAATATCTAATGGATCCATCCACTAGCCCAATTCAATACTATAGAGATTTAAACAAGGATAATACAAAGACTGGACCCAATAACGTTAAGACCCAATAGTGGAGATCCAATGAACTAATCAAACAAGCAGGCCCAATCCATTCGGCCCAATAGGTAAAATATCATGACCCAACATTATACTTATATAAAATCTTAAAACACTCCTATGTTTACATAGAAAAAACTCCTTATTTATGCATTGAAGACAAATTAAAAATGAAAAACCATAAATTATGTGCAAGTGTGAGACAATATGAATTTAAGTTAAAACTAGAGAAAGTTGCCGGCATCTAATTGAAAATGAGTCGGACAAAAATTTTGCAAGTATTATTGACTATGATTTTAGAAAGAAAATAAAAATGGGCATTTACTAATTATTATATATTTAATAAAACAATAATGTGTCAAATTATAATTAATTGACTTAAATGGATGAATCCAATAATTTAAACTAATTAAAATTATACATATCATTTTGTATTCACTTTTAATCAAGGTTCTTAGAACCAGAATGTTCATCAAACCGGAAAAAGTACCGGGTGGATGCCGTGGATGGGTCACTAGTCCAACCAATGGTTGAACCGTTATTGACCCAGTAACGTCATTAATTGTAAGACTCCAACTTTTATTAATAAAGAATAATTTTTTTCTCTAAATATCATTTTGAATATTAAGGTGTGAAATTGTTATAATGTTATAGTTGTGGGTAATATTTATAAATTTTACAAATTGAGCAAGTTGTTATAAAATATTCGATTGGTAAGGGAATATTCGTTTTATAAGGGAATATTCGTACGACGGCACAATCATTGGTGGACCTCACAACGAAATTATTGTCAAAGTTAGAAACGACAGAAATATATTTTAATAAAAATAACGGTAAATTTTTTATCGGTAACTGTTGAAATACCCGATGATAAAAGTACAGTAATACGCGTGATTGCATAGTAGCACACGGTATTGATTATTGATGCTTATGTGAGAAGTCACTCAGTTATACTCAATTATTGCTACAGTAATTGTTGCATAGTATCTCACGTTATTAATTCAATTATTATCACAATAATTTATATTATTAAATCAATAAATGAGACGACAAAGTTATTCATATTATTATTTGTATTATTGACAATGTCTAGAAAGTTCTGTCGAGGAAAGGGGTTTTGTCACCTAATTGCGCCCCAATAAGGAGAAATCCTTATCGGAAAGCCCCCTATTTCCTGGGAATGATCTGGTTGTTAATATTGCAAGTTATATTATTGATGAATAAATATTGTTAAAATTATTGAGGGAATTTTTATGATGTATTTGTTATAAATTTGGCTTATTATATGAACCCACACTTACCCATTTTTTAAAACTGTTAGGAGAAAGTTATCTTAATTTTATTTTATATGTATATATATAAGTATTATATATATGGGTTAAGTTCAGATGACCACCTGGGGTTTGGCGCGGTTTCCCACTTAACCACCTGTAGTCAGTAAAGCTACATTTAAACTCCTGACTTTTTGAGTTGAAGTGAAAACGTCACATTTTCCATCCAACTTAACTGTGCGTGTATGTCAGACGCCAAAAGCGCGTGAAAAGGGGCTTTAACGATTAAAAAAGACTGAAATACCCCCTTCTTCTTCTTCTTCTTCTTCTTCTTCTTCTTCTTCTTCTTCTTCTCCTTTCAACCTTCAAACACATTGTCTCCTCTCTCCTCCGTCGCATCTCTGTTGCCTTTGAAGCCTTAGATATTTTAAATATAAAGATGCGAGGACTGAACTATAAAGACATTCCTCTGGTTTGTATTCACCTTGCACAAATCTTTGTCGCGAAAGAAGAAGTGACTTTTGCAAAAATTCGGCAGATTAAGGTTTCAATTAATGGAGGCGATGGGTGAGTTTACAACAAAGCTACGGCCATGGTGGTAGGTTTTCAAACGGTGGGTGAGATGGGTTTTCAACAGACAAATGACGATTAGGGATTGGCAGATTCTGTTGTGATTTCCAACTGCGATGAAGGTGTAACTGCGATTGTTGAATTTTTTTTCTTTCCCTGTGTTTAGTTGTGGCTGGGGTTTTTTTTGGAGGTGATTATTAATTTTTAATGGTGGAGTTTTAATTTAATTGCGGTAGCAATGGTGAAATTGAGGCTATGGTGGGCGAGATGATGTTGAATTGAGGCTATGGTGAGCGAAATTGAGGCCATGGCAAGATGATGAGTGACTGATGTTGAATGCTATGGTGGCTGATTTACGACAATGATGCACAAAAATGCTTCCTTCTAGGAAATAATTTTAGGAGTACCTATCATCATCATTACTTCTCTTTAAGCAATGGCTCCTTGTTGTTTGGTTTTTCTGTTTGTGCTTTGGGTTTTTGTGGAATTCCCTATTTTGAAGGAGACTTCTAGTTTTCATTTGGATTTCTTAATTTTTGGGACCAATTCTTTATGTGCATTTTCTTTGAATTTGGCGGTGTTTTTGTTGGTTGGGAAGACTTCGGCTTCGACTATGAATGTAGCTGGTGTGGTGAAGGATTGGTTATTGATTGCTTTTTCATGGTCGGTGATTAAGGATACTGTGACTCCTATCAATTTGGCTAGGTATGGATTGGCGTTTTTGGGTGTTGGGTATTATAATCATGCTAAGTTGCAGGCTATGAAGGCATGGAAATATCTTTAAATTTTGAGTGAAATTGGTATGGAAATAAAAAGACATAAGAGGAAGAGGATTGGGGAATTGAAGGTAAGCAATTGTTATTTGGTTGGATCTGGGTATTTAGGTAATGATCTGCATTTAGGTTATTAATTACGCTATGTTCTAGTTGATAATAGGGGATTCAAGATTCTGAATTTCTTGCTCATGGTACCACTTCTATGTAATTTAGTAGAGAAAGAATCTTGAATTCCTTTCAACAGCATTTTTTGATTGTCCAAGAAGAATTGTCAGATTAAGGTGTTTACTTTGCTACGGATGAGCTCTTGTTTTTTGTTTGTTAGAAAACCAGAGAGAGAGATGAACTTAACAGAGAGAGAGAGATGCTCAAGAACAGTATTTTTGTTTTTGTTTAAATAATTTTGCAGCTGAGTGTTTTAAAGTGAGGGTAATTAAGCCTTTAGCCAAATAAAGTAACGGAGTTAAGACAGAAAGCACTTTTTCACTTTAACTCAAAAAATCGAGAGTTTAAATGTAGCTTTACTGACTACAGGTGGTTAAGTGGGAAACTGCTCAAACCCCGGGTGGTCATCTGAACTTAACCCCAAAAAATAAATTGGATTAATAATATTATCCTCAAGTTTTAATATAATAAATTTTAAATTATAACTCATGTTCTCAATTTTAAATTTTTTATTCTTTTCTACTAAAAATTCAGAAACAGAATGTTAGTAATTCTTAATTAATTAATAGTTGACTCAACCATTTTTTCAATCAATTGGGATTGCTTACGTTATATTTAGTTGTGTCTTTTTATTGAAAGTATTGATGTATATCAATCTTTTCAACACCACGATCGTCCCTGGAAAGCATTGTGGTGAGGTAAATTACAATGTAGAAAAATTAATTGAAAATTTTAATAGCATCTCTAGTAGAAAAAGTCTAGGGGGACCGGTGGGGGGCGATTAGGGTAGCTACCGGTCCAAATTTTTTTTTTTAATATCTTCCAAATAATTTATAAGATTTATTGGAACTGAAATGACATCCAAATCACTTTTTTCTGTAAAAATTTCAGTTCCAATAAATCTTATAAATTATTTGGAAGATATTAAAAAAAATAAAAATAAAAATTGGACCGGTAGCCCCAGAATCACTCTCTAGTAACCTTTTTAATTATTTTGGGATATTCAAATAAGTGAGTCACATTAGAAAAATCTCCAACAGTCTCTTTAAATTGTCACAATAGGTCAATAAATATTCTTCTCACTCTTCAAATCTGCAACTTCCTTCTCACTCTTCAAATCTATAATTAAAAGCTAAAAAGTTTGATGTATAGAGATTTGTTAGTTCCCAGTAGGCACAATAGATCTAGAAGGGGGGGTTGAATAGATCCTTTTTAATTTTAATACTTTTCTGATTTATTTTATATTGCTAATAATTTAGCATGTGACAAACATAAGAATCTTTTCAAGCACAGCGGAATAAGTAAAAGATCCCCTTCATTGATATATTCATAATCATACATACATTGTTCGTAGAGTTAGTTCGATTGGTAGCGGTTATAACATACATAGCGATTATAGCGAGTTAATGTACATAATGTAAATGACATAAAGTAAAAGACACGGGGATTTTAAGTGGTTCGTAGACTCAAGCTCCTAATCCACTCTTACGCTTTCAACTAGCAGGATTTCCGAGAAGGAAGAGAAGCACCTCGAATCACTAAGATTCCTTCAAGGCCGTGACCTTGGGACTTGATTCACTAAGAACTCTTCAAGGCCAACAGCCTTGGAACTTCTCTAGTTCCCTAGGAACTCTTCAAGCCCAGCAGGCTTGGAACTTCATTTAGTCCCTCCAGACAAGGACCCCTCAGGCCCTGACTTCTTGTTGTTGTAGTTGTTGTTGTTGGTGGTGCTAAGCTGCTAAGATGTCATTAAGCTCTGAACATCTTTTGTACTTAGCAGCTTAGTGTGATCCTCTTTGCTTTCAGCTTTGAGTCCGGACCACATCTTCTTTGGTGCAGCTAATCTTTACTCTCTTCAACTTATCTTCATCTGATGTCAGATGTGCACCATCATCATCTGGGTTTGCTAAGTCTCTGTGCTTTTAGTAGTCTTCGTCTGGCACTTAGAAATCCCTGAATACTTTGCAGATATGGTTCTGCACTTGTTCGGGCGACTTTTCGGTTCTTGGTGATCGTAGAGTGACTCTCTTGATCTTCTTTGTACTTTCGACCACTTTTCCGAATGCTATCTTTTGGCCTTCGGCTCTCGACTTGTTGCGCATATATTTAGTGGCATTCTCATCTTTGTTGAGTGAAGCTTTGATCTGTATGAGTCCTTCTTCAAAGCTGCTTCACTTTCACCTTGGTAGTCTCACTGTCACTGAGACTTGTTCTGTTGATCTTTGGTGGAACTCGTAGAGTCAACAATAACATTCACCAACTCAACAATTCTGCAATAATTCAATCATCAGCCACTCTAGATCTTTGAAGCTCTGTTGATTTATACTACTTCCCAATCTTTCCGTTGGAAAGTAGCCGTTAAAAGCTATTCAAATTGCCTCGCAGATCTCGAGTTATTTGGTGCAGACTACAGATGTGACATGACATCTTTTTTTGACTTCCTGACACTACAGTCTGTTGTTTCACCAACCCTGTCAGATATGTCACTTTGATATCTTGGGCAGGTCGACGACTTTATTTCACCCTTCTGATTTCTCGATCAGAGGTTGTCCTTGCATCAATGCTCTCAATAAGCTCTTATCCGAATATTACCCTTCAGATTGAACCGTTGTCAATGCATCAATCTTAAGCTATTCGAACTCTACGATTCTGATGCATATCTTCATGGACCTGATCGTAGTGTCTTGTTGACTAGTAGAGACAACACTACGATCTTGAAGAGTTTTGATTGATCTTCAATGTAGAACACCTCTTCTTTCTCTTGTGTAATGCTTCAACACTTCTGTTTGCCTTAGCAACTCTCAGATACTGATGGCTTGACTTCTTGCTCTGGCCCCTTCTGAATAACAAGACACTTCAGATTTGTGGCGTGTCCAGCTCGCTTTCTCCTTGTGATCTCCCGTTCAGTTATCATCAATGGATTGACCCAATGCTTAATCACTTTAGCCTTGTTCTTCAGAAGCTGTCCAGTATCTCTGTATGCACTCCATCAGTTCTTTCTTTGTTTGGCAAACACTACGATCCTGGTAACTTCCAAGATTGTTGTCTTCTGTCTGCTTGACAGCTACTGCACTTGCTGACTTTTCTTAGTCAGTTACAGAAGTCTTCTTCTGATCTCCTTGTGGAAGACTTCATCTCGAATGGCTTCACAACTCAATCTTGATGCTGATTGGGTTGGTGCTTAGATCTTCTGTTAGCTTGCATGCCATTCGTTGAGTGCTCTCTGGCTTTCTTCAAGTGAGATGTATCTTTGCATTACCAACCAGAGGCTTCATTCCTTTGGATATTCAGGTAGTGCTCATTTGTTGATAATCGTATTAGCTCTAAAATTCTGCTTTGGCATTGTGAGCACATCTGTTGAGGTCTTAGTTCTGCACTCTACGATTCAGCTTTGGTTGTGCAGACACTGCGACTCTGAGATCAGATCTTGACACTACGATTTCTATTGTTGTGCTTGTTGTCTTTATCTGATCTTGCTCGACTACGATCTCTGCCTTTGGTATGATTAATAGACTACAACTCTGAGTATAGTCTACAATTCTTGACTTGGCTTTGGCAGATGCTCGGTCGGCTCGTAGGCAGGCTGTCTCTACGATTCTGAACATGACTTTCTTAGCAGACTACGGCTTCGAGGAAGTTCTTCTTGACACACTACGATCCTTCCTCGTCTCTCCTGGCAGTCTACGAACTCCGAGATCTACTATCTTGCAGACTACGATTCTGCCTTGATAGCTCTCGAGTTTTCTTTGACTCTCCTGGCAGACTACGATTTCTGGTGTAGTGTTCGACGATCAGACAAGCCTATCTATTATATCATAAGATCAACCTAACATGCTTGATCTTTCTATATTTATAGTCCTTGTACATCATTTCTTTTTAAGGACTTTACAAAGCTGTTTTACTTATGTAGGATCAACCTAACACATTTGATCAATTCATTCTAAGTCATTGTACGTATGTTTCTATTATCTATCAAAGGACTTTACAGCTTTTCTTAATGCAAGCATACTTGCATATTCATTCATATATATATATATATATATCATAATCAAATCATATATAAATAGGAATATCATTCACATGTTTATTCCTGACAAGATTGATGAGACACAAAATATGAAAATAATAAATAATACTTTTTAAATTATCACGTAGATTAATAAACATCAATTTAAAGAGTTTTTGTTACTATCACTGCTTTTGGAGATGCTCTAACAAATGTCCAACTGGATAATGAAGAGCAATGCTACGCGGACAGGAAATGGGACCGGAAAATTGGACCGGTTCAATTTTTATTTATTTATTTTATTGTGACTCTCAAATAATGTATAGTATTTATTCCAAATGTATAATATACAGGGTTATACAGACTATATAATCTTGTATTTGTATATGTATCCAAATTACACCTAAAATACTATATTTTATAAAAATTTCTGTTAAAATAAATACTATATATTTTTTGAGTCACAATAAAAAAAAAAATTGAACCGATCTAATTTTCCGATCCCAAATTTATGTCTGCCAAGACTTTTCCGATAATGAATGGTATTAGGAGGCGTGTTTTGTGATTGAATAAATCCATAAGCATGTCAGACTTATCTTACCTCACCCATCATCGCCATCTCATTCAATTCAATAAGTCTTGACAAACATGTTTATTGGACAGAATAATGGATATTTTTAATTTTTTTTTTTTGCTTGTAATTCTTAAAAAATGTATAGAATTTTTATAAAATATAGTATTTTATGTGTAATTTAGATATATATACAAAAACAAAGTTATACAGTCTGTATAACCTTGTTCTTATATATGTATCTAAATTACACCTAAAATACTATAATTTATAAAAATTCTAGTTGAAATAAATAGTATACATTTTTTGAGTTATAAACAATTTTTTTTTTTAAATGTCCAATATTCATGTCCATGTAAAAGGACTCCATTCAATTTATCTGATCCATTAAACATAAGGCATAATAAGGTTTATTGGAAAATGGTTATCCAATTTGAATTTATTTATTTATTTTTAAAAATATAGGTCCAAACTTTATTTAATTTAAATAATTAATTATTCTAATTAATGGTTATCTAGCCATAAGTTGTGTATTATATTATATATATTAGTTACAGTGACACATGTATTGAGTGTGTCATTATTGTAATAACGCATGTGTAATTATTATAAAAATATAATACTAATTTTATTAAATTTAGATAATAAAATTAAGAAATAGAAAAAAATGACTAATCTTGCAGTGACAAAAAGGGCAAGGATTTGTGACACAATCTCAAGATTGATGTCACCATCCCCTCCCTGGCTCCCTCTCTCATTATATATAATAGATATACTACCTTCTGATAGTACACATGTAGATTATGTGAAATAAGATAGAAATTTTATAAAATTTTGAAAATTAAATAGAAAAATAAAATAATAATATTAAAAGATAAAATAATAATATAAATAAAATTATTGAGACAAAAAAATATTAATGTGACACGATATCACCGCTGACATCAACGGTTTGTATAGCCACTTTATAAGATAGATAACATTTTTCTTAATTTAATAGCACCAATCCTTATTTCAGTCTGTTAACGCCAATATCTTCTGCCACGTTCTAATCACGTAAAACGTCGTGATCTTGCACAATAAACACGATCAATACTAAAAGTTTGACGGCTTCGACCGTCGGGGGATAGCTCAGGCGTGAGAGTCAGTACAAGCGATCACAAGGTTAACAATGAAGGATAAAATATATAGTGTATTGAGAGAGCTAAAATTATCAATTACCTTTACTTGGATGACCTCCTTGCTATGATATACTACAAGATCCGGTTTTGCGTGCAACCAACCCCTTGACACCACCTCTCATGCGGGTAGCTTACTTGTTGATCCCATCCCTTTGTCCCTTCGGCCGTTGTTGTCCAATCCTCATTAATGCGATGTAAGATATCAGTCAGTCATTATCTTTGTCATCATCACCGGTCAAAACCCAAGTGAAGATATTTAAATATCTGCTGGGTCAGCCCACTGACCCGACCCAACAAAGAGGACCCAACTGATCGGGCCCAACTGAAATGACCCGATAGATTAACCAAGTAACTCGGCCCAAGCCCTTTGGCCCAATATCTAAAATATCATGGCCCAACATTGCCCCCCAGTCTTTTATTAAATAGGATGTTTAATGAAAGAGTATAAATGACATCGGTTCAGGGCAAAAGGAATTATAATAAGATCAATAAAGGCCCAAAATATAGCTTACCGAGGCTCATCTGGTGAACATCAAATAGCAACACAAAGGGTTCATCTTCGCCGACCTCTACAGAAGTACCAACTGAAACGCCTTTAACTACCGAAGCTCAAGCCACAGAATCAACTCCCACTGAAGGGACAAGCCAACCTCGCCAAACAAAACAAGCTGGCTGAAAATCAAAGCACCCCATTACCCAGACTTACAACAAGTGCTTCCTTGATATGCCCCTTGATGAACGGACCCGAGTCCTTCGTGCAAAAAAGAGAAAAATCCAAATAACTCCTCCAACCGCCAAAGAGCCACAAGTACCTCCCACAAAAGCCGATCTTCCTTCGGACACCATGGTTGAAATCGTGGTTTCTGACAAAGAGCCCGAAGAACAAGTAGAGCGCATATCGATGAGATCCCTCACTCTCTGCCAGAATCCAATGAGAAATTCCCATGTCGACCTCTAATAGCATGCGTTCGTGATACCGATGATCATCGGTTCGACAATAGTTCCATCATGGACTTGATGGACGAATGAATGAAATACCGAACTAAAGGAATTTGATATTTTGACTTATCTATTTACATCGCTGCCCATCAATTCGAACTGATTGACTAATAATGGTCATTTGCAGGCAAACACTATCTTCGGGTGCCTCCGTCCCAAATACAAAGAAGCTGAAGAGGATGCCGCCCGAAGGGAGAACGCCATTCGGAAGTCGGGTCATCATTGATATATCAGGGATTTGATATCGAGTCCGGATCCTTCGTAACTCGTGGCTCATCGTCAGAAGCTTGAAGAAGAACTCAAAGAGCTTCGGGCCCTTAGGAATTTGGGTCTGCCACTGACCGAAGACCTTCGTAAGGAAATCTAGGCAGCATACATAAAATCTGCCAAGCTGAACGATGAGATTGTCCATATGTATGCCAAAGGATATGAAATCTACCGAAGTAAAGGCAAGAAAAAGCTTGTCGCGGCCAAGGTAGATCCATCTCTTCTGGACTCTTTAGACGGCGATGATGACAAGGAAGAAGCTTGAAGATGACCTCCCCTTTACCTTTAGTTGTAGAACTTTCTGCAAAAATCCTAACTTTTTGTGAACAGTTAATATTAATGAAATATCAACTTCATGCCTTATTACTTCTGGGTGAACATTTCTTGTCAACAATTCAGCATCAATCAACTTTGAAACTGTATAAGATGCTTTTGAACTTAAATTAAATTGTGAACCAGGTAAGCAAACAGATCATATAATCAATTAAGTTAAAGAATATCATAGACCGAACATAATGAACCGAACTCAACACTTGAACAAAATAAAGTAATGCATACTTATCGTTACCGAAGTGTGAGACAGATCATATATAAGGTGAATTCGGCTAATCCTCCTTGCACCATCGGGATCTTGTTTACCACTCGGGGTAAAACAAGTATATAAGGACCATGTAATTTGTTTACCACACGGGGTGAAACAAATTCACAAGGACACACCTGACAATAAGGCTACCATCGAATGGTTAGCGAGTCCGACCGAACCTCTTTGCTTCGGTGCATTTTGTTTACCACTCGCGGTAAAAAAAAATTAAAAGGACTATGGAATTTGTTTTCCACGCAGGGTATAACAAACCCATGAGGACACTCCTGCCGATAAGGCTACCATCGAATGGTAAGCGAGTCCGACCGAACCTCCTTACTTCGGTGCATTTGTGTGTTAAATCTGAACCTGACAGCCTGCTGCACTGATTGTCCGGAATAGAATATCTGTCTGCACACAGCATCCATGAACTCTGCCTCTGCCGATTTGGACATAAACCTCCTCAAAGCTTCTTCTGAACGGTCTGGCCCTTTCCATCCTAACCTGCAGCTTTAGATGGATTTCTCCGAAGACAAGTACTCACAGGGCGGTGTGCCCTTAGTGGATTCTCAGGAATGTGACTTCTGGATCTACTTCGATGATAAGCCCTTTCGCTGTGGCGAGAACACTCAAGGCGGAGTGCCTTCTTTGTATTCTCAGGTGTATACTCTCTGGATCAACTTCTTCGTCTGCTGTGACCATAATCCCAAGAACCGATAGGGTGAGGTACCCTCTTCGGATGCTCAGGAGTATGGTTCCTCGGTCTTTTTTGGTCATGAGGATCACCTTGAGACATGTCTTTAAAGTGTATAGATTGCTTTCTAACTCATGGCTGTCCATCTTTAGGCTTACTACGTCCTTCAGATTGGACATAATTGGACGCCTCGTCCCTCAGCTCTGTCATCTGAAGCATCTGCTCATAATTGGACGCCTCGTCCTTCAGCTCTGCCATCCAAAGCATCTGCTCAGCTATATCCTCGCTCTGCTTTAAGAGAACCTCCAAAGCTTTATCTACTTAAATCGCCATCTTCGCCACTTGGCGACTTTGTAAATCGACCACTTGATTGCCGCGTTCTAGGCGGGGTGCCTTCTACTCTCCTTTGGCCATGGTCACGCTCCTTGTCAGCAGCAAAGACCAACCATCTTCGGGCTTCACCATGGGCTCTCGAACGAGAACACCCCGATTCATATTTGGAAGCTGTCCCTTTGGTATCGGCTGTCCCTCCGGTGTAACAGTTCTACTCCTCACCATCTTCTGACGTAGAACAACTGAAAAGATTGTGATTGAAAACTCAAGGACACTAGAACACAGCCCTCCTTCTAGCGCCAATGTTAACGCCAAGATCTTCTGCCACGTCCCAATCACGTAAGACGTCCTGATCCTGCACAATAAACACGATCAACACCAAAAGCTTGACGGCTTTGACCAGGTCGGGGATAACTTCAAAGCGTGAGAGTCGATATAAGCGTATCACAAGGTTAACAATGGAGGATAAAATATCTAGTGTATTGAGAGAGATAAAATTATCAGTTACCTTTACTTGGAAGACCTCCTTGCTATGATATACTACAAGATCCGATTTTGCGTGCAACCGACCCCCATGACACCACCTACTACAGGTAGCTTACCTGTTGATCCCATCCCCTTTGTCCACCGCTGGCCGACTATCCAATCCTCATTAATGCGATGTAAGATATCAGTCAACCATTATCTTTGTCATCATCACTGGTCAAAACCCAAGTGAAGATATTTAATATATCGGGTCATTAATTCAATTGACCCAACAAAGGGGACCCAACTGAAATGAACCGGTAGATTAACCAAGTAACTCGGCCCAAGCCTTTTGGCCCAATATCTAAAATATCATGGCCCAACACAGTCCATATGGAATAATGAGTTTTAATTTTTATTAATTTTCTCTCAAAAATTATGTCATTTACAAATTAAAATACAGTAAGTGACTTTCAAATGAAATAGCTTTTTTATATATAATAATATTTAATAATTTGTATCACATTTAATCGGATGACATGTCTTACCCTTAGATTAACTTCTTTAGATAAAATAATTGGTATACGTCTGTTGAATCAGGATCCTCTATGATGATTTCTCTGTGAGGATCTTGTGAAGTTTTTGTTGTGGGGTTGACAACATATTAAAAAGGAGATCCAATGGCTCACAACGTTTTGATAATAATTTTTTTTACAAGTTGACAGAAAATTAGAAGCCACCAAACGCGTTTATTTTTACATATAATTTTTTAAAATTTCTTGATAAAATTTGTGAGCCGTTGGATCTCCTTTTTAATGTGTTGTCAACCCCACAACAAAACACTCACAAGATCCTCACAGAGAAATCCTCATAGAGGATCCTGATTAACGTCTGTTACCCTTCTAGAATAAATTAAGTTTATACATTGTATTAGATAAAACTAGATACAAACCCGCGCTTTGCGGCGGGATTAATCATTTTGTTAATAATAAATTTATACATGCAATTAATAAATTAAAATATAATAAGAAGATGGTAGATTGTTGTGTGATTATCAAATTTTAATAGCATATGTTATATAGTGTTGCATAAAATTTTTATGTGCAAATACATATCCAAGTATATAATTAATCTGATCACTAAACCCCAGAACATTACATAACAGTTGTGTGTGTGTGTATATATATATATGTATATATGTATATAAATTAATGTCTTGATAAAAATGTTTATAATGTAACCAATATAGTTAAAAATGGGTAACTCTTTCATTCTAAAACACTAACAAATATTTAGAAAGTGTCATGCACAATGCCATCGAATTGTTATATTGATATGATTGCTAGTGGTATATTTGAAGTCTGTTACACATTACACAAATCTCACCAAGCCTCAAATATCTGACACATGTACTTGATGCATTTTGAAGAGTCCATGTCTCGTATACGCTAATTACTTGCACCAGAATTCAAACATCCAAACGAAAGGGAAAACAATGAAAGAATGTCTCAGTTTCGGTCCTCAGACATGAAGGGAAAACACATGTTACATGCGAAAATTGAAAAGCACGAGAATTAATAATTATATTGGATCTTCATGTCAAACAAACACCATGTCCAAAAACATAGCAATATAGCACCGTGTCATACATAACACAATGTTATAGTTAAAGAACGAATACATACCTCATTAGTTTTTTTTTATATCAATTTTTGACAATTGTATAGGCACTCACAGTATTACCATAATACAAAAAAAATATTAATGATGATGAAAATGATTTACTGGATGCTAGTACTTAACAATTGTGCAAAGCCACAATCCATATAATAGAATGTAATAAATGAAGAAGTCATAAATATAAACACCGTGGGATATAGTCCACAAAATGAAGCTATATCCTCCCATTAAATGCATTTGCCCCATAATCAAGGTCTTCATATAACTCCTTTGCACTTTCAACAAGATTTAAAATTGTAGGGCTTAAAAATTTTGTTGTGCTAAGCAGAATAAAATCCATGATGCACCCTGAAATAATGCAAGAAGCATGCCAACAAAAATTTAACTCTGCCAAGAACTGCATACACCAAATTCATTGTCACATTACCATTGAACCATAGGTACCAGGATTATCACATTTAAGCTTCTTCCAGTTTAGGTCTTCAATCCAGTTATATTTATTAAATGTGCAATATATTCACACAAACAAAAATTAGCACTTAAATGATCTTTTTAACAGTCGTTGCAATCTTATAAATATTTGCGATAGGAATCTGGACAATAGTGAAATATAAGAATTTAGACATACTTAATAGTTGATTTCAACATTGCATAAACTATCAACCAAATAAATAATTATCTTTCCACAACTCTTTTATAGGAAATAGTATTGCCCGAGATAAAAAAAGTCTCACACTTAGCTAAAAATTCATGTGTTTGTCGGATTAAAAACTAACAAAATATAAAGGAATTTAACTCCTATATTAAATAAAAATGAAAAGAATTAGAGTAAAACACATATGAAATGGACTTACATAGAATTTTAAATACTGTCATCCAAAAAGTAAAAGACAAACCTATTATACTGTTATTTAAAATTTTTCAATGGTTATACTTGAATATATATATATATATATATATATATATATATATATATATATATATATACAGAACAAAAAATGAATATACATAAAAACTAAACAATTTTGTTGGGGGTAGTGTTGAGAGTTTGTCGATTTGTTTTTGTCTTTATAACTGGAATTTGGCTCGATTGAGATAGCTTTGTAAATGCAAATCATAGATTTACCTAAAAAGATTCAAATAGATTATAGTAAAAATTTTATGAGATATAATAATAAAATAATCAGGATTTACACTAATAATGAGCAGCAAAAAGATAATAGCCAGAAACAGTCAAACCTTTATACATTAAATTGTGAAAAACTTTATGGAAAACTACATTCTTTGTAGTATTGTATGTGTGTTCATCTTTGTCACAAATTAGTATTTTTACTCCACTCTTGCTTGTAACTCTTGATACTGCTACATACAATTGGTCATGGCTAAAACTGGATGTGACAGATATAGTCCAACATGTGAGAGAGATTGCCCATGACTCTTATTAATTATCATGAAAAAGCAAACAACCAAAGGAATTTTTCTTTGTTGGAATTTAAAAGGTAATCTAATGTTTGACAGTGTTAAGACCAAGCGAGGTATGAAAACTTTGTGTCCAAAATTGTTGACTGAAATTACTTTTGCTTCTATCAGATGTAAGACCCCAACTTTTTTTTTTATAAAGATGATTTTTCTATAAATATCATTTTTGAATGTTATGGAATAAATTTGATATAATGTTATAGTTGTGGGTAATATTTATAAATTTTGCTAAGTATGCAAGTTGTTATAAAATATTCGATTGGTGAGGGAATATTCTTTTTTTCGGAATATTCGTGCATAACAATGAATACAATCATTGGTGCACCCACAATGGAATTATTGTCGGATTGAGAAAACGATAAAAATATTTTATAAATAACGGCGGATGTGTTATTGTTAAAACTGTTGAACTACCCGGTAGTAAAAGTACAGTAATACGCGTGGTTGCATAGTAGCACACAATATTGATTATTGATGTTTACGTGAGAAGTCACTCAGTTATACTCAATTATTGCTACAGTAATTGTTGCATCATATCTCTCATATTATTGATTCGATTATTGTCATAGTATCATCTGCATTATATGTTATATTATTAAATCAATAATTGAGACGACAAAGTTATTCATATTATTAAATTGCAATATTTACAATGTCTAGAAGTTCTGTCAAGGAGAGGTTTGGTCACCTAATTGTGCGCCAATAGGGAGAAATCCTTATTGGAAAGCCCCCTCTTTCCTAGGAACAACCTGGTTGCTAAATATTGTGAGTTATAATATTAATGATGAATAAGTTCGTGTTGATTAAAGATGAATTTGATAGTTTCATTGTGTTGGAATTATTTGTGTAGAAATTGACATCTATTCCGATGATAATTGATGTCTGGAGGTTATATTGTTCAATCGGGTATTCGGGGAACTTTTCGTGTCGGAGTACTATTCACGAGTTACTATTCACGAGTTACTATTCACGAGTTACTATTCACCCGGTTACTATTCACTCTAGTATTGTGCATTCGGGTATTTGGGTACAATATTATTCCATGAGGAGATGTGCTAATTTTTTAGACCGTTGGTTAAAGTTATATTAGTGAATCAATATGGACCGCTGGTGGAAAGTTATAATAGTGAATCAATATGGATCAGCTGGTTTAAAGTTTTAATAGTAAATCAGTATGGACCGTTGCTTTAAGTTTTAATAGTAAATCAATCTGAACAAATCCGTTTAAAAGTAAATCAACTGGACCGATTCAGAATTAGTTACTATTCAATCCATTCTTCTATAAATAGAAGCTCATTCCTTCATTATTTCTTACGAATTCAATGAAACTCTATAGAAAGAAATTATAGAGAGAAAGAAGAAGAGTATTCTGCTACTTCACTACTTCGATATCCAGTGTCTTTTATGGTAAGAGGTGTTATTCTTTCTTATTCATGAAGAGAACTTCTGTTATTCCATTCTTTATTATTCTGTTGGAATAACCTGTATACGCGGCATACCCTATACTTGGTGAAATCCTTATGTTATTCTATTTTTTATTATTTTGTTGGAATATCCTGTCTACATGCATTTTACATGGGACTGGTTAAAATCTTTATTATTACGTTGGAATAACTTTGTATACGCGGACTCCCTATACTTGGTGAAATCCTTATGTTATTCCATTCTTTATTATTTTGTTGGAATATCACATTCATGCGCTTTTACGCTGGGACCGGTTAAAATCTTTATTATTACATTGGAATAACTCGTATACACGGACTCCCCTATACTTGGTGAAATCCTTATGTTATTCCATTCTTTATTATTACATTGGAATATCCCATGCATGTATATTTTACACGCGGACTGGTTCCGTATTTATTATTCTGTTAGAATAACTTTTCGCTGTCTTATCTATCACATGCACGATGATTTCTTTTGTTATTCCATTTCTTATTATACTCGGTTGGTTAAAGTTTTGACTTCTATACTCCATGAAATTAGTGGAATATCATTGATATTTGCTCTTCATCCGAAGATCTTTTCATGGAAATATTCTTACGAGCATTCTTGAATTTTACTCTACAAAGAAGTATCATGTTGACAATTTGGACGTTATTAGTTCTGGATAAACTAATTCTTGAACTTGTTTTATTGAATTCTTATATCATTGTCATCATCCTCATGTTTATATTTTTTAAAGTCATATGTGTATTTTGTAGTGCATAGATTGACTTGGTATGATTATGACCGAGGATTATTCAAAGTATAATCATGACCGTAATGTTACAAATGATGTGATAAAAGTCCTCATTGGCCCGTAGTGCATTGATGGACAGTTGTTGGCATGATCATGACCATTGATGAATACACGAATATCCTTGGCCCGTAGTGCATGGATAATTTGTGGTCGTGACCCTAATGAATATCCTTGGCCAGTAGTGCGGGGATGATGTGGATTATTTATTAAATTTGAGTCTCAAATGATAAAAGTGATGAAAAACTTTTAAATCATAAAAGATAGTAGATTTTATTCTCTACTTGACTCTTTTAATGGATTGCTTATTCCATTGCAGATTAAACTTGTTGTCTCATTGTATTTTATCGGTTTAACATTGTTGAAGGCTAATGATAATTTATCTTGCATTATCTTAGTCATAATATTTCTTCTTGGGCTAGTTGAGCTCACCCTTTCTTTCTTTATTCTCTTCGTGAAATGAGAACGTAGCAGGGACTAGTCGGGGGGCGGAGTGATGGTCCAGATGATAACATTAGTAGTCCTCACTATTCTATGAAATAATGTGATAATAATTGTAATGAGGACTTATTCTGAGAGTGGATATTGTCTAGAAGACAATATTTGTATTAAAATCACAATTTTGTTGTATATTTAAGATTGTATTTGTATTACGTACCACGTGTCTGGCGACCCAAGATGGGTGATGTATACCTATTTTTGGGGGCGTCACATCGATGTTTTCCCAATTGAGTTACTATTAATCTCGTGACATCGCACACAAACCAAATCATCGATCTATATTTTGAAGCAACATTACAGAATCCCAATCTTCAACGTTATCTTGTGGTTTGACATTCCGGAAGATGTAATGCTATTAAAAAAAAATTATAGGTGTAAATGCCTTCATAGTTGTTTGAGTTTTCCTGACCTTACATAGGACATCTTAGATATGGTATTTCATAACCTGGCCATAAATACATCACATATTCGTTCACCTTATTTATAGCATCAAGTGTAGGAGCAAGGATGGCTTGGTCTTGGAAATAAAAGCCATTGTCAAATTTTTTTCAATAAATTAGGATATGTGATATCAACAATTTCTGCAAGGGGATTGATCGGATATTTGATAAGAAAATTTGGATAAATAACGAGAGTAATGATAATAGCTCAAGAATGATAATATCATAAAGTAGTGATTTTAGGAGATAATAATTAAATTAGAAAGTATAATATCAGAACAGTTTACATTAACAAAATAGTTTAGATTTGTAGTGATTTAGAGGGATATACATTTAAAATATTAATTTGGGATTAAAAAAAATTGTGATTTTAGTAGATAATAATTAATTTAGTAATGATAATATTAGTAAGCGATTAACATTATTAGAACAATTTAGATGTATAGTGATTGAGGGGATTATAAAATCAAAATAATAATGTAGGATTAAAAAGTAATGATTTTAGAAGATAATAATTACGTTATGATAATATAAAATTGTTTAGATTGAAAAAGTAGTGATTTAGTGGATTATAAAATCAACATAGTAACTTATGATTTATATTATTTGTTATTTTAATTTTGTTTTAAATGTTTTAATTGTATAATATTATTTTGTAATATAATTATAAATGGTATAATATTATGTTGTAATATAATTAAATTAGTAATGATAATATCTCGCACATTTTAGATAGGTAGTGATTTTATTATATCGTGTATTATAATATTATACCATATATGTATGATATAATGTATGGTATAATTATGAATGTTATAATATTAGAAAAGTAATTATTTTAGGATACAATAATTATATTTTAACATAATTAAATTAGTAATAGTTTAGAAAAGTAGTGGATTTTTGGGGATTATAAAATAAAAATATTAATTTGGGATTAAAAAAAAATAGTGATTTTAGGATATAATAATTTAAATTAAAAAGGATAATATCGAGCAGTTGACATTACTAAAACAATTTAGATTTGTAGTGATTTAGTGGATTATAAATTTAAAATATTAATTTGGAATTAAAAAGTAGCGATTTGAGAAAATAATAATTAATTTAGTAATGCTAATATTAGAACAATTAACATTATCGAGAACAATTTAGATTTGTAGTGATTTAGGGATTATAAAATCAAAATATTAATTTGGGATTAAAAATAGTGCTTTTAGGAGATAATAATTAAATTAGAAATGATAATATCGTAATGATTGATATTACCAAAACAATTTAGATTTGTAGTGATTTAGTGAATTATAAATTTAAAATATTATTTTGGAATTAAAAAGTAGTGATTTTAAAAGTTAATAATTAATTTAGTAATGATAATATTAGTAAGCAGATTAACATTATCGAGCATGGTTTAGATTTTGTAGTGATTTAGGGATTATAAAATCAAAATAATAATAATAATATAAAAAACCGTTTAGATTGAGAAAATAGTGATTTATGAGATTATAAAATAAACATAGTAAGTTATGATTGATATTATTTGTTATTTTAATATTGTTTTAAATGTTTTAAATCATGTATAATATTATGTTGTAATATAATTATAAATGGTATAATATTATCTTTGTAATATAATTAAATTAGTAATGATAATATCCACACAGTTTAGATAGGTAGTTATTTTGTTATATACGTGTATTATAATATTATACCATACATGTATGATATAATGTATGGTATAATTATGAATGGTATAATATTAGAAAAGTAGTAATTTTAGGATATAATTGTTTTAAATGTTTTAAACAATATAATATTATGTTGTAATATAATTATAAATGGTATAATATTATGTTGTAATATAATTAAATTAGTGTGGGATGCACATTAATTATATAGAACAGGTGTTACAATGTGGAAAAAACACATGTCATTCAATAGTGCTATGTAGATAACAGATAATAGATAATAAATAATAGATAGATTCCATTCAAAATCTTACCACATCAACACAACCTCATATGAAACTCACGTAAATTGTTCATTCCATTTTAATAAAATAATTAAACTAATTTCAAGTTTCATGACAAAATTAATTATACTTCTAGTATCCCATAAAAAAAACCCAGTTTAGATTCTTTTACTAATCAATTAGTGAAAATTACAATTTCAATTCATGTAAATTAATTTGATAATGTAATAGTTGATTTCTTGAACTACTTTAAAAATATCGAGGTTTACAAAATTATTATTTTGAAGATAAAAATAAATATTCACATGAATTTTAAATTGATTGAGTTTTCCATAAATTGGTTAAGTAAATAAATTTTCATATCTTTAGAATCAATTAGCGTGGTTCAAATAATTGGAAGAATTTTTGGAAGCTAATAGATTGAAGTTTTAAAATGAATATGAAAATAATTTTTAATTGCATGGAACTATGAAAAGTAGGTAAAATAAATAAAAGTCTAATATTAAAGGAAATTTACTTTTCAAATAATTAAAACTATTTTTTCATAAAAAGCAAGTTTATTTCTATCGTGTTTAAATTGATCCAATCTGGTTGTTGCCTAAGAGAGTTATCTAATTAATGAATCCTAAAATAACGTGGTTTTTGATAATATCCATAAAATAAGGTGATCAGTGTATATATCAAAATAATTGTTAAAGGTATTTTTGTCAAGGGCAATAAGAAGCATTAATTAGGATGGACATGTGTCAATTTTATAGAACGACATATGTCAATTTATTGTGCTATGTACTGTGATTTAGTATATATAATAGATTCACTGCTAATGCTATTTTTATAGTGGTAACAATTTATAATGTTGTGCTACGTTTGGATTAGAGTAATGAAGGTGAGAATGGAATGATTCATTCATATGGAATAAAAAAAATTGTGTTTGGTTATTTGAAAAAAAATAACATATAAAATAACTCATTTCAACTAGAATAAAATGAATCCTTTATTTTATTTTTTATTCAATTTTTTTCAATTCAAACGTAGGAAGAAGATGTGCAGTTGATAAGTAATGATGTTGTGAATCGAAATTATGGTAAATTCCCTTATTTCAAACCAAAACAAAACTTGACAACTCATTACTATCCCTCTACTTTTCTCTACTACAGGGAGTCAAGATGGCTTGCTTGCTCTAATGCTAAAAGTATATTTAACATTCTAAATTCAAAAGTTTTTAAGTACAAATTTCTAATATTCGGGTTTCACATAACAAATCCACTACAAACATTACATGGTCAAACCTAAACTCATTGTTTTCATACTTTAAAAAAATAAATGTTAATTAGTTTACTCCAATATCTTCCATTCACAATATGTCTCATATCCACAAATAATTTATGATGATTGCTCATGACTAATTTGCCATCAACGCATTCATCATGTTCATACGACATGCCTAGTAATTTTGTATGTCTGGCTAGCAGCCATTTTCTTTCTGTGATGAAACAAAGTTGCTTATTATTTGGTGCTAATTTGGGGTTCTTTTTGTGCAATTATTATGTCGTTGATAAATTATTTTAGTATTAGATAGAGTGGTTGGTTTTTATTTCCTCTACCTTACTCATTCTTTATTATATGCGAAAAATATACTTTGTTCATCTATTTATCTATCTATCTAACTATGACATCAGCCTTGAGACAGACAGTGCCATAAATCTCTTCTTCTTTTTTTGCGTTTAGTTATTTTATAATTTTGTCCTTATTTTTTTTATCTCTCAATCTAATCCTCTAAATTGATAAAATTACTATAATATATTTAGAGTAATTACACAAAACGCATGTCATATACACTAGTAAATTATAAAGCTAGGATATGTACACGTAAAGGACCTTTTTAAAATAGGAAAAGGGTGAGTAATGAAAAGCAATCAATAATTATAATCAAATCAAAACAAACTTGACAACTCATTATTTAGGATGAGGAGCGCTTATAAATATTTTCTTAAATATAGTAAGTAAGCTTTATTTTTAGACGGATGCAGTTAGCATGAATTTCGTTAACCAAAATCATCGGTCAATTAAGTCATATCGTACCAATACATCATTGCAGCAAAAATTAATGGGCAATGTCGACGTCAAAATTTTTATTTGTCCCTTTCTGTTCTTGTCTTTTGGTGTTCTCATGTTAGGTGAGATTTGTTTAAAAAAATAAGTTTGAAAAGGTATGGCATGTATATGTCGATGATTTGGCTGTAATAGTCGCCAGTTGATATTTTTAAATGGTTGAACCAACTCAACCGAGAAATGGTTTGCACATAGGCCTAGTGATATGACACTATTTAACAGGTCTGTGAAATCGAGATTCATTAAGGTCCAGGGCTTGATTAAGCGGGGGGAAGGTGTTAGGCACCCCCCGACTTCAGTGGTGACACAGTGACCGCCACTTTTCAATTTAAACTTTTATCCGAATGTGTGTGTATGTAGGTCTATGTGCTGTTGTCTGGAAGTAGTGATATGCCTCGTTTGCACCTATATACAAAGGGTTTGAATTTTGTATAAAAGTTCAATTTTAACGAGATATGATAGTGATGTCTTGTAAAATAGGTTTTTCAAACCCTTATGCTCAATAGTAATTGAGGTCTTTGATACTTTCATTTTATTATGTGTTCGGCTTGATTGCTTTTATTATTTTTGAGATACGAAGCATCTTCGAGAAAATAAGATACATAGCATGTGTAGAACTCCTTAATGGGCATGAGAGTCATCTAAGGAAATTGATAACAAGTGATAATTTACACAAGTCGGGTCATAGATTGAAAATGTCCATCACGGAACCGAATCTAGATTCGAGAACCGAATCTGTGATCACACGATTCATAGGCTCACATGATGATGCAATATGTACAAAAGTGTAAAATATATATATATATATATATATATATATATATATATATATATATATATATATATATATATATAAAAAGTGTAAAAGGCCACGAAGTGATCTCTAGTCTGACTGGAATGTAATATATATATATGTACATATATATAAAAGCGATAAATGACCAAGAAGTGAACTCCAGGTCTGACTGAAATGTAAATATATATATATATATATATATATATATATAAGTATTTATATATATAAAAGCGGTAAACGCACCAGATGTGTATATACAGGCTCAGTCGAGTCGAATTCGAGAATATATATATATATATATATATATATATATAATTAGATTGAGATGAAGGGTAAGATATAGTCAGATACATACTTGATTATATGTGACCTAATGTAAGGCATTATGTGATCATGTATTGTAGAGACTTGAAAGACTTGAACGTAAAGTAATTACACAGTAGCAGACGCTAAAGGCAAGTATTCTAACTCTTGTCTCAGTTCAATCTGAACAAGTTTTTGAAGTTCATGTATCCTTACGCATGAATTGAAGTACAATGAAGTTAAAGCCAGTTCTTTTGGCTAGACTTGACATATTGAGTGGATTGTTGATGATCTATTCATCTGTTATCAAATGTGATTATCTTTTGTCAACTACTTGATATGGTTTTCAAAAGAAGACTAAAATGTTAAACAAAAGTTTTGTTTCGGAAAGCAGCGCAGCACGTGAGGTTGCCAAATGATTAAACGTACATACATTTAATGGATGTAGTGTTGATCAACATAAGTACAATAAGTGATCACCTAGAAGTGCTCGTAAGTAATATCCAGACTTACGGACTTAGTTAGGGTTGTCCTTTTCAAAGAAAGAATGAATACTCGAGGTCTTTGGCCGGAGTGAATGTTTTCTTGAATATTATTCATTGTGAAACATTTTGAAAAAAAGATGAAGTGCTATTTTGAATTATCAATAGTACTTGAACTATTATTCGATTATCGAAGATATCTGATTCATATGTATCAAGCATGTTGTTATTGAAATTGTTATACTTCTTTGAGCTAGTTATGCTCACTTTTCATGAACCATATGAATGACTATGATGAACGTCAGGAAGGAGGATCAAAAAGGATAAAGGAAAAGCTAAAAATGATTATTAATTTGTCTTGTAATGGTATAGGTCTATTGTTGTAATGTAATGAATATTATGACAAAGAACCTTTGTAACGGGTATAGAACCTAGGAAATGTAAATATTACTTTTAATATATAGACGTTATGTTCGTTCTTTGAGACTTTTCAATGGAATGAATGTATGAAAGTTTATATAGTATAGCACCATCTGTCGGGTTGGAAGATACCCGAATTTGGGGGCGCTACAAGTTGGTATCAAAGCCTAGGTTATAAAACTTAAGGGGGATTAGAACCTTAAGTCATAACCTTAATAAAGAAGTAAAAGATGAAAGATAACCTTATAAAAATGCATTATATTATGTTATGTGTTTTTATTATTTTCTTGATATGTCTTAATCAAACTATATTGTTTTATTGTAGATGTCGGGAGAAAATGATATGTATAGAAATATACATGTAGTGAAGCGAGGATTTGATTAATCGGGTAGAATACTACCCAATCCCGTAGCGATTGAGCGTAGGTGGTAGTAATAGAGTCCGGAGACTTTGGACGATTTAGACTATATGTCTATTTTCGATGGCATGCTAGAGGAGGAGGTGAACGTGATGTCCTTTGACCAGGTTCCACCTACAGAAGAATTGACTACTAAAGAGTCAATGAAGGCACTATTTATGTCAGTATTGGATAGGAATGTCCATTACTGTCAAGAGGTGAAGGAGTTGAAAGAGGAACTCAAAGCTGTCCGTGAGGACAAGACTAGCATGGAGGGTATGAGGGAAGAAGAGCACGATGACAGAATTTTAGCTAAGGACAAGGTCCGAGAGCTGAAATGTGAAGTCTTTGAGCTCAAGCAGGAGCTAAAGACTAAACAACAGAAGTTGGAGAAGATGTCCTATATACATAGGAGTTCTCACGTGGACTTCCAACAACAAGTAGCTGGATATCCAGTGGAAGCAGGGTAGACTCGACATACCATTAGTCGAGATGTCATCGCCGATTTGGCCAAGAAAGATTTCGAGAATGCCATTCGACAGATGTAATCTAGCAATAACTAGAGTAAATTAGATATGTAAATATTATGTATCTAGTAGTGACGTAAAACCCTCTTTTATATATCAAGGGTAGTCTGTTGTAAATCTCAATTTTTGGAAAGTAATTGCGGGATGGTAATGTAATCAGCTAAGGCTGAGTAATGTAAACAATGTAGTGTTATACTACAAGTTATGAATCAATATAAGTCTTTTTATGGAATATATTGAGTAATGAGTATGAGTTATTATTTCATTAAATAATAACTAATCAACAAGAAGAAAGTAATAATGAAGTAATAATAAGTCTTTTTATGGAATATTCGGAACGTTTACTGCTTATATATATATAAGCAATAAAAGCCACGGATCGACGATCCGGGCATACACACACAACACGACTTTCAACGTGAATAAGTATGTGTGAATGAAAGTGGAGAAAGGCTTTAAAAAATCTGAGATGTCTTACAGTGGTTGCCAAGAAGACTTCAGATAGCTTTAAATGAATGACTACTCGGTTTCCACCGGTAAAATATAACAAAAACACAAGCTCACAGGTGTTTAAAAAAAGAAAGCACTCAATTTAAAGTGTGTATGGAGCAAAATGGACAGGGCTTCCTCACATTTTCTCTTCTTGAAAATGGCCACCCCAAGCCCTCTATTTATAGAGGGGTGAGCCACAGGTTTACCTGCGGCAGCCTCAGGTCTACTTGCGGCTACCCGGGGTGCCCTGGGCCATGTGGGTCTCGCCGCCTTGAAATACGTGCACTCAGACAACGCGTTATTCTCTCGAACCTTCATAACTTTTAATCCGGGAGTCCGATGGAAGCGTGTCATACCATTCTAAAAATTTCTTTTCGAGAGCTATGCAATGACATAGGATTTTCCCTTTTTGATTCTAAGAAGATGGGTCTATGACCGAAATAGCATTTTCGGGTCTCCGTCAGGCAGTTTATTGAGTTATTTTGCGTAGTTTACGCTTGGAAGTTAAGATATGGTTCTTGTGGGACTTCTTTTGAAGAAGTTTGAGTTGAAATGAGTTAATTTAATTTGAGTTGAGTTTGAGTTGGCAAAATAATCATTTTGCCCCTCCCGGGGTTATTTCTGACTTTAGCGCTGTTGTAGCGGTCTTTTCCCAGGGTTATCTCTAAGATTGTCATGATGCTGACTCTGAACGTCCTCAGGGTTATCTTTGAGGTTGGCTTGACCTCCTGGGGTTGACTCCGGGCATTAAACTTGATCTCTCGGGGTTATATTTGGGGTTGGAAACTGGATCTCCCGGGGCTATCTCCGGGGTTGGAAAATGGATCTCCCAGGGTTATCTCCGGGGTTGGGATTGACTCTCCTAGGGTTATCTCCGGGGTTGGATTTTGATGTTGTGGTCTTCCAGGGTTATCTCTGGAGTGTGAAAAAAAATACTTTTGTCCTTATGTATAGTTAATAACAGGAAAACGAAAATTCGAGTGTCTACAGATGCCCCTCTTTATCATGTTCATGCAATGCAATGGAATGGACATGATAAAGATTACTAAAAACTTGAAATATGACAAGGTATTTTTAATGATGCAAATCGCAATGTAATGAATGTTATGATGAATGTTAAAATGCTCTCGCAAATCGCAGTTCGCAAATCGTACATCGCATTTTGCACTTCGCATTTCGTAACTTGCACATCGGATTTTGCATATCACAAATCTCACTTCGCACAACGCAAATTGCTTTACCTTTACCGGTTATTACTGATGCCTATGCTGGTGTTGACTACAAAGGTTTGGCTTTTTGTCGGTGTTGTCGATGCCTGTTTGATAAAGAAAAATTTAGATGTTTTCTACATCTCTACTGGGGATGACGTTCTAAAATCATCAGACCTTCCCGATGCATACGTTGGTAGTTTACAATGGTGCCTACCCTAATGGCAGTTTGACAACGGATCCTATCCTGCTGGTAGTTTACTATGTTGTCATCACCAAACTGTTTCGATTCCCACTCGAACGGTGGTGCACAAAGCTTTCATCACTGAACTGTCTTGATGTTACATTGAATTGATGATAATGGTTTCGAATACCGAATCTTCTGATACCTTCGCTGAATAATATTCAAAGGTTTGCTTCACCAGACTCTGCCTGATGTTACGCTGGATTGATGACAACCAACAGATGTCTACGATGAAATTTTTCTCTAATCTAGGCACTTAACTTGCACGCATACTTAAATCTACTAGAGATTCATGTTAAACCTTGATAGAGATGTACGTTTATGTAGCACATTTGCACATGTGCATATCATGCATAATGTGATGATCTAGATTTATCCTTAGGATTCTATTGTCCTAGGTTGATGCATATTGTAAATTATTTGGAGTAGAATTTTACCTCACCCTTTTTGAGGTGATTTGGAGTTTCCTTTCGTTGTTGGGTGCTTGTGCCCCATTTCCTTGAGCGTTTGATTCGCAACCCGGCTAAACTGATGACCTGAATACCGCTGACATCCCTGGAGGGTGCAGCTCATTCATTCGTTTCCCAGATTTGAAATTTGGTGTAGAGGCCTCGACTTGGGAGGACTCGACACCGGTTGACACATTCAATGATGAGGATTTCATTCGCTAGACCTTTTGTCATTGGGCTTCTTGCTTTTGAGTAAAAGACTTTCTTGAGAATTTTCCCTTTCTTTTGTAGGGGCAAGCTTATGTCGCCATGATTTCTTTCAGGAGTTCTTGTAAGACCCCGAATTTTATGAAATAAAAGTATTCAATTTTTCTTATAATTATTATTCAGTAAATGGTTAAATTGATAAAAAGTTAAAGTTAAGGGTGATATATGTAAAGTTTACAAAATACGCAAGTAGTTATAAAATACTCATTGTTGTCGGAGAATATTCGTTTGGTCCTGGAATATTCTTGTTGTCAGGAAATATTCGTACGACGGCGCAACCATTTGTGGGCCCCATAACAGAATAACTGTCGAATGAAAAAATGACAAATTTGAATTTTTATAAATAACGGCGTAATTATTACCGTTAACACTATTGGAATACCCGGTGGTTAAAATACAGTAATACGCGTGGTTACACAGTAGCACACGATATTGCACAATATTTTTGAATTATTAATTTTACGTATTATAAGGCACTACTCAATAATTATTATGATAATTCTTATTCAATATTTTATTTTATTGGTTCAATAATTGCTTTGTTGATATTTTATATTATTGTTGTTTCAATAATTATCATTGCACTGAGATTTCCCATTATCAGATCAATAATTCATATTATTTGAATAATATTATTAGATAACATTATTGGCAATGTCTAGAAAGTTCTGTCAAGGAGAGGTTTGGCCACCTAATTGCGCGCAAATAAGGAGAAATCCTTATCGGAAAGCCCCCCTTTCCTCGAGCTACTGGTTGTCATTATTGTGATTCTGTAATATTATTTGTGAATAATTATTTATTGATTTATATGATAAGGAAATATTTATTTTATGTAGACATAAATGATGGATAGAAAAATATTTATTTTATGTGATTATAAATAAAGGAATTAATGTTGAGGTATTTTATCAGTATTTTGTCGGTTTGGAGGTATTAAAAAATCAAATCGGTGTTCTTAAAGCTTTATTGCGTGAGTTATAATTTTAATCCGACCGTTAGATCGTTGTGATTTTTAGATATGTTATACATATATAAGTTGAGTATATGTCCACAAATTTTGAACCGTTAAAAATTAACACATGATTTGTTATGAATTTTAAAAGGTGTTAAAAATCATCCGTTTGTGGATTTGGATATTTTCATCTCGGAATTTGGAAAACTTAAAGCTACAAAGTTGTAGAGAATTCAATTTCGTGTGGAATGGATATAAAATTCGTATTTTTCTGATAAAAGGGCTATTTATTATGAATTACTGAAGTTTCGGAAAATAAAATAATTTTTATTAAAATTAGGTGGGATCCACTTTTGGTTGGTGTAGAAAATATGTGCTGAATTGATGGGCCCCACTAGAGGTGGCTGATTGTTTGATCAAAATGGGTGGGCGTAGAAGTGAAGGAATAAAAATAATATTATTTTATTATTTAGTCTCCTTTGGCGTTCTAACATTTTTCCTATAAATAGGTGCTTAAGTTAGAATTAAAAATCACACCAGAAATATAAGTGCTCTCTCTCTATATTATCAAGCATATTTTTGTGAGTATTTAGATACTTTGAGAGTTGCTATTCAGTGCAAGGTTCCTTCGGCTTTACATCCGATATTCCACTCAGAAATAATGCTATTTTGAGGTAAGGGATTGCAAGGGCTATTATGTTTTTCAGTTTTGTAATTTTTTCGACCTTCAAAAATTCTGGAAAAATTTGAAATGATAATTTGATGAGTTTTCTAGATTGTGTCCAAAAATGACGATTTTTGGATGTATAGATTAGGAGTTATGAATTTTATGGGAAAATATTATTTTAAAAGTAAACCCTTATAACTCCTTGTGGTTAGCTCCAAAATTAGTGAAATTTTTGTTGGAAGTACATGTATATAATAGCGGTATACTCTGTAAATTTTGGAATTTTTGGACAAAAGTACAGTTTATGATAAATGTCTAAATATACGACAGTTTTGGCCATATGAAAAATAGTAAATGAATTTTAAAAATTCCGAGAAAAATATATGTTAAATATGAGACTATATTCTGCTAAATCCCAAAAAAGAAAATTTGTTTGTACTAATTTGGTATTTTTCATGAAAATAGACTAGTTATAAGTAAATGAATTAAATATGTTATATGAAGTAAGAAAATTGAAAAATATGATTTTCTGGCTTGAGAATCCTATATGAGGTATATGCAGATTTTTGATGAGGGTTTTGGTTATTGGTGATGAAATCTTATGAGTTTGGCTTTTTAGGATGATTAAATGCATTAATTAATAAAGTGTAAACAATTAAAATAAATTATTTATAAGTTTAATAAATGATTAAAATATTGTTGTAATATTAATAATATTAGATTATGAGATTATTAAGTGATTTATAACATTTAGATTAAGGTGTTATAAATATTGATATGGATTTTATTGTGAAACTTTATCTTTTCGTGTCGGGGTTACTGTGACGCCCCCAAAATAGGTATACATCACCATCTTGAGTCGCCAAATACATGGTACAAAATTCAAATACAACTTAATTATACAACAGTCGTGTAAGATACGACAAAACATAATATAAGAGTTTTAATAAGAATATTGTCATCTAGACAATATCCACACTCAATGGAGTCCTCATTACATTTATTATCACACTATTTAACAGAATAGTGAGGACTACTAATGCTATCATCTGGACCGTCACTCCGTTCCCTGACTAGTCCCAGCTATATTCTCATTTCCTGAAGAGAACAATGAAAGCAAAGGGTGAGCTCAACTAGCCCAGTAAGAAATATTATGACTAAGATAATGCAGAATAAATTATCCTTAGCCTTTAACAGTATAACAACTGATAGAATATAATAGACAACAAATTTTAGATCACTACAACGTAATAAGAAATCCATTAGAAGAGTCAAGTAGAACATAAAATCTACTATCTTCTATGATTTAAAAGGTTTTTCATCACTTTTATCACTGAGACTCAGCTTAATAAATAAATCACAACATCCCTGCACCACGGCGAAGGATATTCATGTAATCATCAATGGTCATGATTATACCGAATAATCTCTGGTCATAATCATACCAACTCATCGCCCATCAATGAACCTGAAGCCAATGAGGACTTTTACCACATCATTCATCACATTACGGCCATGATTATACCAAGAATAATCCTCGTCATAATCATATCAAGTCCATCTATGCACGTAAGCCAAAGATGACTTTAATCACAATTTAAGCATGAGGATGATGACAATGACATAATAATTCAATAAAACAAGTTCAAGGATAAATTTAAAAATTTATAATTTAATTTATCCGAGAAATCAATAACGTCAAATTATCAACATGATAACGCTTTGTAGAGTAAAATTCAAGAATGCTCGGAAGAATATTTCCATGAAAAATCTATTGGATGAAGCGCAAATATCAAGGATATTCCACTAATTTCATGGAGTATAGAAGCCAAAGCTTTAACCAACTGAGTACAAGAGAATATATAAAACTACAAATGGATTTTCGCCCGCCATGCGGTAATCCACATAGACAGATTATTCCAACAGAATAATAAAGATTGGAATAACAGAAGAATTCACCATGCATGCGGAAGTCCGCGTAGACAGGTTATTCTAACTGAATAATAAAGAATGAAATAACAGCAGAATTCACCAAGCATGCGATAGACCGTATAGACAGGTTATTCCAACAGAATAATAAAGAATGAAACAAGGTCAGGCGTAATCTGCACAGATAGAATATTCCAATAGGATAATAAAGAACGGAACCAGGTCATGCGTAATCCGCACAGACAGAATATTTCAACAGAATAATTAAGAATTGAATAACAACAGAATTCACCAGGCATGCGATAGAGATGCACATGATAAAAGTTATTCCAATGTAATAATAAAGAATGGAATAATGAGAAGAATTTTACCATGTATGCGGTGCTTAGATAGATAAAAGTTATTCTAACATAATAATAAATAATGGAATAACAACCCTTACGAGTATTGAAAGAAAATAACTCTCTTCATGAATACGAAAGAATAATATCCCTTATCTTAGAAGAAAACTGGAATAGTGAGGTAACAGACTTCTCTTCTCCTTTCTCTATAATTTCTCTCTATAATAATTGCTCTATAGCTTCAGTGAATTGGTGATAAATGAAGGAAGAAAGAGCTTCTATTTATAGAAAAATCTAGTTTTGATAATTGCACATTTTGGAGCTCGAAATATTACAGTATAATACCTTCCTCTTTTTCTTCATTTTTAATTTAGTCATTCAAGTATTATCAAACTTGAACCACCTCCCCTAATAGTAAATCATGTGAATCAATAGTTCTAGACATATGAAAATACGAATTATAGTATAGTACCTCCATCTATACCTCTATTTTTAACTTAGTCATGTAAGTATTACCAATCTTGCACCAACTCCCCTAATAGTAAATGAATGTGAACAAATAGTTATAATCATGTGAATCAATAGCAATTAATTGCTCATTTATCTGGTTAATTACCCGATTGGTTAATATAACCTCCAGACATCAATTGTTATCGAAATAAATGTCAATTTTCACTAACACTAATAATTCCAACACAATGGAACTATCAATTTTATCTTTAATCAACACGAACTTATTCATCATTAATATTATAATTCACAATATTTAACAACTAGGTCGTTCTTAGGAAAGAGGGGGCTTTCCGATAAAGATTTCTCCTTATTGGCGCGCAATTAGGTGACCTAACCTCTCCTTGATAGAACTTCTAGACATTGTCAGTATTGCAAATAATAATATGAATAAATTTGTCGTCTCAATTATTGATTTAATAATATATTATTTTATGCAGATGATACTGTGACAATAATTGAATCAATAATATGAGAGATATGATGCAACAACCATCAGTAGCAATAATTGAGTATAATGAGTGACTTCTCACGTAAGTATCAATAATCAATCTTGTCATGCTTACTATGTAACCATGCCAGACATTGTACTTTTTACTCTTTGGGTAGTTCAACAGTTTTAACGGTAACACTTTCGTCGTTATTTTTATAAAAAGATAATTTTGTCGTTTTCTAACTACGAAAATACTTCCGTTGTGGGGTCCACCAATGATTGTGTCGTCGTACGGATATTCTCTGTTAAAACGAATATTCCCCGACCAATCGAATATTATATAACCACTTGCTTACTTTACAAAATTGGTAAATATTACCCACAACTATAACATTATATCAAATCCACACCATAATATTCAAAAATATATTTTGAGAAAATTATTATTTATTCATAAAAGTTGGGGTCTTACAGTTACTATTCACGTATACGATACTATTCACATATACGACACTATTCATGTATTTGGCGACTCAAAATGGGTTGGGTGAATTGGACCTATTTTGGGGGCGTCACATTTGCTATCAGAGCTTAGGGATATGGTCTTTGGCGAAGATCGGGGAATAGAACTAGGAAGGGGGGAGATGAGTAAACCCTTCGCTAGTATGTCCTACCTAAACTGAATTTTCTTACTTAAGTTGACAAATTGTGATATGTCAAATAACCTTTGTTTTGAAACTGTATTCTAGAATGATATCTGAAATATAGATGAGCAATGGAAAAATCACGATACAGAGGAGATGAATGGGAGAATACAATCGAAAAAGAAAGCAAGGTATTCTCATCTCTTCGAATTACCAGGTACGTAAATTTTGGGGACGAAATTTCATAAGGAAGGGAGATTGTAAGACCCCGAATTTTATGAAATAAAAGTATTCAATTTTTCTTATAATTATTATTCAGTAAATGGTTAAATTGATAAAAAGTTAAAGTTAAGGGTGATATATGTAAAGTTTATAAAATACGCAAGTGGTTATAAAATACTCATTCTTATCGGGGACTATTCGTTTGGTCATGGAATATCCTTGTTGTCGGAGAATATTAAACGACAGTACGCATCCATTTCATGGGCCCCATAATGTAATAATAATTTATCGAATGAAGAAAATGACAAATTTGAATTTTATAAATAAATAATAGCGTAATTGTTACTGAATTAACACTATTGGAATACCAAATTGGTTAAAATACGAGAATACACATTATCGCACAAAGAAGATTACGGTATTTTTGAATTATTGATTCTTACGTATGAAGGCACTACTCAATAATTGTTTACGATAATTCTCATTCAATATTTTATGTTATTGGTTAAATAATTGCTGCATTGATATTTTATATTATTGTTGTTTCAATAATTTTTATTACACAGTATTTCCCATTATCAGATCAATAATTCATATTATTTGAATAATATTATTAGATAGCATTATTGGAAATGTCTAGAAAGTTCTGTCAAGGAGAGGTTTGGTCACCTAATTGCGCCAGTAAGGAGAAATCCTTATCGAAAAGCCCCCTCTTTCCTGGGAACGGCTTAGTTATCATTATTGTGATTCTGTAATATTATTTGTGAATAATTATTTCTTAATTTATATGATAAGAAAATATTTATTTTATGTGGACATAAATGATGGATAGAAAAATATTTATTTTATGTGGTTATAAATGAAGGAATTAATGTTGAGGTGTTTTATCAGTATTTTGTCGGATTGGAGGTATTAAAAAATCAAATCGGTGCTCTTAAAGCTCTATTGCGCGAGTTATAATTTTAATCCGACCGTTGGATCATTGTGATTTTTGGATATGTTATACATATATAAGTTGAGTATATGTCCACAAATTTTGAACCGTTAAAAATTAACGCATGATTTGTTATGAATTTTAAAAGGTGTTAAAAATTATCCGTTTGTGGATTTTGGATATTTTTTGTCTGGAATTTAGAAAAACTTAAAGCTAAAAAGTTGTAGAGAATTCAATTTCGTGTGGAATGGACATAAAATTCGTATTTCTTTGATAAAAGGGCTATTTATTATGAATTACTGAAGTTTCGGAAAATAAAATAATTTTTATTAAAATTAGGTGGGACCCACTTTTGGTTGGTGTAGAAAACATGTGCTGAATTGGTGGGCCCCACTAGAGGTGGCTGATTGTTTGATCAAAATGGGTGGGCGTAGAAGTGAAGGAATAAAAATAATATTATTTTATTATTTAGTTTCCTTTGACATTCTAACATTTTCCTATAAATATGTGCTTAAGTTAGAATTGAAAATCACACCAAAAATATAAGTATTCTCTCTCTATATTATCAAGCATATTTTTGTGAGTATTTAGATACTTTGAGAGTTATTATTTAGTGCAAGGTTCTTTCGGCTTTACATCCGATATTCCACTCAGAAATACCGCTCTTTTGAGGTACGGGATTGCAAGGGTTATTATGTTTTTCAGTTTCGTAATTTTTCCGACCTTAAAAAATTTTGGAAAAATTTGTATGATAATTTGATGAGTTTCTAGATTGTGTCCAAAAATAGCGATTTTTGGATGTATAGATTAGGAGTTATGAATTTTATGGGAAAAGACTATTTTAAAAGTAAACCCTTATAACTCCTTGTGGTTAACTCCAAAATTGGTAAAATTTTTATTGGGAGTATATGTATATAATAGCAGTATACTCTGTAAATTTTGGAATTTTTAGACAAAATTACAGTTTATGATAAATGTCTAAATATTCAAAAGTTTTGGCCATATGAAAAATAGTAAATGAATTTTAAAAATTGTGAGAAAAATATATGTTAAATATGGGACTATATTCTGCTAAATCCCAAAAAAGAAAATTTGTTTGTACTGATTTGGTATTTTTCATGAAAATGGACTAGTTATGAGTAAAGGAATTAAATATGTTATGTGAAGTAAGAAAATTGGAAAATATGATTTTCTGGCTTGAGAATCCTATATGAGGTATATGCAGATTTTTGATGAGGGTTTTGGTTATTGGTGATGAAATCTTATGAGTTTGGCATTTTAGGATGATTAAATGCATTAATTAATAAAGTATAAATAATTAAAATAAATTGTTTATAAGTTTAAGAAATGATTAAAATATTATTGTAATATTAATAATATTAGATTATGAGATTATTAAGTGATTTATAACATTTGGATTAAGGTGTTATAAATATTGATATGAATTTTATTGTGAAACTTTATCTTTTCGTGTCGGGGTTACTATTCACGTATACGATACTATTCACATATATGACACTTCATATATTTGGAGACTCAAAATGGGTTGGGTGAATTTAACCTATTTTGGGGGCGTCACAGTTCTCCCCTTTCTTTTGATGAGAGGATTATCCCGCCTTAAACTACTTCCCTTTCCTGGAATCAAAAGATGCCCCAGTCCTTTCGCATGTTGTTACTGGGGATTCATATGAGAAACTCTCTTTGTTGACCAAGTCGCGAGTGAGTAATATCCTCACATGTGGATTATTAATTATGAGAATAGTATGATTGGAAAAGACCAAATGATTATACTGAATCGCTAGTGAGATGATGTGAGGGAAGCTCTGATGATGATGTACCATGCTGATGGTGCTGATTGTTGCATTTTCCTATTTAGGATGGTTGATAAATTCCCCAGTGTTGAGTTGTCGCTGGTTCCGAGATTGCCCAAATCTTGTTTTAAGGGAACCACTATCGATTTGTCACCAATTTTGAAATTGCCCTAGCATTACTTATTGTCTAAGATCGTTGCTTTGACAGATAATCCGATAAGATGGTGATATCGCAAGAGGCTTTTACCTCTGTACCAGATGGTTAACATGTAGTGGACTTGGGTTTTAATGCCCTCAATAATTGTTCCTGACTTGTTTGTGCAATTGGCCTTGATTATTTTCTTCTGATTTGATGAAGGCTTGTGATTGAGGGTGTATGCTCTTTGAAGGTCCTTGCTGATGATCATGCTTGATATATCATTGTGTTGCTATTACAACTTTGATGATTGATGTTGAGAGGTTTTTGGACTCCACTAAATTGGCCCCAAAGATCTCAGCTTGGTTGGTGATGACTTCACCCAAGTTTGATTTGATCTGCAAAGTTTAATTTGTTGTCTTGATCAAGGGGAACAGGTCGTCCAGTATGAGATAGAAGTTTGGGGTTTTTGGTTTTTTCTTTAGCTTGACCGCACCATAAATGGTTTCATACGTACTCCCATTGATGATGGGAGATCAGGTCTTTCGTAGTTCAGGCTTTTTGCTGAGACCTAACTAGTTTGATTTTTTTTTTTGATTTTTTTTTTCAATATTTACACGCATGGAAAATAAAAGGCATACTACGAAGAAAGTGATACCGTCCCAACATCTTCTAGAACTCACAACTTTATCCCCTAGATCTATATCTTCTTGGCTAGTTGAGGCCTGATAATCCAGTTGTCAGTAGTTATGTTTCTTTAAAGGCTCGCGATAGAGGTTACATCTTGGTTCTGAATGTCTTCACTTATGGCCATAACTTGATCGCTTCCTGATTCAGTACATTCCTCAGAGACGCTTGAACTGGACCCCTCGAAAAAAGGGATGAACTTTGGATTCCTCAATGGGTTGGCTTCCCCGATAACCTCACCACCTTTTTCATCATCTGTTCCTTCACCTTTTTCCTAGGCTTGAGAGGATTCGCCCATGAAATCTCCCTCGAACTGTTTTTGCATTTCTTGCAAGGAACTTTCGTTTTTGGCTTTTTCTTCCTTGGAAAGGATTAGTATTTCCTCCGCATCATCCAAGGATATAAAATCAGGAACGTGGTTTCTATCTTTGGACCACAGGATGTTTGATGTTGGCGGAGGAATCTCCTTTGGGGATTCCCTTGTCTCCTCTGTCATTCCCTGCATTAGGATCAGTCCATCTTGTGTTCTGCCAGGATTGGTGCTCATAGCCTTCACCTCCTTTGAACTGCATGTCTCGAGTGGACATATTAAGCTTTTTATTTCCTCTTCACTTATTTTGGTCATGAGGAATTCTATCTTCAGCTCTTTATTTTTAATGAGATCCTGGATTTTATGTCGCAAAGACCAGCATTCCTCAGTCGTATGTCCAAGTGAGTTAGAATGGTAGAGACATCTTGGTGGAATCATAACTCTTTATCTCGGGATTTATAGAAGGCAGCAACTCAGTAATCATTCCTTCTCTTATCAGAAAGTGTAACATTTCTTCATTTAATTTGCTCAAAGGGGTAAATTTTCGGCCTCTTGTAGAGGTTATTTGATCTTTCTTCTTTGAGAATTTGCATTCCCCCAGGCAATTTTTCCGTTGGTGAGATCTTCTAGCAATTTTATCATCCCCCTTTTCTTTTCCTTTCAGTCTGCCTTGATCTTCTTCATTTAGCTGGCTCATCACGGAGAGATATGGGCCTGCATTATGGTTAACCTCTTTTTTCTCTTGGGTTTCTGATAGTTGAGTGAAAAACTATCTCGTATCCTGATGTTAGCGCACTATCAGCTTAGCTAGCAGATTTACTTGATTCTGGATCATCTTTAATTTTTGCATTACTGTCATACCCTCCTCCGAGTTTTCTCTCTAGGACATTTGTTCGGTGCCTTTGGGGGTATTCCTCCATCCTTCGTATGTACTTACGATTTGGAAACATTTCAGCGCTTCCTGACCCGATCATGTTTACTTCCTCTGTATCATGCTGTAAGGGAAGGTTGGTGTTGACATTTTGTTGGTCGGGTCATTGGACCACAATACTGCCACTTTCGATCAGATTTTGAATCTTATGATTTAAGGACCAACAATCTTGTGTATCGTGTCTTGGAGACCTTGAATGGTAAACATATCTCTGGCTCAGATTGTATCTTTTGCTCCATGGTTCCAGAGGTGGAGCCAGTTCGATAATTTTCTTGTGATCTATTAATATCGCTAATACATTTTCAAGGGAATCGCCTAGTGGAGTGAACACCCGATTTTCCGTTCTTTTAAATTTTCTTTTTCTGTCCTGACATTGGTTAAATACAGCATGTTGTTGAAATGGCAGATTGTCCTATTTTTTCCAAATGGGAGGACTGTAGGTTGGTCTCCTAGCGTGCCCATGTAAAATGAGTGATACATCTTCATTACCTTTATCTGGTACCCTCTTGGGATCGCTCGCATACTTGTTAGTCTGTATATACTTGGCGACTGCTTCAAAGGCAATGAAGTCTTTAATCTTGTCTGCCTTCAGGCCCATCTCTGCTATTTTGTCGTGTTTGATCATTTCTGAGAATGGCTTTCCTATGCCTGCTAGGATCCTCTCATAGTAAGGAGCCTCTTGGATATCAATAAACGTCATTACCATCTCAGTTTCTATCATTGATGGAATAACTTGCGCTACTAGATGTCTCCTCCTTTGCGCATATTCTTGAAAAGATTCAGTACTTTGCTTTTTGACTTTAGTCACTTGGTATTGATCCGGTGCCATTTGTGACTGAAAACTGTACTTATTTAGAAAGGCGTGGGCCAATTCTTCCTAGTTGTGGATTTTGGCATTGTCAAGTCGGGCATACCAGGCTTTAGCCTCTCTAGTGAGACTTTTTCAAAAAAGTTGCATTCTGAGGCTTTCATTTCATCTTGATAAGACCCCGGTTCAGCCAATGTACACTTTTAGGTGCGTATAGGGATCGCCTGCCCCATTGTACTTTTCAAACTCTGGGATTTTGAATTTATTAGGATATCGAGCCCCTAGGAATATGCAGAGATCTGAATAGGTGAAACTTCCATAGTTTCCAGTCCCTTTGATTGATCAGATGGTTTCCTCCATTTGTTGGATTCTTTCTTAATTATATCCCCAGTTTCTCGATCATCCCTCAGTTTTGTGATTTCAGGGGTTTTGTTAGTTCCTTTATTGGAATGAGGTTTAGGTATTTGGGTTTCCATCTTTCTGTTAATATTCTAACTACCCCCTTAAGTGAATGACTCTGATTGAGTAGGCATTGTCTGGGCCCGAGTGTTTTTACTTTGTTCTTTTAGAAAGACAACCAATTCTGCTATTTGATTCCTTAATCCTTCGAACTCCTCGCGAGAAACAGAAGTGGGATCAGGATGGGCACTTGTAGCCATGTCTGATGGTGGGCTTAGTGCCTTTTTAGACTTTGAATGGGTAACTGGACCAATTGCTTCCTTACAAAAAGACTTATGTAGTTTAGTCTTAGGGAAATATGGCAATGTTACATGCTATGTGATGTGTCCATTTTTAGGAGTATTATCCTGCAAGACGGATGTTAGTGGGTTTAATGACAATATAGCATGACAGGTTTTGATATGAAAAGGGAATACATATACACATATTCCTTTATATTTTCCATTACTTTGAGATTGACATGGAAATAAAATTACAAGTAATTGAAATGGGAAGGTATGAAGAGACTTTTCTTCGTGTTTGGTTTATCAGAGGCTGACCTATCTTAGGCTACTCTTGCAACTTTTTGGCATGAAGGTTCCAAGATTATCGCAATTTACTCGACGGGAAGTTAATTCGGTCTTTCAACTGGAGCGAATCTGGGTGGTGCCTTTCCTGAGCCTCGTTGGAATTAGTCTCCCTACGAGTCCAGTAATCAAACATCGACAGGATAGCCTCCTGGTGGAGGAAACACACAACATACATTCATATACATCGCGTCTCACCGTATGGAAATGATGACATGTGCGAAGCACTAATATCACAGGCAGATATGGTGCGAAGAACTAAGTGCAGTAAGCAAAGCATTAGTATACATTCATTCAAATGTAAATGCAACATCCACACACAAGCAGATAAAAAGTTTTGAAAAGCTATGAATAGTGGCTTAAGCCCTCTTACTAGATGATCCCCAGTAGAGTTGCCACCTGTCGACGTCAGAATTTTTATTAGTCCCTTTCTGTTCTTGTCTTTTGGTGTTCTCATGTTAGGTGAGATTTGTTTGAAAAAACAAGTTTGAAAAGGTTCGACATGTATATGTCGACGGTTTGACTGTAAGAGTCGCCAATTGGTATTTTTAAATGGTTTCACCAACTCAACCAAGAAATGGTTTGCACATAGACCTAGTGATGTGACACTATTTAACAGGTCTGTGAAACCAAGATTCATTAGGGTCCAGGGGCTTGATTAAGCGAGGGGAAGGTGTTAGGCACCCCCCAACTTCTGTGGTGACACGGTGACCGCAAATGAACGTATAAGTCCGCAAATGAACGCCAAAGCCGTTGGATCGTTGTGATTTTTGGATATGTTATACATATATAAGTTGAGTATAAGTCCACAAATTTTGAACCGTAAAAAATGAACGTATGATTTGTTATGAATTTTAAGAGGTGACTAGTTCAGAAATTGTTGAAGTTTCTGAATTTATCATTTTGGTGGAAAATTTTAGAATGAGTGGGCCCCACCTATGGTTGGTGAAAAATGTGCTAAAATTTTATTTCAAATGTGGTGGGTGAGAATAGTAGCAGGTAAAGCCATCAAGTAGCAGGTCAAGTCTGCTTTGGCGTTCTAGCATTTTCCTATAAATAGAGTGCTGAGTTAGAATTGAAAATCACACCAGAAGCATAAGTTTTCTCTCCCTAGATTATCGAGTGTATTTTTTTGAGTATGTAGATATCTTGAGTGTTGCTATACGGCGCAAGGTCATTAAGCCTTATATACGATATTCCAGTTAGAAGTACTGCTCTTTTGAGGTAAGGGATTGTAAGGGTTATTATGTTTTTCAGTTTCGTAATTTTTTCGAACCTTCAAAATTTCTGGAAAAATTTGAAATGATGATTTGATGAGTTTTCTAGATTATGTCCAAAAATGGTGATTTTTAGATGTATAGATTAGGAGTTATGAATTTTATGGAAAAAGACTATTTTAAAAGTAAACCCTTATAAATCCTTGTGGTTAACTCCAAAATTGATGAAATTTTTATTGGGAGTACATGTATATAACAACAGTTTACTTTGTAAATCTCAGAATTTTTGGACAAAAGTACAGTTTATGATAAATGTCTAAATATTCGACAGTTTTGGCCATATGAAAAATAGTAAATGAATTTTAAAAATTTCGAGAAAAATATATGTTCAATATGGGACTATATTCTGCTAAATCCCAGAAAAAAAAAAGTTGAATCGTTGAATGGTATGATCATGACCATTGAATTTACAATTGAATATTTTTAGCTTAAGTGCAAAGGTGAATTGATCAACATGGTTATAATTATGGTTTATATAAATTTTGAAATGATTTTGAGATATTAATATCATTGGCCTGTAGTGCAAAGATGAATTATTGCTGAATATCTTTGGCCCGTAGTGCAAAGATGACCTGTTGTTGAATATCTTTGGCTTGTAGTGAAAAGATGACCTGTTGTTGAATATCTTTGGCATGTAATGCAAAGATGACCTATTATTGAATAACTTTGGCCTGTAGTGCAAAGATGAACTGTTAATAAATATCTTTGGCCCGTGGTGCAAAGATGAACTTATTATTATGATTATGAACATGAACTGTGATTTGGTATAACCATGATCTTTGTTGTTTCAGGTAAAAATATGTGATGAAAATTATCTTCGTCCTGAATGAGAAGAGGAATTTAGAACCACAAATATGAGTATGATTGTGGAGAGGAACTGTTGATTGATGTTACAGGGATAAAACATTGTTGGTGGACTATTAACATGGAGAAGATAATAGACTTTATGGTCTATTTGACTCTTCTAATGGATTGCTCGTTCCGCTGTAACTATGGTTGGAAAGTTTTATCATCTACCATATGTTCTAAATCTCTGATTTATTACTGATGAAGGCTATTGATAATTTAATTATCTTTAGTTATGATATTTTTTACTGGGCTATTTGTGCTCACCCTTTTGCTTCACAATTCCTTTCAGGTAACAACAGTGTAGCTGGGTCGAGCGGGGGTAACAGGGGAATAGAACGGTGGTCTATAGCTGTTGAAGTTCTCCCTAAATAGTATGGAAATAATTTTATTGAGAACTTTAGATAAGTGTGTCGTATTGTATACGTCATTTGATATTTAATTTTGGTGAACCGAATAGGGTGAGGTGAACCCAACGTTGGAAGGGTGTTTTGCCACTATCATACAAGATGTCTAATATCATACAACCTCGTGTTATCATAAGATAGGGTTGTGCACATCCACTTGTTGAGTATATCTACGAGCACTACCTTTATAATCTTGGAGTTTGGTTGAAATATAATTTTCAATTGCGGACAGTGGAGATAGTTATATCTCAAGAGAAGACTCACCATTGGAAAGAACATGATAGTAATCTTCTCGTTTTTCTTTGGGGTCTATTGGGTCAACCAAGGATAATTCTGTGGGCATATGATATCTATCATAACCTAGACGCATTGTAAGATCCCAACTTTTATGAATAAAGATTATTTTCTCTCGAATTATATTTTTGAATATTATGGTGTGGATATAATATAATGTTATAGTTGTGGGTAATATTTACAAATTTTGCAAAGTAAGCAAGTGGTTATATAATATTCGATTGGTCGGGGAATATTCGTTTTAACAAGGAATATTCGTACGATGGCACAATCATTGGTGGAACCCAAAGCGGAAGTATTGTCGTAGTTAAAAAATGACATAATTATCTTTTTATAAAAATAACGGCGAAAGTTTTACCGTTAAACTGTTGAACTACCCGGTAGTAAAAGTACAATAATACGCGTGGTTGTATAGTAGCCCACAGTATTGATTATTGATGCTTACGTGAGAAGTCAAGTAGAGTCAAGTTTAAAACACCAAGTTTAATTGCAGCGGAATAAGCAATCCATTAGAAGAGTCAAGTAGAGCATGATATCTACTATCTTCTATGATTTAAAATATTTTCATCAATTTTTATTGCTGAGACTCAGCTTAATAAATAAACCACATCATCGAATCATCCCTGCACTACGGGCCAATGATATTCATTAAATCATTAATGGTCATGACTATACCGAATAATCCCTGGTCATAATCACACCAAAAACTATCCATCAATGCACTACAGGCCACTGAGAACTTTTACCATATCATTTATAACATTACAGGTCATGATTATACCGAATAATCCCTGGTCATAATCATACTAAGTTCATCTATGCACGTAAGCCAAAGATGACTTTCATCATAATATAAGCATGAGGATGATGACAATGACATAATAATTCAATAAAATAAGTTCAAGAATAAATGATGAAGATTTACAAGTTAATTTATCCTGAAATCAATTACGTTCGAATTGTCAACATGATACTGCTTTGTGGAGTAAAATTCAAGAATGCTCAGAAGAATATTTCCATAAAAAGATACCGGATGAAACGCAAATATCCAGGATATTCTACTAATTTCATGGAGTATAGAACCCAAAACTTTAACCAAATGAGTATCATAGAATATATGAAACTTCAAATGGATTTTCACCCGCCATGCAGTAATCCACGTAGACAGATCATTTCCACAATTTAATAAGGAATGAATACGAAGGATCATTCACCATGCATGTGATAATCCACATAGACAGGTTATTCCAACAGAATAATAAAGAATGGAACCAGGTCATACGTAATCCGCACAGACAGGATATTCCAACAGAATAATAAAGAATGGAATAACAGAAGAATTCACCATGCATGCGATAGACCGCACAGACAGATTATTCCAACAAAATAATAAAGAATGGAACCGTGTCTAGTGTAATCGCATGCATGTGACGAGGATATTCATGAGAATAATAAAGAATGGAATAACAAAGAATTCACCGTGCATGCGGTGCGATAGATGACAGTTATTCAACAGAATAATAAAGAATGAAAACAGGTCTAGCGTAATCCGCACAGACAGGATATTCCAACAGAATTGTGAGACCCCGAATTTTATGAAATGAAAGTATTCAATTTTCTTATAATTATTCAATTTAGTAAATGGTTAAATTGATAAAGGTTAAAGTTAAGGGTGATATTTGAAAATTTTGTAAAGTAAGCAAGTTGTTATAAAATAATCAGTGGTAAAATACATGTGGTTGCATAGTAGCACACGGTATTGATTATTGATGCTTATGTGAGAAGTCACTCAGTTATACTCAATTATTGCTATAATAATTGCTGCATCATATCTCTCATATTATTGATTCAATTATTGTCACAGTATCATCTACATAATATATGATATATTATTAAATCAATAATTGAGATGACAAAGTTTTTAATATTATTATTTGCAATATTAACGATGTCTAGAAGTTCTGACAAGAAGAGATTTGGTCACCTAATTGCGCGTCAATAGGGAGAAATCCTTATTGAAAAGCCTCCTCTTTCCTGGAAATGACCTGGTCGATTAATATTGTGAATTATAATAAAGGTGATAAGTTTTGTTTTATTATTATTATAAATGTAATAAAACAGAAAACTTTTTATAAAGTTTTGTTTTATTTGATTATAAATAGAATATATTATATTTTATTATGCATAGTGTTTGCATAGTGCCTGCATAGTAAAATCTTTTTATATAAAACAGAAAACTTTTATAAAGTTATTTGTTTTATTAGACTATAAATAGAATATATAATATTCTATTATGCATAGTATATTTATAAGGTGCGATATATAGTGTTTGCGATAGTAAAATATTTTTATACAAAACAAAATACTTTTATAAAGTTATTCGTTTTATTAGATTATAAATAGAATATATTATATTTTATTTAAAAGATTTTGTTTTATTAGAATATTTTATTAATATCTTTGTATAGTAAATCAATATAGATCGTCAGTTTAAAAGTAAATCAATCTGGACCGTTCATGAATTAGTTATTATTAGGTCCATTCTCCTATAAATAAGCTCATTCCTTCATTATTTCTTACGAATTCTTTGAAACTCTAGAGAGAAACTATAGAGAAAGAAGAAAAGTATTCTCGCTACTTCACTACTCCTATATCCAGGTTTCTTCTAAGGTAAGGGTATTATTTCTTTTCGTATTCATGAAGAGAGCTATTGTTATTCCATTCCTAATTATTCTGTTAGAATAATCTGTATACGCGGACTACCGTATACATGGTGAAATTCTGTTGTTATTCAATTCTTTATTATTATTTGGAATAACTTTAATCTGTCTATGGCAATCTGCGCATACATGGTGAAATTCTCATTGTTATTCCATTCTTTATTATTACATTTGGAATATCCTGTCGGTATGAATTTACTTTGACTTTGGTAAAATTCTTTTTATTTTGTCGTAATATCACATGCTCGTGCATTTACACATGACCTGGTTCTATTATTTATTATTCTTTAAGAATATCTTATTACGTGCATTTACGCGTGACTGGTTCCATTCTTTATTATTTCATTGGGAATAACCTATCTCATGCGATCTATCGCACGCATGGTGAATCCTTCTGTTATTCCATTCTTTATTATTATGTTGGAATAACCTGTCTATGTAGATTACCACGTGCATGGTGAATGATCCTTTGTATTCATTCCTTATTAAATTATGGAAATGATCTGTTTACATGGATTATGATGAAAGTCATAATATAAGCATTGGACTGTTGATTATGATGAAAGTCATAATAAAAGCATTGGACTGATAAAAATCATGGGTATATGTAGTATTAGTAAGTGTTATGATGAGTTATGTTGGTTATTATGTGAAAACATGAAAGTTTCTTAGAAATCACAAAGGGTTAAAAAACAGATTTTGGTGAAAATGGAACATGAAATTCAATTGACCATATCTCCTATTATATTTTGAATTTTTGAGTGTGGTCAAGTTCTAGAGATAAACTATGATTTTTCTAACTTATCCAAGTGGAATCACTAGAAAATGTGTTGTATATTTTTGTGTGGACTGATTTTAGCAAAGGAGTCAAAAACTGCAAAGTACCAAAAAGTTATTGCCTAGAAATTTAAAAGGGTATTTTAGGCCACTTAGTTTGTGAAATAAATTCCGGCCTTTTGGGACATGAAAATATATGGTATAAAGTATCTACTGTCCAAAAATGAGCTCATTCCGAATTAAAATGAGCAAGTTATGACTATTTCAATATTTAGGTTTTTCCGACGAAAAACGCTATAATCGGAGTTCTATAACTCCGATGACCATGAAATTTAAACTAGAAGCTCACATTAACATGTGTAAGATCCTTCCAAGATTTGGGAATTTCTGGAGTTAACCTTGAGGTAGCTAATTTCTTAAGGAATTAATTAGAAATTAATTTTTGAAAAATTCTTAAGGGAGTTGAAAAATTATAAAAAAAATACTTGTTGTGTATGAAATATATGTATATATGTTTGGACAAAGGATAGAAAAATAATAAGTTGATTTGGTAATTTTTCATGAAAATAGTTTAGTTACGAACATATGAGTTAAATATGTTATGTAAAATTGAAAATTTGGTAAATATGATTTTATGGCTTGAAAATCCTATATAAGGTATATATACAGATTTTTGATGAGGGATTTGATCATTGGTGATGATATCTTATGATTATGACATTTTTGAATGATTAAATGCATTATTTGGTAAAGTGTAAACAATTAAAATAAATTGTTTATAAGTTTAAGAAAAAATTAAAATATTGTTATAATATTAATGATATTAGATTATGAGATTATTAAGTGATTGATAACATTGGGATATTCTTGAACCCTGGATAAATTATATTATAAATGTTTAATATTTATCTTTTATCTCATTTGATTGATTCTTTATATCATTGTCAAGATCCTCATGTTTATATTGTGTTGAAAGTCATCTGTGACTTACGTGTATAGATGGACTTGGTATGATTATGACCAGGGATTATTCTGTATAATCATGACCATAATGTGGTAAAAGTCATCTTTGGCCCGTAGTGCATAAATGGACTTGGTATGATTATGACTAGGGATTATTCGGTATAATCATGACCGTAATTTAAAACACGAATATCCTTGGCCCGTAGTGCATGGACAATTCGTGGTCGTGATACTATTAAGTTGAGTCACAAAGATTATTAGTTTTACTGATTTGTATATCTTTGGCTTTTGTAGTGCAAAAGATGAGCTGTTGGTTATTAGTTATCTGAATTGTATGTTTTTGGCCTGTAGTACAAAGATGAATTGTTAATGAATATCTTTGCCGTAGTAGTGCAAAGATGAATTTATTAGTATGATTATTAAAGCAGGAATTGTGATTTGGTATAACCATAATTTTTGATGTTTGGTGAAGATAGGTGATGAAAATTATCTTCGATTCTAGAGTGCGAAGAGGAATTTAGAATCTTAATTATGACTATAAGTTATTCATATGATTGTGGGATGAGAATTGTTGATTGATGTTACGAGGATAAAACATTATTGGTGGACTTTTAACATGGAGGAGATAATAGACCTGATGGTCTATTTGACTCTTCTAATAGATTACTCGTTCTGCTGCAACTATGGTTGAAAAGTTTTATCATCTACCATATGTTCTAAATCTCTGATTTATTACTGATGAAGACTATTGATAATTTAATTATCTTTAGTCATGCTATTCTTTACTAGGCTGGTTATGCTCACCCTTTTTTCTTCACAATTCTTTTCGTGTAATAAGAGTGTATTTGGGTCGGCGAGGGGGTAATGAGGAGAATAGAAGCGGTGGTCTATAGTCATTGAGGTTCTCCCTAAATAGTATAGAAATAATTTTATTGAAAATTTTAGATAAGTGTGTCGTATTATATACGTCATTTGATATTTAATTTTGGTGAACCGAATAGGGTGAGATGAACCCAACTTTGGAAGGGTATTTTACCATTATTATACAAGATGTCTAATGACTTACAACCTCGTGTTATCATAAGACAAGGTTGTGCACATCCACTTGCTGAGTATATCTACGAGCACTACCTATATGATCTTGGAGTATATTTGAAATATAATTCTCACTTGGAGACATCGGAGATAATTATATGTCAAGAGAAGACTCACCATTGGAAAAAAAATGATAGCAATCTTCTTATTTTTTCTTTGGGGTCAATTGGGTCAACCAAGGATAATTCTGTGGACATATGATATCTATCATAACCTAGACGCATGGCCTCCCATGTACGAAGGTTTCCTTGAGCACTTCCTAGAGATTTTAATTTCTAAAATAGTTATTGACTGTACTTTTATGTAAAGTACCTTTGTAAGGTGTTGTGGTCGAGGCACCATGAGAGTTACATAGATTTTGTATTGAAACTCACAGCTTATCTGTTGTCGTACTCTGCATGATAGTTCAACAGTTGTATAAATGAAGTTTGTATTTGATTTTTAAAGAGTGATATCTGGGGACTCAGAATGGGTCGTGTGGACTTATTTTGGGGGCGTCATAAGAATAATAAAGAATAGAATAACAAAGAATTCACCATGCATGCGGTACTTCGCATAGACAGGTTATTCCAACAGAATAATAAAGAATGGAACCCGGTCTAGCGTAATCACTTGCAGCACGGGATATTCCAATGAGAATAATAAAGAATGGAATAACAAAGAATTCACCATGCATGCGATTACTTAGATAGACGAGTTATTCAAAAGAATAATAAAGAATGGAATAATGAAGAATTTCACCATGTATGCGGTGCTTCAGCATAGGTAAAAGTTATTCAACATAATAAAAAAGAATGGAATAATGAAGCTCTCTTCATGAATACAAAAGAAATAATACCCCTTACCTTAGAAAGAAAGCTGGATCTTTGGAGTAGAGGTATGAGATTCTCTTCTTCTTTCTCTCTATAATTTCTATTTATAATAATTGCTCTAAAGCTTTAGTGAATTGGTGAGAAATGAAGGAAGAATGAGCTTTTATTTATAATAAAATATAGCTTCGATAATCGCACGTTTTGGGGCTCAAAAAATACGAAGACAATACCTCAACTTTTCTTTCATTTTTAATTTAGTCCCGCAAGTATTATCAAACTTGCACCACCTCTCCCTAATAGTAAATAATATGAATCAATAGTTCAATCATGTGAATCAATAGTTATAATCATGTGAAAATACGAATTACAGTATAGTGCCTCCATCTATACCTCCATTTTTAACCTAGTCATACAAGTATTATCAATCTTGCACCAACTCCCCTAATAGTACATGAATGTGATTCAATAGTACACACATGTGAACAAATAGTTATATAAGCATGTGAATTAGTAGCAATTAATTGCTCATTTATCCGATTAATTACCCGATTTATCAATATATTCCCCAGACATCAATTATCATCGGAATAGATGTCGATTTCCACTAACACTAATAATTCCAACACAATGGAACTATCAATTTCATCTTTAATCAACATGAACTTATTCATCATTAATATTATAACTCACAATATTTAACAACCAGGTCGTTCCCAGGAAAGACGAGGCTTTTTGATAAGGATTTCTCCTTATTGGCGCGCAATTAGATGACCAAACCTCTCCTTGATAGAACTTCTAGACATTGTAAATATTGCAATTTAATAATATGAATAACTTTGTCGTCTCAATTATTGATTTAATAATATATCATATTATACAGATGATACTGTGTCAATAATCGAATCAATAATATGAGAGATATGATGCAGCAATTATTGTAGTAATAATTGAGTATAACTGAGTGACTTCTCACGTAAGCATTAATAATCAATACCGTGTTCTACTATGCAATTACGCATATTACTGTACATTTATTACCGGATAGTTCAACAGTTTAACGGTAAAACTTTCGCCGTTATTTTTAAAAAGATAATTATGTCGTTTTCTAACTACGACAATACTTCCGTTGTGGGGTCCACCAATGACGATTGTGTCGTAAATCGAATATTCCCCTGTTAAAGCGAATATTCCCCACCAATCGAATATTATATAACCATTTGCTTACTTTGCAAAATTTGTAAATATTACCCATAACTATAACATTATATCAAATCCACACCATAATATTCAAAAATATATTTCGAGAAAATTATTCTTTATTCATAAAAGTTGTGGTCTTACAGGTTTGGTCATCTAATTGCGCGCCAATAAGGAGAAATCCTTATCTGGAAAGCCCTCTTTCCGAGAAGCGACACGGTTGTTAAATATTGTGAGTTATAATATTAATGATGAATAAGTTCGTGTTGATTAAAGATGAAATTGATAGTTCCATTGTGTTGGAATTATTAGTGTTAGTGAAAATCGACATTTATTTCGATATTAATTGATGTCCGAAAGTTATATCTTGACCGATCGGGTAATTAATCGGATAAATGAGCAATTAATTGCTATTAATTCACATGATTATAATTATTTGTTCACATGTGTGTACTATTGATTCACATTCTTGTACTATTAGGGGAGTTAGTGCAAGATTGATAATACTTGCATGACTAAGTTAAAATGGAGGTATAGATGGAGGTACTATATTGTAATTCAGATTTTCACATGATTATAACTATTGATTCACATGATTGAACTATTTATTCACATTATTTTATTAGGGAGAGTGGTGCAAGTTTGATAATACTTGCAGGACTAAATTAAAATGAAAGAAAAGTTGAAGGTATTGTCTTGTAATATTTGAGCCCCAAAACATGCAATTATCGAAACTATATTTTTTCTATAAATAAGCTCATTCTTCCTTCATTTCTCACCAATTCACTAAAGCTATATAGAGCAATTATTATAGAGAGAAATTATAGAGAGAAAGAAGAAGAGAAGTCTGCTACCTCACTATTCCAGTATCCAGTTTTTTCTAAGGTAAAGGATATTGTTTCTTTCGTATTCATGCAGAGAGCTATTGTTATACCATTCCTTATTATTATGTTGGAATAACCTGTATACGCGGACTACCATATACATGGTGAAATTCTTCTATTATTTCATTCTTTTTTTATTTCATTGGAATAACTTTGTTGTCGTTGAAGTGTATCACGTACGGTGAATTCTGTTGTTATTCCATTCTTTATTATTCTGTTGGAACATCTTGTGTATGCGGATTACGCATGACCTGGTTTCATTCTTTATTATTCTATTGGAACATCACATGCATGCGGATTACGCATGACCTGGTTCCATTCTTTATTATTCTGTTGGAATATCCTGTCTGTGCGGATTATGCATGACCTGGTTCCATTCTTTATTACTCTGTTGGAATAACATGTCTATGTGGATTACCGCATGCATGGTGAATGATCCTTTGTATTCATTCCTTATTAACTTGTGGAAATGATCTATCTACGTGGATTACCGCATGGCGGGCGAAAATCCAATTGAAGTTTCATATATTCTGTTATACTCAGTTGGTTAAAGTTTTGGCTTCTATACTCCATGAAATTAGTAGAATATCCTGGATATTTGCGCTTCATCCAATATCTTTTCATGGAAATATTCTTCTGAGCATTCTTGAATTTTACTCCACAAAGCAGTATCATGTTGACAATTTGGACGTTATTGAGTTCAGGATAAATTAACTTATAAATCTTTAAAAATTTATTCTTGAACTTGTTTTATTGAATTATTATGTCATTATCATCATCCTCATGCTTATATTGTGATGAAAGTCATCTTTGGCTTACGTGCATAGATGGACTTGGTATGATTATGACCAGGGTTCATTCGGTATATTCATGACCTGTAATGTTATAAATGATGTGGTAAAAGTTCTTAGTGGCCTGTAGTGCATTGATGGACAGTTTTTGGTGTGATTATGACCAGGGATTATTCGGTATAGTCATGACCATTAATGATTTAATGAATATCATTGGCCCGTAGTGCAGGGATGATTCGATGATGTGGTTTATTTATTAAGCTGAGTTTCAGCAATAAAAATTGATGAAAACATTTTAAATCATAGAAGATAGTAGATATCATGCTCTACTTGACTCTTCTATTGGATTGCTTATTCCGCTGTAATTAAACTTGATGTCTATTGTATTTTATCAGTTTAACATTGTTGAAGGCTAATGATAATTTATCCTGCATTATCTTAGTCATAATATTTCTTACTGGGCTAGTTGAGCTCACCTTTCTTTCCTTTGTTTCTTCTTCGTGAAATGAGAACGTGGCAGGGACTAGTTGGGGAACAGAGTGATGGTCTAGATGATAGCATTAGTAGTCCTCACTATTCTGTTAAAAAGTGTGACAATAAATGTAATGAGGACTCCCTTGAGTGTGGATATTGTTTAGATGACAATATTCTTATTAAAACTCTTATATTATGTTTTGTCATATTTTACACGACTGTTGTATAATTAAGTTGTATTTGAATTTTGTACCATGTATTTGGCGACTCAAGATGGGTGATGTATACCTATTTTGGATGCGGGTCACAGTTGGTATCAAAGCTTAGGGATATGATCCCTGGCTGAGATATGAGATAAGAACTAGGAGGGGAGAGACGGGGAATTCCTTCGCTAGTATGACCTACCTAAGTTTATTTGGTATTTAATTGGTCGGTCAGAGTATAGGGATAATATGTGATATGTTAATTAGCCCTTGTTTTGTGGCAGTATTTGAAAATGGCATCCAAAAATGTTGAGATAAGCAATGAAGCACATGAGACCGTTGAGTCACCACAGATTATTACCCAAGATAATGTGCAACAAGAAGACAATAATCCTCAAGTAAACAACATCGATCAAATGATGAACGATGGGATGTTCAGAGGTTTTATGCAATTCATGCAACATCAGGCAAGGCCGGCTCCTGTCCAAAATGCAGGTGGAAACAATAACAACTCTCGGACGGTCACCGCTAAGCAGTTCAAGGAGCTGGGACCACCAGAGTTTTTTGGAGAGCCAAAACCACTTAAGGTGGAGACATGGATAAAACAGATCAACAAGATATTTGATGTCTTGGGATGCTCCGAGGAGCAAAAGGTTCCCGTTGCCACCTTTATGTTGCGAGAGGAGGCAGATTACTAGTGGGAATCAGAAGCGACTCAACTCCGCCAGATGAAGATGTCTTGGGAGAAGTTCAAGAACTGTTCAACGACAAGTACTTTCCTGAAAGTATTCGTCACATGAAGGAGGTAGAGTTCATCAAGCTTGAGCAAAACAATATGACCGTGGCGCAGTATGAAGCTAAGTTTGCCGAGTTGTCTTGGTTTGCGTCCCACTTGGTTGATAATGAGGAGAGAATGACATGGATGTTTCTAAGAGGTTTGAAACCCGAGATACGTCAATACCTTATCTCTCATAAACTGTGTTTGTATTCAGATGTTGTGAATAGGGCTCAGTTATTGGAGCGCGATAATGAGTCAACCCAACCAAGAGAGAGCAGCCGGTAAGTCGATAATACTAGTGGTAGCAGTCATCGAAGCGGTGACAACAAGCGTGGAGGGAATCAACATGCCAGAAATGGTAATCACTTCGGTGGTAATCATGGCCATCACAATAAGAGTGGACATTTCAAGAAGAGGAAATTCAAAAATGATGGAAAGACGCCAAAGACCAAAGACTGTTGTTAAGGAAGGTGAACAATCGCCGATCGTATGTTACAAATGCGAAGGGGAGGACATATCGGTCAAAGCTATGGACGCAAATTCAAAGCATGTTACAATTGTGGAAAAGAAGGCCACCTAGCCGATTTTGTCTTTGCGTACACACAAAGTCAAGTCCGGTGGGATGGAGGCATCAAAGGTGTCCGGACAAGATAAAACCGGTAGTTCAAGGGAGAGCGTTTGTCGTAACCTCCCAAAAAGCGAGGAATCCGAACGAGGTGATCACGTGTAAGCTAATCATAAACTCTAGTGAAGTTTATACTTTATTTGATACCGGTTCTATCCATTCTTTTATTTCTCTTACTTGCGCTCAACGTTTAAATTTTACTCCAGAGAAATTAGACTTTGACTTATCGGTTGAAGCTCCGTTGGGAGAAACCTTCATTACATCCACTATTTATAAGTCTTGTTTGATTCAAATTGGTAACCGCACGTTACCTGTCAATCTTATTTCTTTGAAAATACTTGCATTTGATGTATTTTAGGGATTGATTGGTTAACTACTCATCATGCTAAAATCGATTATTTTCGTAAGGTTGTTAGCTTTCATATTCCTAACCAACCTATTATACGAATTCAAGCAACCAAACCACTAAAGTCAATCACTGTCATATCAAGTCATAAAGCTATTCGTTTATTGAAAAACGGATGTCAAGCTTTCTTAGCCCATGTCACGGATTTAAATAAAAATATGTCAGATTTGAATGATATTTCTATTGTTAATAAATTTCCTGACGTATTCCCTGAAGAACTTCCTGGCCTACCCCCAGAGCATAAAATTGAATTTTGTATCGACCTTGAATCAAAAGACAAAACCCATTTCCAAAGCCCCATATCGAATGGCTCTATTGAACTTCGTGAGTTAAAACCCAACTACAAGAATTATTAGACATCGATTTCATTCGTCCCCTAAGACGTCTCCTTGGGGTGCTCATGTTCTATTCATGAAGAAGAAAGATGGAAGTATGCGACTTTGTATTGATTATCGGGAGTTGAATCATGTCACCATCAAAATAAGTACCCGTTGCCTCGTATTGATGACTTCTTGACCAAATTGCAAGGAGCCAAATTCTTTTCAAAGATTGATCTTCGTTAGGATATCATCGGTTGAAGATTAAAACCGATGACATTTCAAAGATCGCTTTCGAGAACTCCGATGCGGGCATTATGAATTCCTAGTCATGTCTTTTGGATTGACTAATGCTCCTGCTGCCTTCATGGACATGATGAACCGAGTATTTAAAGAATATTTGGATCACTTTGTGGTCGTCTTTATTGATGACATCCTCATATACTCCAAAACTCGTGAAGACTATGAGCAACACTTGAGGCTGATACTTCAAAAGCTTTGTGAAAACAAGCTTTATGCCAAGTTGAAGAAATGTGAGTTCTGGCTTGAGGAAGTTGCATTCCTTGGGCATGTAATATCAAATCATGGAATATTTGTTAACCCTAAGCAAAGATTGAAGCAATTCAAAGTGGGAGCAACCTAAGTTAGTAATCAAGCACGTAGCTTTCGGTTGAATTTGGTTATTATCGGAGATTCATAGAAGGGTTTTCTCGAATCGCTACTCCATTAACTTAGTGACTCGAAAAGATACAAAGTTGGTTAGAGCGGGAATGTGAGAAGAGTTTTCAAGAACTCAAGAGAAGACTCATTTCAAAGACCTTGTTACGACAATACCATCTAGCTCGGAGGATTTGTCATCTCTGAGTGATGCTTGAGGCAAAGGGTTAGGATGTGTTCTCATGCAACATGGGAAAGTCATAGCCTATGCCTCGCGACAACTCAAAGAATATGAGAGGAATTATCCTACTCATGATCTAGAGTTAGCGTGATCATTTCGCGCGCTTTAAGATTTGGAGGCATTACGTATGGAGAGAAGGTGGAGATCTATACGGATCATAAAAGCCTCAAATATTTCTTCACTCAAAAAGGAACTCAACACAGCAAGAAGCGACGATGGCTTGAGTTGTTGAAAGATTATGATCATACCATCCAATACCATCTTGGAAAAGCGAACGTAGTAGCTGACGCATTGAGTAGAAGATCATATGCGGGAATGAGTGCAATATTGTCAACGCAAAGACCTATTTTGTATGACTTGGAAAGGATGGAAATAGAGTTAAAGACTCCAGGGACCTATATGATGATGGTGAATATACGAGTGGAACCGACTTTAATCGATAAAGTTAAAGCTGCTCAAACTACAGACCTGGAGCTGATGCGTATGAAGAAGAAAGTGCAAGAAGGTGTTATTCTGGAAGCAAAAATTGATGAAGAAGGAATACTTCGAGTCAACTCCAGACTTTGTGTTCCTAACGATTCTGATTTGAAGTATAAAATCATGATAGAGGCGCACAACACATCGTTTGCAATCCATCCTGGGAGTACCAAAATGTATCGTGATCTTCGACATACATTTTGGTGGAGCAATATGAAGAGAGAGATAGCGGGGTTTATCTCAAGGTGTCTAACTTGTCAACGAGTCAAGGCGAAGCATCAAGTGCCAAAAGGTCCATTGCAACCACTTGAAATTCCAAAATGGAAGTGGGAGCACATTACCATGGATTTTGTTACTGGTCTTCCCAAGGTTTCTCAAGGCATAGATGTGATTTGGGTCATTGTTGATAGATTGCATGGTATGCCAGTATCCATAGTTTCTGATCGAGACCCAAGATTCACTTCAAGATTTTGGGTTAGTTTGCAAAAAGCTATGGGCACGGATTTATGATTTAGTTTGACATATCATCCTCAAACGGATGGGCAGTCGAAAAGGACTATTCAAACTCTTGAAGATTTATTAAGAGACTACGTGTCCTTGACTTTCAAGGAAGTTAGGACAAGTTCTTACCATTGGTGGAGTTTTCCTACAACAATAGTTATCAAGCAAGTATTGACATGGCTCCATTTGAGGCGTTATGCGGAAGAAAGTGTCGTTCTCAAAGATCTTTGGGATGAGGTGGGTGAAGCAAGCGTTGTTGGGGACCGGATTTGGTACGTATGACTACGGAAAGATTCAAACGATCGACAAGGTATAAAAACCTCACAAGATCGACAAAAGAGTTATGCTGATCTTCATCGAAAAGACGTGGAATTCAATATTGGAGATCATGTGTTGTTACATGTTGCTCCATGGAAAGGAGTTACGAGATTTGGAATGAGAGGAAAGCTCAATCCTCGATTCATTGGCCCATTTTTAATCCTCGATCGAGTAGAATCGTGGGCCTATAGACTCGCTTTTACCGCCAAGTATGTCTCGTGTTCATAACATTTTCACATATCTATGTTACGTAAATATGTGAAAGACTGGAACCACATTATTGAATTAGAACCAGACAAGATAGAGGAATATTTAACATATGAAGAGGTACCTGTTAAAATCTTGGATAAGAAGGATCATATTCTACGCTCTAAAGTTATACCTCAACTCAAAATTTTGTGGAGAAACCATGATGTTGAGGAAATGACCTGGGAGTTAGAATCTGAAATGAAATCAAGGTATCCTCACCTCTTCGACATACCAGGTACGCACCCTAATTTCGAGGACAAAATTTTATAAGAAGGGGAGGTTGTAAGACCCCAACTTTTATGAATAAAGATTATTTTCTCTCGAATTATATTTTTGAATATTATGGTGTGGATATAATATAATGTTATAGTTGGGGTAATATTTATAAATTTTGTAAAGTAAGCAAGTGGTTATATAATATTCGATTGGTAGGGAATATTCGTTTTAACGAGGAATATTAAATGCGACCGGCACAATCATTAGTGGACCCCCAAACGAAGTATTGTTGTAGTTAGAAAATGACATAATTATCTTTTATAAAAAAATAATAAATGGAAGTTTTACCGTTAAACCGTTGAACTACCCGGTAGTAAAGTACGAAAGAATCTGGCGTGGTTGCATAGTAGTACACTGTAGTGATTGATTATTGATGCTTACGTGAGAAGTCACTCGATTATACTCAATTATTGCTACGAAGAATTCTTTGCATCATATCTCTCATATTATTAATTCGATTATTGTCACACAAGATCATCATCGTGCATTATATGATATATTATTAAATCAATAATTGAGACGACAAAGTTATTCATATTATTAAATTTCAATATTTACAATGTCTAGACGTTCTATCAAGAGAGGTTTGGTCATCTAATTACGCGCCAATAAGGAGAAATTCTTATCGAAAAGCCCCCTCTTTCCTGGGAATGACCTGGTTGTTAACTATTGTGAGTTATAATATTAATGATGAATAAGTTCGTGTTAATTAAAGATGAAATTGATAGTTTCATTGTGTTGGAATTATTTGTGTTAGTGAAAATTGACATTTATTTCGATATTAATTGATGTTTGGAAGTTATACTGACCAGTCGGGTAATTAAACAGATAAATGAGCAATTAATTGCTATTAATTCACATGATTATAACTATTTGTTCACATGTGTGTACTATTGATTCACATTCTTGTACTATTAGGGGAGTTGGTGCAAGATTGATAATACTTGCATGACTAAGTTAAAAATGGAGGTATAGATGGAGGTACTATACTATAATTTGTATTTTCAGATGATTATAACTATTGATTCACATTATTTACTATTAGGGGAGGTGGTGCAAGTTTGATAATACTTGCAGGACTAAATTAAAAATGAAAGAAAAGTTGAAGGTACTGTAATATTTCGAGCCCCAAAACGTGCAATTATCGAAACTATATTTTCCTATAAATAAAAGCTCATTCTTCCTTAATTTCTCACCAATTCACTAAAGCTATAGAGCAATTATTATAGAGAGAAAGAAGAAGAGAAGTCTGTTACCTCACTATTCCAATATCCAGTTTTTTCTAAGGTAAGGGGTATTATTTCTTTCGTATTCATGAAGAGAGCTATTGTTATTCCATTCCTTATTATTCTGTTGGAATAACCTGTATACGCGGACTACCGTATACATGGTGAAATTCTTCTGTTATTCCATTCTTTTTTTATTCTGTTGGAATAACCTATCTGTGTGGTTTATCCCATGCCTGGTGAATTCTATTATTATTCCATTCTTTATTATTCTGTTGGAACATCCTGTCTGTGCGGATTACGCATGACCTGGTTCCATTTTTTATTATTCTGTTGGAATATCCTGTCTGTGCGGATTACGCATGACCTGGTCCCAATCTTTATTACTCTGTTGGAATAACATGTCTATGTGGATTACCGCATGCAAGGTGAATGATCCTTTGTATTCATTCCTTATTAACTTGTGGAAATGACCTGTCTACGTGGATTACCGCATGGCGGGTGAAAATCCATTTGCAGTTTCATATATTCTATTATACTCAGTTGGTTAATGTTTTGGCTTCTATACTCCATGAAATTAGTAGAATATCCTGGATATTTGCGCTTCATCCAGTATCTTTTCATGGAAATATTCTTCCGAGCATTCTTGAATTTTACTCCACAAAGCAAAAGATCATGTTGACAATTTGGACGTTATTGAGTTCAGGATAAATTAACTTATAAATCTTTAAAAATTTATTCTTGAACTTGTTTTATTGAATTATTATGTCATTGTCATCATCCTCATGCTTATATTATGATGCAAGTCATCTTTGGCTTGCGTGCATAGATGTACTTGGTATGATTATGACCAGGGATCATTCGGTATATTCATGACCTGTAATGTTATAAATGATGTGTTAAAAGTTCTCAGTGGCCAGTAATGCATTGATGGACAGTTTTTGGTGTGATTATGACCAGGGATTATTCGGTATAGTCATGACCATTGATGATTTAATGAATATCATTGGCCTGTAGTGAAGGGATGATTCGATGATGTGGTTTATTTATTAACCTGAGTCTCAACGATAAAAATTGATGAAAACATTTTAAATCATAGAAGATAGTAGATATCATGCTCTACTTGACTCTTCTAATGGATTGCTTATTCCGCTGCAGTTAAACTTGATGTCTATTGTATTTTATCAGTTTAACATTGTTGAAGGCTAATGATAATTTATCCTGCATTATCTTAGTCATAATATTTTTCTTCGGACTAGTTGAGCTCACCCTTTCTTTCACCGTTCTCTTCAGAAATGAGAACGAGCGGGACTAGTCGGGGACGCAGTGGACGGTCCGGATGATAGCATTAGTAGTGTGACGCCCCCAAAATAGGTATACAACACCCATTCGAGTCGCCAAAATACATGGTATAGAAAGCAAACTACAACTTTGACAATATGATGATGTCGTGTAGAATACGACAATACAACTGTGAGTTTGAATACAAATATTGTCTTCTAGACAATATACACACCCAAATAAGTCCTCATTAATTATTCATACACTATTTTACAGAAATAGTGAGGACAGCTAAAACATCTTCCTAGAACCATCACTCCATACCCCGACTCGATCCTCTTTATGTTCTCACCTCCCGAGAAGAAAAATGGAACAAAAAAGAAAAGGGTGAGCTCAACTAGCCCAGTAAAGAATATTATGACTAAGATAATATACAACAACTTATCGTTAGTCTTCAACAGGAAAAAATCTAATAGAATACAATAGACAACAAGTTTTAGATCAACAAATGCACGGTGAAATAAAGAATCCATTAGAAGAGTCACGTAGAGAAAGAATTCTACTTGTCTTCTAAGGTTTAAAAGTCCATCATCAATAGTTTATCCCCCGTAATAACAATCAATATACATCTTTAATCATCTTTGCACTCATGTGCCAAAGATATTCATTTGTATCACCGGTTGGTCATGTTCATCTCAACACTGCTCATCTTTGCACTACTGAGCCAACGATATTCATCGATTAATCGTTCATCTTTGCACTACTGAGCCAAAGATATTCATTTATATCACCATTTAGGACCGAGGATGATGAAAACATTTTTAAAGAAACGAATCCAATTGAAACAACATGACAAGGATTAAGGATTAAGGATTCGTACTTTGTTTTACCCATGTCCAAAAATACTTGAAAATAATCATATTGGTGTAAAATTCAAGAATGATCAAAACATGGATACAATCAAAACTAGTATCCGTAATAGATATTTTGGACAAAAGAAAAATTTTTATTTTAAATTGAATAGTCTTAAGTATTCGTGAATAAGTGTCAGATATGAATGAATAGGCCAGATATCGTGAATAAAACTCCCCGACACAACAAGTTCCAAATTTGATAAAAAGTTCACCAATACTTTGATAATGATATTCAAGAAAAAATATCATTTAAGAAGAAAATAATACCCTTACCTCAAAATAACCGCATTACGGATGAATTTCAGATATAGTCGATGTAAACTCGCACCGTATAGCAACACTCAAAGTATACTCACAAGAATACGCTCGATAATATAGAGAGAGAAAGAGAGAAAACTTTGTTTCTGGTGTGATTTTCAATTCTAACTTAGCCCTCTATTTATAGGAAAATGCTAGAACGCCAAAGGAGACTAAATTAATAAACTATTAATATTTACCAAATATTCAAGCCCACCACCAAGGAATCTAATTTTAGCCACCAACCACATGTTAAAGATGCTCACCAACCTTTGAAAAACGTTTTTCTTGAAAATAATAATTAAAACTTCCAAAAATCAATTATTTCGGAACTCCGGAACTTCAATAATTCACAATAAATATCCCTTTTATCAGAAAATTCAAATCTCATGAATTTTTATAGGAATTTCAATTCTCTACAACTTTGCAGAAGAAAATTTTTCCAAATTCCAAACTGAAATTATCCAAAATTCACAAACGAGTGATTTCTGATCTATAATCAATTTTGGTCAAGAATTGTGTCCAACACACAAAAATATATGTTAAACATTTAATGCCACAAAAATACTCTTCCTCCTCATATACTCATATATCCCACATTCATTATAAAAATATCACCAGTTAATATATTATTAAAATAATATATTTAAATAAATTATTTTATCAAAAAAGATAAAATATTAATTTTTAACAATTGTCACATTAAAAATTTTCTCCATCTATATCCACATAAAATAAATATTTTTTTTTATCATAATAATCAATAATTAATTATTTTAAAAATAATATTACAGGATCACAAGATCGACAACCAGTAGTTCTCAGAAAGAGGGGCTTTCAATAAGGATTTCTCTCTTGGCGGCCGCAATTAGGTGACCAAACCTCTCCTTAGACAGAACTTTCTAGACATTACCAATAATGTTATCTGATAATATTATTTTATAACCACTTGCTTATTTTGTAAACTTTGCACACTTCACCCATAACCAAAGAATTATATCAAATTAACCCTTATTAATTTAAAATAATGAATAAAGGAAAATTCAATTTTATTTATAATAAGTTGGGGTCTTACAACCTCCCTCCTTATGAAATTTCGTCCTCGAAAATTGACGACGTACTGTAGTATATCGAAAAGGTGAGGGTACCTCGCTTTCATCTCCGATTCCAACTCCCATGTCATTTCCTCAATTGCATGGTTTCTCCACAAAACCTTAACTTGTGGTATAACCTTCAATGTGTAAGACATGCTCTTTCCTATCCAAAATCTCAACATGTGTATCTCCTCGTAGGTTAAATCTTCACTATAAATCCGGTTCTAATGCAATAATGTGGTTCGGGTCTTTCACATATTTACGAAGCATAGATATGTGGAATACATTGTGAACACGAGACATACTTGGAGGTAACGCGAGTCTATAGGCTACATTTTCTATTCGGTCAAGAATCTCAAATGGACCAACAAACCTTGGATTGAGCTTTCCTCTTTTCCCAAATCTTGTAACTCCTTTCCATGGAGCAATACGTAATAATACATGATCTCCAATATTAAACTCCACGTCCTTTCTATGAAGATCAAGATAACTCTTTTGTCGATCTTGTGAAGTTTGAATCGTTGTCGAATCATTTGGATCTTTTCGTAGTCATGCGTACTAATTACTCGTCCCAACAATGTTGCTTCTCCCACCTCGTCCCAAAGATCTTTGAGAAGCGACATTTTCGCCCATACAACGCCTCAAATGGAGCCATGTCTATACTTGCTTGATAAGCTGTTGTTGTAGGAGAATTCCACCGGTGGTAGGTACTTATCCCAACTTCCTTTGAAATCTAGGACACGAGTCTTAATATATCTTCAAGGGTTTGAATAGTCCTCTCGATTGTCCATCTGTTTGAGGATGGTATCTTTGAATCAATCGAATCCGTGCCCATAGCTTTCTACAAGCTAACCCAAAATCTTGAAGTGAATCTCGGGTCACGATCCGAAACTATGGATATCGGCATGCCATGCAATCGCATAATCTCATTCACGTACATACGAGCAAGACGTTCAAGGGAATAAGTCTCGCGTATCGGTAAGAAATGGGCAGACTTGGTTAATCTATCAACAATAACCCAAATTGCATCTACGCCTTGAGAAACTTTGGGAAGACCTGTAACAAAATCCATAGTAATGTGTTCCCATTTCCATTCCGGAATCTCAAGTGGTTGCAATGGACCTTTTGGCACTTGATGCTCCGCCTTTACACGTTGTCAGTTAAACATCTTGAGATAAACTCCGCAATCTCTCTCTTCATATTGTTCCACCAAAATGTATGTCGAATATCATGATACATTTTGGTACTCCCAGGATGGATTGCAAACGGGGTGTTGTGTGCCTCCATCATGATTTTATGCTTCAGGTCAGAATCGTTAGGAACGCAAAGTCTAGAATTGACTCGAAGTATTCCTTCTTCATCGATTCTTGCTTCTGGAATAGCACCTTCTTGCACTTTCTTCTTCATTTGTATATTGTGTCCGTAGTCGAAAGCAGCGACTTTAACTTTATCAATTAAAGTCGGTTCTACTCGTATATTCGCCATCATCATGTGGGATCCTGGAGTCTTTAATTCTACCTCCATCCTTTGCAAGTCATACAAAATGGGCCTTTGCGTTGACAATATCGCACTCGTACTTGCATATGATCTTCTACTTAATGCGTCAGCTACTACGTTCGCTTTTCCAGGATGATATTGAATAGTGTGATCGTAATCTTTTAACAGCTCCAGCCAACGTCGTTGCCGCATGTTGAGTTCTTTTTGGGTGAAGAAATATTTGAGGCTTTTATGATCCGTATAAATCTCTACTTTCTCCCCATACAAGTAGTGTCTCCATATCTTCAACGCAAACACGACTGCTGCCAACTCCAGATCATGAGTAGGATAATTCCTCTCATATTCTTTGAGTTGTCGCGGAGGCATAAAGGCTATGACTTTCCCATGTTGCATGAGAACACATCCCAACCCCTTGCCGGAAGCATCGTTGTAGATAACAAATCCATCCGAACCGGATGGTATTGTCGAACGAACAGTCTTAGAAATGAGTCTCCTCTGAGCTCTTGGAAGCTCTTCTCGCATTCCTCGCTCCATAAGAATTTTGCATCCTTCCGAGTCAATTTGAGTTAGCAGATAGCGATTCGAGAAAATCCTTCCACAAATCTCCGATAATAACCAACTAAGCCCGTAAAAAGCAGCGTACTTGATCACCGACTTCGGTTGCTCAACTTTGTATTGCTTCAATCTTTCACGGGTCAACAGATACTCCTTGTTTTGACACCACGTGCCCAAGGAATGCTACTTCCTCAAGCCGAACTCGCATTTCTTGACTTGGCATAAAGCTTGTGTTCACGAAGTTTTTGTAGTACCGACTTCAAATGGTGCTCATGATCTTCACGGCTTTTGGAATAGATGAGGATGTCATCAATAAAGACAACAACGAACCGATCCAAATATTCCTTAAATACACGGTTCATCATATCCATGAAAGCGTAGGAGCATTAGTCAATCCAAAAGACATGACCAAGAATTCATAATGCCCGTGATCGAGTCACGAATGTCGTCTTTGGAATATCCTCGATTTTAATCTTCATTTGATGATATCCGTAAGCTAAGATCGATCTTTGAAAAGAATTGCGCTCCTTATGGCGGGTCGAACGGGTCATCAATGCGAGGTAGCGGATACCTATTCTTGATGGTGACATGGTTCAATTCTCGGTAGTCAATACAAAAGTCGCATACTCCCCGTCTTTCTTCTTTACGAATAAAACAGAGCACCCCAAGGAGGCGTCTTAGGGACGAATGAAACCGATGTCTAATAATTCCTCGTAGTTGGACTTTTAACTCCTCGAAGTTCAATAGAGCCATTCGATATGGGGTTTTAGAAATGGGTTTTGTATGCGGGTCAAGGTCAATAAAGAATTCAACATCACGTTCGGGGTAAACCAGAAGCTCTTCAGAAATACATCGTGGAATTCTCTAACCACGTAAATATTATTCAAATCGACTTGTCTTTATTCAAATCCATAACATGGGCTAAGAAAGCTTGACATCCGTTTTCAATAAACGAATAGCTTTATGACTTGATATGACAAATGATTGACTTTTAGTGGTTTAGTGGTTTGAATTGTATGACAAAGTTGGTTAGGAATATGAAAACTAACCACCTTACGAAAACAATCAATTTTGGCATGATGAGTGGTTAACCAATCAATTCCTAAAATCACATCAAAAGCAAGTATCTTTAAAGAGAAAAGATCAACAGTAATGTGATAGTGCCAACTTGGATCATGCAAGATTTATAAACCGTAGATGTAACGAAGGTTTCACCCAACGGAGTTTCAACAGATAAATCAAAATCTAATTTCTCCGAGTCAAGTTTAAACGTTGAGCACAAGCAGGAGAGATAAAAGAATGGGTAGAATCAAGTATCTAGTAAGGTATAAACTTCGCAAGAATTCAAGATTAGCTTACCCGTGATCACCTCGTTTGGGTTCCTCACGTTTTGGCGACCACGACAAAAAGCTCTTCCAGAGCCACCGATTTTGACTTATCGGGATGACCCTTGGAATCACCACTCCTCATTGAATTTGGTTTCGCTTATAGTACAATCTCGAGCGATGTGGCCTTCCTTTCCACGGTTGTAACATACCTTGGATTGTTGTGGACGAGTTTAATGATATGTCCCTCCTTCCCGCATTTGTAACATCTAATGGCGGTCGTCTCCTCCCCTAGCATTTGTTGTTCATTTGGTCTTTGCTGTCATTGTTGATGTCTTCCGTCATTGTTGAATCTTTCTTTCTGAAATTTCCACTTGAGTCACCTTTCCTATTATCATGTCCACGATTACCACACGAGTGGTTACCGCTTTGTCCATATTCTTTCCTCTCTCATTTGGTTATCATCGTTCGATGACTACACCGGTTGTGGTCCTCGGTTGAGTATACTCACTATCTCGCTCTAATAATCGAGCCACATTGACAACATCCGAATACAGAGAAAACTTATGAGAGATAAGGTATTGACGAATCTCGGGTTTTAGACCTCTCAGAAACATACGCGTCATTCGTTCCTCATTCTCCACCAAATGAGGTGCAAACCTGGATAATTCTGCAAACCTTGCCTCGTACTGAGACACCGTCATTGAACAGTTTCTGAAATCTTTCCCAAGACATGTTAAGTGCATCTGGCTGGGTACGCTTCACAGATTCCCACCAGTAATCTGCTTCACCACGAAACATAAAGGTGGCGAATGGAACCTTCTGTTCCTCCGTGCACCCCAAGACATCGAATATCTTGGTAATTTGCTTGACCCATGTTTCTGCCTTGATCGGATCCGGCTTTCCATGGAAATCTGGTGGTCCCAACTCTTTGAATTATTTGGCCGTGACAAACCGTACGTTACTATCATTTCCTCCCGTATTTTGTACACGAGTCTCTCTCGTCGATTTTGCATGAATTGCAAAAAGCTTCTAAACATCCCGCTGTTCATCATTTGCTCAATTATGGCGTTGTTCACGGGAGGAACATTGCCACGACTGTTACGCGTTCTCCTCGTTGGTGAGTACAAGCGTCTCCACGGCCTCATAAACTCCATTGTTAACGTTCTCGGCAGGTCATTCTTAACATCGCCATAAAACAAGGGTTAATTAAACAAATTAACATATCACATAATATCTATATTATGACCGACCAACAAATAAGCTTAGGTAGGACACACTAGCGAAGGATTTACTCGTCTCTCCTCCTAGTTCTATTCCCCGATCTCCGCCGGAGATCATATCCCTAAGCTCGATAACAAAGGATGCGACCCCAAAATAGGTATACAACACCCATTCTCGAGTCGCCAAAATACATGGTATAGAAAGCAAACTACAACTTTGACAATACGGATGTCGTAGAATACGACAATACAAATTGTGAGTTTGAATACAAATATTGTCTTCTAGACAATTTACACACCCAAATAAGTCCTCATTAATTATTCATACACTATTTTACGTAAATAGTGAGGACAAATAAAACATCTTCCTAGAACCATCACTCCATACCCCGACTCGATCCTCGCTATATTTCTCACCTCCCGAGAAGAAAAATGGAAAAAAAAAAGAAAAGGGTGAGCTCAACTAGCCCAAGAAAGAATATTATGACTAAGATAATATACAACAACTTATCGTTAGTCTTCAACAGAAAAAATCTAATAGAATACAATAGACAACAAGTTTTAGATCAACAAATGCAATGAAAGCAAAGAATCCATTAAAAGAGTCACGTAGAGAAAGAATTCTACTGTCTTCTAAGGTTTAAAAGTCCATCATCAATAGTTTATCCTCAGTAATAACAATCAATATACATCTTTAATCATCTTTGCACTACTGTGCCAAAGATATTCATTTCATATCACCGGTTGGTCATGTTCATCTCAACACTGCTCATCTTTGCTTCTGTGCCAACGATATTCATCGATTAATCGCTCATCTTTGCACTACTGAGCCAAAGATATTCATTTATATCACCATTTAGGGGTGAGGATGATGAAAAACATTTTTAAAGAAACGAATCCAATTGAAACAACAATGACAAGGATTAAGGATTAAGGATTCGTACTTTGTTTTTACCCATGTCCAAAAATACTTGAAAATAATCATATTGGTGTAAAATTCAAGAATGATCAAAACATGGATACAATCAAAACTAGTATCCGAGAATAGATATTTTGGACAAAAAGAAAAATTTTTATTTTTAATTGAATAGTCTGCCATGATTCGTGAATAGTGTCGATACGTGAATAGTCTGCCAGTATACGTGAATAGTAACCCCAGACACAACAAGTTCCAAATTTGATAAAAAGTTCACCAATACTTCTAAGATAATGATATTGAAGAAAAATATCATTTAAGAAGAAAATAATACCATTTTACCTCAAAATAACCGTATTCACGATTGAATTCTCAGATAGTCTTGTGTAAACTCGCATCAGATAGCAACACTCAAAGTATACTCACAAGAATACCGATAATATAGAGAGAAAGAGAGAAAACTTTGTTTCGTGTGATTTTCAATTCTAACTTAGCCCTCTATTTATAGGAAAATGCTAGAACGCCAAAGGAGACTAAATTAATAAACTATTAATATTTACCAAATATTCAAGCCCACCACCAAGGAATCTAATTTTAGCCACCAACCACATGTTAAAGATGCTCACCAACCTTTGAAAAACGTTTTTCTTGAAAATAATAATTAAAACTTCCAAAAATCAATTATTTCGGAACTCCGGAACTTCAATAATTCACAATAAATATCCCTTTTATCAGAAAATTCAAATCTCACGAATTTTTATAGGAATTTCAATTCTCTACAACTTTGCAGAAGAAAATTTTTCCAAATTCCAAACAGAAATTATCCAAAATTCACAAACGAGTGATTTTACAGTCTATAATCAATTTTCGGTCAAGAATTGTGTCCACCGACACACAAAATATATGTTAAACATTTAATGCCACAAAAATACTCTTCCTCCTCATATACTCATATATCCCACATTCATTATAAAAATATCACCGTTAATATATTATTAAAATAATATATTTAAATGAATTATTTTATCAGAAAAAGATAAAATATTAATTTTTAACAATTGTCACATTAAAAATTTTCTCCATCTATATCCACATAAAATAAATATTTTTTTATCATAATAATCAATAATTAATTATTTTATAAATAATATTCTGGGATCACAAAGATCGACAACCGTGTCGTTCCTGTGAAAGAGGGGCTTTCAATAAGGATTTCTCCTTCTTTGGTAGCCGCAATTAGGTGACCAAACCTCTCCTTAGATGTAACTTTCTAGACATTGCCAATAATGTTATCTCGATAATATTATTCAAATAATATGAATTATTGATTTGATAATGGAAAATCTTGTGTAATGACAATTATTGAAACAACAATGATACAAAATATCAACGCAAGCAATTATTGAATCAATAAAATATTGAGCAAGAATTCATCTTTGTAACAATTATTGAGTAGTGCCTTCTTACGTAAGGATCAATAATTCAATAATATCGTAACATCACGTAAAGCATCTGTGCAACCACACGACATCGTATTTTAACCACTGTGTAACCCAACAATGTTAACGGTAATAATTTCTGTAGATTATTTATAAAACTCAATCTTTGTCATTTTCTTTCATCCAATCGTTTTTTTCGTTATGGGCCCACTAATGATCGCTACTTGGTCAGACGGAGATTCCCGACAAAAAAGAATATTCCACGACCAAACGAATATTCTCCACAATAATGAATATTTTATAACCACTTGCTTATTTTGTAAACTTTGCACACTTCACCCATAACCAAAGAATTATATCAAATTAACCCTTATTAATTTAGAATAATAAATAAAGGAAAATTCAATTTTATTTATAATAAGTTGGGGTCTTACAAGTAGTCCTCACTATTCTGTTAAAAAATGTGACAATAAATGTAATGAGGATTCCCTTGAGTGTGGATATTGTCTAGATGACAGTATTCTTATTAAAACTCTTAGATTATGTTTTGTCGTATTTTACACAACTGTTGTATAATTAAGTTGTATTTGAATTTTGTACCATGTATTTGGCGACTCAAGATGGGTGATGTATACCTGTTTTGCGGGCATCACACGTATGGCCTCCCATGTATGAAGGTTTCCTTGAGCACTTCCCAAATATTTTAATTTTGAAAACAGTTATTGACTGTACCTTTATGTAAGGTGCCATTGTAACGTGCTATCCAAGGTTGGGACATGAGTCACAGTTGATATATATTTGTATCAAAACTCATAACATTTGTGTTGTTGTATTTTGCACGACAATTATGATAATGAAGTTATAGTTATTTTCTGTACCATGTATTTGGCGACTCAAAATGGGTTTGGTGAATTGGACCTATTTTGGGGGCGTCACAGTTGGTATCAGATCTTAGGGATATGATCTCTGGCCGAGATCCGGGATTAGAACTAGGAAGTGAGAGACGAGTAATATCCTTCGCTAGTGTGTGTCCTACCTAAGCTAAATTTTCTTACTTAAGTTTACAAATTGTGATATGTCAATTAACCTTTGTTTTGAAGCTGTATTCTAGAATGATATCTGAAATACAGGAGATGAGCAATGGAGAAATCATGATGACAGAGAAGATAGAATCTAAAATGAAAGCAATATATTCTAAACTCTTCGAAATACCAGGTACGTAAATTTCGGGGACGAAATTTCATAAGGAGGGGAGATTGTAAGACCCCGAATTTTATGAAATAAAAGTATTCAATTTTCCTATTTAGTAAATGGTTAAATTGATAAAAAGTTAAAGTTAAAGGTGATATATATAAAATTTTCAAAATACGCAAGTGGTTATAAAATACTCATTTCTGTTGGGGAATATTCGTTTGGTCGTGGAATATTCTTACTGTCGGGGAATATTCGTACGACGGCGCAGCTATTTGTGGGCCCCATAACAGAATAACTGTCGAATGAAGAAAACGACAAGTTTGAGTTTTTATAAATAACGGCGTAATTGTTACCGTTAACACTGTTGGAATACCTGGTAGTTAAAATATAGTAATACGCGTGGTTGCACAGTAGCACACAGTATTGCATAGTATTTTTGAATTATTGATTCTTACGTAAGAAGACACTACTCAATAATTGTTACAAGTAATTCTTCGCTCAAAGATTTTATTTTATTGATTCAATAATTGTTGCGTTGATATTTTATATTATTGTTGTTTCAATAATTGTCATTGCACAGTATTTCCATTATCAGATCAATAATTCATATTATTTGAATAATATTATTAGATAGCATTATTGACAATGTCTAGAAAGTTCTGTCGAGAAGAGATTAGATAATCTAATTGCGCGCCAATAGGGAGAAATCCTTATCGGAAAGCCCCCTCTTTCCTGAGAATGGCCTAGTTGTCATTATTGTGATTCTGTAATTTTATTTGTGAATAATTATTTATTGATTTATATGATAAGGAAATATTTATTTGATGTGGATATAAATAATAGATTTATTTATGTGGTTATAAATGAAGGAATTAATGCTGAGGTGTTTTATTAGTATTTTGTCAAAATGAAGAACGAAATTTGGAAATTTTCAGAAAATTAGTTTATTACTTGATTTTGTAAAATCTATAACTCTTTGTGTATAATGAGTTAGGAGATGAACCATATATCAAAAGAAAGCCCTAGAAGTAAGCTAACCGTAGAAATTAGAATCACCCAAAAATTCATTGTGGATTTTTCGTGGTGACTGTTTGAATGAAACTGGTACGAAGGACTCATAATCCGAAAAATCAGTGTTCTTGAGATATATTGCGTGAGTTATAATTTTTAATCCGACCGTTGGATCGTTGTGATTTTTGGATATGTTATACATATATAAGTTAAGTATATGTCCAAAAATTCTGAACCGTTAAAAATGAACGTAGGATTTGTTATGAATTTTAAGAGGTGACTGGTTCAGAAATTGTTGAAGTTTCTGAATTTATCATTTTGGTGGAAAATTCTAGAATGAGTGGGTCCCACCTATGGTTGGTGAAAAATGTGCTAAAATTTTATTTCAAATGTGGTGGGTGGGAATAGTAGCAGGTAAAGCCATCAGGTAACAGGTCAAGTCTGCTTTGGCGTTCTAGCATTTTCTTATAAATAGAGTGCTGAGTTAGAATTGAAAATCACACCAGAAACATAAGTTTTCTCTCCCTAGATTATAGAGCATATTTTTGTGAGTATTTAGATATCTTGAGTGTTGCTATATGGCGCAAGTTCATTCAGCGTTACATCCGATATTCCAGTCAGATGTACTGCTCTTTTGAGGTAAGGGATTGTAAGGGTTATTATGTTTTTCAGTTTCGTAATTTTTTCGAACCTTCAAAAATTCTAGAAAAAATTGAAATGATGATTTGATGAGTTTTCTAGATTGTGTCCAAAAATGGAGATTTTTGGATGTATAGATTAGGAGTTATGAATTTTATGGGAAAAGACTATTTTAAAAGTAAACCCTTATAACTCCTTGTGGTTAACTCCAAAATTGATAAAATTTTTATTGGGAGTACATGTATATAACAACGGTGTAGTCTGTAAATTTTGGAATTTTTGGACAAAAGTATATTTTATGATAAATGTTTAAATATTCGGCAGTTTTGGCCATATGAAAAATAGTAAATGAATTTTAAAAATTCTGAGAAAAATATATGTTCAATATGGGACTATATTCTGCTAAATCTCAGAAAAGAAAATTTGTTTGTACTAATTTGATATTTTTCATGAAAATAGACTAGTTATGAGTAAATGAATTAAATATGTTATGTGAAGTAACAAAATTGGAAAATAGGATTTTATAGCTTGAGAATCCTATATAAGGTATATGCAAATTTTTGATGAGGGTTTTGGTTATTGGTGATGAAATCTTATGAGTTTGGCATTTTAGGATGATTAAATGTATTAATTAATAAAGTGTAAACAATTAAAATAAATTGTTTATAAGTTTAAGAAATGATTAAAATATTGTTGTAATATTAATAATATTAGATTATGAGATTATTAAGTGCTTTATAACATTTGGATTAAGGTGTTATAAATATCGATATGTATTTTATTGTGAAATTTTATCTTTTTGTGTCGGGGTTACTATTCACGTATATGGTACTATTCACATATACGGCACTATTCATGTATATGGCACTATTTAGGTATACAATACTATTTACGTATATGGTACTATGTACAAATATGAGTTACTATTCACAGGTACTATTCACGATAAAATTGGTTTCTTTTTCTGACCAAATTATCGTTGATTTATGAATCTTACTCTTGAGATTAAATCTATATGTTGATTATATTGTTTTTATTATCATATATAACATTTTTATAACCCTAATGATGATATTTCTCTTTGACTTGAGTGTAAAGATGGATAGATTATTAGTATGATCGTGACTATGGGTTCTCTTTGGCCAGTAGTGCAAAGTTGAATCGTTGAATGGTATGATCATGACCATTGAATTTACAATTGAATATTTTTAGCTTAAGTGCAAAGGTGAATAAATCAACATGGTTATAATTATAGTTTATATAAATTCTGAAATGATTATGTATTTCTTTGAGATATTAATATTTTTGCCGTAGAAAAAGATGAATTATTGATGAATATCTTTGGCCCGTAGTGCAAAGATGACATGTTGTTGAATATCTTTGGCCTGTAGTGCAAAGATGGCCTGTTGTTGAATATATTTGGCCTGTAGTGTGACGCCCCCAAAACAGATATACATCACCCATCTTGAGTCACCAAATACATGGTACAAAAATACAAATACAACTTAATAATACAACTGTTGTGTAAAATATGACAAAACATAAACTGAGAGTTTTAATAAGAATATTGTCATCTAGACAATATCCACACTCAATGGAGTTCTCATTACATTTATTGTCACACTATTTAACAGAATAGTGAGGACTACTAATGCTATCATCTGGACCGTCACTCCGTTCCCCGACTCATCCCAGCTATATTCTCATTTTCTAAAGAGAACAGTGAAAGAAAGGGTGAGCTCAACTAGCCCAGTAAGAAATATTATGACTAAGATAATGCAGAATAAATTATCATTAGTCTTTAACAATGTTAAATTGATAAAATACAATAGACATCAAGTTTAACTGCAGCGGAATAAACAATTCATTAGAAGAGTCAAGTAGAGCATGATATCTACTATCTTCTATGATTTAAAATATTTTCATCAATTTTTATCGATGAGACTCAACTTAATAAATAAACCACATCATCTAATCATCCCTGTACCACGGGCCAAGGATATTCATTAAATCATCAATGGTCATGACTATACCGAATAATCCCTGGTCATAATCATACCAAAAACTGTCCATCAATGCATTACAGGCCACTGAGGACTTTTATCCCATCATCTATAACATTACGGGTCATGAGTATACCGAATGATCCCTGGTTATAATCATACCATTAAATAATTTATCTTGCACGTAAGCCAAAGATATACAACTGTAAAACCAATAATCAACATTATATCTTGCACGTAAGCCAAAGATATACAACTATAAAACCAATAATCAACAGTACATCTTGCACGTAAGCCAAAGATGACTTTTATCACAATATAAGCATGAGGATGATGACAATAATATAACCATTAATCAAACAAAAATAAGGATAAATATTAAAGACTTTAAATTTATCCAAATATTATCCATCGCTTAAATAACTCATAATCTAATATTGTTAATATTATAATAATATTTTAATCACTTCTTAAATTTATAAATAATTTACTTTAATTGTTTACATTTTACCAAATAATGCATTTAATCATTTAAAAATGCCATACTCATAAGATTTCATCATCAATGATCAAATCACTCATCAAAAAAAATCTGCATATACCTTATATAGGATTTTCAAGCCCTAAAATCCTATTTACCAATTCTTCAACTTCACATAACATATTTAACTCATATGTTTATAACTAAACTATTTTCATGAAAAATTACCAAATCAACTTATTATTTTTTTATCTTTTGTCCAAATATATATACATATATTTCATACACAACAGGTATTTTTTTATAATTTTTCAACTCCCTTAAGTATTTTTCAAAAATCAATTTCTAATTAATTCCTTAAGAAATTAGCTACCTCAAGTTTAACTCCAGAAATTCCCAAATCTTGGCAGGATCTTACACATGTTAACGTGAGCTTTCAGTTTAAATTTTATGGTCATCGGAGTTATAGAACTCCGGTTATAGCATTTCTCGTCGAAAAAACCAAACTATTGAAATAGTCATAACTTGCTCATTTTAAGTCGGAATGAGCTCATTTTTGGACAGAGGTACTTTATACCATATATTTTTATGTCCCAAAAGGCCGGAATTTATTTCACAAACTAAGTGGCCGAAAATGCCCTTTTAAATTTTCAGGCAAGAGCTTTTTTGGTACTTTGCGTTTTTTTGACTTTGCTAAAATCAGGTCCATACTGAAAATCTACAACACCTTTTCCGGTGATTCCACTTGGATAAGTTAGAAAACTCATAGATCTAACTCTAGAACTTGACCACACTCAAAAAATTGAAATATAATAGGAGATATGGTCAATTAAATTTCATGTTCTATTTTTTCCAAAATCTGATTTTCAACCCTTTGTGATTTCTAAGAAACTTTCATGTTTTCACATAATAACCAACATAACTCATCATAACACTTACTAATACTACATATACCCATGATTTTTATCAGTCCAATGCTTTTATTATGACTTTCATCATAATCAACAGTCCAATGCTTATATTATGACTTTCATCATAATCTACGTAAACAGATCATTTCCACAATTTAATAAGGAATTAATACAAAGGATCACTCACCATGCATGTGGTAATCCACATAGACAGGTTATTCCAACAGAATAATAAAGAATGGAATAACTGAAGAATTCACCATACATGCGGTATTGCGATGACAAAAGTTATTCTAACGAATAATAAAGAATGGAATAATCGAAGAATTCACCATGCATGTGGTACTTCAGATAGATAAAAGTTATTCTAATGTAATAATAAATAATGGAACCAGTCATGCATGAAAACGCACAAACAAGATATTTCGATAGAATAATAAAGAATGTAACGTGTCGAGGCAAAATTCACACCAAGCAGTGATATTTTCAACAGAATAATAAAGAATGGAATAACAAAAGAAATCACCACGTGCATGCGATAGGATCTTACAGATAGGTTATTCCAATGTAATAATAATTAATGGAACTGGTCAAAGGAATACGACCTATTGCGGAGGATATTCCAACACAATGATAAAGAATGGAATAATGGAAGAATTTCACCATGTATGCAGATTTCAGATGTATGAGTTATTCCAACATAATAATAAAGAATGGAATAACAAAAGAATTTCACCAAGTATAGGGAGTCGCATACACAAAAGTTATTCCAATAGAATAATAAAGAATGGAATAACAGAAGTTCTCTTCATGAATACGAAAGAAATAATACCCCTTACCTTAGAAGAACTGGATATTGGAAATGTGAGGTAGCAGACTTCTCTTCTTCTTTCTCTCTATAATTTCTCTCTATAGAGTTTTAGTGAATTCGTAAGAAATAATGAAGGAATGAGCTTCTATTTATAGAAGAACTGAAAGTGGCTCTTGGACTTAACAAAGGGTCAAAATGACTCTTGGTAATATTGAAGAGACAACTACTATTTGCGAAGGGGCAATTAACTCTTAAAACACCGAAGAGACAAGTAACTCTTGGAAAACTGAAGGGACAAATAACTCTTGGAAAACCGAAAGGACAAGTTACTATTAAAACTTTAAACCAACGATCCATATTGATTTACTATTATAATTTCAACCAACGGTCTGAAAACTTAGCACATCTCCTCATGGAATAATATTGTACCCAAAAATGATTTGGACCGAAAAGAAATATATTTTTCGGGTGAATAGTAACTCGTGAATAGTAACTCATGAATAGTAACTTGTGAATAGTACTCCGACATGAAAAGTGCCCCGAATAGCCGATTGAACAATATAACCTCCAGACATCAATTATTATCGAAATAAATGTCGATTGTCACTAACACAAATAATTTTAACACGATGGAACTATCAAGTTCATCTTTAATCAACACGAACTTATTCATCATTGATATTATAACTCACAATATTTAACAATCAGGTTGTTCCCAGGAAAGAGGGGGCTTTCCAATAAGGATTTCTCCCTATATTAGCGCAATTAGGTGACCAAACCTCTCCTGTGTAACTTCTAGACATTGTAAATATTGTAATTTAATAATATGAACAACTTTGTCGTCTCAATTATTGATTTAATAATATATCATATTATGAAGATGATACTGTGATAATAATCGAATCAATAATATGAGAGATATGATGTAGCAATTACTGTAGCAATAATTGAGTATAACTGAGTGACTTCTCACGTAAGCATCAATAACCAATACCGTATGCTACTATGCAATCACGCGTATTACTGTACTTTTACTACTGGGTAGTTCAACAGTTTTAACGGTAACACTTCCGCCGTTATTTTTAATAAAAGATAATTCTGTCGTTTTCTTACTATGACAATACTTCCGTTGTGGGGTCCACCAATGATTGTGCCGTCGTACGAATATTCCCTGTTAAAACGAATATTCCCTGACCAATCGAATATTATATAACCACTTGCTTACTTTGCAAACGTTATAAATATCACTCACCGCTATAACATTATATCAAATCCACACCATAATATTAAAAAAAATTATTTTGAGAAATCTAAATCTTTATTCATAAAATTCGGGGTCTCACATGTAGTGCAAAGCTGAACTGTTAATAAATATCTTTGGCCCATGGTGCAAAGATGAAATTATTAGTATGATTATGAACAGGAACTATGATTTGGTATAACCATGATCTTTGTTGTTTCAGGTAAAAACATGTGATAAAAATTATCTTCGTCCTGAATGAGAAGAGGAATTTAGAACCACAAATATGATTATGAGTTATTCATATGATTGTGGACAGGAACTGTTGATTGATGTTACAGGGATAAAACATTATTGGTGGACTATTAACATGGAGAAGATAATAGACTTTATGGTCTATTTGACTCTTCTAATAGATTGTTCGTTCTGTTGCAACTATGGTTGAAAAGTTTATCATCTACCATATGTTCTAAATCTCTGATTTATTACTGATGAAGGCTATTGATAATTTAATTATCTTTAGTTATGATATTATTACTGGGCTATTTGTGCTCACCCTTTTGCTTCACAATTCCTTTCAGGTAACAAGAGTGTAATTTGGGTCGAGCTGGGTATGAGGGAATAGAAGCGGTGGTCTATAACACATTGAGGTTCTCCCTAAATAGTATAAAAATAATTTTATTGAGAACATTAGATAAGTGTGTTGTATTGTATATGTCATTTGATATTTAATTTTGGTGAACCGAATAGGGTGAGGTGAACCTAACGTTGGAAGGGTGTTTCGCCACTATCATACAAGATGTCTAATGACATACAACCTCGTGTTATCATAAGACAGGGTTGTGCACACCCACTTACTGAGTATATCTACGAGCACTACCTTTATAATCTTGGAGATTGTTTGAAATATAATTTTCAATTGCAGACAGTGGAGATAGTTATATGTCAAGAGAAGACTCACCATTGGAAAGAACATGATAGTAATCTTCTCGCTTTCTTTGGGGTCTATTAGGTCAACCAAGGATAATTCTGTGGGCATATGATGTAAGACCCCAACTTATTATAAATAAAATTGAATTTCTCTATTTATTATCTGGAAATAAAAAGGAATTAATTTGATATAATGCTTTGGTTATGGGTGAAATGTGCAAATTTTGTAAAATAAGCAAGTGATTATAAAATATTTATTTTTTCAGGGAATATTCGTTTGGTCGTGGAATATTCTTGTTGTTGGGGAATATTCGTACGACGGTGCAGCCATTTGTGGGCCCCATAACAGAATAACTGTCGGATGAAGAAAATGAAAAGTTTGAGTTTTTATAAATAACGGCGTAGTTGTTACCGTTAACACTGTTGGGATACCCGGTGGTTAAAATATAGTAATACGCTGGTCGCATAAAGAAGACACCAGTACACATGAAGATTTTGAATTATTGATTCTTACGTAAAAAGGCACTACTCAATAATTGTTACAGTAATTACTATTTAATATTTTATTTTATTGATTCAATAATTGCTGCATTGATATTTTATATTATTATTGTTTCAATAATTGTCACTGCACAGTATTTTCCATTATCAAATTAATAATTCATATTATTTGAATAATATTATTAGATAGCATTATTGGCAATGTCTAGAAAGTTCTGTCAAGGAGAGGTTAGGTCATTTAATTGCGCGCCAATAGGGAGAAATCCTTATCGGAAAGCCCCCTCTTTCCTGGGAATGGCCTGGTTGTCATTATTGTGATTCTGTAATATTATTTGTGAATAATTAATTATGAATTTATATGATAAGAAAATATTTATTCATTGTGAATTTAAACAGAGGAATTTTTTTAGCATGTGAAAGTTAGTATTTTATCTTTTTCGATAAAATAATTCATTCAAATATATTATTATAATATATTATAATTATTTAAATAATAATATTATTATAATATATATATATATATATATATATATATATAAGCATGTGGTTAATTAGAAACGGAAGTAAGCAAGATGTATTTGAATACCTTGTTGGTAACATGGTTTTAGTTGATGGAAATGGTGGGTGAGGAAGTTGCCTGCAAATTCTTGATTTTCAAATGTATTACAGGAGCCTTGTCCTTTTTTTTTTCCAAGATGATTCATGCCTTGTTTTTTTTTCAAAGTTGGCTTGTTTTTTTTCTTTCCTGAAAGTCATTTTTTCAAAGGGTGGCCCAACCCATATGAGTATATGAAATGTTAGGCATGATGTTAGGCAAAAAAAGAATAAATGTTAGGCTCGTTTTATCCGTTTATTTTCTCCTTCCGTTGCTATAAATAGGGGTAACCCCTCCTTCCTCAACACACCACTTTCAAATTCAGAAATTCTTATTCTAAAGTATTGTGAGTATTTTCTTGAGTATAAGAATACTTTGAGCGTAGTTTTTCTGCAAGATTTTCTCTAGTCAAATCCTGTTTCTACTAAGGTAAAAGATATTATTTTATTGCAATACTCGTGAGAAATATTATTTTCTTTCATACTCTATATTACGTAAGCAATATTATTTCATCTCGTATTCCTAAATTTGAACTTACAATGGTAAGTATTGCTTCTATAATTCCTGAAATGATTAGAAATTTTGCTTCATCTAATATCATTTCATAGGAATATTGGTCTGAACTTTTTAATCAAATTTGAAACTTTTTATGACTGCAGGTTTCATTCACTGCAATCGCTTCACTTGCCATCGCTCACTTGCATCGTTCACAAAAGAAAAAAATATTTTTTTTTCCTTTCAAGTTATCTGTTGTGACCCTTATTCTTGAAATTGAATCCATGTTTTGATCTTCACTATGGTTTATTATGGAGCGTTTTTGAACTTGTTTCATCTAAAGTACGAATCCCTAATCTTTGTTCTTCTATCTCACTAGATTCGTTCTCTAAAATATTTTTCATCATCCTCAGTCTTTAATGGTGATACTTGATGAATATATGTGGCATGTAGTGCAAAGATGAATGATTACCTGATGAAGAATATCTTTGGCCGTAGTGCAAAGATGAACAGGTGTTGAGATGAACATGACCAACTAGTGATACAAATAAATATCTTTGGCCCATAGTGCAAAGATGAATATTTGATGCAAAAAGTATATTGATTGATGTTACAGGGATAAAATATTAATGATGGACTTTTAAATTCATAGATGATAGTAGATTTCATTCTCAACTTAACTCTTCTAATGAATTGTTATTTCCGCTGCGAATATTGATCTAAAACTGGTTGTCCATTATATTTTATCTGATTTGTTGAAGGCTAACGATAAATTGTTGTTCTTTATCTTAGTCATAATATTCTTTACTGGGCTAGTTGAGCTCACCCTTTTCCTTTTTGTTCCATTTTTCTTCTCAGGAGGTAAGAATGCAGTAGGAACCAGTCGGGGTATAGAGTGATGGTCCTAGACAGTTGTTTTAGCAGTCCTCACTATTTTTGTAAAGTAGTGTATCAATAAATGTAATGAGGACTTATTTGAGTGTGGATATTGTCTAGAAGACAATATTTGTATTTAAACTCACAGCATGTGTGTTGTCGCATTTTGCACGACAATTGTAATAATAGTGATGTTGTAGTTGTTTCTGTACCATGTATTTGACGACTCAGAATTGGTGATGTATACCTATTTTGGGGGCGTCATAGTTGGTATCAGAGCTTAGGGATATGGTCTCTGACGGAGATCGGGGAATAGAACTAGGAGGGGAGAGACGAGTAAATCCTTCGCTAGTGTGTCATACCTAAGCTTATTTGTTGATCGGTCATAATATAGGGATATTATGTGATATGTTAATTTGTGTAATTAACCCTTGCTTTATGGCAGTTTTTAAGAATGGCATCTGAGAACGTTAGCAATGGAGTGTATGAGACTGTGGAACAACCTTCAATCACCAACCAAGAGAACGTGCAACAGGAAGGCAATATTCCTCCTATAAACAACACTATGGAGCAAACGATGAATGATGGAATGTTTAGAAGTTTTTTGCAATTCATGCAAAATCAGTCGTGGGAGACTCGTGTAAAAAATACGGGTGGAAATGATAGCAACGCGCGGTTTGTCACAGCCAAGCAGTTCAAGGAGTTAGGACCACCAGATTTCTGAGGAAAGCCGGATCCGATTAAGGTAGAAATGTGGGTTAAGAAAATTACCAAGATATTCGATGTCTTGGGATACACGGAAGAACAGAAGGTTCCATTCGCCACCTTTTATGTTAGTGGTGAGGTGACATCGATAGGAATCGTAGAAGCGTCTCACACCAAGACTCAAAGATGTCTTGGAAAAGATTTCAAAAACGTTCAATAACAAGTACTTTTCCTGAAAGTATTCGTCAATATGAAGAAGGTAGAGTTTATTAGACTGGAACAAAACAACATGATGGTGTCCCAGTACGAGGCAAAGTTCGCAGAGTTAAAGAATGAGGAACGAATGACGCGGATGTTTCTGAGAGGTCTAAAACCCGAGATTCATAATATCTTATCTCTCATAAATTTTCTTTATATTCAGATGTTGTAAACAGGGCTCAACTATTAGAGCGAGACAATGAGTATGTTCAATCGAGGGACAACAACCAGGGTCATACCGGTGACACCAGACATCAGAGCGATGATAACCAGCGAGGAGGGAAAAATACGGACAAAAGCGGCAATCACTCAAGTGGTAATCGTGGCCATGATAATAGGAGAGGTGAGTCAAGTGGAAATTTCAAAAAGAGGAGATTCAACAATGACGGGAAGACATCAGCACCAGCACCAACAAAAAATTCTAGGGGAGGAGAACGACTGCCAGTTAGATGCTACAAATGCAGAGAGGAGGGACACATAAGTCCAAACAGTTCAAAGCCTTCCAAGGTGTGTTTCAATTATGGAAAAGACGGTCATATAGCCCAATTTTGTCCGGTAGCAAAGTCAAGTCCAACTGGGACGGCGGCACTAAAGGCGAATACGGACAAAACAAAGTCGGTGGTTCAAGGGAGGGCGTTTCGTGACTAGCCAAAACGCGAGAAATCCGAACGAGCTGATCACGGGTAAGCTAATCTTGAATTATTGCGAAGTTTATACCTTACTTGTGATGCCCCCAAAATAGGTATACATCACCCATCTTGAGTCTCCAAATACATGGTACAAAATACAAATAAAAACTTAATTATACAACTGTCGTATAAAATACGACAAAACATATGTTGTGAGTTTTAATACAAATATTGTCATCTAGACAATATCCACACTCAATGGAGTCCTCATTACATTTATTATCATACTATTTTATAGAATAGTGAGGACTACTATGACACCATCTCGGACCATCACTCCATTCCCCGACTAGTCCCGGCTACGTTCTCATTTTCTGAAGAGAACAATGAAAGCAAAAGGGTGAGCTCAACTAGCCTAGTAAGAAATATTATGACTAAGATAATGCAGAATAAATTATCATTAGTCTTCAACAATGTTAAACTGATAAAGTACAATAGACATCAAGTTTAACTGCAGCGGAATAAGCAATCCATTAGAAGAGTCAAGTAGAGCATGATATCTACTATCTTCTATGATTTAAAATGTTTTCATCAAATTTTATCGCTGAGACTCAGCTTAATAAATAAACCACATCATCAAATCATCCCTGCACTATGGGCCAAGGATATTTATTAAATCATCAATGGTCATGACTATATCGAAAAATCCCTGGTCATAATCATACCAAAAATTGTCCATCAATGCACTACAGGCCACTGAGGACTTTTACCACATCATTTATAACATTACAATTCATGATTATACCGAATGATCCCTGGTCATAATCATACCAAGTCCATCTATGCACGTAAGCCAAAGATGACTTTCATCATAATATAAGCATGAGGATGATGACAATGATAAAAACAAGGATAAATATTAAAGACTTTAAATTTATCCAAATATTATCAATCACTTAATAAACTCATAATCTAATAGTATTAATATTATAACAATATTTTAATCACTTCTGAAACTTATAAACAATTTATTTCAATTGTTTATACTTTACCAAATAATGCATTTAATCATTAAAAAATGCCATACTCATAAGATTTCATCACCAATGATCAAATCCCTCATCAAAAATCTGCATATACTCTATATAGGATTCTCAAGCCATAAAATCCTATTTTTTTAATTTTGTTACTTCACATAACATATTTAATTCATTTACTCATAACTAGTTCATTTTCATGAAAAATACCAAATCAGTCCCAAAAAAATTTCTTTTCTGGATTTAGCAGAATATAGTCCCATATTTAACATATATTTTTCTCAAAATTTTTAAAATTCATTTACTATTTTTCATATGGCCAAAACTGCAGAATATTTAGACATTTATCATAAATTGTACTTTTGTCCAAAAATTTCGAAATTCTGAGGTATATCATTATATACATGTACTCCCAATAAAAAAGTCACCAATTTTGGAGTTAACCACAAGGAGTTATAAGGGTTTACTTTTAAAATAGTCTTTTCCTATAAAATTTATAACTCCTAATCTTAACATCCAAAAACGCCATTTTTGGACACAATCTAAAAAACTCATCAAATTATCATTTCAAATTTTTCCAAAATTTTTGAGGGTCAGAAAAATTACGTAAACCGCCTCAGCGTAAACCCCCCTTTTGAATAAAAATACTATTCATATGAATAAGAAGGATCATTCACCATGCATGCGGTAATCCACATAAGCATGATTATTCCAATGTAATAATAAAGAATGGAATAATGAGAAGAATTCACGTGCATGCGATAATCGCATGCATGTGTTTTTCCAATGTAATAATAAATAACGGAACCGTGTCGTATGTAATTCGCACGAGCATGGATATTTCAACAAAATAATAAAGAATGGAACCAGTCATGCATAATACGCATGCATACCACGATATTCTAATGTAATAATAAAGAATGGAACCAGTCATGCGCAGAATCGCATGACATGGATATTCCAATGAATAGTAAAGAATAGAAAAACAGAAGAATTTCACCATGTATACGGTAGTCCGCGTATACAGGTTATTCCAATAGAATAATAAAGAATGGAATAACAATAGCTCTCTTCATGAATACGAAAGAAATAATACTCCTTACCTTAGAATAAAACTGGATACTAGAATAGAGAGGAAGCAGACTTCTCTTCTTCTTTCTCTCTATAATTTCTCTCTATAATAATTGCTTTATAGCTTTAGTGAATTGGTGAGAAATGAAGGAAGAATGAGCTTCTATTTATAGAAAAATATTGTTTCGATAATTGCACGTTTTGGGGCTCGAAATATTACAGTACAATACCTCCAACTTTTCTTTCACTTTTAATTTAGTTCTGCAAGTATTATCAAACTTGCACCACCTCCCCTAATAGTAAATAATGTGAATCAATAGTTCAATCATGTGAATCAATAGTTATAATCATGTGAAAATACGAATTACAGTATAGTACCTCCATTTATACCTCTATTTTTAACTTAGTCATGCAAGTATTATCAATCTTGCACCAACTCCCCTAATAGTACAAGAATGTGATTCAATAGTACACACATGTGAACAAATAGTTATATAAGCATGTGAATTAGTTGCAATTAATTGCTCATTTATCCGATTAATTACCCGATTTATCAATATAACCCCCAGACATCAATTATCATCGAAATAGATGTCGATTTCCACTAACACTAATAATCCAAACACAATAGAACTATTAAATTCATCTTTAATCAACACGAACTTATTCATCATTAATATTATAATTCACAATATTTAACAACCAGATCGTTCCCAGGAAAGAGGGGGCTTTCTGATAAGGATTTCTTCTTATTGGCGCGCAATTAGATGACCAAACCTCTCCTTGACAGAACTTCTAGACATTGTAAATATTGCAATTTAATAATATTAATAACTTTGTCGTCTCAATTATTGATTTAATAATATAACATATTATTCAGATGATACTGTGACAATAATTAAATCAATAATATGAGAGAGATATGATGCGTGAATAATTGAGTATAAATCGAGTGACTTCTCACGTAAGCATCAATAATCAATACTGGTGCTACTATGCAACCACACGTATTCATCGTACTTTTACTACTAGGGTAGTTCAACGGTTTAACGGTAAAACTTCCGCCATTATTTTTAAAAGATAATTATGTCGCTTTTAAAAATGCGACAATACTTTCGTTAATGGGGTCCACTAATGATTGTGTTGTCGCATTTAATATTCCCCTGTTAAAATGAAATTTCCCCGACCAATCGAATATTATATAACCATTTGCTTACTTTGCAAAATTTATAAATATTACCCACAACTATAACATTATATCAAATCCACACCATAATATTCAAAAATATATTTCGAGAAAATTATTCTTTATTCATAAAAGTTGGGGTCTTACAACCTCCCCTTCTTATGAAATTTCATCCTCGAAATTAGGGTGCGTACCTTTTATATCGAAGAGGTGAGGATACCTTGATTTCATCTCAGATTCTAACTCTCAGGTCATTTCCTCCACATCGTGGTTTCTCCACAAAACTTTGACTTGAGGTATAACTTTAGAGCGTAGAATATGATCCTTCTTATCCAAGATTTTAACAGGTAACTCTTCATACGTTAAATCTTCCTCTATCTCGTCTGGTTCTAATTCAATAATATGGTTCGGGTCTTTCACATATTTGCGTAACATAGATATGTAAAAAACGTTATGAACACGAGACATACTTGACGGTAAGGCGAGTCTATAGGCCACAGTTCCTACTCAATCGAGGATTTCAAATGGGCCAATAAAATAGAGGGTTGAGATTTCCTCTCTTCATCGATTCTTGCTTCTAGAATAACACCCTCTTGAACCTTCTTCTTCACATTCATTAGCTCTGAGTATATAGCTTGCACGACTTTAACTTTATCGATTAAAGTCAATTCTACTCGTATATTTGATATCACCATGTGGGTCCTTAGAGTCTTTAACTCTATCTTCATCATTTGTAAGTTATACAGAATGAATTTTGTATTGGGGTCAATACAAAATTCGATTTCACGCTACGGGGGTAGGCCAGGAAGTCTTCAGAAATACGTCAAGAAATTTATTAACAATAGAAATATCATTCAAAACTGTGACCCTCATCCAAGACTTGGATAACACATCACATTGATATCTATCAACTTGCCACCGTTATTCACGACGTCCCCTACGGATAGTCTGGCTTCGGTGCATTCCACACAAGGAAGTCACCAGATAAAGGCTCGGGGCTCTTTACTTATGGCTTGATATGACAGTGATTGACTTTAGTGGTTTGGTTGCTTGAATTCGCATAATAGGTTGGTTATGAATATGAAAGCTAACAACCTTACACCACCTCCCCTAATAGTAAATAATGTGAATCAATAGTTCAATCATGTGAATTAATAGTTATAATCATGTAAAAATACAAATTACAGTAGAGTACCTCCATCTATACCTCCATTTTTAACTTAGTCATGCAAGTATTATCAATCTTGCATCAACTCCCCTAATAGTACAAGAATGTGATTCAATAGTACACACATGTGAACAAATAGTTATATAAGCATGTGAATTAGTAGCAATTAATTGCTCATTTATCTGATTAATTACCCGATTTATCAATATAACCCCCAAACATCAATTATCATCAGAATAGATGTCGATTTCCACTAACACTAATAATCCCAACACAATAGAACTATCAAATTCATCTTTAATCAACACGAACTTATTCATCATTAATATCATAATTCACAATATTTAACAACTAGGTCGTTCCCAAGAAAGAGGGGGCTTTCCGATAAGGATTTATCCTTATTGGCGCACAATTAGATAACCAAACCTCTCCTTGACAGAACTTCTAAACATAAACTCAAATGGAGTACTCATTATAATTATTATAACACTATTTTATAAAATAGTGAGGACTACTACAACCACCATCACGGACCGTCACTCCATTCCCCGACTAGTCCCGGCTACGTTCTCGTTTCCTGCAGAGAACAATGAAATCAAAAGGATGAGCTCAACTAGCCTAGTAAGAAATATTATGACTAAGATAATGCAGATTAAGTTATCGTTAACCTTTAACAATGTTAAACTGATAGAATATAATAAACAACAAGTTTAACTGCAGTGGAACAAGCAATCCATTAGAAGTGTGACGCCCCCAAAACAGGTATACATCACCCATCTTGGGTCGCCAAATACATGGTACATAAATCAAATACAAACTTAATTATACAACTGTCGGGTTATATACGAAAAAACATTGCTGAGAGTTTAAACAAGAATATTGCCTTCTAGACAATATCCACTCTCAATGGAGTCCTTATTACAATTATTATCACACTATTTCACAGAATAGTGAGGACTACTAAAACAACCATGTGGACCGTCAATCCATTCCCCGACCAGTCCCAGTATTCTTATTTCCTGAAGAGAACAGTGAAAGAAAAGGTTGAGCTCAACTAGCCCAGTAAAAAATATTATGACTAAGATAATGCAGAATAAATTATCCTTAGCCTTCAATAGTATAACAACTGATAGAATATAATAGATAACAAGTTTTAAATTAACAACTGCAGCAGAACAAGCAATCCATTATAAGAGTCAAGTAGAGCATGATATCTACTATCTTCTATGATTTAAAAAGTTTTTCATCAAATTTATCACTGAGACTCAGCTTAATAAATAAACCACATCATCGAATCATCCATGCACCACGGCCAAGGATATTCATGTAATCATCAACGGTCATGATCATACCGAATAATCCCTGGTCATAATCATACCAACAACTGTCTATCAATGTACTACGGGCCAATGAGGACTTTTACCACATCATTTGTAACATTACGGGTCATGATTATACCGAATGATCCCTGGTCATAATCATACCAATTAACAGTCCATCTATGCACGTAAGCTAAAGATGACTTTCATCACAATATAAGTATGTGGATGATGACAATGATATAAACATTAATCAAACGAAATCAAGGATAAATATTAAAGACTTTAAATTTATCCAGAGTTTAAAAATATCCAAATTATCAACATGATACTGCTTTGTGGAGTAAAATTCAAGAATAATATTCATGTATCAAAAATAATTTGGATAGAAAAGAAATATATTTTTTGGATGAATAGTACCCCTTGAATAGTACCCTGTGAATAGTACCCCAACATGAAAAGTACCCCCAAATACCCGAGTGAATAATATTCGGGTGAATAGTAACTCATGAATAGTACTCCGGCATGAAAAGTGTCCCGAATACCCGAGTGAATAATATTTGAGTGAATAGTAACTGGGTGAATAATAACCCGTAAATAGTAACTCATGAATAGTATTCCATCATGAAAAGATTAATAATTATAAAGAAAGCTCAGAATAATATTTCCATGAAAAGATACTGGATGAAGCGCAAATATCAAGGATATTCTACTAATTTCATGGAGTATAGAAGCCAAAACTTCAACAAAATGAGTATAGAATTCAAAATCTGAAATGAAAGAATATTACTTACATACTACAGAGTATGGAGGAAAATATTATTTCAAGCGAATATTGAACAAAAATAACATCCATTGAATGTAAATAATATTCCAACGAATATTTAACGAAGATAATATTCCTACGAATATTGAACGAAGATAATATTCTTTATGAATATTGAAAGAAAATAATATTCATACGAATACGAAAAATAATATCTCTTCAGAATATGAAATAAATAATACCCCTTACCTCAGAAGAAGACTGGATACTGGAATAGTGAAGTAGCAAACTTCTCTTCTTCTTTCTTTCTTTCTATAGCTTCTCTATCTATAGCTTCTCTCTCTATAATTGCTCTTGTGAGTCTTAGTGAATTGGTAAGAATGAAGGAAGAATGAACTTCTATTTATAGAAAAATATAGTTTCGATAATTGCACGTTTTGGGACTCAAAATATTACAGTATAATACCTTCATCTTTTCTTTCATTTTTAATTTAGTCCTGCAAGTATTATCAAACTTGCACCACCTCCCCTAATAGTATATCATATGAATCAATAGTATAATCATGTGACTCAATAGTTCTATACATGTGAAAAAAATAATTACAGTATAGTACCTTTATCTATACCTTCATTTTTAATTTAGTTATGCAAGTATTATCAATCTTGCACCACCTCCCCTAATAGTACATACATGTGAATCGATAGTACACACATGTGAACACATAGTTATAAGCATGTGAATTAATAGCAATTAATTGCTCATTTATCCGATTAATTACCCGATTGGTCAATATAACTTCCAGACATCAATTATTATCGAAATAAATGTCGATTTCCACTAACACTAATAATCCAACACAATGGAACTATTAATTTCATCTTTAATCAACACGAACTTATTCATCATTAATATTATAACTCACAATATTTAACAACCAGGTTATTCCCAAGAAAGAGGGGGCTTTCCGATAAGGATTTTTCCTTATTGGCGCGCAATTAGGTGTCCAAACCTCTCCTTGACAGAACTTCTAGACATTGTCAATATTACAAATAATAATATGAATAACTTTGTCATCTCAATTATTGATTTAATAATATAACATATTATGCAGATGATATTGTGACAACAATTGAATCAATAATATGAGAGATATGATGCAACAATTATTGTAGCAATAATTCAGTATAATGAGTGACTTCTCACGTAAGCATCAATAATCAATACCGTATGCTACTATGCAATAACTCGTATTACTGTACTTTTACTACCGGGTAGTTCAACAGTTTAACGGTAAAATTTTCGCCGTTATTTTTATAAAGAGATAATTCTGCCGTTTTCTAACTACGACAATACTTCCGTTGTGGGGGTCCACCAATGATTGTGTTGCCGTATGAATATTCCCTGTTAAAACAAATATTCCTCGACCAATCGAATATTTTATAACAACTTGCTTACTTTGTAAAATTTTCAAATATTACCATTAACTTTAACCTTTTATCAATTTAACCAAATAGAATAATAATTATAAGAAAATTGAATACTTTCATTTCATAAAATTCGGGGTCTTACAATCTCCCCTCTATATGAAATTTCGCCCTCGAAATTTACGTACGTACCTGGTATGCCGAAAAGGTGAGGATACCTCGTCAGATTCTAACTCTTGAGGTATGACCTTTGAGTGTCAAATATGATCCTTCTTATCCAAGATTTTAACACATATCTCCTCATACGATAAATCTTCTACTATCTCGTCTAGTTCCAATTCAATAATGTGGTTCGGGTCGTCCACATATTTACGTAACATCGATATGTAAAAAAAACGTTATGAACAAGCGACATACTTAGCGGTTAGGCGAGTCTATAGGCCACAGTTCCTACTCGATCGAATATTTCGAATGGCCCAATTAAATCGAGGGTTGAGATTTACTCTCTTCGTCGATTCCTGCTTCTAGAATAACGCCTTCTTGAACCTTCTTCTTCGTTTTCATCAGCTCCGGGTCTGAAGCTTGAGCGGCTTTATCTTTATTGATTAAAGTCGATTTTACTCGTATATTCGCTATCTTCACGTGGGTCCCTAGAGTCTTTAACTCTATCTTCATCATTTGTAAGTTATACGAAATGGTTTTTTGTGTTAACAACATCGCACTCGTAAACGCATACGATCTTCTACTCAATGCGTCAGCTACCACATTCATTTTTTCTAGGATGGTATTGAATGATATTATCGTAATCTTCAACAGCTCGAGTCAACGTCTTTGGAACATTATACGTTCGTTTTGGGTGAAGAAATACTTGAGGGTTTTAGAAATGGGTTTCGTACTGGGTTCAATACAAAATCCGATTTCACGCTCTAGGAGTAGGCTAAGAAGTCTTCAAGAATACGTCAAGAAATTTATTAACAATAGAAATATCATTCAAATCTGACGTATTTTTGTTTAAATTTGTGATATGGCTAAGAAAGCTTAACGTCCGTTTTTTAATAAATGAATAGCTTTATGGCTTGATATGACAGTGATTGACTTTAGTGGTTTGGTTACTTGAATTCGCATAATAGGTTGGTTAGGAATATGAAAGCTAACAACCATACGAAAATAATTAATTTTTTGCATGATGAGTAGTTACCAGTCGATTCCTAAAATCACATCAAATGCAAGTATTTTCAAAGAGATAAGATCGGCAGGTAACGTGAAAGTGTCGATTTGAATCAACAAGATTTATAAATAGTGGAGGTAACGAAGGTTTCTCCCAATGGAGTTTCAACAGATAAGTCAAAGTCTAATTTCTCCGGAGTTAAATTTAAACGTTGAGCGCAAGTAGGAGAAATAAAAGAGTGGATAGAACCGGTTTCGAATAAGGTATAGACTTCGCAAGAGTTTAGGATTAACTTACCCGTGATAACTTCGTTCGGGTTCCTCGACAAACGCTATCACTTAAACTACCAACTTTGACTTGTCTGGGACATCCTTTGGCGTCACTATCCAAGCTGGACTTGACTTCAATACACGACAAAATCGAGCTAGGTGACCTTCTCTTCCGCAATTAAAACACGCTTTGGACTGCTGCGTACAGTTTGGACTGATGTGTCCCGCCCCTCCGCATTTGTAATATACGACCAACGGTCGTTCTCCTTCCTTAACAACAGGTGTTGGTGCTGACGTCTTTCCATTATTGTTGAATCTTCTCTTCTTAAAGTATCCACTTCTATTATCTTGGACATAATTACCACCGAAGTGGTTACCATTCTTGGCAAGATAATTTCCCCCACAATAGATATCATTGTTCCGATGACCGTTGCCGCCGGTATAATTGTTATTGTGTTGTTGCTTGCTATCTTTTGGTTGGGCTGGCTCATTATCGCGCTCCAATAACTGAGCCCTATTCACTACATCTGAATAAAAACACAATTTGTGAGAAAGGTATTGACCTATTTCGGGTTTCAAACCTCGCAGAAACATTCACGTCATTCGCTTCTCATTATCAACCAAATGGGATGCAAACCGGGACAACTCGGCAAACTTAGCCGCGTACTGTGACACGATCATATTGTTTTGCTCCAGCTTAATGAATTCCACCTCTTTCATGTGACGAATACTTTCGGGAAAGTATTTGTTGTTGAATAATTCTTGGAACTTCTCCCAAGACATCTTCAGTGCGGCAGGCTGAGTACATGTTACTGATTCCCACCTGTAATCTGCCTCTCCTCGCAATATGAAGGTGGCAAGGGGAACCTTTTGCTCCTCAGAGCATCCCAAGACATCAAATATCTTGATGATCTCCTTTATCCACGTCTCCGCTTTAAGTAGTTCTGGCTCTCCCAAAAACTTCGATGGTCCCAACTCCTTGAACTGATTAGCGGTGACCATCCGAGAGTTGCCAGTGTTTCCACCTGCATTTTGAATAGGAGTCTGTCTCGCCTGATGTTGCATGAATTGCATAAAGCCTCTGAACATCCCATCGTTCATCATCTGATCGGTGTTGTTGTTTACCTGAAGATTATTGTCTTATTGTTGTACATTATCCTGGGTATTGATCGTTGGTGACTCAACGGTCTCATGTGCTTCATTGCTTATCTCAACATTTTCAGATGCCATTCTCAAACACTGCCACAAAACAAGGGTTAATTAACATGTCACATATTATCCCTATTGTAAGACCCCGAATTTTATGAAATAAAAGTATTCAATTTTTCTATTCAGTAAATGGTTAAATTGATAAATAGTAAAGTTAAGGGTGATATATATAAAATTTTCAAAATACGCAAGTGGTTATAAAATACTCATTTCTGTTGGGGAATATTCGTTTGATCGTGGAATATTCTTGTTATCGGGGAATATTCGTACGACGGCGCAGCCACTTGTGAGCCCCATAACAGAATAATTGTCGGATGAAAAAAATGACAAGTTTGAGTTTTTATAAATAATGGTGTAATCGTTACCGTTAACACTGTTGGAATACCCGGTGGTTAAAATATAGTAATATGCGTGGTGGTTTTTGTAGAAGACATTACCAGTATTACATAAATATTTTTGAATTATTGATTCTTACGTATGAAGCCACTAATCAATAATTTTTACATTAATTACTGTTCAATATTTTATTTTATTGATTCAATAACTGCTGCGTTGATATTTTATATTATTATTGTTTCAATAATTGTCACGACACAGTATTTCCCATTATCAAATCAATAATTCATATTATTTGAATAATATTATTAGATAGCATTATTGGCAATGTCTAGAAAGTTACATCAAGGAGAGGTTTGGTCATCTAATTCTTGCGCCAAGTAAGGAGAAATCCTTATTGGAAAGCCCTCTTTCACAGGAACCACACCGTTGTCATAATTGTGGATCTCGTAATATTATTTGTGAATAATTAATTATTGATTTATATGATAAGGAAATATTTATTTGATGTGGATATAAATGATGGATTTATTTATGTGGTTATAAATGAAGAAATTAATGTTGAGGTGTTTTATCAGTATTTTTGTCGGAAAGGAGGTATTAAAAAAATCAAACCAGTGTTCTTGTGATATATTGCGTGAGTTATAATTTTTAATCTGACCGTTGGATTGTTGTAATTTTTGGATATGTTATACATATATAAGTTGAGTATATGTCCACAAATTTTGAACCGTTAAAAATGAACGTATGAATTGTTATGAATTTTAAGAGGTGACTAGTTCAGAAATTGTTGAAGTTTCAGAATTTATCATTTTGGTGGAAAATTCTAGAATGTGTGGGCCCCACCTATGGTTGGTGAAGAAATGTACTAAAATTCTAATTCAAATGTGGTTGGTGACAATAGTAGCAGGTAAAGCCATCAGGTAGCTGGTCAAGTCTGCTTCGGCGTGCTAACATTTTTCTATAAATAGAGGGCTAAGTTAGAATTGAAAAACACACCAGAAACATAAGCTTTCTCTCTTTCTCTCTCTTTATTATCGAGCGTATTTTTGTGAGTATTTAGATACTTTGAGAGTTGCTATTCAGTGCAAGGTTCCTTCGGCTTTACATTCCGGTCAGAAATACTGCTCTTTTGAGGTAAGAGATTTTAAGAGTAATTATGTTTTTCACTTTCGTACTTTTTTTGGACCTTCAAAAATTCAGGAAAAATTTGAAATGATAATTTGATGAGTTTTCTTGATTGTGTCCAAAAATGGTGATTTTTGGATGTATAGATTATGAGTTATGAATTTTATGGGAAAAGACTATTTTAAAAGTAAACCCTTATAACTCCTTGTGGTTAACTCCAAAATTGGTGAAATTTTTATTGGGAGTACATCTATATAACATCAGTATATTCTATAAATTTTGAAATTTTTGGACAAAAGTATAATTTATGATAAATGTCTAAATATTCAGCAGTTTTGGCCATATGAAAAATAGTAAATGAAAAGGAAATTTGTTTGTACTGATTTGGTATTTTTCATGAAAATAGACTAGTTATGAGTAAATGAATTAAATATGTTATGTGAAGTAACAAAATTGGAAAATAGGATTTTATGGCTTGGGAATCCTATATATGGTATATGCAGATTTTTGATGAGGTTGTTGGTTATTGGTGATGAAATCTTATGAGTTTGGCATTTGGCATTTTAGGATGATTAAATGCATTAATTAGTAAAGTGTAAACAATTAAAATAAATTATTTATAAGTTTAAGAAATGATTAAGATATTGTGGTAATATTAATGATATTAGATTATGAGATTATTAAGTGATTTATAACATTTGGATTAAGGTGTTATAAATATTGATATGGATTTTATTATGAAAGTTTATCTTTTTGTGTCGGGGTTAATATTCACAAGTTACTATTCACAGGGTACTATTCACGATAAAATTGGTTTCTTTTTCTGACCAAATTATCGTTGATTCATGAATATTACTCTTGAAATTAAATGTAGTTGTTGATCGTATTGTTTTTATTATCATGTATAACATTTTTATAATCCTAGTGATGAAATTTTTCTTTGACTTAAGTGTAAAGATGGGTAGATTATTGGTATGATCATGACTATGGGTTCTCTTTGGCCAGTAGTGCAAAGATGAATTGTTGACTGGTATGATCATGACCATTGAATTTACAATTGAATATTTTTAGCTTAAGAGCAAAGGTGAATTGATCAACATGGTTATAATTATTGTTTATATAAATTTTGAAATGATTATATATTTCTTTGAAATATGAATATCTTTGGCCTGTAGTGCAAAAATGAATTATTGATGAATATCTTTGGCCCGTAGTGCAAAGATGACCTGTTGTTGAATATCTTTGGCCCGTAGTGCAAAGATGTCCTGTTGTTGAATATCTTTGGCCTGTAGTGCAAAGATGAACTGTTGATGAATATCTTTAGCTCGTAGTACAAAGATGAATTTATTAGTATGATTATGAACAGGAACTGTGATTTGGTATAACCATGATCTTTGATGTTTCAGGTAAAGACAGGTGATGTAAATTATCTTCGTCCTAAATGAGAAGAGGAATTTAGAACCACAATTATGGTTATGAGTTATTCACATGATTGTGGACAGGAACTGTTAATAGATGTTACAGGAATTAAAGCATTGTTGTTGGACTTTTAACATGGAGAAGATAATAGACTTTATGGTCTATTTGACTCTTCTAATGGTTTGCTCGTTCCACTGCAACTATGGTTGAAAAGTTTTATCATCTACCATATGTTCTAAATCTCTGATTTATTATTGATGAAGGCTATTGATAATTTAATTATCTTTAGTTATGATATTCTTTACTGGGCTAGTTGTGCTCACCCCTTTTGCTTCACAATTCCTTTTAGGTAATAAAAGTGTAGCTGGGTAGAGCGGGGATAACAGGAGAATAATGTGGTGGTCCGCGACTATCAAAGTTTCTCAACACATTATAAAACGGCATGACATACAATATATAATTGTATTGAGGACCTAAGATGTGTGTCATATATTATACGTCACTTAATAATTGATTTTGGTGAACAACAATAGGGTGAGGTGAAACCAACTTTGGAAGGGTGTTTTGTCACTATCATAAAAGATGTCTAATGACATACAACCTCGCGTTATCATAAGACAGGGTTGTGCACATCCACTTGCTGAGTATATCTACGAGCACTACCTATATGATCTCGGAGTTTGGTTGAAACATAACGTTCAATTGTAGACGGTGGAGATAGTTATATGTCAAGAGAAGACTTACCATTGGAAGGAACATGATAGTAATCTTTTCATTTTTCTTTGGGGTCTATTGGATCAACCAAGGATAATTCTCTGGACATATGATATCTATCATAACTTAGATTCATGGCCTCCTATGTACGAAGGTTTCCTTGAGCACTTCCCAAAGATTTTGATTTCTAAAACAGTTCTAGATTGTACCTTTATGTAAGGTATCACTGTGAGGTGCTGTCCATAGTTGGGACATGAGTCACAATTGGTATTAAAACTCACAGTATATGTATTGTTGTATTTTGCACGACAATTGTAGTAAAAAGTTGTAGTTGTTTTCTGTACCATGTATTTGGCGACTCAGAATAGGTTGGATAGATTAGACCTATTTTGGGGAGGTCACGCCTATACTCTGACTAGCCAATTAAATACCAAATAAACTTAGGTAGGTCATACTAGCGAAGGAATTCCCCGTCTCTCCCCTCCTAATTCTTGTCTTACATCTCAACCAGAGATCATATCCCTAAGCTTTGATACCAACTGTGACCCGCATCCAAGACTTGGATAGTAACTCACAATGATACCTATCAACTTGCCACCGCATACTCACTCAAGGCGTCCCTACAGAAAATCGCGGCGGTCGGCATCCCAAGACTTGGAAGTCACCAGATAAAGGCTCGGGGCTCTTTTTCATGGCTTTGATACCAATTGTGGACGCTTCATATTAAAATAGGTATACATCACCCAGCTTCAGTCGCCAAATAAATGGTACATAAATCAAATACAAACTTAATTATACAACTGTCGGGTAATATAAGACAAAACATAGCTGAGAGTTTAAACAAGAATATTGCATTCTAGACAATATCCATTCTCAATGGAGTCATTATTACAATTATTATCACACTATTTCAAAGAATAGTGAGGACTACTAAAACAACCATCTGGATCGTCAATCCGTTCTACGACCAGTCCCAGTTATATTCTAATTTCCTGAAGAGAACAGTGAAAGAAAAAGGTGAGCTCAACTAGCCCAGTAAGAAATATTATGACTAAGATAATGCAGAATAAATTATCCTTAGCCTTCAACAGTATAACAACTGATAGAATTTAATAGACAACAAGTTTTAGATAACTGCAGCGGAACAAGCAATCCATTAGAAGAGTCAAGTAGAGCATTATATCTACTATCTTCTATGATTTAAAAAGCTTTTCATCAAATTTATCACCGAGACACAGCTTAATAAATAAACCACATCATCGAATCATCCTTGCACCATGGCTAAGGATATTCATGTAATCATCAATGGTCATGATTATACCGAATAATCCCTGGTCATAATCATACCAACAACTGTCCATCAATGCACTACAGGCCAATAAGGACTTTTACCACATCATTTATAACATTACAGGTCATGATTATACCGAATGATCCCTGGTCATAATCATACCAATCAACAGTCCATCTATGCACGTAAGCCAAAGATGACTTTCATCACAATATAAGTATGAGGATGATGACAATGATATAAACATTAATCAAACGAAATCAAGGATAAATACTAAAGAATTTAAATTTATCCAGAGTTTAAAAATATCCAAATTATCAACATGATACTGCTTTGTGGAGTAAAATTCAAGAATAATATTCATGTATCAAAAATATTTGGATGAGAAAAGAAATATATATTTTTTGGGTGAATAGTAGACGTGAATAGTACTTGAGAATAGTACTCGTGAATAGTATTCCCTAATGAAAAAAAATACCCCCAAATACCCGAGTGAATAATATTCGGATGAATAGTAATTGGGTGAATAGTAACTCATAAATAGTACTCTGGCATGAAAAGTGCCCCGAATACCCGAGTGAATAATATTTGAGTGAATAGTAACTAGGTGAATAGTAACCCGTAAATAGTAACTCATGAATAGTATTCCGTCATGAAAAAATCAATAATTATCAAGAAAGCTCAGAATAATATTTTCATGAAAAGATACTGGATGAAGCGCAAATATCAAGGATATTCTACTAATTTCATGGAGTATAGAAGCCAAAACTTCAACAAAATGAGTATAGAATTCAAAATCTGAAATGAAATAATATTACTTACATACTACAAAGTATGGAAGAAAATATTATTTCAAGCGAATATTGAACAAAAATAACATCCCTTGAACGGAAATAATATTCCAACGAATATTTAACGAAGATAATATTCCTACGAATATTGAACGAAGATAATATTTTTTATGAATATTGAGCGAAAATACTATTCATACGAATATTTAAAAAATAATATCTCTTCGAATATGAAATAAATAATACCCTTACCTCGTAAGAAGATCGGATCTTTGGAATAGTGAAGTAACAGACTTCTCTTTTTCTTTCTCTCTATAGCTTCTCTTTCTATAATTGCTCTTGTGAGTCTTAGTGAATTAGTGAGAATGAAAGAAGAATGAGCTTCTATTTATAGAAAAATATAGTTTCGATAATTGCACGTTTTGGGGCTCAAAATATTACAGTATAATACCTTTATCCTTTCTTTAATTTTTAATTTAGTCCTGCAAGTATTAACAAACTTGCACCACCTCCCCTAATAGTATATCATGTGAATCAATAGTACAATCATGTGACTCAATAGTTCTATACATGTGAAAAAAATAATTACAGTATAGTACCTTTATCTATACCTTCATTTTTAATTTAATCATGCAAGTATTATCAATCTTGCACCACCTCCCCTAATAGTACATACATGTGAATCGATAGTACACACATGTGAACACATAGTTATAAGCATGTGAATTAATAGAAATTAATTGCTCATTTATCTGATTAATTATCCTATTGGTCAATATAACTTCCAAACATCAATTATTATCGAAATAAATGTCGATTTCCACTAACACTAATAATCCCAACACAATGGAACTATCAATTTCATCTTTAATCAATACGAAGTTATTCATCATTAATATTATAACTCACAATATTAAACAACCAGGTCGTTCCTAGGAAAGATGGGGCATTCCGATAAGGATTTCTCCTTATAGGCGTGCAATTATGTGACCAAACCTCTCCTTGACAAAACTTCTAGACATTGTCAATATTGCAAATAATAATGTGAATACTTTGTCATCTCAATTATTGATTTAATAATATAACATATTATGCAGATGATACTGTAACAACAATTGAATCAATAATATGAGAGATATGATGCAACAATTACTGTAACAATAATTGAGTATAACTGAGTGACTTCTCACGTAAGCATCAATAATCAATACCGTGTGCTACTATGCAACCACGCATATTACTGTACTTTTACTACCGGGTAGTTCAACAGTTTAACGGTAAAACTTTCGTCGTTATTTTTATAAAAAGATAATTTTGCCGTTTTCTAACTACGACAATACTTTCGTTATGGGGTCCACCAATGATTGTGCCTTCGCATGAATATTCCCTGTTAAAACGAATATTCCTCGACCAATCGAATATTTTATAACAACTTGCTTACTTTGCAAAATTTTCAAATATTACCCTTAACTTTAACCTTTTATCAATTTAACCAAATAGAATAATAATTAAAAGAAAATTAAATACTTTCATTTCATAAAATTTGGGGTCTTACAAGAAGAGTCAAGTAGAGTATGATATCTATTATCTTCTATGATTTAAAAAGTTTATCATCAATTTTATCGCTGAGACTCAGCTCAATAAATAATCCACATCACTGAATTATTCATGCACTTCAGGCCAATGATATTCATTAGTATCACATCCACGAATTATTCATACACTACGGGCCAAGGATATTCATGTTATCACCAATGGTCATGATCATGCCAACAACTGTCCATCAATGCACTACGGGCCAATGAGGACTTTTATCACATCATTTGTAACATTATAGGTCATGATTATTCCGAATAATCCCTGGTTATAATCATACCAATTAACAGTCCATCTATGCACTACGGGCCAAAGATGACTTTCATCACAATATAAGCATAAGGATGATGACAATGATATAAGAATTCAATTAAATGAAAGCAAAGGATAAATTTTAAAGATTTATAATTTAATTTATCCAAAATTTAATAATGTCAAAATTGTCAACATGATACTGCTTTGTGGAATAAAATTAAAGAATAATATTGTATCAAAAATAATTTAGACGAAAAGGAATTAATTTTTATCATGAATAGTACCCCGGGTAAATAGAACCCGAGTGAATAGTACTTCAGGAATAGTACCTCGTGAATAGTACACCGACATGAAAATATTAAAAATTATCAAGAATGCTCAGAATAATATTTCCATGAAAAGATACTAGATGAAACACAAATTTCAAGGATATTCTACTAATTTCAAGGAGTATAGAAGTAATACTTTAACAAAATGAGTGTAGAATTCAGAATATGAAACGAAATAATATTACTTACATAGTACAGAGTATGGAAGAAAATATTATTTCTTACGAATATTATACAAAAATAATATCCCTTACCTTAAAAAGAGAGTACTTCTGACCAGTAGGACGAGAATATTCTTGAAAAAAAACTTGCACTTTTTTTTACACTCAAAGCTTCCTTAAACTCTAAAGAAATACGTTCAATATTATAGAAGATGAATTCTCTGATTCTGGTGTGATTTTCAATTCTAAACTAAGCATCCGATTTATAGGAGAATGACATGATACTATTTGGATGCATAGTAAGGAAAAATCACAGACTGCACAGTAACTGTCACGAAAAATCGGCTGAAATTTTATTATTTTACTATACAAATACTATGCAGATACTATGAAAATACTATGCATAATAAAATATTATATATTCTATTTTTCATAAAAAATAAAATTTATTATAATATATATATGTGTGTGTGTGTGTGTGTGTGTATATATATACACAAAATAGTACACCTCTCGTGCCCATTTCTCCCCCCCCCCCATGTGACACTTTTTTATATATATATATATATATATATATATATATATATATATAATACTTATTTATATATATACAAAACAGAAGTGAGATAACTTTTTCCTGACAGTTTTGAAAAATTGATAAGTGGGTGTCCATATAATAAGCCAAATTTACAACAAATACATCATAAAAATTTCCTCAATATTTTTAACAATATTTATTCATCAATAATATAACTTGCAATATTAACAACCAGATCATTCCCAGAAAAGAGGGGGATTTTCGATAAGGATTTCTCCCTTTTGGCGCATAATTACGTGACCAAACCCCTTTCCTCGACATAACTTTCTAGACATTGTCAATGATGCAAATAATAATATGAACAACTTTGTCGTCTCAATTATTGATTTAATAATATAAATTATTGTGACAATAATTGAATTAATAACGTGAGATACTAAGTAGCAATTACTGTAGCAATAATTGAGAATAACTGAGCGACTTCTTACGTAAGCATCAATAATCAATACCGTGTGCTACTATGCAATCACGCGTATTATTGTACTTTTATCACCGGGTATTTTCACATTTAACAGTAAAACTTTTGCCGTTATTTTTATAAAAATATATTTCTATCATTTTCTAACTCCGACAATAATTCTATTGTGGGGTCCACTAATAATTGTGCCGTCGTATGAATATTTCCTGATAAAATGAATATTTCCCGACCAATTGAATATTTTATAACAACATTCTTACTTTGTAAAATTTGTAAATATTACCCACAACTATAACATTATAACAATTTCACACCTTAATATTCAAAATGATATTTAGAGGAAAAAAAATCATCTTTATTCATAAAAGTTGGGGTCTTACAACCTCCCCTTCTTATGAAATTTCGTTCTCAAAATTGGTGTACGTACCTAGTATGACGAAGAGGTGAGGATACATTGATTTCATTTCAGATTCTAACTCCAAGGTCATTTCCTCAACATAGTGGTTTCTCCACAAAACTTTGATCCTTGGAGTGTAGAATATGTTCCTTCTTATCCAAGATTTTAATATGTACCTCTTCATACGTTAAATCTCCAGCTATCTAGTCTGGTTCTAACTTAATAATGTGGTTCGGGTCTTCCATATATTTACATTGTTAGGTTTGTAATATTCATGAACGCAATCAAATTGCATAAATTAAGCGGAAACGTGTAAAATCAGAGTTTTAAAATTTTACAAATCATATACTCGGATCACCCTTTATGCACAATTATTAATTAAACAAAAAAGAAAGAACAAGAATCATACCCTTGAAGATTTGAGCTTCCTCAGGTACAAGTTCACTCCCAATCCTTTTCGCGTTCAACTTGAATCCACCGGGTTTGGTTCCTTCCTTTGATCAACGTTAGCCACCCAAGTGTTTGGCCTCTAGAGGTGATCCACCAAGGAAGAAGAAGGATTCAAGAAGATGGGTGTTTGGCAAAACCCTAGTTTTTCTATCTCTCATAGAAAATGGCGTACTCTCCAACAATTGGAATCACGTCTGTTGTGAATAAGTCAACAACCACACCACCCATAATAAGACTCCTCTTATTTATAGATGTAGGCAACCCTCCTTAACAATTAAGAAATTGGGTTTTATTTTAATTAATTAAACTCCTTTAATTAATTAGGCTCCTAATCTTATTAGGAATAATTAATTAAAATCTTTTAACTAATTAGCCTCCTAATCTTATTAGGAATAAATGAGAGTACTAATATTAAATTAATTTCCAACTCTTTAGAAATTAAAATAATAATAATTGTAATAATATTAATAAGACTCTTCTTATTAATTTATATATTTAATATTTCTAAAATATTAAATAATAAATATTAAGTTATTTAATTTATTCTATCACCATAGATTAAATTAAATACACTTAACATATTATTATGATTATGACATTAACTTCTTAAATAATTATTCTTCCTTTTATGGTGTGACCCTTTAGGTTCTCCATATTAAACCTAGGTTGTAAATAAATCAATTAGAACAATTCTAATCTTATTTAAATAAATAAATTAAAATATTAATTTATTTAAATAAATAATATTTATTCTACAATAAGGATAAGTCTCCTAATGATCAACGTATTTGTTAGGATAATATAGATTTCAACATTAATCATAAAAGAACCTTTGAGTAAATAGTTACCGTACAATTCAATCCTTCCACCATACAATGTCCCAATTAAATATAAGACATGGAATTACTGTCAAGTCTTATTTTATTTAATTATATATTTTTTGATCTTTAAATGCACAACTCCAAATAATGCAAATTAGAAATTCCTTTCTAATTTCATTCTGCCTTGGCTAAGGACTACTAGGTTGTCATTTATCGAATCACATAGGATATTTCTCTTCTTTTACTAGAAGTGGTAGATTTTTTATTGATCATACATTATCTCCATATACAACTTATTATACCCAAGCATACCCTTTGATATACCCTAAGGCTCTTAAGTATAAGTCAAAGTATAACTCATCATACACAAGATACTATGATGATCCCAAGTCCAAGGATCACTTGTACTACTATCACTACAGGAATTCCTATTGACAGACAAGTAAAACTCCATTAGGTATTCCTTAGCGAGCCACGTTCAGTGAACTTATTCTCTAATATGCACCTACATACTTGCTTTAGTGTCTCCACACAAATGATCATGAGATCAATCATCCTCATCCAATGAGCAAGCAACGTATGTACCAATCTATTCGAATTTACTAATCCCCAATTTAGTAATCCAACGATTGGGAACTATTTTAGTTTTAAGCTTTCTAAGAATTTAGATCTCATTAGAATGATCATCATCATTATTCTAAAATCATTGCTTAAAACTATGGGCTTATCACATATTATAAAACAGCATCATGTAGATAATTAAAAGCCTTTAATAAATAAATACTTTTTATTAATAAATGAATAAGATTGTTACAAAGTATATGCTTTATCATCAAACATGATTGGCTTGTGTGCATACTACTTTCAATCTCCCACTTGCACTAAAGCCAATCGTCATGGTATCTTATACCCTTCTTCTTTAAGTGACGATTATCTTGCTGTTGGATAAGCTTTAGTTAATGGATATGTAATGTTGTTCATGAGAGTTCACTATCTCTATAGTGATTTCCCATCTTTCAATGATTCATATATTCAAATGAAAGTGCCAAAACACATGTTTAGATCCAAGATGAGACTTAGGAACTATTCCTAGTTCTATAATGAACTTTTCATCCAAACAATCAACTTGCAGCTTCATTTATAGCTATATACTTTGTCTTTATCACTAAACCAACAACTCTTTGCTATTTGAAACCTTTCTAATTCACTGCACTGTGATATTCTCCAGAATATGACTGATCAACATCAGGTCTCGTATATTTCATTGCATACATGATAGTTAATCATGTGATCTCTCTTTTTGGAGTCTTTGGGGACTATTAAGAGAGATACACTCTATGGCTCATCAACATGAGACGTCTCTTGGAGTTTGTCATGCTAAACAACTTTAGCATCAAATGAATATATGTTCCTTGGGTTAAGCTGAGCATCCTTTTAAATCTATCTATATAGATTTGTATCCCCAATTTAGATACTCTTCCCAAATCATTCTTGGAGGATTGTTTCGATAACTTTATCTTTACTGATTGTAGCATTAGTATGTCATTCCTTATCCATAGTATATCAACATATAATATTATTAGATGTCACTAAGGCGCTCTAATCGACCCTTTTGTACACACTAGGTTCATTCTTATTTGTGATAAAATCAAACTCTTTTGATTATCATATCAAAACGAATGTTCCATTTTTGAGAAAATTGCTTCAATCCATTTCTCTGAGTGTCTACAACTCTTACCTCGTCGTATGTAACTGGATCATCATCTTTATGATGCGTGCCTCATCATCATCATTCTTGATGAATCCATACCTCTCAGGTATCTTCGGTACTATTCCAGATTTACGATTCGGTTGTGGTACAATAGGTTTATCTACAGGTTCCTCTTATTTGACTTATAGTGATTTATGGTTCTTGAACTTTTCAAGATCTATTATCCTCCCACTAGCTCCTTCAATGATAAACACCTTTATCTTAGAAGGTAGCGTGCTTCGCAACAAACACCTTTTGCTAAGTAGGATTATATAACATATACCCTAAACTTACTTTAGGATGTCCCACAAATCTGTACTTGTCAAATCTTGTTCCAAGCTTATCCTTTGAAACCTTTTCACATAAGTTGGACAACCCCTTATCTTAACATACTTAAGATTAGGAATCCTTCATGTCCATAACTTTTATGGAGTCTTGTGGCTGGATTTTGAGGTTACCTTTTCGTAGATATGCAGCCATTTCTAGGACATGACCCCAGAGGGATACTGGAATGTCAGTAAAATCATTATAGACCGTACCATATCCAACAAGGTACGATTTTTCCTTTTAGATACATTAATTAATTATTGCGTATCAGGAGGCGTCCATTGTGAGAAAACCATTTGAGATGATTTCGAAACTCATTGCACAAGTATTCATTCCTTGATCTAATCAAAGAATCTTAATACTTTGTCAATTTGTTTCACTTCTGAATTCTTTGAACCTTTCAAATAATTCACACTTGTATTTCAGCAAATACACACATTCAACTCTTTGAATGATCATCTCCTTTTCTTATATTAATTTGTTCAATTTGTAAAATAATTTTTACGTAAGTCAAGTACACAAAATACATTAAGTAATATTTCAGTTCTATACAAAACATTATTATTATAAATAGAACAACAATTGTTCTTAAATATAATACCAAAGATTTCATTGTCCAACAACAAAAATGGAAATAATGTTTCTAACAAGAACTGGAATACAATAACAACTTATTGACTTAATAGACTCTCCCGTAGGCAATGCTAAACAATAAATTCCTATGGCTAATGTAGCAACATTTACTTCATTTCCCACACATAGGATTACTTATATTTGTTTAGCTTTCTACTTCTGTTTAGTCCCTTCATAAATCTATATTTATGATAACCAAAGCCGATATCCAATACCCAAGTAGAACCTTGACTTAAAGAAAAATTTATTTCAATCATGAAAAAATTTGTATTTGTAACCGAAACTTCACTAAGCTTCTTTGGTTAGCCTCTGCAAGATGTTTCTCACAGTTTCTTTCCAGTGTCCAGGCTTATTGCAATGGAAGCAAACTCCTTTGCTATCCGTATCAGTTTTGTTCTTATTATTCTTTGTTTTTTCCTTTCTATTTACCTTCTTTGAATCGTTCTTCTTTTCAAAAGATCCTTTGGTCCCTACCAGTAAGACATGATCTTTCTTGGTTGGAAAGTGACTCTCAACTATTTTTCAATATGTTAAGCAAATCAGCGAGGCTGATATCTAGCTTGTTTATATGAAAAATTCACAATAATTATGAGAAGGAGTCCAGGAGTAACTGCAAGATCAAATCTTGGCTCAACTCTCCATCCATGACAAAACCTGTTTTCCTAATTGTTCAATCAAATTGATCATGTTAAGAACTTGTGTCTATACTGTGGTGTCATCGGTCATTCTAGATTGGAAGAGCTTCTTAGATATCTGATATCCATCAGTCCTACTTTCCTCACCATCAACTACTTGATGTGCAGGAATATAGTAAGAGCATCCATAGTTCCATGTTAACACTGAAGCACGTTACTCATGGATGCAAGCATGATGCATTGAGCCAACTGTGCATCATCTTGCCACTTTCTAAAAGTAGCAATCTCTTCCTTAGAGGCATTGTCTACAACCATTGCAGGGATAGGCGTATTAAGGACATAAGATAGCTTTTCAGCTATGAGAACTATTCTCAAATTCCTTAACCAATCCGTTTAATTCGGTTCGATTAAATAGCATCTAATATGCTTCGCAGTGATAGTAATTTAGACATTGTAAAATTCTGTAAATGAATTTGTAATTAATAACATTTTAGCATACATTCTATTATTAATTACCAAAATAAATTAAGTCTTGTTTTAAATTGGTATCTCCCACTATTTTCTTCAAACTATATTACCCTCAATATATATAGTTCAGCAATATCTAATTAAAGATATGCTAGTGAGAATAAGGATCACATTTCAAATGTATATAGCCTTGTGGTGGCACAACAAACTATATATAAATAAATAGGTAGACAACTCTTGTCAATTACATCAACTATGCAACTCCTTGTATTTTGCCTCTTAGATTATTTTGATCAAGTGGTGGGACATCCGAATCAAAATTATCCAAGTTAAGTCCAACCTAGCACTCCATATATTCAAAAAAGAAAAATATTGTCATTGTGGTGACATAACAAACTTATAATAATTAATTGATACTCTATTATTTTTTATCATGCTAGAAGGCGACGTTCGATATTCCAAATATCTTTGAACGCTTAGGACTTAATATAAAATATTTGAGGGGTTTGTTATTAATTTGTCTCATCTTGTTTAGCGCGCATGCACACACACACACACACACATATATATATATATATATATATATATAAAATACACGTCATATTAATTAACATGCGAAGCATGTTTGCATAATATATAATATATATATAGTATAAGCATGCACATATAGAATACTATATTCTACCCGGATTGATTATGGATTTTTATTCTAGTTTAGTTCACTAGAGCCACCAAGTGAACCAAAAAGGTCAAACCCTAAGGGTGCAAAAATTAATATTTAAATATAACTATTACATTTAAACCCATGCTCCATTACAAACAGGTCTTCACGCGCTCTTGCTCCTTGATCTCCAATTCTTCAAAATTAATTCTAACTATTCCTATTACAAAACTATTTAAAATAAATAGAAACCTTGATCAGCAGTCAAGGGAAAGTACATAGGAGGGAGATAGAATTTACATTAAGAAAAAATTAGAGAAGACGAGGTACGCAGACCCCATTTAATAAAACCCATACATTCATGCATCCAACTAAAATAAAATCCAATCACATTGGTCAATAGTCCATAATTAATCTCATTTATTATCATACACATCACCATATGCATCAATAAATAACATTCATCTCATGAATAATAAACATTCAATATATATATTGATATCATTTAATGGGCAAATTTAGTTAGTATAAAATCTAATTTTGAATCAAAATAATCTCCTCTATTTTAATCCAAATTTAAATCAAAATAAAACTATTTTATTTTAATTTATCCAATTTTGAATAAAATAAACTATTTTATTTTAATCAAAATCTTTAACCAAAATAAACTTCTTTATTTTAATTAATCATGGAATCCAATTCCAAGTAAAAAAAGCTCCTTTATAAAAGAAAACACGAATTCTCTTTCCTATTCACAAATAAACTCTTTATTTTGAATAATATGAAATCTTATTTCATATCTAAATAAACTCCTTTATTTAAGGAAACACATATTCTCTTTCTCATTCACAAATAAACTCTTTATTTTGAATAATATGAAATCTTATTTCATATCTAAATAAACTCCTTTATTTAAGAAAACACAGAATCCAATCTCCAATTAGTTATCATGGAATCCAATTCCAACTCTAATTAGTTAGCATGAAATTTAATTTTAAAATTAAAATAAACTTTATATTTTAATATTAAAATAAACCTTTTTATTTTAAAATTAAAATAAATTTTATTTTAATTATAAAATAATTAAGAATAATATAATATATAATAACCGAATATATATATATATATATATAACATTTATCCTGTTATCCGTTTTATATATAACTAATAAATAGTTATATATTAGTAATCATGTACTAAAGTTTTCAAAATAATGCAACCGTGCATTCCTTGAAATCCTGTTAACCATAGTATATGTAATATATGATTGATTACAGGTACATGGATAATACCTTTTGCCGGCCACGTGGGACTATAATATATATATTATATATAAATATATATGATACGAATCACGCCACCATGCATATCACGGAATTAAAAAAAAAACAGTTTCGCCATTTTTTTTTTAAAATAAATTTTATACAATAAAATTATGTCCAATTAAATTGTTCTAAACACATATCAATATATATATATATATATATCAAATTAAAACAATTAATAATTTGCATAAAAATTTGGCTTTGATACCACTGTTAGGTTTGTAATATTCATGAATACAATCAAATTGCATAAATTAAGCGAAAACGGGTAAAATCAGAGTTTTAAAATTTTACAAACCATATACCCGGATCACCCTTTATTCACAATTATTAATTAAACGAAAAAGAAAGAACAAGAATCATACCCTTGAAGATTCGAGCTTCCTCAGGTACAACTTTACCTCCAATCCTTTTCGCGTTCAACTTGAATCCACCGGGTTTGGTTCCATCCTTTGATCAACGTTAGCCACCCAAGTGTTTGGCCTCTAGAGGTGATCCACCAAAAAAAGAAGAAGGATTCAAGAAGATGGGTGTTTGGCAAAACCCTAGTTTTTCTTATCTCTCATAAAAAATGGCGTACTCTCCAACAATTGGAATCACGTCTGTTGTGAATAAGTCAACAACCACACCACTCATAATAAGACTCCTCTTATTTATAGATGTAGGCAACCTTACTTAACAATTAGGAAATTCGGTTTTATTTTAATTAATTAAACTCCTTTAATTAATTAGGCTCCTAATCTTATTAGGAATAATTAATTAAATTTTTTTAATTAATTAGCCTCCTAATCTTATTAAGAATAAATGAGAGTACTAATATTAAATTAATTTCCAACTCTTTAGAAATTAAAATAATAATAATTGTAATAATATTAATAAGACTCTTCTTATTAATTTATATATTTAATATTTCTAAAATATTAAATATTAAATATTAAGTTATTTAATTTATTCTATCACCATAGATTAAATTAAATACACTTAACATATTATTATGATTATGCCATTAACTTCTTAAATAATTAATTTTCCTTTTATGGTGTGACCTTTTAGGTTCTCCATATTAAACCGGTTGTGAATAAATCAATTAGAACAATTCTAATCTTATTTAAATAAATAAATTAAAATATTAATTTATTTAAATAAATAATATTTATTCTACAATAGGGATAAGCCTCCCTAGCGATCAACGACTTTTCAGATAATATAGATTTCAACATTAATCATAAAAGAACCTTTGAGTAAATAGTTACCGTACAATTCAATCTTCCACCATACAATGTCCCAATTAAATATAAGACATGGAATTACTGTCAAGTCTTATTTTATTTAATTATATATTTTTCGATCCTTAAATGCACAACTCCAAATAATGCAAATTAAAAACTCCTTTCTAATTTTATTCTGCCTTGGCCAAGGACTACTAGGTTGTCATTTATCGAATCACATAGGACATTTCTCTTCTTTTACTAGAAGTGGTAGATTCTTTATTGATCATACATTATCTCCATGTACAACTTATTATACCCAAGCATACCCTTTGGTATACCCTAAGGGTCTTAATGAATAAGTCAAAGTATAACTCATCATACACAAGATACTATGATGATCTCAAGTCCAAGGATCACTTGTACTACTATCACTACAGGAATTCCTATTGACAGACAAGTAAAACTCCATTAGGTATTCCTTAGCAAGTCACGTTCAGTGAACTTATTCTCTAATAAGCACCTACATACTTGTTTTAGTGTCTCCACACAAATGATCATGAAATCAATCAATCTCATCCAATGAGCAAACAACGTATGTACCAATCTATCCAAATTTACTAATCCCCAATTTAGTAATCCAACGATTGAGAACTATTTTAGTTTTAAGCTTTCTAAGAATTTAGATCTCATTAAAATGATCATCATCATTATTCTAAAAGCATTGCTTAAAACTATGGGTTTATCACATATTATAAAGCAGCATCATGTAGATAATTAAAAGCCTTTAATAATTAAATACTTTTTATTAATAAATGAATAAGATTGTTACAAAGTATATGCTTTATCATCAAATATGATTGGCTTGTGTGCATACTATTTTCATACATAACATAGATATGTGAAAAATGTTATGAACACGAGACATACTTAGCGGTAAGGCGAGTCTATAGGCCACAACTCATACTCGATCGAGGATTTCAAATGGGCCAATGAATCGAGGATTGAGCTTTCCTCTTTTTCCATATCTTTTAACTCCTTTCCATGGAACAACACGTGATCTCCAACATTGAATTCCACGTCCTTTCGATGAAGATCAGCATAACTCTTTTGTTGATCTTGTGAGGTTTTTATACGTTGTCGGATCATTTGAATCTTTTTCATAGTCATACATACCAACTCCGGTCCCAACAATGTTGCTTCACCCATCTCGTCCCAGCATACTGGAGAATGACACTTTCGTCCATACAACGCCTCGAATGGAGCCATGCCAAAACTTGCTTGATAACTGTTGTTGTAGGAGAATTCCACCAATGACAAGAACTTTTCCCAACTTCTTTTGAAGTCAAGGACACATAGTCTTAATAGATCTTCAAGAGTTTGAATAGTTCTCTCCGACTGCCCGTCCGTTTGAGGATGGTATGTCGAACTGAATCGTAAATCCGTGCTCATAGCTTTTTGTAAACTAACCCAAAATCGTGAAGTGAATCTTGGGTCTCGATCAGAAACTATGGATATTGGCATACCATGTAGTCTTACAATCTTATTTATGTACATACGAGCAAGACGTTCAAGTGAATAAGTTTCTCGTATAGGTAAGAAATGAGCAGACTTGGTTAATCTATCAACAATGACCCAAACTGTATCTATGCCTTGAGAAACCTTGGGAAGACTAGTAATGAAATCCATGGTAATGTGCTCTCACTTCCATTCTGGAATTTCAAGTGGTTGCAATGGACCTTTTGGCACTTGATGCTCCGCCTTAACACGTTAACAAGTTTGACACCTTGAGATAAACTCCGCTATCTCTTTCTTCATATTGCTCCACCAAAATGTATGTCGAAGATCATGATACATTTTGGTACTCCAAGGATGGATTGCAAACAGTGTGTTGTGCGCCTTCATCATGATTTTATACTTCAAATCAAAGTCGTTAGGAACACAAAGTCTGGAGTTAATTCGAAGTATTCCTTCTGCATCGATTCTTGCTTCCGGAATAGCACCTTCTTGCACTTTCTTCCTCATACACATCAACTCCAGGTCTGTAGCTTGAGCATCTTTAACTTTATCGATTAAAGTCGGTTCTACTCGTATATTTATCATCATCACGTGGGTCCCTGGAGTCGTTAACTCTATCTCCATCCTTTGCAAGTCATACAAAATGGGTAAGAAGTTCTTCGGGGAATACGTTAGAAAATTTATTAACAATAGAAATATCATTCAAAATTATGACTCTCATCCAAGACTTTGATAGCACCTCACATTGATACCTATCAACTTGCCACCGCTATTCACGGCCTCCCCTACGAAAAAAGAATTAATTTTTATCATGAATTGTACCCCAGGTGAATAGTATCTGAGTGAATAGTACCCTGTGAATAGTACTTCGAGAATAATATCTCGTGAATAGTACCCCGATATAAAAAGATTAAAAATTATCAAGAATGTTCAGAATAATATTTTCATGAAAAGATACTAGATGAAGTGCAACTTTCAAGGATATTCTACTAATTTCAAGGAGTATAGAAGCAATACTTTAATAAAATGAGTGTAGAATTCGGAATCTGAAACAAAATAATATTACTTACATACTACAGAGTATGAAAGAAAATATTATTTCTTACGAATATTGAACAAAAATAATCTCTTACCTTAAAAAAAAGTACTTCTGACTGGTAGGGCGGTGATATTCTTGAAGAAAACTTGCACTGTTTTCTACACTCAAAGCTTTTTTAAACTCTATAGAAATACGCTCAATATTATAGAAGAATAATTATCTGATTCTGGTGTGATTTTCAATTCTAAACTAAGCATCCTATTTAGGAGAATGACAGTATACTATTTGGATGCACTGAAGAAGAAAAATCACATTTGCTTACGATAAGAATATCACACGGAAATCTATTTGAAATGTTCTGATTTTACTATACAAATACTATGTAGACACTATGCAAATACTATGCATAATAAAACATAATATATTCTATTTTTCATAAAAAATAAAATTTATTATATATATATATACACAAAATAAGTACACCTCATGTGCCCATTTCTATATATATATATATATATATATATATATATATATATATATATATATATATATATATATAGGGTTAAGTTAGAGATGACCACCTGGGGTTTGAGCGGTTTCCCACTTAACCACCTGTAGTCAGTAAAGCTACATTTAAACTCCTTACTTTTTGAGTTAAAGTGAAAAAGTGCTTTTCGTCTTAACTCCGTTATTTTATTTGGCTAAAGACTTAATTACCCCCACTTTAAAACACCCAGCTGCAAAATCATTTAAACAAAAACAAAAATAATGTTCTTGAGCATCTCTCTCTCTCTCTCTGTTAAGTTCATCTCCCTCTCTCTCTGTTTTTCTAACAAACAAAAAACAAGAGCTCATCTGTAGCAGAGTAAACACCTTAATCTGACAATTTTTCTTGGACAATCAAAAATGTTGTTGCAGGAATTCAAGATTCTTTCTCTACTAAATTACATAGAAGTGGTACCATGAGCAAGAAATTCAGAATCTTGAATCCCCTATTATCAACTAGAACATAGCGTAATTAATAACCTAAATGCAGATCATTACCTAAATACCCAGATCCAACCAAATAGCAATTGCTGACCTTCAATTCCCCAATCCTCTTCCTCCCATGTCTTTTTATTTCCATACCAATTTCACTCAAAATTTAAAGATATTTCCATGCCTTTATAGCCTGCAACTTAACATGATTATAATACCCAACACCCAAAAACGCCAATCCATACCCAGCCAAATTGATAGGAGTCACAGTATCCTTAATCACCGACCACGAAAAAGAAATCAATAACCAATCCTTCACCACACCACCTACATTCATAGTCAAAGTCAAGTCTTCCCAACCAACAAAAACACGTACCAAATTCAAAGCAAATGCACATAAAGAATTGGTCCCAAAACTAAGAAATCCAAATGAAAACTAGAAGTCTCCTTCAAAAGTGGAATTCCACAAAACCCAGCACACAAACAGAAAAACCAAACAACAAGGAGCCATTGCTTAAAGAGAAATAATGATGATGATAGGTACTCCCAAAATTATTTTCTAGAAGGAAGCATTTTTGTGCATCATTGTCGTAAATCAGCCACCATAGCATTCAACATCAGTCGCTCATCATCTTGCCACGGCCTCAATTTCGCTCACCATAGCCTCAATTCAACATCATCTCGCCCACCATAGCCTCAATTTCACCATTGCTACCTCAATCAAATTAAAACTCCACCATTAAAAATTAATAATCACCTCCAAAAAAAAACTGTGACGCCCCCAAAATAGGTATACATCACCTATCTTGAGTCGCCAAATACATGGTACAAAATTCAAATACAACTTAATAATACAGCTGTCGTGTAAAATACGAAAAAACGTAAAATGAGAGTTTAATAAGAATATTATCATCTAGACAATATTCACAGTCAAAAGAGTCCTTTTTACATATATTTTCACACTATTTAACAGAATAGTGAGGACTACTAAAACTATCATCTGGACCGTCACTCTGTTCCCCGACTAGTCCCGGCTACGTTCTCATTTTCTGAAGAGAACAGTGAAAGAAAGGGTGAGCTCAACTAGCCCAGTAAGAAATATTATGACTAAGATAATGCAGAATAAATTATCATTAGCCTTCAACAATGTTAAGTTGATAAAATATAACAAACATAAAGTTTAACTGTAGCGGAACAAGCAATCCATTAAAAGAGTCAAGTAGAGAATAAAATCTACTATATTTTATGATTTAAAAGGTTTTTCATCACTTTTATCGCTGAGACTCAGCTTAATAAATAATCCACATCATCCCTGCACTACGGCCAAGGATATTCATTAGTATCACAACCACAAATTATCCATGCACTACAGCCAAGGATATTCGTGTATTCATCAATGGTCATGATCATGCCAACAACTGTCCATCAATGCATTACGGGCCAATGAACATTTTTTCCACATCATTTGTAACATTACGGTCATGATTACACCGAATAATTCCTGGTCATAATCATACCAAGTCCATCTATGCACTACAGGCCACATATGACTTTCAACATAATATAAACATGAGGATGATGACAATGATATAAGAATTCAATAAAACAAGTTCAAGAATTAATTTATCCAAGAACTAATAACGTCCAAATTGTCCACATGATACTTCTTTGTAGAGTAAAACTCAAGAATGCTCAAAAAAATATTTCCAGGAAAAGATACTGGATGAAACGCAAATATCAAGGATATTCCACTAATTTCATGGAGTATAGAAGTCAAAACTTTAACCAACTGAGTATAATAAAGAATGGGATAACAAAAGAAATCACCAGGCATGCGATAGACCGCATGCATGAGTTATTCCAATGTAATAATAAATAATAGAACCGGTCATGCATAAACGCATGTATGCAGGATATTCAAAGAATAATAAATAATGGAATCAAGTCATGCGTAAATGCACAGACAAGATGTTCCAACAGAATAATAAATAACGGAACCAGGTCATGCGTAACGCACCGACAGGATGTTCCAATAGAATAATAAAAATGGAATAACAGAAAAATTTTACCATGTATGCGGTACTTCGCATAGACAGGTTATTCCAACATAATGATAAAGAATGGAATAACAGAAGAATTTCACCAAGTATAGGGTATCCCGTGTATACAAGTTATTCCAACAGAATAATAAATAATGGAATAACAGAAGTTCTCTTCATGAATAAGAAAGAAATAATACCCCTTACGAGTACAACAAATAATATCCCTTACCTTAATAGGAAATTGGATACCGCAATATTGTAGTAATAGAAGATTCTTCTTTTTTCTCTCTTATTCTCTCTATTTTTTCTCGCTCTAAAGCTTGAGTGAATTCGTGAAAAATAATGAAGGAATGAGCTTCTATTTATAAGCTTGGTAGAGTAAGGGTAAAATAGTCTTTTTGCCATAATTTATGACATCATCGCTTACATCATCGATCATATGACATCATTGCTTACATCATCCTTTCGATGACATCATTGCTTATCTCATCAGAATTCAAATTCAAATTATTCTCTTCTACCTCATTTTACTTTTATACCATGAATTTACTATAATAATGTTACATTCAAATTATATATAAAAAAACATACTATCATATAATCACATCATACTACTATAATATAATATTATAATAATATATTTAAATAAATTATTGATTTGATAATTTAAAATACTGTGTAATGACAATTATTGAATAAAAAATATCAACGTAGCAATTATTGAATCAATAAAATATTAAACAGTAATTACTGTAATAATTATTGAGTAGTGCTTTCTTACGTAAGAATTAATAATTCAAAAAATACTGTGCAATACCATGTGCTATCACATGCAACAACAACGCTGCGTTATCTTGTATTTTAACCACCGTGTATTCCAACAGTGTTAATAAATAACTCTTCCGCCAATTATTTTCATAAAAATATTTTTGTCGTTTTCTAACTCCGAAATAATAATTCCGTTAGTAAGGGTCCACCAATGATTGTGTCATCGCATTTAATATTCTCAAAACAAAAAGAATATTTTCCGACCAAACGAATATTTTATAACAACTTGCGTACTTTGAAAAATTTATAAATATTACCCACAACTATAACATTATATTAAATTCATTCCATAATATTTATAGGAAAATCATCTTTATTTAAAAAATTGGGGTCTTACAAAAACCCCAGCCACAACTAAACACAGGGAAAGAAAAAAAATTCAGCCACTGCAAAGCCACACCTTCATCGCAGGCTGAAAATCACAACAGAATCGCAATCCCTAAGCACGCCATTGCTCGTTGAAAACCCATCTCACCCATTGTTTGGAAACCTACCCGCCACCAGTAAACTCACTCATCGCCTCCATCAATTGAAACCTTAATCATTAGAATTTTTGCAAAAGTCACTTCTTCTTTCGCGACAAAGATTTGTGCAAGGTGAATACAAACCAGAGGAATGTCTTTATAGTTCAGTCCTCGCATCTTTATATTTAAAATGTCTAAGGCTTCAAAGGCAACGGAGATGCGGCGGAGGAGTGAGGAGATAATGGGTTTGAAGGTTGAAGGGAGAAGAAGAAGAAGAATGAGGTATTTCAGTCTTTTTTAATCGTTAAAGCCCCTTTTCACGCACTTTTGGCGTCTGACATACACACACAGTTAAGTTGGATGGAAAATGTGATATTTTCACTTCAACTCAAAAAATCAGGAGTTTAAATATAGCTTTACTGACTACAGGTGGTTAAGTGGAAAACCGCCCAAAACCCAAGTAGTCATCTGAACTTAACCCTATTTTTTGTCCAAATCAACTAATTTTGGACGAAAAACTTTGACAAAAAAAATGACTAATTTTTTATTCATTTCTTTTCTTTTATATTTATTAAAAAATTCAAAAATATAAAAATTAAAAAAAAACTTAAATTTTCGATCTATTTCTTTTATTTTCTCTCTATTTTAAAATTTAAAAACAGAGTCTAAGAGTTAACTCGATTAATTTTGAGGTATGTCCGTTAGATTTTTCACTTCTGTTTCCTCTTCTCCCTTAACTCAGACCTCCTCTTCTGCTTCCGGTTTCTCACGCGAGTTAATCATCTACCAATCTCTTCATCTCCTCATCCTCTATGAATCCCATCTCTAATCAGTCGCTTTAATCTCCTCCTTCTATTCTGTAAATCCAGTCCAATCCTCTCTCGATTTCATCGACAGGTGCACTGGAAGGAAGGAGAATACCCGGGTGTCTCCGAAACTACAATCCCATCAAGATTTAACAAAAATAACAAAACCCCAATTAAGAAAAAATTGGACCAAAAGTATAAAGCTAAATCCTGGGCCAACACAGTCACCGAAGCCTTATCCGACTGTATCGACAAAAAGCAATGGCTTCAAGCCCTTGAGGTATAGTTAGTTCTTGGAGTATTATTATATGAAAGCTTTGAATTTTCAGGAGCTAATAATATTTAGTCAAAATTATTCGTTATTCTGTTACCTTGCTTGCATTGCTGAGGAGGGTCTAATTCTCTCTTCCACTTTCCTGGTTTTCATGAATACTTGAATTTATAGTAATGTGGTGAAATTTTAATATTTTTGTATTGTTATGAACTAAATTTCTGGAGTCGCATATAATTGCTTCTAAGTTTAGAGCTTTCCTGCCTGCAATCATTGAACCAAATTGATAACGCAGTAAATACTTGATTTTGCTATCTGAAGTTAGTTTACTTTCCCCAAATTGTTTTCTTTGTTGGTCCAATTTGACTTTGAGTTGGTCATTTAGAAAAGTGCACATTACATGTTTGATGAAATGCCAAAAAAAAGTACTGCATTTGAAGTATTACTAGCCTCTATGCAATATTGAGAGTGCAATGTTTTCCTGATACAGAATTGAATAGTTATACTGTTTATGTAGGGTGTAAAAGAGGATTTGGATGGAAATACTGCTGATTTATGTTCATTCGAGTTCTTTTTTGACATTAATATTGGACAAACTAACTTCTCCAATGAAATTGAGAGTCTGAAACAACATCAAACCCCAGAATACCCATGTGTTGATCTTTCGGGTGTGATCTGGTCCTCTTCCTCAATTTAAAACCAAGGATAATCAATTTGCTCTTGAAAGGCATATATTATACTTTTACATGTTTTGCATCTTGGCATCTTTTTCGATTTGTGTTTTATATAACTATGCACTTAGGGGATCAGAATGGATGAAGGGTGCATATTTTGGTGCTCTTAGTTTCATCTTACATGCAGAGAATATATATGTTAGGAAGTGGTTTAAGCTTAGGACTTTACCGAGTTTATATAATTCTATAAAGATGATCACTTGATGTACACACTTGAATTTCAATCTGTGTCACTTAAACATTGTGATTTTTGTGTATGATATTTTCTTCCGGTGATGGGGTGATTTCATTGTAGTCATTACTCAAAGGTAGATTCTTGTGGAACAAAAGATTCATTGAGGAAGAGAGACCTTCTTCTATAGTAGCAACCAAAAACGCCATCTTCATTGCCTTCAAAGCTTGCCTCTCCGAGGAATGGATCTCTGAGGGTCACTTCTCCAGGGACTACGTATCCGAGGGTCACCTCTCCTAGGGCTACTTCTTCGAGGGTCACTTCACCCAGGGCTGCTTCCCCCAGGACTGCTTCCCATAGAGTTTTTCGTCCCAGACCAGAAACAACTCTAAGAAATCATCACCTTTATGTCACCAAGATCCGGGCAGCCTATAGAGGTTATATGGTAATCATCTATCAATTTTTTTGGATTTTTTTTGTCAAAATCAACCCATAAAGGGTTGGGTTTGGAATTTCATGCCTGCTTTAGATTTTTCGTAGAGAAAATCAAACCTATAATGTCATGGCACTTAGGATTGATTTTGTGAATTCTAAGAAGCGATCTTTATTTTAATTCAATTCAAACTTTATGAGCTAAAATATACGGGAAATCGGAATAAATTTAAGTTTATTGTTTGCAAGATTGCTAGGCCTAGGAGTGGACCTGAGTTGTGATCTATGAACTGATGCACATTGTGGCTATTGCTTTTGTTGTCATTGATACCAATATAAATTCTCATAAATAAACTTATAGGTGAACAAACACAAAGTAAAATAGTTGAGCAGTATTTAGTTATTTGTTATTAGGAATTACTTGGACTGAATATTACTGACCTATTCAAGTTGGTTGTCCCAGATTTTATTGTGCTTCAAAAGTGTACAAAGCAGCGTACTTTTGTTTAGTTTGTCTAGGCGGTGTTAAGCATTGGGTATCTTAGATTGTCAAAGAAATGCTCCTTCTCTCTGCACCTTCATCAAGCTGCAGATTCAGGTACTTAGCTTTTGGTACCGTTCAAAATGTAAAAAATATGGATTGAACTTGGGGTTTTTTTATGTGGGTTTGATTCATAATTTTAGTTGGTATTTTAATTTTAATACGTAGTTGCAAAGTACATTGCTAATTTCGATTCAAACATTTTTGTGATTTCTTGATTATATGGGTAGTAATTTTTTGTTTGGAAAAAGTTTTAATATTCTAGAGTTTATATGTCATGCAAAAATATATTCTAGACTTTCATAATTTTAACAAATTATATAATCAACTTTTCCTACTAATGCACGGTCTACCAACTAGTATCTACTAATTGTTATTTGTTAGAGAGATTAAAATATGGTCAATTAGGTTCAACCCATAACCATATGAGTTTATATAGTTTTGGTTTGTGCTTGACACATAACTAGTTTTTTATAACCCAAAACCAATTATAACCATTTTTTGGCAGGTCTAATCATAACCCAACCCAGGTGGAGCAACCCGCCAAATTTCAGTGATCCAATACGCCATGGAGGCAGTTTTACGCCTCAGATTGCTGCTCAAAGGCGGACTTTCACGTTCTTCTCAACTTCTAACTCTTCGCTCTTTCTCGTCATCGCCAGCTGCCGAGCGCCAAGGTAACCGGAAGTTCTTATGCGACGATCATGATCACGATGGCAGTAGTGGGAGTTCCGTGTATGAACACACCCTCAAATTCCAGCGTCCTTCGAGTATAAGATGGCGACCAGAGTTGCGAAACTCCGTTAGCTTTATTGGAACAGTCGACGGTCCAATTAAACAAATGATTTCCAAGAAAAGTAATGTAGGTGTCTACGCTCAGCTCAAGGTAAAAAGTTCACGTGAATCGAATCAATCCTTTCGGTAAGACTCTAACTTCACTATTTATATATACTCCCTCAGCTCCCAAATTATAGATACATTTGAATTGTATGTTGATTTATCCAATCTAAAATTCAGAATTGATTTGAATTGGTTTAAGTTTTGACAGGAACAAATATGTTAATGACTAGTACTTAATTTTTCATTAGTTTATATTAGTAATAGTTGGTTTTACTTAGTCAAATAAATTTCATTTTATTTTGAAGCTGTAGGATTTCATGAATTTACTTAAAATGTCTAATTTTTGCTACGTGATGAAACCTTCAATTGTGTATGATCATTAAGCTACGAATTAGATCAAAACAAAATGGTGCGTAGAAGTGGTACACAAACAGGCTCTAAATACATTAAACAAAAGAAAAACAGAAAAGAACTTCTTGTTAGTACAACCATTACATGAAAATAATATTAGACTATGTCCCAGATGTATAATCAAGGTCATAAACCTTTATCGCAGCAGCGTCTAAATAATTCACTCTCACACGAGAGTACAAAAGAACAGGGGAAGGAACTATAACTTCTTCATAGACAATGACATATGCAACTCAACTCAAAGCCTTAGATGTAGAACAACTATTCACATTGTTGTTCCATGAACTATGATTTGCAGGATATCACTAGTTGGGTACTACTCTTACTTAACAGCCATCACACAAATAATAGGAGTCTTGGAACCATGAACATGTAAATAAATACGTTTTTATAAAAATACGAACATGTGGTCAACTATGTGTTGCATCAGATTAAAAGAACCAACGTAAATGATTAGAGACCAAAGTAATTGCACGCCATCAGCTGTCCTATTATTTGAACCTTCTTAATAGTTTATCTGATAAGGATTACATTGTGATGTCCCTATATGTTTGGTTCACTCATGTCATTTCATGCCATAATTTTTCAGTCTGATAGGGTTATGACTTCATGACTCTGATTGTGATACATTTGTAGATACAACAGCCTTTTCATATGCTTTATTCCATTGTCTCCTTCACTTGCTCAAAAACGTTAAATAGGAATCAAGGTTTTTAAGTTTTTACCTATAAGTTTATGGATTTATGTACTATATGTTGGTAGGCAAACTCATGTCCTACAAATTATGAACAGGATTTTATTGCAGATGTGGGACAAGATGGCAGAAATATGTACCAATCATCTGAAACCAAATGATTCTATTTACGTTTCAGGTCATTTAGGGTCATTTTCCAAAGCTGACGAGATGGAAAATCGCATAACACATTACAAGGTTTGAATGCTTGCATTTACCTTACTCTTTTTATTACACCTCATAAAAATGTGTAGCCTATTGTTCATGAGGGTGTAGGACCTTGGAAATATTTCCTTTCTAGAATTTCCTTTTGCTTTTTTCTTTTCTGTTTTTGGTGGACATGCAGAGCCTTGGATGACAGGGGGGGGGGGGGTAAGTGAATTGATTTGTTCATGAGCCAGTGATCGGCTCGTTATAAAAGATCGATCATGAACTCGAACTATAAGCTCGATCAAATAATAGATTCGAGCCAGAACATTTGTGGCTTGGCTCATCAGATTGCTAGTTGGCTTGTGGTCGAACTCATTTAGCAGATTAAAAGCAAGCGCTCAACTTGTTTGATTTATATGTGTGTGTTCATGTGCGCGCGCGCGTGTAAGATTACAGTAAAGACGATGAATACTCTACATCGTTACTCTTACATGGAACATTGATTTCATACTTTCATCTATCCTTTCCTTCCTAATTTTTTTTAATTATTATTATTATTATTATTATTAATTTCCGTTTAGCCAACAATACGTTTAGTATATTTCTTCGTTTTTATGGTGCTTTTGAAAAAAAAAAAAATATATCAATTGCACATGATATACCCTTTAGCCATAACTAGTTGCATCGTGTTCTATCTGTATAAGTTAATTATTATATCTATTAATAATTTTTTGATAAGTTTTTACATCTTTTATATTTCTTTTACTGTATTTAAATATCTCTCTCGCGTTTAACCAGAATTTTACAGCCTTAAGAACTCATTTGGTATTTTATTAATTGTGTCATCTCTCCACATGCACTTGTTTACCTGTCTCACTAAATACACACCTGAACTGTAGTTTATAATAGAGTAATTATCATATACTACAAGTGGTCACAAATTTATATATCATATGATAGCCATTGGTATTTTGTAGCATAACGTAACTTGGTATTATTCAACTCTTTGAGTACTTAAACTTCTTCTTGGAATAAAGTGATAGATTTTAAAAATAATTTGTTGTTCATGTCGTGGTTGTACATGCCAAGTTTACCATCCTTGACTATGTTTTGCAAATACCCAAATATGCCCATACATGGTTGTAAATACCCAAATATGTCCATTAACACATACATGGTTGTAGATACCATACTACGGTTACCATCCTTGACCCTAAGGTAGCTCCAAACTCTTCAAGATATACATGTCTGTTTGGTATTTTCATTTCTTGGTTTGGTTCTGAACATATTGATCATATTTATATCTGTGCAGGTAATTGTAAAGGAAATAAATTATGTTGCAAAAGACGGCCAAGGCCCAACATGCAAAAAAGATGAGAAATTCAGACCAGAAGGTATGTCTCAAATGTCTAGTTTGAAGGGGGAAAATTACTCCCTCCGTTCCAAAAAAGAGTCCTAGTTAATTTGTGAGATCCTAACATTCTTAATTGATTTGAATTTATTTTATTTTTATTAATGCGATAATTAATAATGTAAAATATTTAAAAAGTATTACCAAGTACAAAATAAAATTGTTATTTTGTAAATTAAAATAAATTCACATCAAAATTTTGCAAATTAACTAGTATTAAACCAAATGGGACCTCTTTTAGTGGAATGGAGGGAGTATATTATTACAATTTACTCTAAACCTCCATTGGCTTACCTAATTTTGTGTCCGACACAAAAGATTTATATGAAGGGGATAGATTGGGAAAATAGGACTTCAAGTAGCTTGTCCAAATGAGGTTTGCACGCATATAGTTCTCATGATCCCAACCATCGCCACCCCAATTGTCCAACCTGTATCAATTCGAGTCTTAGGAACAAGGAATCAGTTGAAGTTGGGGGTGCTTTGTTGGTTGGGTCATTTGCAGCCAATTCTCTTTGATATCAGAAGCTTAGATTTATCCTAGCGACTTTTCACTTGAAGATGTTTATTTCATCGTCCTGTATATTACTTGGTATTTATTCAATTATATTGTGTGCTTATCCATATTTCATGCTTGCAAATTCAGGTGAAACTGGCTTGGATAGATACAAAAACCGCCTTCACTTGTGGCAAGTGTTTTTTGCCAACCCACATGAGTGGCATGATTGTAGAAAAAATAAGAAGAATCCAAAATATCCAGATTTTAAACACAAGGGTACTAGGGAAGGTCTCTGGCTGAGTCCTAATGATCCTCCATGGATCAGAAAACAACTCCAACTGCAGGATTCTAGAATGGCAGGAGGAGGCTTAGGAGGACGAGCAAGTTCTTATTCACACTTGACCCCGCTGGTGTATGATGACATCTGATTGCTAATATGGAAGAACATCACTTGATTGACATCTGAGCACAAGTGTGAGAGAAGATATGATCCTTTCTTCTGGTCGCTCGACTGACTTCCATCACTTGATTTCTGTTAATACGTACTTTTGGGGTCCTATGGAATCCACATGGAATGAGAGACGGATAGAGAAGAGTCGTATGTTTCTAGCAGCATCAAGAACCTTTTTAAGGTCGACTGTTAATACTCCCATTGTTAGAAGGTCATCATATACATAGAAGGGAAATTTGGTCCTTTCTCTAGCAACATAGTATCGCACTAGGATTGTTCCTTTATGAGCAATATGTGGCAGCTATGGCTTTCAAGATATGATTGGGTAATTGATCTGATGTTATATCATTTGACCTGATTCTATGGAAGTTGTATACAGTTCTCATCCAATGATTGCTACGACATTTGATTTATACACCAAAAAAGATCTCTTTTGTACCCCTTTTCAAATGAAGAAAATGATATCCTCCTTTACAGTATGTTTCAACCTGATACAAATCATTCACTCCTTCAAACTATTGCTAGTACTGCCCTCCTTTGAGATGCCTCATGTTGCAAAACATACTCTAATGTATAGATTAAGGTTCATGACACAGTGGAGCCTCCTTAATATTGTCAGTTTTCAAGCAAGAGTTTACAGGCATAAAAAAAATGGCATGTATTTAGAGCTTGCATATGTTTGTTAGCCATAAGTTATGCTTCGTCAGGCATGGTATATATGTCACAACAACACTGCTAGATGTGAACTGGTGGAAAGTCATTACGCTCTCCTTCTACAGTCATGTAATAGCTTGATCAATCTCAAGAAAATACACTCATCTCTCACTATCACTGGCTTCATTAGGGAAAGTGTTCACTGCTAGATGTGAACTGGTGGAAAGTCATTACGCTCTCCTTCTACAGTCATGTAATAGCTTGATCAATCTCAAGAAAATACACTCATCTCTCACTATCACTGGCTTCATTAGGGAAAGTGTTCACTTGGTTGCAAAAAATCATCCTCAAATACTCCAAATTTCAGAACCCAGAAAGTGCTAGATCTTTGTTTGATAATATCCGGCATGAACCCAATTCGTTCCTATGGAACACAATGCTTCGTGCCTATGTAAATGGTGGTAACTTTTTCCAAACTCTGGAGCTTTACTACCTTATGCGAAAAACTGGAATTCAACCCAACAATTACACATTTCCCTTTGTCCTCAAAGCATGTGCTGCAGTATCCTTGCCTCTTCTAGGGAAGTTGATTCATTGTGATGTTATAATAACTCGGTTTCATTCGGATATGTATGTGGAGGCTGCTCTGGTTGATATGTATGCCAAGTGTGGCCTAATTGATGATGGTCGCATGGTTTTTGATAAAATGTCACAGAGGGACCTTGTATGCTGGACTGCAATGCTCACAGCCTATGAACAGGCCGAGTTGGCTGGTGATGCACAAGATTTGTTCAACAGGATGCAGCAAGAGGGCATGTTGGTGGATTTGGTGACGACAGTGAGTGTTGCATCTGCCGTAGGCCAGTTGGGAGATGCCAAAAATGCTCAGTCGGTTCATGGGTATGTGATTCGTAATGCTTTTCTTGACGATGTTTGCGTTGGGAACTCGATTATTGCTATGTATGCCAAGTGTGGAGAGGTTGAAAAGGCGTGTTTAGTCTTTGATCACATGAAAGAAAGAGATGGCATAACATGGAATTGCATGCTTTCTTGCTTCACCCAAAATGGACTAGCTAGTGAAGCTCTTTCAGTTTTTGAGCAAATGCAGGTTTCCAATATTAAACCAAACCCAGTGACAGCACTTATCGTGGTTTCTGCCTGTGCTTATCTAGGCTCTCGGCAACATGCAAAGAAAATCCATAAATTTGTAGTCGATAGTGAAATGAGTATTGACCTGACACTTTGGAATGCAATAGTGGACATGTATGCCAAGTGTGGGGATTTAGATACTGCTGCTGAAATGTTCAGTAATCATCCCTCGAGTGAACTGAATGTTAGCTCTTGGAATGCTTTGATCTCAGGGTATGGCATGCATGGGTTTGGAAGAGAAGCGCTTAAAGTCTTTTCACGAATGAAAGAGGAAGGTGTTACACCAAACCACATTACATTCATATCCATTCTTTCTGCTTGTAGTCATGCAGGACTTATCGATGAAGGTAGAAGGTGTTTTGAGGACATGAAAAAATTCTCCATCATGCCCGAGGAGAAACATTTTGCTTGCATGGTCGATATGCTAGGCCGAGCTGGGCTTTTGTATGAAGCTTATGAATTGATCAAGGAGATGTCATCACAACCAAATGATGGGATTTGGGGTGCATTGCTTTTGGCTTGTAGAATCCATGGAAATACAAACTTGGGGAAGATTGCAGCCGATAATCTTTTCTACCTTGAGCCAGAACATACTGGGTACTATATTTTAATGTCAAATATATACGCAGCATCGAACAAGTGGCAAGAAGTTGGAAATCTAAGACAAGTAATGAAAGACAGAGGACTGAGAAAACCTGCAGCGTTTAGCGTTATTGAGTTTGGTAATGAGGTTCATGGTTTTCACAATGGAGACCAGTTGAATCCATGCACTACATTTATAAAAAGGTCGAGATGTTGGTGGTGGAGATGAAGATGGTAGGCTATGTTCCAGATCGATCTTGTGTTTTGCATGATATAGAAGAGGAAGATAAAGAACACATCCTCAACTATCACAGTGAGAAGCTGGCTGTAGCTTTTGGTCTTATGAAGATTGAACCTGAGGTGGAAATTTATGTAACCAAGAACCTTAGAATTTGCAACGACTGCCATTCAGCTCTAAAGGTTATTTCATATATTTATCGAAGGAAGATTATAGTGAGAGATGTGAATTGATTCCATCATTTTGAAGGCTGTTTATGTTCATGTAATGATTACTGGTAAAACTGCTTGTGGGTTAAAAAAACTAGGATGAGGTTTGAGCTTTAGATACTATTGTCGAATTTAATTATTGAGCATGAGTGAATATATCGATTTGATTCCCATGGAACTCTGTCTGGTTCTTATATGGTTTATTACACACTGATCATCTGCCGCACAGAAACAGTTTGGACAAGGATTATGGGGATAGCATGAAAAGGCTATGCCATACTAGTAGATCTGCTAAATGCGCCAACAATTAGCATATATAGGAGGAGGTGCATCAATATGAAGTACTGCCTAATAGAAACCAATGCAGTTATAATCTCAGAAAAAATAGAGGGGTGGATGAGAATGGAAGTAAGATCACTAAACGAGAATTTGTTTTCTTCATCTAGTTACTCCATTTGGCATGTTAATCAAGCTTTATATACTACTAGCAATATATTACAACTATTTTCTTAAGTTATATTGACCTACATATAACAACTCAAGTCAAATTTCGGGTCTGAATCAAATTATACCATAATAAAGCCTAATGCGCTGTCTTAATAATATATTCTTAGATTATCTTAACCGACCACAGACTCACTCAAAATGTCATGAAAATATTAATGGTTGTCAGATACCAGAAGGTGAGAATCAAAAAATGAAAAAGAAAAGAAAGTATTAACGATAGTATTGACATTGTACAATGTGAAATTAGAGTGCTACACTACATCTCAATTATAATGGTGTATTTACATCTATCATTATATGACGAGACGAGAGAATAACACATTAATATCAGTAAGACCTTTCCAATTGAAAAATTAAAAAAAATAGAAATACAAAGAAGAAATATACTTCGAGCAAGAGCAAGCTCTGTAAGTCTTGCTATAAAACTTTATAGTAATTTGTTGTGTGACAACTTTATCGTAACTACATTCACTTATTGTAGTAAAAATTTTATACTCCTTCCGTTCTTAATTATTTGATGTTTTAGAGGTGGATATAAGAATTAAGATAATGATTGGAAAGCATTAAATATATTACTCAATTGTCTATAACACCCTTAAACTTTTTGTTGGAATAAGGAGAGTTTTGTTGAGATAAGGAGAGAGAAAGAGTTTAATGGGTAATTTTAGAAAAATTGTTATTAATTCTCTTAGATTTGAATAAATGTCAAATAATTAGGGACAAATAAAAAACTCTAAAACGTCAAATAATTAGGGACGGAGGGAGTAGTAATTTGTGAATAAATAGGAAGTGGTTAGCATGAATTTTATTTTTGGGTAAGTTGGTAAATTGGCCAATAGAGTACTGACATGCAGACAAGGCTCTATGTGTGTCAGCATTCTATTGACCAATTGACCAATTTACCAAAAAATAAACTTCACACTAATCGGATACGAATAAATGGAAGTGGTTAGCATGAAGTTCATTTTTGGATAAATTGATCAATTGGCCAATAGAGTACTGACACGCAGGCTCATCGATTTCAGCTCATTAATGCATGTAATCTCGTACTTTACATGCATTAATGAGCTAGTTTATGTAACAACCCGGGTCAAATCTTGAATCCGAATCAAATTATAACATAAGTAGGCTCATTAAAATTTTTCAATAATATTTTCTTGGGTCATTTTAGTCCATCACATATTCACTAAAAATATCATGACCGAAAGTATTAATGATATCAGCTTAAATCCTTATATACATATCACACTATCCGACATGTTACGCTAGAGTGTTACTCCCTCCGTCCCAAGATAAAAGCCTTAGAGAATTTTTCACGCATATTAAGAAAAGGAATAAAATGACAAAATTGTCTATAATAATGTTATTAATCATTTCCAATGTAGGTGAGAGAGTGACTTTCTAGCTTTTCAATTTAAAATATTTTCAATACATAACTAATTATACTTATTGAATATGGAGAGAGAATTAGAATAAGAAAAATATGAGATATTTAATGCTAAGGGTATAATAGAAAAAATTGTGATAAATATTTAACATGAAACTACTCAAAATAGTAATAAAGACTTTTATCCTGGGACGGATAGAGTATATGAGTGAAATTAGTTCAAGTTGAATATGGATAAGATTATCTGTATGTTCTATGTTATTTTTATTTTTATTTTTTAAAAAGAAAATATTGAATTTAATTGTAGTGTTAATTTATTTTATTTTATTTTTGAATAAAAAATATTGAACTCATATTTGATAATACTGATAGACTAATTTTAAGTCAAATGATTTATTTTTATATTAAACTATACTTTTTAATCTTCGCCAAAAACAACCACATGTTATCCATTCCTGGGCTGTGCTCTGAATGAGTATCATTCTAGTTGTTGTATAAATCAAAAAGTCGTTTTTCATTCGCCCAATCAAATTGGGCTTAGTTAGTTCTTGACCCAATTTAATTTGAGTCCTTAACACTAATATATAACAATTAAAAAATATTTATAAAAATAATACATACACAAAATAATTACAAAAATCAAGGAAAAATAATTGTCATGACTAATAATTCAAATTCAAATATCTGGGATCTAACAACAAAAACAAATTCAAATTCAAACAATACATTTGGGTATTAATTTAAAATACATTTGAATGTTAAGAGAACTAGATGGAGAAGAGTGTGACCAGAGGTGAACAGAGACATGTATATCACGGTGACGGAAGGTGATGGGTGGTAAGTCAAAATTGAGGTCGTGGGTAATGGTTGGGTAGACTTCGATCTGATTTGTTACCCAAGCAAGAACCAAACAACCATAATCGGTTATTATGCAATTGACAGTCGGACCGGAATTGTACATGTACTCTCTTAAGTTGTTTGGGTTGCCCAACTGTTAAACCAATTTTGTTAGACTGATAAACCAATTTATTAATTATACATTGCATAGGAAAGAGAGAGATAAGAGAATGATGTGTAATGTAATGTTGATAACCAAACATTCGTACCAAGATAACCAAAATTTTATACCAAGGTAACCAAACCTTTATACCAAGGTAACCAATCTACCTCCGTACCTGCAGTATGAATTGGTTATGAAAATTTGACAACCAACTGCATGAAGGTTTGACTACCAACTGCATCACATTCAAAATAAATTGGTAACTTAATAAAACTGAATTGGTTACCTTGGTATGATGGTTTGGCTATCAACTACATCACATTCAAAATAATTTGGTAACCTAATAACACTAAATTAGTTACCTTGGTATGAATGTTTGGCTACCAACTGCACTATGAAAAAAATTACAGGTGTGGATTGGTTACCTTAGTATGAAGGTTTTGTTACCTTGGTTCATAGGTTTGGTTACCTTGGTGTGAAGGTTTGGTTACTAACTGTACTATAAAAAAATTGAAAGTGTGGAGGTAGATTGGTTACCTTGGTATGAAGGTTTGGTTACCAACTGCACTATAAAAAAATTGCAGGTGTGGAGGTGGATTGGTAACCTTGGTATGAATATTTGGTTACCAATCTCTTCTATCAGTTGCTGATTTTTCCGTCAATATACTGTTCACAAATTCATTCGGTAGAATATAAGAGACAATAACTTTCAAATTATCCAAGTTATCAATTCTGCCTTCAACAAAATAACATGCTCTTTCACGAGACATCAGATGAAATCTAAATCTATTCATACTTTCCAAACTTTTGAGCAAAAATAATATATCATATGTTGGACTTGACTTTTCAACAGCAGAAGTAAGATCAAAAACGGGTGTATGAATGTTTGGCTACCAACTGCACTATGAAAAAACTGCAGGTGTGGATGTGGATTGGTTACCTTTGTATAAAGGTTTGGTTACCTTGGTATGAAGGTTTGGTTACCTTGGTGTGAATGTTTGGTTACCAACTGCACTATGAAAAAATTGAAGGTGTGGAGGTGGATTGGTTACCTTTGTATGACAGTTTGGTTACCTTGGTATGAAGGTTTGGTTACCAACTGCAGTATGAAAAAATTGCAGGTGTTGAAGTAGATTGGTAACCTTAGTATGAAGGTTTGGTAACCTTGGTATGAAGGTTTGGTTACCTTGGTATGAAGGTTTGGTTATCAGTTGCTAATTTTGGATCAAATCCAATAATCAAGGTAAGTATTGGGACGAATATGCCACCACCACCAACACCGCCTACACTTTCAAATGCAGTTCCACAAAATCCAATTACGGAACCGACAACAATTTGCCAATTAAATTTCATTTCCGGCCAAACATGTTGGTAACCTTATTGATATGTCTAAACTTATTTCAAACAAATATAACATATACTAATATATAGAAAATTTGAGCCGTCGTGCCTCGTGTCCGGAATGCAGTAAGCGGAGAAATGAACTTTTTGAATTTGTTCAACGCCATATCTCATATTCTGACTCATAATCAGATTGCGTAATCCATAGAGGTTGAGAAAGAAGATGAGTGATTTGTTGTGTTTTGGTTGTGAAATTATTGAGAGGAGTGAGAAAGAACCCTGATGAGATTCTCGACACTCTGAAGTCCGACGGTGGCAGTTTCATGGACGGTGGTTTCATCCATTTTGGCACCAAAATTGTAACCACTGCTCATTAGGTCAAAAGTCATTTCTGTAAAATGCAATCAACTAAGAAAAAACAAAGGACTTTGAAGCTGAAATAGTTTTGTAAAAAGAGAATGGGTATTGGGAGTCAAAACAGATGATGCCTTCTTCTGTGTATTAGTGCTATATGAAGGACACGAGATCTTCGCTTCGATAAAGGACAAAATTAACTATCGGAATACTAATTTCTTAAATTAAGAAATTTTAATTGCACTAATATTATAAATAAATATGGAAAAGTGTATTACTTTTGTAATTATTTTATGAATGCACTATTATTGTAATTATTTTTAAAAATATATTAAAATATATAATTAATCCATTTATTTTTTGCCAAATTTAGTTAACAACATTTTTAGTTTTTATCTGGCCCAGTTAATTGGGCTCAGTTAGTCCCTGACCCAATTCATCAAGCTAGTCAATAGTCATAAAGGACACCTGACATTATTATTTATTAAATTATTATTTATTCCCAATTCGCTGCTGTGTGAATATTTAAGATTATTATTAAGGTAAAATGTAAGTTTTGTATTAGTTGCAAACCATAAACTTGTAATAATTAATGTTGGTGGCCAACGCTTGCGTAAATTATATGAGATAAAATACGAATTTTATAAAACTTAAAAGATTAAATTAAAAAATTTTAAAAAAATAAAAATAATAAAATATTAATATATCTAAAATCGTAAGAATTAAAAAAAAATGGTCGAGCATGAAAAAAGATATGTGGGTGCATGATTTCAAAGAGATGTATATTAGGTGATCTATCTACGGGTGTTTACTGGTAAAATACCTAATTGAACCGAATATCGAAAGTATTCAAAATAAGGTACCGATAACGGTATCAGTTGAACTAGTATACCAGACCGATTAACCAGTCCGGTACTGAATCGGTACCAATTTTTACCTGGCTAAAGGTATAGTAGCCTAAGACTTGTACCAACCTTAAAATTCGGCCCAAGACTTGTACCGTTGACTAGCCTCCTACAAGCAAAAAGTCTTTTTATAAGAAAAATTTTCTTAGACTTTTACCAACTAACCAATGTAGGACTTGACTATTAGGTCACACTTGGTAGTCTTTTTATAAGAAAATTTTTTTAGACTTTTATAAATTAACTAATGTGAGACTTGATTATTAAGATCTCATTTCATAGTTTTTTATAAATTTTTTTTTTTAAACTTTTATAAATTAATTAACGTAAGACTTTGTGGGACTTGAAGAGCACAAGTATTATATGCTTCTATAGTGGTAAGCATGTGTTCACTACCCCGATTGGAAATCTTGGGGTGCTTTTAAATCCAAATCTACCTATCTTTAGACACTTGTTATGCATAAATGGCCCCCTTTCCTTCATCTCCATGCTTAAAATATATAATATTTCACCCATCTTTTCCAACTGTATCATCTCATCTGTCCAATTCTCTTTAATTATAAACTCTCTATCTGGTCGTGGTTTTTATATTCTCACAGTTCACACGTTCATTTCAACCATACATAATTTAAAGTTTGAAGCGTAGCATAATAGTATATACTACGCTTAACATTTTTGAATTTCCCAAGCTTTAACTGTGACAACTTTCTCCTCTGCTCCTGTCTTCTTTGTCTTTTTATAACAAAAACTTTCTTAAATTTTTATTAATCAATATAAGATTTTCCGAATCAGTTTTTTTTTGTACCGAACTAACCGATTCGGATCAGTCTAATTCACCCTGAAAACCAAAATTATCGAATTCGGTGAACACCCCTAGACCTATCAATGTCATTAATTTTAATTTTATTTTCCTCCTAATTTTTAAATTTTCTTAAATTTTTATTAATCAATGTAAGATTTTCCGAACTAGTTTTTTTTGTACCGAACCAACCGGTTCGGACCGATCTGGTTCACCCTGAAAACCGAAATTATCGAATTCGGTGAACACCCCTAGACCTATCAATGTCATTAATTTTAATTTTATTTTCCTCCCAATTATACAATTTGGACTAGATTAATTAAGATTGGGACGTTTGATATTTAAATCTGAATTTAGATTATTATTTTTATAAGTTTTTTTTGAATTATTATTTTATACGAGTTTATTTGTTCTTTTATGTGATTTCCCCCCTTTTTATGTGATACTTAATTGGTATTTTAATCGTGTTTGTTTATTAGGTGATAGTTATTCCGTTCCAAAATTAGAGATACATTTTGACTTTTTAACATCAATTTGTGAAATTCTAAAACTCAAAACTGATATGAGGTTATTTAGTTTTAATGCAAACAAATATAATAATTATAAACTAACTATAAAGTACTACTCATCTGTTCTAAAATTAGAGATACATTTTTCTTTTTAATTTGTTTCAAAATTAGAGACACATTTATATTTTAAAACTATAAAGTGGCGCGATATTCTTAATTTGTCTTTACTTTTTTACTATCATTTTTAGCATCATATCATTATAATTGAATTTCTAACTAATATTAAGACTACATTTGAGAATAAAAAAATATCCTTAAAAGTTGTCGTTTTACAAATCTCTAATTTTAGAACAAAGGGAGTATTAATTATCATATTTTTTTTAAAAAAAATTTAAATAAAATTATATCAATTTTGAGTTTTAAAATTTCGCGAATTAACTCTAAAAAATCAAAATATATATTTAATTTTGAAACGAGCTAGAGTAATAAGAATTTATTGTACTCTCCGTTTGGAGCTTGCAAGGAAGGAAAAAAAAAAGCATATATCCAGCGGTTTTATGTAAATTTTTTTTTTTACAAGTTACATGAATAATAATAGTTAATAATATTTTAACGATCTATTTAATAAAGTGGGTCAATTTTATAATCATATACTCCCTCCGTACTAAAATACAAATTTTTATTACTATTGTGGGTAATCCCAAAATATAACTACTACTTTGGTATCAACTAGGGCCATTTTATAGACCATATTAACTGATTTCAACTTGTTTAAAAGACTAATAAAAGAAAAGGACAAAATATAATGTACTTAAACTCCATTTTAATGGGGGGTTAGTAACGGTCTTGATTCCTCCTAGTACCTTTCATCAAGATTAAACAAACCCACCCTCCACCCTCTACCCTCCACCCTCATGTTTGGTATCATGATATCATTATCATACTACAGTACAACAATTTATTATTTTAAGGATTTATATGAAATAAAGATATATTTAGGCTCGACAATTTAGGCCGAAAATTATATAATTAATAAAAAATACTTATATCTATTGAGTTGGTGAACTAGTTTTTATATTATGGATTAATTTGATCCAATATTATTATTACGGTTGAATCTAGTTTAACTAATTTTAACCCATATTAGTCTATAATAATTTTTTGCACTTTGTATAGTTAATACATCAACATGAATGTATTATTACACTACATTCTTATATAACACATATACATTATACGTATCACATTATATACATATTACATACTTTTATAATTTATACATTTGTAATTATGCATAAAAACCATTTCACTAATTATTGAATTAATCCATAATAAAGTTAACACTTTTAGTATAACAAACTACTAAGTTAAATAATTAATATCTCATCCCTTAATTAATTAAAATAACTCATTTAAATTATACAATTTATATTATATAATTTAATTTAATTTCCTCATTCTCTCCATAAATTGTTTTATATTATATTATATTATATAATTTATTTTCCCACCTCACCCCTCACCCCACCCCTCACCTTTCAAAAATAATAATATTTATTGATTATATATACACTTCCACCCCGCCCTCACTCTCAAAAAATAATATTTATTGATTATATATTTATTTCACATTTCCACTCCGCCCCCACCCTCACCCCCACCCCCACCCCCCACACCCACACCCATAAAAAAAATAATATTTATTGATTATTAATTATGTATTCCATAACTGTTAGTTGCGACAATATCACCTCACCAAGAATCGGACACTCAAACTATCTTTGGGGCCTGGTGTCTCTATGTTATACTAATTGTAACAATAATAATAATAATGGCCTTAAACCAAATAAAATGTAGATTCTGCAAACCTACACACATGAATGAATGTTTTAATTGCATCACTACCGCAGGCTAGGATAATAAAAGATGAACATGAGAAAATGCATATATATAAAAATAAAAATGATTACCCAGCCTAGCGCTGACCATGCCATTTATTAAATCATAGCAGAGAATGGGTGAATGAATGTGCTCCTCTAAATTAGTACTCCCTCTTTGCGAGAATAAAAATAAAAAAAAATAAAATAATAAAATTATTCATATTTAAATTCTCATTTGATTGCATAATTTTTTACACATTATTAGTGATGCTCCATAAATATGCATAGATAATAGAAATATAACAATTAATAATAAGGGTATTATAGGCAAATTATTGTAAAAAATAGATCATTTAAGGTAATTAGATATTTAACTTAGGACTACCTAAAATAATACTCCATAAAGACTTTTATTCTGGGACGGACGGATGGAGTATTATATGACTACAACATGACATTAATTACACCTCTCTCTCTCTCTCTCTCTCTAATTAGGATAGGAGGTTAATTAACTCATCTACAAATAATCAACTAATAAAGTCAAAACATACAAACACGTCTTGTTAATTATATTTTTAAGAGACACAGAGAGAGGTTACAATCATAGAAAAAACCAAAAAAGAAACCATTAAGACACAAAGTTTATGCAAAGACAGAGATGCCATTTAATTAGCAAAAAAATAAAATAAAATACAGATGCCGTTTGATTCCTTTTGGCATTCCTTGTCACTGTGCGCAGGCAGGCAGAAAAAAAACATCCATCCATCCTTAATTCTCTATATAAACAAACTTGTACAACGTCAAGCCATACTAGCTCCCATTGACTCTCAAGAACACACTACATTTTCCTTGAAAGCTCTTAGACATGTCGAAAATGGTAACCCTCTTACTTACTTAATTAAGAGATTGATGTTATAAGCTCATCAATTAATGCCACATTTCTTCACTACTTAATATGCATGGCATGGCATGCATAAGATTCTGTGTTCTCTAGTACTTCTCTAAAATTTAACTGTACGTACATTATTATATATGCAGGGTATCTTAGGAGAAGTCAAAATCAAACAGAAACAACCAACTAAACTCGGAGGAAGAAGAGCATCTCTATTTGTATATGGTACTTACTTTTTATGGCAATTGTAACAACCAAATTAATTTGGATTGAATGTGATCGACTTACTTGTGTTTTGATCGATACTTGCAGCGACAACAGGGCTTGAGAACATGGCATTTATAGCCAATGCTGTGAGCCTAATAACTTACTTTTATGGGTACATGAACTTCAGCTTGACAAAATCGGCCAACATGCTTACAAATTTCATGGGGGCTTCCTATTTGCTATCATTATTTGGAGGATTTATTTGCGATACGTACTTGTCCAGATTCAAGACTTGTATTTTGTTTGGATCCGTAGAAGTCTTGGTATGTTCCCGCAAAATCAACACCTAAATAAATAGGAATCTTTTACATCAGTTTTTACACATGCAAACTCAATATCACGGTGAAAATTTCAACTTGTTTTCAAAAGAGACTATAACCATATTAAAGATTTACAATTTTACCAAGAATTTAATATTATTTACTCAAGTTTGAACGCAATTATTAGTCTTTTATCTATGTCATGGTTGTCAACTTAGACCAGATTATTAACATATGTTTTTGAGATATTTATGGTTACTGTAATCGTAAGAAAAAACATTAGTTGACTTGGGAAGATTAAAAAAAAACAATAATACGTACCCATTGTATTATTAATCAATGGTTTATTATTTAGTCACTGCTTCATCATGAACTAACAATAATGATACGTACGAAGAACCAATTAATGATGTATAAATACACCTACCACCCATGTATCTTTTTCACCAACCAGATTATGTTCTTACATAAATATTAAGTTTCCACAAATTAATACATTTAATAACCAAATAAAATAAAATTAACTACTCTTGGATAATTAAGTTGAAAAAAGATAAGAAAGAAAAGATGATTAGAGCCAAATGCCATCAACATATGGTCGGTCGGTCGATCTCTATGTAAAAATTTATAAAGAAATATGAGCTATAAATGAATCCTAAGATATTCTTTATAAAAACAAAATAATAATTCATCATTTATGAAATTGCAGGGCTATGCACTCCTAGCAGTACAGGCATACTTCCAACAGCTAAGACCCTCTCCTTGCAAGGATGTTGCACCAAGCCTAATGAATCGTTGTGAGGCTGCAGACAGTGGCCAAGTTGCAATCCTATACACTGGTCTCTACTTAGTTGCATTTGGGACAGGTGGGGTTAAAGCCGCTCTCCCCTCACTGGGAGCTGATCAATTTGATGAGGGAGACCCTAAGGAGGCAGCTTTGCTGTCTAGCTATTTCAACTGGTTGCTTTTTTTCGTTGTTACTGGAGCTATCTTTGGTGTGACTTTCCTGGTCTGGATTAGTGACAGTCAAGGTTGGGACTGGGCTTTTGGGGTGTCTACTTTAGCGGTACTAATGGCAATTCTTTTCCTATGCATGGGAAAATCAATCTATAGGAATAATGTCCCAAAAGGAAGCCCACTCAGTCGGATACTACAGGTATATATGCACCGATATATTCATGTAAACTAACTAGCTAGTTTATATTTACCAATGAGAATATATAGATATTTTAGATGTAGTATACTAATTAAGTAGTTTATGCTGATCCATGTACAGGTATTCGTGGCTGCAATTAGAAACCGAAATCTTTCACTGCCAGAAACTGCAGGAGAGTTCCATGAGATTCACGACAAAGAAGCTGGAATGGGAAATGAGATTCTCCAGAAAACTGATCAATTCAAGTACTGTTTCATCCAACATTTTGAATTGTTAATCATAGCTAACTAGTGGCCATTTTTATTATTTAGCCAACATTATTAATCCAATCAAACGTTGCAGGTTCTTGGATCGCGCAGCAATTATTAGGAGCACAGATTCATCCACACTCGACAATCCCAGACCCTGGAGCATGTGTACAGTGACACAAGTTGAAGAAACGAAAATTGTATTGCGAATGCTCCCAATTATAGTAAGCACCATCTTCATGAACACATGTTTGGCTCAACTCCAAACTTTCAGCATCCAACAAAGCAATACTATGGACAGAAATCTCCTTGGTTTTCAAGTCCCTGGCTCCTCAATTCCCGTCATTCCCCTCGTCTTTATGTTCATTCTAATCCCGATATATGATCGCATTTGTGTTCCAATTCTCCGAAAGTTCACAGGGATTCCCACTGGAATCCGACACCTACAACGCATTGCAGTTGGACTAGTCCTCTCAGCTATTTCAATGGCCATAGCCGGAATCATAGAAACACACCGAAAGTCTGTTGCTGTCGAGCATAATATGGTCGACTCCACTGACCCTTTGCCAATAAGCGTGTTCTGGTTAGGTTTCCAATATGCTATATTTGGAATGGCCGACATGTTTACACTGGTGGGACTGCTAGAGTTTTTCTATGCAGAGAGTTCATCAGGAATGAAGTCACTGGGTACAGGCATTTCATGGTGTTCATTGGCATTTGGATACTTCTTAAGCTCAGTGACTGTGGACGTGGTGAATAAGGTGAGTGGTGGATGGTTTAGAAGTAATAATTTGAACAGGGATAATTTGAACTATTTCTATTGGTTATTAGCAGGGTTGAGTGTATTGAATCTTGGGGCTTATATGGTATGTGCATCTTGGTATAGATATAAAAAAGTTGAAATGAAGCAATTAGACGGCGAGAGAAAAGTTGAACTGAATTAGGGAGATCAGTATTAGGCCACATGATTCTTCTAAAGCTTATTGTACTTGAGCATGAGTATGATGTAATAACCTTAATTGCTGCCACATTTTATATGACAAAGAACTCCTTTTTTGGCACCAATGAGTGAAGGCGGAAGATTGAGTAATGAAATAATGGGTAAATAAAAAATCTCCAAGTATTTTCTAGAATCTAAAATGGAATCCTGGCTTTAGATGAGCAAAACTCTCTTGTATAGAGGGAAATTTAGCAGAGTATTAATAGATTAATTAAGCTAAGTAACACTTGAAGTCTATCACGCAAGCAAAGCACAAGATGTAATTTTAACAGTTATACTTAATAATTCATATCAGAACACAAAAACTAAAAGAGGAAATTTACATGCTCCAGATATCCCTTTCTAGTTCTGGTTCAAGTTCCAACTGAAAGGGAAACAGAGTTGATGCTCAAAGTTTTGCTTTAAAGTAGAATCCCAAAACTCAATTCAGACAGATCTTGTCACCTAATAAACGAAACTCCTCAATGAATCAATAGGACATACCTGCTTTCTGCAACACTTTTCTGGCAGCAACTCAAATGCCTCTCCAGAGAGGAAAACAGATTTTTAATGTAGGGGATAAATACACAAGCGCCAGCTCTGTTATCTTCCTATCACTTTGAAGTTATGTGAGCCCAGCACACGCCATTCCACAACTTCCAGAAACTAATGGACAAAAATGGTGCCATGTTCCAATTAGTAATATATAGCAAAAACACCAGTAAATGCCACATAATAATGCTAATAATCAACAGCAGCTGGAGCTCATCACTCCACCAGCACACATTTGAGCTCACTCTACTCACCAAACTCTCAAAATCACCCCTTTTCCCCAAATTTCTCCCACTTTGATAATACTCTTGAATCCATGCAAAGTAGTCCCTTTTCGAATTCAAATTAGTAATCTTATCATTTCGTGGATGGTAGGATAGATGGAGTGGTAGAGAGCCAATGGAGAAAGGGGTTTATGGTTAGGGTGGTTTGAAGGAAGAAGAGATAATGAATCTTTTGAGAATTCGATTTAAGAACAAATAATTAAATTTCAATACAAATCGTAAATAAAACATATGTTTAGACAAAACTACTTGATCAAAATTTTAATAAATAAAAATGGGAACTTAACATCCAGTTTATATCAACATTTTAATAAATAAAAATGGGAAATTATAACCAAAAATTAAAAACAACTATGGCTAGAGACAAATCCTTACAAATCAAATAACTCATTTCATTTCCATATTCACACTTAATTTTCAGAATCATTACAGAAACCAACCACAGAAGGGCTTATCAATAAGAACACAAATTGACATGGTAATAATCTACCAAAACAACTGATCATGCAGTTGTATTACAGCAATAGGATCACAATTTGCTCAGTAAGGAGCCAAAAAGAAGTGGGAGATGTTTGGTAATACAATTGTGTGAATGAAACAAGTTATCTAAACCATCCCGCTACTAGCAAGGGACTAACTAAAATGGTCAAGAAACAACAAATGCTTTTTTTATTGTACGTGGTTCATATATAGTGTCTGTTATTTTGGAGGGTGGCCAATATCGAAGAACAGATCTTCCGATTATGTTTTGGATAGGAAGTGGACCCCTGAAAAACATAAGAAAAAGAAAAGGATGTCAGAATGTATAATACCCAAATTTATATATATGATACCAGCATCCCCTTACTACCCAGAGCCTCTTTTTTTTTCTTTATAATAAAAATAAAAATAAAAATACATGAAAAAGGCTTCTTCCGATTTCATAATGATTTTCCATGTCAAATACTTATCAGTTAATAATATTACGGAAACTCCTACTTACCAGTTATGGGAGTCATAACTATTGTTTCGATTGTCCCCCATCACAAAAACATTACCTTCAGGCACAAGCTGTAATATGACGAGAACAATCAGCCAAGACTTCTCAAGAAATGTCCATGTTTTAATCTTTAAGGTAAAATAGATGCAATTAAGCAACAATAAAACATCATATAAGCAGGAAGAACAAAAGGTTGGAGAAAATACCAGACACTTCATGTCATAAGCAAGCGGCTCCAAAACGAAATCCTCGTCTTGAATAATACCATTCACAATCAATTTACCGTCCCGAACCTATGACAGAATATTCAGGATGCACAAGTGGTCAGAACCAGCGGAATAGGACTTATCCTTCAAAGAGGAGGAGATCTTACCAAAGAGTACAAGATCTTACCTCAACATAGTCCCCAGCCTTCGCCACAACTCTCTTTATGAAGATGTAATCAGAACTATAACCAATTTTCTACACAGACAAAGGTAATACAAACATAAAAACAACATTGTTAGCCCCCATAAATGCCACGACCAGATTAATAAAACTGTTCTATAATGTTGGAGTCTTTAATATTAGATTGAACCTGAAGAATTGGAGGTGCCTTGAATATCACAATGTCTGACACTTCTGGCTTTCTGAAAACATATGAAACCTAAAACACCAAATGAAAGATCAAAAAAATCAGGTAAATATTTTAACCCCCCCAAAAAAAAAAAAAAAATCACTTCTTTAAACCAATAACCATTACACTTATTTAATTGTAATACATTGGACCACAATAAAACAAATATCTTCTTCAATCAATGAGCAAAACATAGTTCATAGTCTATTAAGCAAATGAATTGTATCATTTTCATTCATTCAAGTAGTGAAGCGCGTGAACACATCTTGAAAAACATGATTTTAAGATCTATTTGCTAAGATTAGAGAGTTCTATTCAGTAGACAAAATCATGTTATGAAGGGTATGTTCAATTTACACAAAACCATACCAATCAAATGATAAATTAAGTCATAAAAAGGGTAAATTTGAAAGTAAAATAGTAATCGAGCTGTATGTTGATTATACCTTCTCTGCTAAGATGCGGTCACCCACATCCAGAGTTGGAGCCATAGAAGCCGAAGGTATCAAACTAGTCTCAGCCAGTGATGATTTAAAAAGTAAACTAACACTCACAGCCGTGAAAGCGGCCTTTGCATCCTGCGAACAGCATCTCAATAGTTTTGACAGCCAATTATTCCTCTCAAACTCCATTCCATTAGACCCTTTGAAGAAATCCTCACAACAATCACTACTAGTCTTCCAATCATCGATTTTAGTTCCACCTTTATCCACCTCAGCCCTCAAGCTCATCTCATTACACGGTCGCCACTTAGATCCTTGCAAAAACGGAACAACAGAAGAGGCATTCAATGGAGCAACCCCAAAAGCCCCCATGGCAGAAACCCCCGAACCACAGTTCGTTGATTTCATCAGCGAAGCCAATCCGACAGCATTCGGAGACTTCGCACTCTCGAAGAGGATTTCCCCGGCGAGAGAAGCGTACCCGGAACAGTTCTTTCTCGGCCTCCGGAATTCTAAATCCGGTGCCGGATTCGGATTCCCGAAGAGGGTCCGAGATTGGGTAGCACAGCCGTGAAATAAACGCCACCCGCCGGCCTTAGTGGCCGCGGATGACGCTAGGTTTTGGGCAACATAGCCGGAGTAGGTGACGGTGAATCGGATAGCCATAACTGCAAGTTTGTAAAAGCAAATAAAGTAATGTAACAGAGTTGTTTTTGTGATAATCGGGGAGATTAAGAAAAACCCTACAATCAAAGAGAATACATTGTAATTGAATGAATCAGTGGATTGGTTATGGAAGTGATGAATTGAAGTGTAAAACTACGGCTGGGTGAGAGAATTGGGGATTACTGTGAGAACAAATCGGAAATCTTTTGAGGGAGATGATGAGATCGGCAAACCTAGAGGTTTCCCTGAGCAAGCTCAGGGAGAAAGAACGTCAATAGAGAGAGAAAATGGGTTTAGAGCGATGATTAATCCAAAAAGAATGAAGGGCGGTTAGAGAATATGATGGTTTAATAGTCAGCACTTGGCGGCTTTACCCTAGTCGCTAGCTGACTATACAAGTGTGTCCTCGATTCTTGTGACAAATTACATAAAGACCTTTGACAGTTTTAGCTTTGACTATTCTCCCATTTGATTTTTTAAGTTTTTCTTATTCTTTGGAATTTTAATAAATTCATTACTCTTCTCATTCGCTAAAATTTAGTTGATTTTTGCATCAATACTACCAAAAATCTGGACAAATGAGACGGTCAAAATCCGTCTCAAATACAGTAAAATCCGTCTTAAAATCGATTTTGAGACAGATTTTGAGACGGAATTTGGTCGTGTCAGTTGGTTGCGTCGCTAATTATGTCCGTCTCAAAATCCGTCTCAAAACAGGAATTTAAATACGGAAAATTGTCGTCTCAAATCCGACTCAAACCATCTTAGACGGACATAGTCCGTTTCAAATCCGTCTCAGAGCTAACCCATTGGGAGCTGAATTTTGAAATCATTTTTGCCGGTTTCAGATTTGGCGCTTTATTTTAGTTCACGTAAGTTGAGACGAAAAAAGCCGTTTCAAATCCGTCTCAAAATAGGCAGCAATTATTTATTTTACACATTTTGAGACGGATATCATCCGTCTCAATCTCGTTTCAACTTTGATGCCAATATCTTTTTAGCGCGCATATTTTGAGACAGGCTTATGTCCGTCTCAAAATTCGTGTCAACTTTGACGTCAACATCGCAAATTATAAATATTTTCATAATTTAATTTCAAAATCTAAAAATAAATATGTTCAAAATAATAATGATAATTACTAAACTGTTATTTATAGACAATACTAGACAAGACATCTATCGATGAGTACTATTACAAATATCAACGTACTACAAGTCTCACCAAATACAACAAAAGTAACTTCTAAAAATTACTGCTTTAAAGCTCAAAAATATGCATAATCACACCATCATATCTCATCCTCAATGGTAAACATAAATATTTATTTATTTTTTAATTATTAATCTGAGACGAGCACAGTTGGTCTCAAATCTGTTTCAAAAACGAGTTTATAATTTTCTAAATAATACTTACTTTTTGAGACGGTTAAATCCGTCTCTAATCCCGTTTCTAAAATTTGAGACGATGCTTGTGGTTTCAGAATCCGTCTCGATTTTTTACTTCCAAATCATGTCGAGACATAGCAAAATTTTGGTTTTTAAGTCCGTCAAATTACTAGAATTAGAGACGGAACTTAATCCGTCTTTAAAAATTGGTTTCAGTTGCCCAATATTCTAGTAGTGATAAAAGTGTGTATATATATATATATATATAAGTCCTATGCAATATATCATGCTAAAAATAAGAGTGATTAGAATGAAATTAATTTTAATCAATTGATCAATATAACGTTAACACACAAATTAAAATGTAATTTTTTTTTTTATGTATCAACACGGATCAATTTATTATAAAATTAATTTTATGATAATGGAATCCGCTAAAAATTATTGCTAAAACGAAGTAAAAGATGAATGCCTATTATTCAAACACGTGATACCTTTATTAGTACTACTTCCCACACGACACAAATGTCAAAAGACTTTTTGGAATGTCGCTAGTTGTTCCAAAAATTAATTTAAAAAGATAGGTAAAAGAGGATGAAATTGTAATTTAATACAAGATTTGAGGGCATTGGGCTATGGCCCTCGGTCAAAGCCAACTATATATTTCTTCGGTCTCAGGATAAAAATTTTGGTGAATTTTTCACGCATATTAAGAAAATAAATAAAATGATAAAATTATTCATAATAATAAGTCATTAATTATTTTCAATGTAGGTGAGAGAGTGACTTTCTAGCTATTCAATTCAAAATATTTTCTCTCCATACTTATTAAATATGGATAGAGAATTAGAATAAGAAAAATATGAGATATTTAATGCTATGGGTATAATAGGAAAAAATATGTAAAAATTTAGTTATTAAAAAAAAGTGGATATTTAATCTGGGACTATCCAAAATAATAATAAAGATTTTTATCATGGGATGGAGGATGTAGTATGCATCTTTGACCAGGTACTTTCATGTCACCTTCGTCTCTTACACCAATCATTCGAGGACGTGAAAACCAAAAGTTTCGGAATATGCCTATGGAAGAGAATATATAAATCAAGGAAAATATATATTTTTTTGTTCATCGAGTAAATAACGTTAAAATTAATTAATTTATATAATTCTTTTAATTAAATATTAAAATTAAGAAAGATTCTATTTTACCCTATTTCGTTAACTGTAATTTTCAGTTAAAATCAAAATTAAGAGAGCTGTTTTATCATGGATGGAGTTTTATGATTTGGTTTCAAGACTGAATGAAGAAGTTGTTTTTAAATTTTTATTTATCAATATTTTATTTATTATTTTACTTTTTTCCCTTCTATCTAAATATTTTAAGTAGATTTTGTCACGTCATATTGTCCATATTTGTTAAAAAAATTAAGAGGGGTGTATTCAATTAAATTTTTTAAAGACTTTTAAAGATTTTAAAAGTTTGGTTGTATTTAATCAAAATATTTAAAGAGTTTATAAAAATTTAATGGTATTCAATTATAACTTTTTTAATGTCTTTATAAGTTTGATGGTATTGAATTAAGATTTTTACAGAGTCTATAAAAGTATTTTGGTATTTAAAAAATCATAAATTTTTTAGATTTTTATTAAATGGTAGAGTTTGACAGACTTTAGAAGAAGAATTATAAGTATCAACTCATATCCAAAGTTTGACCTCAGACTTTTAAAGACTTCCAAATATTAAACACAAAGGTGAAAATTCGGATCGCCAGTAAAAAGGTAACCCAAAAATTCGCGATCTAAATACAAATTCGCAGTGTAATACCCAGAAAAATAATAATAAATAAATAAAAAATAACATTTAAATTTATATTTTAAATAATTTAATTGGACTTTGTCTTTTATTGGGTCAAACTAGTTATTTATTTTATATGTGCTAATAAGTATTAATATGTGATGGAAATTAATTTGGTAAAATTTGGGCTTTAAAACTAATTGGATTTAATTTATATGTGGATAAAATTAAATTATATTATAATTAAGAGAATTAATAAGATATATTAATAAGTAAACAAATAACTAAAGACATAATCTGTTTCGTGGTACGTAATCGAGGAAAGAGGAAAAAGGTACACTAAATTGGTAAGGGAGAAAGCGGCCGTTCGAAAGCTTTCAATACAAAAAGGAAATAAATTTGTTTAACAAAGGTGAGATAAAATCATGAAACTCTTAGATCAATTGTGAAGATTATGTATGTATATATGTTTAAAGCTTTTGTCTTATTATTAATTATCTTTGCATGATTTGGTAAAAGGAGAAATTATATATATATATATATATATATATATATATATATATATATATATATATATATATATATATATATAGTAATAAAGCAACATAAGCTTAGTTCACACGCTCACACAAGAGTGTGGATTTCGTGTTATGAAGGAAAATAAAATAAAATCATGGACCCAATAATTGAATGATCAGAAGCCATGTAATAAATATATTATAATATATATGTATTTTAATGCTTAGATAAAATAATATTATCGAATTTGAAATTTTGTATAATATATTTTCGAAAGTTATTATCATAAGCATGTATTATTATTTATAATATATGCACTAAAAAATATAATAAATAATTTAATTATGTAGCAAAGTTTTAATCTTAAATCTAAAAATTTTGAAATTCTTAAAAATTTTGAATTATTTTGAGTTCATTTTGGTGATTACAAAGATGGGTGATTTTTGGTACTCATTTGTGATAAATTTTTTATAACTTGGTGGCAATTTACTCACATGTATGAAGTTTTGCGAATTTTGATCATATAGGTTTTTATTGTCATATTATTTTGTGAAAAACAGAGTTTGATATTTTTACTAAAAAACGTACGCATATGCATAAAGTATATATAGCTCAATTGTGACGCCCCCAAAACAGGTATACATCACCCATCTTGAGTCGCCAAATACATGGTACAAAATACAAATACAAACTTAATTATACAAACGTCGTGTAATATACGACAAAACATAACTGAGAGTTTAAACAGGAATATTGCCTTCTAGACAATATCCACTCTCAAATAGAGTCCTCATTACATTTATTGTTACACTATTTTATAGAATAGTGATGACTACTATAACACCATCTCGGACCATCACTCCGCTTCCCGATTAGTTAAAATGCGTTACTCATTTCTCAAGAGAACAATGAAAGCAAAAGGGTGAGCTCAACTAGCCCAGTAAGAAATATTATGACTAAGATAATGCAGGATAAATTATCATTATCCTTCAACAATGTTAAACTGATAAAATACAATAAACATCAAGTTTAATAGTAGCGGAAAAAATAATCCATTAGAAGAGTCAAGTAGAGCATAATATCTACTATCTTCTATGATTTAAAATGTTTTCATCAATTTTTATCGCTGAGACTCAGCTTAATAAATAAACCACATCATCGAGTCATCCCTGCACTACAGGCCAATGATATTCATTAAATCATCAATGGTCATGACTATACCGAATAATCCCTGGTCATAATCATACCAAAAACTGTAAGACCCCGAATTATTTTTTTAATAAAATCGAATTTCCTCTAATTATTATTGTGAATAAGGAGTTAATTTGATATAATACTTTGGTTATGGGTGAAATATGCAAATTTTCAAAATAAGCAAGTGGTTATATAATATTCATTGTTGTCAGGGAATATTCGTTTTGGTCGTGGAATATTCTTTACGCTTGGGAATATTAAATGCAGTGGTATAACTATTTGGGGCCCCATAACGGATAACTATCGGATGAAAAAAAACGACAAAATTAAATAACGGTGTAAATTGTTACCAATTAACATCTGTTGGGTTACACAGTGGTTAAAATCTGATAATATGCGTGGTGGTAAACAAAGATAGCGCGCGGTATTGCATGCGATATTGTTGAATTATTGATCCTTACGTAAGAAGGCACCTTTACTCAATAATTGTCACGAGTGAGTTACTATTCAATATTTTATTTTATTGATTCAATAATTCTTTGCGTTGATATTTTATATTATTGTTGTTCAATAATTGTCACCGAACAAGATATCTCCATTATCAGATCAATAATTCATATTATTTGAATAATATTATTAGATAACATTATTGGCAATGTCTAGAAAGTTCTGTCAAGAAGAAGTTTGGTCACCTAATTGCTTGGCGCCAAGAAGGAGAAATCCTTATTGAAAAAGTCCACTCACATCCTGGGGGCTGCTGGTTGTCAATAATGTGATTCTGTAATATTATTTGTGAATAATTAATTATTGATTTATATGATGAGAAAAATATTGATTTTTATGTGGATATAAATAAAGAAAATTTTTAATGTGACAATTGTTGAAAATTAATATTTTATCTTTTTACGATAAAATAATTTATTTAAATATATTATTTTAATAATATATTAATGGTGATATTTTTACAATGAATGTGGGATATATGAATAAATGAGGAGGAAGAGTATTTTTGTTGGATTAAATATTTAACACATGTTTTGTGTGTCGGTGGACACAATTCTTGACCGAAAATTTATTATAGACTGTAAAATTGGCCGTTTGTGAATTTTGGTCAATTTATTTTTGGAATTTGGAAAAACTTCCTTCTGCAAAGTTGTAGATAATGGAATTTCCTATGGAAAATCGCGAGTTTCGAATTTTCTGATAACCGAGCTATTCTTTATGAATTGTTGAAGTTTCGGAGAATAAAATAATTTTTATTAATTTATGTGTGGGACCCACTTTTGGTTGGTGTGGAATACACATGTGTGAAATGCTATTTTGTTCAAAGATGGTGATGGTTTTCAAAGTTGGTTGGTGAAGGTTGGTGTGGAATAAGAAAAATAAAATGATATTTTATTCTTTTAGTCTCCTTTGGCGTTCTAGTATTTTCCTATAAATAGAGGGCTAAGTTAGAATTGAAAATCACACCAGAAACAAAGTTTTCTCTCTTTCTTTCTCTATATTGTCGAGCGTATTCTTGTGAGTATACTTTGAGTGTTGTTATACGGTGCGAAGTTTACATCGACTATATCCGAAATTGATAAGAAATACGGTTATTTTGAGGTAAGGATGTTGTTTCTTCTTAAATGATATTATCTTCTTCAATATCATTATGCCGAAATATTGTTACGAACTTTTTATCAATTTGGAACTTTTTCATGTCTGAGATTCTTATTCATGAGTTACTATTCACGAGTTCTTATTCACGAGTACTTATTCACGAAGCGTGAAGATGTTTTTTGTGAAATTTCTATCTTTTTTGTGTGTGGGGTTACTATTCACGTATCATGACTTTATTCACAAATACTAAGATTATTCACCGAAAAATAAAATTTTTCTCTTTTTTCCGGATGTCTTTTATGGTTACTATCTTTGATTGTATCCATGTTTTGATCTTTATTTGTGAATTCTATTTCACACTTGGTTATTATGGAGTATTATTGAATTTGGATAAACCGAAATACGAATCCCTAATATTTATCCTACATCTTCTTTGGATTCGTTCTCTAAAATGTTTTTCATCGTCTTGATCCTTAATGGTGATACTTGATGAATATCTTCTATTTGAAGGTGCAAAGATGAATGATTAAATCGACGAATCTCTTTGGCGCGTAGTGCAAAGATGAGCAGTGTTGAGATGAACATGACCAATTTGGTGATACAAATGAATATCTTTGGCACTGTAGTGCAAAGATGATTAAAGATTTATATTAATTGTTGTTACTGAGGATGAAATATTGATGATGGACTTTTAAATCTTAGAAGCGGTAGAATTCATTCTCTACGTGACTCTTCTAATGAATTGTTGTTTCACTGCGATTGTTGATCTAAAACTTGTTGTCTATTGTATTCTATCGGATGTTTCCTGTTGAAGACTAACGATAATTTGTTGTATATTATCTTAGTCATAATATTCTTTCTTTGGGCTAGTTGAGCTCACCCTTTCCTTTTTGTTCCATTTTTCTTCTCGGATAGGCGAGAATATATCGAAAGTACTAGTGGGGTATGGAATGAAGGTTCTAGAGAGTTGTTTAGTAGTTCTCACCATTTTTGTAAAATAATGTATCAATAATTATGATGGGGATTTATTTGCGTGTGGATATTGTCTAGACGACAATATCTGTATTTAAACTCACAGTTTATATGTTGTAATAATAAAGTTGTAATTATTTCTGTACCATGTATTTGGCGACTCAGAATGGGTTGGGTGGAATGGACCTATTTTGGGGGCGTCACAAAAACTGTCCATCAATGCATTACAGGCCACTGAGGACTTTTACCACATCATTTATAACATTACATGTCATGATTATACCGAATGATCCCTGGACATAGTCATACCAAGTCCATTTATGCACGTAAGCCAAAGATGACTTTCATCACAATATAAGCATGAGGGATGATGACAATGACATAATAATTCAATAAAACAAGTTCAAGAATAAATTTTAAAGATTTATAAGTTAATTTATCCTGAAATCAATTATGTCCAAATTGTCAACATGATACTACTTTGTGGAGTAAAATTCAAGAATGCTCAGAAGAATATTTTCATGAAAAGATACTGGATGAAGCGCAAATATCCAGGATATTCTACTAATTTCATGGAGTATAGAAGCCAAAACTTTAACCCACTGAGTATAATAGAATATATGAAACTGTAAATAGATTTTTGCCCACCATGCGGTAATCCACGTAAACAGATCATTTTCACAATTTAATAAGGAATGAATACGAAGGATCATTCACCATGCATGCGGTAATCCACATAGACGGAGTTATTCCAACAGAATAATAAAGAATGGAATAATGAAGAATTCACCGAGCATGCGATAGACCACACTGATAAAAGTTATTCCCAAATGAATAATAACGAATGGAACGGGTTATGCGTAATCCGCATACGCAGACAAGATATTTCACGAAATAATAAAGAATGGAATAACAACAGAAATCACCATGTATGCGGTACTTGCGATGCAGATGATTATTCAATAGAATAATAAATAATGGAACCCGGTCATGCGTAATACGCATGCAGACAAGATATTCCAATGAGAATAATAAAGAATGGAATAACAACAGAATTCACCATGTATGCGGACTTGGCATGAGGCAAAGTTATTCAATAGAATAATAAATAATGGAACCCGAATGCGTAATGTCGCACAAACAGGATATTCAATAGAATAATAAAGAATGGAATAATAGAAGAATTTCACCATATATGCGGTGCCAGATGACATATTATTCCAACATAATAATAAAGAATGGAATAATGAAGCTCTCTTCATGAATACGAAGAAATAATACCCTTACCTTAGAAAAAAGAGTATTTCAATTTGGTAGAATGAGGATATTCTTGAAGAAATTTTATACTATTTTCTATGCTCAAAACTTCTTAAAACTCTAAAGAAATATGCTCAAGATTATAGAAGAAGAATTCTCTGAATTTCTGGTGTGATTTTCCATTCTAACTAAGCATCCTATTTATAGGAGAATGGAAATGATATTATGCAATAAAATATAATATATATATATATATATATTATTTAAAATCAATAAAATAAATAACTTTATAAAAGTATTATTTTTTATATAAAAAGATTTTACTATGCAAACACTATGCAGGCACTATGCATAATAAAATATAATATATTCTATTTATAATCTAATAAAATAAATAACTTTATAAAAGTATTCTAGTTTATATAAAAAGATTTTACTATGCCAACACTATGCAGGCACTAAGCAAACACTATGCATAATAAAATATAATATATTCTATTTATAATCTAATAAAATAAATAACTTTATAAAAGTATTCATTTTATATAAAAAGATTTTACTATGCCAACACTATGCATGCACTTATGCATAATAAAATATAATATATTCTATTTATAATCTAATAAAATAAATAACTTTATAAAAGTATTATGTTTTATATAAATTTTTTTACTATGCCAATACTATGCAGCACTATACAAATACTATGCATAATAAAATATATTATATTCTATTTATAATCAAATAAAACAAAACTTTATAAAAAGTATTCATTTTATATAAAAAGTTTTACATTTTATTACATTTATACTAATAATAAAATAAAATCATCATCATTATTATAATTCACACTATTAATCGACTGTGTCATTTCCGGAAAGAGGGGCTTTCAATAAGGATTTCTCCCTATTGGTGGGCAATTAGGTGACCAAACCTCTCCTCGATGAACTTCAGACATCGTTAATATTGCAAATAATAATATTAATAACTTTGTCGTCTCAATTATTGATTTAATAATATATAAAATATTGACAATAATTGAATCAAATAACGTGAGATACTATGCAACAATTACTGTAACAATAATTGAACAAAATTGAGTGACTTCTCACATAAGCATCAATAATCAATACAGTAGTGCTACTATGCAACCACGCGTAGACATTATACTTTTAACAAGGTGTTTCAACAGATTAACGGTAAAACTTCTGTCGTTATTTTCATAAAATATTTTTGTCATTTTCTCAATTCGACAATAATTCCGTTGTGGGGTCCACTAATGATTGTGTCGTCGTACGAATATTCCTTGTTAAAACGAATATTCCCCGACCAATCGAATATAATATAACAACTTGCGTACTTTACAAAATTTATAAATATTACCCACAACTATAACATTATATCAAATCCACACCATAATATTAAAAAAATATTTCAAGAAATTTAAATCTTTATTTATAAAATTTGGGGTCTCACATCAATAAAAAGTGAGCTTAATTTTTGTGTTGCGTTTGTAGTTTCTAAAGTTTTATTGGTATCCAAGTATCCAAATGTATCATAAAATGAGTAGAATAATATGAAGGCTTTCAACATATATAAAATCTCAAACCACAATAATTTAATGAAATAATGAGATTTACTCTAGTTCATGAAAAAAGGGGAGAGGTTGTACACATGAGCTAATTAACAATTAATATAAGTTGCAAGATATATTAGAAGTATACAAAAATCTATCACAGTCTTGATAAAAAGTTTATAAAAGTCTGTTACTTATTTTATGGAGTCTATAAAAGTCATTTAAAAAAAGTCTTTAAAAGTCATTAAAATTCATAAATTCTATAAAAGTCTGTCACTTAAAAAAAGTATTTAAAAATCTTAATTGAATACACCCCCCCTAATTTTAAAAGTCAGGTTGGATAAAATAGACTATCAAACTTGGTCACTGACATCCGTTAAAAAAAAGTTAGAACAGATTTTCTTTTGACTTTGATGTTTAATTGAAAAAAATTTAAACTTCATTCTTTAAAATAGAAAATAAGTGTAAGTTCGATAGTTTTTATCATCATTTCACTTTGGTGATTCAATTGGTCCCTGTATTGCCTTATTGGTTTATTTTATTTATTCACTTTTACATTACTCAATATAAATTTATAAAGGAAAAACTAAGGATTTAACCACTGTAGTTGTTAAGTTTTACTGATTGCACCATCGAACTTTTAATTTTTTAAATTACCCCATTAAACTAATTATTATTTTAAAATTTAGTCATTCCGTTAAATTAATTGACTGTTCGTTAAATTCTTTTGACTTTTTTTCCTATGTGGCTTTTAAAAGAAAAAGGAAAAATAAAAAGAAATGACATGGCCTATTACCCAATAACCAATTCTTTAAAAAATTTAATTCTGAACCTAAAAATTCAACGTTGACTATGATCATTTCCTCTCCATTATATTACCAAGAATCAACAAAATCTAGATTAATCAGCTCCAGCGAACCAGATTACACCAAATTCAAGTCATACAAAGAAAATGAATAGTGTTAATAATTGCAGCCATTAATTTTTCATTATTGTTCTCCAATCATCAATCATCTACAAAAATTGAAACAAAATGCAAGTTTTCTCAAATTTTCATTTGCTTTCTAGAGAGAGAAAACAATCCTCCAACAACCTCAAATCGATACAAGGCACTCCATCTTCCTTCTTATATCCCATTTAATCATAGTTAAACATGAGATCTCGTCACAAATTGAAATTGAATTCATCATTCACTTGTGAAAAACTCATAAAATTGAAAGGAAACATCTGATTTTTTCCCAACTAAATTCCCACTTGGATTTGTAAACCCCAAAACTCACAAGGTTAAATGCTTAAATTGTCATTGCAACACCTGTACATGAGCATTACAATATTTTTGAAACACTATCACATGCGATCTATGGTGTCCTGCAGAGAATTCTATGAAGATCAGTTTCTCTTTAACTGAATGCGATTTTGGTAGAAACTGTGAGTTTTCTTTTTCTTTAGTACTTTGTTTGCCTAAGTCTCATGAGGAACTTTCGGTGACTCTGCTTTAGATCTGGTAGATCCAGGCACATCGAGCTACGACGATAAGGATGAGGACATAGATTAGGGTGTATAGGAGAGCGACAAGGATGACGACGAAGTAAGAGTCGACGGTTTTGAACTCTAACGAAGATGTTGTGTGACGCCCCCAAAATAAGTCCACACAACTCATTTTGAGTCGCCAAATACATGATACAGAATTCAAATACAAACTTCATTTATAAAACTATTAATTGTCGTGTACAATATGATAAAATATAAGCTGTGAGTTTCAATAAAAATATTGTCTCGTAGACAATATCCAAACTCAAATAAAATTCTCATTAAAATTATCGTCACACTATTCTACTAAATAATGAGAATTACTAAAATAACCATCTTGGACCATTAATTCACTCCCCGACTAGTCCCAGCTACGTTCTCGCCTCCTGAGAAGAACAATGGAACCAAAAGAAAAAGTGTGAGCTCAACTAGCCGATAAAGAATATTATGACTAAGATAATGTAGAACAAATTATCCTTAGTCCTCAACAGGAAAAAAATCTGATAGAATATAATAGACAACAAGTTTTAGAATAACAACTGCAACGGAAACATCAATCCATTAAAAGAGTCAAGTAGAGAATGATGTCTACTATCTTCTATGATTTAAAAATTCATCATCAATATTTTATCCTTGTAACACCAATCGATAATTATTTTCAATCAACGAATTATCTATGCACTACGGGTCAAAGATAATCGTTTGTATCACCAGTGGTCATGATTATGCCAAACACCTGTCCATCTATGCTCTACAGGCCAAAGAGGACTTTCACCATAATATAAGCATGAGGATGATGACAATGATATAAGAAATCAATCAAGTGAGATCAAGGATAAATATTAAAGAAGTTTAAGAATGTCAAATTGTCAACATGATAACTAATTGTGGAGTAAAATTTAAGAATGATATTCATGTATTAAAAATAATTTGGACAGAAAAAAACCAATTTTGTCGTGAATAGTACCCTATGAATAGTACCTTGAGTGAATAGTACCCGAGTGAATAGTACCCCAGGTGAATACTACCCGAGTGAATAGTACCCCATGAATTGAATGATAAATCTTTAATATTTATCCTTGATCTCACTTGATTGATTTCTTATATCATTGTCATCATCCTCATGCTTATATTGTGGTGAAAGTCATCTTTGGCCCATAGTGCATAGATGGAATGTTGATTCGTATGATTATGATCAGGAATTATGTATTGGTATAATCATGACCTGTAATGTTACAGACAAATGATGTGGTAAAAGTCCTCTTTGGCCCGTAGTACATAGATTGACAGTTGTTTGGCATGATTATGACCACTGGTGATACTAACGAATATCCTTGGCCCGTAGTGCATAGATAATTCGATGATATGAAATATTTATTGTTGTGTTACCGAGATAAAATATTGATGATGAACTTTTAAATCATTGAAGATAGTAGATATCATTCTCTAATTGACTCTTCTAATGGATTGCTTGTTCCGCTGCAGTTGTTGATCTAAACTTGTTGTCTATTATATTCTATCAGACTTACACTATTGAAGGCTAAGGATAATTTATTCTACATTATCTTAGTCATAATCTTTACTTGGCTAGTTGAGCTCACTCTTTTCTTTCATTGTTCTCTTTAGGAAATGAGAATATAGCTGGGACTAGTCGAAAAATAGAGTGATGGTCCAAGATGGTGGCTATAGTAGTCCTCACTATTCTATAAAATAGTGTGATAGGAATTGTAATGAGGACTTCATTTGAGTTTGAATATTTTCTACGAGACAATATTCGTATTAAAACCCAGAGCTTACGTTTTGTCGTATTTTACACGACAGTTGAAAAATGTATAAATTAAATTTGTATTTGAATTCTGTACCACGTATTTGGCGACTCAAAATGTGTTGTATGGACCTATTTTGGGGGTGTCACAAAAATAACCATATTAGACCATTACTCCACTCCCTGACTAGTCCCAACAACATTCTTGTCTCCTGTAAGGACCCATAATTGTACATGATTTTACGAATAAATTTTTTTATTTATTTAGTGTTGCTAATTATGTCGAGCATGCGGGGTATGAATTCAATAGGCTAGTTAATTTATTAGCTAAGCAGTGTAAAGAAGGTAATAATGAATATATGATCAAAATCCTATTATGACTCGTTAATAATACAGTGATTATTATAATTATATTCTGGAATATTTGGTTAAGGGTAAGTACTGATCAAATAAGGTGTAATATTAGTAAACCCTAATGATCAGTTAAGAAACCCTAATGTATGTTAATTAAGAAATCCTAATTCTAGATTTGGTAACCCTAAAACCCTAATAAGAAACCCTAACCCTAATTCTAGATTTTGTAAGACCCCGAATTTTATGAAATGAAAGTATTCAATTTTTATATTTATTAAATGGTTAAATTTATATAAGGTTAAAGTTAAGGGTGATATGTGAAAATTTTACAAAGTAAGCAAATTGATATAAAATATTCGTTGTGTCGGGAATATTCATTTGGTCGGGGAATATTCTTTTTGTCGGAGAATATCCGTACGACGACACAATCATTGGTGGACCCCACAACAGAATAACTGTCGGATATAGAAAGTGACAGAAATAACATTTTTATAAAAATAACGGCAAAACTTTTACCGTTGGACTTTTAAAATATCCGGTGATAAAAGTACAGTAATACACGTTATTGCACAGTAGTACACGGTATTGCGCAATATCTATGATTATTGATGCTTACGTAAGAAATCACTCAGTTTTATTCAATTATTGCAACAATAGTTGCTGCATAGTATCTCATATTATTGATTCAATTATTGTCACAGTATCATCTGCACAATATTTTATATTATTAAATTAATAATTGAGACAACACATTTATTCATATTATTATTTGCATTATTGTAAATGTCTAAAAAGTTCTGCCGAGGAAAGGGGTTAGGTTATCTAATTGCGCGCCAATAAGGAGAAATCTTTATCGGAAACCCCCTCTCGAGAATGATCTGGTTGTCAATATTGTAAGTTATTATATTACTGATGAATAATTGTTGAAATATTAAAAATGTATTTATTGAAGATAAGTGAATTAAAAAAGTTAGAAGGGAATAATACAAACTTGAAAAACTTTAGGGGTACCAAGGTGTAATAAGTAAATTAATCTGGATCATTGGTGGTGGTTTTAATAGTTAATCAATTTGGACCGTCGGTGGTAGTTTTAATAGTAAATCAATCTGGACCATTGGTGGTGGTTTTAATAGTAAATCAATCTGGACCGTCGGTGGTAGTTTTAATAGTAAATCAATCTGGACCATTGGTGGTGGTTTTAATAGTTAATCAACGGACCGTCGTCGGTGGTGGTTTTAATAGTAAAAATCAACTGACCGCTTTGGTGATTTTAATAGTAAATCAATTTGGACCGTCGGTTGTGGTTTTAATAGTAAATCAATATGGACCGTCGGTTGTGGTTTTAATAATAAATCAATAGGGACCGTCCATTTTAACAGTAAATCAATATGAACCATCCGTGAATAAGTTACTATTTAGTCCATTCTCCTATAAATAGAAGCTTAATTCTTCTTTCATTATCACTAATTCACTAAGACTCATAAGAGAAGCTATAAAGAGAGAAACTATAGAGAGAAAGAAGAAGAGTATTCTGCTACTTCACTATTGTAGTATCCAGTCTTCTACTAAGGTAAGGGATATTACTCTTTGTATTTGTAAGAGATGTTATTTTTTGTATGGTAAGAGATGTTATTTTCGGATGGTAAGGGGTGTTATTTATTTTGTATTCGTATGGGGTATTATTTATTGGGTACTATTCACTCGGGGTATTATTTACGGGATACTATGTAAGACCCCGAATTTTATGAAATGAAAGTATTCAATTTTCTTATAATTATTATTTTATTTCGTAAATGGTTAAATTTATAAAGGTTAAAGTTAAGGGTGATATGTGAAAATTTTGCAAAGTATGTAAGTTGTTATATAATATTCGATTGGTCGGGGAATATTCTGTTTGTCGGGGACTATCCATATGACGACACAATCATTGGTGGACCCCACAACGGAAGTATTGTCGTAGTTAGAAAACGACAGAATTATCTTTTTATAAAAATAATGGCGAACGTGTTACCGTTAAAACTGTTGAACTACCCGGTAGTAAAAAGTACGATGTCTACATGTGGTTGCATAGTAGCAATTACGATATTGATTATTGATGCTTACGTAAGAAGTCACTCGGTTATACTCAATTATTGCTACGAGAATTCACGCATCATATCTATCATATTATTGATTCAATTATTATCACAGTATCATCTGTATAATATGTTATATTATTAAATCAATAATTGAGATGGCAAAGTTATTCATATTATTATTTGCAATATTGACAATGTCTAGAAGTTACGTCGAGGAGAGATTTAGTCACCTAATTTGCGGCAATAAGGAGAAATCCTTATCAAAAAGCCCCCCTCTTTCCGAGGAGCGACACGGTTGTTAAATATTGTGAATTATAATATTAATGATGAATAAGTTCGTGTTGATTAAAGATGAAATTGATAGTTCTATTGTGTTGGAATTATTAGTGTTAGTGAAAATTGACATTTATTTCGATAATAATTAATGTCTGGAGGTTATATTGACCAATCGGGTAATTAACCGAATAAATAAATAATTAATTGCTATTAATTCACATGCTTATAACTATGTGTTCACATATGTGTACTATTGATTCATATGATTTACTATTAGGGGAGTTGGTGCAAGATTGATAATACTTGCATAACTAAGTTAAAAATGGAGGTATAGATGGAGGTACTATACTATAATTAATTTTTTTCACATGTCTAGAACTATTGATTCACATGATTTACTATTAGGGGAGGTGGTGCAAGTTTGATAATACTTGCAGAACTAAATTAAAAATGAAGGAAAATAGGAAGGTATTATACTGTAATATTTTGAGCCCCAAAATATGCAATTATCGAAACTATATTTTCCTATAAATAGAATCTCATTCTTCCTTCATTTCTCACCAATTCACTAAAGCTATAGAGCAATTATTATAGAGAGAAATTATAGAGAGAAAGAAGAAGTTTACTACCTCACTATTCCAGTATCCAGTTTCTTCTAAGGTAAGGGGTATTATTCTTTCGTATCCATGAAGAGAGTTATTTTCTTTCAATACTCGTAAGGGTTGTTATTCCATTCTTTATTATTAAGTTGGAATAACCTGTCTGTGCGAAGTAACACATACATGGTAAAATTCTTTTATTATTCCATTCTTTATTATTCTGTTGGAATATCCTGTCTGTGCGGATTACGCATGACTTGGTTCCATTCTTTACTATTTTGTTAGAATATATCACATGCATGCGGATACGCATGACCTGGTTCCATTCTTTATTATTACATTGGGAATAACACATGCATGCGGCCTATCGCATGCATGGTGAATTCTTACATTATTCCATTCTTTATTATTCATTGGAATAACTTTCGTCATGTGGATTATCGCATACATGGTGAATGATCCTTTGTATTCATTCTTTATTAAATTGTGGAAATGATCATCTCGTGGATTCTTTGCATGACGGGTGAAAATCCATTCATAGTTTCATATATTCTATTATACTCGTATGAGATATCATTTCTTTTGTACTCGTCATGGAATATCATTTTCTTTGGTATTTTTTTCTTTTACGAGTTACTTATTCACAGAGTCTTATTCACCGGTTACTATTCACTCTAGTATTATTCACTCGGGTATTCGGGACACTTTTCGTGCCGGAGTACTATTCACAAGTTACTATTCACGGGTTACTATTCACCCGATTACTATTCACTAGTATTATTCACTCGGGTATTCGAAATACTTTTTGTGTCGGGGTACTATTCACCCGAAAAATATATTTCTTTTCTGTCCAAATTATTTTTGGTACATGAATATTATTCTTGAATTTTACTCTACAAAGCAGTATCATGTTGACAATTTGGACGTTATTGATTTCTGGATAAATTAAATTATAAATCTTTAAAATTTATCCTTGAACTTGTTTTATTAAATTATTATGTCATTGTCATCATCCTAATGCTTATATTGTGATGAAAGTCATCTTCTAACTGACTTACGTGCATAGGTGGACTTGGTATGATTATGACCGAGGATTATTCGATTATAATCATGACCAGTAATGTGATGAATGATGTGGTAAAAGTCCTCATTGGCATGTAGTTCATTGATGGGATGAGTTGTTGGTATGATTATGACCATGGATTATTCGGTATAATCATGACCATTGATGATTACATGAATATCCTTGGTAGTAGTGCGGAGGATGATTTGATTTTATTTATTAAGTCGTGTCTCAAATGATAAAGTTGATGAAAAACTTTTTAAATCATAGAAGATAGTAGATTTTTACGCTCTACTTGACTCTTCAATGGATTGCTTATTTTTTGCAGTTGTGATCTAAAACTTGTTGTCTATTGTATTCTATTAGTCGTTATCTTTGTTGAAGGCTAAGGATAATTTATTCTCGCATTATCTTAGTCATAATATTTCTTCTTGGGCTAGTTGAGCTCACCCTTTCTTTCATTGTTCTCTTGTGAAATGAGAATATATTTCGGGACTTAGTCGGGGAATGGGGTGATGGTCCGGGATAAATGTCTTTAGTAGTCCTCACTATTCTGTTAAATAGTGTGACAATAAATGTAATGACGACTCCATTGAGTGTGGATATTATCTAGATGACAATATTCTTGTTTTAAAACTCTCAGCTTATGTTTTATCGTATGTTACACGACAGTTGTATAATTAAGTTGTATTTGATTTTTTTACCATGTGTTTGGCGCCCAAGATGGGTGATGTATACCTATTTTGGGGGCGTCACAGTTGGTATCAAAGCTTAGTGATATGATCCCTGGCTGAGATGTGAGACAAGAACTAGGAGGGGAGAGACGGGGAATTCCTTCGCTAGTATGACCTACCTAAGTTTATTTGGTATTTAATTGGTCGGTCAGAGTATAGGTATAATATGTGATATGTCAATTAACCCTTATTTTGTGACAATGTTTAAAAATGGCAGCTGAAAATGTTAACAATGGAGTGAATGAGACCGTTGAGACACCTTTAATCACTAACCACGTTAATGTGATGTCAAACGAAGAAGAAATTAGAGATATCTACGTGGTGAGTGAAGAACTAATAGTTACACCCGAGCTAGTCACAGAGGTAGCAGCTGAGAGTGAGGAAGAAGAGGAAGAAGAGGAACCTAAGGAGAAATTATTAGAAGAATTTAATGATCAAAATTTAGAATTACAAAATCGTATTCATGAGTTAGAAGAGCAGGCTGAAGAACGACAGGCGATCGTGGAGCAAAGAGATGCAACAATTCAAAATTATGTTACCCGATGTGCGATGCTTGAACAGAAGCACTCTTTGGTAGAGTATAAGATATTAGAACTGGAATCTGAGAATGCTATGATCAAAGTTCTGATGAAAGAAGAAGCAACTAAACGAATAAGAATAGATGATGCATTGGCAAAAGCCGCACGACGCGTTGATATTGTAGAAAAAGACGTCCGATCTAATAAGGCCAAAATAGATGAAATGGATTTCGCTTTTTGGAAAGAAATTGGGAGAATCCAACATCGAATTCGAAATTACCCTGTGCAGAACGGTCAACCCCAATTCGATATGGATCGGAGAGTAATGTTTCGAATCATGGATTAGGAATGTGACGAAGCAATTAAGGGTGGAATGTACTCTATAGCAAATTTAAGTCCAACTGGGATGGTGACGCCAAAGGATGTCCCAGACAAGTCAAATTCAGTAGTTTAAGTGAGAGCGTTTATCGAGGAACCTGAACGAAGTTATTACGGGAAGTTAATCATAAACTCTTGCAAAGTCTATACCTTATTCGATACCGGTTCTACCCACTCTTGTATTTCACCTAGATGTGTTCAACGTTTGATCTTGGCTCTTGAGAAATTAGACTTTGATTTATCTGTTGAAACTCTGTTAGGAGAAGCCTTCGTTACATCCACTATTTATAAATCTTGTTTAAATCAAATCGATACTTTTACGTTACTTGTCAATTTTATCTCTTTGAAAATACTTGCCTTTGATGTGATTTTAGGAATCGATTGGTTAACTACTCATCATGCTTTTCGTAAGGTTGTTATCTTTCATATTCTTAACCAACCTGTTATGCAAATTCAAGCAACCAAACCACTAAAGTCAATCATTGTCATATTAAGCCATAAGTAAAGAGCCCCGATCCTTTCGTTGTTGACTTCCTTGTGTGGAATGCACCGAAGCCAAACTTTCTGTAGGCGGCGTCGTGAATGACGATGGCAAGATGATAGGTATCAATGTGACGTACTATCCAAGTCTTGGATGAGAGTCACAGTTTTGAATGATATTTCTATTGTTAATAAATTTCCTGGCGTATTGTTGAAGACTTCTTGGCCTACCCCCAGAGCGTGAAATCGAATTTTGTAATGACCCCAATACAAAACCCATTTCTAAAATCCTCAAATATTTCTTCAACTAAAATGAACGTACAATGCGCCAAGGACGTTGGCTTGAGCTGTTAAAGATTACGACCATACCATTCAATATCATTGTGGAAGAGCGATCGTGGTAGCTGACGCATTGAGTAGAAGATCGTATGTGATTATGAGTGTGACGTTGTTAACACAAAAACCCATTTCGTATAACTTACAAATAATGAAGATAGAGTTAAAGACTCTAGGGACCCACGTGAAGATAACGAATGTACAATTAGAATTGACTTTAATCGATAATATTAAAGCTGCTCAAGCTACACACCCAGAGCTGATGAATATGAAGAAGAAGGTTCAAGAAGGCGTTATTCTAGAAGCAAGAATCGACGAAGCGAGTAAATCTCAACCCTCGATTTAATTGGACCATTTGAAATCCTCGATCGAGTAGGAACTGTGGTCTATAGACTCGTTTTACCACCAAGTATGTCACGTGTTCATAACGTTTTTTACGTATCGATGTTACGTAATTATAAGGACGACCCGAACCACATTATTAAATTAGAATTAGACGAGATAGAAGAAGATTTAACGTATGATGAGATACGTGTTAAAATCTTAGATAAGAAGGATCATATTCAACACTCAAAGGTTATACCTCAAGAGTTAGAATCTGAAATGAATTCAAGGTATCCTCATCATACCAGGTACGTACGTAAAATTTGAGGGCGAAATTTCATAAGGAGGGGAGATTGTAAGACCCCGAATTTTATGAAATGAAAGTATTCAATTTTTTTATAATTATTATTTTATTTCGTAAATGGTTAAAGTTAAGGGTGATATGTGAAAATTTAAAAAGTATGCAAGTTGTTATATAATATTCGATTGGTCGGGGAATATCCGTACGATGGCATAATCATTGGTGGAACCCACAACGGAAGTATTGTCGTAGTTAGAAAAGGACAGAATTATCTTTTTATAAAAATAACGGCGAAAGTGTTACCGTTAAAACTGTTGAACTACCCGGTATTAAAAAATGAATGTCTGGCGTGGTTGCGTAGTAGCACACGGTATTGATTATTGATTCTTACGTAAGAAGTCACTTTCGGTTATACTCAATTATTTGCTATAGTAAATGCGCATCATATCTCGTATTATTGATTCAATTATTGTCAAGAGTATCATCGTGACGCCCCAAAAACAGTATACATCACCCATCTTGAGTCATGGATACATGGTACATAAATTCAAATACAACTTAATTATACAACAGTCGTGTAAAATACGACAAAACATAGCTGAGAGTTTAAACAAGAATATTGTCATCTAGACAATATCCACACTCAATGAAGTCTTCATTACAATTATTATCACATTATTCCGTAGAATAGTGAGGACTACTAAAGCCATTTATCCTGGACCATCACTCCATTACCCGAAGAGAATAATGAAAAAAAAGGTGAGCTCAACTAGCCCAGTAAGAAATATTATGACTAAGATAATGCAGAATAAATTATCCTTAGCCTTCAACAGTATAACAACTAATAGAATAGAATAGACAACAAGTTTTAGATCAACAAGTGCAGCGAAAATAAGTAATCTATTAGAAGAGTCAATTAGATCATAAAATCTACTATCTTCTATGATTTAAAAAGTTTTTCATCAACTTTATCGCTGAGACTCAGCTTAATAAATAAAATCGAATCATCCCTGTACCACGGCCAAGGATATTTATGTATCATCAATGGTAATGATTATATCGAATAATCCCTGGTCATAATCATACCAACAACTGTCCATCAATGAACTACAGGCCAATGAGGACTTTTACCACATCATTCGTCACATTACGGTCATGATTATATCGAATAATCCCTGGTCATAATCATACCAAGTCCATCTATGCACGTAAGCAAAAGATGATTTTAATCACAATATAAGCATGAGGATGATGACAATGACATAATAATTCAATAAAACAAGTTCAAGGATAAATTTTAAAGATTTATAATTTAATTTATCCAGAAATCAATAACGTCCAAATTATTAACATGATACTGCTTTGTAGAGTAAAATTCAAGAATAATATTCATGTACCAAAAATAATTTGGACAGAAAAGAAATATATTTTTCGGGTGAATAGTATCCCGTGAATATTACTTCAGGAATAGTACCCCGTGAATAGTATCCCAGCATGAAAAGTGTCCCGAATACCCGAGTGAATGATACTAGAGTGAATAGTAATCGGGTGAATAGTAACCCGTGAATAGTAACTCGTGAATAGTACTTGTAAGACCCCAACTTATTATTAATGAAATTAAATTTTCTATTTATTATTTTGAAATAGTAAGGGTTGATTTGATTAATGTGGTTAGTTTATGGGTAAAAATGTAAATATTTCAAATAAGCAAGTGGTTATAAAATATTCATTGTTATTTCGGAGAATATTAGTTTGGTCGTGGAATATTCTTATTGTCGGGGAATATTAAATGCGACCAGTAGCGACCTTAATGTGGGCCCCATAATGGAAAGCGATTGGATGAAGAAAACGACAAGTATAAGTTGTTTATAAATAAGCTGCGTAGTTATTCTGAATTATCTTGTTGGAATACCCGAGTGGTTAAAAAACAAGAAAGCTTTGCAGTATTGCACCAATTATTGATTCTTACGTAAGAAGGCACTACTCAATAATTGTTACGATGAATTCTATATTCAATATTTTATTTTATTGATTCAATAATTGCTACGTTGATATTTTATATTATTGTTGTTTCAATAATTGTCACTACACAGTATTTTCATTATCAGATTAGTAATTCATATTATTTGAATAATATTATTAGATAACATTATTGGCAATGTCTAGAAAGTTCGGTCTAAGGAGAGGTTTGGTCACCTAATTGCGCGCTAGTAAGGAGAAATCCTTATTGGAAAGCCCCCTCTTTCCTGGGAACGGCCTGGTTGTCGGTATTATGATTCTGTAATATTATTTATGAATAATTAATTATTGATTATTATGATAAAGAAAATATTTATTTTATGTGGATATAGATGGAGAAAATTTTTAATGTGACAATTGTTGAAAATTGATATTTTATCTTTTCTGATAAAATAATTCATTTAAATATATTTTTATATTTTATTAATATAATAATGGTGATATCTTTACAATGAATGTGGGATATATGAATATATGAGGAGGAAGAGTATTTTTGTTACTAAAAATATTTAAAACATGTTTTTCATGTTTGTGGAACCTATTTCTTGACTGAAATTTGATTATAGCCTGTAAAATCGCCCGTTTGTGGATTTTGGTCAATTTCTGTTTGGAATTTGATAAAACTTTCTTATGAAAAGTTGTAGAGAATGGAACTTCCTATGGAAAGGACATAAGGTTTGAAATTTTCTGATAAAAGGGCTATTTTTTATGAATTATTGAAGTTCCGAAGTTCCAGAATAATTAATTTTTGAAGTTTTAATTATTTTTTTAAAGAAAAACATTTTTGGTGAGTGTCCCACATGTGATATAAATGTGTTAAATTGCTGAAATCAGATTCAAAGGTGTGCGTAAGAATTTTGATTAAAAATAATATTATTATATTAAATTTTCTGCTTTGGTGTTCTAAGCATTTTCCTATAAATAGGGTGCTTAGGTTAGAATTGAAAATTACACCAGAAATTGAAGTTTTCTCTATTTATATTATCGAGCATATTCTTGTGAGTATTTTGATATTTTGAGTGTTGCTATATGGTGCAAGTTCCTTCGGCGTTATATCTGATATTCCAGCCAGAAGTACTATTCTTTTTGAGGTAAGGGATATTTTTTTTTAAATGATATTATTTCTTGTAATATCATTATGCCGGAATATTGGTAAGATTTTTTTTGTGAAATTCTTGTCTTTTAGTGTCGGGGTTATTATTCACGTATCTGGCGACTATTCACGATATCTGATACTATTCACGAATCGGCCTTTATTCACTAAAAATTAAATTTTCATTTTGTCCAAAATATCTATTATGGATACTAGCTTTGATTGTATCCATGTTTTGATCATTCTTGAATTTTACTTCACTATGATTATTTATGAAGTACTTTTGAACTCGGATTGTTTAAAGTAGGAATCCTTAATATTTGTTCTGTTGTTTCACTGGATTCGTTTTCTTTAAAATATTTTTCATCCTCCTCAGTCCTAAATGATGATATTACTGAATATCTTTGGTCTGTAGTACAAAGATTAATGATTTTCTTATGAATATCTTTGGCCGTAGTGCAAAGATGAACATGTGTTGAGATGAACATGACCAACTGATGAATATCTTTGGCCTGTAGTGCAAAGATGAATATTTGATTCAAGATGAATATTGATTGATGTTGAGGATAAAATATTAATGATGGACTTTTAAATTCATAGATTATAGTAGATTTCATTCTCTACGTAACTCATCTATGAATTATTATTTTCATTGCAAATATTGATCTCGAAACTTGTTGTATCATTGTATTTTATCGAGATTTTTCCTGTTGAAGACTAACGATAATTTATTCTATATTATCTTAGTCATAATATTCTTCTTGGGCTTGTTGAGCTCACCCTTTTCCTTTTTGTTCCATTTTTTTTCTTCCGGGAGGCGAGAATGTAGCGAGTACTAGTCGGGGTGTGGAATGATGGTTCTAGAAGTTATTGAAGAGTCCTCACTATTTTGTAAAATAGTGTATCAATAATTGTAATGAGGACTTATTTGAGTGTTGATATTGTGCAGAAGACAATATTTGTATTTAAACTCACGGTTTATGTGTTTGTCGTATTTTGCACGACAATTGTATTAATAAAGTTGTAGTTGTTTCTGTACCATGTATTTGGCGACTCAGAATGGGTGTTGTATACCTATTTTGGGGCGTCACAGTACTCCAGCACGAAAAAGATCCCCGAATACACGAGTGAATAATACCATAGTGAATAGTAACTCATAAAAAAAATACCAAAGAAAATGATATTCCATAATGAGTACAAAAGAAATGATATCTCAGACGAGTATTGTGAAGCCCCCAAAATAGATCCGCACGACCCATTCTGAGTCGCCAGATATCACACTATAAAAATCATTTACAAACTTCATTTATACAACTGTTGAACTGTCATGCAGAATACGACCACAGTTAAACCGTGAGTTTTAATTCAAATGTATGTAACTCTCATGGTGCCTTGACCACAACCTTACAATGGTACCTTACATAAAAGTGTAGTCAATAACTGTTTAAGAAATTAAAATCTTTGGGAAGTGCTCAAGGAAACCTTCGTACATGGGAGGCCATGCGTCTAGGTTATGATAGATATCATATCTCCACAGAATTATCCTTGGTTGACCCAATAGTCCCCAAAGAAAAATAAGAAGATTGATATCATCTTCTTTCTAATGGTGAGTCTTCTCTTGACATATAATTATCTTTGTTGTCTCCAGGTGAGAATTATATTTCAAATAAACTCCAAGATTATATAGGTAGTTCTCGTAGATATACTCAGCAAGTGGATGTGCACAACCCTGTCTTATGATAACACGAGGTTGTATGTCATTAGACATCTTGTATGATAGTGGCAAAACACCCTTCCAAAGTTGGGTTCATCTCACCCTATTCGGTTCACTAAAATTAAATATCAAATGACATATATAATACGACACACTTATCTAAAGTTCTCAATAAAATTATTTCCATACTATTTAGGGAGAATCACAACAGCTATAGACCACCGTTCTATTCTCCTGTTACCCCTTTCGACCAATTTACACTCTTATTACACGAAAGGAATTGTGAAGCAAAAGAGTGAGCATAACTAGCCCAGTAAAGAATATCATGACTAAAGATAATTAAATTATCATTAGCTTTCATCAATAATAAATCGTAGATTTAGAACATATGGTAGATGATAAAACTTTTCAACCATAGTTGCAATGTGAACGAAGCAATCCATTAAAGAGTCAAATAGACCATAAGGTCTATTATCTTCTCCATGTTAAAAGTCCACCAACAATGTTTTATCCACCGTAACATCAATCAAGCAGTTCATCCACAATCATATGAATAACTCATAATCATAATTGTGGTTCTAAATTCCTCTTCGCACCCAGGACGAAGATAATTTTCCTCACCTATCTTCACCTGAAACATCAAAAATACTGGTTATACCAAATCACAATTCCTGCTCATAATCATACTAATAAATTCATCTTTGCACTACGGCCAAGATATTCATTAACAATTCATCTTTGCACTACAGGCCATAGACATACAACTGTATTTTAAAAGAGTCAAGTAGAGCATGATATCTACTATCTTTTATGAATTAAAAGTGTATAATCAATATTTTATCGCTGAGACTCAGTTTAATAAATAATCCACATCATCGAATCATCCCTGCACTGCGGCCAAGGATATTCATGTAATCATCAATGATCATGATTATATTGAATAATCCCTGGTTATAATCATACCAATAACTGTCCATCAATGTACTATGGGCCAATGAGGACTTTTACCACATCATCTATAACATTACGGGTCATAATTATATCGAATGATCCCTGGTCATAATCATACCAATAAACAGTTCATCTATGCACATAAGCCAAAGATACTCATTGACTTTCACCACAATATAAGCATGAGGATGATGACAATGATATAAGCATTAATCAAATGAAATCAAGGATAAATATTAAAGAATTTAAATTTATCCAAATATTATCAATCACTTAATAAATTCACAATCTAATATTATTAATATTATAATAATTAATCATTTCTTAAACTTATAAATAATTTATTTCAATTGTTTACACTTTACCAAATAATGCATTTTAATCATTCAAAAATGCCATACTCATAAGATTTTATCACCAATGATCAAATCCCTCATCAAAAATCTGCATATACTCTATATAGGATTCCCAAGCCATAAAATCCTATTTTTCAATTTTGTTACTTTACATAACATATTTAATTCATTTACTTATAACTAGTTTATTTTATGAAAAACACCAAATCAGTCCCAAAAATATTTCTTTTCTGAGATTTAGCAGAATATAGTCCCATATTGAACATATATTTTCTCAGAATTTTTAAAATTCATTTACTATTTTTCATATGGCCAAAACTGCCGAATATTTAGACATTTATCATAAATTGTACTTTTATCCAAAAATTCCGAAATTTACAGGGTCTACTCTTGTTATATACATGTACTCCCAATAAAATTTTGACCAATTTTAGAGTTAACCACAAGGAGTTATAAGGGTTTATTTTTAAAATAGTATTTTCCTATAAAATACATAACTCTTAATCTATACATCCAAAAATCGCCATTTTTGGACACAATCTAGAAAACTCATCAAATTATCATTACAAATTTTTTCAGAATTTTTGAGGGTCGGAAAAATTACGAAACTGCAAATGAATTTTCACCCGTCATGCGGTAATCCACGTAGATAGATCATTTCCACAATTTAATAAAGAATGAATACAAAGGATCATTCACTATGTATGCGGTAATCCACATAGAAAGGTTATCCCAACAGAATAATAAAGAATAGAATAACAGAAGAATTCACCATGCATGCAGTAGTCCACATAGACAGGTTATTCCAACAGAATAATAAAGAATGGAATAACAGAAGAATTCACCATGCATGCGATAGACCGCACAGACAGGTTATTCTAACAGAATAATAAATAATGGAACCAGGTCATGCATAATCCGCACAGACAGGATATTCCAACAGAATAATTAAGAATGGAACCAGGTCATGTGTAATCCGCACAGACATGATGTTCCAACAGAATAATAAAGAATGGAATAATAGAAGAATTTCACCATGTATGCAATTGCCCATTATAGGCAAAGTTATTCCAACATAATAATAAAGAATGGAATAACAATAGCTCTCTTCATGAATACGAAAGAAATAATACCCCTTACTATAATAATAATATCTCTTACTTTAGAAGAAAACTGGATACTGAAATAGTGAGGTAGCAGACTTCTCTTCTTCTTTCTCTCTATAATTTCTCTCTATATTAATTGCTCTATAGCTTTAGTGAATTGGTGAGAAATGAAGGAAGAATGAGCTTCTATTTATAAGAAAATATAGTTTCGATAATTACACATTTTGGGGCTCGAAATATTACAGTACAATACCTTTAACTTTTCTTTCATTTTTAATTTAGTCCTGCAAGTATTATCAAACTTGCACCAGCTCCCCTAATAATAAATCATGTGAATTAATAGTTCATTCATGTGACTTAATAGTTATAATCATGTGAAAATATAAATTACAGTATAGTACCTCCATCTATACCTCCATTTTTAACTCAGTCATGCAAGTATTATCAATCTTACACCAACTCCCCTAATAGTACATGAATGTGAATCAATGTACACACATGTGAACAAATAGTTATAATCATGTGAATTAATAGTAATTAATTGCTCATTTATTCGATTAATTACCCGATTGGTCAATATAACCTCCAGACATCAATTATTATTGAAATAAATGTTGATAATTGCACGTTTTGGGGCTCGAAATATTATAGTATTGTGACGCCCCCAAAATAGGTATACATCACCCATCTTGAGTCGCCAAATACATGGTACAAAATTCAAATACAACTTAATTATACAATAGTCGTTTGAAATACGACAAAACATAATCTAAGAGTTTTAATAAGAATATTGTCATCTAGACAATATCCATACTCAATGGAGTCCTAATTACATTTATTGTCACACTATTTAACAGAATAGTGAGGACTACTAATGTTATCATCTGGACCGTCACTCCGTTCCCCGACTAGTCCCGGCTACGTTCTCATTTCTTGAAGAGAACAGTGAAAGAAAGGGTGAGCTCAACTAGCCCAGTAAGAAATATTATAACGAAGATAATGCAGAATAAATTATCATTAGTCTTTAACAATGTTAAACTGATAAAATACAATAGACATCAAGTTTAACTGCAGCAGGATAAGCAATCCATTAGAAGAGTCAAGTAGAGCATGATTTTGATGCCCCCAAAATAGGTATACATCACCTATTCTGAGTCGCCAAATACATGGTACAGAATACAAATACAATCTTAAATATACAACATGAGTTGTGAGTTTTAATACAAATATTATCTTCTAGACAGTATTCAAACTCAAAATAAGTCCTCAATACATTTATTAACACACTATTTCATAGAATAGTGAGGACTACTAATGCTATCATCTGGACCGTCACTTCGTTCTCCGACTAGTCCCTGCTACGTTCTCATTTCCTGAAGAGAACAATGAAAGCAAAAGGGTGAGCTCAACTAGCCCATTAAGAAATATTATGACTAAGATAATGCAAAATAAATTATCATTAGCCTTTAACAGTGTTAAACTGATACAATATAACAAACATCAAGTTTAACTGCAGCGGAATAAGCAATCCATTAAAAGAGTCAAGTAGAGAATAAAATCTACTATCTTCTATGATTTAAAAGGTTTTTCATCACTTTTATCGCCGGGACTTAGCTTAATAAATAATCCACATCATCCCAAGCACTTTTCTGCCAAGGATATTCATTAGTATCACAACCACAAATTATCCATGCACTACGGGCCAAGGATATTCGTGTATTCATCAATGGTCATGATCATGCCATAAAACAATTCCTCTTTGCACCCTTGGCCGAAGAGAATCCATAGCCATAATCATACCAAAAACTGTCCATCAATGCACTACGGGCTAGTGAGGACTTTTTCCACATCATTTATAAGATTACGGTCATGATTATACCGAATAATCCCTGGTCATGATTATACCAAGTCCATCTATGCACTACAGGCCATAGATGACTTTCAACATAATATAAGCATGAGGATGATGATAATTCAATAAAACAAGTTCAAGAATAAATTTTAAAGATTTGTAAGTTAATTTATCCTAAACTCAATAACGTCCAAATTGTCAACATGATACTGCTTTGTGGAGTAAAATTCAAGAATGCTCAGAAGAATATTTCCATGAAAAGATACTGGATGAAGCACAAATATCCAGGATATTCTACTAATTTTATGGAGTATAAAAGCCAAAACTCTAACCAACTGAGTATAATAGAATATATGAAACTGCAAATGAATTTTCGCCCGCCATGCGGTAATCCACGTAGACAGATCATTTCCACAAGTTAATAAGGAATGAATATAAAGGATCATTCACCATGCATGTGGTAATCCACATAGACATGTTATTCCAACATAATAATAAAGAATGGAATAACAGAAGAATTCACCAGGCATGCGATAGGCCGCGATAGGCAAAGTTATTCCCAACAGTAATAATAAAGAATGGAACCAGGTCATGCGTAATCCGCACCAAGCGAGGATATTCCAATTGAATAATAAATAATGGAACTGTGTCATTAAATGCGTAATCCGCTTGCAGACGGGATATTTCAAATGAATAATAAAGAATGGAATAATGAGAAGAATTTCACCATGTATGCGGTACTTAGCATGTAGGCGAGTTATTTCAACATAATAATAAAGAATGGAATAACAGAAGAATTTCACCAAGTATAGGGTAGTCCGCGTATACAGGTTATTCCAACAGAATAATAAAGAATGGAATAATAGAAGAATTTCACCATGTATGTAGCACTTCGCATAGACATGTTATTCCAACATAATAATAAAGAATGAAATAACAGAAGAATTTCACCAAGTATAGGGTAGTCCGCGTATACAGGTTATTCCAACAGAATAATAAAGAATGGAATAACAGAAGTTTTCTTCATGAATACGAAAGAATAATACCCCTTACGAGTACAACAAATAATATCCCTTACCTTAGAAAAAACTGGATATAGGAGTAGTGAAGTAGCAGAATACTTTTCTTATTTCTCTCTATAGTTTCTCTCTCTAGAGTTACATTGAATTAAGTAACAAATAATGAAGGAATGAGCTTTATTTATAGGAGAATGGGTGAATAGTAACTAATTCATGAACGGTCCAGATTGATTTACTTTTTAAGCAGACGGTCCATATTCAATTACTACTACCTTTATTAATAAAATATTCTAATAAAACAAAATCTTTTAAATAAAATATAATATATTCTATTTATAATCTAATAAAACGAATAACTTTATAAAAGTATTTTGTTTTATATAAAATTTTTTACCTATGCAAATACTATGCAGCACTATGCATATTATATATTCTATTTATAGTCTAATAAAATGAATAACTTTATAAAAGTATTACATTTTATATAAAAGATTTTACTATGCAAATACTATGCGCATACCTTTATACAAACACTATGCATAATATAATATTATATATTCTATTTATAGTCTAATAAAACGAATAACTTTATAAAAGTATTCTGTTTTATATAAAAAGATTTTACTATGCAAACACTATACAGGCACTATGCAAATACTATGCATAATAGAATATTATATATTTTATTTATAGTCTAATAAAACGAATAACTTTATAAAAGTATTCTGTTTTATATAAAAAAATTTCTATTTTATTACATTTATAATAATAATAAAACAAAACTTATCACCTTTATTATAATTCACAATATTAATCGACCAGGTCATTCCCAAGAAAGAGGGAGCTTTCCAATAAGGATTTCTCCCTATTGGCGCGCAATTAGGTGACCAAACCTCTCCTTGGCAGAACTTCTAGACATCGTTAATATTGCAAATAATATTATTAATAACTTTGTTATCTAAATTATTGATTTAATAATATATAAAACATCGACAATAATTAAATCAAATAACGTGATATAATATGCAATAATTACTATAACAATAATTAAACAAAATTGAGTGACTTTTCACGTAAGCATCAATAATCAATACCGTGTGCTACTATGCAACCACGCGTATTCCTGTACTTTAACAAAGGTGTTTCAAACAGATTAACGATAAAACTTCGTAGTTATTTTCATAAAAATATTTTTGTCGTTTTCTCAATCCGATAATAATTCCGTTGTGGGGTCCACCAATGATTGTGCCATCGTATGAATATTCTCTGTTAAAATGAATATTCTCCGACTAATCGAATAGTATATAACAACTTGCGTACTTTGCATTTATAAATATTACCCACAACTATAACATTATATCAAATTTACTCCATAATTTTGAAAAAATATTTCGAGAAAATTAAATCTTTATTCGTAAAATTTGGGATTTTACAATGATATCTACTATCTTCTATGATTTAAAATGTTTTCATCAATTTTTATCGCTGAGACTCAACTTAATAAATAAACCAATCATCGAGTCATCCCGGCACTACGGGCCAAGGATATTTATTAAATCATCAATGGTCATGACTATTCCGAATAATCCCTGGTAATAATCATACCAAAAACTGTCCATCAATGCACTACAAGCTACTGAGGACTTTTACCACATCATTTATAACATTACAGGTCATGATTATACCAAGAATAATCCTCGGTCATAATCATACCAAGTCCATCTATGCACGTAAGCCAAAGATGACTTTCATCACAATATAAGCATGAGGATGATGACAATGACATAATAATTCAATAAAACAAGTTCAAGAATAAATTTTAAAGATTTATAAGTTAATTTATCTTGAAATCAATTAAATCAAATTGTCAATATGATACTACTTTGTGGAGTAAAATTCAAGAATGCTTAGAAGAATATTTCCATGAAAAGATACTTGGGATGAAGCTTGAAATATCCGAGGATATTCTACTAATTTCATGGAGTATAGAAGCCAAAACTTTAACCAAATGAGTAACATAGAATATATGAAACTGCAAATGTTTTTTCACCCGTCATGCGGTAATCCACGTAGACAGATCATTTCCACAATTTAATAAGGAATGAATATGAAGGATCATTCACCATGCATATGATAATCCACATAGACAAAAGTTATTCCAATGTAATAAATAAGAATGGAACTAGGTTATGCGTAATCCTACATACGAGGATATTCAATGTAATAATAAAGAATGGAATAATGAAGAATTCACCATGCATGCGATAGAACACACGCATGAAGTTATTCCAATAGAATAATAAAGAATGGAACCAGTTCAGTGTAATACGCATGCATGTGAGGATATCCAAATGTAATAATAAAGAATGGAATAACAAAGAATTCACCATGCATGCAATAGATCCTATTGCAGACGTGTTATTCCAACAGAATAATAAAGAATGGAACCGTGTCTAGCGTAATCACATGCAGCACAGGATATTCATGAGAATAATGAAGAATGGAATAATGAATAATTTCACCATGTATGCGGTACTTCAGATGTATGAAAAGTTATTCCAACATAATAATAAAGAATGGAATAATGAAGAATTTCACCATGTATGCGGTACTTCAGATGTAGACAAAGTTATTCCAACATAATAATAAAGAATGGAATAATGAAGCTCTTCATGAATACAAAAGAAATAATACCCCTTACCTTAGAAAGAAATTAGATACTGGAGTAGAGAGGCAGCAAACTTCTCTTATTCTTTCTCTCTTTAATAATTGCTCTATAACTTTAGTGAATTGGTGAGAAATGAAGGAAGAATGAACTTCTATTTATAGGAAAATATAGTTTCGATAATTGCACGTTTTGGGGCTCGAAATATTACAGTACAATACCTTCAACTTTTCTTTCATTTTTAATTTAGTCATGAAAGTATTATCAAACTTGCACCACCTCCCTTAATAGTAAATAATGTGAATCAATAGTTCAATCATGTGAATCAATAGTTATAATCATGTGAAAATACGAATTACAGTATAGTACCTCCATCTATACCTCCATTTTTAACTTAGTCATGCAAGTATTATCAATCTTGCACCGAACTCCCCCTAATAGTACAAGAATGTGAATCAATAGTACACACATTTGAACAAATAGTTATAATCATGTGAATTAATAGCAATTAATTACTCATTTATCCAGTTAATTACTCCATCGGTCAAAGATAACTTCCAAACATCAATTAATATCGAAATAAATGTCGATTTCCACTAACACTAATAATTCCAACACAATGGAACTATCAATTTCATCTTTAATCAACACGAAATTATTCATCATTAATATTATAACTCATAATATTTAACAAACCGTGTCGCTCCTCAGGAAAGAGGGGCTTTCAGATATGGACTTCTCCTTATTAGTGCGCAATTAGATGACCAAAACCTCTCGATGTGAACTTCTAGACATTGTAAATATTATAATTTAATAATATAAATAACTTTGTCATCTCAATTATTGATTTAATAATATAATATATTATGCGATGATAATCTCGTGACAATAATCGAATCAATAATATGAGAGAGATATGATGAAATTCTTATGAAAGTAATAATTGAGTATAACCGAGTGACTTTCATGTAAGCATCAATAATCAATACCGTGTGCTACTTATGCAACCACGCCAGTATTCTTGTACTTTTACTACACGGTAGTTCAACGGTTTAACAAAGAAAACTTCTAGTTATTTTTATAAAAAGATAAGTATGTTGTTTTCTTACTACGACAATACTTCCGTTGTGGGGTCCACCAATGATTGTGTCGTCGTATGAATATTCCCTGACCAATCGAATATTATATAACCACTTGTTTACTTTGTAAAATTTGTAATTATTACCCACAACTATAACATTATATCAAATCAGCACCATAATATTCAAAAATATATTTCGAGAAAATTATTCTTTATTCATAAAAGTTGTGGTCTTACAAGTATAATAACGTCCTCTTTTCCTTTAATTTTAATTTAGTCTTGCAAGTATTATCAAACTTGCACCACCTCCCCTAATAGTAAATCATGTGAATCAATAGTTCTAGACATGTAAAAATACGAATTACAGTATAGTACCTTCAACTATACCTCTATTTTTAACTTAGTCATGCAAGTATTATCAATCTTGCACCAACTCCCCTAATAGTAAATGAATATGAATCAATAGTACACACATGTGAAAATAGTTATAATCATGTGAATCAATAACAATTAATTGCTTTCATTTATTCGGTTAATTGCAGATTGGTCAATATAACCTCCAGACATCAAATATTATCGAAATAAATGTCGATTTTCACTAACACTAATAATTCCAACACAATGGAACTATCAATTTCATCTTTAATCAACACGAACTTATTCATCATTAATATTATAATTCACAATATTTAACAACCGTGTCGTTCGAGAAAGAGGGGCTTCCGATAAGGATTTCTCCTTATATTGGCGCATGCAATTAGGTGACCAAACCTCTCCTCGATGAACTTAGACATTGTCAATATTGCAAATAATAATATGAATAACTTTTTAGTCTCAATTATTGATTTAATAATATAACATATTATGCAGGATAATCTTGTGACAATAATTGAATCAATAATATGAGAGATATGATGTAGCAATTACTGTAGCAATAATTGAGTTTAATTGAGTGACTTCTTACGTATGCATCAATAATTAATACCGTGTGCTACTATGATACCACGCATATTGCTGTACTATTACCATCGGGTATTTTATGACTACTTGCTTACTTTGCAAAATTTTTAAATATCACCCTTAACTTTAAACTTTTATCAATTTAACTATTTACCAAAATAGAAAAATTGAATACTTTTATTTCATAAAATTCAGGATCTCACAATCTCTCCCCCTTATGAAATTTCGCCCTCGAAATTTACGTACCTGATAGTTCGAAGAGATGAGAATACCTTGCTTTCTTTTTCAGATTGTACCTTCCCGGTTATTTTCTCTCTATCATGATTTTCCCATTTCTCATCTCCTGTATTTCAGATATCATTCTAGAATATAGTTTTAAAATAAGGGTTAATTGATATGCCACATATTATCCCTATAATCTGACCGACCAATTAAATACCAAATAAACTTAGGTAGGTCATACTAGCAAAGGAATTCCCCATCTCTCCCCTCCTAGTTCTTGTCTCATATCTCAGCCAGGGATCATATCACTAAGTTTTGATACCAACTGTGACCCGCATCCAAGACTTGGATAGCACCTCACAATGATACCTATCAACTTGCCACCATTACTCACACGGCGTCCCCTACGGAAAGTCTGGGTTCGGTGCATCCCAAGACTTGGAAGTCACCGGATAAAGGCTCGGGGCTCTTTTCTATGGCTTTGATACCAACTGTTACGCCCCCAAAACAGGTATACATCACCCATCTTGATTTGCCAGATACATGGTATATAAATTCAAATACAACTTAATTATACAACTGTCGTGTAAAATACGACAAAACATAGATGAGAGTTTAAACAAGAATATTGTCATCTAGACAATATCCATACTCAATGAAGTCCTCATTATAATTATTATCACATTATTCTGTATAATAGTGAGGACTACTAAAGACATTTATCCTGGACCATCACTCCATTTCCCGACTCGTCCCAGCTATATTCTCATTTCCTGAAGAGAATAATGAAAGAAAAGGGTGAGCTCAACTAGCCCAGCAAGAAATATTATGACTAAGTTAATGCAGAATAAATTATCCTTAGCCTTCAACAGTATAACAATTGATAGAATACAATAGACAACAAGTTTTAGATCAACAACTGCAGCGGAAATATGCCATCCATTAGAAGAGTCAATTAGAGCATAAAATCTACTATCTTCTATGATTTAAAAAGTTTTTCATTAACTTTATCACTAAGACTCAGCTTTATAAATAAAATCGAATCATCCCTGCACCACGGCCAATGATATTCATGTAATCATCAATGGTCATGATTATACCGAATAATCCCTGGTCATAATCATACCAACAACTGTCCATCAATAAACTACATGCCAATGAGGACTTTTACCATATCATTCGTCACATTACTACCATGATTATACAAGAATAATCACGAGTCATAATCATACCAAGTCCATCTATGCACGTAAGCCAAAGATGACTTTAATCACAATATAAGCATGAGAATGATGACAATGACATAATAATTCAATAAAACAAGTTCAAGGATAAATTTTAAAGATTTATAATTTAATTTATCCAGAAATCAATAACGTCCAAATTTTCAACATGATACTGCTTTGTAGAGTAAAATTCAAGAATAATATTCACGTACCAAAAATAATTTGGACAGAAAAGAAATATATTTTTCGGGTGAATAGTACCCCATGAATAGTACTTCGAGAATAGTACCCCGTGAATAGTACCCCGGCACGAAAAGTGTCTTGAATACCCGAGTGAATGGTACTAGAGTGAATAGTAACCCATAAATTGTAACTCGTGAATAGTACTCCAGCACGAAAAGTATCCCAAATACCCGAATGAATAATACTAGAGTGAATAGTAACTCGTGAATAGTAACTCATAAAAAAAACACCAAAGAAAATAATATTTCATGACGAGTACAAAAGAAATGATATCTCAGACAAGTATAATAGAATATACGAAACTGCAAATGGATTTTCACCCGCCATGCGGTAATCCACGTAGACAGATCATTTCCACAATTTAATAAGGAATGAATACGCAGGATCTTTCACCATGCATGCGGTAGTCCACACAGACAGGTTATTTCAACAAAATAATAAAGAATGGTATAACAAAAGAATTCACCAGGCACGCGATAGATCGCACAGATAGGTTATTCCAACAAAATAATAAAGAATGGAACCAGGTTTTGCGTAATCCGCACAGACAGGATATTCCAATAGAATAATAAAGAATGGAACCAGGTTATGCGTAATCCGCACAGACAAGATATTCCAACAGAATAATAAAGAACGGAATAACAACAGAATTCACTAGGCATGCGATAGACCGCACAGGGGGGGAGACCCCCCCTTGGACCCCCCGTCGTAGCGCACAATGGTCGTGTCCCCTATATTTTACATATAGTTTTCTTTAATTATATATAAATTGTTATGTGCTTATTGTGATATGCATGGTGCACAGTTATGGCCTTTTGACCCATAGCTTAGTGGTTTTTGGTTTTGAAATACGGCTTGCATGTCGTGCATTTCTATAATTCTAATGTAATATTCTCTTCTCATCTAAATCCCCTCGAATGTAACTTGAGGTTTCTTTATGTCATGTAATAATCTATAATTGATTAAGATGTCAAGATGGAGAACACAATGGAAAGATGATGATGGAGAGGAGGCGCATGCTAGAGGAAGATCCAAGGAAGTTATTTATTTTAAGATCTTTTACCACCTTAGATTGACCTTCAATCTTTCATTAGCTTGAAAAGATTGGACGAGTGGATTGGGCCATAAGCGTGACACATTTAATTTTGCACTTTATTTATGCTTGTATGTGATATGATATGATTAATAATGTGCATGCTTAACAAGATTAAAATTGGTGAGATCTAAATTAATAAAATCCCTCATTAAATTATTAAGTCTAAATCAGATGCCTTCCAATGAATAACACTCATCAAGACCTTGATCAATAGATGTAGGTTTGCCAAAACAAAGTACCCTATTTATCTAGGTAAGATGCGATAGAATAATTGTGATATCCAAACTATTAAAATCATTGGGCTGACTTAACTAAGTTATCTCAATAGGATTGTGGACTTAGAGGCATAGAGTTTGGTTGGTACCATTAGATGGACTAGAAACAAATGTTGTTTACCAAACTATCCGGGAGTTATATATGATATAATTGACAAAGGGTTGTCTACCTAAATAATTATGTTTTGAGAGAATAGCCAAAGCTAACTTAAGGCATAATGAAATATGGATCTTGGCTCACTAGAAAGATTTAATAGAAAATGCTTCCGAATTAATGGTGAGGGCTATTAATTTGAATAAAATAGTGAGAGGTATATTTTGAATGTACTATTATCAATTATATAATATCAACTCGTAATTTGACTTATTATTGTTGCACTTATAAATTGTAGATATCAAATGGCAAACAACAACAACACAAATAGTCTTTCATTACGATCAATCCTTGAAAAGGACAAGCTAAGTGGAATTAATTTCCTTGGCATAGGAACTTGAGGATTGTCCTCAAACAAGAGCGTAAGCTATATGTCCTGATGGGCCCATTCTCGCAAAGACTGTTTGTCATCGCACTACGTGCGCGAAGAGCATAATGCTTACAAGAAGCATCAAGATGATGCTCTGGATGTGAGTTGTGTCATGCTAGCAACCATGAACGTTGAGCTTGAAGAAACATGAGTTGATGGATGCTTATGAGATGATCGAGCATCTCAAGAAATTGTTGAAAGGGCATGCTCGACAGAGAGGTATGATACAAGCAAGGCGTTGTATCACCGCAAAATGGGTGAACGTGATCCGGTTGGTCCACATGTCTTTGAAAATGATTGGGTATATTGAGTACCTTGATAGGTTGGGTTTTCCAATCACTCGGAAGCCCAAACCGACCTTGTTTTGCAATATTTGAGCGACAACTACTCTCAATTTGTTATGAACTATCTTATGAATGAAATTGAGAAACCCCTCATCGAGTTGTTGAGCATGTTAAGAAATCGCTGAGAACAACATGAAAAAGGTAGGACCCAGCTCCCATAATGACGGTGCAAAAGGGAATGCTAAGGGAAATTGGAAAGAAAAGAAGAAGATAGGATCTAAATCTTTTGCCAAACCCAATTCCAAAACCAAACAGCTTTAAAACCTAAAGGTGGGGTGGCTAAAGAAGGTGAATGTCACTACATGGGAAAACACGGACCTTTGAAAAGGAATTGTCATGCTTATCCGGAAGAAGTGAAGAAAAGAAAAGGAAGTACGACTTCCGATTCGTGTATATATGTTATAGAAGTCAACTTATCTACTTTACATCATGGGTATTGGATCTTGGATGTGGTTCTCACATTTGTGTTAATGTGCGAGGGACTCAGAAGGAGTAGAACTTTAAGCGAAAAGGAGAGGTTGACCTACGAGTTGGAAATAGAGCAAAAGTTTGCCTTTGGCCGTAGGAACTTATCATTTATCTTTGCCCTTTGGGCTAGTTTTAGAATTAGAAGATTGTTATTTTGTTGTACGCTATAAGCAAAAAACATTATTTCTGCTTTCTTGTTTGGACAAAAAGGTTTTCATTTATAATAAAGAACAATCGTTGTTTGTTTTACTTAAATGATATTTGTTATGGTGTTGCACAATTGTTTAACGGTCTCTATATTCTTGATTTAGAAATGCCTATCTATAACATAAATACAAAATGATTTAAATCAAATGATTCAAATCCGACATATCTCTCGGCATCATCGTTTAGGCCATATAAATGAGAAACGATATCCAAACTCCATAAAGATGGGTTCTTGGATTCATTTGATTTTGAATCATATGAGAAATGCGAGTCTTGTTTATTAGGCAAGATGACTAAAGCCCCTTTCATTGGACACGTTGAGCAAGCTAGCGATATTTTGGGACTTATACATAGTGATGTATGTGGACCCATGAGTTAGATTAGCAAGAGGTAGGTTTTATTACTTCATTACATTTCTTGATGACTTTAGTAGATATGGATATGTATATCTTATGAGACACAAAACCGAATCCTTTGAAAAGTTCAAGGAATTCAAGAATGAAGTTCAAAACCAATTTGGCAAAAGCATAAAAGCCCTTCGATTCGATCGAGGAGGTGAATACTTAAGCCAAGACTTTGATGACCTTCTAAAGGAGTGTGGTATTACATCACGACTCACTCCACGGAACACCGCAATAGAATGGTGTATCTCGAGAGGAGGAATCGAACCTTGTTGGACATGGTACGATCAATGATGAGTCATGCGAGATCTTCCAATAAGCTTACGGGGTCATGCCCCTAGAGGCAATTGCATTCACACTTAATCGTGTTCCTACAAAGCGGTTCGAGAAGACACCATATGAAATGTGGGTTGGGAAACGCCCTAGATATGTCGTTCATGAAGATTTGGGGTTGCGAGGCGTCAGTAAAACGTCCCTCAATTCGACAAGCTCGGACCCAAATCGACAAATGTAATTTTGTGGGATACCCAAAGGAAACAAAAGGGTATTATTTCTACAAACCTTCCGAGAACAAAGTGGTTGTTGTTCGAACTGGTATTTTTCTAGAAAGAGAATTTGTCTCTAAAGGAAAAGCGATTGGGAGGAAAGTAGAACTCGAAGAAATTCGAGAACCACAAAATATCATTGAACTCGAAGTTGGAACATGAGCAGAACCACAAGAAATTGTGGAAAGTGAACTCGCTCAAATTACACAAGTCATTCGTAGATCTGGTAGGACATGCCAAGAGCCTGAGAGATATTATGGATATCTTCTGACTCAAAACGGCGATGTGATGCTCATAGATCAAGATGAACTTGCTTCCTACCAAGAAGCTATGAATGGACCAGATTCTGAGAAATGGCTTGAAGCCATGAAATCGAGATGGACTCCATGTATACTAACCAAGTATGGACTCGGTTGATCCACCAGAAGGGGTAAAACCAATCGGTGCAAGTGGGTTTTCAAGAAGAAAACCGATATGGATGGTAATGTACAAACCTATAAAGGCCGACTGGTAGTAAAAGGTTTCAAACAAATTCAAGGTGTTGACTATGATGAAACCTTCTCTCCAGTGGAAATGGTTAAATCCATCAGGATCTTACTTGCTATTGCAGCTTTTTATGATTACAAAATCTGGCAGATAGATGTCAAAACTGCTTTCCTTAACGGAAATCTCCTTGAGGATGTGTATATGACACAAACTGAGGGTTTTGTCACCCAAAGGATCTTTGGAAAGGTATGTAAGTCGCAATGATCCATTTATGGATTGAAGTAAGCCTCTCTGAGTTGGAATCTTCGATTTGATGAAGCAGTCAAAGAATTTGGCTTTATTAAAAATGAAGATGAACCTTGTGTATATAAGAAGGTTAGTGGGAGTCACATTGTATTCCTAGTATTATATGTTGATGACATATTAATTATTGGGAATGACATTCCTTCCTTACAGTGTCAAAAACATGGTTAGGAAAATGTTTCTCCATGAAAGATTTGGGCGATGTCGCTTACATTTTAGGTATCAAGATCTATAGAGATAGATCAAGAAAAATGCTCTACCTAAGTCAAAGTACATATATTGATAAAGTGTTGAAACGGTTCAAAGATGCAAGAGGCGTAAAAGAGGAAACTTACCCGTGACTCATGGTGTAAAGATCTCTAAGGCCCAATGTCCTAAATCACAAGATGATGAGGAGCGTATGAGAAAGATCCCTTATGCTTCAGCAATTGGATCTATCATGTATGCAATGATATGTACTCGTCCGGATGTCTCGTATGCTTTGAGCATGACGAGCAGATACCGGTCGAATCCAGGTGAAGGTCACTGGACATCAGTCAAGAATATCCTCAAGTACCTGAAAAGGACTAAGGATTCATTCTTGGTATATGGAGGTGAAGACGAACTAGCAGTAAAGGGTTACACAGATGCTAGTTTCCAGACTGACAATGATGACTATAATTCTCGATCGGGTTTTGTGTTTTACCTTAATGGTGGTGTTGTTAATGGAAAAGTTCAAGCAAGAGCGATGGTCGATTCTACAACAGAGGCCGAGTATATTGTTGCTTTAGTGCAAAATGCAAGGAGGTCAGATGGATTAAAAGTTCATCATCGAACTTGGTGTTGTTCCAACCATTGTTGATCCCGGTGTTTCTATCTTGTGATAATAATGGAGCCATTGCATGTGCTAAGGAACCCGGATCTCACCAACGATCCAAGCATATACTTAAAGGTACCATCTCATCCATGAAATCATTGATAGAGGAGATGTACATATAGGAAGAGTGCCAACAGATGATAATGTTGCGAGATCCACTAACCAAGGCTTTGTCGCAGCAGGCTAACGCAGCGGTCACACTAGTTCCATGGGTATTAGATACATGAGTGATTGGCTTTTAGTGCAAGTGGGAGACTGTTAGAGTTTATCCCCTAGAGGCCAATTATTTGATATAATTGCTTAACGTTTTGATATTATATTTGATTGAATAAATATATAATTTTATTATGGTTTTATTTACTGCGTAATATAATTGTTAACATAATAAAATTCCTTAGAATAGTGATACAAATTATATAGTTTCAAGTATGTGACTTGAACATGAGATTATATATTACCATTAGTATCGTTGTTCTTAAATGTCCTTAGTCAAGTATCATTGTTGATGGGACAACAATGATGCATTGAGACTAGTATGTGGATTGATTGATGACCAAATCTCATTGGTCATAAATATATGAGATATTAAGTCAATGCATAGGTACATGTTAAAGAAACGATGTCTTCGGACGGATTCCACCATGAGAATTCTATATGGAGCATTATGCGAAGTGTCATTAGCAATTCTCATAGTGACAATGATGTAATGGTCCTCCGGACACGAAATCGCTATATTATTACACGAGAATTTATGTACTTTGATATCATCAAATGTCACCTTTAATAGGGTGGACTATAAAGGTGATTATTGGGTTCATCATTAATCGTGTGAGAAATATGAGTGATCTAGATGGAATTTAACCATCCTATATATTATGGGTGATATCCATAGGCCTCTTGATTGAGTAGGACTATGAAATGCATGGCCATGCTCAAATAGTGATTTGTGTCATATAGTCTACTCATTGATCAAGAAAACTCAGATTAAATTATGAAGAGTATGACACATTCCATGACTCGAGTTTAATCTAGGATATTAAGGTTAAAAGGATTAAATTACATTGAAACATTGGTCACAAAAAGGTTGCATCGAATCATCGATCTTATTATTACTTGGGTAGCAGTGATGCATTACTAGATGCAGCTCACCGCTTATAATTTTATAATATGATTTTAAAATTATTTCCAACGTAATAATAACCTATAGGTCACACTTACATAGAACGTTATTTAAAAGGGAATTAATTTAAATTTTAAGGATTTAAATATATTAATATGATTAATAGTATTTAAATCATTAATTTAAATTAAAAGGATAATTTGTATATATGTATATTAATTAAGTAAGACTTAATTAAGAGATATATATATATATATAAATTCGGATTTTATAAAATTAGGTTTTGATTTGATTAATTCCTTTTAACTACTATATATATATATGATATATAGCAGCCTACTTAGGGTAAGATATCATAATTGAAAAACCTAGCCGCTTCTTAGCAGAGAGAGACTAGAGAAAACAGATTTGAAAAATCCATTCCTTTTGGTGGCTAGTACTGTGAAGTCCTTCTTATTGCGAGAATCGTTCAACGGTTAAATGCGGCGTCGTGATAATGAATCTTAGAGGCGTTAATCGGTTTGTATATGCGTTGGAGATTCGAGAAGCGCAATGATCGGTTTGATTCTCATTTTTGTTTATATCTGGTATAATCTCTAAACCTCTGAATTAATTGATTTTCGCATGGATCCTGTTTTAGGGTTTCAGAAATTGCTTTAAAATATTAATTTCCGCTGTGCGTTTCTGTGCCGAAGCCCAACATATTATTCACTCGGGTATTCAGGGCACTTTTCGTACCGAAGTACTATTCACGAGTTACTATTCACGGGTTACTATTCACCCGATTACTATTCACTCTAGTATCATTCACTCGTGTATTCGGGACACTTTTAGGTGTGGGTACTATTCATTCACGGTACTATTCCCGTAGTACTATTCACGGGGTACTATTCACCCGAAAAATATATTTCTTTTCTGTCCAAATTATTTTTGGTACATGAATATTATTCTTGAATTTTACTCCACAGAGCAGTATCATGTTGACAATTTAGACGTTATTGATTTCTGGATAAATTAAATTATAAATCTTTAAAATTTATCCTTGAACTTATTTTATTGAATTATTATGTCATTGTCATCATCCTCAAGCTTATATTGTGATGAAAGTCATTTTTGGCTTACGTGCATAGATGGACTTGCTATGATTATGACTAGAGATTTTTCGGTATAATCATGACCGTAATGTGATGAATGATGTGGTAAAAGTCCTTATTGGCCTGTAGTTCATTGATGGACAGTTGTTGGTATGATTATGACCAAGGATTATTCGGTATAATCATGACCATTGATGATTACATGAATATCCTTGGTCGTGGTGTAGGGATGATTCAATTTTATTTATTAAGCTGAGTCTCAGCGATAAAGTTGATGAAAAACTCTTTAAATCATAGAAGATAGTATGTTTTATGCTCTACTTGACTCTTCTAATGGATTGCTTATTCCGTTGCAGTTGTTGATCTAAAACTTGTTGTCTATTGTATTCTATCAGTTGTTATACAGTTGATGGCTAAGGTTAATTTATTCTGCATTATCTTAGTCATAATATTTCTTATTGGGCTAGTTGAGCTCACCCTTTCTTTCATTGTTCTCTTCAGAAAATGAGAATATAGCTGGGACGAGTTGGGGAATGGAGTGATGGTCCAGTATAAATGTCTTTAGTAGTCCTCTTTATTCTGTTAAATAGTGTGACAATAAATTTAATGAGGACTCCATTGAGTGTGGATATTGTCTAGATGACAATATTCTTGTTTTAAAACTCTCAGCTTATGTTTTGTCGTATGTTACACGACAGTTGTATAATTAAGTTGTATTTGATTTTTGTACCATGTATTTGTCTACTCAAGATGGGTGATGTATACCTATTTTGGGGGCGTCAAATACTATTCATGAAATGCTATTCACGGGATACTATTCATGAAGTACTATTCATGGGATACTATTCACGAAGTACTATTCACAGAGTACTATTAACGAAGTACTATTTACGGGGTACTATTCATGAAGTACTATTCACAGGGTACTATTCATTTGGGTACTATTTACAGGGTACTATTCACGATAAAATTGGTTTATTTTCTGACCAAATTATCTTTGATATATAAATCTTAATCTTAAATTTGAATCCACGTTTAGTTATCATGTTGACGATTTAGATATTCTTGAACTCTAGATAAATTAAATTATAAAATTTTAATATTTATCCTTGATCTCACTTGATTGAATCCTTATATCATTGTCATCATTCTCATGTTTATATTGTGGTGAAAGTCATCTTTGGCCCGAAGTGCAAAGATGGACTGTTGATTAATGATATTACAGTATTATATCTTTGGCCCATAGTGCAAAGATGGACAGGTATATGACATGATCATGACCTATAATGTTACAGACAAATGATGTGGTAAAAGTCATCTTTGGCCCGTAGTGCATAGATGGACTGTTGATTGACACGATCATGACCATTGTTTTTACAGTTGAATGTCTTTGGTCGTAGTACACTGACAGATAATTGATTGGAATGATTATGACCATTGGTTTTATAGTTGAATATCTTTGGCCCGTAGTGCAAAAATAGACAATATTGATTATTCAATATCTTTGGGGCAAGGATATTGAATAAAAGTTCTATTAAGCCGTTGTGGTAAGGACATTAAGTGAAAATTCTATTAAGCCTTTGTGGCAAGGAGAAACTATTGATTATTCGTTTTACAGTTGTATATCTTTGGCCCGTAGTAAAAAGATGGACTGTTGATTATTGGTTTTATAGTTGTATGTCTTTGGCCCGTAGTGCAAAGATGGACTGTTGATTTACATGATTATAAATATAAATTATGAATTTAACTATAATCTTTAGTGGTTCAGGTGAGATAGGTGATAAAAGTTCTCTTTGTCTTGGGTAAAACAAAGAACTGTTGATGGATATTACAGGGATGAAATATTAATGATGGACTTTTAATTTGGAAGAGATAGTGGACATTATGTTCTACTTGACTCTTGTTGTCTATTGTATTCTATCAGATTTTTCCCTGTTGAGGACTAAGGATAATTTTTTCTACATTATCGTAGTCATAATATTCTTTACTGGGCTATTTGATCTCACCCTTTTGCTTCACAATTCCTTTCAGGTAGTAAGAGTGTAGCTGTATTGAGCAGGGATAACATGGTAATAGTGTGATGGTCCAAGACTGTGGAAGTTTCCTAATGCATTATAAAACAACATATATTTGTATTGAGGACTTTATATATGTGTCGTATTTTATAAGTCACTTAATAATTGATTTTTGTGAACAACAATAGGGTGAGGAGGACCCGAATTTGAAAGCTTCAAAAATACACACCCTTGGAATGAACAAGATAGTAATCTTCTCGTTCTTCTTTGGGGTCTATTGGGTCAACCAAGGGTAATGCTCAAGTCTTACGATATCTATTATAACTTAGAAGCATGGCCTCCTATGTATGAAGGATTCTTTGAGAATTTTTCAATGATTTTAATTCCTAAAACAGTTATCGACTATACCTTTATGTAGAGTATCATTGGTTTGGAGTGTGAGTACTGTTATTTCTATTGAAACTCACATCTTATATGTTGTCGTATTTTGCACGAAAGTTTAACAGTTGTATAAATGAAGTTTGTATTTGAATTTAGTAGAGTGTATCTGGCGACCCAGGATGGGTTGTGTAAAAATATTCAAGGGGAGTCAGAAATAGTATCAGAGCTTAGGGTTATGGTTTATGGCGGAGATCTAAGATTATAACTAGGAGGGGAGAAATTAGAAATATCATTCGCTAGTGTGTGTCTAAAGCTAAATTTTCTAACTTAATAAGTTGAAAAATTGTTATATGTCAATTAACCTTTGTTTTGAAGTTGTATTCTGAAACGATATCTAAAATCCAAGAGATGAGCTATGGAGAAATCATGATACAGAGGAAATGATCAGCAAGGTATTCTTACCTCTTCGAACTACCAGGTACGTAAATTTTGGGGATGAAATTTTATAGTGAGGGGAGATTGTAAGACCCCAAATTTTATGAAATGAAAGTATTTAATTTTTTTATTCAATAAATGGTTAAATTAATATATGGTTAAAGTTAAGGGTGATATACGAAAATTTTACAAAGTAAACAAGTTGATATAAAATATTCGTTGTGTCGGGGAATGTTTGTTTGGTCAGGAAATATTCTTTTTATCGGGGAATATCTGTACGCCGACACAATCATTGGTGGACCCCACAATGGAATAACTGTCGGATATAGAAAGTGACAAAAATAACCTTTTTATAAAAATTACGGCAAAACTTTTATCGTTAGACTTTTGAAATATCCGGTGATAAAAGTACAGTAATACGCGTTGTTGCAAAGTAACACACGGTATTGTGCATTATCTTTGATTATTGATGCTTACGTAAGATGTGACGCCCCAAAAATAGGTATACATCACCCATTCTGAGTCGCCAAATACTTGGTACAGAAATCAAATACAAACTTCTTTTATATAATACGACAAAAGCGTAGCTGAGAGTTTTTACACGAATATTGTCTTCTAGACAATATCCAAAATCAAATGGAGTCCTCATTACATTTATTATCATACTATTTTATAGAATAGTGAATACTACTCTAGCCACCATCTCGGACTATCACTCCATTCCCCGACTAGTTCTGGCTACATTCTCATTTCCTGTAGAGTACACTTAAAGCAAAAGGGTGAGCTCAACTAGCCCAGTAAGAAGTATTATGACTAAGATAATACTGAATAAATTATCGTTATCCATCAACAGTGTTAAACTAATAAAAAACAAGTTTAACTGCAGCAGAACAAGCAATCCATTAGAAGAGTCAAGTAGAGCATGATATCTACTATCTTCTATGATTTAAAAAGTTTATCATCACTTTTATCGCTGAGACTCTGTTCAATAAATAATCCACATCACTGAATTATCCATGCACTACGGGCCAAGGATATTCATTAGTATCACGTCCATGAATTATCCATGCATTACGGGCCAAGGATATTCGTGTAATCACCAATGGTTATGATTATACCAACAACTGTCCATCAATGCACTATGGGCCAATGAGGACTTTTATCATTTGTAACATTACAGGTCATGATTATATCGAATGATCCCTGGTCATAATCATACCAATTAACAGTCCATCTATGCACGTAAGCCAAAGATGACTTTCATCACAATATAAGAATGAAGATGATGCCAATGATATAATAATTCAATTAAAAGAAAACAAATGATAAATTTTTAAAGATTTATAATTTAATTTATTCAGAATTCAATAATGTTCAAATTGTCAACATGATACTTCTTTATGGAGTAAAATTCAAGAATAATATTGTGTCAAAAATAATTTGGACAGAAAAAAAATCAATTTTTATCATGAATAGTACCCCGGGTGAATAGTACCGGAGTGAATAGTATCCCGTAAATAGTATTTTGTGAATAGTACTTCAGGAATAGTACTTTGTGAATAGTATCCTGTGAATAATATTTTGTGAATAGTACCCCGTGAATAGTACCCTGTGAACAGTCCTCCGATATGAAAAGCTTAAAATTTATCAGGAATGTTCAAAAAAATATCCTTGTGAAACAATACTAGATGAAACACAAATTTCAAGAACATTCTACTAATTTCACGGAGTATAGAAGCAATACTTTAACAAAATGAGTATAGAAGTAGGAATACGAAATGAAATAATATTACTTACATACTACAGAGTATGGAAGAAAATATTATTTCATACGAGTATTAAAAAAATAATATCCCTTACGAATACGAAAGAAATAATACCCCTTACCTTAGTAGAAGGCTGGATACTGCAATAGTGAAGTAGCAGAATACTCTTCTTCTTTCTCTGTATAGCTTCTCTCTCTATAATTGCTCTTGTTAGTCTTAGTGAATTGGTGAGAATGAAAGAAGAATGTGCCTCTATTTATAGAAAAACATAGTTTCTATAATTGCATGATTATGGGCTCAAATTATTACAGTATAGTACCTTCATTTATACCTTCATTTTTAATTTAGTCCTTCAAATATTATCAATCTTGCACCATCTCCCCTAATAGTACATGCATGTGAATTAATATTTCCATACATGTGAACCAACAGTAATTTGCATGTGAACTAATAGAAATTAATTGCTCATTTATCCGATTAATTGCCCGTTTATTCAATTTAACATCTAAAAATCAATTATTATCGAAATAAATGTCGATTTTCACTAACACAAATAATTCCAACACAATAGAAATATTTTTTATCAATAATTTTCATCTTTAATCAACACGAACTTATTCGTCATTAATATTATAACTCACAATATTTAACAACCAGATCATTCCCAAGAAAGAGGGGCCTTTTCGATAAGGATTTCTCCCTATTGGCGCACAATTAGGTGACCAAACCCCTTTTCTCGATAGAACTTTCTAGACATCGTCAATAATGCAAATAATAATATGAATAACTTTGTCGTCTCAATTATTGATTTAATAATATAAAATATTATACAGATGATGTGAGACCCCAAATTTTATGAATAAAGATTTAAATTTCTCGAAATATTTTTTTTGAATATTATGGTGTGGATTTGATATAATTGTGGGTAATATTAATAAATTTAGCAAAGTAAGTAAGTTGTTATATAATATTCGATTGGTCGGGGAATATTCATTTTAACAGGAAATATTTGTACGATGGCACAATCATTGGTGGACCCCACAACGGATGTATTGTCGTAGTAAGAAAACGACAGAATTATCTTTTTATAACGGCGAAAGTGTTACCGTTAAAACTATTGAACTACCCGATAGTAAAAGTACAGTAATACGCGTGGTTGCATAGTAGCACACGGTATTGATTATTGATGCTTACGTAAAAAGTCATTTAGTTATACTCAATTATTGCTACGATAATTGCTTTGATCATATCTCTCGTATTATTGATTCGATTATTGTTATAAAGATCATCTCGTATAATATGTTATATTATTAAATCAATAATTGAGGCGACAAAGTTATTCATATTATTATTTGCAATATTGACAATGTCTAGAAGTTCTGTCAAGGAGAGGTTTGGTCACCTAATTGCGCACCAATAAGGAGAAATCCTTATTGGAAAGCCCTTTTTTTCCTGGGAACGACCTGGTTGTTAAATATTGTGAATTATAATATTAATGATGAATAAGTTTGTGTTGATTAAAGATGAAATTGATAGTTTCATTGTGTTAGAATTATTAGTGTTAGTAAAAATTGACATTTATTTTAATAATAATTAATGTCTGGAGGTTATATTGACCAATCGGGTAATTAATCGGATAAATGAGCAATTAATTGCTATTGATTCATATAATTATTGTAAGACCCCAACTTTTATGAATAAAGATGAATTTTCTATAATTATCATTTTTTGAATATTATGGAATGAATTTGATATAATATTATAGTTGTGGGTAATAGTTATAAATTTTGCAAAGTACGCAAGTTGTTATATAATATTCGATTGGTCGGGGGAATATTTGTTTTAATAGGGAATATTCGTACGATGGCACAATCATTGGTGGATCCCACAATGGAATTATTGTCGGATTGAGAAAATGACAAAAATATTTTATGAAAATAACGGCGGAAGTTTTATCGTTAAGCTGTTGAAACACCCGGTGTTAAAAATATGAGAATCTGGCGTGGTTACATAGTAATACACCAGATTGATTATTGATGCTTACGTGAGAAGTCACTCGCTTTTGTTCAATTATTGCTTCAGTAATTGTTTCATATTATCTCACGTTAATTGATTCAATAATTGTCGATATTTTATATATTATTAAATCAATAATTGAGGCGACGAAGTTATTAATATTATTATTTACAATATTAACGATGTCTAAAAGTTCTGCCAAGGAGAGGTTTGGTCACCTAATTGTGCGCCAATAGGGAGAAATCCTTATTGGAAAGCCCCCTCTTTTCTGGGAACGATCTGGTCGATTAATAGTGTGAATTATAATAACGATTATGAAGTTTTGTTTTATTAGTATTATTAATGTAATAAAACAGAAAAACTTTTTATGTAAAACAGAATACTTTTATAAAGTTATTCGTTTTATTAGACAATAAATTGAATATATTATATTCTATTATGCATAATAAATCTTTTTATATAAAACAGAATACTTTTATAAAGTTATTCGTTTTATTAGACTATAAATAGAATATATTATATTTTATTATGCATAGTACTGCATAGTATTTTTGTATAGTAAATTTTTTATATAAAATGTAATACTTTTATAAAGTTATTCATTTTATTAGATTATAAATAGAATATATTATATTTTATTTAAAAGATTTTTTTATTAGAATATTTTATAGTAAAACCAACTGGACCGTCCCGCTTAAAAGTAAATCAACTGGACCGTTCAGAATTAGTTACTTATAGGTCCATTCTCCTATAAATAGAAGCTCATTCCTTCATTATTTCTTATTTAATTCTTTGAAACTCTAGAGAGAGAAACTATAGAGAGAAAGAAGAAAAGTATTCTCGCTACTTCACTACTCCTATATCCATTGTTCTAAGGTAAGGGTATTATTTCTTTCAGTATTCATGAAGAGAACTTACATTATTCCATTTTTTTTATTCTCATTGGAATAACTCAGATATGCGGCCTACCCTATACTTGGTGAAATTCTTACGTTATTCTATTCTTTATCTTTATATAGGAATAACACATCATCGCAAATCCGCATACATGGTGAAATTCTTTCGTTATTCCATTCTTTATTATTCCGTTGGAACATCCCATTTGTGCGCTTACGTATGACACGGTTACATTATTTATTATTTTGTTGGAACATCCCGCTTGCATGCAATTTACTTTGACACAGTTCCGTTATTTATTATTACATTGGAATATCACATTCATACGTTTACGCATGAACTGGTTCCGTTATTTATTATTCCGTTGGAATAACCTGTCTGTGCGGTCTATCGCATACTTGGTGATTTCTTTTGTTATTCCATTCTTTATTATACTCAGTTGGTTAAAGCTTTGACTTCTATACTCCATGAAATTAGTGGAATATCCTTGATATTTGCGCTTCATCCAATATCTTTTCATGGAAATATTCTTCTGAGCATTCTTGAATTTTACTCTACAAAGAAGTATCATGTCGAGAATTTGGACGTTATTAGTTCCTGGATAAATTAATTCTTGAACTTGTTTTATTGAATTCTTATATCATTGTCATCATCCTCATGTTTATATTATGTTGAAAGTCATCTATGGCCTATAGTGCATAGATGGACTTGGTATGATTATGACCTGAGGATTAATCAAAAGATAATCATAACCGTAATGTTACAAATGATGTGGTAAAAGTCCTCATTGGCCTGTGTAGTGCATTGTTGGACGATTGTTGGCATGATCATGACCATTGATGAATACACAAATATCCTTGGCCCGTGAGTGCATGGATAATTTGTGATTGTGATACTAATGAATATCCTTGGTAGTAGAAAAGGGGATGATGTGGATTATTTATTATTGTCGAGTGCCGTGATAAAAGTGATGAAAACCTTTTAAATCATAAAAGATAGTAGATTTTATTCTCTACTTGACTCTTTTAATGGATTACTTGTTCATTGTAGTTAAACTTGATGTTTATTATATTGTATCAGTTTAACTGTGAGACCCCAGATTTTACGAATAAAGATTTATTTTTCTTGAAATATTTTTTTTTAAAATTATGGTGTGGATTTGATATAATGTTATAGTTGTGGGTAATATTTATAAATTTTGCAAAAGTATGCAAGTTGTTATAAAATATTCGATTGGTGGGAATATTAAATATAACCAAGACAATCATTGAGTGGATCCTTAACGGAATTATTGTCGTATTGAAAAAACGACAAAAGTATTTTATTGAAAATAACGGCGGAAGTTTTACCGTTGAAACTATTGAACTATCCGGTAGTAAAAGTACAATAATACGCGTGGTTGTATAGTAGCACACGGTATTGATTATTGATGCTTACGTAAGAAGTCCCTCAGTTATACTCAATTATTGCTACAGTAATTGCTGCATCATATCTCCCATATTATTGATTCTATTATTGTCACAGTATCATCTGCATTATATGTTATATTATTAAATTAGTAATTGAGACGACAAAGTTATTCATATTATTAAATTGCAATATTTACAATGTCTAGAAGTTCTGTCAAGGAGAGGTTTGGTCACCTAATTGCGGGCCAATAGGGAGAAATCCTTATTGGAAAGCCCCCTCTTTCCTGGGAACGACCTGGTTGTTAAATATTGTGAGTTATGATATTAATGATGATTAAGTTCGTGTTGATTAAAGATGAATTTGATAGTTTCATTGTGTTGGAATTATTTGTGTTAGTAGAAATTGACATCTATTCTGATGATAATTGATTGGAGGTTATATTATTCAATCGGGTATTCGGGACACTTTTTGTGTCAGAGTTACTATTCACGAGTTACTATTCATGAGTTACTATTCATGAGTTACTATTCACCCAATTACTATTCACTCTAGTATTGTTCACTCGGGTATTTGGGTACAATATTATTCTATGAGGAGATGTCTTTAATTTTTCGAATAGTTGGTTGAAATTATAATAGTAAATCAATATGGATCGTTGATTTAAAGTTTTAATAGTAACTTGTCCCTTCAATATTACCAAGAGTTAATTGCCCCTTCGTAAATAGTAGTTGTCTCTTCAATATTACCAAGAGTTATTTGCCTCTTCGGTGTTCCAAGAGTTAATTACCCCTTCGCAAATAGTAGTTGTCTCTTCAATATTACTAAGAGTCATTTTGACCCTTCATTAAGACCAAGAGCCACTCTCGCTTTTTCTATAAATGAAGCTCATTCCTTCATTATTTCTTTTAATTCACTTTGAAACTCTAGAGAGAGAAATTATAGAGAAAAGAAGAAGAGTATTCTGCCACTTCACTACTTCGATATCCAATGTCTTTTACGGTAAGGGATATTATTTGTTTTACCTGTAAGGGGTGTTATTCTTTCTTATTCATGAAGAGAACTTCTGTTATTCCATTCTTTATTATTACATTGGAATAACTTTCAGTATATGTGGCATACCCTATACATAACCCGTATACGCCATGGCATACCTATACTTGGTGAAATCCTTATGTTATTCCATTCTTTATTATTACATTGGAATAACTTTTCAGATACGCTGTGACATACCCTATACTTGGTGAAATCCTTATGTTATTCCATTCTTTATTATTCGGTTGGAATATCCTGTCTTTGTATTTTACACCGGACCTGGTTCCGTCTTTATTATTCTTTTGGAATATCACATGCATGTGTTTTACGAGGACTGGTTCCGTCTTTATTATTACATTGGAATATCCACATGCATGTGTTTTTACCGGACTGGTTAAAATCTTTATTATTTACATTGGAATATCACGTCTATGTGTTTTACACGGACTGGTTCCGTTACTTATTATTCTATTGGAATATCCTGTCTATGCGAAGTACCGCATGCATGGTGATTTCTTTTGTTATTCCATTCTTTATTGTACTCAGTTGGTTAAAGTTTTGACTTCTATACTCCATGAAATTAGTGGAATATCCTTGATATTTGCGCTTCATCCAAAGATCTTTTTCATGGAAATATTCTTCTAAGCATTCTTGAATTTTACTCTACAAAGAAGTATCACGTTGACAATTTGGACGTTATTAGTTCTGGATAAATTAATTCGTGAACTTGTTTTATTGAATTCTTATATCATTGTCATCATCCTCATGTTTATATTTTTGAAAGTCATCGTGGCACGTAGTGCATAGATGGACTTGGTATGATTATGACCGTGGATTATTCGGTATAATCATGGACAGTAAGTAATGTTACAAATGATGTGGTAAAAGTCCTCATTGGCCCGTAGTGCATTGATGGACAGTTGTTGGCATGATCATGACCATTGATGAATACACGAATATCCTTGGCCCGTAGTGCATGGATAATTTGTGGTCGTGAACCTAATGAATATCCTTGGTCGTAGTGCAGGGATGATGTGGATTATTTATTAAGCTGAGTCTCAGCGGTAAAAGTGATGAAAAACCTTTTAAATCATAAAAGATAGTAGATTTTATTCTCTACTTGACTCTTTTAATGGATTGCATGTTCCACTGCAGTTAAACTTGATGTCTATTGTATTTTATCAGTTTAACATTGTTGAAGGCTAATGATATCTTATCCTGCATTATCTTAGTCATAATATTTCTTATTGGGCTAGTTGAGCTCACCCTTTCTTTCACTGTTCTCTTCAGGAAATGAGAACGTAGCAGGGACTAGTCGGGAAACAGAGTGATGGTCCAGATGATAGTATTAGTAATCCTCACTATTCTATTAAATAGTGTGACAATAAATGTAATGAGGACTTATTCTTAGAGTGGATATTGTCTAGAAGACAATATTTGTATTAAAACTCACAGCTCTTGTTGTATATTTAAGATTGTATTTGTATTCTGTACCATGTATTTGGTGACTTAAGATGGGTGATGTATACCTATTTTGGGGGTTAACACTGTTGAAGGCTAACGATAATTTATTATGTATTATCTTAGTTATAATATTTCTTACTGGGCTAGTTGAGCTCACCCTTTTACTTTCATTGTTCTCTTCAGGAAATGAGAACGTAACAGGGACTAGTCGGGGAACGTAGTGACGGTCCAGATAATAGCATTAGTAGTCCTCATTATTCTGTTAAATAGTGTGATAATAAATGTAATGAGGACTCAATTAAGTGTGGATATTGTCTAGATGACAATATTTGTATTAAAACTCACAACATATGTTTTGTCGTATTTTACACGACTGTTGTATAATTAAGTTGTATTTGAATTTTGTACCATGTATTTGGTGACTCAAGATGGGTAATGTACCCCTATTTTGGGGGCGTCACAATTATAACTATTTGTTCATATGTGTGTACTATTGATTCACATTCATTTACTATTAGGGGAGTTGGTGCAAGATTGATAATATTTGCATGACTAAGATAAAAATTGAGGTATAGTTGAAGGTACTATACTATAATTAATTTTTTCACATGTCTAGAACTATTGATTCACATGATTTACTATTGATTCACATGATTTACTATTAGTGGAGGTGGTGCAAGTTTGATAATACTTGCAGGACTAAATTAAAAATGAAGGAAAAGATGAAGGTATTATACTATAATATTTCGAGCCCCAAAATGTGCAATTATCAAAAATATATTTTCCTATAAATAGAAGCTCATTCTTCCTTCATTTCTCACCAATTCACTAAAGCTATAGAGCAATTATTATAGAGAAAAATTATAGAGAGAAAGAATAAGAGAAGTATGTTACCTCACTATTCCAGTATCCAGTTTTCTTCTGAGGTAAGGGATATTATTCTTTCGTATTCATGAAGAGAGTTATTTTCTTTCAATACTCGTAAGGGTTGTTATTCCATTCTTTATTATTATGTTGGAATAACCTGTCTATGAGAAGTACCGCATACATGGTGAAATTCTTTTGTTATTCCATTCTTTATTATTCTATTGAAATAACCTGTCTGTGCGGTCTATCGCATGCCTGGTGAATTCTGTTGTTATTCCATTCTTTATTATTCTGTTGGAATATCTTGCCTGTGCGGATTACGTATGACCTGGTTCTATTCTTTATTATTCTGTTGGAATATCCTGTCTGTGCAGATTATGCATGACTTGGTTCCGTTCTTTATTATTTTGTTGGAATATCCTGTCTGTGCAGATTACGCATGACCTGGTTCCATTCTTTATTATTCTGTTGGAATAACCTGTCTATGTGGATTACTGCATGCGTGGTGAATGATCCTTCGTATTCATTCTTTATTAAATTGTGGAAATGATCTGTCTACGTGAATTACCGTATGGCGGGTGAAAATCCATTTGCAGTTTCGTATATTCTATTATACTCTTCTGAGATATCATTTCTTTTGTACTCATCATGGAATATCATTTTTTTGGTATTTTTTATTCGAGTTACTATTCACTGGTTACTATTCACCCTAAGCATTATTCACTCTAGTATTATTCACTCAGTATTGAGGCACTTTTCGTGCGAGTACTATTCACGAGTTCTTATTCACGGAGTTACTATTCCCTCAATTACTATTCACTCTAGTATCATTCACTCGGGTATTATTGGGACACTTTTCGTTTCGGGGTACTATTCTCAAGTACTATTCACGGTACTATTCACCCAAAAATATATTTCTTTTCTCTCCAAATTATTTTGGTACATGAATATTATTCTTGAATTTTACTCTACAAAGCAAAGATCATGTTGACAATTTGGGCGTTATTAATTTTTGGATAAATTAAATTATAAATCTTTAAAATTTATCCTTGAACTTGTTTTATTGATTATTATGTCATTGTCATCATCCTCATGCTTATATTGTGATTAAAGTCATCTTTGGCTTACGTGCATAGATGGACTTGGTATGATTATGACCGAGGGATTATTCGGTATAATCATGGACCGTAATGTGATTTAATGATGTGGTAAAAGTCCTCATTGGCTTGTAGTTCATTGATGGATGATTGTTGGTATGATTATGACCGTGGATTATTAGATAATTATGACCATTGATGATTACATGAATATCCTTGGCCGTGATGCGGGGATGATTCAATTTTATTTATTGTCGAGTCTCTCAAATGATAAAGTTGATGAAAAACTTTTTAAATCATAGAAGATAGTAGATTTTATGCTCTACTTGACTCTTCTAATGGATTGCTTGTTCCGCTGCAGTTAAAACTTGTTGTCTATTATATTCTATCAGTTGTTATACTGTTGAAGGCTAAGGATAATTTATTCTGCATTATCTTAGTCATAATATTTCTTACTGGGCTAGTTGAGCTCACCCTTTCTTTCATTGTTCTCTTCATGAAATGAGAATATAGCTGGGACGAGTCGGGGAATGGAGTGATGGTCCAAGATAAATGGCTTTAGTATTCCTCACTATTCTACAAAAAAATGTGATAATAATTATAATGAGGACACCATTAAGTGTGGATATTGTCTAGATGACAATATCTTGTTTAAACTCTCAGCTATGTTTTGTCGTATTTTACACAACTGTTGTAAATTAAGTTGTATTTAAATTTATGTACCATGTATTTGGCGACTCAAGATGGGTGATGTATACCTATTTTGGGGGCGTCACAGATGATACTATGACAATAATTGAATCAATAATATGAGAGATATTATGCAGCAATTACTGTAACAACAATTGAGTATAACTGAGTGACTTCTCACGTAAGCATCAATAATTATTTTATATTATTAAATCAATAATTGAGACGACACATTATTCATATTATTATTTGCATTATTTGGCCTATAGTGCAAAGATGGACTGTTGATTTACATGATTATAAATATAAATTATGAATTTAACTATAATCTTTGGTGGTTCAGGTGAAGACAGGTGATAAAAGTTCTCTTTGTCTTAGGTACAACAAAGAACTGTTGATGGGTATTATAGGGATAAAATATTAATGATGGACTTTTAATTTGGAAGAGATAGTAGACATTATGTTCTACTTGACTCTTATAATGGATTGCCGATTCCACTACAGTTGCTGATCTAAAATTTGTTGTCTATTGTATTCATCAGATTTTTCCTTGTTGAGGACTAAGGATAATTTGTTCTATATTATCGTAGTTATAATATTCTTTACTGGGCTATTTGAGCTCACCCTTTTCCTTCATAATTCTTTTCAGGTAGTAAGAGTGTAGCTGTGTCGAGCGGGGATAACAAGGTAATAGTGTGATGGTCCGAGACTGTGGAAGTTTCCCAATACATTATAAAATAGCATATATTTGTATTAAGGACTTAAGATGTGTGTGTCGTATTTTATACGTCACTTAATAATTAATTTTGGTGAACAACAATAGGGTGAGGAGGACCTGACTTTAAAAGCGTCAAAAATACACACCCTTGGAATGGACATGATAGTAATATTCTCGTTCTTCTTTGGGGTCTATTGGGTCAACCAAGGGTAATGCTCAAGTCCTATGATATCTATTATAACTTAAGAGCATGGCCTCCCATGTATGAAGGATTCCTTGAGAATTTTTCAAAGATTTTAATTCATAAAACAGTTATCGACTGTACCATTATGTAGAGTATCATTGGTTTGGAGTGTGAGTACTGCTATTTCTATTGAAACTCACATCTTATGTTTTGTCGTATTTTGCACGATAGTTTAACAGCTGTATAAATGAAGTTTGTATTTAAATTCAGTAGCGTGTATCTGGTGACCCAGGATGGGTTGTGTAAACCTATTCTAGGGGTGTCACAAAATTGATATTAAGTATGATTATGTAGTGATAAGGTTATAAAATTTTTATCAGGAAATCCAAGTCGAGGATTAGGAAACCCTAACTCTGAACATCAAACCATAATTATAATTAGTAAACCCTAATTTCAATTTAGAAAACCTATATTATAATTTGAGAATCCTAATACTAGTTATCAAAACCTAAGGATTAAATATGTGAGGGAAGCATATCAAAAGACTAAAATAACCTTAAAGATAATCGGGAAATTACCAAGTTACCCATAGTAAGGGTTAAAACACCAAAATGCCCTTGAACTTATTCTTTAACCAAAGATAGGAACAAATCTTGGTGATTCATCACCCAAGATTTGCCCATGTGTTTAATTCCATCACACAAGTGACCAAATTACCCTCAAAGTTAATTAGGAATTTATGAAAATACCCTTAGTATAGAGGAAATTACCAAAATGCTCTTTCTCTTCCATTTTTGATGATAAGTCCAAATCTTTGGGTCATCACTTTGTAGTTATTGCCACATATGTTAAAAATAGCCCCACTAGCTACAACATGACACCTAACATCAGATCATGGAAGGAATTAAGCCACTTGTCAAAGAAAATGGACTAAAAAGCTCAATTAAATTTACATGTTCAAGATAAGCTTTCCATAATTGAACTCACGAGTTCTATCCTTTATACCCTCCATATAGTAGTCTATAATCAGTATATAGAAATTCCATATCATAATCCGAAAGGAAAAATCAAAGATTTTCTTAAAAGATAAGAAACCTTAATTTTGTCCTAGATCTTTAAAGCTTCGGTAGATTTTATATTTTAGTGTTTAGATATGTTAAATAACATGTTATATAGTGATCTGGGTTGCTTAAACATGAATCTATAACTTTTAAATGCATAAAAATGAAGATTTTAGAAAACAGTCAAGAACCCTAAAAATCATGTCTGGCAGTCGAATGTCAGGCCTTGTAGATCCGAATATGTTAGTTGTTTGAACCGTTAAGTGTATTGTTGTTATACTATGACATGAGGTTAGTGTTATAGAAGTGAAATAAGGACCAAAACATGTAAGGATTGCAAGTTATTTAAGGTCAAAACCTATTGAACAATCATGAAAATTTTCTGGAAAACCCAGAAAATTAAGAACAGTGTCTGACAAGTTATTTAACACATTAGATCTTTCAACTGTGATAGTTATAGGACCCCTAAGTGTAACACTTTTGTAAATTGACTTCTGGACTACATGTCCATGACAACCGACTAGCCATTACACCAATTGGGTGAAAGATATGATGGATCAAAGTAAGGCCCCGAACTGGAAACCCAGTTTTCTGGGTAACCCAGAAAAACTTTAGAACCGTGCCTGACAGCCGGTTTGACTAGCTTAGATCTTGCTCCTCTGATGTTGCTATGACACTTTAAGTGTTTTAATATTGTAGTATGACACATATACTATATGATTGTTACACTGTAACACTTACCTAATACCTAGAATTCATGATATTAGACTTTGAAGTAGGGCGTGTATGACACTTACCGAGTTTCTGGGCTTTGATAGTTTTCTGATGTGATGAAGTTAGACTACCAACTTGTTTTATATCTATAATACTATAGCAGTACTACACCCTTGAACCACTTCCATGACCAAAGACATTTTCAGTTAAGAATTAAATCAAGTCAAACTCACCAGCTAGAAGTTGACTTTAGTGTTCTTCAGTTGATGAAGAACACCAAAGGCGACAGTTTTTGTCGCTGTAGGGTCTTTTAGTGACAATTTATTTGAAAAATAATATAAATAAATAGAAATAAATATTAAATAATTATTATTAAGTAATAATGAATTTCTAAAATACATTTTAAGTTATAATAAATAATTTTTAATATTTTAACATAAAATTTTATTAATATTTAATTTATTTAAATATTAATAATAATAAAATTATTTAATAATTTAATTAAATAAATTAGTTAAAAATGATATTAATGTTTTAAAAATAATAATAAATGATAATAAATTATTTAAAATGATAATAAATTATTTAAAAATCATTATCAATGATAATAAATTATTTAAAAATTAATTATGAATGACTAATAATTATTTAAAAATAATATTAATCATTTTAAAGTTATTTTGAGCTTCTAGAAGCTATTATAAATAACAATTAAATTGTCCAAAGTGATATTTAAACTTTTAAATAAAGTTTATTGGAAAAATAACTCGGTAATAAATTGATAAAGCTGTAAAACACGGAATATACATCAAATACAACCCAAACACTAGTAGATTGATTAAATATCAACTAATATTCTTTCTAATTATTGCGATAAACATATTTAGGTTGCGTAGACAGTTTCGAATAGCATATATTAGCTGATCTTCAAGTAGGCAAGTTTTTCTGCACTTTGTGCAAACTTTATATTTTAAATGCAAGTTTTCTAGCTTCATTTAATTTATTTATTAAATGCAAGTTTTCTATTTATCAGATATGATCTTGTGATATAAAGTGTTCTTGATATCTATTGTTAAAAATGTTATGATTTCTTGTGTCACCCCTAAAATAGGTCTTCACAACCTATTTTAAGTCACCAAATATATGGTATAGAATTCAAATACAAACTTAATTTATACAATACGACAAACGTAAGCTGAGAGTTTTAACACGAATATTGTCTCGTAGACAATATCCAAACTTAAATGGAGTCCTCATTACAATTATTATCATATTATTTGATAAAATAGTGAGGACTATAATAGCCACCTTCTTGGACTGTCACTCCATTCCTCGACTAGTCCCAACTATATTCTCATTTCCTGAAGAGAACAATGAAAGAAAAGGGTGAGCTCAACTAGCCCAGTAAAGAATATTATGACTAAGATAATATAGAATAAATTATCTTTAGTCTTTAACAATATAAAAACTGATAGAATACAATAGACAACAAGTTTAACTACAGCGGAACAAGCAATCCATTAGAAGAGTCAAGTAGAGCATGTTGTCTACTTTCTTCTATGATTTAAAAGTTCATCATTAATATTTTATCTATGTAACACATATCAATAAATAATCCACATCACTGAATTATCCATGCACTACGGGCAAATGATATTCATTAGTATCACATTCATGAATCATCCATGCACTACGGGCCAATGATATTCATTAGTATCACATCCCTGAATCATCCATGCACTATGGGTCAAGGATATTCATTAGTTTCACCAGTGGTCATGATCATGCCAAATAACTTTCCATCAATGCACTACGGGCCAATGAGGACTTTTACCACATCATTTATAACATTACAGGTCATGATTATACCGATACATAATTCCTGGTTATAATCATACCAATCAAAAGTCCATCTATGCACTACGGTCCAAAGATGACTTTCATCACAATATAAACATGAGAATGATGACAATGATATAAGAATTTAATTAAGTGAGATCAATGATAAATTTTAAAGATTTATAATTCAATTTATCTAGAGTTTAAGAATGTCCAAATTGTCAACATGATAACTGCTTTGTGAAGTAAAATTCAAGAATAATATTCCTGTATGAAAAATAATTTGGACAAAAAAGAAATCAATTTTTGTCGTGAATAGTACCCCGGGTGAATAGTACCCGAGTGAATAGTACTCTATGAATAATAATACGTGACTAATACCGTATGTATGAATAGTGCCGTATATATAAATAGTACCCATGAATAGTACTCCGGCATGAAAAGATTAAAATTTAACAAGAATGTCCAAAAAAATATTTCAATGAAACAATACTAGATGAAGCGCAAATTTTAAGGATATTCTACTAATTTCGAGGAGTATAGAAGTTATACTTATCAAAATAAGTGTAGAATTAGGAATATGAAATGAAATAATATTACTTACATACTACAGAGTATGGAAGAAAATATTATTTCTTACGAATATTGAATGAAAATAATATCCCTTACCTTAAAAGGAGAGTATTTCTGACTGGAATGGACTGGTATAGCGGAGATATTCTTGAAAAAAACTTGAACTATTTTTTACACTCAATGCTTCCTTAAACTCAAAAGAAATACGCTCAATAATATAAAAGAAGAATTCTCTAATTCTGTTGTAATTTTTATTTCTAAACTAAGCATCCTATTTATAGGAGAATGGCAGGGCACTATTTGAATATAATCAATAATTTACAGTTTAGAAAACTACTGAACTTATGATTCAGTGAGTAATTTTTGAAAAAATTGATTTTACTTATCTTTCAAGACTACGCAAAGACTATGCAAACACTATGCAGTACTATGCAATAAAATAAAATATAATATATTCTATTTATAAAAATTATTCTGTTTTATATAAAAAGTTTAATGTTTTATATAAAAAGTTTAATGTTTTATTACTATAAAACAAAAACTGAGATAAATTTCTGCCAATGATTTTGAAAAATGAGTAAGTGGGGGTCTATGAAATAAATCAAATTTATAACAAATACTTCATGACAAATCCCTTTATTTATCACAAATTACTTGACTTCTCTAAACACATTTTTAATAACATTTATTCATCATTAATATTATAATTCACAATATTAATAACCAAATCATTCCTAGAAAAGAGGGGGCTTTTCGATAAGGACTTTTCCTTATTGGCGCGCAATTAGATGACCAAACTCCTTTCCTCGACAGAACTTTCTAGACATTGTCAATAATGCAAATAATAATATGAATAACTTTGTCATCTTAATTATTGATTTAATAATATTAAATATTTTGCAGATGATATTGTGGTAATAATTAAATCAATAATATGAGATACTATGCAGCAACTACTGTTGCAATAATTGAATAAAATTGAGTGACTTCTCACGTAAGTATCAATAATTAAAGATATTGTGCAATACCGTGTGCTACTGTGCAACCATACGTATTACTGTACTTTTATCACCAGGTATTTCAATAGGTAATGGTAAAAGTCTTATCGTTATTTTTTATAAAAAGGTTATTTCTGTCACTTTCTAAATCCGACAGTAATTCCGTTGTGGGGTCCACCAATGATTGTGTCGTCATACGGATATTCCTCGACAAAAAGAATATTCTCCGACCAAACGAATATTTTATGACAACTTGCTTAGTTTGCAAAATTTGTAAATATTATCCACGACTATAACATTAAATCAAATCCACACCTTATTATTCAAAATGATATTTAGAGAAAATTAAATCTTTATTCATAAAAGTTGGGGCCTTACATTTCTTGTTCAAACATAACCAAGATATATAAGCTATTGTTTGCATAAAACGCATTTGATTTGATATTAAAGCATAGATTGTAAGAAACCAATGTTATTTGGTACAAATATATATACGGACACTATTATGATCGACAGTAACAGGCTAACCAGGGTTTATGTACCAGCATTTATAGCAATGACCAGGGGTTATTAAGATAGGATGATATGTATACTCCTAAGTTGTTTGGTTGAGCGGATCAACTCGGGTTGCTAAGTCTATATGACTGACAGAAACTCTTAATGTGTGGGGTTTGACAGATAAACCTCAGTATATATATATATGTGGAAAAACTCTTAACTTTATGTTCATTCAATCCAGATTTGGTGTGGGTATAATATTGTTACTTGTTCAAAACTTGCTGAGCTTTCTGTAGCTCATCCTTACAAATATTTTTCCTTTGCAGATAGAAATGATGTATCCATCAGTTCCAGTATTTGTGGATAGAAAGGCTTAAGACATGGTTATCCTTTTGAGAACTATAATGTAATAGTTAACTATATTTTGAATCTATGTAATTGTATAATGTATTATTAGTTTTCAGTGTTTAGTTTTACATTTCTAAAGGAATTAGAAAAGAGTACAGTATCGATATGAACTATATATTTGAATGATGGTATTAACATACATTAGGAATTCTCTGATGCACTGAGGTAGCGCTTCTCAGTTCCAAGAACCCTACCATTAATACTATGAATGTCAGAGAAATAAGAATTATTGATATGGAAGAAACATCTTTAAGATATTAAACCTATACATCCAAGTGAGGGTATTCAAATATAGTAATTGTTCTGACAAGAACTTTTGTCTGCTATAAGTACTGTGAATCTTGGATTATTAGGAATTATTATCTTATGGAAGGTTTACGTGAGCACCAAATCTGCTACACGAAATGTAGAGAATTTGGGGGCGTCACATCTCCTGAGAAAAACAATGGAACCAAAAGGAAAAGGGTGAGTTCAACTAGCCCAGTAAAGAATATTATGACTAAGATAATGTAAAAAAATTATCCTTAGTCCTTAACAGGGAAAAATCTGATAAAATACAATAGACAACAAGTTTTAGAATAACAACTGCAACGGAAACAACAATCAATTAGAAGAGTAAAGTAGAGCATGGTGTCTACTATCTTCTATGATTTAAAAGTCCATCATCAATATTTTATCTCTGTAACCCTAATCGATAATTATTTTCAATCAACGAATTATCTATGTACTACGGGCCAAAGAAAATCGTGTATATCACCAGTGGTCATGATCATGCCAAACACCTGTCCATCTATGCACTACGGGCCAAAGAGGACTTTCACCGCAAACCTTTATCTGTAACATTAAAGGTTATGATTATACCAATACACAATTCCTGGTCATAATCATACCAATCAATAGTCCATCTTTGCACTAGGGGCCAAAGATGACTTTCACCGCAATATAAGCATGAGGATGATGACAATGATATAAAAAATCAATCAAGTGAGATCAAGGAAAAATATTATAAATTTATAATTCAATTTATCTATAGTTTAAAAATGTCCAAATTGTCAACATGATAACTAATTGTGGGGTAAAATTCAAGAATGATATTCATGTATTGAAAATAATTTGGATAGAAAAGAAAATTAAATTCTGTTGTGAACAGTATTCATGAATAGTACCGTATGAATAATATCCATGAATAATACCATAAGAATATTACCCATTAATAGTACTCCGACATGAAAAGATTAAAATTTAATAAGAAAGTTTAGAATAATATTACAGTTAAATGATATTAGATGAAGCGCAAACTTTAAGGAATTTTTAATCATTTCAGGAATTATAGAAGCAATATTTACCATAGTAAGTTTAAATTTAGGAATATGAAATAAAATAATATCACTTACATAATATGGAGTATGAAAGAAAATGACATCTCTTACGAGTATTGAAGTAAAATAATATCCTTTACCTTAGTATAAAACTAGATTTGACTTGGAATATCGGATATTATCTTGAGAAAATCTTGCACTAAAAGCTACATTCAAAGTATCTTATACTCAAAAGAAATACTCACAATATTGTAGTAGGAACGTTTGTGATTTTTGGTGTGTTTAGGAAGGAGGGTTACGCCCCCCCCCCCCCCCTCTTTTATAGTGAAGCTCGGAGGAAAAATTAAACAAAGCTGCCTAACTTTCTCTTTTTTCTTCTTTGTCTAACCTTCAATTTCTTCTCTGCCTAACTTCTCATTTTCCAATAGTTGAGGGCCCACTAAATTTGGAAGATGAAATGCATTGTAAGAGAAAGTTTCAAGCAAGCCTCCACTTTAGAAAAAAAATGTGCAAAATTCAAAATGTGCACGGAAAGGTTTTGAAAAGAATTCAAAATCAAAATGTTAACATTCATTCCACTTTTATTCACATGCTGAAAATTATATATTATAATAATAATATTACCATTTAAATTATAAAAAAAATTATATTATTATATTATCACGTTATACTATTATAATGTAATTTTAGAATAATATATTTGAATGAATATTTTATCGAAGAAGATAATTATAATTACATAGAAAAATATGTCAAACTTTCAACAAATATCTCGTGCTAAATTTCTCTATTTATATCAAAATTGACCAATATCCAACACATAATAATTATTCACAATTAATATTATAAGCTCAAAATATTAACAACCAGATCATTCCCAAGAAAGAGGGGATTTTCGATAAGGATTTATCCATATTAGCGCGCAATTATATAATCTAACCCCTTTCCTTGAAAGAACTTTCTAGACATTATCAATAATGCTAACTAATAATATTATTCAAATAATATAAAATATTGCATAGATGTTACTGTAACAATTATTGAATCAATGATATGAGATACTATGCAACAACTACTGTGGCAATTGTAAGACCCTAACTTTTATGAATAAAGATGAATTTTCTATAAATATCATTTTTGAATATTAAGGAGTGAATTTGATATAATGTTATAGTTGTGGGTAATATTTATAAATTTTGTAAAGTACGCAAGTTGTTATATTATATTCGATTGGTCGGGGAATATTCGTTTTAACAGGAAATATTCGTACGACGGCACTATCATTGGTGGACCCCGCAACAGAATTATTGTCAAAATGAGAAAACGACAAAAATATCTTTTAATAAAAATAACGGCGAAAGTTTTATCGTTAACTGTTAAAATACTCGGTGTTAAAAGTACAGTAATATGTGTGGTTGCATAGTAGCACACGGTATTGATTATTGATGCTTATGTGAGAAGTCACTTAGTTATATTCAATTATTGCTACAGTAATTGATGCATAGTATCTCACATTATTTGATTCAATTATTGTCGATATTTTATATATTATTAAATCAATAATTAAGACGATAAAGTTATTCATATTATTATTTTCAATATCGACGATGTCTAGAAAGTTCTGTCGAGGAGATGTTTGGTCACCTAATTACGCGTTAATAGGGAGAAATTCTTATTGGAAAGCCCTCTCTTTCCTGAGAATGATCTGGTTGTTAAATATTGCGAATAATAATATTGATGAATAAATGTTGTTAAAAATATTGAGGAGATTTTTATGAAGTATTTGATGTAAATTTTGCTTATTTTTGTAACGGGACAAATTATTGAGTTGTGATTTTGAGGACAAAATCCTTTTAAGAGGGGAAAGATGTGACAACCGTAATTTTGTAATTTAATTTTAATATTTATTTGATTGAATAAATATTTTTTGAAGAATTAATTATTAGATTAATTAATTAATTGATGAAGTTGTGATAGATTAATTTAAGTATATGTGTTATATTTATTAAATTGATGTGGAGAATTTTATTATTCGATGTATGTATTTATGTGAGCTTATTGAATTAAAAGAAATATTTAATAAGCCTATGTTATTTTAATTAATTTAATTATTAATTAGAGATTTAATAATTGATATTATTATTAAATGAGAATTTGAATTATGTGACTATGTGAGAAATTATTATATTTTATTTAAAGTAAATTAAATAAGAAATTAGATTTATTTTATAATAGATGTGACATTTTTTAAACTATATAATAAGGTTTTATTAAAATAATGGGTTTGAAACCTAGTATGCTAGCCAAACATGGCCTTAATGGGAGTTGAGGAAGTTACCCATGATTCAGGTAATCCACCACCAAATTGTCGATTCTTCTCTCTTTTTATCGACGCCTTCTTTTCTTCACTATTTGCCTAAGTCTGAGAGCTTAACAGAGAGAAATACAGAGAGAGTTTGAGAATTTTTTGAGAAAGATTGTGAGTATTGTGATTGTAGTAGAGAGAATTGTCATCCTTGTTCATCTACGCTTGGGTAATCCTCTTCAACCCAAATTTTTATTTTACGTCTTTTAAAGTTTTCATGAATATGGCTTTCATTCATTCTGTAAGTCTCTGTAATTGGAAAATGGTGTTGTTGTAGGAATATATTTAGTAATTCGAGTAACATCATAGCAAGTTTTATATATATTATATGGGTTTTCATATCTTCAGTTTCATGAAATTATACAGTAAAAGATTTCAGAGTATGTTATATGGCCATATGGCCTTATACGTATTTCTAATATGTCAAATATAATTTATTTTACAAAATTTCCACTAATATGTGATTATGCATGCTAAAACGAACTAAATGAAAGTTGAATGGGTGGATTTGGTCTTATAACGAATCTATGGCGTTGAATTTTAGAATTTATGTTCAAAACTTTAAGAACATCAAGAACAGTACAATTTGCATGCTTTAATTCTGTGATTATATGTTTTAATGGGTTAAAATCACTCTATAAACGTTGGGTATTGATTATATATGAATTCTAACATGTGGGTATGTTTAATTTGGGGAATTAATGATCATGTAGTGTTTAATTATTTGAACTCGTGTTCTTCGCTGAATCGGGAATCAAATTACGAGTGTCGTATTTGCTGGCTAACTCCTGTAATCGATGTCCCGCGTCAGCAGAAACCACCAAACATGGCAAATACCAACCCCAAAGATCGATGTTCTCGCATCGCAGTCGGCCACTTGAGCCGTTAACGCCAATACTCATTACAAAAGTGAAATACAAGCAAGCCACTTAATATGTAATGGTCGAAATGGGTTTTTAAAAGTGTTCAAGTATAGAGATGTGTTGGTAACTTAGTCTAATGAATATAAAGACTTGTTAGACCTATAACGAGATGTTAAAATAAATTCTTAACATGTACACAATTATGTGTGAATTGAATGATCAAATGCATAGTTACCTTATTGTTTGTGAAGTCTTAATTTTTGACAATAAGTGTAGTAATTGACTAAGTATAGTCATGAACTCGAGTTAGACAAAGAATAAACTTGTGGTGTTTATTACGTGATAATTGATTGGTGTTGTGAACATGAATGATATGTAGAATTTAAATCAAAGAACGAGTTTTATTAACGTGCACGAGGCAAGTTTCTAAACCTTATCTTGTTACATTGAGCAAGTTTTCTTACCCTAAACTTTCGTTGAGCAAGTTTCTTACCCTAAACTTTCGTTGAGCAAGTTTCCTAACCTTACTTGTTATCGTTATATAAATTGATTAATTCCTCTTTCGATATTGAGCAAGTTCTCATTATTATTGATCAAGCCTGTCTTGGATATTAAAGTTTATTAATCTTCAAGCATGATGTTGTTATACAATAATTATTCTATTGTATACCTTTTGAGATATTATTCAATTTAAATATTTATTTACTGTTAAACATTATTAGACTAGCGAACCCTTATTGATTCGACTAGTCCATAGTTGATGAGCGCTAAATTTCAGAATCCCTTGATGAATTATCCAAACCAAACTTCCTTTGGTGCGGACTTGAATGTCAAACTGAGATGAACAGCCCTATATAGGGGATTATTACGCTTTAGCGTTAAGATATTGTGCACAGTATGGTACTAAGGGCTAATCCCCCTAAGTACGAGAAGAAGAGTCCATAGTCTTATGACTGTTAAAGGTTTCAAGTAAAAACACTTGACAACCTAGGACATAGTTCAAGGTCTTATGACCCTCAGAATTTCTTTTGATTCTTGTTATCCATTCTTGATTCAAAAGTTGAGCTTTATATCAGAAGTTATTATTTCTCTCACATGTTATTATTCATTTGTTATATTGTTATACTTGTGGGCAATCGTGTTCACTCTTGCATAATAATAACATTGCAGTTAAGAACGAAAGAGCAGACGAACCTTCCACTAGTAAGGGCAAGGGAAAGCTTAGCAAGTAATGAAGACTGTTTTATTATTGTGGTTATGTGATGTAATTAGAATTGATGTTACTAAGACTTATTTGTTTATGTTTTTCGCACAGATGATTTAAGGTTAGAGTAACCTGAGATTTATTTATTATGTAGTTGATGTAACCCCCTAAGGGGAGAGATTTTATTATTTATTTCTATCTATTGCATGGTTGCATTTATTTATGGGTAGATAGATAGATGATGTTTGTACAGTGAACACCAAATCCTGTGGAAATGGAAGTACCGGATTTGGGGGTGTCACAATTTTATTGACCCCCCATTTACCCATTTTCAAAATAATCGGTAGAAAGTTATTTAGTATATATATATATATATATATATATATATATAACAAGTTTTATTTTTATGAAAAATAGAATATATTATATTTTATTATGCATAGTGCCTGCATAGTATTTGCATAGTAAAATCAAAAAAAAATTCAATCGGCCGAAGCGTCCGTGAATTCTTCTCCTGTGCACACGTGATTTTCTAAATTCAAATAGTATCCTTTCCATTCTCCTATAAATAGGATTCTTAGTTAGAATTAAAAATAACACCAGAATCAGAGAATTCTTTTTCTATAATATTGAGTGTATTTCTTTAGAGTTTTAAGAAGTTTTGAGCGTAGAAAATAGTGAAAGTTTTCTTCAAGAATATCCCCGCTATACCAGTTAGAATACTCTTCTTTTTAAGGTAAGGGATATTATTTTTGTTCAATATTCGCATGAAATAATATTTTCTTCTATACTCTGTAGTAGAGATGCACAAAAGGCCCGAGGCCCGCAGCCTGGCCTTGATCCAGCCTGGGCCCGGACTGGTCAAAGCCCGACTTGGTCAAGGCCTGGATCGGTCTGACCCGGTCTGAAAGGCTTAAAAAGGCTGCCATTTCAATACAAAAATCTGGCCTGGCCAAAAGTCCGGCCTGGACTGGCCTGTGGCCTGAGTCTGGCCTGGGCCTGGCCTGGTTCGACGTAACATGTCTGGCCTGGCTTGTTATTTGTCAAACTCAACAATCTAACCTAACACAAAAAAATGCCAAGTTGCCCAAATTTAACACTAACACCACCAAATTTTAACGCCTAACGGTTAAAAAAAGAGAGAAAGACACTCAACAGTTAAAATGTGCAACCAGCCAAAACAGTGATTGACTGATTAAACTCTCACTGCCAAAGGAAGGCCTACTCCCAAGGCACATGCAAGAAAGCAAGACCTACCAAGCATTCATCTCTATGCTACTCACCTTGGCTTCACATCCATCAACAAAGAGTCATATATATATATATATATATATATATATATATATATATATATACACACACACGGCACAGTAGAACACAGGGACAATAGCTTACTATTGAAGAAAACATTAAAACTACATTAACAGTAACACCAATATTATTATATTAACATTAACATTAACATTAAAAAAAAGTCATATATTAACATTAACAGTAACTAAAAAAAATATGAATGTCATTTTCGTACATATAATAATATTAACAGTATACATATATTAACATTAACATTAACACTGCTAAAAAAACATTAACAGTACATATATTAACAGTAGCTAATCTGCTACATATTAATATATATTAACATACATATATATTAGCAGTATATTAATATACATATGTACATATTAATATATTAACTGTTAACAGTACATATATTAACAGTATATTAATATACATATATACATATTAATATATTAATTGTTAACAGTACATATATTAACAGTAGCTAATCTGCTACATGAATGACATTTTCGTACATATATTATTGTGTTTTTGTAGCACTACTACACTAGCTACTCTACTTGGACCAATATTTTGAGTTAATGTTTTGAATACCTTCTCATCTCATATTTAGTATTGGTAATAAGACAATGACCAACGGAAAAAAAAAAAAAAAAAAAGAAGCTGACACACCTTCTCATCCATCTATCCATCCATCATATTTATCAAAATTTCATTAGAATTCATATTTCAAAAATTAAATAAACTTTCCTATGTCAATCGTAAAAGCTATAATTTTTCTAACGGTTATTTATTTCACTATAAAAATCCCATAATTTACTCCATAAAATTTACAACTCCTCACATCTTTCTCTCTTTATTCTCTAATATAATAATAACACCATACTTGCAAGCTCAAATTCTTATAATTTATATAATATATTTATAATTTATTATACACATAAATCATAATATTTATTTTATTAGTACATTCATATTATTACAATGGATTCTTCCAACATTCCACCAGTGTCATCATTTAGTCAAAATGATCCAAATATCATTATGTCTGAAAGTGTCATTCCGGGTTCGAGTACAATATTTCCACGTCCTACCGGCGAGCAAAATAAACGTACAGCGGCTATTTGGGATCATTTCATCGAAGTGTGGATTGCAGAAGGTGTTAAAAAAGCTCAATGCAAATATGTAACAACTTATTTGGGGTTAAAGGAAATAATACATTACTTCGTCACTACGAGTCGTGTTTGAAGAAGCATAAAATAACCGATGAAAGCTCTCAATCACAAATTGATCGTTCTGGTAACAATTGGAGTTAAGATCAAATATTACAAAAGGAGTGGCAAGCTAAGTTAGTGATCGAGAAGGAGCTTCCATTCAATTTTTTTGACGATGTGCGTTGTACCGACTACATTCAAGGAGCATTGCAACCGAAATATAAACAAGTAAGTAGAATGACTACTAAACGTGATGCAATGAAATTATATAATAAAGCTAAAAATGAATTAATTGAATATTTTGATAATTTTGACGGTAAAATTTGTTTAACTAGTGATACTTGGTCTGCTAATCATCAACCTGGAATTAGCTATATTTGTATTACAGCTCATTGGATAGATTCTGAAATGTTTATGCAAAAAAGAATTATAGGATTTGAATATTTTGAATTACCACATAATGGTCAATCATTAAGTGGTGTTTATTATCCTACAATTCATCATGTTCTGTTTGCATGTTTGGAAATAACAAATATATTTCAACAATACAAATATGATCATTTCTGGACTAACCTTATTTTTAGTATGCATGATAAATTAAAAAATATTTTGAAGACATGCCTACAGTTATTACTTGTGCAGCAGCATTAAACCCCGTAATAAAATTAGAAGGCGTGGAAAGTGTTTTAGAAGATATAGTAGAAAATATAGGTACTAAAAATATTAATTACATTAAACTAAATTTTAATAATACATTTACTAAATTTTATGAACAATATGAGTCTGTATATTCTACATCTACACGTGCACCACCTCCTGTCCCTTCATCATCTAAGTTTGCATCATTATTAAAATCATTATCAAAAAAACCAAAAACTTCAACACACACAAGCAGTTTAAATGAACTTGGTTTATATTGTAGTACTAATTTTAGAAGTTTTATGACCGACCAAGAATTTGAAAATTTAGATATACTTGCATTTTGGAAAAAAAACATAATCGACAATTTCCTACTTTGGCCGCCATGGCCCATGATTTACTAACTATCCAAACTAGTACCGTAGCTTCGGAATCTTGTTTTTCTTTATCTGGCAGGGTATTGGATGAAAAAAGAAGTATACTTAGTCCGGATTCGTTGGAGATATGCATTTGCTATAGAGATTATCTTGCCGCACAAAGAAGAGTACAAGACGTAATAGACGATCAAGATAACTCGGAAGATCTCAAAGTTAAAACAAGAACTGCCGAAAATACACATCCATGAATATTGAAGATACATTTTTTTTTTTGAAGAATTGAAGATTGAAGCTATATTTTTTGAAGATTTGAAGACAAATATTTTTTTGAATATTTGAACTTTGAAGACATTTTTAAAATATTTGAAAACTTATTTTTTAAAATGTTGAAGACAAATATTTGTAACCAAGTTTAAGTTATACTTTTTAAAGTTATAAACTTATAATAATTAATCAATGATTCAATAAAATATAAATTTTAATTATTCATTATTGTATTTTGTAAGTTGTACTAAATAAGTTTTAATAAACACATCAATAAATTTAGTTACTCACGTTTAATTTCTTGTGAATACATTTAATTAATATAATAGTTAATTTATTTAACTACTCATGTTTATTCAATTTTTAGTGTATTCACATTTGTTAGGACTTAGCCCTTAGGAGTCTAGAGTCCCCCTTTTTTCTTCCCGTTCTTCTGCTTATCTGCTATCATTCTTTCTCTCTCTCTTAGGGCTTTTCAGTTTTCACTACTCCTCTATTAGACTATTACCTCAATGGCTCAATTTCTCCATCATTCTCTCTCTAAAAATTGGGGTGTGAATTCATGAAGAACTGAAGATGCACCACGAATTGACGGTGAGATCATCAATTATGTTGCAAGCTCACATGTTCGGAAAGCCATGCGAATTGAGATAGCCCCAGAGAGGTATCTGGTATTCCTTTAATTCATTTCTGAAAGACTGAAATTAGGTTGAAGAATTGAGATATTTTGCTATTAGTGATTGAACTGTTTAGGAAGTTGGGATGGGGAACCAGTGGTTGAGAGGTGATGGCTCCAAGCCTCCAATATATCCAATTCCAACTGGGTTTTTTTCTCCCAACTCTCTCTCTTATCTGACCATTTGATGGCCACTTTTCCTCTACTTTCTAGGGTTCAATATACCAATTGGCATAGGTTTTAGGCTCAATTTGAAATGGTTTTTCTCTGTTCAATCCCCTTCCTTAACCAACTCAGCAACCTGGCCCTCTTCTTATTCATGTGAGTCAATCATCCCCAAAATCCATCTCTTTGTCTCTCTCACACACACATACAATACTGTACTGCTGTTTCTAATTTGGTTGATATGAAAAGATGAAAATGTTATAGTAATATTATTATTAGTTGGGTTATGTTTAATATTTCTTTTATTAATTGATATTGTAGAATTTAATTTATTTATAATGGGTTTATTCCACATGAATGTTTAATGTGTTCAGTATTATGATATCATCAGATAACGATTCAGTTAATAGTTTATTTGCTAAGATTGAATTCATCTGGTGCTTGATTTTGTAAATATATAGACGAGTGGGAAACACCAAGAAATTGTCCCTTAATATTACATTTTTTTATATAAAAAAAGTGTGATGGGTTGGACCAGACCGACCTAGGCTTGGCCTTGTCCATAGGCCTTAGCAGATCATCTTTTCCATCGCCAAGCCTGGCCTGGCCTAGCCTGCAGGCCCAAAGTCAAAGTTTGGCATGGCCTGGTCAACGACCAAGAGCTCGCGGCAGCCAGCCGCAGTTCAAGGCCAGTGTCACACAGCACCCCCTACTCTGTAGTATGTAAGTAATATTATTTCATTTCAAATTTAGAATTCTACACTCGTTTTGTTAAAGTTTTAGCTTCTATACTCCATGAAATTAGTAGAATATCCTTGATATTTGCGCTTCATCCAGTATCTTTTCATGAAAATATTATTCTGAGCATTCTTGATAAGTTTTAACTTTTTCATGTCGGAGTACTATTCACGGGTTACTATTCTCGAAGTACTATTCACTCAGATACTATTCACCCGGGGTACTATTTATGAAAAAAATTAATTTCTTTTCGATCCAAATCATTTTTGATACAATATTATTCTTGAATTTTGCTCCACAAAGAAGTATCATGTTGACAATTTGGATATTATTGAATTCTGAATAAATTAAATTATAAATCTTTAAAAATTTATCCTTTGCTTTCTTTTAATTGAATTCTTATATCATTGTCATCATCCTCATATTTATATTATGATGAAAGTCATCTGTGGCCCGTAGTGCATAGATGGACTTGGTATGATTATGAACAGGGATTATTCGGTATAATCATGATCGCAATGTTACAAATGATGTGGTAAAAGTCTTCATTGGCCCGTAGTGCATTGATGGACAGTTGTTGGCATGATGATGACCATTGATGAAAACATGAATATTCTTGGCCCGTAGTGCATGGATAATTTGTGGTCGTGATACTAATGAATATCCTTGGCCGGTAGTGAGGGGTGATTCGATGATGTGGATTATTTATTAAGTTGAGTCTCAGCGATAAAATTGATGATAAATTCTTTTAAATCATAGAAGATAGTAGATATCATGCTCTACTTGACTCTTCTAATGGATTGCTTATTCCGCAGCAGTTAAATTTTATGTCTATTGTATTTTATCAGTTTAACACTGTTGAAGGCTAACGATAATTTATTCTGCATTATCTTAGTCATAATATTTCTTCTTTGGGCTAGTTGAGCTCACCCTTTGCTTTCATTGTTCTCTTCAAAAATAAGAATATAAGCGGGACTAGTGGGGAGCGGAGTGGCCGGTCCGGATATTTGCATTAGTAGTCCTCATTATTTCGTGAAATAGTGTGATAATAAATGTATTGAGGACTTATTTTGAGTTTGAATACTGTCTAAAAGACAATATTTATATTAAAACTCAAAGCTCATGTTATATATTTAAGTTTGTATTTGTGACACCCCCAAAACAGGTATACATCACCAATCTTGAGTCGTCAAATACATGGTACAGAAATCAAATACAAACTTCTTTAATACAACTGTCGTGTAAAAATACGACAAAACATAGCTGAGTTTTTAAAACGAATATTGTCTTCTAGACAATATCCACACTCAATGAAGTCCTCATTACAATTATTATCACACTATTTCACAGAATAGTGAGGATTACTAAAGCCACTTATCCCGGACCGTCACCCATTCCCGACTCGTCCCGCCTATATTCTCATTTCTCAAGAGAACAATGAAAGAAAAGGGTGAGCTCAACTAGCCCAAGAAGAAAATATTATGACTAAGATAATGCGTAATAAATTATCCTTAGCCTTCAACAAAGATAACAACCGATAGAATATAATAGACAACAAGTTTTAGATCAACAAATCGCAATGGAACAAGCAATCCATTATAAGAGTCAAGTAGAGCATGATATCTACTATCTTCTATGATTTAAAAAGTTTTTCATCAAATTTAACGCAGTGACTCAGCTTAATAAATAAACCACATCATCGAATCATCCTTTCACTACGGGCTAAGGATATTCATGTAATCACCAATGGTCATGATTATACCGAATAATCCCTGGTCAGAATCATACCAACAACTGTCCATCAATGCACTACGGGCCAATGAGGACTTTTACCACATCATTTGTAACATTATGGGTCATGATTATACCGAATGATCCCTAGTCATAATCATACAAATCAACAATCCATCTATGCACGTAAGCTAAAGATGAATTTCATCACAATATAAGCATGATGATGATGACAATGATATAAGCATTAATAAAACACAATCAAGGATAAATTTTAAAGACTTTAAATTTATCCAGAGTTTAAAAATATCCAAATTCTCAACATGATACTGCTTTGTGGAGTAAAATTCAAGAATAATATTCATGTACCAAAAATAATTTAGACAGAAAAAAAATATATTTTTCGGGTAAATAGTATCTCGTGAATAAGTACTTGTGAATAGTACCTCGTGAATAGTACTTTCACATGAAAAAGTACCCAAAAATACCTGAGTGAATGATACTAGAGTGAATAGTAATCGGGTGAATAGTAACCCATGAATAGTAACTCGTGAATAGTACTCCGGCATGAAAAGTGCCCCGAATACCCGAGTGAATAATACTTGAGTGAATAGTAACCTGTGAATATTAACTCTAATAGAAAAATACCAAAGAAAATGATATTTCATGACGAGTACAAAAGAATGATATCCCAGATGAGTATAATAAAATATACGAAACTGTAAATGGATTTTCACCCGCCATGCGGTAATCCATTTAAACAGATCATTTCCACAATTTAATAAAAAAATGAATACAAAGGATCATTCACCATGCATGCGGTAATCCACATAGACAGGTTATTTCAACAGAATAATAAAGAATAGAATAACAAAAGAATTCACCATGCATGCGATAGACCGCACAGACAAGTTATTCCTAACAGAATAAAAAAGAATGGAACCTGGTCATACGTAATCCGCACAGACATGATATTCCAATAGAATAATAAAGAATGAAACCGGTCGCGAATCCGCATGCATGAGGATATTCCAAATGTAATAATAAAGAATGGAATAACAACAAAATTCACCAGACATGCGATAGACCGTAAACACAGGTTATTCCAACAAAATAATAATGAATGGAATAACAAAAGAATTTCACCATGTATGCGGTACTTCGCATAGACAAGTTATTCCAACATAATAATAAAGAATGGAATAACAACCTTACGAGTATTAAAAGAAAATGACTCTCTTCATGAATACGAAAGAATAATACCCCTTACCTCAGAAGAAAACTGGATACTGGAATAGTAAGGTAACAGACTTCTCTTCTTCTTTCTCTCTATAATTTCTATCTATAATAATTGCTCTATAGCTTTAGTGAAATGGTGAGAAATGAAGGAAGAATGAGCTTCTATTTATAGAAAAATATAGTTTCGATAATTGTACATTTTGGGACTCGAAATATTACAGTATAATACCTTCCTCTTTTTTTATTTTTAATTTAGTCCTGCAAGTATTATAAAACTTGCACCACCTCCCCTAATAGTAAATCATATGAATCAATAGTAAATCATGTGACTCAATAGTTCTAAACATGTAAAAAAAATAATTACAGTATAATACCTTCATCTATACCTCCATTTTTAATTTAGTCATGCAAGTATTATCAATCTTGCACCAACTCCCCTAATAGTAAATCATGTGAATCAATAATACACACATGTGAACACATAGTTATAATCATGTGAATCAATAGCAATTAATTGCTCATTTATCCGGTTAATTACCCAATTGGTTAATATAACCTCCAGATATCAATTATTATCGAAATAAATGTCGATTTTCACTAACACTAATAATTCCAACATAATAGAACTATTAATTTCATCTTTAATCAACATGAACTTATTCATCATTAATATTATAACTCATAATATTTAACAACCAGGTCGTTCCCAGGAAAGAGGGTCTTTCCGATAAGGATTTCTCCTTATTAGCAATTAGATGACCAAACCTCTCCTCGATGTAACTTCTGACATTGTCAATATTGCAAATAATAATATGAATAACTTTGTTGTCTCAATTATTGATTTAATAATATAACATATTATACAAATGATACTATGACAATAATTGAATCAATAATATAGAGAGATATGATGCAAAGAATTATCGTAACAATAATTGAGTATAACTGGTTTGCTTTTCACGTAAGCTCAATAATCAATACCGTGTGCTACTATACAACCACGCGTATTACTGTAATTTTACCACCGAGTATTTTATGACAACTTTCTTACTTTGAAAAATTTTCACACATCAACCTTAACTTTAAACTTTTATCAATTTAACCATTTAATAAATAGAATAATTATAAAAAAATTGAATACTTTCATTTCATAAAATTCGGGGTCTCACAATCTCCCCTCCTTATGAAATTTTGCCCTCGAAATTTATGTACCTAGTATTTCGAATAGATGATAATACCTTGCTTTCTTTAAGGATTGTACCTTCCCGGTTATTTCCTCTCTATCATGATTTTCCCATTTCTCATCTCATGTATTTCAAATATCATTCTAGAATATAGTTTCAAAATAAAAGTTAATTGACATATCACATATTATCCCTATACTCTGACCGACCAATTAAATACCAAATAAACTTAGGTAGGTCATACTAGCGAAGGAATTCCCCGTCTCTCCCCTCCTAGTTCTAGTCTCTCATCTCAGCCATGGATCATATCCCTAAGCTTTGATACCAACTGTGATGCCCCCAAAACAGGTATACATCACCCATCTTGAGTCGCCACAAACTTCTTTAATACAACTGTCGTGTAAAAATACGACAAAACATAGCTGAGTTTTTAAGACAAGTATTGTCTTCTAGACAATATCCACACTCAATGAAGTCCTCATTACAATTATTATCACACTATTTCACAGAATAGTGAGGATTACTAAAGCCACTTATCCTGGACCGTCACTCCATTCCCCGACTCGTCCCAGCTATATTCTCATTTTTTGAAGAGAACAATGAAAGAAAAGGGTTAGCTCAACTAGCCCAGTAGGAAATATTATGTCTAAGATAATGCAGAATAAATTATCCTTAGCCTTCAATAGTATAACAACTGATAGAATATAATAGACAACAAGTTTTAGATCAATAACTGCAGCGGAACAAGCAATTCATTATAAGAGTCAAGTAGAGCATGATATCTACTATCTTCTATGATTTAAAAAGTTTTTCATCAAATTTATCGCAGTGACTCAGCTTAATAAATAAACCACATCATCGAATCATCCTTGCACTACGGGCTAAGGATATTCATGTAATCACCAATGGTCATGATTATACCGAATAATCCCTGGTCATAATCATACCAACAACTGTCCATCAATGCACTACAGGCCAATAAGGACTTTTACCACATCATTTGTAACATTATGGGTCATGATTATACCGAATGATCCCTGGTCATAATCATACAAATCAACAGTCCATCTATGCACGTAAGCCAAAGATGACTTTCATCACAATATAAGCATAATGATGATGACAATGATATAAGCATTAATCAAACAAAATCAAGGATAAATTTTTGACTTTAAATTTATCCAGATTTTTAAAATATCCAAATTGTCAACATGATACTGCTTTGTGAAGTAAAATTCAAGAATAATATTCATGTACCAAAAATAATTTGGACAGAAAAGAAATATATTTTTTGGATAAATAGTACCCCGTAAATAGTACTTCAGGAATAGTACCTCGTGAATAGTACCCCAACATGAAAAGTACCCCAAATACCTGAGTGAATGATACTAGAGTGAATAGTAATTGGGTGAATAGTAACCCGTAAATAGTAACTCATGAATAGTACTCCGGTATGAAAAGTGCCCCGAATATCCGAGTGAATAATACTAGAGTAAATAGTAACCTATGTATAGTAACTCGTAACAGAAAAATACCAAAGAAAATGATATTTCATGACGAGTACAAAAGAAATGATATCCCAGATGAGTATAATAGAATATACGAAACTATAAATGGATTTTCACCCGCCATGCGGTAATCCACGTAGACAGATTATTTCCACAATTTAATAAAGAATGAATACAAAGGATCATTCATCATGCATGCGGTAATCCACATAGACAAGTTATTCCAACAGAATAATAAGGAATGGAATAGCAGAAGAATTCACCATGCATGCGATAGACCGCACAGACAGGTTATTCCCAACAGAATAATAAAGAATGGAACCAGGTCATGCGTAATCCATATGCATGTAATATTCCAAATGAATAATAAAGAATGGAACCAGGTCATGCGTAATTCAGACAGACAAGATATTCCAATGAATAATAAAGAATGGAATAACAATGTAATTCACCGCATGCAATGATAGACATGCATGAAAAGTTATTCCAATGTAATAATAAAGAATGGAATATAAGGAGAATTTCACCATGTATGTAAGATTAGCATAGACAAGTTATTCCAACATAATAATAAAGAATGGAATAACAACCCTTATGAGTATTGAAAGAAAATAACTCTCTTCATGAATATGAAAGAATAATACCCTTACCTTAAGAAAACCCGGATCTTTGGAATAAATGAGGTAATGAGACTTTCTTCTTCTTTCTCTCTATAATTTCTCTCTATAATAATTGCTCTATAGCTTTACTGAAATGGTGAGAAATGAAGGAGGATTGAGCTTCTATTTATAGAAAAATATAATTTCGATAATTGCACGTTTTGGGGCTCAAAATATTACAGTATAATACCTTCCTCTTTTTTTTCATTTTTAATTTAGTCCTGCAAGTATTATCAAACTTGCACCACCTCCCCTAATAGTAAATCATGTGAATCAATAGTAAATCATGTGACTCAATAGTTCTAAACATGTGAAAAAATAATTACAGTATAATACCTTCATCTATACCTCTATTTTTAATTTAGTCATGCAAGTATTATCAATCTTGCACCAACTCCCCTAATAGTAAATCATGTGAATTAATAGTACACACATGTGAACACATAGTTATAATCATGTGAATCAATAGCAGTTAATTGCTCATTTATCCGGTTAATTACCCGATTGGTCAATATAACTTCCAGACATCAATTATTATCGAAATAAATGTCGATTTTCACTAACACTAATAATTCCAACACAATAGAACTATCAATTTCATCTTTAATCAACACGAACTTATTCATCATTAATATTATAACTCACAATATTTAACAACCGTGTCGTTCCTGTGAGGAAAGAGGGGCTTTCGATAAGGATTTCTCCTTATTAGCGCGCTTGATTAGGTGACCAAACCTCTCATTGATAAAACTTCTAAACATTGTTAATATTGCAAATAATAATATGAATAACTATGTATGTCTCAATTATTGATTTAATTATATAACATATTATATGAGATGATCTTATGACAATAATTGAATCAATAATATGAGAGATATGATGCAAAAATTCATGTAGAAATAATTGAGTATAATGGGTGACTTTCACATAAGCATCAATAATCAATATCGTAAGCTTCTACTACGCAACTACGCGTAGACATCGTAACTTTACCATTTAGTATTTTATGACAACTTTCTTACTTTAAAAATTTTCACACATCACCCTTAACTTTAAACTTTTATCAATTTAACCATTTACTAAATAGAATAATTATAAGAAAATTGAATACTTTCATTTCATAAAATTCGGGGTCTCACGGTATTTGTATTCTGTACCATGTATTTGGTGACTCAGAATGAGTGATGTATACCTATTTTGGGGGCGTCACAACAATTATTGAATACCAAGTGACTTCTTACGTAAGAATCAATAGTGAGGAGATACGTAATATGCAATCGTACCACTCTTTAACCACGACCAGACATCTTGTACTTTTATCACTGGGTATTTCAACAATTAACGGTAAAAAATTTCCATTATTTTTTATAAAAAGGTTATTTCTGCCGCTTTCTGTATCCGACAGTTATTCCGTTATGTGGTCCACCAATGATTGCGCCGTCGTACGAATATTCTCCCAAAAAATAATATTTCCCGACAAAACGAATATTTTATGACAACTTTCTTATTATGCAAAATTTGCATATATCACTCATAACTATAGCATTATATCAAATCAACACCTTATTATTCAAAATAATATGTAGGAAAAATTAGATCTTTATTCATAAAAAGTTGGGTCTTACAGATACAAACATGAAACCTACTTATATATTAGACTCGGGAACACCAGGTACTACTCCAAACATCACTTAGAGACGCAAAAACTAGCTTGCTGTTACTTAAACTAAAGCCCAGGTCCTAGGGCATATTGGTGGTTGCAGCGACAACTCAGTGTCTTGCCGCAAACCGATTTACCTGTGCAAGTTAATTGCTAGTGACTTGTGCAACAGTGATGATCCTTCTCTTAATAGCAACCTTCACCTTTCTTTCCATCAAGTCCCCAAAGAACCCATCCACACAAGTGTTTTCATTAGTGAGAGAAGATTGGGGAGATGGGGTGGTTGAGCCTTCATGTTTAAGGTTTCAATTGGCGAGAAGGCGCTTACGGGAGGGAGAATTAGTGGCTCCGACGGATGGTAAAGGTGTCTTGGCGATGGTTTTGGGTTGATTTTTCTTAGTTTGATTCTTTTTTATCATCGTTTATGGTATTGAGGAATTGGGGCTAGGGTTTATAGAGACATTTTGGGGGAAAAGGTTCATTATTTGTTTGTTTGCTCGATAAAAGGAAAAAGGTTTATTCTTTGTTTTTCTTGTCAGAGATTTGTAAATTAGATTTGTTTCATTTTAAAGGATAATAAAAATTGATTTGTCTAATTTACCCTTGCTCAAATAATTTAAATTAATAAATTGATATAAATATTATTATTTAAGTACACATCAGCTTCTTATGACCCTACTTAGGATGACATGTCGTCAATTTCTAACGTGTCAAGTGAATTTGTACAAAAATAAAAAAAATTAATAATTTACTCATCTAAGTGGCTACCGTGTAATGAGATGAGCTTTAGGGCTGAGGTGGATAAAGGTGGAACTAAAATGGATGATTGGAAGACTAGTAGTGATTGTTGTGAGGATTTCTTTAAAGGGTCTAATGGAATGGAGTTTGAGAGGAATAATTGGCTCTCAAAACTATTGAGATGCTGTTCGGAGGATGCAAAGGCCGCTCTCACGGCTGTGAGCGTTAGTTTACTTTTTATATCGTCACTGGCTGAGACTAGTTTGATACCTTCGGCTTCTATGGCTCCAACTCTGGATGTGGGTGACCGCATCTTAGCAGAGAAGGTATAATCAACATACAGTTCGATTGCTATTTTACTTTCAAATTTACCCTTTTTATGACTTAATTTATCATTTGATTGTATGGTTATGTGTAAATTGAACATACCCTTCATAACATGATTTTGTCTACTGAATAGAACTCTCTAATCTTAGCAAATAGATCTTAAAATCATGTTTTTCAAGATGTGTTCACGTGCTTCACTACTTGAATGAATGAAAATGATATAATTCATTTGCTTAATAGACTATGAACTATGTTTTGTCATGCTTGGATATTTAGGGGAAGATAGGCCATCTCTGATAATTCGTCAATATGCCAAATTAAAGCATAAATTAGGCTTCTGATCTTAACTGCTGCTGACTGATCTATGTATTTTATGTAAAGAAGTGTTGAAATAGTTATTTCCATTTTAATTATTGTACGTAAGTTGCCTTGCCAATGGCATTTACACAGTATGATGTCCTGTCTCTGAATTTTGTATGCTAATGTATTCTTTTCTTTCTATTAATGTTTAATCTAGTATGGAGAATGCTACATGTGTTTCTGTTCATTGAGTAAATTGTCCCTCGAATTGCTCATTGATTGAAGAAGATATTTGTTTTATTGTGGTCCAATGTATTACAATTAAATAAGTGTAATGGTTATTGGTTTAAAGAAGTGATTTTTTTTTTTTTTGGGAGGTGGGGTTAAAAATATTTACCTGATTTTTTTGATCTTTCATTTGGTGTTTTAGGTTTCATATGTTTTCAGAAAGCCAGAAGTGTCAGACATTGTGATATTCAAGGCACCTCCAATTCTTCAGGTTCAATCTAATATTAAAGACTCCAACATTATAGAACAGTTTTATTAATCTGGTCGTGGCATTTATGGGGGCTAACAATGTTGTTTTTATGTTTGTATTACCTTTGTCTGTGTAGAAAATTGGTTATAGTTCTGATTATATCTTCATAAAGAGAGTTGTGGCGAAGGCTGGGGACTATGTTGAGGTAAGATCTCGTACTCTTTGGTAAGATCTCCTCCTCTTTGAAGGATAAGTCCTATTCCGCTGGTTCTGACCACTTGTGCATCCTGAATATTCTGTGATAGGTTCGGGACGGTAAATTGATTGTGAATGGTATTATTCAAGACGAGGATTTCGTTTTGGAGCCGCTTGCTTATGACATGAAGTGTCTGGTATTTTCTCCAACCTTTTGTTCTTCCTGCTTATATGATGTTTTATTGTTGCTTAATTGCATCTATTTTACCTTAAAGATTAAAACATGGACATTTCTTGAGAAGTCTTGGCTGATTGTTCTCGTCATATTACAGCTTGTGCCTGAAGGTAATGTTTTTGTGATGGGGGACAATCGAAACAATAGTTATGACTTCCATAACTGGTAAGTAGGAGTTTCCGTAATATTATTAACTGATAAGTATTTGACATGGAAAATCATTATGAAATCGGAAGAAGCCTTTTTCATGTATTTTTATTTTTATTTTTATTATAAAGAAAAAAAAGAGGCTTTGGGTAGTAAGGGGATGCTGGTATCATATATATAAATTTGGGTATTATACATTCTGACATCCTTTTCTTTTTCTTATGTTTTTCAGGGGTCCACTTCCTATCCAAAACATAATCGGAAGATCTGTTCTTCGATATTGGCCACCCTCCAAAATAACAGACACTATATATGAACCACGTACAATAAAAAAAGCATTTGTTGTTTCTTGACCATTTTAGTTAGTCCCTTGCTAGCAGCGGGATGGTTTAGATAACTTGTTTCATTCACACAATTGTATTACCAAACATCTCCCACTTCTTTTTGGCTCCTTACTGAGCAAATTGTGATCCTATTGCTGTAATACAACTGCATGATCAGTTGTTTTGGTAGATTATTACCATGTCAATTTGTGTTCTTATTGATAAGCCCTTCTGTGGCTGGTTTCTGTAATGACTTTCTGAAAATTAAGTGTGAATATGGAAATGAAATGAGTTATTTGATTTGTAAGGATTTGTCTCTAGCCATAGTTGTTTTTAATTTTTGGTTATAATTTCCCATTTTTATTTATTAAAATGTTGATATAAACTGGATGTTAAGTTCCCATTTTTATTTATTAAAATTTTGATCAAGTAGTTTTGTCTAAACATATGTTTTATTTACGATTTGTATTGAAATTTAATTATTTGTTCTTAAATCGAATTCTCAAAAGATTCATTATCTCTTCTTCCTTCAAACCACCTAACCATAAACCCCTTTCTCCATTGGCTCTCTACCACTCCATCTATCCTACCATCCACGAAATGATAAGATTACTAATTTGAATTGAAAAGGACTACTTTGCATGGATTCAAGAGTATTATCAAAGTGGGAGAAATTTGGGGAAAAGGGGTGATTTTGAGAGTTTGGTGAGTAGAGTGAGCTCAAATGTGTGCTGGTGGAGTGATGAGCTCCAGCTGCTGTTGATTATTAGCATTATTATGTGGCATTTACTGGTGTTTTTGCTATATATTACTAATTGGAACATGGCACCATTTTTGTCCATTAGTTTCTGGAAGTTGTGGAATGGCGTGTGCTGGGCTCACATAACTTCAAAGTGATAGGAAGATAACAGAGCTGGCGCTTGTGTATTTATCCCCTACATTAAAAATCTGTTTTCCTCTCTGGAGAGGCATTTGAGTTGCTGCCAGAAAAGTGTTGCAGAAAGCAGGTATGTCCTATTGATTCATTGAGGAGTTACGTTTATTAGGTGACAAGATCTGTCTGAATTGAGTTTTGGGATTCTACTTTAAAGCAAAACTTTGAGCATCAACTCTGTTTCCCTTTCAGTTGGAAATTTCCTTTTCTTTTATTTTCGTCTTTTAGTTTTTGTGTTGATATGAATTATTAAGTATATAACTGTTAAAATTACATCTTGTGCTTTGCTTGCGTGATAGACTTCAAGTGTTACTTAGTTTAATTAATCTATTAATACTCTCTATACAAGAGAGTTTTGCTCATCTAAAGCCAGGATTCCATTTCAGATTCTAGAAAATACTTAAGAGATTTTTTATTTACCCATTAATTCATTACACAATCTTCCTCATTCACTGATTGGTGTTAATAATATCATTTCAATAATATGGGTGACACTTATTAATTTAATAATGAAAAATACTATTCAGTTGTTACTGTGACAATTATTGAGTCAATAATATAAAATATTATTCAATTATCACTGTAGCAATTTTGCATCAATAATATGAAAGACTGTACAATTTTTACTGTAACAATTATTGAGTCAAACACTGAGTGACTTCTTACATAAGCATCAATAATCAGAGATATTATGCACTACCGTGTGCTATTGTGCGATACCATGTATCATTGGGGAACAACGCGTATTACTGTACTTTTATCACCGAGTATTTCAACAGTTTAACGGTAATAGTTTTGCCGTTATTTTTATAAAAAGATTATTTTTGTCGCATTCTATATCCGACAGTTATTCCATTATGTGGTCCACCAATGATTGCGTCGTCGTACGAATATTCTCCGACAAAAATAATATTCTCCGACCAAACGAATATTACTCGACACAACGAATATTTTATGACAACTTACTTTATAAAATTTTCACATATCACCCTTAACTTTAACCTTTTATCAATTCAACCATTTACTGAATAGAATAATAATTATAAAAAAAATAAATACTTTTATTTCATAAAATTCGGGGTCTTACAATCTTTCCTCCTTATGAAATTTCGTCCTTGAAATTTACGTACCTGGTAGTTCGAAGAGGTGGGAATACCTTGCTTTCATTTCAGATTGTATCTTTTCGATCATTTTCTCTGTATCATGATTTCTCCATTACTCATCTCTTGGATTTCAGATATCATTCCAAAATACAGCTTCAAAACAAAAATTAATTGACATATCACAATTTGTTAACCTATTAATTAGAAAATTCAGCTTTGGTAGGACACACACTAGCGAAAGATATTACTCGTCTTTCTCATCCTAGTTCTAGTCTCAGATCTCCGTCAGAGACCATATTTCTAAGCTTTAATACCAACTGTGGCGCCCCAAAAATAGATCCACACAACTCATTCTGGGTCGTCGCCAAACTACATACCACAAAATCCAAATCCAAATATTTCTATTCCAACTATTAAACTGTCGTGCAAAATACGACAACACATAAGCTGTGAGTTTCAATACAAATAACAGTACTCATACTCCAAACCAATGATACTTTACATATAGGTACAGTCGATAACTGTATTAGAAATTAAAATCTTTAGAAAATGCTCAAGGAAGCATTCATACATGAGAGGCCATTCATCTAAATTATAATAGATATCATAAGATTTGAGAATTAACTTTGGTTGACCCAATATACCATAAAGAAGAATGAGAAGATTATTATCATGTTCATTCCAATTATGTGTATTTTCTGAAAGTAGTATGCACACAAGTCAATCATGTTTGATGATAAAACATATACTTTGTAACAATATTATTCATTTATTAATAAAAAGTATTAATTTATTAAAGGCTTTTAATTATCTACATGATGCTGCTTTATAATATGTGATAAACCCATAGTTTTAAGCAATACTTTTAGAATAATGATGATGATTATTCTAATGAGATCTAAATTCTTAGAAAGTTTAAAACTAAAATAGTTCCCAATCGTTGGATTACTAAATTGGAGATTAGTGAATCCGGATAGATTGATACATACGTTACTTGCTCATTAGATGAGAATGATTGATCTCATAATCATTTGTGTGGAGACACTAAAACAAGTATGTCACAATTTTTGTCTATTAGTTTCTAAAAGTTATGGAATGATGTGTGTTGGGCTCGCATACCTTCAAAGTGATAGGAAGATAACAGAGTTGGCGCTTGTGTATTTATCCCCTACATTAAAAATCTGTTTTCATCTCTGGAGAGGCATTTGAGTTGCTGCTAGAAAAGTGTTACAGAAAGCGGGTATGTCCTATTGATTCATTTAGGAGTTACGTTTATTAGGTGACAAGATTTGTCTGAATTATGTTTTGGAATTCTAATTTAAAGCAAAACTTTTAGCATCAACTCTGTTTCTTTAGATATCTGGAGCATGTAAATTTCCTCTTTTTTTTTGAATTTTTTTTCCTCTTTTAGTTTTGGTGTTCTGATATGAATTATCAAGTATAACTGTTAAAATTACATCTTGTGATTTGCTTACGTGATAGACTTCAAGTGTTACTTAGTTTAATTAATCTATTAATACTCTGCTAAATTTCCCTCTATACAAGAGAGTTTTGCTCATCTAAAGCTAGGATTCCATTTCAGATTCTAGAAAATACTTAGAAATTTTTTATTTACCCATTAATTCATTACTCAGTCTTCCTCCTTCACTGATTGGTGCCAATAATATCATTTCAATAATATGGGTGACACTTATTGATTTAATAATGAGAAATACTATTTAGTTGTTACTGTGACAATTATTGAGTCAATAATATAAAATATTATCTTATTATCACTGTAGCAATTATTGCAACAATAATATGAAAGACTGTGCAATTTTTACTGTAACAATTATTGAGTCAAACACTAAGTGACTCCTTATATAAGCATCAATAATCAGAGATATTGTGCACTACTCTGGTATCTTCTTGTGCAATACTGAGTATCCTTTTTGGGAACAAGCGTATTCTTGTACTTTTATCAAGGGTATTTCAACGGTTTAACGGTAATACTTTTGCTTAGTTATTTTTATAAAAGGTTATTTTGCCGCTTTCTATATCCGATAATTATTAGTTATGTGGGTACTAATGAATGATTGTATCGTAAATGCGAATATTCTCCAAAAAAAATATTCTCCGACTAAACGAATATTATCCGACACAACGAATATTTTATGACAACTTACTTACTTTGTAAAATTTTCACATATCACCCTTAACTTTAACCTTTTATCAATTCAACCATTTACTGAATAAAATAATAATTATAAAAAATATTGAATACTTTTATTTCATAAAATTCGGGGTCTTACAATCTTCTCTCCTTATGAAATTTCGTCCCTGAAATTTACGTACCTGGTAGTTCGAAGAGGTGGGAATACCTTGCTTTCATTTTAGATTGTATCTTTCCGATCATTTTCTCTATATCATGATTTCTCCATTACTCATTTCTTGGATTTCAGATATCATTCCAGAATACAGCTTCAAAACAAAAGTTAATTGACATATCACAATTTGTCAACCTATTAAGTAAGAAAATTCAGCTTAGGTAGGACACACACTAGCGAAGGATGTGACGCCCCCAAAATAGGTATACATCACCTATCTTGGGTCGCCACATACATGGAACTGAATACAAATACAAACTTAATTATACAACATGAGCTGAGAGTTTTTACACGAATATTGTCTTCTAGACAATATTCAAACTCAAATGGAGTCCTCATTACATTTATTGTCACACTATTTTATAGAATAGTGAGGACTACTATAACACCATCTCGGACCATCACTCCGTTCCCCCGACTAGTTCCGGCTACGTTCTCATTTCCTGAAGAGAACAATGAAAGTAAAAGGGTGAACTCAACTAGCCCAGTAAGAAATATTATGACTAAGATAATGCGGAATAAGTTATCGTTAGTCTTCAACAATGTTAAACTGATAGAATATAATAGACAACAAGTTTAACTGCAGCGAAAAAAGTAATCCATTAGAAAAGTCAAGTAGAGCATGATATCTACTATCTTCTATGATTTAAAAAGTTTATCATTAACTTTATCGCTGAGACTCAGCTTAATAAATAAATCACATCATCGAATCATCCCTACACTACGGGCCAAGAATATTCATGTAATCATCAATGGTCATGATTATACCGAATAATCCCTGGTCATAATCATACCAACAACTGTCCATCAATGCACTACAAGCCAATGAGGACTTTTACCACATCATTTGTAACATTATGGGTCATGATTATACCGAATCCCTGGTCATATTCATGATTATGACCAGGGATTCGGTATAATCATACCAATTAACAGTCCATCTATGCACGTAAGTCAAAGATGACTTTCATCACAATATAAGCATGAGAATTATGACAATGATATAAGAATTCAATTAAAAGAAAGCAAATGATAAATTTTTAAAGATTTATAATTTAATTTATTCAGAATTTAATAATGTCCAAATTGTCAATATGATACTGCTTCGTGGAGTAAAATTCAAGAATAATATCCATGTATCAAAAATAATTTGGACAGAAAAGAAATAAATTTTTCGATGAATAGTACCCCATAAATAGTATCCTGTGAATAGTACTTCAGAAATAGTACCCCGGTATGAAAAGTTCCCCGAATACTCGAGTGAATAATATTTAAGTTAATAGTAATCGGGTGAATAGTAACCCGTGAATAGAAACTCGTGAGTAATACTCTGGCATGAAAAGTGCCCACGAATACCCGAGTGAATAATATTCTAGTGAATAGTAATTAGGTGAATAGTACCCCGTGAATAGTATCCCGGGTAAAAATATTGATATTTAATAAAAAAGTTCATATCAATATTCCAATGAAACGATACTGGATGAAGCGCAAAACTCAAGGATATATATTCCACTAATTTCAAGGATTATAGAAGCAATACTTACCATAGTAAGTTTAGATTTAAGAATATGAAAAGAAATAACATACGAAACTGCAAATGAATTTTCACCTGTCATACAATACGTAATCCGCGTAGATAGGTTATTCCGATATATTAAAGGATGAATACAAAAATAGTATTCCTTATGAATACGAAAGAAATAATACCTTTTACCTTAGTAGAAGGCTGGATACTGCAATAGTGAAGTAGCAGAATACTTTTCTTCTTGCTCTCTATAGTTTCTCTCTCTATAGTGTCTCTTGTGAATCTTAGTGAATTGGTGAGAATGGAAGAAGAATTAAGCTTCTATTTATAGGAGAATGGACTAAATAGTAACTGATTTATGAACGATCCATTTTGATTTACTATTAGAAGGGACGGTTCATATTGATTACTATTAAAACCACAACCGACGGTCCCGATTGATTTACTTTTAAAACCACCACCGACGGTCCAGTTTGATTTACTTTTAAAACCACCACCAACAGTCCAGATTGATTTACTATTAAAACCACCATCAATGGTCCAGATTGATTTACTATTACAACCACCATCAATGGTCCAGATTGGTTATCTATTAAAACCACCATCGACGGTCCATAAAATTAGTAAATTTTCCCATGGAATACTAAGTCAAAATTACAACAAACGCCTCATAACAATCCCTATATTTATATCAAAAATTGAATAAATATTTACCACAAATTATTTATCTTTAACAAACACATTTTTAATCTATTAACAATTATTCATCATTAATATTATAACTCACAATATTTAACAACCAGATCATTCCCAGGAAAGAGAGGGCTTTTCGATAAGGATTTCTCCCTATTAGCGCGTAATTAGGTGACCAAACCTCTCCTCGATAGAACTTTTTAGACATCGTCAATATTACAAATAATAATATGAATAACTTTGTCGTCTCAATTATCGATTTAATAATATAAAATATTAATACTATGATAATAATTGAATCAAATAATGTGAGATACTATGCAATAATTACTGTAGCAATAATTGAGTATAATTGAGTGACTTCTCACGTAAGCATCAATAATCAATACTGTATGCTATTATGCAACCATGCGTATTACTGTACTTTTACCACGGGTAGTTCAACAGTTTAACGGTAAAACTTTTGCCGTTATTTTTATAAAAAGATATTTCTGTCATTTTCTAACTACGACAATATTTTCGTTGTGGGGTCCACCAATGATTGTGTCGTCGTACGAATATTCTCCATTAAAACGAATATTCCTCGACCAATCGAATATTCCCCGACACAAAGAATATTTTATATCAACTTGTTTACTTTGCAAAATTTTCAAATATTACCCATAACTATAACATTATATCATATCCACACCATAATATTCAAAAATATATTTTGAGAAAAATTATTCTTTATTCATAAAAGTTGGGGTCTTACAAAGGATATTACTTGACTTTCCCATCCTAGTTCTAGTCTCAGATCTCCGTCAGAGACCATATATCTAAGCTTTAATACTAACTGTGGTGCCCCAAAAATAGGTCTACACAACTCATTTTGGGTCGCCAAACTACATACCACAAAATCCAAATCCAAATATTTCTATTCCAACTATTAAACTATCGTGCAAAATACGACAACACATAAGCTGTGAGTTTCAATACAAATAACAGTACTCACACTCCAAACCAATGATACTTTACATAAAGGTACAATCAATAACTGTATTAGAAATTAAAATATTTGGAAAATGCTCAAGGAAGCATTCATACATGGGAGGCCATTCATCTAAATTATAATAGATACCATAGGACTTGAGAATTAACCTTGGTTGACCCAATAGACCATAAAGAAGAATGAGAAGATTACTATCATGTTCATTCTAATGATGTGTATCTTCTAAAAGTAGTATGCACACAAGTCAATCATGTTTGATGATAAAGCATATACTTTGTAACAATCTTATTCATTTATTAATAAAAAATATTAATTTATTAAAGACTTTTAATTATCTACATGATGCTACTCTATAATATGTGATAAACCCATAGTTTTAAGAAATACTTTTAGAATGATGATGATGATCATTCTAATGAGATCTAAATTCTTAGAAAGATTAAAACTAAAATAGTTCCCAATCGTTGAATTACTCAATTGGGGATTGTGAATCCGGATAGATTAGTACATACGTTACTTGCTCATTGGATGAGGATGATTAATGTCATAATCATTTGTGTGGAGACACTAAAGCAAGTATGTAGGTGCTTATTAGAGAATAAGTTCACTGAACGTGACACGCTAAGGAATACCTAATGGAGTTTTACTTGCATGTCAATAAGAATTCCTATAGTGATAGTAGTACAAGTGATCCTTGGACTTGAGATCGTCATAGTATCTTATGTATGATGAGTTATACTTTGACTTATTCCTTAAGACCCTTAGGATATATCAAAGCATATCCTTGGGTATAATAAGTTGTACGTAGAGATAATGTATGATCAATAAAGAATCTCTAGTTTCAGTAAAGAAGAGAAATGTCTATCTGATTTGATAAATGACAACCCAGTAGTCCTTGGCCAAGGTAGAATGAAATTAGAAAGGAGTTTTTAATTTGCATTATTTGGAGTTGTGCATTTAAGAGTCGAAATACATATAATTAAATAAAATAAGACTTAACAGTAATTCCATGTCTTATATTTAATTGGGACATTATATGGTGGAAGGATTGAATTGTACGGTAACTATTTACTCAAAGGTTTTTTTATGATTAATGTTGAAATCTATATTATCTAAAAATTCGTTAATCGCTAGGGAGGCTTATCCCTATTGTAGAATAAATATTATTTATTTAAATAAATTAATAGTTTAATTTATTTATTTAAATAAGATTAGAATTGTTCTAATTGATTTACTCACAACCGGTTTAATATGAAGAACCTAAAGGGTCACACCATTAAAGGAAGAATAATTATTTAAGAAGTAAATGGCATAATCATAATAATAATTTAAGTATATTTAATTTAATCTATGGTGATGAAATAAATTAAATAGCTTAATATTTATTATTTAATATTTTAAAAATATTAAATATAAATTAATAATGAGGAGACATTATTATTATTACTATTATTATTATTTAATTCCTAAAGGAGTTTGAGAATTAATTAATAAAAGTACTCTCATATATTCTAATAAGATTAGAAGGCTAATTAATTAAAAGAGTTTAATTAATTATTCCTAATAAGATTGAGAGCCTAATTAATTAAAAGAATTTAATTAATTAAAATAAAACTCAATTCCTTAATTGTTAAGGAGAGTTGCCCACATCTATAAATAAGAGGAGTATTATAATGGGTGAGGGTGGTTGACACTTTCACAAAATACGTGAATACGTAATTCTAATAGTTGGAAGAGTACGCCCTTTTCTATGAGAGATAGAAAAAATTAGAGTTTTGTCAAATACTCATCTTCTTGAATCTTTCTTCTTCCTTGATGGATCACCTCTAGAGGTTAAACAGTTGGGTGACTAACATTGATCAAAGAAAGGAACCAAACCCGGTGGATTCAAGTTGATCGCAAAAAAGATTTGGAGGTGAACTTGTACCTGAGGAAGCTCTAATCTTCAAGGGTATTATTCTTGTTCTTTATCTTTTCTTTTAATTAATAATTATGCATCACTACAAAAAAATGTGGCTTCAGCAACAACCGATTTTCGTTGCTAAAGGTGCCAAATTTCGTTGCAAAAGGGTTTTGGCAGCGACTTTCTTTATCATTCGTCTTTCGTTCTGCAATGAGTGTTATAATTGTTCAAGAACGAACGCTTTTTTTCGTTGTCAAAAGTAATACATTTTTAAATGAAATTTAGCTTTAAATGCGAGACTTGATCCTTTAGCAACAAAATATATTGTTGCAGAATAATTAAAATTTCGTTCTTAAAAAAACCCATTTCGTTGCAAAAGCCCGCTAATTGGCAGCGAAATGAACTCTTTTTTTTGCAACGACCATACATTTTCGTTGTAGAAAATTATAAAAACTATTGCCTAAGCTTGCTTTCGTTTATGAATGTAAACTTTTTATAGCGATTTTCGATTCTTGATTATATTATTTGACAACGACATCATCTTTGAATCAATCGAACGAAAATGTTTGTTCTTTGGTTATTTTTCAATAAAGAACGAAAGTCGTCGATTAAGCAGCGATATTATATATTGTCATTTCTTTATATGTGCAACGAAAGTTGATATGATTTGCAACGATAAAAAATGTTGCCTTTTATGTTAGTATTAGTAACAATATCCTCTCTGTTGTTATTAGGTTTATTTTTCGTTGCCAAGTATTATATTTTTAATGTCATTAGCAACGAAAATTTGTTGCTAAATATATAAAAAATTATTGCTATATTAAAACTTGCCCAATGCTTTGGTAACGAATTATATTGTTGCCAAATCAAATTTAACATTCTTTTTGTATACCTGACTTGCTCAATGTTCCCATAACAAATAATGACAAAAATACAAAAAACTAAAATATTATTAACTTAATAAAATCATCCACTACATAATCATTCATTATCTTTACAAGTAACCATCTAAAGCTGCCATAGTTCTTCAATCAAAGTATATATCTACATATATAGAGAAAGTACACTTCATAATTTCGTCCCTTGTCTTCCGTAAACGTAGCATGAAAATTTGATACTTAGTATTGTAAGGCAGGTCGTAGAAGCAGACTTCTTGGACATATTTAAAAATAATAGTAAGTCAAAAAAATGAAGCAAATAGGTCATCAGATGCACTTAGTATTTATAGGTTGTAACCTTGCCCTGTGCCTTTTTGTTGTAATTGCTAAGATTTGAAATTTCCCCATTCTAAGCTAATAACCTGAAAGTTAAAACAGTCGTTAATCATTAGTAATTAGATCTTATTTCTTGTATGAGATAACTAGGAATTAGTACTACTATCAAATTATTGACCATTTCTCCAGATTCAAGGGATGAACCATGCCATTTAGGAACTTCTTGAGGTGGTTCTATGTAAGCAGCATTGGTGGTCATACTGGTAGAGTAATTCTTGCTATGCTCTACCGTTGTTGTAGGAAACTAATTCGGAACGAAACGTTAAAAGAAAAGCTACTGCTATTGAAAAAGCATCCCAATGGCCATAACGGGAATGCATTCTAACCTTGAATGGGGCATCCATTCTACAAAATATAATTATGTGTTAGGTTGTTCTTGCCTTGAATGTTATTAAGGATGAAAAAGTAGAAAGCAACAACTCTGTCTCTCCTTTTACTTTAATTGGAGAATAAAAAGCAAATAATTAGAGCTAATTAATAACATAAGAACATGAGGTATTCATTGTTTGAACCATGAATAGGTCCACACTTACCATAACAATGAAATTTGTAAAGCATAAGAACAACTTGCATGTGACATAGTATGTAATAATATAAGAATAGTAGAGAAGGAAAAGATTCTACTAGAACCACATAATTCTGGAACTCTATACCATATTAGAGAAAAAAGAACCACATAATTCTGGAGCTCGATACCATCTTGTATGTGAGACCCCCAATTTTATGAATATAAAGATTTAAATTTCTCGAAATATTTTTTTTGAATATTATGGTGTGGATTTGATATAATGTTATAGTTGTGGGTAATATTTATAAATTTTGCAAAGTAAGCAAGTTGTTATATAATAGGGAATATTAAATGCATTTACAAAGACAATCATTAGTGGACCCCAATGGCGGAAGTATTGTCGTAGTTAGAAAAGCAGCGTAATTATCATTTTATAAAAATAATCGGCGAAAGTGTTACAGTTAAAGCTGTTGAACTACCCGGTAGTAAAAGTACAATAATACACGTGGTTACATAGTAGCACACGGTATTGATTATTAATGCTTACGTAAGAAGTCACTCAGTTATACTCAATTATTGCTATAGTAATTGTTGCATCATATTTCTCATATTATTGATTCAATTATTGTCACAGTATCATCTGCATAATATGATATATTAATAAATCAATAATTGAGACGGTAAATTTATTCATATTATTATTTGTAATATTGACAATGTCTAGAAGTTCTGTCAAGAAAAGGTTTGGTCACCTAATTGCGCGCCAATAAGGAGAAATCCTTATTGGAAAGCCCCCTCTTTCTTGAAAACGACCTAGTTGTTAAATATTGTGAATTATAATATTAATGATGAATAAGTTCGTGTTGATTAAGGATGAAATTGATAGTTCCATTGTATTGAAATTATTAGTGTTAGCGAAAATCGACATTTATTTCGATAATAATTGATGTCTGGAGGTTATATTGACCAACCGGATAATTAATCGAATAAATGAGCAATTAATTGCTATTAATTCACATGATTATAACTATTTGTTCACATGTGTGTACTATTGATTCATATTCTTGTACTATTAGGGGAGTTGGTGCAAGATTGATAATACTTGCATGACTAAGTTAAAAATGGAGGTATAGATGGAGGTACCATACTGTAATTCGTATTTTCACATGTCTAGAACTATTGATTCACATGATTTACTATTGATTCACATTATTTACTATTAGGGGAGGTGGTGCAAGATTGATAATACTTGCAGGACTAAAGTAAAAATGAAAGAAATTGTACTGTAATATTTCGAGCCCCAAAACGTGCAATTATCGAAACTATATTTTTCTATAAATAGAAGCTCATTCTTCCTTCATTTCTCACCAATTCACTAAAGCTATAGAGCAATTATTATAGAGAGAAATTATAGAGAGAAAGAAGAAAGAAAGTCTCATTACCTCTTTATTCCAATTATCCGGTTTCTTAAGGTGTATTATTCTTTCGTATTCATGAAGAAAATTATTTTCTTTCAATACTCGTAAGAGTTGTTATACTATTCTTTATTATTATGTTGGAAAAACACATACATCCAATCCGCATACGTGGTGAAATTCTTCATTATTCCATTCTTTATTATTCTATTGGAATAACTCAATATGTATTGATCTATCGCATGCACAGTGAATTCTGTTGTTATTCCATTCTTTATTATTACATTTGGAACATCATATGCGTATGGATTACATGATTACACGACTGGTTCCATTATTTATTATTACATTGGAAATAACACATGCATGCGATTACATAACATGCATGGTAAATTCTTCTGTTATTCCATTCTTTATTATTCTGTTGAAATAACCTATCTATGTGGATTACCACATGCATGGTGAATGATCCTTTGTATTCATTCCTTATTAAATTTTGAAAATGATCTGTTTATGTGAATTACCGCATGGCGGATGAAAATCCATTTGTAGTTTCGTAATTTTTCTGACCCTCAAAAATTCTGAAAATATTTAAAATGATTATTTGATGAGTTTTCTATATTGTGTCCAAAGATGACGATTTTTGGATGTATAGATTAAGAATTATGAATTTTATGAGAAAAGACTACTTTAAAAGTAAACCCTTATAACTCCTTGTGGTTAACTCCAAAATTGGTAAAATTTTTATTGAAAGTACATGTATATAATAGGAGTATGCCCTGTAAATTTCAAAATTTATGGACAAAAGTATAATTTATGATAAATGTCTAAATATTTAACAGTTTTGGCCATATGAAAAAATAATAAATGAATTTTAAAAATTCTGAGAAAAATATATGTTCAATATGAGACTATATTCTGCTAAATCCTAGAAAAGAAATATTTTGGGGACTGATTTGATATTTTTCATGAAAATGAACTAGTTATGAGTAAATAAATTAAATATGTTATGTGAAGTAACAAAATTGAAAAATAAAATTTTATGGCTTGAAAATCCTATATAGGGTATATGCAAATTTTTGATGAGAAATTTGATCATTAGTAATAAAATCTTATGAGTATGATATTTTTAAATGATTAAATGCATTATTTGGTAAAGTGTGAACAATTGAAATAAATTGTTTATAAGTTTAAGAAGTGATTAAAATATTTTTATAATATTAATAATATTAGATTATAAGTTTATTAAGTGATTAATAATATTTGAATAAATTTAAAGTCTTTAATATTTATCCTTATTTTCGTTTGATTAATGCTTATATCATTATCATCATCCTCATGCTTATATTGTGATGAAAGTCATCTTTGGTTTACGTGCATAGATGGACTTGGTATGATTATGACCAGAAATTATTCGGTATAATCATGACCGTAATGTGACGAATAATGTGGTGAAAGTCCTCAGTGGCCTGAAGTGCATTGATGAACAGTTTTTGGTATAATTATGACCAGGGATTATTCGGTATAGTCATGACCATTAATGATTTAATGAATATCATTGGCCCGTAATGTAAAGAAGATTCGATGATATGATTTATTTATTAAGCTGAGTCTCAGCGATAAAAATTGATAAAAATATTTTAAATCATAGAATATAGTAGATATCATGCTCTACTTGACTCTTCTAATGTATTACTTTTTTTTCGCTGCAGTTGTTGATCTAAAACTTGTTTATTATATTTTATTAGTTGTTATACTGTTGAAGGCTAAGGATAATTTATTCTGCATTATCTTAGTCATAATATTTCTTACTGGGCTAGTTGAGCTCACCCTTTCTTTCGCTGTTCTTTTCAGGAAATGAGAACGTAGCCGAGACTAGTCGAAAAACGGAGTGACGATCCAGATGATAGCATTAGTAGTCCTCACTATTCTGTTAAATAATGTGACAATAAATATAATGAGAACTCCATTGAGTGTGGATATTGTCTAGATGACAATATTCTTATTAAAACTCTTAGATTATATTTTGTCGTATTTTACACGACTGTAGTATAATTAAGTTGTATTTGTATTTTGTACCATGTATCTGGCGACTCAAGATGGGTGATGTATACCTGTTTTGGGGACGTCACATTGTAGCAACACAATCCTATAAAATATCAGTGTAAAAGTTAATAATGACTCATATAGTCCATACTAATTATAATTCAAAAACATATGTATAAAGGTGAGCAGTGAAAGTTGAAAATTCATGTATCGTGGTTCTAGATCACATCTAAGTCAAAATATAGTAGTAGGTGTATCATTGAATACAACTCTCATGACAAAATCACAAATTTTGAGTTTACAATTTGCATTTGCCAAAATATTTTTTGGTTTCAAATCTCGGAGGTAGTCATTTCTTTGCATCAAAATTGTTAACCATCGATTAATAACTTCCAATTTATATCTTGAATAGAATCACAGGATCATCTGGAGAGTACTAATGTTTGAGCTTTTACAGCAAAAAACGTAAATTAGCAAACACACAAGCTGATTTGAGCATCTTCAACTTCCAGAGAAGTGACTGTATAAATAAAACATCTGCCATGACCTTATATTGAATAAATTTGTGCATCAAAATGGAAACTGGCAACAGAAGTCCATAACATAATAATTTAGAGAAATCCTAAACAATTCTTCCACTTTAAGAATTCATCACCTTCGAAGGACTATCTATTTATAAAAGAAATTTTAATAATCCATTTGCATATTTAATTTATGGTAAACTAAATAAATAATCTTGTAACTGGGAAGGATAAAACCATGTCTACTAGAATCTATTCTAATAATTATCACATTCAGGATAAAGTGCACACTTGTTTCAAAACCAATCCTATAAGAGCAAAAGCTTATTTAAGGTTTACTATTAACTTAAGCAACAAAATATTAAACCAAGTTATCTAAATAGTAAAGGTGGAATGTAATTTAAAGAATAAAGCATAACCTGTCATTAGGCTCAGCATATAAGGCACACCAGAGGTAGAAAGGAGATTCACAGGCATGGTTTCTGAAAGATGTATTAGAGGTTGCAACTGTGACTTGTTGAAAAAAACATATCCACATTATTGTGAAGAAAAAGGAAAGAGTAATACTCCACCAAGTGGCTCCTTAGCGTTTCTAGATGGAACATTAGGTCTAGGTTTTCCTTGAGGATTAACTTGTAGAAATATCCAAGACAAACTCATCAAACGGTACAAACCAAATATTGCTATTAGGTATAAGAAGAGAATTTTATTAAGAGGGAAGATACAGAAATCCTAGGGAGACCTTTAAAATCCAAACTATATATATATATATATATATATATCTGAAACAGATATCCCCCAAAAGCATCAGCACATTAGTCCACAAGATGCAAGAAAAGTGGCTATCCCATAAGGCCACAACATATGACATATACCTTAATTACAGTAAGCACTATCTAACCGAAAGCCTAAAATTGGACTTGCTTCGTGATCAAACTTAATGAGTGCCTAACATATAGAATAAAAAAATCATCATAAAGATGAAGCCTGTACCTTTTCTCTTTCAAAGAAGCACATCATCAATTACATGACAAACCCATTATCCATCTTCACGCTTAAAAAAGGTACTACTAATACTATTATGCATGTCACTTGTTTTTACATTCATAGCTTGCAGCAATTCCAGTTACATAACTAGCACCATAAAACTATACACAGAAAATGATGGAATCTACAGCATGCATGTCTGTGAAGAAAAAAATAGCACCTGGTAAAACAAAATTTAAACTATTTTTTTAGAAGTATATGCTTACCAGTATTGTCCAGGCTAAATCTTTCCAGCTTGCTTTTCAGCCTCTTAACCAACTCATCTGGTATAGGATGCCCATTAATTGTAACCTTAACACTTTCCTGCTCGAAGTTTTAATTAGATCTATATCCATCTTTAAAGCTCTTCTTGATGATACCTGCAAAGAATGATGCACCCCCTTTCTTCAATCTCAGTTGATCTTATTCTCTGCTCATATCCACTGATTCTAGGGATGTTCCTGTATTAGAGTACTCATTGGAGGATATATTCAACTCAGTCGCCACTGCAGCATCTTTCATCGAATTTTGCCTTGCGCTAACTTTTTTGGGCATCACTCGCTCCTGCTCTGACCTACCACTTATGTTTCCCTTTCCAAATCGGTTCACCACATTGTATTTATTTGAATACTCAAAGTGATCTTGAAGTGGTGAGCCTGAAGGTGGTCGAGATGGGTTGGCTTCCATCGAAAGCTCAGTAGAGTTGGATTCCATAAGAAGCTCAGTAGAGTTGGCTTCTTTTCTTGGATTAATCAAAGTGTCTGGGTTATCCTCATCCCCGGAAGTGCATGAAATTATAGAATGAAGGCTCTTCATATCGCCAGACTGATTTGAGCTTAAACCCTGGCCTGTTGATGATGAAACTGGTTTTTGATCCATTGACTGAAATTCATAACCTGAGTTAACATAATCATCTGAGGAAAAATCCATGCTACCCAAATTTGCATTGTCATGATAATTTGAACTATCTTCTTTAGTCGCCATATTAGAGATATCATCAACCTTTGCAGGAGTTTTCTTCGCTACTTCATAAAGAGAAATAACATTGTTACCCTGTTACCCTGAACATGCCTTGACGAACTCAGAATGGAAAAGTAAATACTCCAAAGCTAATGTCACTAATCTGCGTTATATATCTTCTAACCAGCCCTTGTTTGCCAATTCCAAAGGTACAATTCCTATTCGACTTATTAAGCTCTTTAAAGTTGATAGCTAAATCATGAAAGGGACATACTCTTATAACTTAATTATCTAGCACCTTTATTTGTAGCAGTAGCTTAATTATCTATCTACTTTACTTGTTTAGCCTTTGATATACTCTTAGCACTGCCATTGTAGGAGTTTTATACCCTATACTTGCTATTTAGCTTTTACATCCATGGGAAAATATAATAGAATAATCATATATAATCTCTTTGTTTTTGAGTTGGAAAGCATGAGTCAAAGTGGTTCTAGCTTTTATTACTAGCTGGTTGCTTTCTGCTACTGCTTATTATAGTTGATGCTCTTTTTTTTTTCTTTTTTTCTTTTTTTTCGGCAGAACATTTATTTGATTTTGGTGCTTTTGTTTTCCCTCTAGCATTGTTTTCCTATATATATATATATATATATATATATATATATATATATATATATATATATATATATATATAATTTAAATAATTTAATATAATTTCATACTTTCTTCAATAATTTAGAGAGGTGACTTGTCATTCTGCTAAAAATATTATGCAGCCCCTTGACCAACTTTGGAATTAAAATCTTTCAATACCTAAAGATCAAAACTTGCGACGTGTAGAACATAATCCCATCAACAAACGAACCCTTACTCTTTGCCAACCTACAATATCAAAAATCCTATTAGTGTTGTTTAAGTGGTTAAGCAATTAAATTCTAGGTGGGGATCATGGCTTATTTGTATGGTTAAGAACCTAACTCAAAAATAGGCCAGCCCCACCATAATTCTCACATTCATCAACTACTATCACCAAAAACATTTAAAACAAAGAAATACAATAAAATTTACTTCTAAATAATGGAATACCGCCAAAAATGGAAAACAAATAATAGAAATTCAAGCTTCAACGAAAGATCAACACATGATGACTTTAGTATGAAAAAAGCTATTTATTTCAAGCTTCTAGAAGCCTAGTTGTTCATCTGATTGTTCCCCCTCAACAGATATAATAATATAAAATATGGCATGCGAAATAATAATAACCAACAAGGAATAGGTAATAACATAATTGAAAACTAGGGACAACCTCAAGTAACAAAAACCTATAATTTGAGCACTCAAGAAAATGAAAAGAAAAGCTAGCAAATAAGTTAAATCAAACTAAACATTCCTAAGAGTGCTCTTGCTTCATCAAATGGTGGTAATGTGGAAATCCCCATATTGGTCGTTCAAAGCACAGTGGGATATACCTAAATAACTTAAATCATTGCAAAACTTATATATATGTACTCTCATGTCCTTAAAATTACCTAATTTTCATATTTTATCATAAAAATCTCTTTAAGACATTTTATCAAACATGTTATGTGCATGACTTACATTCCCAGATTTCATAAGCTTTTAAATATGGTTCTAACCAAAAGTTTCATCCTTACTAACCTGTATAACACTTAATTCATAATATCCCAACCAAGCACAACAATTTCAAAACAATAATCATTATGTATGCTTTCAATTTTCTATGAACTTAACCAAATTCATGGCCTACCTCTTTATTCTGCTGAAATTTAAGCTCAGTGATAATGATTCAGTCCATTCTTTACGCCAATTATAGCTTCCCACTCACTTGTAATTCCAGATTCTTTACACAACCTTTTCTCTTAACCAAACCAAGCAATTTTTTAAAATTTTTGGCTTAGCTTTCGTTCGGATGAAGTAATTATTTACACAACCTCTTCTCTTCCCTCGCTAATTCGTTTCGCTTAGCAACCCTTGATTCGATTGACCTTCGATTGAGAGTGACCGTCTACTTGGGGTGTGATTCAACTAAGAAGATTTAGGTTTTAGCAATTTAGTAGCTGATGAGAGATATTAGAGCATTTAGGTTTTGAGGTGGGGAGACAAGAGATTAAAAGGGTTAGAGAGCATAGAGAGGACTGAGCTGGTGAAGACCACCATACTTAAAACGTGTTATTAAAAGTAAATTTATTATTTAAAAAATTTTAATCTATTTATAAATAATATAATTTATATTTAATATAATTAATTTTTAAAAAAATTATTTTAATAAAATAGTGACTAATTTTATCTCTCACAAATAATATATAACGAGTAATATTTTTTTCATTAATAATATTTTTCTTTATAAATTTTCATCAAAAAATGGCGCTAAACATCCTTCTATCATCTCAATTTTGTGAAAGAAAAAAATATAAATTGTAAATGATGTTTCCTTCATAATAATTATATTGTCACTAATTTTTTTCCTTCATTGTTCCCTCGCTAGAAAACTCTTCATGTGAAGGAATGAATTCCTTCACAAATTTTCTTTCACTACATCCCTAGTTTCTTGTAGTGAAATTAAATTTATTATTTTACTTAAATATAAAATCATAATTAAAAATAAAAATAAAATAAAATAATTATAATTAATTATTCTAATTTTATTTAACTTTGTATATATTATAAAAAAAATGTATCAAGTACCAACTCGAATATGTATCAAATCACAATCGAGAGTTCAAGTAGTTTGAATCTTAAACGAGTCGAGTATAATTATTGTAGCCACTAAACTCCGTCAAATAAGGCTCGTCATCCCCTGGAATTAAGGCTGTAAATGAGCCAACACAGTTCGGGCTCGATTCGGGCTCAACTCGAAAAAATACAAGCGAGACTCGGATTCGTTAATAATATGATCCAAATCTGAGCATTAAAAATAGTTCGAATAAAAATATGAGTGGAATCTGAGCAAGGTTATACTCGAATCGTTTAAGATTCAAACTACTTAAATTTTTTATTGTGATTCGATACATACTCGGTTAATACATATTCGATTAGATGTTCGATACATTCTCTTATAATATATACAAATTTAAATCAAATTAGGATAATTAGTTATTATTTTATTTTGTTTTTAATTTTAATTGTGATTTTATATTTGTAAAGTGTAATAATAAATATATTTTCTCATTTTTAAGTAAAATAACAAATTTAATTTATAATTATATTTATTATAAAACTAGTTATTATGTGAAGATTCAATTGAGCTTGAATTTGAAGCTCATGAGTAGTTTGAATAAATATTCGAGTCGAAGTCGGATCGAATTCGAGTAATAAATATTCGAGTCGAGTCGAATCTGAGTAGGAATTTTAAATATAATTCAAATTTGAATATAAGATTAATTTATTGAGAATTCAAATAACCGATCCTTCTAAATCAAAATTTAACATTATCTAAGTATCCATTCCAATATTACCAGATTAATCACAAAGTGAAATACTTGGCAAAATAATGGAATACTTAATTCCAAAACACGTGAAGCACCAATTTCAATAAAGCGCTCCTACTTGCTCCTATAAATCCTTTAGCAATACAACCCATTAAATTGATAAGGAAAATATTCCTTCCATGAAAAAAACATTCCTTAAGTTTTCATTTCTTATCAACAAATACAAAAGAAAAAAATATGTTTATATCAAAAATTACCTCTCCAGATATTTGAACTCACAACCTCATTTGGAATTTGGAACATGGATTTATTAATATCTTCAAGGATTAATATTTATATTAAACATGAGATTTCTCCCATATAATACATGGATCATAATAATAATAATAATCTAATAATAATAATAATAATAATAATAATAATAATAATAATAATAATGATATATAATAATAATAATAATAAAATAAATGTAAGAAAAATTTACCTTCAATTTGTAACACCCACTAAATTCTAACTTATGTCAATAAATAGCCTCAAATTTAAAATTTTATACAATAATTATAAAAAAGACTTTTACCATTAAATTATTATAAATTTATGATTATAGATATGCATGCATACAATTCAACTTAGATTTTACCACGAGGGTATTCAAGTAATTTAGAATAAATCAAATTAGTGTAATGTGGAGTATCATCACTACTAAAATCAAGTCATTGTCGTGTGTTTGACCTTCAAAAAGCGAACTTGTATCATCACATCATATATATATATATGAGAGGCGAAAAGAAAGAAAAATAGAAATGACACACCTCGGTGAGGAAGGAGTAGTAAAGCTGAGAGACTCGAGAGAGACTAAGGAATAATATTATTATTATTATTATTATTATTATTATTATTATTATTATTATTATTATTATTATTAATATTATCCTTCAAATAACTAACTGTTATTATTATTATTAAAAAAAATAATTATTAGATATATGGTTGAAGCATACAAATCGAACGACACTTAAAAGTTTTTTTTAGATTTAACTCCAAGTTTTGTCTTCTTCTCCTCACATTTTTAAATCTAAAGCTTTTGACTTCTGATTCATAAAGTAACTTTAAAAATTTGATTTATAAAGTAACTTTAAAAAAAATCAAAAAATACAAATCTAACGCTACTTAAAAAAAAGTTAGTATCAATTTTTTTTTTGAAAAAAAAGAAACTTAAATTCATTTAAAAAAAATAGCAGTAATTTTTTTAAAAAAATATAATTTATAAAAAAAGAGATTCCAACGTTGGTACTGATTTTTAAAGTGGAGTTGGTACATAATTTTTTTTAAAAAAATAAAATTCGATTTTTTAAAAAAGCTTAGGTTAAATTTTTCTTAAAAAAATAATAAAAAAAAAAAAGAGATTGCAATGACGGTTCAAATTCTGATGGAATATATGGGGGAAATGTCATGTTTTAATATAAATATTAATTCTTGCAAGATATTAATAGTTGACCCATGTTGCTCCAGCAGTCATATGACCAAAATTCTAAATGTGAGGTCGCGAGTTTAAATCTCTAGAGAGACAATTTTTGAAAAATATTCAAAAGACCTGCTATGTCAGCAGCGGACACGTGTCAAATTTTAATATTAAATATCACGTTAGACTGTTGGCGACGCGTGTGCTATGTCAAGAACTTATAAGTATAATTTTATAAATTTTATATGAACAATTTATATTAATAAATTTTAATTGATTTTTATGATCAATTATGAATGATGATGTATTTGATATGTCTCCCATTTATGATATGTATTTTTACAACTTTAAATGGTTGTGATTTGTTAGTAATTGGTCAATATTTTTTTTTTATTTTTTATAAATAAATTGAATAAATTGTTTATTAGGTGATTGACATTCAAATTCGGATATTTGAATAATTTGTTTATTCGAATAAAAAATGGAAACGAATATGTTACATATTTGGACATAATTTTTAAATACTAAATACGAATATTTTTTGACAATTCTCCGAATACCGAATATGGTCTTACAAAAATATGCTTATTGTGATTATCTTAATTTAAGGCAACATTTTAATAGTTGTTGCAAAAAATTGTATAAAATATGCAATGAAAATAAAAATTGTTGCTAATGAATGTGGTCCATATTAGACAACAAAATATAGCAATAAAAAACATTCGTTGTTTACGATGAGGAGAAATCAAGTGATTAGAAATTTTTAATTTCTAATGAAATTTTTTCAATTTTTTTCCAAATTTTTTGCAAAAAGTGAAACGTATGAATTCAACATTGCAAAAAGTTTGAAAGCTAAACATACAATCTACAAATCAAAAGATAAGTCGTTACACGAAAATCGCTGCTAAAGCCCCATTTTTAGCAAGAAAAAAAATTTTTCGTTGCCCATGATGATGACGGAAATTAAGTGGTAAAAAATTTTGCAAACTAATTTCTAACGAAAATTTTTTCCATGATGAATTAGCAACGAAATTTTGCAACGACTTATGAATTTCGTTGCAAAAAGTGTAAGCCTGACACAAAATGCAACGAAGGACAAATTTCGTTGCGAAACATATACTTTTAGCAACGACTTATAAAGTCGTTGCCCGAAAAAGCGTTGCTAAAGACCCATTTTTTTGTAGTGCATAAAGGATGATCCGGGTATATGGTTTGTAAAATTTTAAAAATCTATTTTATCACGTTTCCGCTTATTTTGTGCAATTTGATTGCGTTCACAAAATATTACAAACCTAACAGTGGTATCAGAGCCAAACCTTTATGCGAATTATTAATTATTTTAATTTGATATGTATATTGATATATGTTTAGAACAATTTAATTGGACACAATTTGTTGCATAAAGTTTATTTTAAAAAAAATCGTAATCATTCCGAAAGACGTAATGATCAATTCAGCTAAAACTCGCTTTCCGCGATTTCATTGAATCCTGTTGCTTCACGGCTTGGTTAACATATATATATATATATATATATATATATATATATATATATATATATATATATGTGTGTGTGTGTGTGTGTGTGTGTGTGTGTGTGTGATCATGTTTCTGTAATGTATTTTTATGATTGCTTATATTATATATATATATATATATATATTATAGTAATATATATATATATATAAATATAATATTTTAATTATTTTATAATTAAAATAAAAAGTTTATTTTAATCTTAAAATAAAAAGTTTATTTTAATATTAAAATAAGGAGTTTATTTTAATCTTAAAATTGGATTTCATGCTAACTAATTAGAGTTGGAATTGGATTTCATGATAACTAATTAGAGTTGAAATTGGATTTTATGTTTCTTTAAATAAATGAGTTTATTTAGATATAAAATAAGATTTCATATTATTCAAAATAAAGGAGTTTATTTAGAAATATGAAAGAGAATCCGTGTTTCCTTAAATAAAGGAGTTTATTTAGATATGGAATAAGATTTTATATTATTCAAAATAAAGGAGTTTATTTGTGAATAATAAAGAAAATCATGTTTTCTTAAATAAAGGAGTTTATTTAGATATGTAATAAGATTTCATATTATCTAAAATAAAGGATTTTATTTTAACTTGGAATTGGATTCCATAATTAATTAAAATAAATAAGTTTATTTTGATTAAAGATTTTGATTAAAATAAAATAGTTTATTTTATTCAAAATTAGATAAATTAAAATAAAAGATGTTTATTTTGATTTAAATTTGGATTAAAATAAAGGAGTTTATTTTGATTCAAAATTAGATTTTATACTAACTGAATTTTCCCATTAAATGATATCAATATATATATTGAATTTTTATTATTAATGAGATGAATGTTATTTATTGATGTATGTGGTGATGTGTATGATAATAAATGGGATTGATTATGGACTATTGACCAATGTGATTAGATTTTATTTTAGTTGGATGCATGAATGTATGAGTTTTATTAAATGGGGTCTGCGTATCTCGTCTTCTCTAATTTTTTTCTTAATGTAAATTCTAACTCCCTCCTATGTACTTCTCCTTGACTGCTAATCAAGGTTTATATTTATTTTAAATAGTTTTGTAATAGGATAGTTAGAATTAATTTTGAAGAATTGGAGATCAAGGAGCAAGGAGTGCTTGAAGACCCGTCTGTAATGGATCCCAGGTTTAAATGTAATAGTTATATTTAAATTTAATTATTGCACCTTAGGTTTGACCTCTTGATTCACTTGGTGGCTCTAGTGAGCCAAACTATAATAAAGTCCATAATTAATTCGTGTAGAATATAGTATTCTATATTTGCATGCTTATTCAATATATATATATATATATATATATATATATATATATATATATATATATGGCGCGTGTGTGTGTGTGTGTCTATGTGTGTGTGTGCATGCGTGCTAAACAAGATGAGACAAAATTAATAACAAACCCCTCAAAGTTTTTATATTAAGTTGTAACGTTCAATGATATTTGGAATATCGAAGCGTAAGCTTTCTAGCATGGTAAAACAATAGAGTATTAAATATTTAATATGAGTTTGTTGTGCACACACAAGACAAGTATTAAATATTTAAGATGTTGTTTTATCACATTTAATGCTTATAAATAAACCGAACAATGTTGTTTTGTTGTGCACACATAAGGACAGTGCTTTTCTTTTTGAATATATGGAAGTACTAGGTATGACTTAACTTAGATCATTTTAGTTCGGATGTGCACACACTTGACCATTATGATCTAAGAGGTAAAATACAAGGAGTTGCATAGTTAATATAATTAACAAGAGTTGTCTACCTATTTATTTATATATAGTTTGTTGTGCACACACAAGGCTATATAAATTTGAAATGAGATCCTTATTCTCACTAGCAAATCTTTAATTAGATTTTGCCGAACTATATAAGTGGGGGTAATATAGTTTGATGAAAATAGTAGGAGATACTAATTTAAAACAAGACCTAATTTATTTTGGTAATTAATAAAAGAATGTATGCTAAAATATTGTTAATTACAAATTCATTTACAGATTTTTACAATATCTAAAATTACTATCATTGCGTAGCATATTAGATGCTAAATTAACTGGACCGAATTAAACGGATATGTTAAGGAAATTGAGAATAGTTCTCACGACTGAAAAGCTATCTTATGTCCTTAATACATCTATCCCTGCAATGGTTGCAGACAATGCCTCTGAGAAGAGATTGCTACTTTTAGAAAGTGGAAAAATGATGCACAATTGACTTAATGCATCATGCTCGCATCCATGAGTAACGAGCTTTAGCGTCAGCATGAAACTATAGATGCTCCTAATATACCCCTGCATGTCAAGTAGTTGATGGTGAGGAAAGTAGGACTAATAGATATCAGATATCTAAGGAGCTCTTCCGATCTAAAATGACCAACGACACTACAGTACAGACACATGTCCTAAACATGATCAATTTGATCGAATAATTAGGACAATATGTTTTGTCATAGATGGCGAGTTGAGCCAAGATTTGATCTTGCAGTTACTCCCGGACTCCTTCTCATAATTGTTGTGAATTTTTCATGTGAACAAGCTAGATATCAGCTTCGCTGATTGGCTTACCATGTTAAAAAATAACTGAGAGTCACTTTCCAACCAAGAAAGACCAAGTCTTACTAGTAGGGGCCAAATGATCTTCTAAAAAGAAGAACAATTCTAAGAAGGTAAATAGAAAAGGCATAAACAAAGGATAATAACAAAAAAAAGCGTCACGGATAAGAAGGGTTTGCTTCCGCAATAAGCACGAACACCGAAAAGAAACTGCGATAAGTATCTTATAGAGGCTAAGCAGAGGAAACTTAGTGAAGTTTCGGTTACAAATATAGTTTTTGTTCATAATTAAAATAAATTTTTCTATAAATCAAGGTTCTACTTGGGTATTGGATACCGGCTTTGGTTATCATAAATATAGATTTATGAAAGGACCAAGCAGAAGTAGAAAATTAAATAAAGATAAGTAGTCCTATGTGTGAGAAATGAAACAAAGGTTGCTACATTAGCTATAAAAACTTATAGTTTAGCACAGCCTACGAGTAAATCTATTAAGTTAATAAGTTATTATTATATTTTAGTTCTCGTTAAAACATTATTTCCATTTTGTTATTGGATAACAAAATTTTTGGTATTATATTTAAGAACAATTGTTGTTCTATTTATAATAATAATGTTTTGTATAGAACTGAAATATTACTTAATGAATTTTGTATACTTGACTTACGTGAAAATAATTTTGCATATTGAACAAATTAGTATAAGAAAAGGAGATGATCATTCAAAGAGTTGAATGTGTGTATTTGCTGAAATACAAGTGTGAATTATTTGAAAGGTTCAAAGAATTCAGAAGTGAAACAAATTGGCAAAGTATTAAGATTCTTTGATTAGATTAAGGAATAAATACTCGTGCAATAAGTTTCTAGATCATCTCAAATGGTTTTCTCATAATGGACGCCTCCTAATATGCAATACTTAATTCATGTATCTGAAAGGAAAAATCGTACCTTGTTGGACATGGTGCGGTCCATAATGATTTTACTTACATTCCAATATCCCTCTGGGGTCATTTCCTAGAAATGGCTGCATATCTACGAAAAGGTAACCTCAAAATCCAGCCCCAAGACTATGTAAGAGTTATAGACAGGGAGGATTCTTAATCTTAAGTATATTAAGATAAGGGATTGTCCAGCTTATGTGAAAAAAGTTTCAAAGGATAAGTTTGGGGAAAGATTTGACAAGTATAAATTTGTGGGACATCCTAAAGTAAGTTTAGGGTATATATTCTATAATCCTACTTAGCAAAAGGTGTTTGTTGAAAAACACGCTACCTTCTAAGATAAAGGTGTTTATCATTAAAGGGGCTAGTGGGAGGATAATAGATCTTGAAGAGTTCAAGAACCACAAAACATTATAAGTCAAATAAGAGGAACCTGTCGATAGAACTATTGTACCACAACTGAATCGTAAATCTGAAATAGTACCGAAGATACCTGGGAGGTATGGATTCATCATGGATGATGATTATGAGGTACGTATCATAGAAGATGATGATCTAGTTACATACGATGAGGTAAGAGTTGTAGACACTCAGAGAAATGGATTGAAGCAAGCTTCTCAAAAATGGAACATTTATTTTGATGAAACAAATCAAAAGAGTTTGATTTTATCTCAAATAAGAATGAACCTAGTGTGTACACAAGGGTCAGTGGGAGAGGCGTGACATTCCTAATATTATATGTTGATATACTATGGATAAGGAATGACATACTAATGCTAGAATCAGTAAAGATAAATTTGTCTAAACATTCCTCCATGAATGATTTGGGAAGAGTATCTTAATTGGGGATACACATCTATATAGATATATTCAAGAGGATGCTCGTCTTAACCCAAGGAACTTATATTCATTTGATGTTAACGTCGTTTAGCATGAAAAACTCCAAGAGATGTCTCATGTTGATGAGCCCTGGATCGTATCTCTCTTAATAGTCCTCATAGACTCCTAAAAGAGAGATCGCATGAGTACCTATCATGTATACAATGAAATATATGAGACCTGATGTTAATCGGTCATATTATGGAGAAGATCATTGTAAGACAGTGAAAAACATCTTAAAGTATTTAACCGACACTAAGAATGTGATCAAAATTTATGGTGGGTCTAAATTAAAACTAGAGGGCTTAACAGACTTAAGTTTTTCAGACAGACCAAGATGACAAAAAATCCACTTTAAGGTAAAGGGTTACCTTGAACAGTGGTAAAGTGAATTAGAAAGGTTTTGAACAGCAAAGAGTTGTTGGTTTAGTGAAAAAGACAAAGTATATAACTATAAATGAATCTGCAAGTTGATTGTTTGGATGAAAAGTTCATTACAGAACTAGGAATAGTTCCTAAGTCTCATTTTGGATCTAAACATGTGTTTTAGCACTTTCATTTGATTATAGGAATCATTGAAAGATGAAAAATCACTATAGAGATAGTGGACTCTCAAGAACAAAATTACATATCCATTAACTAAAGCTTATCTAACAGCAGGATAATCGTCATTTAAATAAGAAGCGTATGAGATACCATGACGATTGACTTTAGTGCAAGTGAGAGATTGAAAGCAGTATGCACACAAGCAAATCATTTTTGATGATAAAACATACACTTTATAACAATCTTATTCATTTATTAATAAAAACTATTACTTTATTAAAGGCTTTTAATTATCTACATGATGTTGCTTTATAATATGTGATAAATGTAAGTCCCCGAAATTTTTTTTTAAATAAAATGTAATTTCCTCTATTCATTATCTTGAAATATATAATAAGAAGTTAATTTGATATAATGCTTTGGTTATGGGTGAAATGTGCAAATTTTGTAAAATAAGCAAGTGGTTATAAAATATTCATTGTTGTCGGGAAATATTCGTTTGGTCGTGGAATATTCTTCTTTGTCAGAATATTAAATGCGATGGCGTAGCCATTTGTGGGCCCCATAACAGAATAACTGTCGGATGAAGAAATTGACAAGTTTGAGTTTTTATAAATAACGACATAATTGTTACCAATTAACCTTTGTTGGATTACACGGTGGTTAAAATACAATAATACTGGCGTGGTTACACAAAGAGTATTACCAGTATCGCAGTATTTTGAATGATTGATTCTTACGTAAAAGAAGACTTACTCAATAATTGTTACAGTAATTACTTTTCAATATTTTATTTTATTAATTCAATAATTGTTGCGTTGATATTTTATATTATTGTTGTTTCAATAATTGTCATTGCACAGTATTTTCCATTATCAGATCAATAATTCTTATTATTTAAATAATATTATTAGATAGCATTATTGGCAATGTCTAAGAAAGTTCTGTCTAGAAAAGGGATTTGGTCACCTAATTGCGCGCCAGTAAGGAGAAATCCTTATCGGAAAGCCCCCTCTTTATTGGGAACGACCTGGTTGTCATAATTGTGATTCTATAATATTATTTATAAATAATTAATTATTGATTTATATGATAAGGAAATATTTATTTTATGTGGATATAAATGAAGAATAGGGAAATATTTATTTTATGTGATTATAAATGAAGGAATTAATGCTGTAGTGTTTTGTCAATATTTTGTCGGAATGGAGGTATTAAAAATCGTCCGTATGTTGATTTCGGGCATTTTTCGTTTAGAATTTGGAAAAACTTAAAGCTACAAAGTTGTAGAGAATTTGATTTCCTATGGAATGGTCATAAAATTTGTATTTTTCTGATAAAAGGGATATTTATTATGAATTATTAAAGTTTTGAAAATTAAATGTTTTTATTTAAAAACATGGTGGGCCCCACTTTTGGTTGGTGTGAAAAATCTAATGTTGGTGGGCCCCACTTGTAATGGCTGATAATTTGGTCAAATAAATTTGCGTAGAAAAATTTTATTATTATTTTTTTAATTTAGTCTTCTTTGGCGCTCTAGCATTTTTTTATAAATAGGTGCTTAGGTTAGAATTGAAAATCACACCAGAAACAAGTTTTCTTTCTCTCTATATTATCGAGCGTATTTTTGTGATTATTTAGATACTTTGAGAGTTGCTATTCAGTGCAAGTTTTCTTCAATATTTCATCCGATATTCCGGTCAGAAGTACTATTTTTTGAGGTAAGGGATGTTATTTTCTTTGTAAATGATGTTATTCTCCCGATATCATTATAGCGAAATATTGGTATGAATTTTATTATGAAATTTTTACCTTTTTATGTCGAGGTTTCTATTCATGTATACGGCACTATTCACGTATACGACACTATTCACGAATACGGTACTATTCACGAGTATTGTTCACGAAGTATAATTTTTCTTGTGGAATTTCTACCTTTTTGTGTCGGGGTTACTATTCACGTATACGACACTATTCATCGAAAAATGAAATTTTCTCTTCTTTGTCCCAGATGTCTATTATGGTTACTGTCTTTGATTGTATCCATATTTTGATCTTCATTCTTGAAGTTTACTCCACCATGGTTTATTATGGAGAATTTTTAAACTTGGATTATCTAAAATACGAATCCCAATCTTTGTCCTTTTATCTCATTGGATTCGTTCTCTAAAATGTTTTTCATCATCCTCAGTCTTTAATGGTGATACTTGATGAATATCTTTGGCCTGTAGTGCAAAGATGAATGATTACCTGATGAATATCTTTGGCCCGTAGTGCAAAGATGAACAGGTGTTGAGATGAACATGACCAACTAGTGATACAATTGAATATCTATGGTCCGTAGTGCAAAGATGAATATTTGATGCAAGATGTATATTGATTAATGTTACAGGGATAAAATATTGATGATGAACTTTTAAATTCATAGATGATAGTAGATTTCATTCTCTACTTAACTCTTCTAATGAATTGTTGTTTTCGCTGCAGTTTATTGATTTAAAACTTGTTGTTTTTATATTCTATCAGAATTTTTCCTGTTGAAGACTATGGATAATTTGTTGTATATTATCTTAGTCATAATATTCTTTACTGGGCTAGTTGAGCTCACCCTTTTCCTTTTTGTTCCATTTTTCTTCTCAAGAGGTGAGAATTTAACATGAACTAGTCGGGGTATGGAGTGATGGTTCAAGGCAGTTGTTACAGTAGTCCTCACTATTTTGTAAAATAGTGTATCAATAATTGTTATGATGACTTATTGGAGTGTGGATATTGTCTAGAAGATAATATTTGTATTTAAACTCACAGTTTATGTGTTGTCATATTTTGCACGACAATTGTATTAATAAAGTTATAGTTGCTTCTGTACCATGTATTTGGCGACTCAGAATGAGTGATGTATACCTATTTTGGGGGCGTCACAATAAACACATAGTTTTAAGCAATACTTTTAGAATAATGATGATGATCATTCTAATGAGATCTAAATTCTTAGAAAGCTTAAAACTAAAATAGTTCCCAATAGTTGGATTACTAAATTGGGGATTAGTGAATCAGGATAGATTGGTACATACGTTGCTTTCTCATTGGATAAGGATGATCGATCTCATAATCATGACACTAAAACAAGTATGTAGGTGCTTATTATAGAATAAGTTCACTGAACGTGGCTCGCTAAGGAATACCTAATGGAGTTTTACTTGTCTGTCAATAGGAATACCTGTAGTGATAGTAGTACAAGTGATCCTTGGACTTGAGATCATCATAGTATCTTGTGTATGATGAGTTATACTTTGACTTATTCCTTCAAACCCTTAGGGTATATCAAAGGATATGCTTGGGTATCATAAGTTATGAATGGAGATAATGTATGATCAATAAAGAATCTACTGCTTTTAGTAAAAGAAGAGAAATGTCCTATGCGATTCGATAAATGACAACCCAGTAGTCCTTGGCAATGGCAGAATAAAATTTGAAAGGATTTTCTAATTTACATTATTTAGAGCTATGTATTTAAGAGTAAAAATACATATAATTAAATAAAATAAGACTTGACAGTAATTTTATGTCTTATATTTAATTGAGATATTGTATGGTGGAAGGATTGAATTGTACGATAACTATTTACTCAAAAGTTTTTTTATGATTAATGTTGAAATCTATATTATCTAGAAAGTTGTTAATCGCTAGGGAGACTTATCCCTACTGTAGAATAAATATTATTTATTTAAATAAATTAATATTTTAATTTATATATTTAAATAAGATTAGAATTGTTCTAATTGATTTATTCACAACCGGTTTAATATGGAGAACCTAAAGGGTCACACCATAAAATGAAGAATAATTATTTAAGAAGCAAATGACATAATCGTAATAATAAGTTAAGTATATTTAATTAAATCTATGGTGATGGAATAAATTAAATAGCTTAATATTTATTATTTAATATTTTGGAAATATTAAATATAAATTAATAAGAGAGTCTTATTATTATTATTACTATTATTATTATTTAATTCCTAAAGGAGTTTGAGAATTAATTAATAAAAAGTACTCTCATATATCCTAATATGATTGGGAGGCTAATTAATTAAAAGAGTTTAATTAATTATTCCTAATAAGATTGGGAGCCTAATTAATTAAAGGAATTTAATTAATTAAAATAAAACTCAATTCCTTAATTGTTAAGGAGAGTTGCCCACATCTATAAATAACAGGATTCTTATTATGGGTGAGGGTGGTTGACACTTTCACAAAACACGTGAATACGTAATTCTAATATTTGGGAGAGTATACCATTTTTTATGAGAGATAGAAAAAATTAGGGTTTGCCAAATACCCATCTTCTTGAATCTTTCTTCTTCCTTGGTGGATCACCTCTAGAGGCCAAACACTTGGGTGGCTAACATTGATCAAAGGAAGGAACCAAACCCGGTGGATTCAAGTTGAACGCGAAAAGGATTTGGAGGTGAACTTGTACCTAAGGAAGCTCGAATCTTCAAGGGCTTGTTCTTTATCTTTTTATTTAATTAATAATTATGCATAAAGGATAATTCGGGTATATGATTTGTAAAATTTTAAAACTCTATTTTATCACGTTTCCGCTTATTTTATGCAATTGCGTTCTTGAAATATTACAAACCTAACATCTTTTTGCCATATAATTATCTCCATTGTCTCAAATTGAGGATTATATTCCAACCATACTCCAAGATTATATAGTTAGTGCTTATAGATATAATTAGCAAGTGGATGTGCACAATCATATCTTATGATAACACGAATTTGTATGTGGTTAGACATCGTGTATGATAGTGGCAACACACCCTTTAAGCTCTCAGTACAATTATGTCATCCTCAATCTAGTGGGGTGCATTTTTGACTCTTCCAATGTCGGGTTCTCATCACCCTATTGTTGTTCACCAAAATTAACTATTAAATGACGTATAAAATACGACACACATATTTTAAGTCCTCAATACAATTATATATTGTCATGTTTTATTATGTATTGAGAAACTTCAACAGTCACAGACCGTCACTCTATTTCCCTGTTATCCCCGCTCGACCTAGTTACACTCTTATTACCTGAAAGGAATTGTGAAGTAAAAGGGTGAGCACAAATAGCCCAATAAAAATATTGTGACTAAAGATAATTAAATTATCAATAGCCTTCATCAGTAATAAATCAGATATTTAGAACATATGATAAATGATAAAAGTTTTCAACCATAATTGTAGCAGAATCAACAATCCATTAGAAGAGTCAAGTAGAACATAATGTCTACTATCTCCTCCAAATTAAAAGTCCATCATTAATATTTCATTATTGTAATACCTATCAACAGTTCTTTGTTGTACCCAAAACAAATAGAACTTTCATCACCTATCTTCATCTGAACCACCAAAGATTATAGTTAAATTCATAATTCATATTTATAATCATGTAAATCAATTGTTTCTCCCAAAGGCTTAATAGAACTTTCACTCCATATTCTTGTCACAAAGGCTAAAGACACTCAATAATCATATCATCTTACACCCTACACCAAAGATATTCAAATGTAACAACAATGGTCATGATCATACCAATCAATTGTCTATCTTTGCATTACGGGCCAAAGATGTTCAACAATAAAACCAGTGATCATGCCAAACAATAATCTATATTTGCACTACGGGCCAAAGATATTCATTTGTATCATCAGTGCTCATGATCATGTCAAACACCTGTCCATCTTTGTACTATGGGTCAAAAACATCAATCAACAATTCATCTTTGTACTACGGGCCAAAGATATCAATCAACAGTTCATCTTTACATTACGGGCAAAAAATATTCATCAATCAACAGTTCATCTTTGCACTACGGGCCAAAGATAACTTTCAATATAATTTAAGTCTAAGAGTTATGACAATGACATAAAGAATGAATCAAGTGAGATCAACGATAAATATTAGAGATTTCTAATTTAATTTATACAGAGTTTAAGAATGTCCAAATTATCAACATGAAGATCATAACATGGATTCAATTTCAAGAATAAGATTCATAAAAGATAACTTAGACAAAGAAAAAAAAATTCAATTCTGTTGTGAATAGTACTCATGAATAGTACCATATGAATAATACCGTATGAATAGTACCGATGAATAGTACCCATGAATAGTACCCATGAATAGTACCATATGAATAGTAATATGAAATGAAATAATATCAGTTACATAATATGGAGTATGAAACAAAATGATACCCCTTATGAGTATTGAAGGAAAATAACATCCTTTACGAGAAAAAATAATATCATTTACCTTAGTAGAAACTAGATCTAACTTGGAATATCAGATATTATCTTGAGAAAATCTTGCACTGCTATCAACACTCAAAATATCCTTATACTCAAAAGAAATACACTCACCATTATAGAGGAAAAAATTTCTGATTCTGGTGTGTATAGGATGGAGAGTTACCTCCTCTTTTATAATGCAGCACAGAGGAAAAAAAATAAACCAACCTGCCTAATTTTTTTTTCTTTCTCTGCCTAACTTGCCTAACTTTTCTCTTTCTTCGCATAACTTTCTTTCTTTCTTTCTTTCTTTGCCTAACCCTCATTTCTTATTGGTTGAGGGTCCACATTTTGGAAGAAAAGAATTGCAGGAGAATTGAAAAAGAGACGTGCATGAAATGGTTCTGGAAAAGGAATTCAAAACCAAAATGATAACATTCACTCCACTTTTATTCACATGCTAAAAATTATATATTATTATAAAAATATTACTATTTAAATTATAAAATTATACTATTATATTATTACATTATACTATTATAATGTAATATTATAATAATATATTTGAATAAATATTTTATCAGAGAAGATAATTATGGTTCTATAAAAAAATATGCCAAACTTTCAACAAATATCTCATGCTAAAATTACTCCATTTATATCAAATTAAACAAATATTTATTTGTCATATTTATCCACAATTTTTATTCATCAATTATTTACAACTCTTCAATTCTTCAATAATTATTTCTAATTAATATTATAGATTCATAATATTGACAACTAGATCGTTTTCAGAAAAGTGAGGGCTTTCCAATAAAAATTTCTCCTTATTGGCGCGCAATTAAATAACCTAACCCCTTTCATCGATAAAACTTTCTAGACCTTGTCAATAATGCTATCTAATAATATCATTTCAATAATATGGGTGACAATTATTGATTTAATAATGAGAAATACTATTCAGTTGTTACTGTGACAATGAGTCAATAATATAAAATATTATTCAATTATCACTGGTGCAATTATTGCATCAATAATATGAAAGACTGTGTAATTTTTAATGTAACAATTATTGAGTCAAACACTGAGTGACTTCTTACTTAAGTATCAATAATCAGAGATATTGTGCATTATCATGTGCTACTATGCAATACCGCGTACCACTATGGAACATTGCGTATTACTGTACTTTATCACCGAGTATTTTAACAGTTTAATGGTAACAGTTTTGCCGTTATTTTTATAAAAAGGTTATTTTTGTTGCTTTCTATATCCGACAGTTATTCCGTTATGTGGTCCACCAATGATTGCGTCGTCGTACGAATATTCCCCAATAAAAAGAATATTCTCCGACCAAACGAATATTCCCCGACACAACGAATATTTTATGACAACTTGCTTACTTTATAAAATTTTCATATATCACCCTTAAATTTAACCTTTTATCAATTTAACCATTTACTGAATAGAATAATAACCTTTTATCACTTCCAGAAGCTATCCAATCAAAGAATGGATGGATGGATCTCAAATTTTTCGACAGAAACGGGGAGAAAGACCAAGACTAATGGTTCATCCATACTTTAGTTGTGACACCCCCAAAATAGGTCCACACAACCCATTCTGAGTCGCCAAATATATAGAACAGAAAACAACTACAAACTTCATTATTATAATTGTCGTGTAAAATACAACAACACATATATTGTGAGTTTTAATACAAATATTGTCTTCTAGACAATATTCAAACTCAAATAAAGTCCTCATTTTAATTATTGATACACTATTTTATAAAATAGTGAGAACTGCTAGAAAAACTTTCTTGAACCATCATTCCACACCCCGACTAGTTCTCGCTATATTCTCGCCTCCTGAGAAGAAAAACGGAACAAAAAGGAAAAAGATGAGCTCAACTAGCCCAGTAAAGAATATTATGACTAAGATAATGAAAAAAAATTAGCCTTCAATAAATCAGATAAAATATAATAGACAACAAGTTTTAGATCAATATTTACAGCGGAAATAGCAATTCATTAGAAGAGTTAAGTAGAGAATGAAGTCTACTATCTTCTATGATTTAAAATTCCATCATCAATGTTTTATCCCTGTGACATCAATCAATATATATCTTGAATCAAATATTCATCTTTGCATTACGGGCCAAAGATATTCATTTGTATCACCAGTTGGTCATGTTCATCTCAACACCTGTCCATCTTTGCACTACGGGCCAAAGATATTCATTAGGTAATCATTCATCTTTGTACTACAGGCCAAAGATATCCATCAAGTAATCATTTATCTTTGCACTACATGCCATAGAAATTCAGTTATATCATCATTTAGGACTGAGGATGATAAAAAATATTTAAAAAAAAATGAATCTAGTGAGATAAAAGAATAAAGATTTGGGATTCGTACTTTAGTTTATCCAAGTTCAAACTCCATAATAATCAATTGTGGAGCAAAATTCAAGAATGAAGATCAAAACATGGATACAATCAAAGATAGTAACCATAATAGACAACTTGGACAAAGAAAAGAAAATTTAAATTTTTTGTGAATAATGTCGTATACGTGAATAGTGTTGTATACGTGAATAGTAACCCCGATATGAAAAGGTAAAAATTTTACAATAAAATTCATATCAATATTTCGGTATAATAATATTAAAACAAATAATATCATTTATGAAAAAAATAACAAATAATATCGTCCACATATTAACGTAACATCGATACGTGAAAAACGTTATGAATACGCGACATACTTGGCAGTAAAGCGAGTTTATAGGCCACAGTTCCTACTCGATCGAGGATTTCGAATAGACCAATAAAATAGAGGGTTGAGATTTCAACTCTTCGTCTATTCTTGCTTCTAGAATAATGCCTTCTTGCACCTTCTTCTTCACATTCATCAACTCTGAGTCTGTAGCTTGATCGGCTTTAACTTTATTGATTAAAGTCGGTTCTAATCGTATATTCACTATCTTCACGTAGGTTCTTGGAGTCTTTAACTCTATCTCCATCTTTTGTACGTCGTACGTAATAGGTCTTTGTGTTAACAATGTCGCACTCGTAACCGCATACGATTTTCTACTCAACGCATCAGCTACCACATTCGTTTTTTCCACGATGGTATTAAATGGTATGGTCGTAATCTTCAACAGCTCGAGCCAACGTCTTTGGCACATGTTACATTCATTTTGGGTAAAGAAATATTTGAGGGTTTTGTACCGGGTTCAAGGTTAATACAAATTCTATTTCACGCTCTGGGGGTAGGCTAGGAAGTTCTTCAGGGAATACGTCAGAAAATTTATTAACGATAGAAATATCATTCAAAACTGTGACTCTCATCTAAGACTTAGATGGCACGTCACATTGTTACCTATCAACTTGCCACCGTTATTCACGGCGTCTCCTACGAAGAGTCTGGCTTCGGTGCATTCCAAGACTTGGAAGTCACCAGCGAAAGGCTCGGGGCTATTTACTTATGGCTTAATATGACAATGATTGACTTTAGTGGTTTGGTTACTTGAATTCGTATAACAGGTAGGTTAGGAAGGCTAACAACCATACGAAAATAATCAATTTTAGCATGACGAGTAGTTAACCAGTCGATTCCTAAAATCACATCAAAGGCATGCATTTTCAAATAGATAAGATCGACATATAACGTGAGGGTGCCGATTTGAATCAAACAAGATTTATAAACAGTGGATGTAACGAAGGTTTCTCCTAATAGAGTTTCAACAGATAAGTCAAAGTCTAATTTCTCTAGAGTTAAATTTAAACGTTGAGCGCAAGTAGGAGAAATAAAAGAATGGGTAGAACCAGTATCAAATAAGGTATAAACTTCGCAAGAGTTTATGATTAACTTACCCGTGATAACTTCATTCGATTCCTTACCTTTTGGGAAGTTAAAAAAAGCGCTCTCACTTGAACCACCGACTTTGTCTTTTCTGAGATAACCTTTGGTGTTATCATTACCGCTGGAATTGACATTCGCTATAGGGCATATTCCACCCTTAACTGATTCGTCGTACTCCTGATCTATAATATGAATCATTAATATTTGATCCATATTGATTGGGGTTGACCGCAATGTACAGGGTAATTCAAAACTCGATGTTGGGTTCTCCCAATTACTGTCCAAAAAGAGAAATACAAATCATCTATTTTAGTCTTCTTGGATCAGACTTCTCTTTCCATAATATCAATGCGTCGTGCAACTTTTACCCATGCATCCTTCATTTTCACTCATTTAGTTGTTTCTTCCTTCAGCTTATCCTTGACATTTGAATTCTCAGATTCTAGCTTTATTATCTTATACTCTGCCAAAGAGTGCTTCTGTTCAAGCATCACATATCGAGTAACACAATTTTGAATTGTTACATCCCTTTGTTCCATGACCGTTTGCTGTTCTTCAGTCTGTTCTTCTAACTCATGAATACGATTTTGTAGTTCTACATTTCGATCATAAAGTTCTCCTAATAAATTCTCCTCAGGTTTCTCTTCTTCCTCACTCTCAGCTACCACCTCTGCGACTAGCTCGGGTACAACTATTAATTCTTTACTTACCACATGGATATCTCTAATTTCTTCTTCGCCTGACATCCTACAATCAAGTGTAATCTTAATTAGTACTCCCCAATAAAATCTTTGTTATAACAAAATATTATACTCCAATATTTATTCTTTAAATGAATCTCCTCGATTTATCACTTAAAACTCTATATGAGTTCATCTCTTGATTTTTAGATGTCATTTTCAAACACTGCCACAAAACAAGGGTTAATTGACATGCCATATTTTATCCCTATATTCTGATTAACCAATTAAATAACAAATAAATTTAGGTAGGTCATATTAGCGAAGGAATTACCCGTCTCTCTCCTCCTACTTCTAGTCTCACATCTCAGTCATGGATCATATCCCTAAGCTTTGATACCAACTGTGACTCCCCCAAAATAGGTATACATCACCCATTCTAAGTCGCCAAATACATGGTACATAAATCAAATACAAACTTCTTTTATACAATACAGCAACAACGTAGCTGAGAGTTTTTACACGAATATTATCTCATAGACATTATTCAAACTCAAATGAAGTATTTATTATCACACTATTTCATAAAATAGTGAGGACTACTATAGCCACCATCTCGGACCGTCACTCTGTTCTCCGACTAGTCCCGACTACGTTCTCATTTCTTGAAGAGAACAACGAAAGCAAAAGGGTGAGCTCAACTAGCCCAGTAAGAAATATTATGACTAAGATAATGCAGAATAAATTGTCATTAGCCTTCAACAGTGTTAAACTAATAAACAACAAGTTTAACTACAGCGGAACAAGTAATCCATTAGAAGAGTCAAGTATGGCATGATATCTACTATCTTCTATGATTTAAAACGTTTATCATCAATTTTATCGCTGAGACTCAGCTTAATAAATAATCCACATCACTGAATTATCCATACACTACGGGCCAAGGATATTCATTAGTATCACGACCGCGAATTATCCGTGCACTACGGGTCAAGGATATTCGTGTTTTCACCAATGGTCATGATCATGCCAACCACTGTTCATCAATGCACTACGGGCCAATGAGGACTTTTACCATGTCATTTATAAAATTATGGTCATAATTATACCGAATAATTAATGGTCATAATCATACCAATCAATAGTCCATCTATGTACGTAAACCACAGATGACTTTCATCACAATATAAGCATGAGGATAATGACAATGATATAAGAATTCAATTAAAAGAAAGCAAATGATAAATTTTTAAAGATTTATAATTTAATTTATCCAGAATTCAATAATGTCTAAATTGTCAACATGATATTGCTTTGTGGAGTAAAATTCAAGAATAATATTGTATCAAAAATAATTTGGACCGAAAGAAATCAATTTTTTGTCATAAATAGTACCCAGGTGAATAGTACCCGAGTGAATAGTACCCCATGAATAATACTTCATGAATAGTACTTCAGGAATAATACTTTATGAATAATTCCCCGTGAATAGTACTTCGTAAATAGTAACATATTTATGAATAGTGCCCATGAATATTACCGTACGTATGAATAGTACCGTATAAATGAATAGTACCCATGAATAGTATTCCGACATGAAAAGCTTAAAATTTAATAAGAATGTTCAGAAAAATATCCTTGTGAAATGATACTAGATGAAGCGCAAATTTCATGGATATTCTGCCAATTTTACAGAGTATAGAAGCAATACTTTAACAAAATGAGTGTAGAATTCGGAATTTGAAATGAAATAATATTACTTACATACTACTGAGTATGGAAGAAAATATTATTTCATACGGATATTGAACAAAAATAATATCCCTTACGAATACGAAAGAAATAATACCCCTTACAACTGTTGATCGAAAATAATATTCCTTACGAGTATTAAACGAAGATAATATTCCTTACGAATATTAAAAGAAGATAATATTTCTTGCGAATATTGAACGAAATAAAATTTCTTACGAATACGAAAAATAATATCGTAAGCGAATATGAAATAAATAATACCCCTTACCTTAGTTGAAGGCTGGATACTGGAATATTGAAGTAGCAGAATACTCTTCTTCTTTCTCTCTATAGTTTCTCTCTCTATAGTTTCTCTCTCTATATTGCTCTTATGAGTCTTAGTGAATTGGTGAGAATGAAAGAAGAATGAGCTTCTATTTATAGGAAAACATAGTTTCGATAATTACACGTTTAGGGGCTCGAATTATTACAGAATAGTACCTTCATCTTTTCCTTCATTTTTCATTTAGTCCTACAAGTATTATCAAACTTGCACCACCTCCCCTAATAATACATGCATGTGAATCAATAGTTCCATTCATGTGAACAAATAGTTATATGCATGTGAACTAATAGTCTCTCCCCTCCTAGTTCTTGTCTCACATCTCAGCCAGAGATCATATCCCTAAGCTTTGATACCAACTGTGACGCCCCCAAAACAGGTATACATCACCCATTCTGAGTCGCCAGATACATGGTATATAAATAAAATACAAACTTAATTATACAACAGTCAGGTAAAATACGACAAACATAATCTAAGAGTTTTACTAAGAATATTGTCATCTAGACAATATCCACACTCAATGGAGTCCTCATTACATTTATTATCACACTATTTTATAGAATAGTGAGGACTACTAAAATAACCATCTGGACCGTCAATCCGTTCCTCGACTCGTCCCAGCTATATTCTCATTTCCTGAAGAGAACAATGAAAGAAAGGGTGAACTCAACTAGCCCAGAAGAAATATTATGACTAAGATAATGCAGAATAAATTATCCTTAGCCTTCAACAGTATAAAAACTGATAGAATATAATAGACAACAAGTTTTTGATCAACAACTGCAGCGGAATAAGCAATTCATTAAAAGAGTCAAGTAGAGCATAAAATCTACTATCTTCTATGATTTAAAAAGTTTTCCATCAACTTTATCACTGAGACTCAGCTTAATAAATAAAATCCAATCATCCCTGAACCACGACCAAGGATATTCATGTAATCGTCAATGGTCATGATTATACCGAATAATCTCTGGTCATAATATACCAACAATTGTCCATCAATGAACTATAGGCCAATGAGGACTTTCACCACATCATTCATTACATTATGGTCATGATTATACCTAATAATCCCTGGTCATAATCATACCAAGTCCATCTATGCACGTAAGCCAAAGATGACTTTAATCACAATATAAGCATGAGGATGATGACAATGACATATTAATTCAATAAAACAAGTTCAAGGATAAATTTTAAAGATTTATAATTTAATTTATCTAGAAATCAATAACGTCCAAATTGTCAACATGATACTGCTTTGTAGAGTAAAATTCAAGAATAATATTCATGTACCAAAAATAATTTGGACAAAAAAGAAATATATTTTTTGGGTGAATAGTACCCCGTGAATAGTACTTCGGGAATAGTACCCCGTGAATAGTACTCTGACACGAAAAGTGTCCCGAATACCTGAGTGAATGATACTAGAGTGAATAGTAATTGGGTGAATAGTAACTCATGAATAGTACTCCGGCACGAAAAGTGCTTCGAATACCCGAGTGAATAATACCAGAGTGAATAGTAATCGGGTGAATAGTAATTTGTGAATAGTAACTCGTAAAAAAAATACCAAAGAAATGGATATTCCATGACGAGTACAAAAGAAATGATATCTCAGACGAGTAAAATAGAATATACGAAACTGCAAATGGATTTTCACCCGCCATGCGGTAATCCACGTAGACAAATCATTTCCACAATTTAATAAAGAATGAATACGAAGGATCATTCACCATGCATGCGGTAATCCACATAGATAGGTTATTCCAACAAAATAATTAAGAATGAAATAACAGAAGAATTCACCATGCATGCGGTAGTCCGCGTAGACAGGTTATTCCAACAGAATAATAAAGAATGGAATAACAACAGAATTCACCAGGCATGCGATAGACCGCACATACAGGTTATTCTAACAGAATAATAAAGAATGGAACCAGGTCATGTGTAATCCGCATAGATAGGATATTCCAACATAATAATAAAGAACGGAACCAAGTCATGCGTAATCCACACAGACAAGATATTCCAATAGAATAATAAAGAATGGAATAACAACAGAATTCACCAGACATGCGATACACCGCACAGATAGGTTATTCCAACAGAATAATAAACAATGGAATAACAGAAGAATTTCACCATGTATGCGGTACTTCGCATAGTCACGTTATTCCAACATAATAATAAAGAATGGAATAACAACCCTTATGAGTATTGAAATAAAATAACTCTCTTCATGAATAAAAAAGAATAATACCCCTTACCTCAGAAGAAAACTGGATACTAAAATAGTGAGGTAGCAGACTTCTCTTCTTCTTTCTCTCTATAATAATTGCTCTATAGCTTTAGTGAATTGGTGAAAAATAATGAAGGAATGAGCTTCTATTTATAGAAAAATATAGTTTCGATAATTGCACGTTTTGGGGCTCAAAATATTATAGTATAATACCTTCCTCTTTTTCTTCCTTTTTAATTTAGTCCTGCAAGTATTATCAAACTTGCATCACCCCCCTAATAGTAAATCATGTGAATCAATAGTAAATTATGTGACTCAATAGTTCTAATCATGTGAAAAAAATAATTACAGTATAGTACCTTTGCGAGACCCCAAATTTTATGAATAAAGATTTAAATTTCTCGAAATATTTTTTGAATATTATGGTGTGGATTTGATATAATGTTATAGTTGTGGGTAATATTTATAAATTTTGCAAAGTAAGCAAGTGGTTGTATAATATTCGATTGGTGGGGAATATTCGTTTTAACGGGGAATATTAAATACGACGACACAATCATTAAGTGGACCCCCATAACGGAAGTATTGTCATAGTAAGAAAATGATGTAATTATTTTTTATAAACATAACTGGCGGAAGTATTACTAGTTAAAACTATTGAACTACTTTCGGTAATAAAAGTACGATGAATACGTGTGGTTGCATAGTAGCAATACCGGTATTGATTATTGATGCTTACGTAAGAAGTCACTCAGTTATACTCAATTATTGCTATAGTAATTGCTGCATCATATCTCTCATATTATTGATTCAATTATTATCACAGTATCATCTGCATAATAAGTTATATTATTAAATCAATAATTGAGATGACAAAGTTATTCATATTATTATTTGCAATATTGACAATGTCTAGAAGTTCTGTCACGGAGAGGTTTGGTCACCTAATTGCGCGTTAATAAGGAGAAATCCTTATCGGAAAGCCCCCTCCTTCATGAGAATGACATGGTTATTAAATATTGTGAATTATAATATTAATGATGAATAAGTTCATGATTAAAGATGAAATTGATAGTTCCATTGTGTTGAAATTATTAGTGTTAGTGAAAATCAACATTTATTTCGATAATAATTGATGTCTGGAGGTTATATTGACCAATCGGGTAATTAACCAGATAAATGAGCAATTAATTGCTATTGATTCATATGATTATAACTATTTGTTCACATGTGTGTACTATTGATTCACATTCATTTACTATTAGGGGAGTTGGTGCAAGATTGATAATACTTGCATAACTAAGTTAAAAATGGAGGTATATATGGAGGTACTATACTGTAATTCGTATTTTCACATGCCTAGAACTATCGATTCACACGATTTACTATTGATTCACATGATTTACTATTAGGGGAGGTGGTGCAAGTTTGATAATACTTGCAGGACTAAATTAAAATGAAGAAAAGAGGAAGGTATTATCTTTGTAATATTTTGAGCCCCAAAATGTGCAATTATCGAAACTATATTTTCCTATAAATAGAAGCTCATTCTTCCTTCATTTCTCACTAATTCACTAAAGCTATAAAGCAATTATTATAGAGAGAAATTATAGAGAGAAAGAAGAAAAGAAGTCTGCTACCTCACTATTCCAGATCCGCTTTTCTTCTAAGGTAAGGGTATTATTTCTTTCATATTCATGAAGAGAGCTATTGTTATTCCATTCTTTATTATTACATTGGAATAACTCACTCGAGTCTTGATCTATCGCATGTACGTGAATTCTGTTGTTATTCCATTCTTTATTATTCTGTTGAAATATCCTGTCTATGCGGATTACGCATGACCTGGTTCCATTCTTTATTATTTTGTTGGAATATCACATGCATGCGGATTACGCATGACACAGTTCTATTCTTTATTATTCTATTGGGAATAACCTGTTTGTGCGGTCTATCGCATGTATGGTGAATTCTGCTGTTATTCCATTCTTTATTATTTTGTTGGAATAACCTATCTATGTGGATTACTACATGCATGGTGAATGATCCTTTGTATTCATTCCTTATTAAATTGTGGAAATGATCTGTCTACGTGGATTATCGCATGACGGGTGAAAATCCATTTGCAGTTTCGTATATTCTATTATACTTGTCTGAGATATCATTTCTTTTGTACTCGTCATAGAATATCCATTTCTTACTGTGCTAGTTGAGCTCACCCTTTTGCTTTCATTATTCTCTTCAGGAAATGAGAATATAGCTGGGACGAGTCGGGGAATGGAGTGATGGTCCAGGATAAGTGGTTTTAGTAGTCCTCACTATTCTATGAAATAGTGTGATAATAATTGTAATAAGGACTTCATTGAGTGTGGATATTGTCTAGAAGGCAATATTCTTGTTTAAATTCTCAGCTATATTTTGTAGTATTTTTACACGACAGTTGTATTAAAGAAGTTTGTATATGATTTCTGTACCATGTATTTGGCGACTCAAGATGAGTGATGTATACCTGTTTTGGGGGCGTCACAACCTTCATCTATACCTCCATTTTTAATTTAGTCATGCAAGTATTATCAATCTTGCACCAACTCCCCTAATAGTAAATCATGTGAATCAATAGTACACACATGTGAACACATAGTTATAAGCATGTGAATTAATAGCAATTAATTGCTCATTTATCTGGTGAATTACCCAATTGGTCAATATAACCTCCAAACATCAATTATTATCAAAATAAATGTCGATTTTCACTAACACTAATAATTCCAACACAATGGAACTATCAATTTCATCTTTAATCAACACGAACTTATTCATCATTAATATTATAATTCACAATATTTAACAACCAGGTCGTTCCCAGGAAAGTGGGGGCTTTCCGATAAGGATTTCTCCTTATTGGCGCGCAATTAGGTGACCAAACCTCTCCTTGATGTAACTTCTAGACATTGTCAATATTGCAAATAATAATATGAATAACTTTTGCAAGTCTCAATTATTGATTTAATAATATAACATATTATACAGATGATACTGTGACAATAATTGAATCAATAATATGAGAGATATGATGCAGCAATTACTGTAGCAATAATTGAGTATAACTGAGTGACTTATTACGTAAGCATCAATAATCAATATCGTGTGCTACTATGCAACCACGTGTATTAATGTACTTTTACTACCGGGTAGTTCAACAGTTTTAACGGTAACACTTTCGCCGTTATTTTTATAAAAAGATAATTCTGTTGTTTTCTAACTACGACAATACTTCCGTTGTGGGGTCCACTAATGATTGTGACGTCGTACGGATATTCCTCGACAAAAAGAATATTCTCCGACCAAAGGAATATTTTATAACAACTTGCATACTTTGCAAAATTTATAAATATTACCCACAACTATAACATTATATCAAATCCACACCATAATATTCAAAAAAATATTTCGAGAAATTTAAATCTTTATTCATAAAATTTGGGGTCTCACAATCTCCCCTCCTTATAAAATTTTGCCCTCAAAATTTACGTACGTACCTGGTATGCCGAAAAGGTGAGGATACCTTGACTTCATTTCAGATTCTAACTCTTGAGGTATAACCTTTGAGTGTCGAATATAATCCTTCTTATCCAAGATTTTAACACGTATCTTTTCATACATTAAATCTTTTGCTATTTCTTCTAGTTCCAATTCAATAATGTGGTTCGGGTCGTCCACATATTTATGTAACATCGATACGTAAAAAAAAAGTTATGAACACGCGACATACTTGGCGGTAAAACGAGTTTATAGGCCACAGTTCCTACTCGATCGAAGATTTCAAATGGACCAATTAAATCGAGGGTTGAGATTTCCTCTATTCATCGACTCTTGCTTCTAGAATAACGCCTTCTTGAACCTTCTTCTTCACATTCATCAGCTTTGAGTATGTAGCTTGAGAGACTTTAACTTTATCGATTAAATTCGATTCTAATCGTATATTCGTTATCTTCACGTGGGTCCCTAGAGTCTTTAACTTTATCTTCATCATTTGTAAGTTATACGAAATGGGTTTTTGTGTTAACAATATCGTACTCGTAAATGCATACGATCTTCTACACAACGCGTCAGCTACCACATTCGCTCTTCCACGATGATATTGAATGGTATGGTCGTAATCTTCAACATCTCGAGCTAACGTCTTTGGTGCATAATACGTTCGTTCTAGGTGAAGAAATATTTAAGCGTTTTAGAAATGAGTTTTGTACTGGGGTCAATACAAAATCTGATTTCACACTCTGGGGGTAGGCTAGGAAGTCTTTAAGAATACGCCAGGAAATTTATTAACAATAGAAATATCATTCAAAACTGTGACTCTCATCCAAGACTTGGATAGTACGTCACAGTGATACCTATCAACTTGCCATCGTCATTCATAGTGCCGCCTACGAAAAGTCTGGCTTTGGTGTATTCCAAGACTTGGAAGTCAATAAATAAAGGCTTGGGGCTCTTTACTTACGACTTGATATGACAATGATTGACTTTAGTGGTTTGGTTGCTTGAATTCGCATAACAGGTTGGTTAAGAATATGAAAGCTAATAACCTTACGAAAAACATGATGAGTAGTTAACCAATCGATTCCTAAAATCGCATGAAAGACAAGTATTTTCAAAGAGATAAGATCGACAGGTAACATGAAAGTGTCAATTTGATTCAATAAGATTTATAAACAGTGGAGGTAACGAAGGTTTCTACTAACGAAGTTTCAACCAATAAGCCAAAGTCTAACTTCTTTGGGGTCAAATTTGAACGTTGAGCGCAAGTAAGAGAGATAAAAGAATGGGTAGAACCGATCTCTAATAAGGTATAGACTTCGCAAGAATTTATAATTAACTAACCCGTGCTAACTTCGTTCGGGTTACTCATTTTTTGAGATCCGTATCCACCTTTGGTGCCACCGTCCCAGCTGGACTTGACTTTGGTGCATGACAAAATATAGCTATGTGACCGTCTTTTCCATAACTAAAACATACCTTAGAAGGCTGTGGACAGTTTGGACTTTTGTGTCCCTCCTCTTCGCATCTGTAGCATCTAACTAGCGGTCGTTCTCCTCCCCTAGAATTTGATGCTGGTGTTGGTGCTGCTGACGTCTTCCCATCATCATTAAATCTTTTCTTCTTGAATTTTCCACTTCTATTATCTTGGCCATGATTACCACCGAAGTGGTTACCATTCTTGGCATGATAATTTCCCCCACGATGGTTATCATTGTTCCGATGGTAGTTGCAACCGGTATGATTATTATTGTGTTGCTGGTCATTACCTTTTGGTTGTGCTGACTCATTATTGTGCTCCAATAACTGAGCCCTATTCACAACATCTTAATACAAACACAATTTGTGAGAAATGAGGTATTGACGTATTTTGGGTTTCAAACCTCTTAAAAACATTTGCGTCATTCTCTCCTCATTATCGACCAAATGGGATGCAAATCGGGACAACTCGGCAAACATAGCTTCGTACTGCGACACGGTCATATTGTTTTGCTCCAGCTTGATGAACTCTACCTCCTTCATGTGAAAAATATTTTCGGGAAAGTACTTGTCGTTGAACTGCTCTTGGAACTTCTCCCAAGACATCTTGAGTGCGTCAGCCTGGGTACGTTTTATAGATTCCCACAAGTAATCTGCCTCTTTACGCAACATAAAGGTGGCAAAGGGAACCTTTTGGTCCTCGGAGCATCCTAAGACATCAAATATCTTGGTGATCTGCTTTATCCACGTCTCCGCCTTAAGTGGTTCTGGCTTTCCCAAAAACTCCGGTGGTCCCAGCTCCTTGAACTGCTTAGCGGTGACCGACCATGGGTTGCCATTATTTCCACCTATATTTTGAACAGGAGTATCTCTTACCTGATGTTGCATGAATTGCATAAAGCCTCTGAACATCCCATCGTTCATCATTTCATCAGTGTTATTGTTTACATGAGGATACTTGTCTTCCTGTTGCACATTACCCGGGGTATTGATCGTTGGTGACTTAATGGTCTCATGTGCTTCATTGCTTATCTCAACATTTTCGGATGCTATTTTCAAATACTGCCACAAAACAAGGGTTAATTAACATAACACATATTATCCCTATACTCTGACCGACCAATTAAATACCAAATAAACTTAGGTAGGTCATACTAGCGAAGGAATTCCCCGTCTCTCCCTTCCTAGTTCTTGTCTCACATCTCAGCCAGGGATCATATCCCTAAGCTTTGATACCAACTGTGACGCCCCCAAAAATAGGTATACATCACCCATTTTGAGTCGCCAGATACATGGTACATAAATCAAATACAAACTTAATTATACAACAGTCGGGTAAAATACGACAAACATAATCTAACAGTTTTAATAAGAATATTGTCATCTAGACAATATCCACACTCAATGGAGTCCTCATTATATTTATTGTCACACTATTTTATAGCATAGTGAGGACTACTAAAACAACCATCTGGACCGTCAATCCGTTCCCCGACTCGTCCCAACTATATTCTCATTTTCTGAAGAGAACAGTGAAAGAAAGGGTGAGCTCAACTAGTCCAGTAAGAAATATTATGACTAAGATAATGCAGAATAAATTATCCTTAGCCTTCAACAATATAACAACTGATAGAATATAATAGACAATAAGTTTTTGATCAACAACTGCAGCGGAATAAGCAATCCATTAAAAGAGTCAAGTAGAGCATAAAATCTACTATCTTCTATGATTTAAAAAGTTTTTCATCAACTTTATCATTTGAGACTCAAATTTTAATAAATAAAATCGAATCATCCCTGCACCACTACCAAGGATATTCATGTAATCATCAATGGTCATGATTATACCGAATAATCCCTGGTCATAATCATACCAACAACTGTCCATCAATGAACTACAGGCCAATGAGGACTTTCACCACATCATTCGTTACATTACGGTCATGATTATACCGAATAATCCCTGGTCATAATCATACCAAGTCCATCTATGCACGTAAGCCAAAGATGACTTTAATCACAATATAAGCATTAGGATGATGACAATGCCATAATAATTCAATAAAACAAGAACAAGGATAAATTTTAAAGATTTATAATTTAATTTATCCAGAAATCAATAACGTCCAAATTGTCAACATGATACTGCTTTGTAGAGTAAAATTCAAGAATAATATTCATGTACCAAAAATAATTTGAACAGAAAAGAAATATATTTTTCGGGTGAATAGTACTCCATGAATAGTACTTGAGAATAGTACCTCGTGAATAGTACCCATTACCACGAAAAGTGTCCCGAATCTAGGAGTGAATGATACTAGAGTGAATAGTAATCGGTGAATAAGAATCGTAAATAGTACTCCTACATTAAAAAAAGTGCCCCGAATACCCGAGTGAATAATACCAGAGTGAATAATAATCGGGTGAATAGTAACCCATAAATAGTAACTCGTAAAAAAAATACCAAAGAAAATGATATTCCATGACGAGTACAAAAGAAATGATATATCAGGCGAGTATAATAGAATATACTAAAGCGCAAATGGATTTTCACCTACCATGCAGTAATCTCACACGAGCAGATCATTTCCACAATTTAATAAAGAATGAATACTGAAGGATCATTCACCATGCATGCTTGTAATCCACATAGATAGGTTATTCCAATGAATAATAAAGAATGAAATAATGTAAGAATTCACCATGCATGTGGTAGTCGCGTGAGACAAAGTTATTCCAATAGAATAATAAAGAATGGAATAACAGCAAAATTCACCAGGCATGAAATAGACCACACAGACAGGTTATTCCAACAAAATAATAAAGAATGGAACCAGGTCATGTGTAATCCGCACAGATAGGATATTCCAACAGAATAATAAAGAATGGAACTAGGTCACATGCGTAATCGCATGCAGACGGGATATTCCAATGTAATAATAAAGAAGCGGAACCATTTCATGCGTAATCCGCATGCATAAGATATTCCAATAGAATAATAAAGAATGGAATAATAACAGAATTCACTGCATGCGATAGATCTTATGCATAACGAAGTTATTCCAATGTAATAATAAACAATGGAATAATGAAGAATTTTACCATGTATGCGGTACTTCACATAGACAGGTTATTGCAACATAATAATAAAGAATGGAATAACAACCCTTATGAGTATTGAAAGAAAATAACTCTCTTCATGAATACGAAAGAATAATACCCCTTACCTCAGAAGAAAATTGGATACTGGAATAGTGAGGTAGCAAACTTCTCTTCTTCTTTCTCTCTATAATTTCTCTCTATAATAATTGCTCTATAGCTTTAGTGAATTTGTAAAAAATAATGAAGGAATGAGCTTCTATTTATAGGAAAATATAGTTTTGATAATTGCACGTTTTGGGGCTCAAAATATTACAGTATAATACCTTCCTCTTTTTCTTCCTTTTTACTTTAGTCCTACAAGTATTATCAAACTTGCACCACCTTCTCAAATAGTAAATCATGTGAATCAATAGTAAATTATGCGACTCAATAGTTCTAATCATGTGAAAAAAATAATTAAAGTATAGTACCTTCATCTATACCTCTATTTTTAATTTAGTCATGCAAGTATTATCAATCTTGCACCAACTCCCCTAATAGTAAATCATGTGAATCAATAGTACACACATGTGAACACATAGTTATAAGCATGTGAATTAATAGCAATTAATTGCTCATTTATGTGGTGAATTACTCGATTGGTCAATATAACCTCCAAACATCAATTATTATCAAAATAAATGACGATTTCCACTAACACTAATAATTCTAACACAATGGAACTATCAATTTTATCTTTAATAAACACGAACTTATTCATCAATAATAGTATAATTCACAATATTTAACAACCAGGTCGTTCCCAGGAAAGAGGAGGCTTTCTGATAAGGATTTCTACTTATTGGCGCGCAATTAGGTGACCAAAACCTCTCGACGATGAACTTCTAGACATTGTCAATAATATTGCAAATAATAATATGAATAACTTTGCCGTCTCAATTATTGATTTAATAATATAACATATTATCTGATGATGATAATTGTGACAATAATTGAATCAATAATATGAGAGATATGATGCAAAGAATTCATTTGTAGCAATAATTGAGTATAACCCGAGTGACTTTTACGTAAAAGCATCAATAATCAATACCGTGTGCTACTATACAACCACGCCAGATTCTTTGTACTTTTTACTACGGGTAGTTCAACAATTTTAACGATAACACTTTCGCCGTTATTTTTATAAAAGATAATTACGTCATTTTCTAACTATGACAATACTTCCGTTGTGGGGTCCACTAATGATTGTCTTAGTCATACCTAATATTCCCGACAAAAAGAATATTCCCGACTAAAGGAATATTTTATAACAACTTGCATACTTTGCAAAATTTATAAATATTACCCACAACTATAACATTATATCAAATCCACACCATAATATTCAAAAAAATATTTCAAGAAATTTAAATCTTTATTCATAAAATTTAGGGTCTCACAAAATGTGTCTTTTTGTTAACAAAGTTAAACTCATAAATGCATATGATCTTCTACTCAATGCATCAGCTACCATGTTCGTTTTTCCACAATGATATTGAATGGTATGGTCATATTCTTCAAAAGCTCGAGCCAATCATCTTTGGCGCATGTTACGTTCGTTTTAGGTGAAGAAATATTTAAGGGATTCAAGGTCGATACAAAATTCGATTTCACGCTCTAGGGGTAGGCCAGGAAGTTCTTCATGGAATACGTCAGGAAATTTATTAACAATAGAAATATCATATAAAATTGTGACTCTCATCCAAGACTTGGATAACACGTTAAGGGGGGGTTGAATAGATCCTTTTAATTTCAAATACTTTTCTAGTTTAGTTTTGTATTGCTAATAATTTAGCATGTGACAAACATAAGAATCTTTTCAAAAACAACGGAATAAGTAAAAGATCCCCTTCATTGATATATTCATAATCATACATACATTGTTAAGTAGAGTTAGTTCGGTGGTAAGCAGTTAAAACATACATAGCAGATTATAGAAGTTAATGTACATAATGTAAATGACATAAAAAGTAAAAGACACAAGGGTTTTAAGTGGTTCGGAGACTCAAGCTCTAATCCACTCTTTCCGCTTTCAACTAGCGGGATTTCCACTAAGGAAGGGCAACACCTTGAATCACTAAGATTTCTTTCAAGGCCAGTGACCTTGGGACTTGATTCACTAAGAACTCTTCAAGTCCAATGACCTTGGAACTTCTCTAGTTCCTTGGAACTCTTCAAGCCCAAAGCAGAGCTTGGAATCTTCATTTAGTCCCTTGGACAAGGACCCCTCAGGCCACGGCTTCTTATTGTTGTTGTAGTTGTTGATGTTGTTGGTCTTTGAGTTGCTAAGATGTCATTAAGCTACGAACATCTTACGTACTTAGCGACTTGGTGTGGTCCTCTTTGCATTCTACTTTGAGTCTGGACCACATCTTCTTTTGTGTCTGTTGATCTTTACTCTTTTTGCTCATCTTCATCGATGTCACTTTGTGCACCATCACCATCTGGATTTGCTAAGTCCCCGAGCTTTTGGTAGACTTCTTTTTGGCACTTAGCAATCCCCTGAACCCTTCTTGAATGTTTTGCGAGACATGGTTACGCACTTGTTGAGTTTCAACTTTAGGTTCATGGTGATTCGTAGAGTGGCTCTCCTGATCTTCTTTGTACTCTGCCACTTTTCTGAATGCTATCTTTTTGGCCTTCTCGGCTCTAAGCTTGGATGCCATCTTCAATGGCATTCTCATCTTTGTTGAGTGAAGCTCTAATCCGTTTAAGTCCTTCTTCAAGGCTGCTTCACTTCCACCTTGGTAGTCTCATTATCACTGAGACTTGTTTTGTTGATCTTTTGGTGAAACTCGTAGAGTCAATAATAGCATTCAACAACTCAACGATTTTGCAATATAGTAGTCATCAACGACTCTTGATCTTTGAGGTTCTGTTGATTTATACTCCTTCCCAATCTTCCCATTGGAATATAGCCATTGGAAGCTATTTGAATTGCCTCGCAGATCTTGAGTTATTTGATGTAGACTGCAGATGTGACATGACATCCCCTTTTCGACTTTCGACGACCTTTGCGATCTCTTTGTTTCACCTACCCCATCAGAGATGTCACTTTCATGTCTCGGGCAGGTAGTCAACTTTATTTCTTCCTTTTGATTTCTAGATCAGAGGTTGTCCTTTTGCATCGATGCTCTCAATAAGCTCTATTCGAATATCAATCTTCAGATTGAGCCATTGCTAATGCCTCAATCTTTAGTTGTTCGAACTCTACGATTTTGATGCATATCTTCTTGGACCTGATCGTAGTGTCTTGTTAACTGTTGCTTCTTGACTTGTAGAATTAACATTACGATCTTGAAGAGTGTTCATTAGATCTCCAATGTGGAACAACTCTTCCTATTCTTGTGCAGTGCTTTAATACTTCTATTTTCCTCGACTGTTCTCAGATACTGATGGCTTAAACTCCTTGTTAGGGCCCCTTCGAATAACAAGACACTTGATTTTGTGGCGTGTCCATTTCGCTTTCTCCTTGTGATCTCCCGTTCACTTATCATGATGGGTGACCCAATGCTTAATCACTTTAGCCTTGTTATTGAGAGGTGACAAAGTATCTTTGTGTATACTCCATCAGTTTCTTCTTTGTTTGGCAAACACTACGATCCTGGTTACTTTCAGGATCGTTGTCATCTTTCTACTTGATAGCCACTTGCATATAGCTGACTTTCCTTAGTCAACAACTAAAGTCTTCTTATGATCATCTTGTGGAAGACTTTACCTTGAATGTCTTCTCAACTCAATCTGGATCGTTGATTGAGTTGATGCTTAGATCTTCTATTAGCTTGCATGCCATTCGTTGAGTGCTCTCGGCTTCCCTTGGTGAGATGTATCTTTGCATTACCAACTAGAGGCTTCATTCCTTTGGATATTGCGGGAGTGCTCAATTGTTGAGAATCGTGTTTGCTCTCTATGATTCTCTGTGGCCTCATGAGCACATCTGTTAAGATCTTAGCTGCACTCTATGATTTGACTTAATTTTATTTGTGCGCGAGACACTACGACTTTGAGATTAGATCTTGATACTACGATTTCTGTCATTGTGCTTGTTGTCTTCATCGATCTTGCTCGACTACGATCTCTGCCTTTGATACGATCAGTAGACTCTACGATTCTGAGTGTCAGTCTACGATTCTTGAATTGGCTTTGACATTAGTAGACTCTACGACTCCGAGTGTAGTCTACGATTCTTGAGTGGCTTTGGCAGATGCTCGGTCGGCTCAGAGGCGGAAGTGTCTCTCTACGATTCTGAACATGACTTCCTCAGCAGATTACGTCCCTGAGGAAGTTCTCCTCGACACACTACGATCCTTCCTCGTCTCTCCTGGAAGTCTATGAACCTCGAGATCTACTATCTTGCAGACTACGATTCTGCCTCGATAGCTCTCGAGTTTTCCTTGACTCTCCTGGCAGACTACGATTTCTGGTGCAGTGCTCGACGATCAGATAAGCCTATCTATTACATCATAAGATCAACCTAACATGCTTGATCTTTCTATATTTATAGTCCTTGTACATCATTTCTTTTTAAGGACTTTACAAAGTTGTTTTGCTTATGTAGGATCAACCTAACACATTTGATCAATTCATTCTAAGTCCTTGTACATATGTTTCTATTATCTATCAAAGGACTTTATGACTTTTCTTAATGCAAGCACTTTATTCTTTGCATATATATATATATATATATTCATATATATATATATATATATATATCATAATCAAATCATATGTAAATAGGAATATCATTCACATGCTTATTCTCGACAATCTCCCCCTATTTGATTATGACAAAAAACAATAAGTGCATATGCATGTTATGAATGAATCTTATATCTGGTGAGTCTTTGTATTTCTAAAACAGATAATCATGAATGTCATTTATAATAATATGGAATTTAATACACTATGACATTTTACATCACGGATCCGAAAACATACCTAACTAGTTAGAGATGTACCTCTTTTGGCTCCATGTATGCTTCGGGATGTCTGTTGACCCGATTTATTCATCTGTTTGATTTCTTTGCTTTTGCTTCCCTTGGGATGTTGACTTCATTTCTTTTTGTTTGCTCTCTGCGGATGTATGCTCCTCTTCTTCTCGGCTCCCCTCGGTCTTTGCAAATCTGGGCTCATCATCCTTTGGCTCCCCCTCAGATGATGAACCGGCTTCTTCTTCTGCTGTCTTCTTCTTTGTCTTCTTGTCTTGTTTCCTTTTGCTCTCCTTGCCCTTTCTTGAATACCTTTTACTCTTGCCTCTTTCTATGCCTCTTTTTCTCCCCCTTTTTGTCATTAATCATTTGGGAGAGCTGCTCCATGTTGGACATAAGCTGCTCCATCAGATAGGAGGAGTTAGCAACTTCAAACTTGAGTTCTTGTTGGCTCAGCTCAAGTTTCATAGAGAAGGATTGATTCATGTTGTCAATCTTGTCAGAGAGGACTTTTAGTTGATCTTCATTTGCTTTTTGTGCTCGTAGAGCTTCCTTTTTGATCATGTATGGCCTTGGATAGATGTGATCTCTCTCTTTGATTTTAAGAGATACATCTGCCATAGAGGTTTGGATTCTGTCTTGAACTGGGTTATCTTCTGTTGCTATCAACATCTTTGACTCTTTATTGATTAGAGATATCTTCTCAACCAGCTCAACAAAATTTCTCAACAGCTCCTGCTCCATAGGAATTTGGTCATCTGGTCTGGCAACTTCTTGTGGAACACTAGCTTGGACTCTACGATGTTCATCCTTGGACAGATTTTTGAAAGTGTTGATAATCTGAAAAATCGTTGAGTACCAATCGGTATTGGAAGATGAAGGGATGTTGGGCAATAGTGCTTGAGCAGATGAAGGCTTCTCATCTTGAATTTTAACACTATCAGTGATAGAGTTAACAGTCTCTACGATTAGTGTCTTGGTCATATTCCTTTTTCCATCAGAGTCCACTCTATGATCATAAGGAATATAATGATTTTCAGCATGTCGGTAGACTTTGTAGTGGGGCTTGTCATTTATCGTCATGGTTGCAAACTTCTTTACCCTTGGGAAGTTTTGTGACACCAGCTCTAGATTTGGAAACTGAGAATAGCACCAACTGAAGTAGCTCTCATCAGCATTAGTATGTGCCTTCAACCATGGCATCCACGGGAAGAACCATCTCATCAGAAGGTCTTCAGAGTTATATAGTATTATTGTGCAGTCTAATTCCATGTTTTTCCAGTTGTGAAGCACTTCATCTGTGGTCATTCTTATAACTCAAAGTTGTTCATTTCCTTGATTTATCCATCTTGGTGGTGGTTCAGTTGGTGGTTCATCAAAGACTTCCATTACAATTCTTCTGCTGATTCTGGATGGAGAGAGAACAGGATAGTATTCTGGTTCCTCTGACTCCTGATGTACAGAATCAGAATCTTTCTCTATCTCTTCCCTTGTTGAGCTTAAATCTTGCTGATTCCCTTCATCAGATTTATCAGTGAATTCTTCTTGTTTGTCTTCATTTTCAGAACCTTCTTCAACAATGTCTTCCTTGGAATGCTCTTCTTCAATGTTGATCCTATCTTTAGCATTCTCTTCCTGTGATTCAGATTCATCATTACTTAATTCAATGACTGCATTAGAGTGATCACTTCTCCTTTTGGAGGCAAATTGAGCTATCAATCTGTGGCTCCTCCTTCTTCTTGGAGGTTCAGTTATGGGAGAATCAGATACTTCTTCTTCTTCAGACTCTGAGGTCTTTGAGTCATCAAACAAGCTTTCTTGATTTTCAGCATTGATGGGGGCATGTCCTTCTTCTTTAGAATCATTTTCATTTATATCACCAGAAATGCTAGCTTGATGTTCAACAATAGTAGGGGCATGTTTTTCTTCCTCAGACTCTACATCTTTTGAGTTTGTTAGAGCGTTTGTTGTAGAAGATATTGTTGTGTCAACCTGCAGCCTTTCTTTATCATCAGAGTGGATGCTCTGAGACTTCTCCTTAGGGCTTTCACATTCCTTTCCTTCATCATCAACCTTGGCTCTTTCTTTCATGGATTCAACCTCTTCCTCATTGTTGAACTTGCTCCTTGAGGATTCAATCTTTGAACTTTCAGTTCCTTTCTCATCTTTAGACTCTTCATTTTTTCTTGGTTGGATGGACTTTCCTGGGGAGCTGGGGCTGATTTCTTCATCACTTTTGCTTTCTTCTCGGGTGGTTCTTGGAGTAGTCTGTTACTCCTTCTTTTTGGGTTTTCAGCAGTTGATTTTGGTTTCTCTTTTGCTCCTTGTTTCTTTTTGTCAGTGGAGACATGGCTTAATGAAACCTTTGCATTCTTCACACTCTTAGGCTTCTTCTTTGCTGATGTGACAACAACTGATGCAGAGTCATCAGACTCATAGCTTTCCACCTCCTTTGTTTTTCTCTTCTTTGCAGAGTTCTTTCTGCTGCTTCCTGCTGTAGTTAACCTTCTATTCTCCTTTGGGTTTTTCTTCCAATTCACGAATAGTTGTGGAGACATTACTTTGTGAACATTCAAGGGTTCTCCCTCATCATCCTTGATCTTGCTTTGAGCCTTTTCTTCATCACAATATCAAAGCGGTCTTCCATGAAACACCTTTGTAAGTGGTTTTTCTGTAGACTTCTTCAACTCAGCCTTTTCCACCCATTTTGAGATTTGATCGAACATGATAGCTCCAAAGTTTATTCGTTGCTTCAGAACTATTGCAGACATAATCTTCAGTTGTTGATCAAGCACAATGTCATGTGCAGTATCCTTGCATAGTATACATTTGCCTACTATTTCAGCAAGGAACTCGAATTCCTCTGGAAACTCCTTTTTCTTCATGTCCTTCAGACTAGGGTTTCTTTGGTACCCCATAATCTCCTTTGCTTTCTCAGTGTCAATCTCATCAAGGTTTTTCAGTCCTAGGTCAGGAAAACCTAAGCATTGGTTGATATCGGATGATTTTAGTTTTAGAGACTGACCTTTAACCTTGGTTGAAAGAGTTTTGGCATTTATGGATGCATTTGAGTAGAATTCTTTAACCAGTTCAGTGTATACTTGAGTGCTTGCCTCAAGACATTCTGAGAATCCATCTTTCTTCACGAGTTCAAGAATGCCTCTGAACTTCTTTTTGGATTTCTCAAATGACTTGGTTCCGAGTTGAATGCCAGTGATTACTCACCAGTCTTCCATTTGTTGGATGATTCGAGGAATATGGATATTGATTCAGGGAGATTTATGGAGTATGGATGATTGTGATTTGGACTTTGGAAATTTGAGTGGTTTGGCTTCGAAGAGAATTCTAGGGTTTGAAAATGGCAGGGAGAGAGGTTCAAGAGGTTTCGATAAGCTTTTTGCGATTTGAATCATCTTTATGGCGATTCCTTACGACTCTGCATCTGTTGTGATGTGTCACCCGGTCATTGGTTGCACGATGCCCAGTAATAAGATATAACTCCCAGTAACTTGTCAGTTAGCTGTCCCTTTTAGAAGAGTGGATGTTTGATTGACGTGGATTGACATTTGACCTCTTGAATTCGTAGAGTAGCATGATAGGATAGCTATTGACTCTACGTTTTCCTTTGTTGACTCAACGATCAACTCTACGAAAGATGTTCTTTGTGGATGGTTTTGACATTACTTCTCATTTTGAACCTCCACGCCTCATCCACTGTTGTGCTTTATGAAGCCTTGGGCACTTTCCTTCAGCAGGACATCTTTCCAACCAACATTCAAACTTGTCTTTCCTCATTTTGAATGATTGAGCAATTTTCCTGTTCTTCCAACTCCTCATAAGTTAGGAGTAGTCTCTTGTAAGACTGCGATCGTAGATTCTGTTTCCACGATTGCTGAGGTTGCATTACGATCGTTGAGGTTACATCACGATTGTTGAGTTCTCTCAAACTTTACTCTGTGATCGTTGACTGTCTTGATCCTTGAGATGAACTTGATTAAGAAATTCTTCTAGGTTAAGGTAGCTCAGGAAGGGACAACCTCTTAGAGTGAGCTAAGGGTTAGGTTTGTCCCTGAGGCTCTTTCCAGATGAAGTACTTTAGGAGTAATTTGCACTGATATCTCTTTTGACCTTTTATTTTGGGGAGGTCCTCTCCCAATCTTTAGTCAATTGCATTTGCAGTAATCGTGGCGTCCTCCTGCTCTTACACTACGATCAGATGTTTGATTGTAGGCACTCCATGATTTTGAGTTGGGTGGCTGATAGGTTATTAGTAGTATGTTTTGAGACGTTCCTACTGACTATGGATCTTCATTTGGTTCATCAGCCACAAAGTTTTGGGACTCTGTAGCTGGTACATTACTTCATAGAATATTTTAGCGCTGTTATTCCTTAATAGATCACTGCTCCCCCATGGTTGATGCTGTCTTTTTAGTGAGGTGTGATTTCCTTTTCTTCATGTACATAAGAAAGCATCCTTGCATATCTCCTTCTGATTGAAGTCATTAAATCTTCTTATATCGTAGAAATGGGTATCTTCAAGGGTTGATCATTCTACGATCCTTTGACAGCACTACGAACGTAGTCTTCCTTGTCAGCTTGTACTCGTGAAGTTCTGCTCCCGCAATAAGTTCCTAATGTTTGATGCTCGATAGTCCTCTGATGTGAGCTTCCTTGAGAACAAGTTTTGCTTGCTTGAGCATCTAAGACCTTTTTTCATCTCTGGTTGAGTGGCATGCTTTCATATAAAGGTTTGCAGCCATTTGAGCTTTATTTAGATTAGCTCAGCAGGTCTTCAAGGACAGGCTTTGACATGTAGGAGGTTTGTCGAGAATTATTTACGAGCAGGTCCTAAGCCTTCTGCTGGTTGACTCTTCTTGACTGAAGTCTTTGGCTTTAGCATTCCTTAGTGTGGTCAGATAGACCAAGTACCTGCAGGTTATTCATTTCTAATTTTTGGTACCCATGGTCAAATGGGTCCTGCTAGGTTAGTTTACCAAACCCTGTTCCTCATATTTGAGTAATCATCATGTTGACCACCATCAGTCGTATTCATGCATATACTTCATTTAGATAATATATTTTGAGATGCATGGTGGTGAGTGTGAGAGAAATTTGTTATTTTAATAAAACACTCTTTTCCTTGATGGTTTCATCATATGCTAAGTTATGATCACAGAGTTTAAATGTTCACAGAGTGAGAATCAGCTCTACGATTTATTAGCATCTGGTTGATTCATGGAGGTGATCAGTTTCTATGAATCTTCAAGATTCTCTTGTAGATCTGATCATACTCTGTGTGTCATTAAACACTTAGACCATAGGATGTACAAAGCACATTAACTCATCAGCAAAGATTTCTTCACATTCAATCGAACCTGTGAGGCTCTTAAAACCATTTTCAGGTCTCTTTCAAGTTATCATCTTCAACCTAAAACCTGGATGGAGAGAAAGTTTATAGACATTTGAGTTTCCACCAACAGTGTATTTTCTCTCTTCACCTTTTTAGGTAGATTATGATTCCTTGAAGGGAATACTTTTATAGTTCATAAGGGAGGTGCAAGTATGATGAACATATTTATATTAGTGAGGAATCGTACCTTTTTGCTGTTAGTTTCTTAACAATCATTTATCTTAGATATATTGAGTTTAGGCATTGATGTGCATAGTTTCTCAATTTCTCCTGACAGCTAGTTGCTCCAGTTGACCTTGATCAAATCGGTGTGGTCTTGAAGATGTAAGCTAAGAAAATATCAGCATCTTTAGTTCTTTGACATCCTTGAGTTCACAAGGTTTACATCCAGCTGTAGGTTGGCCAGACACATGTTTGAGAAGTTCTTCTTTCTTCTCTGGATAAACATTACTTAGCATGTATGGCCTTTTCATCTTTTTCAGGCTGGTGAATTTTTGATTCTTTTCTGTTGATGTCTCTTGAGCTTTCTAGCCTGGTCTCTAGACTACAAGATTGACCACGAGCAAGGATTGGTCTTGTTGATATGGCAATCAAGAACATGGACCAATCTGAGAAGCTTTAGGTGTATATGTACATTTACCTGTACACAATATTTCCAATGTGTGAGCTCATTTGCATATAACAAGTGACTTACTACTAAACTAAGTTTAGAACAATGTTTGTGCCTAGGATCAGACTCAAAGTGATTAGCTTTTGAATATAGCATGAGAACCTGCTCTGATACCAATTGTTAGTTCCCAGTAGGCACAATAGATCTAGAAGGGGGGGTTGAATAGATCCTTTTAATTTCAAATACTTTTCTAGTTTATTTTGTATTGCTAATAATTTAGCATGTGACAAACATAAGAATCTTTTCAAGCACAACGGAATAAGTAAAAGATCCCCTTCATTGATATATTCATAATCATACATACATTGTTCGTAGAGTTAGTTCAGTGGTAAGCAGTTAAAACATACATAGAGTTTATAGCAGTTAATGTACATAATGTAAATGACATAAAGTAAAAAAGACACAAAGGGTTTTAAGTGGTTCGGAGACTCAAGCTCTAATCCACTCTTACGCTTTCAAACTAGTAGGATTTCCACTAAGGAAGGAAAGACCACTGAATCACTAAGATTCCTTCAAGGCCGATGACCTTGGGACTTGATTCACTAAGAACTCTTCAAGGCCGGTGACCTTGGAACTTCTCTAGTTCCTTGGAACTCTTCAAGCCCAATGAGGCTTGGAATCTTCATTTAGTCCCTTTGGACAAGGACCCTCGAGCCACGACTTCTTGTTGTTGTAGTTGTTGATGTTGTTGGTCTTTGAGTTGCTAAGATGTCATTAAGCTCGAACATCTTCTTACTTACTTAGCGACTTGGTGTGGTCCTCTTTGCATTTACGCTTTGAGTGCGGACCACATCTTCTTTGGTGCAAATTGATCTTTACTCTTTTTTGCTCATCTTCATCGATGTCATTGCACTATGCACCATCACCATCTGGATTTGCTAAGTCCACGAGCTTTTAGTAGACTTCTTTTGGCACTTAGCAATCCCCTGAACCCTTCTTGAATGTTTTGCGAGACATGTTTCGCACTTGTTCGATTTCGACTTTAGGTTCATGGTGATTCGTAGAGTGGCTCTCTGATCTTCTTTGTACTCTTGCCACTTTTTTGAATGCTATCTTCTTGGCCTTCTCGGCTCTAAGCTTGGCTGCCATCTTCAATGGCATTCTCATCTTTGTTGAGTGAAGCTCTAATCCATTTAAGTCCTTCTTCAAGGCTGCTTCACTTCCACCTTGGTAGTCTCACTGTCATTGAGACTTATTCTGTTGATCTTTTGGTGAAACTCGTAGAGTCAACAATAGCATTCAACAACTCAATGATTCTATAACATAGTAGTCATCAACGGCTCTTAATCTTTGAGGTTCTATTGATTTATACTCCTTCCCAATCTTCCCATTGGAATATAGCCATTGGAAGCTATTTGAATTGCCTCGCGAGATCTTGAGTTATTTGATGTAGGCTGCAGATGTGACATAACATCCCCTTTTACGACTTTTCGACATTTGCGGTCTTTGTTTCACCTACCCCATCGGAGATGTCACTTTCATGTCTCGGGGGGTAGTCAACTTTATTTCTTCCTTCCGATTTCTAGATCGAGAGGTTGTCCTTTTGCATCGATGCTCTCAATAAGCTCTATTGAATATCAATCTTCTTGATTGAGCCGTTGCCAATGCCTCAATCTTTAGTTGTTCGAACTCTACGATTCTGATGCATATCTTCTTGGACCTGATCGTAGTGTCTTGTTGATTGTTTCTTCTTGACTTGTAGAATTAACATTACGATCTTAAAGAGTGTTCATTAGATCTCAATGTGGAACACCTCTTCCTATTCTTGTGGCAGTGCTTTAATACTTACATTTTGCCTCATTTGTTCTCGAGATCTTGATAATGGCTTGACTCCTTGTTTTGGCCCCTTCTGAATAACAAGACACTTTAGATTTGTGGCGTGTCCATCTCGCTTTCTCCTTGTGATCTCCCGTTCACTTATCATCAATGGAGTGACCCAATGCTTAATCACTTTAGCCTTGTTATTCAGAGGCTGACCAGTATCTTTGTGTATACTCCATCAGTTTCTTCTTTGTTTGGAAAACACTACGATCCTGGTTACTTTCAGGATCGTTGTCATCTTTCTACTGACAATGATACTTGCATATCTTTTTTTTCCTTAGTAAAGAATTGAGTCTTCTTATGATCATCTTGTGGAAGACTTTACCTTGAATGGCTTCTCAACTCAATCTGGATCTTTGATTGAGTTGATGCTTAGATCTTCTATTAGCTTGCATGCCATTTGTTGAGTGCTCTCTAGCGGCTTCCTTGGTGAGATGTATCTTTGCATTACCAACCGAGGCTTCATTCCTTTGGATATTGCAGGAGTGCTCAATTGTTGAGAATCGTGTTTGCTCTACGATTCTATTGTGGCCCTTATGAGCACATCTGTTAAGATCTTAGCTCTGACTCTACGATTCAAACTTGGTGGTGTGCGAGACACTACGACTTTGAGATCGAGATCTTGATACTACTGATTTACATCATTGTGCTTGTTGTCTTCATCGATCTTGCTCGACTATGATCTCTGCCTTTGATACGATCAGTAGACTCTATGATTCTGAGTGCAGTCTACGATTCTTAAATTGTCTTTGACATTAGTAGACTCTATGACTCCGAGTGTAGTTTACGATTCTTGACTGGCTTTGGTAGATGCTCGGTCGGCTCGTAGGCAGGCTATCTCTACGATTACGAACATGACTTCCTCGGCGAGACTACGACTACGAGGAAGTTCTCCTCGACACACACTGATCCTTCCTCGTCTCTCCTGAAGTCTACGAACTCCGAGATCTACTATCTTGTAGACTACGATTACGCCTCGATAACTCTTGAGTTTTCTTGACTCTCTGGAAGACTACGATTTACAGTGCGGTGCTCGGCGATCGAGACAAGCCTATCTATTACATCATAAGATCAACCTAACATGCTTGATCTTTCTATATTTATAGTCCTTGTACATCATTTCTTTTTAAGGACTTTACAAAAAGCTATTTTGCTTATGTAGGATCAACCTAACACATTTGATCAATTCATTCTAAGTCCTTGTACATATGTTTCTATTATCTATCAAAGGACTTTACAACTTTTTTAATGCAAGCATGCTTGAATATTCATATTATATCATATATATATATATATATCATAATCAAATCATATGTAAATAGGAATATCATTCACATGCTTATTCCATAACATCGTACGTCATTTGGTCGGTGTTGTTAATTACACGAGGATTATTGCCTTCCTGATGCACATTATCCTAGTTATTGATCGTCGGTAACTCAACGGTCTTATGTGCTTCATTGCTTATCTCATCATTTTCAGATGCCATTCTCAAACACTGTCACAAAACAAGGGTTAATTGACATGCCACATATTATCCCTATATTCTGACTGACCAATTAAATAACAAATAAACTTAGGTAGGTAATACTAGCGAAGGAATTACCCGACTCTCCCCTCCTAGTTCTAGTCTCACATCTCAGCCACGGATCATATCCCTAAGCTTTGATACCAATTATGACGCCCCCAAAATAGGTATACATCACCCATTCTGAGTCGCCAAATACATGGTACATAAATCAAATATAAACTTCTTTTATACAATACGACAACAGCGTAGCTGAGATGTTTTACACAAATATTGTCTCATAAACAATATTCAAACTCAAATGAAGTATTTATTATCACACTATTTCAGAAAATAATGAGGACTACTATAGCCACCATCTCGGACTATCACTCTATTCCCCGACTAGTCCCGGCTACGTTCTCATTTCCCGAAGAGAACAACGAAAGCAAAAGGGTGAGCTCAACTAGCCCAGTAAGAAATATTATGACTAAGATAATGCAGAATAAATTATCATTAGCCTTCAACAGTGTTAAACTAATAAAAAACAAGTTTAACTGCAGCGGAACAAGCAATCCATTAAAAGAGTCAAGTAGAGTTTGATATCTACTATCTTCTATGATTTAAAAAGTTTATCATCAATTTTATCGCTGAGACTCAGCATAATAAATAAACCACATCCTCGAATCATCCCTGAACTACAGGCCAAGGATATTCATTAGTATCACGACCATGAATTATCCATGCACTACGGGCCAAGGATATTCGTGTTTTCACCAATGGTTATGATCATGCCAAACAACAATTCATCTTTTCACCCTTGGCCGAAGAGAACGCATGGTCATGATCATACCAAAAATTGTCCACCAATGCACTACGGGCCAATGAGAACTTTTACCATATCATTTGTAACATTACGGTTATGATTATACCGAATAATTCCTGGTCATAATCATACCAATTAACAGTCCATCTATGCATGTAAGCCACAGATGACTTTCATCACAATATAAGCATGAGGATGATGATAATGATATAAGAATTCAGTTAAAAGAAAGCAAAGAATAAATTTTTAAAGATTTATAATTTAATTTATCCAGAATTCAATAATATCCAAATTATCAACATGATACTTCTTTTTGGAGTAAAATTCAAAAATAATATTGTATCAAAAATGATTTGTGTGACGCCCCCAAAATAGGTATACATCACCCATCTTGGGTCGCCAGATACATGGTACATAAATTCAAATACAACTTAATTATACAACAGTCGTGTAAAATACGACAAAACATAGCTGAGAGTTTAAACAAGAATATTGTCATCTAGACAATATCCACACTCAATGGTGTCATCATTACAATTATTATCACATTATTCCAGTAGAATAGTGAGGACTACTAAAGCCATTTATCCCGGACCATCACTCCATTCCCAGAGCTGCGTCAAATTTATATTCTCATTTCCTGAAGAGAACAATGAAAGAAAGGGTGAGCTCAACTAGCCCAGTAAGAAATATTATGACTAAGATAATGTAGAATAAATTATCCTTAGCCTTCAACAATATAACAACTGATAAAATACAATAGACAACAAGTTTTAGATCAACAATGCTATGTGAATAAGCAATCCATTAGAAAGAGTCAAGTATAGAATAAAATCTATTATCTTCTATGGTTTAAAAAGTTTTTCATCAACTTTATCGCTGAGACTCAACTTAATAAATAAAATCGAATCATCCCTACACCACGGCCAAGGATATTCATGTAATCATCAATGGTCATGATTATACCGAATAATCCCTGGTTATAATCATACCAACAACTGTCCATCAATGAACTACAGGCCAATGAGGACTTTTACCGTTACATTACGGTCATGATTATACCAAATAATCCCTGGTCATAATCATACCAAGACCATCTATGCACGTAAGCCAAAGATGACTTTCATCATAATATAAGCATGAGGATGATGACAATGTTATAAGCAATAATCAAACGAAATCAAATCCAACGAAATCAAGGATAAATATTAAAGACTTTAAATTTATCCAGAGTTTAAAAATATCCAAATTGTCAACATGATACTGCTTTGTAGAGTAAAATTCAAGAATAATATTCATGTGCCAAAAATAATTTGGACATAAAAAAAATATATTTTTCGGGTAAATAGTATCCCGACATGAAAAGTATCCCAAATACCCGAGTGAATGATACTAGAGTGAATAGTAATTGGGTGAATAGTAACCTATGAATAGTAACTTGTGAATAGTACTCTGGCACGAAAAGTGCCCCTAATACCCGAGTGAATAATACTAGAGTGAATAGTAACCAGGTGAATAGTAACCTATGAATAGTAACTCGTAACAGAAAAATATCAAAGAAAATGATATTTCATGACGAGTACAAAAGAAGTGATATCCCAGATGGGTATAATAGAATATACAAAACTGCAAATGGATTTTCACCCGCCATGCGGTAATCCACGTAGACAAATCATTTTCATAATTTAATAAAGAATGAATACAAAGGATAATTCACCATGCATGCGGTAATCCACATAGACATGTTATTCTAATAGAATAATGAAGAATGGAATAATAGAAGAATTCACCATGCATGCGATAGACCGCACAGACAGGTTATTCCCAACATAATAATAAAGAATGGAACCAGGTCATGCGTAATCCGCACAGACAGGATATTCCAACAAAATAGTAAAGAATGGAACCAGGTCATGCGTAATCCGCACAAACAGGATATTCAATGAGAATAATAAAGAATGGAATAACAACAACGAATTCACGGGCATGCGATAGGCCGCGCATATCTGAGTTATTCCAATGAAAAATAAAGAATGGAATAACAACAGAATTCACGGGCATGCGATAGATCGCATAGACAGGTAATTCCAGAATAATAAAGAATGGAATAATGAAGAATTTCACCATGTATGTGGTACTTCGCATAGACAGGTTATTCCAACATAATAATAAAAGAATGGAATAACAACCCTTACGAGTATTGAAAGAAAATAACTCTCTTCATGAATACTGAAAGAATAATACCCTTACCTCGGAAGAAAATTGGATCTTTGGAATGGTGGTGAAGCGGACTTTCTTCTTATTTCTCTCTATAATTTCTCTCTATAATAATTGTTCTATAGCTTTAGTGAATTGGTAAAAAATAATGAAGGAATGAACTTCTATTTATAGGAAAATATAGTTTCGATAATTGCACATTTTGGGGCTCGAAATATTACAGTATAATACCTTCCTCTTTTCCTTTATTTTTAATTTAGTCCTGCAAGTATTATCAAACTTGCACCATCTCCCCTAATAGTAAATCATGTGAATCAATAGTTCTAGACATGTGAAAATACGATTACAGTATAATACCTCTATCTATACCTCCATTTTTAACTTAGTCATGTAAGTATTATCAATCTTGCACCAACTCCCATAATATTAATGAATGTGAATCAATAGTACACACATGTGGATAAATAGTTATAATAATGTGAATCAATAGTACACACATGTGGATAAATAGTTATAATAATGTGAATCAATAGCAATTAATTTCTCATTTATCCGGTTAATTACCCGATTGGTCAATATAACCTCCAGACATCAATTATTATCGAAATAAATGTCGATTTTTACTAACATTAATAATTTCAACACAATGGAATTATCAATTTCATCTTTAATCAACACGAACTTATTCATCATTAATATTATAATTCACAATATTTAACAACCAGGTCGTTCTTTGGAAAGATGGGGCATTCTGATAAGGATTTTTCCTTATTGGCGCGCAATTAGGAGACCAAACCTCTCCTTGATAGAACTTCTAGACATTGTCAATATTGCAATATAATAATATGAATAACTTTGCCATCTCAATTATTGATTTAATAATATAACATATTATCTGAGATGATCTTGTGACAATAATTGAATCAATAATATGAGAGATATGATCGGCCAATTCTTTGTAGTAATAATTGAGTATAAATGAGTGACTTCTTACATAAGCATCAATAATCAATCTGAGTGTATTTCTTTATGCAACCCGCAGCATTATTCTTTGTACTTTACTCTCAGGGTAGTTCAGCGGTTTTAACGGTAACACTTTTCGTAGTTATTTTTATAAAATGATAATTACATCATTTTAACTACGACAATACTTCTATTGTGGGGTCCACTTAATGATTGTCTTGAGTAAATGCGGATATTCCGACAAAAAGAATATTCCACAGAGCCAAGCGAATATTTTATAACAACTTGCATACTTTTGCAAAATTTATAAATACTACCACAACTATAACATTATATCAAATCTACACCATAATATATTAAAAAAATATTTTTGAAATTTAAATCTTTATTCATAAAATAAAATTTGGGGTCTCACAATCTCCTCCTTTACTCAAAGGTTATACCTCGAGTGCGTCACGTAAATTTAATGAAATTTCGCCAAGCAGAGGAGAGTTGGGACCCCTAATTTATGAATACTGAAGTATTTAATGAAAATGATGTAAATTATAAACAAAATGTTTTTGAATTGAATAAAGTAATTAGTAGTAAATCGATATGAATGTTGTTGAAATTTGCAAAATGAGATGTCAATTATATATATTAAATGAATAATTGAATATCAATTATTATTTATGACAATGCAATAAATTTGATTTGTATAAGATTGGCTAGAATGAGGAAATCCTTCGAGAAGTCTTGCTGAACGACCGGTTGTTATTATGTGATATTAATGTGATGAATAAGTTTGATGTGATTAAAGATGAAATTGAGTGTTCCATGTGAAGAAATGAAAATGATTTCTTGATGTGAGGTGGTAGCAATTGATTTATAACTATTTGTTGAATAATGTGACTAATCTGATTCACATTCATGTACTATTATATATTCTATTATACTCGATTGGTTAAAGTTTTGGCTTCTATACTCCATGAAATTAGTAGAATATATCCGGATATTTGTGCTTCGTCGATATCTTTTCATGAAAATATTCTTCTGAGCATTCTTGAATTTTACTCCACAAAGCAGTATCATGTTGACAATTTGGACGCTATTGATTTTTGGATAAATTAAATAATAAATCTTTAAAATTTATCCTTGAACTTGTTTTATTGAATAATTATGTCATTGTCATCAACTTCATGCTTATATTGTGATGAAAGTCATCTTTGGCTTACGTGCATAGATGGACTTGGTATGATTATGACCAGGGATCATTCGGTATAATCATGACCTGTAATGTTATAAATGATGTGGTAAAAGTCCTCAGTGGCCTGTAGTGCATTGATGGACAGTTTTTGGTATTATTATGACCAGGGATTATTCGGTATAGTCATGACCATTGATGATTTAATGAATATCCTTGGCCCGTAGTGCATGGATCATTCAATGATGTGGTTTATTTATTAAGTTGAGTCTCAGCGATTAAAATTGATGAAAACATTTTAAATCATAGAAGATAGTAGATATCATTCTCTACTTGACTCTTCTAATGGAATGCTTATTCCGCTGCAGTTAAACTTGATGTCTATTGTATTTTACCAGTTTAACATTGTTGAAGGCTAATGATAATTTATCCTGCATTATCTTAGTCATAATATTTCTTACTGGGCTAGTTGAGCTCACTCTTTTGCTTTCATTGTTCTCTTCAGGTAATGAGAACGTAGTCGAAACTAGTCGGGGAACGGAGTGATGGTCCGAGATGGTGTTATAGTAGTCCTCACTATTCTATAAAATAGTGTGACAATAAATGTAATGAGGACTCTATTTGAGAGTGGATATTGTCTAGAAGGAAATATTCCTGTTTAAACTCTCAGCTATGTTTTTGTCGTATATTACATGATGTTTGTATAATTAAGTTTGTATTTGTATTCGTACCATGTATTTGGCGACTCAAGATGGGTGATGTATACCTGTTTTGGGGGCGTCCGCTGAGGTTATACCGATGACAAAGAAATATCGGAGCAATGATAACCAAATGGGAGGAAAAATTTGAGACAAAAGAAGACCTACTGGTGGTAATCGTGGCCATGATAATAGGAGAGGCGAGTCAAGTGAAAGTTTCAAAAAGAGGAGATTCAATAATGATAATGTGAAGACGCCAAAGACCAAGAAAGAATCTGTTTTGGTGGAGGAAAGCGACCCACCGGTCGTATGCTATAAATGTGGAAAAGAGGGACACATCAGCCCAAAATGTCCACAATAGTTCAAGGTATGTTATAATTATGGAAAGGAAGGACATATTGCTCGAGATTGTATTGTAGCGAAACCAAGTCTAGCAGGGATGGTGACTCAAAAGGCTGTCCCAGAAAAGTCAAAGTCAACGGTTCCTGGAAGAGCGTTTTTCGTGACTGGTCAAAATGCGAGGAACCCGAACGAGTTGATCATGGGTAAGCTAATCATAAACTCTTGCAAAGTTTAAACCTTACTAGATACTGGTTCTACCCATTCATTTATCTCTCCTGCTTGTGCTCAATGTTTAAACTTGACTCCGGAGAAATTAGACTTTGACTTATCTGTGGAGACTCCGTTAGGAGAAACTTTCATTACATCCACTGTTTATAAATCTTGTTTGATCCAAGTTGGCACCATCACATTACATGTTGATCTTATCTCTTTAAAGATACTTTCATTTGACGTGATTTTAGGAATTAATTGGTTAACTACTCATCATGCCAAAATTGATTATTTTCATAAGGTTGATAGTTTTCATATTCCTAACCAACCTGTTATGCGAATTCAAGCAACTAAACCACTAAAATCAATCACTATCATATCAAGTCATAAATCCATTCGTTTATTGAAAAATGGATGTCATGCTTTCTTAGCCCATGTTATGGATTTGAATAAAGACACGTCAGATTTGAATAATATTTCTGTTGTTAGTGAATTTCCTGAAGAACTTTCCGGTCTACCCCCAGAACGTAAGGTTGAATTCTTTATTGACCTTGAACTTGGTACAAAGCCCATTTTTAAAACCCCATATCGAATGGCTCCTATTGAACTTCAGGAGTTAAAGGTCCAACTACAGGAGTTGTTGGACATCGGTTTCATTCGTCCTAGTACATCTCCTTGGGGTGCTCCTGTTTTATTTGTAAAGAAGAAAGATGGGAGTATGCGACTTTGTATTGACTACCGAGAATTGAACCATGTCACCATCAAGAATAAGTATCCGCTACCTCGCATTGATGACCTGTTTGACCAGTTGCAAGGAGCACAATTCTTTTCAAAGATCGATCTTCGTTCTGGATATCATCAATTGAAGATTAGAACTGAGGATATTCCGAAGACTGCCTTTAGAACTCGATATGGGCATTATGAATTCTTAGTCATGTCTTTTGGATTGACTAATGCTCCTGCGACTTTCATGGATAAGATAAACCGAGTATTCAAGGAATATTTGGATCAGTTCGTTGTTATCTTTATTGATGACATCCTCATATATTCCAAATGTAGTGAAGATCATGAGCACCATTTGAAGCTGGTACTCTAAAGGCTTTGTGAAAACAAACTATATGCCAAGTTGAAGAAATGCGAGTTCTGGCTTGAGGAAGTAGCATTCCTTAGGCACGTGGTGTCAAAACATGGAGTATCTGTTGACCCGGTGAAGATTGAAGCAATTGAAGTATGTAGCTTTCTGGGCTTAGCTGGTTATTATCGGAGATTCGTGGAAGGATTTTCTCCAATCGCTACTCCGTTAACTCAGTTGACTCGAAAGGATACAACATTTGTATGGAGCGAGAAATGTGAGAAGTTTTCAAGAGCTCAAGAGGAGACTCATTTCGACACCTGTTCTGACAATAATATCTGGTTCGGATAGATTTGTTATCTACAGCGATGCTTCAGGCAAAGGGTTAGGATGTGTTCTCATGTAACATGAGAAAGTCATAGCCTATGCCTCGCGACAACTTAAAGAATATGAGAGGAATTATCCTACTCATGATCTAGAGTTGATAGCAGTCATTTTGCCGCTAAAGATCTGGAGGCACTATCTATATGGGGAGAAAGTGGAGATATATTCAGACCATAAAAGCCTCAAATATTTCTTCACCCAAAAGGAACTCAACATGCGGTAACGATGTTGGCTCGAGCTGTTGAAAGATTATGACCACACTATTTAATACCATCCTGAAAAAGCGAACTTAGTAGCTGATGCGTTTAGTAGAATATCATATGCAGGAACGAGTACGATGTTGTCAACACAAAGGCCCATTTTGTGTGATTTACAAAAGATGAAGATAGAATTCAAGACTCCGGGGACCCATGCGATGATGTCAAGTATACGCATAGAACCAACTTTAATCGATAAAGTTAAAGTTGCTCAAGCCACAGACCCGGAGCTGATGCGTATGAAGAAGAAAGTACAAGAAAGTGTTATCCCAAAAGCAAGAATCGATGAAGAAGGAGTAATTCAAGTCAACTCCAAACTTTATGTTCCTAACGACTTTGGTTTGAAGTACAAGATCATGATGGAGGCACATAATACACCGTTTGCAATCCATCCTGGAAGTACCAAAATGTATCGTGATCTTCGACATACATTTTGGTGGAACAATATGAAGAGAGAGATCGCGAAGTTTATCTCGAGGTGTTTAACTTGTCAACGGGTAAAGGCGGAGCATCAAGTGCCTAAGGGTCCATTGTAACCACTTGAGATTCCAAAATGGAATTGGGAACACATTACCATGGATTTCGTTACGGGTCTTCCCACGGTTTCTCAAGGCATAGATGGGATTTGGGTTATTATTGATAGATTAATTAAGTCTGCTCATTTCTTGCCGACACGGGAGACTTATTCCCTTGAATGTCTTGCTCGTATGTATGTAAATGAGATTGTGAGATTGCATGGCATGCCAATATCTATAGTTTCAGATCACGACCCAAGATTCACTTCACAATTTGGTGTTAGCTTGCAAAAAGCTATGGGCACGGATTTACGATTCAGTTCAGCATACCATCCTCAAACGGATGGACAATAAGAGAGGACTATTCAAATTCTTGAAGATCTATTAAGACTCTGTATCCTAGACTTCAAAGGGAGTTTAGATAAGTATTTACCATTGGTGGAATTCTCCTACAATAATAGTTATCAGGCAAGTATAGGTGTGGCTCCATTTGAAGCATTATATGGACGAAAGTGTCGCTCTCCAGTATGTTTGGATGAGGTGGGTGAAGCAACATTGTTGGGATCAAAGTTGGTACATATTACTACAAAAAAGATCCAAATAATTCGACAATGTATACAAACGACACAGGATCGACAAAAGAGTTATGTGGATCTTCATCGAAAGGACGTGGAATTTAGTATTAGGGATCATGTATTGTTGTGTGTGGCTCCATGGAAGGGAGTTACAAGATTTAGGAAAAGAGGAAAGCTCAATCCACGATTTATTGGTCCATTTTAGATTCTTGACCGAGTAGGAAATGTGGACTATAGACTCGCGTTACCTCCAAGTATGTCTCGTGTTCATAATGTTTTTCACATATCTGTGCTTCGTAAATATGTGAAAGACCCAAACCATGTTATTGAGTTATAACTAGACGAAATAGCCGAAGATTTAACGTACGGGGAGGTACCTGTCAAGATCTTGGATAGGAAGGAGCATGTCTTACGTACAAATGTCATACCACAAGTCAAAGTTTTGTGGAGGAACCATGCTATTAAAGAAATGACCTGGGAGTTAGAAATGGAAATGAAAGTGAGGTATCCTCACCTTTTTGAAACACCAGGTACGTACGTCAATTTCGAGGATTAAATTTCATAAGGAGGGGAGGTTGTAAGATCCCAACTTATTATAAATGAAATTGAATTTCCTCTATTTATTATTTTGAAATAGTAAGTGTTGATTTGATTAATGTGGTTAGTTATGGGTTAAATATGCAAATATCTTAAATAAGCAAGTGGTTATAAAATATTCATTGTTGTCGGGGAATATTCGTTTGGTCGTGGAATATTCTTACTATCGGAGAATATTTGTATGACGGCTCAGCCTTGTATGGGCCCCATAACGGAAAGCGATTGGATGAAGAAAACGACAAGTATAAGTTTTTATAAATAACGACGTAGTTGTTACCGTTAACACTGTTGGAATACCCGGTGGTTAAAACACGATGTCGCAAAGTGTTGCACAAGAAGATTACCGGTATTACACTAATTATTGATTCTTACGTAAGAAGGCACTACTCAAAAATTGTTACAGTAATTACTGTTCAATATTTTATTGATTCAATAATTGCTACGTTAATATTTATATTATTATTGTTTCAATAATTGTCATTGCACAGTATTTCCCATTATCAGATCAATAATTCATATTATTTGAATAATATTATTAGATAGCATTATTGGCAATGTCTAAGGAAGTTCTGTCTAAAGAGAGATTTGATCACCTAATTGCACGCCAGTAAGGAGAATTCCTTATTGGAAAGCCCCATCTTTCCTGGGAACGACTTGGTTGTCATTATTTTGATTCTATAATATTATTTATGAATAATTAATTATTGATTTATATGATAAGGAAAATATTTATTTATGTGGGTAAAAATAGGGGAATTTTTATAAAAGTGACAATTGTTGAAAATTGATATTTTATCTTTTCTGATAAAATAAATCATTTAAATATATTATTATATTATAATAATATAATAATGGTGATATTTTTACATTGAATGTGTGATATATGAATAAATGAGGAGGAAGAGTATTTTTGTTACAATAAATGTTAAAAATATGTTAAACATGTTGGTGGGCCCCATTTCTTGACTGAAATTTGATTATAGCCTGCAAAATCGTTTGTATGTGGATTTCGGTCAATTACTGATTGGAATTTGGAAAACCTTAAATTTACAAAGTTGTAGAGAATTGAATTTTCTATGGAATGGACATAAGATTTGAATTTTCTGACAAAAGGGATATATATTATGAATATTGAAGTTCCGGAATAATTGATTTTTGAAGTTTTAAATATTTTTTAAAAGAAAAACATTTTATTCATTTTGGCGGGCCCCACATGTATGGTAAATGAGCTGAATTCAATTTTCTTTGGTGTGCGTAGGAAAAATTTAAGAAATATTATTATTTTATTAAATTTTCTGCTTTGGTGTTATAAACAATTTTCTATAAATAAGGTGCTTAGGTTAGAATTGAAAATCACATCAAAAACTAAAATTTTCTCTCTATATATATTATCGAGCGTATTTTGTGAGTATTTTGATACTTTCAGTGTTTCTATACGGTGCGAGTTCCTTCAGCACTATATCCAATATTTCAGTCAGAATACTATCCTTTTGAGGTAAGGAATGTTATTTTTATAAATGATATTATTTCTTTCAATATCATTATGCCAAAATATTAGTATAATTTTTCTTATGAAATTTCAACCTTTTTATGTCGGAGTTACTATTTACGTATACGACACTATTCACATATATGACACTTCACGAATACGGCACTATTCATAGAAAAATTAAATTTTGCACGTATTGTCGTATTTTGCATGACAATTATATTAATAAAGTTGTAGTTGTTTCTGTACCATGTATTTGGCGACTCAGAATGGGTGATGTATACCTATTTTGGGGGCGTCACACACGTGAAGACGTAATTCCAATACTTGGGATAGAAAAATTAGGGTTTTGCCAAACACCCATATTCTTGAATCTTTCTTCTTCCTTGGTGGATCACCTCTAGAGGCCAAACACTTGGGTGGCTAACATTGATCAAAGAAAAGAACCAAACCCAGTGGATTCAAGTTAAACACGAAAGGATTCGGAGGTGAACATGTACTTGAGGAAGCTCGAATCTTCAAGTGTATAATTCTTGTTCGTTATCTTTTCGTTTAATTAATAATTGTGCATAAAAGATGATCCGGGTATATGGTTTGTAAAATTTTAAAAATCTAATTTTCCATGCTTCCGCTTATTTTGTGCAATTTGATTGCGTTCATGAATATTACAAACCTAATAGTGGCATCAGAGCCAAATATTTATGCGAATTATTAATTATTTTAATTTGATATGTATATTGATAAGTGTTTAGAATAATTTAATTGGGCATAATTTTGTTGTATAAAATTTATTTAAAAAAAATCGTGAAGCTTTTGTATTCCAACGTGATTTTGCGGCTTGATTAATTACGTTATATATATATATATATATATATATATATATATATATTATGATTAAGGTGATTCATGTTTTTCACTCCTTATCTAGCTTACCTTGCTCACCCACTTTTAGCGATGAATAGGGTGACGATTCTATTTCGGTCGCTATATGTTCATCCATCGCTATATGTTGTTCATCATTATATGTTGTCTGCCTCTAAAAAAGATAAAGAGCGGTTCTTCATATAATGACCGGACCGAATCGTCATCCCATTAAGATTGTTAAAGGAGGGTGAACAAGTTGAGCTAGATAAGGGGTGAGTTTAAGATCCAGACCATATATATATATATATATATATATATATATATATATATATATATATCTTAATAATTTTATAATTAAAATAAAAAGTTTATTTTAATTTTAAAATTGGATTTCATGCAAACTAGATTTAGAATTGTATTCCATGATAACTAATTGGAGTTGAAATTAGATTTCATATTTCCTAAAATAAAGGAATTTATTTGTGAATAGGAAATGAATCCATGTTTCCTTAAATAAAAGAGTTTATTTAGATATGGAATAAGATTTCATATTATTTAAAATAAAAGAGTTTATTTGTGAATAGGAAAGAGAATTCGTGTTTCCTTTAATAAATGTGTTTTTTTACTTGAAATTGGATTCCATAATTAATTAAAATAAATGAGTTTATTTTGATTACAAATTTTGATAAAAATAAAATAATTTATTTTATTTAAAATTGGATAAATTAAAATAAAAGAGATTTATTTTGATTTAAATTTAGATTAAAAATAAAGGAGTTTATTTTGATTCAAAATTAAATTTTATGCTAACTAAATTTGCCCATTAAATGATATCAATATATATATTGAATGTTTATTATTAATAAGATGAATGTTATTTATTGATGCATATGGTGATTTGTATGATAATAAATGGGATTGATTATGGACTATTGACCAATGTGATTGGATTTTATTTTAGTTGGATGCATGAATGTATGGGTTTTATTAAATGGGGTCTGCATACCTCGTCTTCTCTAATTTTTTTCTTAATATTAATTCTATCATCCTCCTATGTACTTCCCATTGACTGCTGATCAAGGTTTCTATTTATTTTAAATAGTTTTGTAATAGGAATAATTAGAATTAATTTTGAAGAATTGGAGATCAAGGAGCAATGAGCGCTTGAAGACCCGTTTGTAATGGAGCTTGTGATTTAAATGTAATAGTTATATTTAAATTTAATTCTTGCACCCTAAGTTTGACCTTTTGGTTCACTTGGTGGCTCTAGTGAACCAAACTAGAATAAAGTCCATAATCAATCTGGGTAGAATATAGTATTCTATATGTGCATGCTTATACTATATATATATATATATATAATATATATTATGCAAACATGCTTCACATGTTAATTAATATGACGCACGTATTATATATATATATATATATATATATATATATATATATATATATATATATATATATATATATAGGAAAATGATCAAGTGGAATACGTTAACTATTAACCTGTTTCAACTAACACTCATTCGATTCGTCCAAAATTGGAGTTAATGGTGAGAGAGGCGTGACCGCTAGAGGAGTAGCGGCCGCCAAATTTCTTTTATCTTTGGTATTGCTACTCTCATGACGATCAACGACATGTTTTGATTTGGCCGCATTAGAGAGTAGTAGTGACCAACATAAAAGAATTTGACTTAATTACTGATTATCCTAATTATTCTCGTAAAATAAAATAAAATAATAAATAATTATAAGGATAATTTAAAGGATAATTAGTAATTATCTTTATACTTATCCTTATACTTATTAACAAAATAAGTATGTATAAGAATAATTCTTTGATTATTATTTTATGATTTTTAATTATAAATAGAAAATAGTGATTGAGTTTATATATTAGAGTAAGAATATAATATAAATTCAATCACTATTTTTATTTATAATTAAAAATCATAAGATGATAATCGATAATTATTCTTATACATAAGATTGAATTTATATTATATTCATACTCAAATATATAAATTCAATCTTATGTATAAGGATAATTATCGATTATTATCTTATAATTTTTAATTATAAATAGAAAATAGTGATTGAATTTATATTATATTCCTACTCAAATATATAAACTCAATCACTATTTCTTATTTATAATTATAAATCATAAAACAATAATAAGTAATTATTCTTATATATACTTATTTTTTAATAAGTATAAGGATAAGTATAAAGATAATGACCGATTATCCTTATAATTATTTATTATTTATTATTTTATTTTACCGTAATAATTAGGATAATCGATAATTAAGCCAAATTCTTTATCTTTGGTCGTGGCCATTACTCCTCTAGTGGCCAAATCAAACATCGTCGTTGATTTGGTCATTAGAGGGAGTAGCGACAAAGATAAAAGAAATTTGTCAATCGCTACTCCTCTAGCGGTCACGCTCATCTCAACCATTAACTCCAATTTTGGACGGCTGGATGAACGTTAGTTGAAACATGGTTAATAGCTAACGTATTACACGGATCATTTCTCATATATATATATATATATGTGTGTGTGTGTGTGTGTGTGTGTGTGTGTGTGTGTGTATGCATGCGTGCTAAAGAAGATGAGACAAATGTAAGACCCCAACTTTTATGAATAAAGATGAATTTTCTATAAATATCATTTTTGAATATTATGGAGTGAATTTAATATAATGTTATAGTTGTGGGTAATATTTATAAATTTTGTAAAAGTACATGAAGTTGTTATATTATATTCGATTGGTCGGGAATATTCGTTTTTTAAGGGGAATATTCATACGATTTAATAACAATCATTGGTGGACCCCACAATGTAATTATTGTAGGATTGAGAAAACGACAAAAATATCTTTTTATAAAAATAACTACGAAAGTTTTACCGTTAATCGTTAGAATACCCTAGTGGTTAAAAATATAGTAATATCTTGCGGGTTGCATAAAGAAGCATTACCGGTATTGCACAAGATATTTTGAATTATTGATTCTTACGTAAAAAGACACTACTCAATAATTGTTATAGTAATTACTATTCAATATTTTATTTTATTGATTCAATAATTGCTGCGTTGATATTTTATATTATTGTTGTTTCAATAATTGTCACTGCACAATATTTCCCATTATCAAATCAATAATTCATATTATTTGAATAATATTATTAGATAACATTATTGAAAATGTCTAGAAAATTCTGTCAAGGAGAGGTTTGGTCACCTAATTGCGCGCCAGTAAGGAGAAATCCTTATCGGAAAGCCCCCTCTTTCTTGGGAACGGCCTGGTTGTCATTATTGTGATTCTGTAATATTATTTGTGAATAATTAATTATTGATTTATATGATAAGGAAATATTTATTTTATGTGGACATAAATGATGGATAGGAAAATATTTATTTTATGTGGTTATAAATGAAGGAATTAATGTTGAGGTGTTTTATTAGTATTTTGTCGGATTGGAGGTATTAAAAAATTAAATCGGTGTTCTTAAAGCTCTATTGCGTGAGTTATAATTTTAATCCGACCGTTGGATCGTTGTGATTTTTGGATATGTTGTGCATATATAAGTTGAGTATTTATCCACAAATTTCGAACCGTTAACAATTAACGTATGATTTGTTATGAATTTTAAGAGGTGTTGAAAATTGTCCATTTATGAAATTCGAATATTTTCTGTTTGGAATTTGAAAAAACTTTCTTCTGTAAAGTTATAGAGAATTCGATTTCGTGTGGAATGGACATAAAATTCGTATTTTTCTAATAAAAGGGTTATTTTTTTATGAATTATTAAAGTTTTGGAAAATAAATGTTTTTATTAAAAACATGGTAGACCCCACTTTTTGGTTGGTGTGGAAAGTTGCTGATTTTGGTGGGGCCCACTAGTGGTGGCTGAGTTTTGGTCAAGAAAATGTGCGTGGAAAAAAAAATTATTTTATTATTTAGTCTCCTATGGCGTTCTAGCATTTTCCTATAAATAGACGCTTAAGTTAGAATTAAAAATCACACCAGAATCAGAGAATTCTTCTTCTATAATCTTGAGCGTATTTCTCTCGAGTTTTACAAAGCTTTGAGCGTAGAAAATAGTGAAAGTTTTCTTCAAGAATATCCCCGCTATACCAGTTGGAATACTCTTCTTTTCAAGGTAAGGGATGTTATTTTTGTTCAATATTCACTTGAAATAATATTTTCTTCCATACTCTGTAGTATGTAAGTAATATTATTTCGTTTTAGATTTCGAATTCTATACTCGTTTTGTTAAAATTTACTCTATGAAATTAGTAGAATATCCTTGATATTTGCGCTTCATCTAGTATCTTTTCATGAAAATATTATTCTGAGCATTCTTGATAAGTTTTACCTTTTTCATGCCAGAGTACTATTTACGGGGTTACTATTTCTGAAGTACTATTCATGGGGTACTATTCACTTGAGTACTATTCACCCGGGGTACTATTCATGATAAAAATTGATTTATTTTCGGTCCAAATTATTTTTGGTACAATATTATTCTTGAATTTTACTCCACAAAGAAGTATCATGTTGACAATTTGGACATTATTGATTTCTGGATAAATTAAATTATAAATCTTTAAAAATTTATCCTTGAACTTGTTTTATTGAATTCTTATATCATTGTCATCATCCTCATGTTTATATTATGTTGAAAGTCATCTGTGGTCTGTAGTGCATAGATGGACTTGGTATGATTATGACCAGGGATTATTCTGTATAATCATGACCATAATGTTACAAATGCTGTGGTAAGAGTCCTCATTGGACCGTAGTGCATTGATGGACAGTTGTTGGCATAATCATGACCATTGATGAATACACGAATATCCTTGGCCCGTAGTGCATGGATAATTTGTGGCCGTGATACTAAAGAATATCAACGTCAGAAAGTGAGGGTAATTCGATGATGTGGATTATTTATTGTCGAGTCTCGATGATAAAAGTGATGAAAAACCTTTTAAATCATAGAAGATAGTAGATTTTATGCTCTACTTGACTCTTCTAATGGATTGCTTGTTCCGCTGTAGTTAAACTTGATGTTTGTTATATTTTATCAGTTTAACACTGTTAAAGGCTAAAGATAAATTATTCTGCATTATCTTAGTCATAATATTTCTTATTGGGCTAGTTGAGCTCACCCTTTTGCTTTCATCGTCCTCTTCAGGAAATGAGAACGTAGCATTAGTAGTCCTCACTATTCTATGAAATAGTGTGATAATAAATGTATTGAGGACTCCATTGAAGTTGAATACTGTCTAGAAGACAATATTCATTTTAAAACTCTTAGTTTACGTTTTGTCGTAGTTTACACGACAGTTGTATTATTAAGTTGTATTTGAATTTTGTACCATGTATTTGGCGACTCAAGATGGGTGATGTATACCTATTTTGGGGCGTCACAACAAATTAATAACAAACTACTCAAATATTTTATATTAAGTCCTAAGTGTTCAAAGATGTTTGAAATGTCGAACGTCGCCTTCTAGCATGATAAAAAATAATAGAGTATCAATTAATTATTATAAGTTTGTTATGTCACCACAAGACTTATCTTAATTTTTTGAGATGTTAATTTTATCACATTTGATGCTTATAAAGAAAATTGAACAATGTTGTTTTGTTGTGTCACCACAAGGACAATGTTTTTTCTTTTTTGAATATATGGAAGTGCTAGGTTGGACTTAACTTAATTAGATAATTTTGATTTGGATGTGCCATCACTTGATCAAAATAATCTAAGAGGCAAGATAAAAGGAGTTACATGATGATGTAATTGACAAGAGTTGTCTACCTATTTATTTATATATAGTTTGTTGTGTCATCATAAGGCTATATACATTTGAAATGGGATCCTTATTCTCACTAGCAAATCTTTAATTAGATTTTGCCGAACTATATAAGTGAGGGTAATATAGTTTGAAGAAAATAGTGGGAGATACCAATTTAAAAACAAGACCTAAATTATTTTGGTAATTAATAAAAGAATGTATGCTAAAATGTTGTTAATTATAAATTCATTTACAAAATTTTACAATGTCTAAAATTACTATCACTATGTAGCATATTAGATGCTAAATTAACCGGATCGAATTAAATGGATTGGTTAAGGAAATTGAGAATAGTTCTCACAGATGAAAAGCTATCTTATGTCCTTTATACGCGTATCCCTGCAATGGTTGCAAACAATGCCTCTAAGGAAGAGATTTCTACTTTTAGAAGTGGCAAGATGATACATAGTTGGCTCAATGCATCATGCTCGTATCCATGAGTAACGAGCTTCAGCGTCAGCATGAAACTATGGATGCTCTTACTATATTCTTGCACATCAAGTAGTTGATGGTGAGGAAAGTAGGACTGGTAGATATCAGATATCTAAGGAGCTCTTCTGATCTAGAATGACCAACGACACTATAGTACAGACACATGTCCTAAACATGATCAATTTGATTGAACAATTAGGACAACGAGTTTTGTCTTGGATGGAGAGTTGTGCCAATATTTGATCTTGCACTCACTCCCTGACTTCTTTCACAATTGTTGTGAATTTTTTATATGAACAAGCTAGATATCAGCTTCGCTGATTTGCTTTTCATGTTGAAAAATGGTGAGAGTAACTTTTCAACAAAGAAAGATCAAGTCTTACTGGTAGGGGTCAAAGGATCTTCTGAAAAGAAGAACGATTCTAAGAAGGTAAAATAGAAAGGGCAAAAATAATAGATAATAAGAACAAAATTGATACGGATAACAAAAGAGTTTTCTTCCAATGTAATAAGCCTAGACACTGGAAAGGAAACTACGAGAACCATCTTGTAGATGCTAACCAGAAGAAGCTTAGTGAAGCTTCGGTTAAAATACAGTTTTGTTCATAAATGAAATAAATTTTTCTTTAAGTAAAGATTCTACTTAGGTATAGGATACCGTCTTTGGTTCTCATAAATATAGATTTATGAAGGAACCAAGCAGAAGTAGAAAACTAAAAAAGGGATAAATAATCCTATATATGGAAAATAAAGCAAAGGTTGTTGCATTAGCCATAGGAACTTATTGTTTAGTATTACCTACGGACAAGTCTATTAAGTCAATAAGTTGTTATTGTATTCCAGTTCTCATTGGAAACATTATTTCCATTTTATTGTTGGACAATGAAATCTTTGGTATTATAATTAAGAACAATTGTTGTTCTATTTATAATAATAATGTTTTGTATAGAACCGAAATATTACTTAATGGATTTTGTATACTTGACTTACATGAAAATTATTTTTCATATTGAACAAACTAGTATAAGAAAAGGAGATGATCATTCAAAGAGTTGAATGTTTGTATTTGATGAAATACAAGTGTCAATTATTTGAAAGGTTCAAAGAATTCAAAAGTCAAAATAATTGAAAGGTATTAGAATTCTTCGATTGGATTAAGGAATGAATACTTGTGCAATAAGTTTCTAGATCATCTTAAATGGTTTTATTATAATGGACTCCTCTTGATACGCAATAATTGATTGGTGTATCTAAATGGAAAATCGTACCTTATTGGACATGGTGCGGTCCATAATGATTTTACCGACATTCCAGTATCCTTCAAGGGTCAAACCCAGAAAATGGCTGCATATCTTTAAAAGGTAACCTCAAAATCCAGCCCCGAGACTCCATAAAAGTTATGGACAGGGAGGATTCCTAATCTTAAGTATGTTAAGATAAGGGGTTGTCCAACTTATGTGAAAAGGTTTCAAAGGATAAGCTTGGGAGAAAATTTGACAAGTACAGATTTGATGGACATCCTAAAGTAAGTTTAGGGTATATGTTCTATAATCCTACTTAGCAAAAGGTGTTTGTTGCCAAACATGCTGCCTTCTAAGATAAATGTGTTTATCATTGACGAGGCTAGTTGTAGGATAATAGAATCTTGAATAAGTCAAATAAGAGGAACCTATAGATAGACCTATTGTACCACAACCGAATTATAAATCTGGAATAATACCGAAGATACATGGGAGGTATGGATTCATCATAAATGACGATGATGAGGTACGCATCATAGAAGATGATGATCCAGTTACATACGATGAGGTAAGAGTTGTAGACACTCAGGGAAATGGATTGAAGCAAACTTCTCAAAAATGGAACATTCGTTTTGATAAAATAATCATAAGAGTTTGATTTTATCAAAAACAAGAATGAACCTAGTGTGTACAAAAGGGTCAGTGGGAGCATCGTGCCATTCCTAGTATTATATGTTGATATATTACGGATAAGGAATGACATACTAATGCTACAATTAGTAAAGATAAAGTTGTCTAAACATTCCTCCATGAATGATTTGGGAAGAGTATCTTAATTGGGGATACAAATCTATATAGATAGATTTAAAAGGATGCTCGGCTTAACCCAAGGAACGTATATTTATTTGATGTTAAAGTTGTTTAGCATGACAAACTCCAAGAGATTTTTCATGTTGATGAGCCATGGAGTGTATCTCTCTTAATAGTCCCTATAGACTCCTGAAAAGAGAGATCGCATGAGTGACAATCATGTATACAATGAAATATATGAGACCTGATGTTGATCGGTCATATTCTGGACACTAAGGATGTGATTAAAATTTATGGTGGGTCTAAATTAAAAATGGAGGGCTTAGCAGACTCAAGTTTTTCAGACAGACCAAGACGACAGAAAATCCACTTTAAGGTAAAGTGTTACCTTGAACGGTGGTGTAGTGAATTGGAAAGGTTTCAAACAGCAAAGAGTTGCTGGTTTAGTGATAAAAATAAAGTATATAGTTGTAAATGAAGCTTCAAGTTGGATGAAAACTTCATTACAGAACTAGAAATAGTTCCTAAGTCTCATCTTGGATCTAAACATGTGTTGTGGCACTTTTATTTGATTATAGGAATCATTAAAAGATGGAAATCACAATAGAGATAGTGAACTCTCAAGAACAACATTACATATCCATTAACTAAAGCTTATCCAATAGTAGGATAATCGTCACTTAGAGAAGAAGGATATGAGATACTATGGCGATTGGCTTTAGTGCAAGTGGGAGATTGAAAGTAGTATGCACACAAGCCAATCATGTTTGACGATAAAGCATATACTGTTAGTTCCCAGAGGCACACAATAGATCTAGAAGGGGGGGGGGGGTTAAATAGATCCTTTTTAATTTTCAAATACTTTTCCTTTTTATTTTGTATTGCTAATGAATTAGCATATGACAAACATAAGAATCTTTTCAAGCACAGCTGAATAAGTAAAAGATCCCCTTCATTGATATATTCATAATCATATATACATTGTTCTTAGAGTTAGTTAAGTTGTAAGCAATTAATACATACATAGCAGTTATAGCAGTTAGGTACATAATGTAAATGACATAAAGTAAATGACATAAGGGATTTTAAGTGGTTCAGAGACTCAAGCTCCTAATCCACTCTTTCGCTTTCATTAGCGAGATTTCCACCAAGGAAGGAAGCGGCAAGACCTGAATCACTAAGATTCCTTCAAGGCCAACAGCCTTGGAACTTCAGTTCACTAAGAACTCTTCAAGGCCAGCATCCTTGGAACTCCTCTAGTTCCCTAGGAACTCTTCAAGCCCAACAGGCTTGGAACTTCGTTTAGTCCCTATGGACAAGGACCCCTCAGGCCCTGGCTTCTTCTTGTTGTTATTATTTGTTGTTGTTATTGGTGTTATTGGTGTTGAGCTGCTAAGATGTCATTAAGCTTGAACATCTTTTGTACTTAGCAGCTTGGTGTAGTCCTCTTTGCATTCTACTTCGAGTCTGGACCACATCTTTTCTAGTGCAGCTGATCTTCACTCTTTTCTGCTCATCTTTATCTGATATCAGTTGTGCATCATCACCATCTTGATTTGCTAAGTCTCTGAGCTTTTGTTAGACTTAGTCAGGCACTTAGCAATCCTTGAACCCTTCTTGAATGTTTAGCAGACATGATTCTGCATCTGTTCTTTTTCAGCTTTTGGTTCACGGTGATCAGTAGTCTAATTAAATCCTTCTATAAAGCAACTTCACTTCCACCTATGTAGTCTCACTGTCACTGAGACTTGATCTGTTAATCTTTTCGTGGAACTCGTAGAGTCAACAATAACATTCAACAACACAACGATTCTGTAACATAATAATCTTCAGCTTTTTTTCTTGATCTTTGAAGCTCATTCTTATTTATACTCTTTGCCAATCTTCCCGTTGGAAAGTAGCCGTTGAAAGCTATTCAAATTGCTTCACAGATCTCGAGTTATTTGGTGTAAACTGCAAATGTGAAATGACATGACTTTCTAACACTGCAGTCTATTGTTTCACCTACCTCATCAGAGATGTCACTTTGATGTCTCGGGCAGGTCTACGATTTTATTTCCCCCTTCTGATTTCTAGATTAGAGGTTGTCCTTTTGCATCGATGCTCTCAATAAGCTCTTGTTCGGATACCAACCTTCAGATTGAACCGTTGCCAATGCTTCAATCTTCGGGTGACCGAACTCTACGATTCTGATGCACATCTTCTTGGACCTGATCGTAGTGTCTTGTTGACTGATGCTTATTGACATGTAGAGTCAACACTACGATCTTTGAAGGATGTTCATTGGATCTTCAATGTAGAACACCTCTTCCTTCTCTTGTAGTGCCTCAACACTTCTGTTTGCCTCGACTGCTCTAAGATACTGATGGCTTAACTCTTTGTTCTGGTCCCTTCTGAACAACAAGACATTTCAAATTTGTGGCGTGTCCAACTCGCTTTCTCCTTGTGATCTCTCGTTCACTTATCATCAATGGACTAACCCAATGCTTAATCACTTTAGCCTTGTTCTTCAGAGGCTAACCAGTAATTCTATGTACACTCCATGAATTCTTTCTTTGTTTGGCAAACACTATGATCCTGGTTGCTTCCAAGATCGTCGTCTTACATCTACTTGACGATTCATCGCACTTCTTGACTTTCCTTAGTCAGTTACTGAAGTCTTCTTCTGATCAACTTGTGAAAGACTTCATCTCGAATGGCTTCACAACTCAATCTGGATGCTGATTGGGTTGGTGCTTAGATCTTTCATTAGCTTTCATGTTATTCGTTGTGTGCTCTCTGGTTTCAGGTGGGATGTATCTTTGCAGCTTAGACCAGAGGCTTCATTCCTTTGGATATTCTGGGAGTGCTCATTTGTTGAGAATCGTATTTGCTCTACGATTCTGTCTTGGCATTGTGAGCATATATATTGAAGTCTTAGCTCTACACTTTACAATTCAGCTTCGGCTATGTAGAAACTATGACTCCAATGTCAGATCTTGACACTCTACGATTTTTGACTTTGTGTTCGTTGTCTTCATCCTATCTCACTCGACTATAATTTTTGCCTCTGATACGATCAGTAGACTCAATGACTCTGAGTGTAGTCTATAATTCTTGACTTGGCTTCGGCAGATGCTTGGTCGGCTCGTATACAGGCTGTGTCTATAATTTTGAACATGACTTCCTAAGCAGACTATGGCTCCGAGGAAGAGCTATTCGAGACACTACGATCCTTCTCCGTCTCTCCTGGCAGTCTACGAATTCTGAGATCTACAATCTTGCAGACTACGATTCTGCCTCGATAGCTCTCGAGTTTTCCTTGACTCTCCTAGAAGACTACGATTTCTGGTGCAGTGCCCAATGATCAGACAAGCCTATCTATTACATCATAAGTTCAACTTAACATGCTTGATTTTTCTATATTTATAGTCCTTGTACATCATTTCTTTTTAAGGACTTTACAAAGCTGTTTTGCTTATGTAGGATCAACCTAATATATTTGATCAATTCATTCTAAGTCCTTGTACATATGTTTCTATAATCTATCAAAGGACTTTATAGCTTTTATTAATACAAACATACTTTCATATTCATTCATATATGTATCATAATCAAATCATATGTAAATAGGAATATCATTCACAGGTTTATTCCTAACAATCTCCCCCTATTTGATTATGACAAAAATAATAAGTGCATATGCATGTTATGAATGAATCTTATATATAGTGAGCAGCTGTATTACTAAAACAGATAATTATGAATGTCATTTATAATGATATGGAATTTAATACGCTATGACATCTTACATCCTGGATCCAGAACATACCTAACTAGTTAGAGATGTATCTCTTTGGCTCTATGTATGTTTCCAGGATGTCTATTGATTAGCTATTCATCTGTTTGATCTTCTTGTACCTGCTCACCCTGGGATGTTGACTTCATTTCTTTTGTCTGCTCCTCTACAGATATATGCTCCTCTTCTTCTTCTGGCTCCCCCTTAGATGATGACTTAGCTATTTCTTGTGTTGTCTTCTTCTTTTCTTTCCTTCTGTTCTCTTTGCCCTTTCTTGAGTACCTCTTACTATGCCTCTTTCTATGCCTCTTTTTCTCCCCTTTTTTGTCATTAATCACTTGGGAGAGCTTCTCTATGTTGGACATAAGTTGCTATATCAGGTAGGAGGAATGACCAACTTCAATCTTGAGTTCTTGTTGGCTCAGCTCAAGTTGCACGGAGAAAGACTGATTCAGGTTGTCAATCTTGTCAGAGAGGACTTGGAGTTGTTCTTCATTTTCCTTTTGCGCTCGTAATGCATCTGCCTTCCGATCATTCATAGCCTTCAGATAGATGTGATCTCTCTCTTTGATTTTGAGAGATACATCAACCATCGTTGCTTGGAGTCTGTCTTGAACTGAGTTATCTCTGGCTATTGTCAACCTCTTTGATTCTTTATTGATTATAGATATCTTCTCAATCAGTTCATCAGAATTCTTCAATAGTTCCTGCTCCATTGGAATTTTTTTATCTGGTTGGGCAGCCTCTTATTGAACACCAGATTGGACTCTACGATTTTCATCCTTGGACAGATTTTCGAAAGTATTGAGAATTTGAAAAATCGTTGAATACCAATCGCAATTGGAGGATAAAGGAAAGTTAGATAGTTGTGCTTGGGCAGATGGAGGCTTCTTATTCTGGATTTGAACACCATCAGTGGTAGAGTGAACAGACTCTACGATCAGCTCATTGGCCATATTCCTTTTTCTATTAGAGTCCGCTCTATGATCATAAGGAATATAATGATTGTCAACATGTCAATAGACTTTGTAGTGGGGCAGGTCTTTGATCATCATGGTTACAAACTTCTTTACCCTTGGGAAGTTTTGTGACACCAGCTCCAGATTTGGAAACTGAGAGTAGCACCAGCTGAAGTAGCTCTCATCTTTATCAGTATGTGCCTTTAACCACGGAATCCATGGGAAGAACCATCTCATCAGAAGATCTTCAGAGTTATACAGTATTGTTGTGCAATCTAACTCCATATTTTTCCAATTGTAAAGCACTTCATCTGTAGTCGTTCTTACAACTCGAAGTTATTCATTTCCATGACTTATCCATCTTGCTGTTGGTTCATCAAAAACTTCCACCACTATTCTTCTGCTAATTCTAGCTGGAGAGAGAACAAGATAGTCTGTTGGTTCCTCTGATTCTCGATTTGCGAGTAACCGTAATCTTTTCCCATTTCTTCACCTTCCGAAGCTGGAATCATGTTGACTTCCTTTATCTCGATTCATCGTTGAATCGTTCTTGCTGATTTTCATTACTAGTATCATCTTCAGCATCGTCTTCATTGGATTTAGATTCATCATCACATACATTAATGACTGCAGTAGAGTGATCATTTTTCTTCTTGGGGGCAAATTTAGCAAGTAGTCTGTAGCTCTTTCTTCTCTTTGGAGGTTCAGCTATAGGAGAGTCAGACTCTTCTTTCTCTTCAGACTCTGATGCCTTTGAATCATCAGAAAAACTTCCTTGAAGTTCAGCATTGGCAGGGGCAGGTCCTTGTTCTTCCGAATCAACATCATTTGACCCATCATCTGGGCTTGTTGGAGCATTTGCATTTGGAGATGTAGTTGGGTCATCTTGTAGCTTTTCTTCATCATCAGAGTGAATACTGTGATGCCCCCAAAATAGGTATACATCACCCATCTTGAGTCGCCAAATACATGGTACAGAATACAAATACAAACTTAATTATACAAACGTCGTGTAATATACGACAAAATATAGCTGAGAGTTTAAACATGAATATTGCCTTCTAGACAATATCCACTCTCAAATAGAGCCCTCATTATATTTATTGTCACACTATTTTATAGAATAGTGAGGACTACTATAACACCATCTCGGACCATCATTCCGTTCCCCGACTAGTCCCGGCTACGTTCTCATTTCCTGAAGAGAACAATGAAAGCAAAAGGGTGAGCTCAACTAGCCCAGTAAGAAATATTATGACTAAGATAATGCAGGATAAATTAAATCATCAAATCATCAATGGTCATGACTATACGGGCCAGGGATATTCATTAAATCATCAATGGTCATGACTATACTGAATAATCCCTGGTCATAATCATTCCAAAAACTGTCCATCAATGCACTACAGGCCACTGAGGACTTTTACCACATCATTTATAATATTACGGGTCATGATTATACCGAAAGATCCTTGGTCATAATCATACTAAGTCCATCTATGCACGTAAGCCAAAGATGACTTTCATCATAATATAAGCATGAGGTTGATGACAATGACATAATTATTCAATAAAACAAGTTCAAGGATAAATTTTAAAGATTTATAATTTAATTTATCCAGAAATCAATAACGTCCAAATTGTCAACATAATAATGCTTTGTGGAGTAAAATTCAAAAATGCTCAGAAGAATATTTCCATGAAAAGATACTGGATGAAGCGCAAATATCCTGGATATTCTACTAATTTCATGGAGTATAGAAGCCAAAACTTTAACTAACTAAGTATAATAGAATATATAAAACTGCAAATGGATTTTCGCCCGCCATGCGGTAATCCAAGTAGACAGATCATTTCCATAATTTAATAAGGAATGAATACGAAGGATCATTCACCATGCATGCTGTAATCCACATAGACAAAGTTATTCCAATGAATAATAAAGAATGGAATAATGAGAAGAATTCACCGTGCATGCGATAGGCCAAATCAACCGAGTTTTTCCCAATGTAATAATAAAGAATGGAACCGGTCATGCAGAATCAGATAGACAAGATATTCCAATGTAATAATAAAGAACGAAACTAGGTCATGCGTAATCGCATGCACGAGGATGTTCCAACAGAATAATAAAGAATGGAATAACAACAGAATTCACTAGGCATGCGATAGGCCCGCAGACGCGAGTTATTCCAACAGAATAATAAAGAATGGAATAACAAAAGAATTTCACCATGTATGCGGCACTTCGCATAGACAGATTATTCCAACATAATAATAAAGAATGGAATAATAACTCTTACGAGTATTGAAAGAAAATAACTCTCTTCATGAATACGAAAGAATAATACCCCTTACCTTAGAAGAAACTGGATATTGGAATAGTGAGGTTGCAGACTTCTCTTTTTCTTTCTCTCTATAATAATTACTCTATAGCACAATGGAACTATCAATTCCAACACAATGGAACTATCAATTTCATCTTTAATCAACACGAACTTATTCATCATTAATATTATAACTCATAATATTTAACAACTAGGTCGTTCCCAGGAAAGAGGGGGCTTTCAGATAAGGATTTCTCCCATCGGTAGCGCAATTAGGTGACCAAACCTCTCCTCGATGAACTTCTAGACTTTGTCAATATTGTAAATAATAATATGAATAACTTTGTAAATCGAATTATTGATTTAAAAATATATCATATTATGCGAGATGAAACTATGACAATAATCGAATCAATAATATAAGAGATATGATCAAAGAATTATTGTAGCAATAATTGAGTATAATCGAGTGACTTCTCACGTAAAGCATCAATAATCAATACTGTATGTGCTACTATACAACCACAGCAGTATTCGTACATTTTTACTACGGGTAGTTCAATAGTTTTAACGGTAACACTTAAAATCGTTATGTTTATAAAAATAATTACGTCATTTTTTCTTATTACGAATAATACTCCGTTGTGGGGTCCACTAATGATTGTAGAAAGTCGCATTTAATATTCCCTGTTAAAGTTTAATATTCCCAGACCAATCAAATATTATACAACCACTTGCTTACTTTGCAAAATTTATAAATATTACCCACAACTATAACATTATATCAAATCCACACCATAATATTCAAAAAATATTTCGAGAAATTTAAATCTTTATTAATAAAATCTGGGGTCTCACAATCTCCCCTCCTTATGAAATTTCACCCTTGAAATTTATGTATGTACCTGGTATGCCGAAGAGGTGAGGATACCTTGAATACCTTTATCGTCGAAAACATTACACGTTGCATACGTGCATGTCCGATGTCCTCCGATTGCCTCTGAATGCACATCAGTTCCTAAAATAGCCATTTTAGGCCTTGTACCGACCTCAAATCTCAAAATATAAAGAATAAAAGTTTTAGGTCTACTCGTTATCTTTTCAAATCATCCTGAATCACCTCAATCGGAGTTTGTATGAAAACATTATGCCCAATTTACTAAAGGACATCCGGACAGATTTTGGCTTAACACTTGACCAGCGCCTAGGCGCCCAAATTTGGCCTTGGGCAAGCGCCTAGGCGCCCAAGAACAGATTCTAAGAGCCAAGCCTAGTGCCTAGGCGCTCGACCTTTGGCACTTAACTCCAATTTTCCAGATTTTGCAACTTTTGACACACATACTTTAAATCTTCATAACTTCTTCATCCGTTATCGGAATTAGTCCGTTTTTGAGGCTATGGAAAGCTTGTAACATGCTCTATAAAACCCCCATGATTTCATAAGTGTTTAGATTCATTAATTATTCCAAAATTTGGCTCCAAAGTCCCCTACGACTAAGTTTTTACTAACAACGATACGTGAAAAACGTTATGAACACGTGACATACTTGGTGGTAAAACGAGTCTATAGGCCACAGTTCCTACTCGATCGAGGATTTCAAATGGGCCAATTAAATCGAGGGTTGAGATAACGCCTTCATGTACCTTCTTCTTCACATTCATCAGATTCGGGTGTGAGCGGCTTTAACTTTATCGATTAAAGTCAATTCTACTCGTATATTCATTATCTTCACGTGGGTCCCTAGAGTCTTTAACTCTATCTTCATCATTTGTAATTTATACAAAATGGGTTTTTATGTTAAGAACATCGTACTCGTAAACGCATACGATCTTCTACTTAACGCGTCAGCTACCACGTTCTCTCTTCTACAATGATATTGAATGGTATGATCGTAATCTTCAATAGCTCGAGCCAACGTCTTTAGTGCATAATACGTTCATTCTAGGTGAAGAAATATTTAAGGGTTTTAGAAATGGGTTTTGTACTGAGGTAAATACAAAATTCGATTTCACGCTCTAGGGGTAGGCTAAGAAGTCTTCAAGAATAAGTCAGGAATTTTATTAACAATAGAAATGTCATTCAAAACTATGACTCTTATCTTAGACTTGGATAGCACATCACATTGATACCTATCAACTTGCCATCGTCATTCACAATGTCCCCTACGGATAGTCTGGCTTCGGTGCCTTCCACACAAAGAAGTCACCAGCGAAAGGCTCGGGACTCTTTACTTATGGCTTGATATGACAGTGATTAACTTTAGGGTTTGGTTGCTTGAATTCGCATAATAGGTTGGTTATGAATATGAAAGCTAACAACCTTACGAAAAGCTTGATGAGTAGTTAACCAATTAATCCCTAAAATCACATCAAATGCAAGTATTTCCAAAGAAATAAGATTGACAGGTAACGTGAAAGTGTCAATTTGAATCAACAAGATTTATAAACAGTGGAGGTAATGACAGTTTCTACTAACGAAGTTTCAACCAATAAGTCAAAGTTTAACTTCTCTAGAGTCAAATTTAAACGTTGAACGCAAGCAAGAGAGATAAAATAATTGGTAGAACCGGTATCTAATAAGGTATAGACTTCGCAAGTATTTATAATTAACTAACCTGTGCTAACTTCGTTCGGGTCACTCGTTTTTTGAGAAGTCACGAAAAACGCTATTCCTGAAACTTTCGACTTTGTTTTGTCCGTATCCGCCTTTGGTGTGAGACCCCGAATTTTATGAAATGAAAGTATTCATTTTTCTTATAATTATTCTATTTAGTAAATGGTTAAATTGATAAAAGGTTAAAGTTAAGGGTGATATGTAAAATTTTTTCAAAGTATGCAAGTTGTTATAAAATATTTGTTTGGTCGGGGAATATTCGTTCGACGGCATCATCATTGGTGGACCCCCCAATGGAAATATTGTCGTATTTAGAAAACGACACATTTATCTTTTATTAAAAATAACGACGAAAGTGTTACCGTTAAAACTGTTGAACTACCCGGTAGTAAAAGTACATTAATACACGTGGTTGCATAGTAACACACGGTATTGATTATTGATGCTTACGTAAGAAGTCACTCAGTTATACTCAATTATTGCTACAGTAATTGCTGCATCATATCTCTCATATTATTAATTCAATTATTGTCACAGTATCATCTGCATAATATTTTATATATTATTGAATCAATAATTGAGACGAAAAAGTTATTCATATTATTATTTTTAATATTGACAATGTCTAGAAGTTCTGTCAAGGCGAGGTTTGGTCACCTAATTGCGTGCCAATAAGGAGAAATCCTTATCGAAAAGCCCCCTCTTTCCTAGGAACGATCTGGTTGTTAACCATTGTGAATTATAATATTAATTATGAATAAGTCCGTGTTGATTAAAGATGAAATTGATAGTTCCATTGTGTTGTAATTATTAGTGTTAGTGAAAATTGACATTTATTTCGATAATAATTGATGTCTGGAGGTTATATTGACCAATCGGGTAATTAACCGGATAAATGAGCAATTAATTGCTATTGATTCACATGATTATAACTATTTGTTCACATGTGTGTACTATTGATTCACATTCATTTACTATTAGGGGAATTGATGCAAGATTGATAATACTTGCATGACTAAGTTAAAAATGGAGGTATAGATGAAGGTACTATACTATAATTAATTTTTTTCACATGTTTATAACTATTGAGTCACATGATTTACTATTGATTCACATGATTTACTATTAGGGGAGGTGGTGCAAGTTTGATAATACTTGCATGACTAAATTAAAAATGAAGGAAAAGATGAAGGTATTATACAGTAATATTTTGAGCCCCAAAATGTGCAATTATCAAAACTATAATTTCCTATAAATTGAAGCTCATTCTTCCTTCATTTCTCACCAATTTACTAAAGCTATAGATCAATTATTATAGAGAGCAATTATAGAGAGAAAGAAGAAGAGAAGTCTACTACTTCACTATTCCAGTATCCAGTCTTCTTCTGAGGTAAGGGATATCATTATTGTAGTAAGGGTTATTATTTCTTTCGTATTCATGAAGAGAGCTATTGTTATTCTATTCCTTATTATTATGTTGGAATAACGTATCTATGCGAAGTATCGTATACATGGTGAAATTCTTCTGTTATTCCATTCTTTATTATTCTGTTGGAATAACCTGTCTGTGCGGTCTATCGCATGCCTGGTGAATTCTGTTGTTATTCCATTCTTTATTATTACATTGGAATATCCTGTCTGTCATGCGGATTACGCATGATGACGGTTCCATTCTTTATTATTACATTGGGAATAACTTTTATGCATGCGGTCTCGCATGTATGGTGAATTCTTCTGTTATTCCATTCTTTATTATTCTGTTGGAATAACCTGTCTATGTGGATTACTGCATGCATGGTGAATGATCCTTTATATTCATTCCTTATTAAATTGTGGAAATGATTTGTCTACGTGGATTACCACATGACGGGTGAAAATCCATTTATAGTTTCGTATAATCTATTATACTCGTATGAGATATCATTTCTTTTGTGCTCGTCATGGAATATCATTTTCTTTTGAATTTTTTTTACGAGTTACTATTCACCTGGTTACTATTCACTCTAGTATTATTCACTCGGGTATTCGGGGCACTTTTCGTGTCGTAGTATAATTCACGAGTTACTATTCATGGGTTACTATTCACCCAAATTACTATTCACTCGGGTATTTGGGGTACTTTTTATGTCGGGGTACTATTCACGAGGTACTATTCCCAAAGTACTATTCATAGGATACTATTGCGGGGTACTATTTACCCGAAAAATATATTTCTTTTCTGTCCAAATTATTTTTGGTATATGAATATTATTCTTGAATTTTACTCCACAAAGCAGTATCATGTTGACAAATTTGGATATTTTTAAACACTGGATAAATTTAAAGTCTTTAATATTTATCCTTGATTTCGTTTGATTAATGCTTATATCATTGTCATCATTCTCATGCTTATATTATGATGAAAGTCATCTTTGGCTTACGTGCAAAGATGGACTGTTGATTATTGGTTTTGATTTGTATATCTTTGGCTTACGTGCAAAGATGGACCGTTGATTATTAGTTTTGGTTGTATATCTTTGGCTTACGTGCAAAGATGAACTATTGATTGATAAGTATCTTTGGTTTATGTGCATAGATGAACTGTTTATTGGTATGATTATGACCAGGGATCATTCGGTATAATCATGACCCGTAATGTTATAGATGATGTGGTAAAAGTCCTCATTGGCCCGTAGTGCATTGATGGACAATTATTGGTATGATTATAACCAGGAATTATTTGGTATAATCATGACCATTGATGATTACATGAATATCCTTGGCCATAGTGCAGGGATGATTCGATGATGTGGATTATTTATTAAGTTGATTCTCAGCGAAAAAATATTGATTATACACTTTTAATTCGTAAAAGATAGTAGATATCATGCTCTACTTGACTCTTCTAAAATATAGTTGTATGTCTTTGGCCTGTAGTGCAAAGATGAATTGTTAATGAATATCTTTGGCCGTAGTGCAAAGATGAATTTATTAGTATGATTATGAGCAGGAATTATGATTTGGTATAACCATGATTTTTGATGTTTCTGGTGAAGATAGGTGATGAAAATTATCTTCGTCCTGGGTGCGAAGAGGAATTTAGAATCACAATTATGATTATGAGTTATTCATATGATTGTGAACAGTAATCATTGATTGATGTTACAGGGATAAAACATTATTGGTGGACTTTTAACATGGAGAAGATAATAGATCTGATGGTCTATTTGACTCTTCTAATGGATTGCTCATTCCGCTGCAACTATGGTTGAAAAGTTTTATCATCTACCATATGTTCTAAATCTCTGATTTATTACTGATGAAGGCTATTGATGATGTACATTATCTTTAGTCATGATATTCTTTATTGGGCTAGTTGTGCTCACCCTTTTGCTTCACAATTCCTTTCAGGTAATAAGAGTGTATTTGGGTCGAGCGTGGGTAATGAGAAGAATAGAGCGGTGGTCTATAGTTGTTGAGGTTCTCCCTAAATAGTATGGAAATAATTTTATTGAGAACTTTAGATAAGTGTGTCGTATTGTATACGTCATTTGTTATTTAATTTTGGTGAACCGAATAGGGTGAGGTGAACCCAACTTTAGAAGGGTGTTTTGCCACTATCATACAAGATGTCTAATGACATACAACCTCGTGTTATCATAAGACAGAGTTGTGCACATCCACTTGCTGAGTATATCTACGAGCACTACCTATATAATCTTAGAGTTTGTTTGAAATATGATTCTCAATTGGAGACAATGGAGATAATTATAAGTCAAGAGAAGACTCACCATTGGAAAGAAGATGATAGCAATCTTCTTATTTTTCTTTGGGGGCGATTGGGTCAACCAAGGATAATTCCGTGGACAAATGATATCTATCATAACCTAGACACATGGCCTCCCACGTACGAAGGTTTCCTTGAGCACTTCCCAAAGATTTTAATTTCTAAAATAGTTTTTGACTGTACTTTTATGTAAAGTACCATTGTAAGGTTGTGGTCGAGGAACCATGAGAGTTACATACATTTGTATTAAAACTCACAGTTTAATTGTGGTCGTATTCTGCACAACAGTTCAACAGTTGTATAAATGAAGTTTTTAAATGATTTTTATAGTGTGATATCTGGCGACTCTAAATGAGTCGTGTGGACCTATTTTGGGGGCGTCACATTTGGTGTCACCGTCCCAGCTGGACTTGACTTTGGTGCATGACAAAATTGGGCTAGGTGACCTTCTTTTCTATAATTGTAACATGCTTTGGACTGCATCACGCAGTATGGACTGATATGTCCCTCGCCTCTGCATTTGAAGCATACAATTGGTGGTCGTTCTCCTTCCTTAAAAATGGGTGTTGGTTCTGCTGTCTTTCCATTGTTGTTGAACCTTTTCTTCTTGAAATTTCCACTCCTATTATCTTGGCCATGATTACCACCGAAGTGGTTACCATTCTTGGCATGATAATTTCCCCCATGATGGTTATCATTGTTTCGGTGGCTGTTGCCACTAGTATGATTATTATCGTGTTGTTGGTCATTGCCTTTTGGTTGTGCTGACTCATTATCGCGCTCCAATAACTGAGCCCTATTCACAACATCTGAATATAAACAAAGTTTGTGAGAAATGAGGTATTGACGTATTTCGGGTTTCAAACCTCTTAGAAACATTCGCGTTATTCGCTCCTCATTATCGACCAAATGGGATGCAAACCGGGATAACTCTGCAAATTTAGCCTCGTATTGCGACACGGTCATATTATTTTGCTCCAACTTGATGAATTCCACCTCCTTCATGTGACGAATACTTTCGGGAAAGTACTTGTCGTTGAACAACTCTTGGAACTTCTCCCAAGACATCTTGAGTGCGTTAAGTTTGGACGCGTTTCTGATTACCACCGAAGAATCGCCTCTTCACGCAACATAAAGGTGGCAAAGGGAACCTTTTTTTTCCTCGGAACATCCCAAGACATCAAATATCTTGGTAATCTGCTTTAACCACGTCTCCGCCTTAAGTGGTTCTGGCTTTCCCAAAAACTCAGGTGGTCCCAGCTCCTTGAACTGCTTTGCGGTGATCGACCGTGGGTTGCTAGTGTTTCCACCTACATTTTGAACAGGAGTCTCTCTCGCCTGATGTTGCATGAATTGCATAAAGCCTCTGAACATCTCATCGTTCATCATCTGATCGGTGTTAATATTTACATGAGGATTATTGTCTTCCTATTGCATATTATCCTGGGTATTAATCGTTGGTGACTCAACGGTCTCATGTGCTTCATTGTTGATCTCAACATTTTCAGGTGCCATTTTCACACACTATCACAAAACAAGGGTTAATTGACATATCACATATTATCCCTATACTCTGACCAACCAATTAAATACCAAATAAAATTAGGTAGGTCATACTAGCAAAGGAATTCCCAGTCTCTCCCCTCCTAGTTCTCGTCTCACATCTCAGCCATGATCATATCCCTAAGCTTTAATACCAACTGTGACGCCCCCAAAACAGGTATACACCACCCATCTTGAGTCGCCAAATACATGGTACAGAATAAAAATACAAACTTAAGTATACAAACGTCGTGTAATATACGACAAAACATAGCTAAGAGTTTAAACAGGAATATTGCCTTCTAGACAATATCCACTCTAAAATAGAGTCCTCATTACATTTATTGTTACACTATTTTATAGAATAGTGAGGACTATTATAACACCATCTCGGACCATCACTCCGTTCCCCGACTAGTCCTGGCTACGTTCTCATTTCCTGAAGAGAACAATGAAAGCAAAAGGGTGAGCTCAACTAGCCCAGTAAGAAATATTATGACTAAGATAATACAGGATAAATTATCATTAGCCTTCAAAAATGTTAAACTGATAAAATACAATAGACATCAAGTTTAACTGCAGCAGAATAAGCAATCCATTAGTAGAGTCAAGTAGAGCATGATATCTACTATCTTCTATGATTTAAAATATTTTCATCAATTTTTATTGCTGAGACTCAGCTTAATAAATAAACCACATCATCGAATCATCCCTGCACTACGGGCCAATAATATTCATTAAATCATCAATGGTCATGACTATACCAAATAATCCCTGGTCATAATCATACCAAAAACTGTCCATCAATGCACTACAGGCCATTGAGGACTTTTACCACATCATTTATAACATTATAGGTCATGATTATACCGAATGATCCCTGGTCATAATCATACCAAGTCTATCTATGCACGTAAGCCAAAGATGACTTTCATCACAATATAATCATGAGGTTGATGACAATGACATAATTATTCAGTAAAACAAGTTCAAGGATAAATTTTAAAGATTTATAATTTAATTTATCCAGAAATCAATAACGTCCAAATTGTCAACATGATACTGCTTTGTGGAGTAAAATTCAAGAATGCTCAGAAGAATATTTCCATGAAAAGATCTTTGGATGAAGCGCTTAAATATCCTGGATATTCTACTAATTTCATGGAGTATAGAAGCCAAAACTTTAACCAACTGAGTATAATAGAATATATGAAACTGCAAATGGATTTTCGCGCTGCCATGCGGTAATCCACGTAGACATATCATTTCCACAATTTAATAAGGAATGAATACGAAGGATCATTCACCATGCATGCGGTAATCCACATAGACAGGTTATTCCAGCAGAATAATCAAGAATAGAATAATAGAAGAATTCACTAGGCATGCGATAGACCGCACAAATAGGTTATTCCCAACAGAATAATAAAGAATGGAACCAGGTCATGCATAATCCGCACAGACAGGATATTCCAACAAAATAATAAAGAATGGAACCAGTCATGCGTAATACGCACGCATGCATGTGATATTCCAATGTAATAATAAAGAAGCGAAACTAGGTCATGCGTAATCGCATTGCAGACGAGGATGTTCCAGCGAGAATAATAAAGAATGGAATAACAATGAAATTCACCAAGCATGCGATAGACCGCATGCAGAAAAGTTATTCCAATGAGAATAATAAAGAATGGAATAACAGAATAATTTCACCATGTATGCGGTACTTCGCATAGACAGGTTATTCCAACATAATAATAAAGAATGGAATAATAACTCTTACGAGTATTGAAAGAAAATAACTCTCTTCATAAATACGAAAGAATAATACCCCTTACCTTAGAAGAAACTGGATAGGAAGAAATGAAGGAAGAATGAGCTTCTATTTATAGGAAAAAATAGTTTCGATAATTGCACGTTTTGGGGCTCGAAATATTACAGTACAATACCTTTAACTTTTCTTTCATTTTTAATTTAGTCATGAAAGTTTTATCAAACTTGCACCACCTCCCCTAATAGTAAATAATGTGAATCAATAGTTCAATCATGTGAATCAATAGTTATAATCATGTGAAAATACAAATTATAGTATAGTACCTCCATCTATACCTCCATTTTTAACTTAGTCATGCAAGTATTATCAATCTTGCACCAACTCCCCTAATAGTAAATGAATGTGAATCAATAGTACACACATGTGAACAAATAGTTATAATCATGTGAATCAATAACAATTAATTTCTTATTTATCCAATTAATTACCCGATTGGTCAGTATAACCTCCAGACATCAATTATTATCGAAATAAATGTCGATTTCCACTAACACTAATAATTCCAACACAATGGAACTATCAATTTCATCTTTAATCAACACGAACTTATTCGTCATTAATATTATAATTCATAATATTTAACAATCAGGTCGTTCCCAGGAAAGAGGGGCTTTTCAATAAGGATTTCTCCTTATTGGTGCGCAATTACGTGACCAAACCTCTCCTTGACAGAACTTCTAGACATTGTCAATATTGAAAATAATAATATGAATAACTTTGTTGTCTGAATTATTGATTTAATAATATATCATATTATGTAGATGATACTGTGACAATAACTGAATCAATAATATGAGAGATATGATGCAGCAATTACTGTAGCAGTAATTGAGTATAACTGAGTGACTTCTCACGTAAGCATCAATAATCAATATCGTGTGCTACTATGCAACCACATGTATTACTGTACTTTTACTATCGGGTAGTTTAACAGTTTTAACGGTAACACTTTCGCCGTTATTTTTATAAAAAATAATTCTGTCGTTTTTTTACTACGACAATACTTCCGTTGTGGGGTCCACTAATTATTGTGCCATCATACGAATATTTCCTATTAAAATGAATACTCCTTGACCAATCAAATATTATATAACCACTTGCTTAATTTGCAAAATTTGTAAATATTACCCACAACTATAACATTATATCAAATCCACACCATAATATTCAAAAAATATTTTGAGAAATTTAAATCTTTTTTTCATAAAATCTGGGGTCTCACAAATACTTTGAGAGTTAGCTATAGGACTTGCATATTCTTTTTCATCAGCAGGGTTTACATTTTCTTTCATGAATCTAGCTCCACCTTCATCGCTGGATTTGTTCTTTGGGGACTCAGTCTTGAGACCATCAGTTCCCTTCTCTTCTTCTGACTCTACGTCTTCTTCTTCATCAGATGTACTTTCTTGGGAAACTGGGGCTGGCTTGTTTACCACCCTAGCTTTCTTTCTTGATGGCCCTTGAAGTAGTCTATTGCTTCTTCTCTTTATGGTTTCTGCAGTTGAGACCTTTTCATCTTCATCCTTATCTTTGGTGGAGAGACTTCTTGGTGGGGCCTCAGTTTTCCTAACACCTTTGGATTTCTTCCTGGCTGGTATGGTTGCTGCTAGTACAGAGTCACCAGATTCAGAACTTTCCACCTCTTTTGCCTTTCTTTTCTTAGCAAAGTTCTTTCTGCTGCCCCCAGTTGTTGTTATCCTCCTATTTTCCTTTGGGTTCTTCTTTCAGTTTACGAATAGCTGAGGAGACATTACTTTATGAACATTTAGAGGCTCTCCTTCATCATCCTTGATTTTTCTTCCCAACTTCTTCTTTAGCACAATACTGAACAATCTTCCATGAAACACCTTTGTTAGGGGTTTTTCTGTAGACTTCTTCAACTCAGCCTTTTCTACCCATTTGGAGATCTGATCAAATAGGATTACTCCAAAGTTGATTTGCTTCTTCAGAACTATAGCAGACATAATTATCAACTGCAGATCAAACACAGTGTCATCTGTAGTATCTTTGCATAGTATACATTTGCCCACTATCTCAGTAAGGAACTCGAATTCCTCAAGAAACTCCTTCTTCTTCATGTCCTTTAGACTAGGGTTTCTTTGGTACCCTATAATCTCCTTTACTTGATCGGTGTCGATCTCATCAAGGTTTTTCTGTCCTAGGTCAGGAAAACCTAAGCATAGATTGATATCAGATGATTTAAGCTTTAGAGACTGACCTTTAACTTTGGTTGAAAGGGTTCCGACATTTATAGAAGCATTTGAGTAGAACTCCTTAACCAGTTCAGTATATACTCGAATGCTTGCGTCAAGACATTCAGAGAATCCAGCTTTCTTCACAAGTTCAAGAATGTCTCTGAACTTCTTTTCAGATTTCTCAAACAACTTGGTTTCGAGCTGAATGCCAGTGATTACTCGTCAATCTTCCATTTGAATGGTTCGAGGGATATGGGAATTTAATTTAGAAAGATTTATGAGAAATAGCTTATTATGATTTGGGCTCTGGAGTTTTAATTGATTTTGGCTTTGAAGAGGATTCTAGGGTTTGAAAATGGGAGGGAGAGAGTTTCGATAGTTTCCGATAACTATTTGTAGATTTTGAATTTGTCTTTATGGCAGTTCCCTCTAACTCTGCATAAGTAGTGTGTCAACCAACCATTGGTTGCACGATGTCTAGTAATGAGCTGTAACTCTCCATAACCTTTTCAGTTTTATATTCCTTTTAAGAGAATAAGCATTATTGACATGGATTTACCGTTGACCTTTTTGGTTCGTAGAGTAGCATGATAAGGTAACTTAACGATCATCCTTTGAGAGATGTTGTAGTGGATGGTTTTGATAATAATCCTTATTTTGAAACTGCATGGCTCAACCACTGATGTACTTCATGAAGCCTTGGGCACTATTCTTCAGCAGGACATCTTTCCAAACTATATTCGAACTTATCTCTCTCATAATTTGAATGGTTGAGCAATTGTCCCGTTCTTTCAAGCTTATCATGAAATAGAGTAACCTCTTGTAAAACTGCGATCATTGAGTCGGCTTCTACGATCGCTGAGGTTGCACTACGATTGTTGAGATTTCATCACGATCGTTGAGTTTTCTTCAAACTTTACTCTACGATCGTTGAATGCCTTGGTCCTTGAGATGAACTTGATCAAGCAATCCTTCTGGGTTAAGGTAGCTCAGGAAGGGCCAACCTCTTAGTGAGCTAAGGTTCAGGTTTATCCCTGAGACGCTTTCCAGATGAAATACTTTGGAAGTGATTTTCACCAATATTTCATTTAACCTTTTCTGGTGGTGAGGTTCTCTACCAACTTTAGACAATTGCATTTGTTGTAATCGTGGTGTCCTCCTGCTCTTACACTACGATCAGGTGTTTGATCATAGGTGCTCCACGATTTTGAGTTGGGTGGCTGAAAGGTTATCAGTAGTATGTTTTGAGATGTTCCTTCTGACTATGGATCTTTGTTTAGTTCATCAGCCACAAGGCTTTGAGACTCTGTAGCTGGTACACTGCTTCATAGTATATCTCAGTGATGTTGTTCCTTAACAGCTCACTGTTCCCCCATGGTTGATGATGTCTTTTCAGTGAGGTGTGATTTCCTTTTCTTCATGTGCATTAGGAGGTATCCTTGCATGTCTCTTTCTGACTGGAATCACCACTGACAATTAAATCTGTTTACATCGTAGACATGGATATCTCCAGAACTGATCATTCTACGATCACTTGACAGTACTATGAACGTAGTCTTCTTTTACAATTTGTACTTGTGGAGTTCTGCTCCCGTAATGAGTTCCTCATGTTTAATGCTCGATGATCCTTGAGCATCTAAGACCCTTTTTCATCTTTGGTTAAATGGCCTGCTTTCATATAAAGATCAACGGCCATGTGAGTTTCATTTAGATTAGCTCAGCAGGTCTTTAAGGACAAGCTTTGACATATAGGAGTTTTATCAGAATTATTTCTGAATAGTCCTAAGCCTTCTACTGGTTGAATCTTTCTTGACTGAAGTCCTTTGCTTCAGAATTCCTTAATGCGGCCAGATATACCAGGTACCTGCAGGATAGATACATTTCTATTTTTGGTACCCATAATTAAATGGGTCCTGCTAGGTTAGTTCTCTAAATCCCTATTCCTTATGTATTTGGATAATTATCATATTGATCACCAACAGTCATATTCATGCATGTAACTAATTTAGATAATACATTTTGAGATGCATGATGGTGAGTGTGTGTAAGATTTGCCATTTTAATAAAGCATTCTTTTTCTTTGATGGTTTCATCATTTGCTAGGTTATGTTCACAGGGTTTAAATATTCACAGAGTAAGAATCAACACTATTACTTATGTGTATCTCGTTTATTCATGGAGGTGATCAGTTTCTATGAATCTTCAAGATACTCTTGTAGAACTGATCATACTTTGTGTGTTATCAAACACTTAGAACATGGTTTTGTACATACATACTAACCCATCAGCAAGGATTACTCCACATTAGATTAATTTAACCTTTGATATTCTTATGACCCATTTCAGATTTCTTTCAAAATGTCATCTTCAACCTAAAACTTGGATGGAGAGAAAGTTTATAAGCATTTGAGTTTTCATCCTCAGTGTACTTTCTCTCTTCACCTTTTAGGTAGATTATGATTTCTTGAAAGAATACTGTTATAGTTCAAAAAGGGGGGTTGCAATTATGATGTACATATTTATATTAGTGAGGAACCATACCTTTTTATTGTCAGTTTCTTAACAGTCATTTATCTTAGATATACTGAGTTTAAGCATTGATGTGCATAGTTTCTCATTTGCTCCTGATAGCTGGTTGCTCTAGTTGGCCTTTAATCAATCAGTCGTGGTCTTGAAGATGCAAACAAAAAGAATATCAGCATCTTTAGTTCTTTAACATCCTTGAGTTCACAAGTTTTACATCCAGCTGCTGGTTGGACAGATACATGTTTGAGAAGTTCTTCTTTCTTCTCTGGATAAGCATTTCTTAGCTTGTGTGGCCTTTTCATATTTTTAGGCTGGTGGATGTTTGACTCTTTTCTGTTGATGTCTTTTTGAGTTTTCTATCACGGTCTTCGACTCACAAGATTCGATCATGAAAGCAAGGATTGGTCTTGTTGATATGACAATCAAGAACATGGACCAATCTGAGCATCTTCAGGTGTATATACACATTTACCTGTACATAATATTTCCAACGTGTGAGCTCATCTGCATATAACAAGTGACTTACTACTAAACTAAGTTTAAAACAATGTGTGTGCTAAGGATCAGACTCAAAGCGATTAGCTTTTGAATATAGTGTGAGAACCTGCTCTGATACCAATTGTTAGTTCCCAGAGGCACACAATAGATCTAAAGGGGGGGGGGGTTGAATAAATCCTTTTTAATTTTCAAATAATTTTCCTTTTTATTTTGTATTACTAATGAATTAGCATATGACAAACATAAGAATCTTTTCAAGCACAGCTGAATAAGTAAAAGATCCCCTTCATTGATATATTCATAATCATATATTCATTGTTCTTAGAGTTAGTTAAGTTGTAAGTAGTTAATACATACATAGCAGTTATAGAAGTTAGGTACATAATGTAAATGACATAAAATAAATGACACAAGAGATTTTAAGTGGTTCAGAGACTCAAGCTCCTAATTCACTCTTCTGCTTTCAGCTAGCAGAATTTCCACTAAGGAAGGGCAGCACCCTGAATCACTAAGATTCCTTCAAGGCCAGCAGCCTTGGAACTTCAGTTCACTAAGAACTCTTCAAGGCCAGCATCCTAGGAACTCTTCAAGCCCAGCAGGCTTGGAACTTCGTTTAGTCCCTATGGACAAGGACCCCTCAAGCCCTGGCTTCTTTTTGTTGTTGTTTGTTGTTGGTGTTGGTGTTGTTGGTGCTGAGCTGCTAAGATGTCATTAAGCTTGAACATCTTTTGGACTTAGCAACTTGGTGTAGTCCTCTTTGCATTCTACTTCGAGTCTGGACCACATCTTTTCTGGTGCAGCTGATCTTCACTCTTTTCTGCTCATCTTCATCTGATATCAGCTGTGCATCATCACCATCTGGATTTGTTAAGTCTCTGAGCTTTTGTTAGACTTAGTCAGGCACTTAGCAATCCTTAAACCCTTCTTGAATTTTTTGCAGACATGATTCTGCATCTATTCTTTTTCAGCTTTTGGTTCATGGTGATCTATAGAGTGGCCCTCTTGATCTTCTTTGTACTCTGCCACTTTTCTGAATGTTATTTCCTTGGTCTTCTTGGCTCTCAGCTTAGCTTCCATCTTCAGTGGCATTCTCATCTTTGTTGAGTGAAGATTTAGTCTGATTAAATCCTTCTACAAAGCAGCTTCACTTCCACCTATGTAGTCTCACTGTCATTGCGACTTGATCTGTTAATCTTTTCATGGAACTCGTAGAGTCAACAATAGCATTCAACAACACAACGATTCTGCAACATAACAATCTTCAGCTTTTTTTCTTGATCTTTAAAGCTCATTCTGATTTATACTCTTTGCCAATCTTTCCGTTGGAATGTAGCCATTGAAAGCTATTCAAATTGCTTCACAGATCTCGAGTTGTTTGGTGTAGACTGCAGATGTGACATGACATGACTTTCTGACACTGTAGTCTACTGTTTCACCTACCTCATCAGAGATGTCACTTTGATGTCTCGAGCAGGTCGACGACTTTATTTCCCCCTTCTGATTTCTAGATCAGAGGTTGTCCTTTTGCTTCGATGCTCTCAATAAGCTCTTGTCCGGATACCAACCTTCAGATTGAACCGTTGTCAATGCTTCAATCTTCAGGTGACCAAACTCTACGATTCTGATGCACATCTTTTTGGACTTGATCGTAGTGTCTTGTTAACTGATGCTTATTGACATGTAGAGTCAACACTCCAATCTTTGAAGGATGTTCATTAGATCTTCAATGTAGAACACCTCTTCCTTCTCTCGTGCAGCGCCTCGACTGCTCTTAGATACTGATGGCTTGACTCTTTGTTTTGGTCCCTTCTGAAAAACAAGACACTTCAGATTTATGGCGTGTCCAGCTCGCTTTCTCCTTGTGATCTCCCGTTTACTTATCATCAATGGACTGACCCAATGCTTAATCACTTTAGCCTTGTTCTTCAGAGGCTAACCAGTAATTCTGTGTACACTCCATCAGTTCTTTCTTTGTTTGGCAAATACTACGATCCTGGTTGCTTCTAAGATCGTCGTCTTCCGCATCTACTTGCGATTCATCGCACTTGGTCGACTTTCCTTAGTCAGTTACTAAAGTCTTCTTCTTTTCAACTTGTGGAAGACCTCATCTCGAATGGCTTTACAACTCAATCTAGATGATGATTGGTTTGGTGCTTAGATCTTTTGTTAGCTTTCATGTTATTCGTTGTGTGCTCTCTGGTATCAAGTGGGATGTATCTTTGCAGCTTAGACAAGAGGCTTCATTCGTTTGGATATTCTGGGAGTGCTTATTTGTTGAGAATCGTATTTGCTCTACGATTCTTTCGTGGTGTTGTGAGCATATATGTTGAAGTCTTAGCTCTACACTTTACGATTCAGCTTCGCTGTAAAGACACTACGACTCCGAGGTTAGATTTTGATACTCTACGATTTCTGACTTTGTGTTCGTTGTCTTCATCTAATCTTGCTCGACTACGATTTCTGCCTCTAATACGATCAGTAGACTCAATGACTCTAAGTGTAGTCTACAATTCTTGACTTGGCTTCGGCAGATGCTTGGTCGGCTCGTATGCAAGCTGTCTCTATAATTCTGAGCATGACTTTCTCAGCAGACTATGGCTCTGAGTAAGTGCTACTCGACACACTACGATCCTTCTTTATCTCTCCTGGCAGTCTACGAACTCCGAGATCTACTATCTTGCAGACTATGATTCTGCTCGATAGCTCTAGAGTTTTTCTTGACTCTCCTAGCAGACTCGATTTTTCAGTGCGAGTGCGGGTTGGAGATGATCGAGACAAGCCTATCTATTACATCATAAGATCAACCTAACATGTTTGATCTTTCTATATTTATAGTCCTTGTACATCATTTCTTTTTAAGGACTTTACAAAGCTGTTTTGCTTATGTAGGATTAACATAACATATTTGATCAAATCATTCTAAGTCCTTGTACATATGTTTCAATAATCTATCAAAGGACTTTACAACTTTTCTTAATGCAAGCATACTTGCATATTCATTCATATATATTGTGACGCCCCCAAAATAGGTATACATCACCCATCTTGAGTCGCCAAATACATGGTACAAAATTCAAATACAACTTAATTATACAATAGTCGTGTGAAATACGACAAAACATAATCTAAGAGTTTTAATAAGAATATTGTCATCTAGACAATATCCACACTCAATGGAGTCCTCATTACATTTATTGTCACACTATTTAATGAGAATAGTGAGGACTACTAATGCTATCATCCGGACCGTCACTCCTGCTCCCCGACTACTTCCTATTCGTTCTCATTTTACGAAGAGAAAAAGTGAAAGAAAGGATGAGCTCAACTAGCCCAAGAAGAAATATTATGACTAAGATAATGCGTAATAAATTATCATTAGCCTTCAACAATGTTAAACCGATAAAATACAATACATCATCAAGTTTAACGGCGTGAATAAGAAATCCATTTAAGAGTCAAGTAGAGAGGCGATATCTACTATCTTCTATGATTTAAAATGTTTTCATCAATTTTTATCATTTGAGACTCAAATTTTAATAAATAAACCACATCATCGAATCATCCCCGCGCACTACGGCCAAGGATATTCATTAAATCATCAATGGTCATGACTATACAAGAATAATCCCCGGTCATAATCATACCAAAAAGCGCCCATCAATACACTACAAAGCATCGTGGACTTTTACCACATTATTTATAACATTACAGTCATGATTATACCGAATAATCACGGTCATAATCATACCAAGTCCATCTATGCACGTAAGCCAAAGATGACTTTCATCACAATATAAGCATGAGGATGATGACAATGACATAATAATTCAATAAAACAAGTTCAAGAATAAATTTTAAAGATTTATAAGTTAATTTATCTTGAAATCAATTACGTCAAATTGTCAACATGATCATCGCTTTGTGGAGTAAAATTCAAGAATGCTCGAGAAGAATATTTCCATGAAAAGATCTAGGATGAAGCGCAAATATCCGAGGATATTCTACTAATTTCATGGAATATAGAAGCCAAAACTTTAACCAAATGAGTAACATAGAATATATGAAAGCGCAAATAGATTTTCACCGTCATGCGGTAATCCACGTGAGATGATCATTTCCACAATTTAATAAGGAATAAATACGAAGGATCATTCACCATGCATGTGATAATCCACATGTATGCAGTTATTCCAATGTAATAATAAAGAATGGAACCGTGTCATGCGTAATCCGCATGCATGTGATATTCCAAATGTAATAATAAAGAATAGAATAATGAAGAATTCACCGTGCATGCGATGATAAGCATACGAGATAGGTTATTCCAATGTAATAATAAAGAATAGAACCGAGTCTAAGCGTAATCGCATTACATACATGATATTCCAATGTAATAATAAAGAATGGAATAACAAGGAATTCACCATGCATGCGATAGAGCGCATGCAGACGAGTTATTCCAGCGTAATAATAAAAGAACGGAACCGAGTCTAAGCGTAATCCGCATGCATGAGGATATTCCAAATGAATAATAAAGAATGGAATAACAAAGAATTCACCATGCATGCGATAGGCAAGACAGATGGTTATTCCAATAGAATAATAAAGAATGGAACCAGGTCTAGCGTAATCGCATAAAAGCAGGATATTCCAATAGAATAATAAAGAATGGAATAATAGAAGAATTTCACCATGTATGCAGACTCAGCATAAGACCTAAGTTATTCCAATATAATAATAAAGAATGGAATAACAGAAGCTCTCTTCATGAATATGAAAGAAATAATACCCATTACTATAATAATAATAATATCCCTTACCTTAGAAGGAACTAGATATTGGAATAGTGAGGTACCAGACTTCTCTTCTTCTTTCTCTCTATAATTTCTCTCTATAATAATTGCTCTAAAGCTTTAGTGAATTGGTGAGAAATGAAGGAAGAATGAGCTTCTATTTATAGGAAAATATAGTTTCGATAATTGCACGTTTTGGGACTCGAAATATTACAGTACAATACCTCCAACTTTTCTTTCATTTTTAATTTAGTCCTGCAAGTATTATCAAACTTTTACCACCTCCCCTAATAGTAAATAATGTGAATCAATAGTTCAATCATGTGATTCAATAGTTATAATCATGTGAAAATACTGAATAACAAGATAAGACCTCCATCTATACCTCCATCTTTAACTTAGTCATGCAAGTATTATCAATCTTGCACCAACTCCCCTAATAGTACATGAATGTGAATCAATAGTACACATATGTGAACAAATAGTTATAATCATGTGAATTAGTAGCAATTAATTGCTCATTTATCTGATTAATTACCCGATTTATCAATATAACCCCCAGACATCAATTATTATCGAAATACATGTCGATTTTTACTAACACTAATAATTCCAATACAATGGAACTATCAATTTCATCTTTAATCAACACAAACTTATTCATCAATAATATTATAACTCACAATATTTAACAACTAGGTCATTCCCAGGAAAGAGGGGGCTTTCTGATAAGGATTTCTCCTTATTGGCGCGCAATTAGATGACCAAACCTCTCCTTGACAGAACTTCTAGACATTGTAAATATTGCAATTTAATAATATGAATAACTTTGTCATCTCAATTATTGATTTAATAATGTATCATATTATACAGATGATACTGTGACAATAATCGAATCAATAATATAAGAGATATGATGCAGCAATTACTGTAGCAATAATTGAGTATAACTAAGTGACTTCTCACGTAAGCATCAATAATCAATACCGTGTCCTACTATGAAACCACCCGTATTAGTGTACTTTTACTACCGAGTAGTTCAACAGTTTTAACGGTAACACTTTCGCCGTTATTTTTATAAAATGATAATTCTGTCGTTTTCTAACTACGACAATACTTTCGTTGTGAGGTCCACCAATGATTGTGTCGTCGTACGGATATTTCCCGACAAAAAGAATATTCCCCGGCCAATCGAATATTATATAACCACTTGCTTACTTTGCAAAATTTGTAAATATTACCCACAACTATAACATTATATCAAATTCACACCATAATATTCAAAAAAAATATTTTGAGAAATTTAAATATTTATTCATAAAATCTGGGGTCTCACATATATCATAATCAAATCATATGTAAATAGAAATATCATTCACATATTTATTCCTAACATATACTTTGTAACAATCTTATTCATTTATTAATAAAAAGTATTAATTTATTAACGGCTTTTAATTATCTACATGATGTTATTTTATAATATGTGATAAACCCATAGTTTTAAGCAATACTTTTAGAATAATGATGATGATCATTCTAATAAGATCTAAATTCTTAGAAAGCTTAAAACTAAAATAGTTCCCAATCATTAGATTACTAAATTGGGGATTAGTGAATCTAGATAGATTGGTACATACGTTGCTTGCTCATTGGATGAGGATGATTGATCTCATGATCATTTGTGTGGAGACACTAAAGCAAGTATGTAGGTGCTTACTAGAGAATAAGTTCACTGAACGTGTGTAACGCCCAACAAAATCGGATTTTTATGACAATTAAATTTTTATTTGATTATGTAAATTAAATGAATTTAATTGATTTATTATGTGAGTAAGCTATGTGAAGGTCGTTCTATGACCTAGAATGTGCTAATGTGGTTAGTAATCTGGCTATGTGCTAGAATTAATTGTTTAGAATTTCCAAGACAAAAATAAATATTTTCTGAGAAATTCCCGTAAAAACACTATTCATCCGTTTCTATTCAGGGAATTATTTTGAAATTTCGAGAAACGCGTAATGATAGAATATCGAGATAAGATGAAATATCTAATAATATTTCATTTATGGCAAACAAAGTTTTCACCTACGGACTTAAAACCTAAGGCTTGAGTATATTGATATCCGAGAAGAAAATAAAATGCGTAGAAGAATTGCCTTATAGTTAAAGTGAGTGTTATACAAATATGGTTCTAATTAGTATCTATGTGTAATACGATGGGTAAATACGAAGAACAATACGATTATCGTACGAGTATTATACGAAGAGAATACGTGAATTGTACGTATAGGATACGATTCATAGTATAGAATTAAGTTAAGACTTAATGTTAATTCTTTTGGGTTGGATTATAATTAGTCCAATTAATTGAATGAGCAAGCCCAAGGGATTAGTTGGTTAAGCCCAATTCAAGGCCCAATATTAGATTGGTTAGGCCCAATGCATGAAAACCGAACCATAGATCGAACATGTGGGTCACCGAATGGGTAAAACCCATGGGGCAACCCATGGGGATAACCCATGGGCAAGGGTGGGCCGGCCCTTGGTGTACAAGCCAAGCTTAATGCTTGGTCACCAAGCATTTTACTTGGTGACCAAGTGTGAATAGTAAGGAGGTGGGTTGTTTATTGTCTAGATTGCCCTCCATTTCATTTTCTATAAATAGGAAGCTAGGTTTGGTCATTTGAGAGTTTTTTAATTGCCCAACTTAGATTATTTGAGAGAGAAAGAGAGCTAGACTCACAAATCATTCACTTTGGAAGCTTTGACTTAGAGTTTTCCAAGAGATTTCATAAGAGTTCTTGAGGTAATACTCCTTGTTTCTCATTTTCATCTCTTTTGATTTTCTTTTATCATGAAGAATCATAAATAGGTGGTATGTGTCTTATATAGTGGTTTAAAGATGACTTAATATAGATTCAATCTCTATAAGTCATGAGATCATAAGAATTATGAGGTTCGATATAGTTTTAAATCATAAAAATATTGATTGTTTAGATCAATTGTTGATAAACGATTGAACTCCATCAATACGTTATATATGCATCTTGTTTGGTTAGGATGTAGATATGAAATCCATGGAGTATTCCATATGATTTGGCCTAGAGAACGTTAGTAACGAAGTTATGACGAATTTCACGAAAATAGACGTTAAACGTCGAAAACGTTAAAATTTTCGGATTGGAGGTCAAAAGTTGCCGTGACACTTGAAAACGTTGTTTTTCAATGTCAACATGTGAGATAGAGTATTTAAGAGTTGTGGGTTCAATAATCGTCAGATTTCGCCTTAAAATGAAGAAAACGAGCATTGAACGCTCATTAACGTTTACGAACGCTTAGAAAATGAACTCAATAGTGAATTTTGAATTAACGGATTCGAAAGTGTCGAATTCTTATATAAATGCGTAGAGTATGTCATTTATGACGTGTAGGCTTTTGAACGGACCAAATCAGGCTTATAACGAAGAAGTTATGGCTCCGGGAATTTCACAAAATGAATATTCTTTGATAAAAATGAATATTTTATAACCACTTGCTTATTTAAAATATTTGCGCATTTTACCCATAACTTACCAAATTAATCAAATCAACCCTTACTATTTCAAAATAATAAATAGAGGAAATTTGATTTTATTTATAATAAGTTGGGGTCTTACAATATCTTTCTATATAGAAATGTTAACGCTATCCTATGCCAAGTAATTGGTACGGATGTGAAGGTAAGGTTTGTCTATGAACAAACAAAAGTATTTTTCATCGATTATTCGATGGGCACGCGAGTTTGCCAAATGTTAAACGTAAATACGTTTAACGAATGAGTGTTGATCAAAATAGAGTACTATAGGTCGATCACCTAGAAGTGCTCGTAAGTAATGCGGATGTACAACCTTAAGGTTGTGATATCCTTTTCAAGTATGAAAATGTAAAGTTACTATTCATGGTCTATCGACCCGGTTGTAATTTCTAATCTACTCTATACTTTGGGAATTGATGATATGAAATGTTAAAGTATTATTGTTTCATAATACTTCATAACTATTTGTTCAGTTATGTAGGAATTGTCATATAATTCACGAATGTGGTATTATCGTTATCCTTTGTTAAAACTTCTTTGAGCTTGTTATGCTCACTTCTTGCGTGAATTATATGATTGCGATTAAGGATGAACGTACTGAGAATGCTAAGAGAGATAAGGGCAAAGCTAAGATGGATGCCTAGACATCGTGTAATAGATTAGTATGTTTGTATGTATTATACATTATGAAAAACGAACGATGTAATCGGTGTATGAACCTGGGAAGGATTATACTTTGATTGTAATAAGAAGATAGTAATTACATTCATTTTGTTGTATTTCAATGGAATGATTGTATAGTTATGAGTACAGTGTAGCACCATATGTCAGGTTGGAAGATACCCGAATTTGGGGGCGTCACAGGTTGGTATCAAAGCATTAGGTTATAAAACTTAAGGGGGGAAGAACTTTAGGCTAATAACCTCGTAAGGAAGGTAAAGTCCGAAGAATGAAATTCAAGTATATGGAATTATTAAGGTATTGAGATAACTCAGTATCGAAAGAATTTAAAAGATGGAAATTAATCTTAAATACTATTGTGTATTATGTACTAATCAACTTGTTATGTGCTATTGTAGATGTCAATCGATAAAATGATGTATAGAGACATTCACGTTGTGAGTGAAGAGTCAGTGAACCAAGTTGAAATTGTATTAATGCCAGTGGTGGAGGTACCGTTAGTTGTACTAGAAGACTCAGACATTGAGGAGTACATCTCTGAGGAGGAATACTCTGAGGAGACGATGGGATTAGCATCATATCTTAATGAGATGCTTGATGTGGAGGAGGAAATGGAGGTAACATCGATTAACATGGTGGTGCCTACTCAGGAGCCAACACCTCCGGATGCAATGAGATCATTGTATCTGGCTGTGTTGGATAGGAATGTGTAACTGCGCATTGTAGTGCAGACACAGAATGAGGAAATAACCGCCCTATATGAGGCGAAGAAATTTGCAGAGGCGGATTTTGAGTCAGAGCACGACGAGAAAGTGCTTATGACAGATAAGGCACGTGACTATAAGGAAAAGACCTTAGAGCTTCGAAAGAAACTGGTTGAGAAAGACCAGAAGATAACTAGGATGTCATACATCCACGAATGTGCTTCTGAGGATTTCAAGCTAAAAATTGCTTGTTATTCTATTGAGTCAAGGCAGACTCGACATACCATAAGTCGAGATATTGTGTCGATACTGGCAAACCAGAAATATGAGAATGTCGTTCGACAGTGTTAGTAGATCGTTAGATCTTTTTGTAAAGAAGTAGTGACGTAAAGCCCTCTTTTGTATAAGTAAAGGGTAGTCTTTTTGTAAATCCCAATTTTTATAGAAGGCAATCGTGGGATAGTATGTAATAGCTTTTGGCTAAGGGAACATGATGTAAATAGTTTTGACTATGAAAGCATATTAATATAATAAAGTTTTTATTTAATGTGCTTATTGTGGTATGAGTGGTTGTTGTTGTTTGAGAATGATAACCAAGTAGTTAAATAGATAATAACAAAACTTTATTTGTTTAATCAAAATTATGCCGCCAAGAAGGAGACAACGAAACCAAGAGGCCGAGTCTCATAATGAGAATCTGGGGGGTCCTAATAACCCTATGCAAGAGTTCATTAATTTATTAACGGCTGCATTTAACCAAGTTGGGGGTGGGATTCCTGTAGCTCCTGGGGTAGTAAGAACAACTACCTTTAAGGAATTTAAGAGTGTGGGTCCTCCTGAGCTTCGAGGAACGACGGACCCACTAGAAGCCTAGACATGGGTAAAAGAGATTGAAAAGGCATTTGTGATAACAAACATAGGTGAGGCATAGAAGACTTCTTTTGCGACTTACATGATGAAGGGGGAAGCCAACTACTGGTGGGAGGCTCACCAGGGTGGGGCTAGAACCGAAGCTGTTACGTGGGAACAGTTTAAGAAGGTCTTCTTCGAGAACTATTTCCCTACTAGCATTCAGGATAGGATGGAGATTAAGTTCCTAGAACTTAAGCAGGGGGATATGACAGTTCCCCAGTATGCCGCCAAATTTAATGAATTGGCGAGGTTTTCTCCACACCAGGTGGATATGGAAGGGAGAAAGGCGCGCAGGTTTGAGCAGGGCTTGAAACCCTGGCTCTATAGTAGAATATCGGTTTTTCTGAGTGCTTCCTACGGGACCATTCTGGAAAAGGAGATAATAGCAGAAGGTGTTGGTGAGGCATTGTCTTAGTACCACAAAGAGCGAAAGAACAAGTGTAAGTTAGAGGGAGTGAGTAAGGCTGAAGTTGCCAGCAGAAGCGGCAACATGCCTAAGAGGAAGAGCTTCAACCCTGGGAATACTGGGGTAAAGCAAGGAGATCCTAAGCGGAGAGCGGAGGCATGCAAGACATGCGGAAAGACTCACATGGGAGTCTTTTTAAAGGGGAAATCAGTCTGCTACAACTATGGGCAGGAGGGGCATTTGTCACCCAATTGTCCTAACCCTAAGAAAAACCAGGGGTGTTTTGTCTGTGGGTCATTGAACCATATGGCAAGGAATTGCCCGAAGAAGGGTTTAGAGGGAAATAAGGGTTCTGGTAGTGGTAAGTTAGCCATTACTGGACCAACATCATCAGTGGGTAGACCCTCAGCTCGTACGTTTAATATGACTGTCCAAGATGCGGTTGCATCAACGGATGTGGTAGCAGGTATCATTCTGGTCAATAAGATAAATGCTTATGTGTTATTTGAATTGGGTGCTACTTGTTCTTTTATAGCATGTGAATTTGCTAAGCGATTAGGTTTAATACCTAAAAAGTTACCAATACCTTTAGACGTTAAGGTAGCTAACGAAGAGATATTTCCCATTGAACATATTCATAAGGATTGTTGCGTAGATATTAGAGGGAATAAGTTGTCGGTAGATTTGATACCGATAAGGTTAAAAGTATTCGATGTAATTCTTGGGATGGATTAGTTGGTTAACCATAAGGCGATAATAGATTGCCATAGGAAAAGTGTAAACCTTCGGCTTTCTAAGAAAACCAAGGTGGTGTTCTTCGGTAGTAAATCACCGAGACGCTCTTGTTGTCTGTCGATAACACAAGCTAGGAAGATGTTGAGAAAAGGGTGTGTAGGTTATCTGTGCCATGTTGTGGATACCTAAAGAGTGGGAACATCCTTGGACCAGATACCTATTGTAAGAGTTTGTGGATGTTTTTTTGGAGGAGTTACCAGGTATTCCACCGGACAGGGAGGTTGAGTTTGTAATTGATATACACGGAACGGAAGCGGCACGATTTCAAGGGCACCATATCGAATGGCGCCAGTTGAGATGAAGGAGTTAATGGTTCAGTTGCAAGAACTATTAGATAGAAAATACATTCAACCGAATGTGTTGTTTATCAAGAAGAAGGATGGGTCGTTAAGACTTTGTATCGACTATCGAGAGTTGAACAAGTTAACGATTAAGAATAAATACACGTTGCCCAGGATCGATGATCTATTTGATCAGTTGAAAGGGGCAAAGTATTTTTCTAAGATAGATTTGCGCACGGGGTATCATCAGTTAAAAGTGAGGAAGGAGGATGTGTAACGACCCCAAAATTCATACAACTCAATTCTCGACTTCGGTCGTTAATAATATAATCAACCTCTAATTTTACATCATTAAACGACAATATAACCATTGAAATTTGCGGAATAATTAAAATTTTCTATTACAATTAAAACTTTCTATTACAAACTATTCTCGTTCCCAGAACTTTTAACCTTTACATCTAAATATCTCAGAATCATTTTTAACACTACAATAGTTTACATTGCAAAATAATATTACAATTCAATATTAATACATTATTCGGAACCTTGAACATAGTTCAAATAATAATAATAACACAACTAAAGTGTATAACTCTTCAAGTATCACATCTGATTCATGTCTTTCAAGTAACACATAACTTTACCTTGAACCTTGAACTTACAAAAGTGGTTATTTGCAAGGTTGAGCTCGACAGCCCAGCAAAATCTAATAGTTTTCATGCATCACATAGAACATAGTAACATGCTCAACATATAACATACATGCTACAGTTCATATAACAAGTATAAAGATTGAGTCCTTACTCAATCAGCATGCTTTAATCAATCAACATAGTTATAAGTTGACTTTAAAATTTCACACTTTTAACATATATACAACACCTCATGCTCTTTGCAATAAATATTTAAAACAGTTAATCATCAAGTTCACATAGCAAATAGGAACTGAAAGACTTGCCTTGATCGTTGTTTACCAATAACAGTTTAACAGCTTATGGTAATTTGTACTGCACGTACCCTACACAATTATATAATCATTCACATCAACTATTAGTCACATAGCAACGCATAGTAGTTGTAATGTAAACTTTAATCTACATCCTATAACCCTTCCTATTAATCAATACACAATGTTCAATTTGATTGTGTTAACTTTCAACTTATATCTTTCATATTTGAAGTTCATTCAAGTGTTTAAGTCTAACTAGGACTACTTATTGGTTTTATATTAACCCTATTAAATATCTTATAATATTCATTTCATTTGATTTAAAACACTTTTTATGTTCATTAACACTTATCACGGCGTTTCGACATTTATTCGTCACACGCCCAATTTATCTCTCTTGTGTGTGTTTAGTATGCGTATTCAACTTATCTAATATATCATTTATAAATGTTAAGCATCATTATATTTACTAATATTCATGTTTTATAACTTAAGACAACATCTTTAATCGTCAAGAGCACTACACTTGCATGTGTGCATGCCCGACGCCCTCTAATTGCCTCCCATTACGTAACAGTCACAAAGATGACTATTTGTACCCTTTCTAACGACCTCAAATTGAAACACTTAAAGAACAAAAGTTGTAGGTCTATTCGTCCACGTTCCGGATCATCTTGAATCACCTCAATCAGAGTTCGTATGAAAACGTTATGGTTGTTTTACCAAAACAGGTCAAATCAGTCATTGCAGAACACACACACCCCGTCGGTGCGGGGGTTATGCCCTAAAAATAGCCCGCCGGGGAGGGCATACCTGTTGCGAACTCGAATTTTGTTCTCTGTTATGAACTATCATGCCAAATATTCCTTCTAACCTTCATAACTTGAGTTATATACATCTAAATTAGTCCGTTTTCATGGGTTCGTGACTCATAAAGCTACAACATACCAATTACCCATCAACTAACATAAACATTAAATAACCCAAATATGGATTTACAACTCATGTTCATACTAATTGTTCATGTTTGACAAATTTAGCGAATTCATTCACTACGAATTCGTTTCTCAATCAAATTGGTTCGTTCAAGTTTCGTTCTTTTCATTTTTCAACGTACTAACAACATTTATTATCAAATTCAGATTATAAACATGATCTAACCATCAATTTAAGCCTCAAAATAGACCGAAATACATATACTAAGCCATAAACCAAATTTCTTCATCTAACACTTGTTTCCACGAATTTGATTACATGAAAACCTGTTATAGATTACGTATAACAAATTATACATACTAATTAACATATATGATCAATCTCTTAACAATCTAACCATAGTAATCCAACTTTTCAAAGAAAACTCAAGAAGTATAATACAAACAACTCAAAATTAGATTATTACATTTGATTAGCTATAAAATTTCGAACAATCTTCTTGTTTCTTCCTTCCATAACCCTCACAAATTCATTCTCTCAATTTACAAAGAACTTCTTCTCTTCCTCTCTTCCTCTCTTCTTTCTTCCTTCTGTTCTTTCTTAGGCTTAAGACAACTTAAAACTAAAACAGACGCTAACATAAAAAAATAAACTGACGTATAATAATAAGGCTACTAAATACCTATCAGTTATTTTTTATTTTAAACTTAAAAACCATAAGACCTTGTTTGGCAAAACCTATTAAAATAATGTCTTAATCATTCCTTAAGCGTTATTTGGCAAAACAAGATTAAAATAAGAATTTAAAAAAAAACTCTAAGGCTTTGTTTGGTAAAACCAAATTAAAACTCTTTTAATCTATTTTCATAAGTCATATTTATTGTCACACTTTATTTAAATAAATTCCCATACTCAGATTAAATTAAATCCAATAACAATTTATTAAATCCATTTACCACATAAACAAATACAATAAAATTATAATTTTTATTATAATTATAATTTTATTTAATAAATTAACACATCACTTTAATTATAAAAATCAAATTGAATAACATTATAACAAACCATATAATCCTTAATAACTCTCTAATTTAGTTATTGAGTTAAATTAGAGTATTATCTCATAAATTTAATTCATCACTCTTTATCTTAATTAAGTTAATTTCTATAACTCATTTAATTATTTACTTACTAATAAATAATCCAACAAATATCTACTAAACAACAAACACATTAATTAAAAATATTTATTTAATTCAATAAATATTTGAAATTATAAATAAAATTCTGGATTGTTACAGGATGTACCTAAGACGGCGTTCAGAACTCGTTATGATCATTACGAGTTTCTGGTAATGTCGTTTGGGTTGACTAATGCGCCAGCCGCATTTATGGATATGATGAACAGAGTGTTCAAACAGTATTTGGACAAGTTCGTCGTAGTGTTCATTGATGATATTCTAGTCTATTCTAAGACGTCAGAAGATCATGCTGAACATTTAAGGATAGTGTTGGAAACACTAAGAAAGGAAAGGTTGTATGCGAAATTCACAAAGTGTGAATTTTTGGCTTCGAGCTTGAAAGTGCGATTTCTAGGACATGTTATTGATAAAGATGGCATTTTCGTAGATCCAGCAAAAGTAGAAGCAGTTAATGAGTGGGAGCAACCAAAAACGCCAACCAAGGTTCGGAGTTTTCTTGGTTTAGTGGGATATTATAGAAGGTTCATTCCGAACTTTTCTAAAATAGCTACTCCGTTGACAAATCTGACAAGAAAGTCGGTGAAATATGTGTGGACTAAAAAATGTGAGAACAGTTTTCAGGAGTTGAAGAAGAGGTTAAGTGAGGCACCTGTATTGTCCTTACCAGACGATACAGGGAATTTTGTAGTGTATAGCATAGCTTCGCATAAAGGACTGGGTTGTGTGCTCATGCAGCATGGCAAAGTCATTGTGTATGCGTTATGACAATTGAAGGATTATGAGAAGGTTTATCCTACTCATGATCTGGAATTGGCAGCTGTAGTTTTTGCCTTGAAGATATAGATGCATTATCTATATGGTGAGAGGTGTGAGATATACACGGACCACAAAAGTCTAAAATATATCTTCACACAGAAGGAGTTGAACATGAGACAAAGAAGGTGGTTAGAGCTGATAAAAGATTATGATTGTGATATTTTATATCATCCGGGAAAAGCAAATGTAGTAGCCGATACGCTAAGTAGGAAGGGTAGAGAGAAACTATCAATGTTAACAACTCAGAATGAGTTGGTAACCGCGATGAAAAGAATGGAGCTAGAAGTTAAGTTACCGGAGGAAGCGGTGGAAATTTATTTTCCATGAAAACCCAACCGACCATACCGAACGGGTTAGGGGAGTATAATTGAGTAACGAGGAATGCGAGCAGATAAAGAAGAAGATAGAAGATGAAGAGAAGACTAAGTATAACCTCGATAAGGAGGGATTACTTCGTTTTGAAGAAAGGATTTGGGTTCTGAATAATTCCAAATTAAAGGAGGAAATAATGATAGAGGCTCATAGTTCGAGGTACTCAATACATCCCGGTAGTACGAAGATGTATCAAGACCTTCATCAGAACTTTTGGTGGCAGAATATGAAAAGGGAGATAGCAGAATATGTTAGTAGGTACTTAATTTGTCAAAAGGTTAAGGCTGAACACCAACAACCGAGCGGGTTGTTGCAACCATTAGAAATTCGAGAGTGGAAATGGGAGCATATCACAATGGACTTTGTGGTGGGACTTCCAACAATAAGAAAAGGATACGATGCTATTTGGGTAATAGTGGATCGATTGACGAAATCGGCTCATTTTCTACCAATTGGAGTTAGGTATAACCTAAACCAGTTAGCTAAGCTGTATGTCAAGGAAATTATTTTCAGACATGGAGTACCTGTATTGATTGTGTCAGATCGTGATCCACGATTCACATCGAACTTTTGGAGGAGTTTGCAAGAGCAAATGGGAATGCAGTTAAGATTGAGTACGGCGTATCATCCTCAGATGGATGGTCAGAGTGAAAGGACAATTCAAATGCTTGAAGATATGTTAAGATCTTGCGTTATGGATTTCAAAGGCAGTTGGGACGAATATCTACTGTTGGTGGAATTTTCGTACAACAATAGTTTTCACGCTAGTATAGGCATGCCGCGCCACACGAAGCATTGTATGGAAGGAAGTCTTAGAACTCCATTATGTTGGGATGAGGTGGGTGAACATTGGATGTTGGGACCTGAGATGGTACAGCAAACGGCGGACATGGTGAAGTTAATACGTGCTCGATTAGTTCTTTGCTCAAGATAAGGCGGAAGAAGTATGCGAGATCCTCACAGAGAAAGAGAGAATTCGATGTAGGATCTTTTGTCTTCCGAAAGTATCGCCTTGGAAGGGAAGATATGTTTTGGAAAGAAAGGAAGTTAAGTCCAAGGTTTGTAAGACCTTTTGAGATTTTAAGAAGGGTAGAGAGGTGGCTTATGAAGTAGCCTTACCTCCGAAATGGAACGCATTCATAATGTGTTTCGTGTAATCCGTGTTAAATCCCTTATAAACCGGACTATAAACACGTAATAGAGTATGAATCTATTCAGATAGAGAAAAACTTATCCTACGAGGAACTTCTAGTTCAAATTATTGATAGGAAGGAACAAATATTAAGAAATAAGGTAATACCTTCAGTGAAGGTGTTATGGAGAAACCACAATGCTGACGAAGCAACGCGAGAGCTCAAGAGTAAAATGAAGGAAGATTTTCCTCATTTGTTCATGTAATTATAAGCTAAGATTCTGGGGACAGAATCCTTCTAAGGGGGAGAGAATGTAATGCCCGAGAAAATTGGATTTTTATAACAATTAAATTTTTATTTGATTATGTTAATTAAATGAATTTAATTGATTTATTATGTGAGTAAGCTATGTGAAGGTTGTTCTATGACCTAGAATGTGCTAATGTGGTTAGTAATCTGGCTATATGCTAGAATTAATTGTTTAGAATTTCCAAGACGAAAATAAATATTTTTCGAGAAATTCCCGTAAAAAAACTATTCATCCGTTTCTGTTCGGGGAATTATTTTGAAATTCCGAGAAATGCGTAATGATAGAATATCGAGATAAGATGAAATATCTAATAGTATTTTATTTATGGAAATGAAGTTTTCGCCTGCGGACTTAAAACCTAAGGGTTGAGTATATTGGTTTCCGAGAAGGAAATAAAATGCGTAGAAGAATTGTGTTATAGTTAAAATGAGTGTGATACAAATATGGTACTAATTAGTATCTATGTGTTACGATGGGTAAATACGAAGTACAATACGATTATTGTACGAGTATTATACGAAGAGAATACGTGAATTATACATATAGGATACGATTCGTAGTATAGAATTAAGTTAAGACTTAATGTTAATTCTTTTGGGTTGGATAATAATTAGTCCAATTAATTGAATGAGCAAGCCCAAGGGATTAGTTGGTTAAACCCAATTCAAGGCCCAATATTAGATTGGTTAAGCCCAATGCATGAAAACCGAACCGTGGATCGAACAGGTGGGTTATCGAATGGGTAAAACCCATGGGGCAACCCATGGGGATAACCCATGGGCAAGGGTGGGCCGGCCCTTGGTGTACAAGCCAAGCTTAATGCTTGGTCACCAAGCATCTTACTTGGTGACCAAGTGTGAATAGTAAGGAGGTGGGTTGTTTATTGTCTAGATTGCCCTCCATTTCATTTTATATAAATAGGAAGCTAGGTTTGGTCATTTGAGAGTTTTTCAATTGCCCAACCTAGATTATTTGAGAGAGAAAGAGAGCTAGACTCACAAATCATTCACTTTGGAAGCTTTGACTTAGAGTTTTCCAAGAGATTTCATAAGAGTTCTTGAGGTAATACTCCTTGTTTCTCATTTTCATCTCTTTTGATTTTCTTTTATCATGGAGAATCATAAATAGGTGGTATGTGTCTTGTATAGTGGTTTAAAGATGAATTAATATAGATTCAATCTCTATAAGTCATGAGATCATAAGAATTATGAGGTTCGATATAGTTTTAAATCATGAAAATATTGATTGTTGAGATCGATTGTTGATAAACGATTGAACTTCATCAATACGTTATATATGCATCTTGTTTGGTTATGATGTAGATATGAAATCCATGGAGTATTCCATGTGATTTGGCCTAGAGAACGTTAGCAACGAAGTTATAACGAATTTCACGGAAATAGACGTTAAACGTCGAAAACGTTGAAATTTTTGGATTGGAGGTTGAAAGTTGTCGTCAGACTTGAAAATGTTGTTTTTCAATGTCAACATGTGAGATATGGTATTTAAGAGTTGTGGATTTGAGAATCGTCGGATTCCGACTTACAATGAAGAAAACGAGCCTTAAACGCTCATTAACATTTACGAACGCTTAGAAAATGACCTCAATAGTGAGTTTTGAATTAACGGATTTAAAAGTGTCGAATTCTTATATGAACGCATAGAGTATGTCATTTATGACGTGTAGGCTTTTTAACGGACCAAATCAGGCTTATAACGAAGAAGTTATGGCTCCAGGAATTTCACAAAATTTTCAAACTGTTGGAATTATCTGCATCGAGGTCCGCTCGCTCATGGCGCCAGACGTAGTGTTAAATGTCGTCTTAAAGTAAGCGTCCGACGCGATAATGTTAACCTTACGCTAAATGGCACCGCAGCAGCCATCGGTAGAAACAAAGTCTCGCCATACACGAGACCAAAACTCAGACATCGCTAATCGGCGCCGCATGATGCCGTCTAGTACTAAGAAGCCCACGTCGCGGCGCGAGTGTAGGGCTTTTGATAAAGAACTTAGGTTTTGAACTTCAATTGTTCATAGATCTATAAGGGTAATGTTTTTACACTTCATAAGTGTATTAAAACTATTCCTATACTACCTATACTAAGGTATATGGTATTGAACTTAGGAATTTGATGTATGTTAATAAGTTTTGAATGATGAACAAAGTCGGTACTTTATCAACGATGTTCGAGTTCAATTAATAACGTTAGTTGGTTAATAAGCTGGGATGAAGGGTAGTAAGTCGAGTTGACTTTATTATTGATATTAAGTTAACAAAGACATAGAAGAGAAAGAAGTTGGTAGAAATAATGTGAATAATTGTTTGATAGCTAATTACAATGTGCTATATGAATATATCATGTAGATTCTGTAAAGGCTGTGGTCAGTCGATTAAGTTATTTGAAGACGCTGAAAGGCAAGTTTTCTTAACGCTTGTCTAACCTTCAAGTTAGTCAAGTTTTTATGTGATTCATTGTCTTTGAATTGCATTTAATTGGTTTTAAAGAAAGGGTCAATGCCAGATTTAACGGCTAGACTACTCGTAGTGTATAGATTGATTGATATTCATATTCTGTTGACGCCCCCAAAATAGGTATACATCACCCATTTTGAGTAAATCAATAACATGGGTACGTAAATAACTACAACTTTATTAATACAACATGAAAGCGTGAGTTTAAATACAAATATTGTAAATCTAGACAATATTCACACCTAAATAAGTCCTCATTACAATTATTGGTACATTATTTTACAAAAATGGTGAGGACTACTAAAATAACTTTCTAGAATCATCATTCCACACCCTGACTAGAACTCGTTACATTCTCGCCTCCTGAGAAAAAAAATAGAACAAAAAGGAAAAGGGTGAGCTCAACTAGCCCAGTAAAGAATATTATGACTAAGATAATATAGAACAAATTATCGTTAGTCTTTAACAGGGAAAAATCTGATAAAATACAATAGATAACATGTTTCAGATCAATATTCACAGCGGAAATAATAATTCATAGAAGAGTTACGTAGAGAATGAAATCTAATTTTATCTATGAATTTAAAAGTCCATCATCAATATGTTATCCCTGTAACATCAATCAATATTCATCTTGAATCAAATATTCATCTTTGCACTACAGGCCAAAGATATTCATCAAAATTTCATTCATCTTTGCACTACATGTCAAATATGTTCAGTAATACCATCATTTAGGACTGAGGATGATGAAAAATATTTGAAAGAAAATGAATCCAGTGAAACAAAAGAGAAAATATTAAGGATTCGTACTTTAAACAGTCCAAGTTCAAAAATACTTTATTAATAATCATAGTGAAGTAAAATTCAAGAATGATCAAAACATGGATACAATCAAAGCTAGTATCCATAATAGATATTTTGGATAAAAAACGAAAATTTAATTTTTCTGTGAATAGTGTCGTATTCGTGAATAGTGACATATACATGAATAGTGTCGTATACGTGAATAGTAACCCCGACACTAAAACACATGAATTTCACAAGAAAAATTTTACCAATATTCTGGCATAATGATATTAGAAGAAATAATATCATTTTAAAAAAAATAATATCTCTTACCTTGAAAAGACTGTACTTCTAGCTGGAATACCGGATATAGTGCTGAAGAGAACTTGCACCGTATAGCAACACTCAAAGTATCAAAATACTCACAAGAATATGCTCAATAATATAGAGAGAGAAAACTTCAGTTTCTGGTGTGATTTTCAATTCTAACCTAAGCACTCTATTTATAGGAAAATGCTTAGAACACCAAAGCAGAAAATTTAATATAATATTAATATTATTTTTCTAAAACTCCCTACGCACACCAATTGAGTCCAACATCAGCTACACATGTAGCCCACCTCTCAAAAACGTTTTTCTCACATAAATCATTTAAAACTCCAAAAAAATCAAAACCAATTAATCCGAAACTTCAATAATTCACAATAAATAGCTCTTTTATCAGAAAAATTCGAACCACATATCCTTTCTATAGAAAATTCCATTCTCTACAACTTTGTAAGTTTAAGTTTTTCCAAATTCCAAGCAAAAGTTGACCGAAATCCACAAACGGACGATTTTACGGGCTATAAACCAATTTCAGTCAAGAAATGGGGTCTACCGACATGTTTAACATGTTTTAAACATTAATTGTAATAAAAATACTCCTCCTCCTTATATACTCATATATCCCACATTCATTGTAAAAATATCACCATTATTATATTATTAAAATATAATAATATATTTAAATGAATTATTTATCAGAAAAGATAAAATAACAATTTTTCAACAATTGTCACATTAAAATTTTCTCCATCTATATCCACATAAAATGAATATTTTTCTTATCATATAAATCAATAATTAATTATTCATAAATAATATTACGAGAATCACAATCATCGACAACCAGTGCGGTTCCCAAGAAAGAGGGGCTTTCAATAAGGATTTCTCCTCATCTTTGCGCAATTAGGTGACCAAACCTCTCCTCAGATGAACTTTCTTGACATTGTCAATAATGTTATCTAATAATATTATTCAAATAATATGAATTATTGATCCGATAATGAAAATATTGTGTAGTGACAATTATTGAAACAACAATAATATAAAATATCAATGTAGCAATTATTGAATCAATAAAATAAAATATTGAGCAAGAACTCACCGTAACAATTATTGAGTAATGCCTTCCTACGTAAGAATAAATAATTGGTGCAATAACATTGTGCATCGTGTTTTAACCACTTAGGGTATTCCAACAAAAGATAATACTGTGAATAACTACTATTTATTATTTATAAACAACCTATACTTATCATTTTCTTCATCCAATCGCTTTTCGTTATGGGGCCCACACAAGGTTGAGCCGTCGTACGAATATTTCCCGACAGTAAGAATATTCCACGACCAAACGAATATTCTCTAATAAAAATGAATATTTTATAACCACTTGCATATTTAAAATATTTGCGCATTTTACCCATAACTAACCACATTAATCAAATCAACCCTTCTATTTCAAAATAATAAATAGAGGAAATTTGATTTTATTTATAATAAGTTGGGGTCTTACAATATCTTTCTATATAGAAATGTTAACGCTATCCTATGCCAAGTAATTGGTACGGATGTGAAGGTAAGGTTTGTCTGTGAACAAACAAAAGTATTTTCATCGATTATTCGATGGGCACGTGAGTTTGCCAAATGTTAAACGTAAATACGTTTAACGAATGAGTGTTGATCAACATAGAGTACTATAGGCTGATCACCTAGAAGTGCTCGTAAGTAATGCGGATGTACTGACCTTTTAAGGTTGTGATATCCTTTTCAAGTATGAAAACAGAAAGTTATCGTTCATGGTCTCATCAATCTGGTTGTAATTCCTAATCTACTCTATACTTTGGGAATTGATGATATGAAATGTTAAAGTATTATTGTTTCATAATACTTCATAACTATTTGTTCAGTTATGTAGGAATTTTCATATAATTCACGAATGTGGTATTACTGTTATCCTTTGTTAAAACTTGCTGAGCTTGTTATGCTCACTTCTTGCGTGAATTATATATAGTGCGATTAAGGATGAACGATCGAGAATGCTAAAGAGATAAGGGCAAAGCTAAGATGGATGCCTAGACATCGTGTAATAGATTAGTATGTTTGTATGTATTATACATTATGAACAACGAACGATGTAATCAGTTTATGAACCTGGAAAGGATTATACTTTGATTGTAATAAGAAGATAGTAATTACATTCATTTTATTGTATTTCAATGGAATGATTGTATAGTTATGAGTACAGTGTAGCACCATATGTCGGGTTGGAAGATACCCGAATTAGGGGGCGTCACAACGTGGCTCGCTAAGGAATACCTAATGGAGTTTTACTTGCCTGTCAATAGGAATTCCTGTAGTGATAGTAGTACAAGTGATCCTTGGACTTGAGATCATCATAGTATCTTGTATATTATGAATTAGACTTTGACTTATTTCTTAAGACCCTTAGGGTATATCAAAGGGTATGCTTGGGTATAATAAGTCATACAAGGAGATAATGTATGATCAATAAAGAATCTATTGCTTCTAGTAAAAGAAGAGAAATGTCCTATGTGATTCGATAAATGACAACCCAGTAGTCCTTGGCCAAGGCAAAATAAAATAAGAAAGGAGTTTCTAATTTATATTATTTGGAGTTGTGCATTTAAGAGTCGAAATACATATAATTAAATAAATTAAGATTTGACAGTAATTCCATGTCTTATATTTAATTGGGACATTGTATGGTGGAATGATTGAATTGTACGATAACTATTTACTCAAAGGTTCTTTTATGATTAATGTTGAAATCTATCTTATCTGGAAAGTCGTTAATCGCTAGGGAGACTTATCCCTATTGTAGAATAGATATTATTTATTTAAATGAATTAATAGTTTAATTTATTTATTTAAATAAGATTAAAATTGTTCTAATTGATTTATTCACAACCGGTTTAATATGGAGAACCTAAAGGATCACACCATAAAACGAAGAATAATTTTTTAAAAGTTAATGGCATAATCGTAATAATAAGTTAAGTATATTATTAATATTATTATTATTTAATTCCTAAAGAAGTTTGGGAATTAATTAATAAAAGTACTCTCATATATCCTAATAAGATTAGGATGCTAATTAATTAAAAGAGTTTAATTAATTATTCCTTATAAGATTGGGAGCCTAATTAATTAAAGGAGTTTAATTAATTAAAATAAAACGCAATTCCTTAATTGTTAATGAGGGTTGCCCACATCTATAAATAAGAGGAGTCTTATTATGGGTGAGGATTGTGACAACCCGAATTTTTTATAAGTTATTAAAATAAAAATTTAATAATTAAAATTCTTATTACGATGTGATTAATGTAATAATCCAGAATTTTAATTGTAATTATAAATATTTATTGAATTATATAAATATTTAATGGATGTGTTTATTGTTGAATAAATATTTGTTTGTTGTTGAATAAATATTTGTTTAATTTGATTTGATTTGGTTAATTGTTTGTTTAATAAATAATTAATGGGTTAAGGAAATTAATTGTTATGAGATAATATTCTAATTTAATTTAATAATTAAGTTAGAGAGTTTATAATGATTAAATGATTTATTCAATAAATTTTTAATAGAATTAAATAAATTAAGTATGAAAATTTAATTAAATAAAGTGTGATAAATAACTATATTATAAAGGAGTTATTAAAATAAATTAAAGGAGTTTAATTTAGTTTTCCCAAACAAGGCTTAAATATATTAAGTCTTTAATTTTTAAAGAGTTTTGCCAAACGGAGCCTTATGGCTTTTGGTTTTATTTTGAATTTTGAATTATAATAAACTAAATAAATAAAATATAAATAATATATAATAATTTTTGGTAACCGCTGATTTAATAAGGTCATTAGTAAGACGTCGGGTTTAGATGTTTTAAAAATGTGTGCGTTGCCTTTGTTTTATTTCACGTAAAAGAGTTTTGGGTCTGATATTGGCTTAAAAGAAAAGAAAACAAAGATTACAGAGAAAAGAATTTGAAAGAGTTTGAGAGAGAAAAGGCTGGGATTTCAAAGCAAGTTCTGAGTGTTCAAGCGATTTTCAGTGAAAGGATTTTCAAAGCAACAAGAGGTATTTTTCATAATCATAACACTATATATGTTTTACGTTCTCTGTGTTCTTGATTGTAATATAAAGTTTTTACAAAACTTTCTATAAACCATGTTTTTACAATTGATTATGAAATTATGCGTATTTGTAATGGTAATTGTTATAACTAGCATATATATATATATATATATATATATAAGTATATATATGTGATTGTATACTAAATTACATATGCAAGAAAGAAATTGGTTTTACAGTGATTACATGTATATGAACATGTTTTGTAGGATAACAAAATTAGGTATGCTAATTGTGAAATTGAACCTTGTGTTTGTTAATTGGGTAAGGACTTAATGAGAACGTATTTCAAAGGAATGAATTCATTGGATAATAGTGGTTTACAGTGTTAAACCTTGTAAAACAACGTCAACAATGGAGTTGGGTTTTAAACTATGGTTTCAAGGATTTAAATTTTCTAAAATTATTGTTTAATTGCTTTAAATTGGTATATATATGATAAGTAAATGTTTATGAGTAATATATATAAGTTTTACATCTTAATTTAGATGTTAGCAGTAGTAATTAGTCCAGAATTTAGTTATTCTGTTCTTCGTGATTGGGTTCTGTAAGTTTTGGCACCCCAGCGCCAAAATCTGCACCCCAACTGTGCTTTTCGCGCCTCAGCGCCAAAAATAGCCCAAAACTTCATGCCCCAGCGCAAATGCCTGATTTAGATCTCACGCCCCAGCGCTGGAACAGTAGTCTGGGTCAGGCAGTTTTGACCTCCTATAGTAAAATAGCCATATATTTTTCATACGAACTCCAATTGAACTGATTCAAGATGATCCGGAACGAGGACGAATAGACCTACAACTTTCGTTCTTTAAGTTTTTCAATTTGAGGTCGGAAACAGGGGTCAAAATGGTCAGTTGTGGGACTGATATGTATTAGGAGGCAATCGGAGGGCGTCGGGAATGCACATATGCAAATGTAGTGCTCCTGACGATAAAAGATGTTGTCCTAAGTTATAAAACATGAGTATTAGTAAATATAATGATGCTTAACATTAAAAAATGATGTATTAGATAAGTTGTATAAGCATACTAAGCACACAAAAGAGAGGCGAATCGAGCGTGTTACGAATGAACGTCGAAACGCCGTGCCAAATATTAATGAACTTAAAAAGTGTTTCAAGTCAATTGAAATGAATATTATAAGATATGGAATGGATTTAATATAAAACCAATAAGTAGTCCTAGCAAGACTTAAGCACTTGAATGAACTTCGAGTTTGACTAAGAAGAAATATAATGAGTTATAAGTCTAAAGTTAACACAATCAAATTGAACATTGTGTATTGATTAATAGGAAGAGTTATAGGATGTAGATTAAAATTTACATTACAACTACTATGCATTTCTATGTGACTAATAGTTGATGTGAATGATTATATAATTGTGTAGGGCACGTGAAGTACAGATAACTGTAAGTTGTTAAAGTGTTATTGGTAAACAACGATCAAGGCAAGTCTTTCAGTTCCTATTTGCTACGTGAACTTGATGATTAACTATTTTAAATCTTTATTGCAAGAGCATGATGCGTTATATATATATATATATATATATATATATATATATATAAAGTAAGAAATGTTAAAGTCAATTTATAACTATGTTGATTGATTAAAGCATGCTGATTGAGTAAGGACTCAATCTTTATACCTGTTATATGAACTGTAGCATGTATGTTATATGTTGAGCATGTTATTATGTGTTATGTGATGCATGAAAACTGTTAGATTTTGTTGGGCTGTCGAGCTCAACCTTGCAAATAACCATTTTTGCAGGTTCAAGATTCAAGGTAAAGTTATGTGTTATTTGAAAGACATAAATCAGATGTGATACTTGAAGATTTATACACTTTGGTTGTGTTATTATTATTTGAACCATGTTTAAGGTTTCGAATAATGTATTAATGTCAAATTGTAGTATTATTTTGCGATGTAAACTGTTGTAGTATTAAAATGATTCTGAGATATTTAGATGTAAAGGTTGAAAGTTTTGGGAACGAGGATAGTTTGTAATAGAAAGTTTTAATTATTCTGCAAATTTCAATGGTTGTATTATCGTTTAATGATGTAAAATTAGAGGTTGCATGTATTATTAACGACCGAAGTCGAGAATTAAATTGTATGAATTTTGGGGTCGTTACAGTTGGTATCAAAGCTGATAGGTTAGAAACCTTATATATGAGTACCTTAGGCTATAACCTTAGAGAAGAGAGGTTAAGATAATGAACGAATAAGCTCAAATAGAGTTTGAAAAATAAGAAGTAATTTAAGAAATATATATGGAAGGGATTAAAACATGTCCGAGTGGATTCAAAGAAGAATCTCGCAGAGTTATAAGGAATATGAATGTGGGATTACCCAACTCCAATAATAAGGATGTAAGGTGATAATAAATAGATAATGTCTGTAAGAAGAGAATGATAAAGAAGTTAAGAATAAAAAAAAAGTTGTATTTAAGTCACGTTGGATGATTGTATATATTTGTACATATAGTTTGGTAGAATCTGTTAGTCACCATATTTGAGTGTTATTGGAATAATCAAACACATAAAATTGGATTGTAGGAGGGAATTTAAAATAACAGTGATATGTTCATATGATATGGCATTAGAAAGTACGAAATTTGATGCTCTATACTTGTTATAATCTGTAAATTGATGTTAAATTATGTTAGTATGTTAAGAAATGAAAACATCGTAGTTTAAATCGTGTTAATTGGTTAAGAAACGAAGCCGTGGCAATCGATTTCGCTAAATGTGTTAAAATATGAAAATAAAGTATGAACATGTGTTTTGGGTCAAATTTTAGGTTGGTTAATGTTTTTATACATTTATAAAATTCTAGTACGTTGTAGTTCTATGAATTACGAATCCATAGAATCGAAAACGGACCAATTTGGATGTGTATAACTCAAGTTATGAAGATTGGTAAGAGAAAAAGGGTCAAAATCGCAAGAAACGGTAGCTTCAAGAGTTTTCTAGTCCTGCTTACTGCTCATGACCTAAGAATTATTTGCGTGCAGTATCTAAGTCATTTGGGGCGAGTTGCACTATGCCCAAGGCTTAATTAGCAATTGCCACGCCCAAAAGTGTGTAAGTGTGATCTGCTTTGACTATTTTAGTAAAATAGGCATAAATTTTTCATGCTGAACTCCGATTTAGGTGATTCAACATGATTCCAAACGAGGAAAAATAGACCTACAACTTTTATTCTTTAAGGTTTTCAATTTGAGGTCGATAATGAGAGTCAAAATGGTCATCTTTGTGATTGATGCGTATTCGGAGGAATCGAGAGGCGTCGGTCATGTACATACACAAGTATAGTGATGTCGACGCTAATAGATGTTGTTCTAAGTTATAGAATATGAATATTATGAAGCATAAGGATGCTTAACATTAATAAATGATATATTAGATAAGTTGAATACGCATACTAAGCACACGCAAGAGAGACAAATTGAGCGTGTGACGAATAAACGTCGAAACACCATGATAAGTGATAATGAACGTAAAAAGTGTTTTAAATCAAATGAAATGAATATAATAAGATATTGAATAGTGTTATATAAAACCAATAAGTAGTCCTAGCAAGACTTAAACACTTCAATGAACTTCAAATATGAAATACACTGAGATATAAGTTGAAAGTTAACACAATAAAATTGAACATTGTGTATATATAATAGGAAGGGTTATGAGATGTAGAGTAAAGTTTACATTACAACTACTATGCGTTGCTATGTGACTAATAGTTGATGTGCATAGTTATATAATTGTGTAGGGCACGTGAAGTGAAGATAACTATAAGTTGTTAAACTGTTATTGGTAAACAACGATCAAGGCAAGTCTTTCAGTTCCTATTTGCTATGTGAATTTGATTGATTTAAATCTTTATTGCAAAGAGCATGATGTGTTATATATATGTTGAATGTATGAAATATTAAAGTCAACTTATGACTACGTTTATTGAGTAAAGCATGTTGATTGAGTAAGGAACTCAATCTTTATACATCTTTATACTTGTTATATGAACTGTAACATGTATGTTATGTTAGTCCAATGATTATGAGATATATGTTGAGCATGCTATTATGTGTTATGTGATGCATGAAAACTGTTAGATTTTGAATAGTTGTTGAGCTCAACCTTGCAAATAACCACTTTTGCAGGTTTAAGATTCAAGGTAAAGTTATGTGTTACTTGAAAGACATGTATTAGATGTGATACTTGAAAATTTATACACTTTGGTTGTGTTATTATTATTTCAACCATGTTTAAGGTTTCGAATAATGTATTAATGTTGAATTGTAATATTATTTTGCAATGTAAAATATTGTAGTATTAAAAATGATTCTGAGATATTTAGATGTAAAGGTTGAAAGTTCTGGGAACAAGAATAGTTTGTAATAGAAAATTTTAATTGTAATAGAAAATTTTAATTATTCCGCAAATTTCAATGGTTGTATTATGGTTTAATGATGTAAAAATTTGAGGTTGAATGTATTATTAACGACCGAAGTCGATAATTAAATTGTATGAATTTTGGGGTCGTTACAGTTGGTATCAAAGCTGTAGGTTATAAACCTTAGGTAGGAGTTCCGTAGGCTATAACCTTAGAGAATGAAGATGATGACAATGAAAGAATTCGCTCAAATAGAGTTTGAACAATAAGAAATAGTTTAAGAAATTTATAAAGGAGAGATTAAAACATGTGTGAGAGAATTCAAAGAAGAATCTCGCAAAGCTATAAGGAATATGAAAGTGGGGTTACCCAACTCCAATAATAAGGATGTAAGGTGATGATAAATAGACAATGTCTATAAGAAGAAAATGATAAAGAAGTTAAGAATAAAAAAAAAAAGTTGTATTTAAGCATGGTACAGTTGTACTCTTTAATAGTTGATGTATAGTATCTGGGCTAAACGATTCCTTCATAGAGGGGAGGTATATACGAACTAGCAACTCGAAACCTAGTTTGTTGGTTGTTTGTGGGAAACCACTCAGCGTACCATATTGAAACTATTAGAGACTCGATGTGTACCACGTATAGAAAATGGATACGTATGATGAAATGTTGAGCAATGTGAATGAAGTTAGAAATTCTTAAAGGAAGAATTGTTATATAAACAAGAAAATTCAAAGAAGAATCTTGAAGTGAAAAAAAAATGGGAGTTACCTAACTCCAATACTCAAGAAAACGAAGAATGTCGTAATGATGAAAAAGGAAAGAAAAGGGATCGTAAAACAAAACGATCACGAGTTAAGAAAAGACTTTTAAGGGAGATGATTATAGAATAAGATCACGACGTGATCTGTTTAAGTTATAAAAGAAAGATAGTCTGTAATGTTTGAATAATTATAGTTTGATGCTATGAAGATAATATATTATGATATAGTACGAAATAAACTCACGAGGAGTTATAGATAATGTGATACGAGGAATTCGTATCGAGCAAAAAGTAAGTTTAGAGTAAGATAGAGTTAGGTGGGAGTTCAATTGAGGACTCATGTGATGGCTGAGTTGTACAAATCCTTGTATGGGCGAGGGTTTTGTGCTTGCACTCAGTTTATCACATTGATAATCATTAGAATATTGGTGTCGCGCTATCGATGTATATGTGGCAAAAAAGTGATTCTTTTCTCATGTGTATGTTTGATAGTTAAAAACTATTTAGATTAGTCAGATATTATTAGGATTATGTGCGGTTCTTAAAACTAATGCATATGGTAAGTTCGTGACTCACAATAATATGGTATGTTTTGAACCCCTTAGCGAATGGACGCTTATGGTCTAACTAGGATAAGTTCTTAAACTCATATTATTGTGGCAAGTTCCTGAATTTCCAATGTGCGGTAAGTTTGATGAACTATACTGGGGTTTAGATAAGTTATGAATGAAGAATTGAGAATTGTGGGAATATATAGAATTATTATGCAATGGATTAGTATAGAAAGTGGAGACATAGGTTTTCCAAATCTTCTAGCTTTGCTAGATTTTAAAATTTATTGACTTCGTGCCAATGGTTATACTTTTGATTTCTGAAAAATGTTGGGTCACACTAGTGAACCAAAGAATTTTTTTTAAATAGTGCTATTATTCTCATATCTATGCTGTTTGTTTCGGCTAGATAAAAAAAAATAATTTTAAAATTTTCAAAATATATTTTAACTATATGTATCGGGTGATATGATAAATGATGGAGTCATCAATGAAATGGAACATGGTGTTGGATGTGATCATACGATCGTCAGCCCACTATGGAGATATGTAGTATGACAACGTCATAATCATGACTCTATAAAAAGATTTTTGAGATTTCTTTAAGATATGAGAATATATATATATATATATATATATATATATATATATATATGTATATATATTTTGATTAATGTCTGAATTGTTATAGAAGTCTATGTTATTTGATTCAGCTAGACGAATATTGAAAGATATTCATAAAATTCAAGCGTTTCTTGAGAAGTTATACCAAACCAAATTGTTTTGATGCGGATTCAGATATTGAAAAGCTGAGATGAACAACCCTATAAAAGGGGACATGTTATCGGAGACAATGGTTCTGAAAGTAACGCATATAGTCGTTACGATGTTAAGATGTAATACGTTGTGCATGACGTAGGGGTACGATAGACTGATCACTTAGAGTACTTGCAGAGAGTGTTTTTCAGTCTGTGTGATTGCTAAACATTCTGTTAAAGATGGTTTATGGTGGTGAAACACTGTTAAACCTGGAGAAGAGTTCAAGGTCCGTATAGTCTTATGACTGTTAAAGGTTCAAGTCAAGATACTTGATAACCTAGGGACGTAGTTCAAGGTCTTATGACCCCTCAGTATGATTTGGAATCTTTTAAATTCATGTTATTCATATCGCTTCCCAATTATTGAGCAATTGTGGAAGATTCTTATTATTCTGAAAGGTGAAAGTGGGAAGGATGAGAAAAATTAAGTAAAACATAATAATTTCAAGAAAGAAATGAAATTCCAGAAGAAGAGAAAATGTGAAACTCTTAGAAGAGGAAGAGGTGAGGAATATGGTGATCTTAGAAAGATCCTTCGAGAAAGAATTTGGTTGCAGAACCTAATGAATAAATAGATATTGACATAAAATCTATTTTGATAAATGAAATGAATGAGTGTTAGTAAGTCAAAAATTTTGAGGACGAAATTCTTAGAAGAAGGGGTGAATGTAATGTCCCGAGAGTTTGAGAATATAGTATATGATAATGATCCTTAGAGAAAGATAATGAACGGGTCAAAGAATATGTAATACTCAAACATAATCGAGTCTAAGTAAATGTTATGAAATAAAACTTACAAGAATTTATTATGAATAATGGTGGGAGTAAGAAATATAAAACCTATATTAAGGTAATGTGATGAAGTTATTCAACGATAAATTTTGAAAAGAGATTTGGTGAAAACCGAGTAAAGGAGGTTTCGTTGATTCCGAGGACGGAATCCTTATAAGAGGGGAAAGATTTGACAACCCGAATTTTTATAAATTATTAAAATAAGAATTTAATAATTAAAATTCTTATATGAGATGTTTTGAGTTTGAGTATGTATATATATATATCGTGCTATATATATGTTGAAATATATGATATCGGTGTGAAGAGAAATATATATTTATATTGGGAAAGTGAGGTTTAATAGTTAAGTTAACTATTAAAGAAATTAAATGAATTTTGTAATTAATTTTAAATATTTATTAAATTAAATAAATATTTTAATTTATTTATTTATTGAGATAAATAAATAGTTGATGAATTATGGTGCATTAATTTAGTAACTAAATTGATTAATGTAAATTAAATTGAATAATGTTAATTTTATTTGAAGGATTTAATTTAAGGAAATAATTAAATTAAATCAATTGCTTAATATTTAAGAAAATAATTAAATTAAATAAAATGTTTTTTTGATCTAATTTAATAATTAAATTAGATATGTAAAGATTTATTAAGTATGTTACAATGGGATTTATAATTATTATAATTATAATTGCAAGTTATTTAAATGTTACATGTGTGACAAGTGAAACTATATAATAAAAGTATTATAAAAATAATCTAGTTTGGCGGGTTTGTGGTAGCCAAACAAGGCCCTGTGGCCTTTGGCTTATTCAACTGACGCCTTTATGTTATTTTCTAACAGAAGAGTAAGTGGGGGAGTGCCAGTTTATTTCTTCGCGTCTTATTTTCTAAGGCCAAAATAGCAGAGGGTTAGAGAGAGATTGGTAGTGAAGAGAGAAAAACACAAAGAGAATTGCTAAGAGATTGAGGGTTTTGTTGTGAAAGAAATTGAAGCCACTATATATCAATTACTTCAATAAACAAGGATTAAGGTATATCGTAGTTCTAATTTTTATGTTTGAGTTCTTTGTAAAAATTTTCTATAAACTATTAAGTCACGTTGGATGATTGTATATATGTGTACATATAGTTTGGTAGAATCTGTTAGTCACCATATTTGAGTGTTATTGGAATAATCAAACACATAAAATTGGATTGTAGGAGGAATTTAAAATAAGCGTTGATATGTTCATATGATATGGCATTAGAAAGTACGAAATTTGATGCTCTATACTTGTTATAATCTGTAAATTGATGTTGGATTATGTTAGTATGTTAAGAAACAAAAATGGCGTAGTTTAAATCGTGTTAATTGGTTAAGAAACGAAGCCGTGGCGATCAAATTCGCTAAATGTGTTAAAACATGAAAATAAAGTATGAACATGTGTTTTGGGTCAAATTTTAGGTTGGTTAATGTTTTTATAAATTGTTAGAATTCTACTAAGTTGTAGTTCTATGAATTACGAATCCATAGAATCGAAAATGGACTAATTTGGATGTGTATAAATCAAGTTATGAAGATTGGTAGGAGAAAAAGGGTCAAAAATCGCGAAGAAAACGGAGCTTTGTGTCCGTTTACGCTTAGCGCTAATTGTATGCCTATGTGCCCTAAGTCATTTGGGGTGAGTTTTAAGTCATTTGGGGCGTAGTTGCACTATGCCCAAGGCTTAATCTTAATGCTGATTTGCCCAAAGTGTGTCAAAGTGTGACTATTTTGACTGTTTTAGTAAAATAGGCATAACTTTTTCATACAAACTCTGATTTAGGTGATTCAAGATGATCCGAAACGAGGAAGAATAGACCTACAACTTTTATTCTTTAATGTTTTCAATTTGAGGTAGGGAACAGTAGTCAAAATGGTCATCTTTGTGATTGATGCATATTCGGAGGCAATCGGAGGGCGTCGGTCATGCACATACACAAGTATAGTGATGTCGACGCTAATAGATGTTGTTCTAAGTTATAGAACATGAATATTATGAAGTATAATGATGCTTAACATTAATAAATGATATATTAGATAAGTTGAATACGCATACTAAGCACACACATGAAGAGAGCCAAATCGAAGCGTGTGATGAATAAATGTCTAAAAGCGCCATGATAAGTGATAATGAACGTAAAAGTGTTTTAAATCAAATAAAATGAATATAATAAGATATTGAATAGTGTTAATATAAAACCAATAAGTAGTCCTAGCAAGACTTAAACACTTGAATGAACTTCAAATATGAAATATTGTGAGATATAAGTTGAAAGTTAAAACAATAAAATTGAACATTGTGTATATATAATAGGAAGGGTTATGAGATGTAGAGTAAAGTTTACATTACAACTACTATGAGTTTCTATGTGACTAATAGTTGATGTGCATGGTTATATAATTGTGTAGGGCACGTGAAGTGAAGATAACTATAAGTTGTTAAACTGTTATTGGTAAACAACGATCAAGGCAAGTCTTTCAATTCCTATTTGCTATGTGAATTTGATTGATTTAAATCTTTATTGCAAAGAGCATGATGTGTTATATATATGTTGAATGTATGAAATGCTAAAGTCAATTGATGACTATGTTGATTGAGAAAACATGTTGATTGAGTAAGGAACTCAATCTTTATACATCTTTATACTTGTTATATGAACTGTAACATTTATGTTATGTTAGTCCAATGTTTATAAGATATATGTTGAGCATGCTATTATGTGCTATGTGATGCATGAAAAGAAATTAGATTTTTGATAAGTTGTTGAGCTCAACCTTGTAAATAACCACTTTTGCGAGTTCAAGATTCAAGGTAAAGTTATGTGTTACTTGAAAGACATGAATCGGATGTGATACTTGAAATTTATACACTTTGGTTGTGTTATTATTATTTGAACCATGTTTAAGGTTAGAATAATGTATTAATGTTGAATTGTAATATTATTTTGCAATGTAAAATATTGTAGTATTAAAAATGATTCTGAGATATTTAGATGTAAAGGTTGAAAGTTCTGGGAACGAGAATAGTTTGTAATAGAAAATTTTAATTGTAATAGAAAATTTTAATTATTTTGCAAATTTCAATGGTTGTATTATGGTTTAATGATCTAAAAATTTGAGGTTGAATGTATTATTAACGACCAAAATCGAGAATTAAATTGTATGAATTTTGGGGTCGTTACAAGAAGGATGTGACAACCCAAATAAGATATGGAATGGATTTAATATAAAACCAATAAGTAGTCCTAGCAAGACTTAAGCACTTGAATGAACTTCGAGTTTGACTAAGAAGAAATATAGTGAGTTATAAGTCTAAAGTTAACACAATCAAATTAAACATTGTGTATTGATTAATAGGAAGAGTTATAGGATGTAGATTAAAATTTACATTACAACTACTATGCATTTCTATGTGACTAATAGTTGATGTGAATGATTATATAATTGTGTAGGGCACATGAAGTACAGATAACTGTAAGTTGTTAAAGTGTTATTGATAAACAACGATCAAGGCAAGTCTTTCAGTTCCTATTTGCTATATGAACTTGATGATTAACTATTTTAAATCTTTATTGCAAGAGCATGATGCATTATATATATATATATATATATATATATATATATATATATATATATATGTTAAAGTAAGACATGTTAAAGTCAATTTATGACTATGTTGATTGATTAAAGCATGCTGATTGAGTAAGGACTCAATCTTTATACCGTTATATGAACCTGTAGCATGTATGTTATATGTTGAGCATGTTATTATGTGTTATGTGATGCATGAAAATCTGTTAGATTTTGTTCATTATCGAGCTCAACCTTGCAAATAACCATTTTTTGAGTTCAAGATTCAAGGTAAAGTTATGTGTTACTTGAAAGACATAAATCAGATGTGATACTTGAAGATTTATACACTTTGGGTGTGTTATTATTATTTGAACCATGTTTAAGGTTCCGAATAATGTATTAATGTCAAATTGTAGTATTATTTTGCGATGTAAACTATTGTAGTATTAAAATGATTATGAGATATTTAAATATAAAGGTTGAAGGTTTTGGGAACGAGGATAGTTTATAATAGAAAGTTTTAATTATTCTGTAAATTTCAATGGTTGTATTATCGTTTAATGATGTAAAATTAGAGGTTGAATGTATTATTAACCACCGAAGTCGAGAATTAAATTGTATGAATTTTGGGGTCGTTACAAGGGTGGTTGACACTTTCACAAAACACGTGAAGACGTAATTCCAATACTTAGGATAAAAAAACTAGGGTTTTGCCAAATACCCATCTTCTTGAATCTTTCTTCTTCCTTGGTGGATCACCTCTAGAGGCCAAACACTTGGGTGGCTAACATTGATCAAAGAAAGGAACAAAACCCGGTGGATTCAAGTTGAACGCGAAAGGATTTAGAGGTGAACTTATACCTGAGGAAGCTTGAATCTTCAAGGGTATAATTCTTGTTCTTTATCTTTTCATTTAATTAATAATTGTGCATAAAGGATGATCCGGGTATATGGTTTGTAAAATTTTAAAACTCTAATTTTCCATGCTTTTGCTTATTTTATGAAATTTGATTGCGTTCATGAATATTACAAACCTAACATTCCTAACCTCACAATTACACTAGAGACCCAACTTCCCGCTGACCTCTCTAAGACTCTGGTCTTGGTCGAAGAATTACTCGTCTTTCTCATAGGTACATAAAATAAACTAACTCTGACCTTTTTCTCTTTTCACAAATGATTTTACAACACTGTGCTTCTTAAATAAGCAGATAAGAATTTAGTACAGATGAATGCTTCTCAAATAAGCAGATATTAATTAAAGAATAAATATATATTTATAAAAGTTCAAAGACTTTTATATATAAAAATATGCTTCTTTGAAAGCAGATAGAGATTTATGTTTAGATCAAATGATGCTTCCCATTAAGCAAATATATAAAATATGCACATTTATAAAAGTTCAAGTAACTTTTATGTTTTTTTTAGAGATGCTTCTTAAATAAGCAGATAAGTCAGTCTTAGCAAAAATGTTTCTGTTTAAGCATATATATAATTTTAATGCAATTTATAAAGAATTATTAACTCTTTAAAATAAAGAGTGTTTTTTTATGAATTAAGCAGAATTGTTTCTCAGATAATCTTTAACAAGTATTATAATAATGATTTTTATGTATCAATACTTGTATATAAAAAGAATCAATCAATTCAAATAATATTTATCAAGTATAATAATTAAATCAATTAAGCACAAGCTGATATAGCAAATATTATTGTTTAACTCAGATAATATATAAGAATATGTTATCTATTATGTGAACTTTTATAAATAATGTCACTTAGTACTATAAGGAATCGTACGGTTCGAATTCCTCTTTGTAGAGGTGTATCTCTCTAGCCTTACGGCGTCTAAGTACGACAAAATTTATAATTTTCACAATTGATATTTATATAAATATTTTCAATAGATCACTACGATTCTCAAATTCAGTTCGGATGACTCCTCTTTTTGGAGGAATATCTCAGTGTCGTTTTGAGCTATCAAGTGTCGTATCTATTTTACGATATTTATATAAATAATTTCGATAAAAGGTTATCAAGACCTGTAAGGAATAAATGCGGTTCGAATTCCTTTAAAAGTAGAGGTGTATCTCGTAGCCTCATAGGCGCCCAAGTATTCTTTTATTTGACAAATAGATGAAATATAGATATATAAAATTGTGTATAACAATGTATATTCGTATATAAAGCAAGTAAGAAATAATTCAACAGAAGTTAAACTCAAATGACTTATCTCAGTACTTGGACCAATTTTCTCTTCTAAAAAATCAGAACTTTTGTAAGAAGAGATATAAAGCTTTTAGAAAGAATGTAGGCAAGGAGAGTATGTTTTGCTTTTAACTGAATTGGTAAAAACCAAATGAATGAAATACTCCCTATTTATAGATTTTTTAAGTCGGGGTCAAAAATGTAACTTGTGAAAACTAATTTTGAATGCACGATTCAGATGATGTATTTTTGAATTGAACGATCCAAATAAAAATCATTTTTATGCGTAAAGACTAACAATTCCACCCGGGCCATAAATCATTCACTTAGCATTTATTATACATTTTGACCATGTGTGGAAAAACTAATACACGATTTCAAATAAGTTAGCACATACACTCACGATTTTAATGCCAGCACATGAGTCCTAAAATGATTGTCCCAAACATACATGCATGTTTTATAAGTGACACACACGAATATATATATATATAAAACTTTGTTATATATATTTGTTACTGATATATATATTATATAATATACTTATAATATATTTTTATAATTATGTATGTATGCATGAAATAAAATATTTTTGCCCGACTTTGGTTTTGAAAAAGAAATAGGATCTCCTTGCCTTGAATTTTATATGAATCAATTTATTTAACACTTGACATTTAAATTATCAAGGTTAATAAAAATTAATTCAAGATAAAGACAGAAAATAGTTTACATAAACTAATAAGAAAATAAATAATTATTTATTTAATTACTACATAATTGTTATCATCAAAATATATAAAATAAAATTATACCTATGTGAGACCCCGAATTTTATGAAATGAAAGTATTCAATTTTCTTATAATTATTCTGTTTAGTAAATGGTTAAATTGATAAAAGGTTAAAGTTAAGGGTGATATGTGAAAATTTTTCAAAGTATGCAAGTTATTATAAAATATTCGTTTGGTCGGGGAATATTCTTTTTATCGGGGAATATCCGTAGGACGGCACAATCATTGGTGGACCCCACAACGAAATTATTGTCGTAGTAAGAAAAAGAGAGAATTATATTTTTATAAAAATAACAGCGAAAGTGTTACCGTTAAAACTGTTGAACTACTTAAGTAGTAAAAGTACGAGAATACGCGTGATTGCGTAAGAAGACACGGTATTGATTATTGATTCTTACGTGAGAAGTCACTCAGTTATACTCAATTATTGCTACAGTAATTTCTGCATCATATCTCTCATATTATTGATTCAATTATTGTCACAGTATCATCTGCGTAATATTTTATATTATTAAATCAATAATTGAGACGACAAAGTTATTCATATTATTATTTGCAATATTGACAATGTTTAGAAATTCTGTCAATGAGAGGTTTGGTCACCTAATTGCGCGCCCATAAGGAGAAATCCTTATCGGAAAGCCCCCTCTTTCCTAGGAACGACCTGGTTGTTAAATATTGTGAGTTATAATATTAATGATGAATGTTATAAAAAAAATTGAATTTGAGTTCGGAGTTGAATTTGGAGACGTGAACGTGATATTTGAGTCCGGAACGATGAAATTAGTAGAAATAGACTAAAAACATAAAATTTGTCGAGGTTGACTTTTTGGTTAAAAAAGTTAATAGTTGACTTTTTCAGAAAAAGTCAAACTTCAAAATTTCAAAAATAAAATTTTTGAGAAAAATATTTCCATTGTGTTGCGATTGTCAGTGTTAGTGGAAATCGACATTTATTTCGATAATAATTGATGTCTGGAGGTTATATTGACCATTTGGGTAATTAATCGAATAAATGAGTAATTAATTGCTATTAATTCACATGATTATAACTATTTGTTCACATGTGTGTACTATTGATTCACATTCATGTACTATTAGGGGAGGTGGTGCAAGATTGATAATACTTGCATGACTAAGTTAAAATGGAGGTATAGATGGATGTCTTATCTTTGTAATTCGTATTTTCACATGATTATAACTATTGAGTCACATGATTGTACTATTAATTCACATTATTTACTATTAGGGGAGGTGGTGCAAGTTTGAAAATACTTACAGGACTAAATTAAAAATGAAAGAAATGTTAAAGGTATTATACTGTAATATTTTGAGCCCCAAAACGTGCAATTATTGAAACTATATTTTCCTATAAATAGAAGCTCATTCTTCCTTTATTTCTCACCAATTCACTAAAGCTATAGAGCAATTATTATAAAGAAAAAAAGAAGAGAAGTCTGCTACCTCACTATTCAAGTATCTAGTTTTTTCTAAGGTAAGGGGTATTATTCTTTCGTATTCATGAAGAGAGTTATTTTCTTTCAATACTCGTAAGGGTTGTTATTCCATTCTTTATTATTATGTTGGAATAACTCCGTCTGTCGCGCGGCAACGCATACATGGTGAAATTCTTACGTTATTCCATTCTTTATTATTACATTGGAATAACCTCATACTGTGAGGTCTATCGCATGCTTGGTGAATTTCGTTGTTATTCCATTCTTTATTATTCTGTTGAAATATCCTGTCTGTGCGGATTACGCATGACCTGGTTCAATTCTTTATTATTATGTTGCTGTGCGGATTACGCATGACCTGGTTCCATTCTTTATTATTCTGTTGGAATATCCGCTGCATGCGGATTACGCGTGACATTCGGTTCCATTCTTTATTATTACATTGGGAATAACTTTGTCCGCAGGCGGTCTATCGCATGTATGGTGAATTCTTCCGTTATTCCATTCTTTATTATTCTGTTGGAATAACCTGTCTATGTGGATTACTGCATGCATGGTGAATGATCCCTTGTATTCTTTCCTTATTAAATTGTGGAAATGATTTGTCTACGTGGATTACCACATGGCGGGTGAAAATCCATTTGTAGTTTCATAATTTTTCTTATCCTCAAAAATTCTGGAAAAAATTGAAATGATAATTTGATGAGTTTTCTAGATTGTGTCCAAAAATGGAGATTTTTGGATGTATAGATTAGGAGTTATGAATTTTATGGAAAAAAGATTATTTCAAAAGTAAACCCTTATAACTCCTTGTGGTTAACTCCAAAATTGATGAAATTTTTATTGGGAGTACATGTATATAACAGAAGTATACCCTGTAAATTTTGGAATTTTTGGACAAAAGTATAATTTATGATAAATGTCTAAATATTCGGCAGTTTTGGTCATATGAAAAATAGTAAATGAATTTTAAAAATTTCGAGAAAAATATATGTTCAATATGGGACTATATTCTGCTAAATCCTAGAAAAGAAATATTTTTGGGACAGATTCGGTATTTTTCATGAAAATGAACTAGTTATGAGTAAATGAATTAAATATGTTATGTGAAGTAACAAAATTGGAAAAAAAAGATTTTATGGCTTGGGAAATCTATATAGGGTATATGCAGATTTTTGATGAGGGATTTGATCATTGGTGATGAAATCTTATGAGTATGGCATTTTTGAATGATTAAATGCATTATTTGGTAAAGTGTAAACAACTGAAATAAATTATTTATAAGTTTAAGAAGTGATTAAAATATTTTTATAATATTAATAATATTAGATTATGAGTTTATTAAGTGATTGATAATATTTGGATAAATTTAAAGTCTTTAATATTTATCATTGTTTTTTCGTTTGATTAATGCTTATATCATTGTCATCATCCTCATGCTTATATATTGTCTTTGAAAGTCATCTTTGGCTTACGTGCAAAGATGGATTTATTGATTATTGGTTTTATGATTTGTATATCTTTGGCATACGTGCAAAGATGGACCGTTGATTATTAGTTTTACTGATTTGTATATCTTTTACTTACGTGCAAAGATGGATTGTTGATTATTGGTTTTTTATAGTTGTATATCTTTGGCTTACGTGCAAAGATGAACTATTGATTGATGAGTATCTTTGGCTTATGTGCATGATGATGAACCGTTTATTGGTATGATTATGACCGAGGATCATTCGGTATAATCATGACCCGTAATGTTATAGATGATGTGGTAAAAGTCCTCGTTGGCCTGTAGTAGCATTGATGGGCAGTTATTGGTATGATTATAACCGAGGATTATTCTTGGTATAATCATGACCATTGATGATTACATGAATATCCTCGTCAGTAGTGGTGGATGATTCGATGATGTGGATTATTTATTATTGTCGAGTTTCAAATGATAAAATATTGATTATACACTTTTAATTCATAAAAGATAGTAGATATCATGCTCTACTTGACTCTTCTAAAATACAATTGTATGTCTTTGGCCTTTAGTGCAAAGATGAATTGTTAATGAATATCTTTGGCTGTAGTGCAAAGATGAATTTATTAGTATGATTATGAGCAAGAATTGTGATTTGGTATAACCATAATTTTTGATGTTTCAGGTGAACATAGGTGATGAAAATTATCTTTGTCCTGGGTGCGAAGAGGAATTTAGAATCACAATTATGATTATGAGTTATTCATATGATTATGGGTGCGAAGAGGAATTGTTGATTGATGTTATAGGGATAAAAAATTATTGGTGGACTTTTAACATAGAGAAGATAATAGACCTGATGGTTTATTTGACTCTTTTAATGGATTGCTCATTCCGCTGCAACTATGGTTGAAAAGTTTTATCATCTACCATATGTTCTAAATCTCTGATTTATTACTGATGAAGGCTATTGATGATGTAAATTATCTTTAGTCATGATATTCTTTACTGGGCTAGTTATGCTCACCCTTTTTGCTTCACAATTCGTTTCAAGTAATAAGAGTGTAGTTGGGTCGAGCGGGGGTAACAGGAGAATAGAACGGTGGTCTATAGCTGTTGAGGTTCTCCCTAAATAGTATGGAAATAATTTTATTGAGAACTTTAGATAAGTGTGTCGTATTGTATACGTCATTTGATATTTAATTTTGTTGAACCGAATAGGTTGAGGTGAACCCAACTTCGGAAGGGTGTTTTGCCACTATCATACAAGATGTCTAATGACATACAACCTCGTGTTATCATAAGACAGGGTTGTGCACATCCACTTGCTGAGTATATCTACGAGCACTACCTATATAATCTTGGAGTTTGTTTGAAATATGATTCTCAATTGGAGACAATGGAGATAATTATAAGTCAAGAGAAGACTCACCATTGGAAAGAAGATGATAGCAATCTTCTCGTTTTTCTTTGGGTTCTATTGGGTCAACCAAGAATAATTCTGTGGGCATATGATATCTATCATAACCTAGACGTTTGGCCTCCCATGTACGAAGGTTTCCTTGAGCACTTCCCAAAGATTTTAATTTTTAAAATAGTTTTGACTGTACTTTTATGTAAAGTACCATTGTAAGGTTGTGGTCGAGGCACCATAAGAGTTACATATATTTGTATTAAAACTCACAGTTTAACTATGGTCGTATTCTGCACGACAGTTCAACAGTTGTATAAACGAAGTTTGTATTTGATTTTTATAGTATGATATCTGGTGACTCAGAATGGGTCGTGTGGACCTATTTTGGGGGCGTCACAAATGGTATCAGAGCTTAGGGTTATGGTCGCTGGCAGAGATATGAGTCTAGAACTAAGAGGGGAGAGACGAGTAATATACTTCGCTAGTGTGTGACTTACCTAAGCTGAAATTATTTACTTGATAAGGTGACAAATTGTGATAGGTCAATTAACCTTTGTTTTGAAGGTATATTCTAGAATGATATCTGAAATACAGGAGATGAGCAATGGAAAAATCATGATACAAAGGAAATAACCGGGAAGGTACAATCCAAAAAGAAAGCAAGGTATTCAAATCTCTTCGAACTACCAAGTACGTAAATTTCGAGGGCGACATTTCATAAGGAGGGGAGATTGTGAGACCCCGAATTTTATGAAATGAAAGTATTCAATTTTCTTATAATTATTCTATTTAGTAAATAGTTAAATTGATAAAAGGTTAAAGTTAAGGGTAATATGTAAAAAAATTTCAAAGTATGCAAGTTGTTATAAAATATTCGTTTGGTCAGGGAATTTTCTTTTTGTCGGGGAATATCCGTAGGATGGCACAATCATTGGTGAACCCCACAACGAAAGTATTGTCATAGTAAGAAAACGACAGAATTATCTTTTTATAAAAATAACAAATAAAGTGTTTATCGTTAAAACCTGTTGAACTACTCGGTAGTAAAAGTACGAAGAATCTGGCATTGGTTACATAGTAAGTAACACACGGTATTTATTATTGATGCTTACGTGAGAAGTCACTCAGTTATACTCAATTATTGCTACAGTAATTGCTGCATCATATCTCTCATATTATTGATTCAATTATTGTCATAGTATCATCTGTATAATATGTTATATTATTAAATCAATAATTGAGACAACAAAGTTATTCATATTATTATTTGCAATATTGACAATGTTTAGAAGTTCTATCAAGGTGAGGTTTGGTCACCTAATTGCGCACCAATAAGGAGAAATCCTTATCGGAAAGCCCCATCTTTTCTAGGAACGACCTGGTTGTTAAATATTGTGAATTATAATATTAATGATGAATGTTATAAAAAAAATTGAATTTGAGTTCGAAATTGAATTTGGAGACGCGGACGTGATATTTGAGTCCGGAACGATGAAATTAGTAGAAATAGACTATAAACACAAAATTTGTTAGGGTTGACTTTTTGATCAAAAAAGTCAACAGTTGACTTTTTTGGGAAAAGTCAAACTTTGAAATTTCAAAAATGAAATTTTTGAGAAAAATATTTCCATTATGTTGCGATTGTCAGTGTTAGTGGAAATCAAAATTTATTTCGATAATAATTGATGTCTGGAGGTTATATTGACCAATTGGGTAATTAATCGAATAAATGAGAAATTAATTGATATTAAGTCACATGATTATAACTATTTGTTCACATGTGTGTACTATTGATTCACATTCATTTACTATTAGGGGAGGTGGTGCAAGATTGATAATACTTGCATGACTAAGTTAAAAATGAAGGTATAGATGGAGGTACTATACTTTAATTAATATTTTTCACATGATTATAACTATTGAGTCACATAATTGTACTATTAATTCACATTATTTACTATTAGGGGAGGTGGTGCAAGTTTGATAATACTTGCAGGACTAAATAATAAATAAAAGAAAAGTTGAAGGTATTATACTGTAATATTTTGAGCCCCAAAACGTGCAATTATCGAAACTATATTTTCCTATAAATAGAAGCTCATTCTTCCTTCATTTCTCACCAATTCACTAAAGCTATAGAGCAATTATTATAGAGAGAAAAAGAAGAGAAGTCTGCTACCTCACTATTCAAGTATCCAGTTTTTTCTAAGGTAAGGGGTATTATTCTTTCGTATTCATGAAGAGAGTTATTTTCTTTCAATACTCGTAAGGGTTGTTATTCCATTCTTTATTATTATGTTGGAATAACCTGTCTATGCGAAGTACCGCATACATGGTGAAATTCTTCTGTTATTCCATTCTTTATTATTACATTGGAATAACTTTGTTTGTCTTGATCTATCGATGCTTGGTGAATTCTCGTTGTTATTCCATTTTTTTATTATTCGTTGGAATATCCCGTCTGTGCGGATTACGCATGACCAGTTCCATTCTTTATTATCTCGTTGAAATATCCCGTCTGCATGCGGATTATGCATGATTCGGTTCCATTCTTTATTATTCATTTGGGAATAAAACATTCGTGCGTGCGATTCTATCGCATGCATGGTGAATTCTTCTGTTATTCCATTCTTTATTATTCTGTTGGAATAACCTGTCTATGTGGATTACCGCATGCATGGTGAATGATCCCTTGTATTCATTCCTTATTAAATTGTGGAAATGACCTGTCTACGTGGATTACCGCATGGCGGGTAAAAATCCATTTGCAGTTTCGTAATTTTTCTGACCCTCAAAAATTCTGGAAAAATTTGAAATGATAATTTGATGAGTTTTCTAGATTGTGTCCAAAAATAGAGATTTTTGGATGTATAGATTAGGAGTTATGAATTTTATGAAAAAATACTATTTTAAAAGTAAACCCTTATAACTCCTTGTGGTTAACTCCAAAATTAGTGAAATCTTTATTGGGAGTACATGTATATAATAGAAGTATACCTTGTAAATTATGGAATTTTTGGACAAAAGTACAATTTATGATAAATGTCTAAATATTCGGCAGTTTTGGCCATATGAAAAATAGTAAATGAATTTTAAAAATTTCGAGAAAAATATATGTTCAATATGGGACTATATTCTGCTAAATCCCAAAAAAAAAATATTTTTGGGACTGATTTGGTATTTTTCATGAAAATAAACTAGTTATGAGTAAATGAATTAAATATGTTATGTGAAGTAACAAAATTGGAAAATAGGATTTTATGGCTTGGGAATCCTATATGTGGTATCTGCAAATTTTGATGAGGATTTGATCATTGGTGATGAAATCTTATGAGTATGGCATTTTGAATGATTAAATGCATTATTTGGTAAAGTGTAAACAATTGAAATAAATTATTTATAAGTTTAAAAGTGATTAAAATATTATTATAATATTAATAATATTAGATTATGAGTTTATTAAGTGATTGATAATATTTGGATAAATTTAAAGTCTTTAATATTTATCATTATTCTCGTTTGATTAATGCTTATATCATTGTCATCATTCTCATGCTTATATTGTGATGAAAGTCATCTTTGACTTACGTGCAAAGATGGACTGTTGATTATTAGTTTTACAGTTGTATATCTTTGGCTTACGTGCAAAGATGGATTGTTGATTATTGGTTTTATAGTTGTATATCTTTGGCTTACGTGCAAAGATGAACTATTGATTGATAAGTATCTTTGGCTTATGTTCATAGATGAACTGTTTATTGGTATGATTATGACCAGGGATCATTCGGTATAATCATGACCCGTAATGTTATAGATGATGTGGTAAAAGTCCTCGTTGGCCCGTAGTGCATTGATGGACAGTTATTGGTATGATTATAACCAGGGATTATTCGGTATAATCATGACCATTGATGATTACATGAATATCCTTGGTCGTAGTGCAGGGATGATTCGATGATGTGGATTATTTATTAAGTTGAGTTTCAGCGATAAAATATTGATTATACACTTTTAATTCATAAAAGATGGTAGATATCATGCTCTACTTGACTCTTCTAAAATACAGTTGTATGTCTTTGGCCTTTAGTGCAAAGATGAATTGTTAATGAATATCTTTGCTGTAGTGCAAAGATGAATTTATTAGTATGAATATGAGCAAGAATTGTGATTTGGTATAACCATGATTTTTGATGTTTCGGGTGAAGATAGGTGATGAAAATTATCTTCGTCCTGGGTGCGAAGAAGAATTTAGAATCACAATTATGATTATGAGTTATTCATATGATTGTGGACAGGAATTTTTGATTGATGTTATAGGGATAAAACATTATTGGTGGACTTTTAACATGGAGAAGTTAATAGACCTGATGGTCTATTTAACTCTTTTAATGGATTGCACATTCCGCTGCAACTATGGTTGAAAAGTTTTATCATCTACTTTATGTTCTAAATCTCTGATTTATTACTGATGAAGGCTATTGATGATGTAAATTATCTTTAGTCATGATATTCTTTACTGGGCTAGTTATGCTCACCCTTTTTGCTTCATAATTCATTTTAGGTAATAAGAGTGTAGCTAGGTCGAGCGGGGGTAACAGGAGAATAGAACGGTGGTCTATAGCTGTTGAGGTTCTCCCTAAATAGTATGGAAATAATTTTATTGAGAACTTTAGATAAGTGTGTTGTATTGTATACGTCATTTGATATTTAATTTTGGTGAACCGAATAGGTTGAGGTGAACCCAACTTTGGGAGGGTGTTTTGTCACTATCATACAAGATGTCTAATGACATACAACCTCGTGTTATCATAAGACAGGGTTGTGAACATCCACTTGCTGAGTATATCGACGAGCACTACCTATATAATCTTGGAGTTTGTTTGAAATATGATTCTCAATTAGAGACAATGGAGATAATTATAAGTCAAGAGAAGACTCACCATTGGAAAGAAGATGATAGCAATCTTCTTGTTTTTCTTTGGGGTCTATTGGGTCAACCAAGGATAATTCTGTGGGCATATGATATCTATCATAACCTAGACGCATGGCCTTCCATGTACAAAGATTTTCTTGAGCACTTCCCAAAGATTTTAATTTCTAAAATAATTTTTGACTGTACTCTTATGTAAAGTATCATTGTAAGGTTGTGGTCGAGGCACCATGAGAGTTACATACATTTGTATTAAAACTCACAGTTTAACTGTGGTCGTATTCTGCACAAAAGTTCAACAGTTGTATAAATAAAGTTTGTATTTGATTTTTATAGTATGATATCTGGCGACTCAGAATGGGTCGTGTGAACCTATTTTGGGGGTGTCAGAACCTATCACAGTGCAGTGACAATTATTGAATTAACAATAATATAAAAAAATAATGTGTAATAATGTGTGCTACTGTGCAACAACGCGTATTACTTTCCTTTACCCACTGGATATTCCAACAATTTTAACGGTAACAACTACGTCCTTATTTTTAGAAAACTCATTATTGTCATTTTCTTCATCCGAAAAATTTTGTTACGGAGTTCACAAATGGTTGCGTTGTCGTACGAATATTCCCCGATAATAAGAATATTTCACGACCAAACGATATTCCCCTACAACCATGAATATTTTATAACCACTTGCTTATTTTGTAAACTTTACATATATCACCCTTAACTTTAATTTTTTATTAATTTAACTATTTACTAAATAGAAAAATTGAATACTTTTATTTCATAAAATTCGGGGTCTTATTGAATACTTTTTATTTCATAATATTCTCTCAAAATATATTTTTAAATATTATGGTGTGGATATAATATAATGTTATAGTTGTGGGTAATATTTACAAATTTTGCAAAGTAAGCAAGTGGTTATATAATATTCGATTGGTCGGAGAATATTCGTTTTAACAGGGAATATTCGTACGATGGCACAATCATTGGTGGACGCCACAACAGAAGTATTGTCGTAATAAGAAAATGACAGAATTATCTTTTTATAAAAATGTCTAGAATTTCTGTCAAGGAGAGGTTTGGTCATCTAATTGCGCACCAATAAGGAGAAATCCTTATCGGAAAGCCCCTCTTTCCAGGAACCACACGGTTGTTAAATATTGTGAGTTATAATATTAATGATGAATAAGTTCGTGTTGATTAAAGATGAATTTGATAGTTCCATTGTGTTGCGATTATTAGTGTTAGTGGAAATCGACATCTATTCCGATGATAATTGATGTCTGGGAGTTATATTAATAAATCGGGTAATTAATCGGATAAATGAGCAATTAATTTCTACTAATTCACATGCTTATATAACTATTTGTTCATATGTGTGTACTATTGAATCACATTCATGTACTATTAGGGGAGTTGGTGCAAGATTGATAATACTTGCATGACTAAGTTAAAAATGGAGTTATAGATTGAGGTACTATACTGTAATTCATATTTTCACATGATTATAACTATTGATTCACATGATTGAACTATTGATTCACATTATTTACTATTAGGGGAGGTGGTGCAAGTTTAATAATACTTGTAGGACTAAATTAAAAATGAAAGAAAAGTTGGAGGTATTGTATTGTAATATTTCGAGCCCCAAAACGTGCAATTATTGAAACTATATTTTCCTATAAATAGAAGCTCATTCTTCCTTCATGTCTCACCAATTCACTAAAGCTATAGAGTAATTATTATAGAGAGAAATTATAGAGAGAAAGAAGAAGAGAAGTCTGCTACCTCTCTACTCTAGTATCCAGTTTCCTTCTAAGGTAAGGGGTATTATTTCTTTCGTATTCATGAAGAGAGCTTCTGTTATTTCATTCTTTATTATTATGTTGGAATAATCATTTCATGCAAGTACCACATACATGGTGAAATTCTTACATTATTCCATTTTTATTATTCATTGGAATATCTTTCATGTATGGATTACGCTAGACACTGGTTCCATTCTTTATTATTCATTGGAATAACCTATCGTATGGATCTATCGCATGCATGGTGAATTATTTGTTATTCCATTATTTATTATTACATTGGAATATCTCATGCATGCGGATTACGCTAGACTGGTTCCATTCTTTATTATTCTGTTGGAATAACTGCATGCGGTCTATCTATCGCATGCATGGTTAATTCTTTTGTTATTCCATTCTTTATTATTCTGTTGGAATATCCTGTCTGGGCGGATTACGCATGACCTGGTTCCATTCTTTATTATTCTGTTGGAATAACCTGTCTATATGGATTATCTGTCTATGTGGATTACCGCATGGCGGGTGAAAAATGCATTTACTGTTTCATATATTCTATGATACTCATTTGGTGTGAGACCCCAAATTTTATGAATAATTATTTCAATTTCTCGAAATATTTTTTTTCAAAATTATGGTGTGGATTTGAGATAATGTTATAGTTGTGGTTAATATTTATAAATTTTGCAAAGTATGCAGGTTGTTATATTATATTCGTTTGGTCGGGGAATATTTTTTGTGTTGGGGAATATTCGTACGATGACACAATCATTGGTGGACCCTATAACAGAATTGTTGTATAGTATCTCACGTTATTTGATTCAATTATTGTCGATATTTTATATATTATTAAATCAATAATTGAGATGACAGAGTTATTAATATTATTATTTGTAATATTAACGATGTCTAGAAGTTCTGCCAAGGAGAGGTTTGGTCACCTAATTGTGCGCCAATAGGGAGAAATCCTTATTGAAAAGCTCCCTCTTTCCTGGAAACGACCTGATCGATTAATATTGTGAATTATAATGATGATAAATGTTGTTAAATATATTGAGGTGTCTTTTTATGAAGTCACGGAAGTTAATATATATATATATATAAATTTTTTTTTATTAGTATTATTAATGTAATAAAATAGAAAAGTTTTTTATATAAAACAAAATACTTTTATAAAGTTATTTGTTTAGAATATATTATATTTTATTATGCATAGTGTTTGCATAGTGTCTGCATAGTGTTTGCATAATAAAAACTTTTTATATAAAACAGAATACTTTTATAAAGTTATTTGTTTTATTAGACAATAATTTGAATATATTATATTTTATTATGCATAGTGTCTGCATAGTGTTTTGCATAGTAAAATCTTTTTATATAAAACAGAATACTTTTATAAAGTTATTTGTTTTATTAGACTATAAATAGAATATATTATATTTTATTTAAAAGATTTTGTTTTATTAGAATATTTTATTAATACTGCATAGTAAATCAATATGGACCATCCGTTTAAAAGTAAATCAATCTGGACCGTTCATGAATTAGTTACTATTCAGTCCATTATCTTATAAATAGAAGCTCATTCCTTCATTATTTCTTACGAATTCACTGAAACTCTAGAGAGAGAAACTATAGAGAGAAAGAAGAAAAGTATTCTGCTACTTCACTACTCCTATATCCAGTTCCTTCTAAGGTAAGGGGTATTATTTCTTTTGTATTCATGAAGAAAACTTACATTATTCCATTCTTTATTATTACATTGGAATAACTTTGTATCGTGGACTACCCTATACTTGGTGAAATTCTTACATTATTCCATTCTTTATTATTATGTTGAATAACACATGCATGCAATCTACCGCATACATGGTGAAATTCTTACATTATTCCATTCTTTATTATTCTCATGGAATAACTTTCTATCATCAAGCACCGCATACATGGTGAAACTCTGTTGTTATTTCATTCCTTATTATTACATTGGAATATCACATCGGTCTTAATTTACTTTGACCGATTCCGATTATTTATTATCTCATTGCCATTATTTATTATCCCTGTTGAAATATCTTGTGCATGCGTTTATGCATGACTGGTTTTGTTATTTATTATTACGTTGGAATATCATGTTTGTATGCGTTACGCATGACACGTTCCATTATTTATTATTCTATTGGAATAACATATCTGCATGCGGTCTATCGCATGCATGGTGATTTCTTGTTATTCCATTATTTATTATTACATTGGAATAACCTATCTATGTGGACTATCACATGCATGGTGAATGATCTTTTGTATTCATTCCTTATTAAATTGTTGAAATGATTTGTGCAAGTGGATTACCGCATGATGTATACGAAAATCCATTGCGCTTTTTATATATTCTCTTATACTCAAATTGGTTAAAGCTTTGACTTCTATACTCCATGAAATTAGTGGAATATCCTTGATATTTGCGCTTCATCCAAAGATCTTTTCATGAAAATATTCTTACGAGCATTCTTGAATTTTACTCTACAAAGAAGTATCATGTTAACAATTTGGACGTTATTAGTTCCTGGATAAATTAATTCTTGAACTTGTTTTATTGAGTTCTTATATCATTGTCATCATCCTCATGTTTATATTATGTTGAAAGTCATTTGTGGCCTGTAGTGCATAGATGGACTTGGTATGATTATGACCAGGGATTAATCGGTATAATCATAACCGTAATGTTACAAATGATGTGGTAAAAGTCCTCATTGGCCTGTAGTGCATTGATGGACGATAGTTGGCATGATCATGACCATTGATGAATACACTAATATCCTTGGCCCGTAGTGCATGGACAATTTGTGGTTGTGATACTAATGAATATCATTGGCCGTAGTGCAGGGATGGTGTGGATTATTTATTAAGCTGAGTCCCAGCGATAAAAGTGATGAAAAACCCTTTTAAATCATAAAAGATAGTAGATTTTATTCTCTACTATACTCTTTTAATGGATTGCTTGTTTTGCTGCAGTTAAACTTGATGTTTGTTATATTTTATCAGTTTAACATTGTTGAAGACTAATGATAATTTATTCTACATTATCTTAGTCATAATATTTCTTGTTGGGCTAGTTGAGCTCACCCTTTCTTTTCCTTTATTCTCTTGAGGAAATGAGAATGTAGCCAAGGGACTAGTCGGGGAATGGAGTAGCGGTCGGATGATAGTATTAGTAGTCCTCACTATTCTGTTAAATAGTGTGACAATAAATGTAATGAGGACTCCTTTGAGTGTGGATATTGTCTAGATGACAATATTCTTATTAAAACTCTCAGTTTATGTTTTGTCGTATTTTACACGACAGTTGTATTATTAAGTTGTATTTGTATTTTTGTACCATGTATCTGGAGACTCAAGATGAGTGATGTATATCTATTTTGGGGGCGTCACAGTTGGTATCAAAGCTTAGGGATATGATCCCTGGCTGAGATGTGAGACAAGAACTAGGAGGGGAGAGACGGGGAATTTCTTCGTTAGTATGACCTACCTAAGTTTATTTGGTATTTAATTGGTCGGTCAGAGTATAGGGATAATATGTGATATGTTAATTAACCCTTGTTTTGTGGCAGTATTTGAAAATGACATCCGAGAATGTTGAGAACATCAATGGAGCACAGGAGACCGTTGAGTCTCCACAGATCAATAATCAGGATAATGTGCCTCAGGAAGGAGACAATCCTCATGCAAACAACAACACTGGCCAAATGATGAACGATAGAATGTTCAGAGGCTTTATGTAATTCATGCAACAACAGGCAAGAGCGGCTCCTGTCCAAATGTAGATGGAAACACTGGTAACTCTCAGACGGTCACCGCTAAGAAGTTCAAGGAACTGGGACCACCGAAGTTTTTTGGAGAGCCAAAACCACTTCAAAGAAGAGGCGTGGATAAAGCAGATCTGTAAGATATTTGATGTCTTGGGATGCTCAGGAGTAAAGGTTCCATTTTCCACCTTCATGTTTTGCGGCGGTGATTCTTGGTGGGAATCTGTAAAATGTACTCAAACCGCCGCATGAAGAAGATGACTTGGGAGAAGTTCCAAGAATTGTTCAACGACAAGTACTTTCCCGAAAGTATTCGTCACATGAAAGAGGTAGAGTTCATCAAGCTGGAGAAAAATAGCATGACCGTGTCGTAGTACGAAGCCAAGTTTGCTGAGTTATCGCGATTTGCGTCCCATTTGGTTGATAATGAGGAGAGAATGACGCGAATGTTTCTAAGAGGTTTAAAACCCGAGATACATCAATATCTTATCTCTCATAAAGCGTGTTTGTATTCGGATGTTGTTAATAGGGCTCGATTATTGGAGCGCGATAATGAGTCAACCCAACCAAAGAGAAGTATTTGGTAAAATGATAATACCGGTGATAGCAATCATCGAAGCGGTGACAATAAGCGTGGAGGAATCAACATGCCGAAATGGTAACCACTTGATGAGAATCATGGCCAAAACAATAAGAATGGACATTTCAAGAAGAGGAGATTCAACAATGATTGAAAGACGTCAGCATCAGCACCCGTTGTTAAGGAAGGAGAACGACCACCTATCATATGCTTCAAATGTGGAGGGGAGGGACACATCAGTCCAAACTGCGCGATGCCATCCAAACATGCTACAATTATGGAAGAGAAGGTCATCTAGCCTAATTTTGTCGTGCACCAAAGTCAAGTCCAGCTGGGATGAAGGCATCTAAGGCCGTCCCAGACAAGACAAAGCCGGTAGTTTAAGTGAGAGCGTTTATTGAGGAACCCGAATAAGGTTATTACGGGTAAGTTAATCATAAATTCTTGTGAAGTCTATACCTTATTAGAATCTGGTTCTACCCATTCTTTTATCTCTTTGCTTGCGCTCAACGTTTAAATTTGACTCCTAAGAAATTAGACTTTGACTTATCTGTTGAAACTCCATTAGGAGAAACCTTCGTTAGCTCCACTGTTTATAAATATTGTTTGATTCATATCGATACCCTCACGTTACCTGTCGATCTTATCTCTTTGAAAATACTTTCCCTTGATGTGATTTGAGGAATCGATTGGTTAACTACTCATCATGCTAAAATTGATTATCGTAAGGTTGTTAGCTTTTATATTCCTAACCAACCTGTTGTATGAATTCAAGCAACCAAACCACTAAAGTCAATCATTGTCATATCAAGCCATAAGTAAAGAGCCCCAAACCTTTTCGTTGGTGATTTCCTTGTGTGGAATGCAACTAAGCCAGACTTTTCGTAGGGGACATCGTGAATAACGGTGGCAAGTTGATAGGTATCAATGTGACGTGTTATCCAAGTCTTGGATGAGGGTCACAGTTTTGAATGATATTTTTATCGTTAATAAATTTCTTGACATATTCTTGAAGATTTCTTGGCCTACCCCAGAGTGTGAAATCGAATTTTGTATTGACCCCAGTACAAAACCTATATCTTCAACCCTTAAATATTTCTTCAACCAAAACAAACATATAATGCGCCAAAGACGTTGGCTCGAGCTGTTGAAGATTACGATCATACCATTCAATATCATTGTGGAAGAGAGAAGCGTGGTAGCTAACGCGTTGAGTAGAAGATCGTATGCGTTTACAAGTGCGATGTTATTAACACAAAAACCCATTTCGTATAACTTACAAATGATGAAGATGGAGTTAAAGACTCTAGGGACCCACGTGAAGATAACAAATATACGATTAAAATCGACTTTAATCGATAAAGTTAAAGCCGCTAAAGCTACATACTCAGAGCTGATGAATGTGAAGAAGAAGGTTCAAGAGGGCGTTATTCTAGAAGCAAGAATTGATGAAGAGAGGAAATCTCAACCCTCGATTTTATTGACCCATTTAAAATCCTTGATTGAGTAGAAAGCGTGGCCTATAGACTGCGTTTTATCGCTAAGTATGTTTGCGTGTTCATAACGTTGTTCATGTATCGATGTTAATATAAATATGTGGACGACCCGAACCACATTATTGAATTAGAACTAGATGAGATAGCAGAAGATTTAACATATAAGGAGATACATGTTAAAATGTTGGATAAGAAGGATCGTATTCAACACTCAAAGGTTATACCTCATGAGTTAGAATCTGAAATGAAGTCAAGGTATCCTCATCTCTTCGGCATACCAGGTACGTACGTAAATTTCGAGGGCGAAATTCCATAAGGACGGGAGATTGTGAAAATTTTACGAATAAAGATTTAAATTTCTCGAAATATTTTTTTTTCAAAATTATGGTGTGGATTTGAGATAATGTTATAGTTGTGGGTAATATTTATAAATTTTACAAAGTATGCAAGTTGTTATAATATATTCAATTGGTCGGAAAATATTCTTTATGTAATAGGGAATATTAGACGATGCAATGACAAGAAAATGACAAAAATATTTTTATGAAAATAACGGCGGAAGTTTTACCAAATTAAAACCATTGAACTACTACTCGGTAGTAAAAGTACTGATGTCTGGCGTGGTTGCATAGTAGCACATGGTATTGATTATTGATGCTTACGTGAGAAGTCACTCGGTTTTTGTTCAATTATTGCTTTGATAATTGTTGCATAGTATCTCACGTTATTTGATTCAATTATTGTCGATATTTTATATATTATTAAATCAATAATTGAGATGATGAGTTATTAATATTATTATTTGAAATATTAACGATGTCTAGAAGTTACGCCAATGAAAGGTTTGGTCACCTAATTGCGGCTACCAATATGGAAAAATCTTTATTGAAAAGCCCCTCTTTCACGGAAATGACCTAGTCGATTAATATTGTGAATTATAATAATGATGATAAATGTTGTTAAATATATTGAGGTGTCTTGTTATATATATATATATATATATATATATATATATATATATAAATTTTGTTTTATTAGTATTATTAATGTAATAAAAGCAGAAAAAAACTTTTATAAAAAATGAATACTTTTATAAAGTTATTTGTTTTATTAGACTATAAATTATGCATAGTGTTTTGCATAGTAAAATCTTTTTATATAAAGCAGAATACTTTTATAAAGTTATTTGTTTAGAATATATTATATTTTATTATGCATAGTGTTTACATAGTAAAATCTTTTTATATAAAAGAATACTTTTATAAAGTTATTTGTTTTATTAGACAATAATTAGAATATATTATATTTTATTATGCATATTACCAAGATAGTAGTGTTTTGCCTAGTAAAATCTTTTTATATAAAAGCAGAATACTTTTATAAAGTTATTTGTTTTATTAGACTATAAATAGAATATATTATATTTTATTTAAAAGATTTTGTTTTATTAGAATATTTTATTAATCTTTGCATAGTAAATCAATATGGACCATCCGTTTAAAAGTAAATCAATCTGGACCGTTCATGAATTAGTTCTTATTAGGTCCATTCTCCTATAAATAGAAGCTCATTCCTTCATTATTTCTTACTTAATTCTTTGAAACTCTAGAGAGAGAGAAACTATAGAGAGAAAGAAGAAAAGTATTCTCTTACTTCACTACTCCTATATCCGGTTCCTTCTAAGGTAAGGGGTATTATTTCTTTTGTATTCATGAAGAAAACACATTATTCCATTCTTTATTATTACATTGGAATAACTTTTGTATCTGTGGACTACCTTATACTTGGTGAAATTCTTACATTATTCCATTCTTTATTATTATGTTGGAATAACTTTGTCATCTGCAAAGTACCGCATACATGGTGAAATTCTTACATTATTCCATTCTTTATTATTCTCATTGGAATAACTTTATCTATCTAAATACCGCATACATGGTGAAACTACATTGTTATTTCATTCCTTATTATTCATTGGAATATCACTTGCCGGTAATTTTACTTTGACTCGATTCCGATTATTTATTATTCTGTTGCCATTATTTATTATCCTGTTGAAATATCTTGTCTGTGCGTTTATGCATGACCTGGTTTCGTTATTTATTATTCTGTTGGAATATCATGTTTGTGCGTTTACGCATGACCTGGTTCCATTATTTATTATTCTATTGGAATAACATATCTGTGCGGTCTATCGCATGCATGGTGATTTCTTCTGTTATTCCATTATTTATTATTCTGTTGGAATAACCTATCTATGTGGATTATCACATGCATGGTGAATGATCTTTTGTATTCATTCCTTATTAAATTGTTGAAATGATTTGTCTAAGTGGATTACCGCGTGACAGACGAAAATCCATTGCAGTTTTATATATTCTCTTATACTCAGTTGGTTAAAGCTTTGACTTCTATACTCCATGAAATTAGTGGAATATCCTTGATATTTGCGCTTCATCCAGTATCTTTTCATGAAAATATTCTTCTGAGCATTCTTGAATTTTACTCTACAAAGAAGTATCATGTTAACAATTTGGACGTTATTAGTTCCTGGATAAATTAATTCTTGAACTTGTTTTATTGAGTTCTTATATCATTGTCATCATCCTCATGTTTATATTATGTTGAAAGTCATACATGGCATGTAGTGCATAGATGGACTTGGTATGATTATGACCGAGGATTAATCGGTATAATCATAACTTAGTAAATGTTACAAATGATGGTAAAAGTCCTCATTGGCCTGTAGTGCATTGATGGACGATAGTTGGCATGATCATGACCATTGATGAATACACTAATATCCTTGGCCCGTAGTGCATGGACAATTTGTGGTTGTGATACTAATGAATATCATTGGCCGTAGTGCAGGGATGGTGTGGATTATTTATTAAGCCGAGTCCCAGTGATAAAAGTGATGAAAAACCCTTTTAAATCATAAAAGATAGTAGATTTTATTCTCTATTATACTCTTTTAATGGATTGCTTGTTTTGCTGCAGTTAAACTTGATGTTTGTTATATTTTATCAGTTTAACATTGTTGAAGACTAATGATAATTTATTCTACATTATCTTAGTCATAATATTTCTTGTTGGGCTAGTTGAGCTCACCCCTTTCTTTCACTGTTCTCTTCAGGAAATGAGAATGTAGCCGGGACTAGTCGGGGAATGGAGTGACGGTCCAGATGATAGTATTAGTAGTCCTCGCTATTCTGTTAAATAGTGTGACAATAAATGTAATGAGGACTCCTTTGAGTGTGGATATTGTCTAGATGACAATATTCTTATTAACACTCTCAGTTTATGTTTTGTCGTATTTTACACGACAGTTGTATTATTAAGTTGTATTTGTATTTTTGTACCATGTATCTGGAGACTCAAGATGAGTGATGTATATCTATTTTGGGGGCGTCACAGTTGGTATCAAAGCTTAGGGATATGATCCCTGGCTGAGATGTGAGACAAGAACTAGGAGGGTAGAGACGGGGAATTTCTTCGTTAGTATGACCTACCTAAGTTTATTTGGTATTTAATTGGTCGGTCAGAGTATAGGGATAATATGTGATATGTTAATTAACCCTTGTTTTGTGGCAGTATTTGAAAATGACATCCGAGAATGTTGAGAACATCAATGGAGCACAGGAGACCGTTGAGTCTCCACAGATCAATAATCAGGATAATGTGCCTCAGGAAGGAGACAATCCTCATGCAAACAACAACACTGGCCAAATGATGAACGATAGAATGTTCAGAGGCTTTATGTAATTCATGCAACAACAGGCAAGAGCGGCTCCTGTCCAAATGCAGATGGAAACACTGGTAACTCTCAGACGGTCACCGCTAAGAAGTTCAAGGAACTGGGACCACCGAAGTTTTTTGGAGAGCCAAAACCACTTCAGGCGAAGACGTGGATAAAGCAGATCTGTAAGATATTTGATGTCTTGGGATGCTCCGAGGAGTAAAAGGTTCCATTTTCCACCTTCATGTTGCGAGCAGAGGCAGATTACTGGTGGGAATCTGTAAAATGTACTCAACCTGCCGCACTGAAGATGACTTGGGAGAAGTTCCAAGAATTGTTCAACGACAAGTACTTTCCCGAAAGTATTCGTCACATGAAAGAGGTAGAGTTCATCAAGCTGGAGAAAAATAACATGACCGTGTCGTAGTACGAAGCCAAGTTTGCTGAGTTATCGCAATTTGCGTCCCATTTGGTTGATAATGAGGAGAGAATGACGCGAATGTTTCTAAGAGGTTTAAAACCCGAGATACATCAATATCTTATCTCTCATAAACTGTGTTTGTATTCAGATGTTGTTAATAGGGCTCAGTTATTGGAGCGCGATAATGAGTCAACCCAACCAAAAGAGAGTAGCTGGCAAAATGATAATACCAATGATAGCAATCATCGAAGCGGTGACAATAAACGTGGAGGGAATCAACATGCCAGAAATGGTAACCACTTCGATGAGAATCATGGCCAAAACAATAAGAATGGACATTTCAAGAAGAGGAGATTCAACAATGATTGAAAGACGTCAGCATCAGCACCCGTTGTTAAGGAAGGAGAACGACCACCTATCATATGCTTCAAATGTGGAGGGGAGGGACACATCAGTCCAAACTGCGCGAAGCCATCCAAGCATGCTACAATTATGGAAGAGAAGGTCATCTAGCCCAATTTTGTCGTGCACCAAAGTCAAGTCCAGCTGGGATGAAGGCATCTAAGGCCGTCCCAGACAAGACAAAGCCGGTAGTTTAAGTGAGAGCGTTTATTGAGGAACCCGAATAAGGTTATTACGGGTAAGTTAATCATAAATTCTTGTGAAGTCTATACCTTATTAGATACCGGTTCTACCCATTCTTTTATCTCTCTTGCTTGCGCTCAACGTTTAAATTTGACTCCTAAGAAATTAGACTTTGACTTATCTGTTGAAACTCCATTAGGAGAAACCTTCGTTAGCTCCACTGTTTATAAATATTGTTTGATTCATATCGATACCCTCACGTTACCTGTCGATCTTATCTCTTTGAAAATACTTTCCCTTGATGTGATTTGAGGAATCGATTGGTTAACTACTCATCATGCTAAAATTGATTATCGTAAGGTTGTTAGCTTTTATATTCCTAACCAACCTGTTGTATGAATTCAAGCAACCAAACCACTAAAGTCAATCATTGTCATATCAAGCCATAAGTAAAGAGCCCCAAACCTTTCGTTGGTGATTTCCTTGTGTGGAATGCACCTAAGCCAGACTTTTCGTAGGGGACATCGTGAATAACGGTGGTAAGTTGATAGGTATCAATGTGACGTGTTATCCAAGTCTTGGATGAGGGTCACAGTTTTGAATGATATTTTTATCGTTAATAAATTTCTTGACATATTCTTGAAGATTTCTTGGCCTACCCCAGAGTGTGAAATCGAATTTTGTATTGACCCCAGTACAAAACCTATATCTTCAACCCTTAAATATTTCTTCAACCAAAACAAACATATAATGCGCCAAAGACGTTGGCTCGAGCTGTTGAAGATTACGATCATACCATTCAATATCATTGTGGAAGAGAGAACGTGGTAGCTAACGCGTTGAGTAGAAGATCGTATGCGTTTACAAGTGCGATGTTATTAACACAAAAACCCATTTCGTATAACTTACAAATGATGAAGATGGAGTTAAAGACTCTAGGGACCCACGTGAAGATAACAAATATACGATTAAAATCGACTTTAATCGATAAAGTTAAAGCCGCTAAAGCTACATACTCAGAGCTGATGAATGTGAAGAAGAAGGTTCAAGAGGGCGTTATTCTAGAAGCAAGAATTGATGAAGAGAGGAAATCTCAACCCTCGATTTTATTGACCCATTTAAAATCCTTGATTGAGTAGAAACTGTGGCCTATAGACTCGTTTTATCGCTAAGTATGTTGCGTGTTCATAACGTTGTTCATGTATCGATGTTACGTAAATATGTGGACGACCCGAACCACATTATTGAATTAGAACTAGATGAGATAGCAGAAGATTTAACATATGAGGAGATACATGTTAAAATGTTGGATAAGAAGGATCGTATTCAACACTCAAAGGTTATACCTCATGAGTTAGAATCTGAAATGAAGTCAAGGTATCCTCATCTCTTCGGCATACCAGGTACGTACGTAAATTTCGAGGGCGAAATTCCATAAGGACGGGAGATTGTGAAAATTTTACGAATAAAGATTTAAATTTCTCGAAATATTTTTTTTTCAAAATTATGGTGTGGATTTGAGATAATGTTATAGTTGTGGGTAATATTTATAAATTTTACAAAGTATGCAAGTTGTTATAATATATTCAATTGGTCGGGAAATATTCTTTATGTCGGGGAATATTCGTACGACGGCACAAGAAAATGACAAAAATATTTTTTATGAAAATAACGGCGGAAGTTTTACCGTTAAAACTGTTGAACTACTCGGTAGTAAAAAAATCTTTATGTCTGGCGTGGTTGCATAGTAGCACATGGTATTGATTATTGATGCTTACGTGAGAAGTCACTCAGTTTTGTTCAATTATTGCTTCAGTAATTGTTGCATAGTATCTCACGTTATTTGATTCAATTATTGTCGATATTTTATATATTATTAAATCAATAATTGAGATGACAGAGTTATTAATATTATTATTTGCAATATTAACGATGTCTAGAAGTTCTGCCAAGGAAAGGTTTGGTCACCTAATTGCGCGCCAATAGGGAAAAATCTTTATTGAAAAGCCCCCTCTTTCCTGGAAATGACCTGGTCGATTAATATTGTGAATTATAATAATGATGATAAATGTTGTTAAATATATTGAGGTGTCTTGTTATATATATATATATATATATATATAAATTTTGTTTTATTAGTATTATTAATGTAATAAAACAGAAAAACTTTTTATATAAAAGCAGAATACTTTTATAAAGTTATTTGTTTTATTAGACTATAAATTATGCATAGTGTTTTGCATAGTAAAATCTTTTTATATAAAATGAATACTTTATAAAGTTATTTGTTTAGAATATATTATATTTTATTATGCATAGTGTTTACATAGTAAAATCTTTTTATATAAAATGAATACTTTTATAAAGTTATTTGTTTTATTAGACAATAATTAGAATATATTATATTTTATTATGCATAGTGCCTGCATAGTGTTTTGCCTAGTAAAATCTTTTTATATAAAACAGAATACTTTTATAAAGTTATTTGTTTTATTAGACTATAAATAGAATATATTATATTTTATTTAAAAGATTTTGTTTTATTAGAATATTTTATTAATACTGCATAGTAAATCAATATGGACCATCCGTTTAAAAGTAAATCAATCTGGACCATTCATGAATTAGTTACTATTCAGTCCATTCTCCTATAAATAGAAGCTCATTCCTTCATTATTTCTTACGAATTCACTGAAACTCTAGAGAGAGAGAAACTATAGAGAGAAAGAAGAAAAGTATTCGCTACTTCACTACTCCTATATCCGGTTCCTTCTAAGGTAAGGGGTATTATTTCTTTTGTATTCATGAAGAAAACTTACATTATTCCATTCTTTATTATTACATTGGAATAACTTTGTATCATGTGGACTACCCTATACTTGGTGAAATTCTTACATTATTCCATTCTTTATTATTATGTTGGAATAACTGCATCATGTCAAGTAATCTGCATACATGGTGAAATTCTTACATTATTCCATTCTTTATTATTCTCTTTGGAATAACTTTGTCATCGCAATACCGCATACATGGTGAAACTCGTTGTTATTTCATTCCTTATTATTACATTTGGGAATATCCTGCTTGCATGTAATTTACTTTGACTTCGATTCCAATTATTTATTATTCTCATTGCCATTATTTATTATCCTGTTGAAATATCTTGTGCATGCGTTGCTTATGCATGACTGGTTTCGATTATTTATTATACATTTGGAATATCATGTTTGTGCGTTTACGTGACACAGTTCCATTATTTATTATTCTATTGGAATAACATATCGTGCGGTCTATCGCGTGCGTATGGTGATTTCTTACATTATTCCATTATTTATTATTCATTGGAATAACCTATCTATGTGGATTATCACATGCATGGTGAATGATCTTTTGTATTCATTCCTTATTAAATTGTTGAAATGATTTGTCTAAGTGGATTACCGCGCATGATGCACGAAAATCCATTGCTTTAGCTTTTATATATTCTCTTATACTCGGTTGGTTAAAGCTTTGACTTCTATACTCCATGAAATTAGTGGAATATCCTTGATATTTGCGCTTCATCCAAAGATCTTTTTCATGAAAATATTCTTACGAGCATTCTTGAATTTTACTCTACACAAAGAAGTATCATGTTAACAATTTGGACGTTATTAGTACTGGATAAATTAATTCTTGAACTTGTTTTATTGAGTTCTTATATCATTGTCATCATCCTCATGTTTATATTATGTTGAAAGTAAATGCGTAATTTTGTAGTGCATAGATGGACTTGGTATGATTATGACCGAGGATTAATCGGTATAATCATGCTTAGTAATGTTACAAATGATGTGGTAAAAGTCCTCATTGGCTGTAGTGCATTGATGGACGATAGTTGGCATGATCATGACCATTGATGAATACACTAATATCCTTGGCCCGTAGTGCATGGACAATTTGTGTTTGTGATACTAATGAATATCATTGGTAGTAGAGTGCGGGGATGGTGTGGATTATTTATTGTTGAGTCCCGGTGATAAAAGTGATGAAAAACCCTTTTAAATCATAAAAGATAGTAGATTTTATTCTCTACTATACTCTTTTAATGGATTGCTTTGTTTCTTTGCAGATTAAACTTGATGTTTGTTATATTTTATCGGTTTAACATTGTTGAAGACTAATGATAATTTATTCTACATTATCTTAGTCATAATATTTCTTCTTGGGCTAGTTGAGCTCACCCCTTTCTTTCCTTTGTTCTCTCGGGAAATGAGAAGCGTGGCGGGACTAGTCGGGGAACCGGGTGAGCGGTCGAGATGATAGTATTAGTAGTCCTCACTATTACATTAAATAGTGTGACAATAAATGTAATGAGGACTCCTTTGAGTGTGGATATTGTCTAGATGACAATATTCTTATTAAAACTCTCAGTTTATGTTTTGTCGTATTTTACACGACAGTTGTATTATTAAGTTGTATTTGTATTTTTGTACCATGTATTTAGCGACTCAAGATGGGTGATGTATACCTATTTTGGGGGCGTCACATTTGGTTAAAGTTTTGGCTTCTATACTCCATGAAATTAGTAGAATATCCTGGATATTTGCGCTTCATCCGGTATCTTTTCATGAAAATATTCTTCTGAGCATTCTTGAATTTTACTCCATAAAACAGTATCATGTTGACAATTTGGACGTAATTGATTTCAAGATAAATTAACTTATAAATCTTTAAAATTTATTCTTGAACTTATTTTATTGAATTATTATGTCATTGTCATCATCCTCATGCTTATATTGTGATGAAAGTCATATTTGGCTTACGTGCATAGATGGACTTGGTATGATTATGACTAGGGATTATTCGGTATAATCATGACATGTAATGTTATAAATGATGTGGTAAAAGTCCTTAGTAGCCTATAGTGCATTGATGGACAGTTTTTGGTATGATTATGACCAGGGATTATTCGGTATAGTCATGACCATTGATGATTTAATGAATATCCTCGCCCAGTAGTGAGTGCGAGGATGACTCGATGATGTGGTTTATTTATTGTTTGAGTCTTAGCGATAAAATTGATGAAAACATTTTAAATTATAGAAGATAGTAGATATCATGCTCTACTTGACTCTTCTAATGGATTGCTTATTCATTGCGCAGTTAAACTTGATGTCTATTGTATTTTATCAGTTTAACATTGTTGAAGACTAATGATAATTTATTCTGCATTATCTTAGTCATAATATTTCTTACTGGGCTAGTTGAGCTCACCCTTTTGCTTTCATTGTTCTCTTGAAATGAGAAAGTAAGCGGGACTAGTCGAGGGGAGCGGAGTGATAGTCCCAGAGATGGTGTATTAGTAGTCCTCACTATTCTATAAAATAGTGTGACAATAAATGTAATGAGGACTCTATTTGAGAGTGGATATTGTCTAGAAGGCAACATTCATGTTTAAACTCTCAGCTATGTTTTGTCGTATATTACACGACGGTTGTATAATTAAGTTTGTATTTGTATTTTGTACCATGTATTTGGCGACTCAAGATGGGTGATGTATACCTATTTTGGGGGCGTCACATCTTACATTGGTAAAGTTTAATAATGCACTCTTTAATTGGACCTTTTTACTCAAAAATTATATAATTTCTCATAAATGACATTAAATACAAATATAATCTGATTACTATTTTGGGATGAATTTAAAGATTAAATTTTTTTTTATATGTACTTAACTACTATGAATAAAGTAAAATAGTCAATTACAATTTCAAAATATATATAATTCATTAAAAATTATGAAATAATAAATCTTATAATTTAATGATACTTTTTAAAAATAATTTACTATATTTATCATTGTATTAACAAATATTAAATAAATCTATATCATTTTAAGTTTAAGAATATTTTTAATTTTTGTGTTTAAGAATGTTTTAAAATTGTAATTTTTTTTGTTAATCAAGCATATAATTTTAATTATTTTTATTATAAAAAAGTGGACCTGATGTCCACGTCATCATAGATGTTAGCCACCTAAGCAACCGTTAGTTTTTTTAGACGAAAAGTTATAAAATGGCCATTTTGTAAATGTTTTGAATATAATGCGTTTGTAACTAAAAAAATTTTGATAATCGCAATAAAAAAATTGAGCCCTAATACAGTGACTAAAAAATCAATTATCCCTTAATAAAAGGGAAATTCATTGAAAACAAATACATTTATACACTTTTTAAAAAAAAAAACTTCCTACCTACAATTTGCACTAACTATTAATCTATTATATTTGGGTTTGAATATTGTTAAATATATCTATTGTAGTTGGGTTTGAATATTGTCAAATATGTAATTATTTGTAGTTAATTATGGGTTATTTGTTTATTTTTGAATGAGTCTGAATCTGATCAAATATGTCATTTAAATCGTTTGTTTTATAATTTTTAAAATCTAAATGTGTTTGAACGGTTCATCCAAAAATTTATTGTTGAATGAGTAAAAAGTAATGATAAATGATATTTTTACTTACATACCCTCACAGACAATTAAAAATCACATTCAATATCCTTCTTGTTTTACTAATAAACAAATTTTGTTATGTACAAGTTATTTTTTTTTTTAATAAATTGGTAAATAACTAATTTAATAAATGTTATGTAGTCTTTTGTTTTGATTTTATGAACTATAGAATGTTATTAATATTTTTAGTGTTTTATTTCTAAAATTATATTATTAATAGTATACTCTATCAAAGATTGTTCAAAAGTTTAATTAATTTTTCTTAAATAACGTTATTTATTTATAATTACATAATAAATTTATTCATAACAATTCAAAAGGTTAAAATAGAAAATACACGTATTCAAATATTTTAAACAAAACAATTATCAAACACATCATTTCATTCCGTATTTAGAGTTTTTATTCTATTCAACTCATTAAGATTCTCTTATACATTCAAAACTTTTCATTTAGTTTTAATTTATCAAGCAACACATAACTATATAATGAGCTACATTATTCATAAACACTTGTTCACTCCATTCCCAAATTAGAGATACAATTTAACTTTTAAGGTTAAATAACGACATATTAAATATCAAAGTTAATGTGGATTTATTTAATTTTAGTTGATACAATTAATAAAATCGTATAATATATAACAAAAACTGTTAAGTTAAATTTAAAATTTGATATATCGTCGTTTAATTTTAAAAGTTCAATTATATCTCTAATTTTAGAACAAATAGAGCGACATTATATTTGTTTTTTTTGATCATTGAACTACATACACCATACCTATCGGATTACCATGAAGTTATACAGTATTGATATGCAGAGAGATCATCTCTCGACCTGTGTGTGGACACTATATTGATGAATTGACCAAAGTTAACTTCATACTAACTACTCCCCATACATCTATTAATAAACATAATGATAATCAAGGAACGGGACTGGTTAGCATGAAATTAATTTTAGTCAATTAATTAATACAGTATCGACATGCAGACATAAAGGTGATTTTTTTTTTCTATGTGTCAGCACTGTATTGATCAATTAATTAATTTACCATGAATTAACTTCATAGTAATCGAATTTTAAGAAACGTATGACCATGACATCATAAAGTTGGCCCACTAGGCCAGCGAGAAAGTTAGTGACGTAAGAGCCCACATCATCACTCTCTTAACTTCTTGCACGTCTCCCAGTCCCCAAACAACCCACATAACTTTCACATAAAAAACACAATTATTTAATGAATAAGTCTCGGACTGTATAACTCTATTTTTGTATATATATCTAAATTACACTTAAAATATTATATTTTATAAAAATTAATGTTAGAATAAATACTATATATTTTTTTAGAGTCACAAACAAAAAAAATTAAAAATAAAATAAAATTTGAAACTGTCCAATTAATCGGTCCAATAAATCTGTCCGCGTAGCATTATTCTTATTTAATTGTTTTGTGACCTCTAGACTCTAGTGTCAAAAACATTAAATAATTGTTTAGTTAGTTGTTTTTTTATCGAGAAATGGTAAATTAGTCACATGTTCTACCCTTGTACTTTACTGTGATATTAAAATTAAATAAAATAATTTCATATTGATTCAATCGGTCAAAGGAATATATTATCATATTAATATTTTTTTATTAAAAAATATATTTTTATCACATGCACTTACGAAGGGAGTAATATTTGGCTAGTATGCCACCTTTGGATTGCATGAATAAAAGTGGAAATAAAATAATTTATTTATATAGAATAAAAAAATTATATTTAATTATTTAATTAGAATGAAATGAATTATTTTTATTATTGTTAAATTTATGAATTTTATTCTTATGAGGGTTTTCCTGGGGGGTGGGGGTGAAATGACTAATTATAGCTGAAATAGAATGAATCATTACACTCTTTATTTCATTCTCTTCTATTTATTAATAGGTAATGTTGCACCAATACCTAATCAAAGGGCCACTGCGGCACCAATCAAAAAAACAGTTGTCGCTACTGGACGACGAAATGGATTTTAGAATTTATTAACATTCTCTAAAAAAGTATTGTTAATAATCCAGCAGGTACTGAAACCATTAAAAAAACACCCAATAATTTATTGGGTACTGTACGAAGTATTCTATTATTAGACCTTGTAAAATTGGCCCAAACTCGCGGGTCGGATCAGTTCACCCATCAAAAAACGGGCTTTGAGTCTCATTTTTTTAGTCTTCAAAAAATCGGACTGTTTTAGCCCGGCCCGACCGCTAAAAATTAGGTTTTGCGATTAATTTTTTTTCTAGCTTTATTAAGGCTCCAAGGATATGAGTATAAGTTGAATAAATTACATAAAATCCCAACAATATTAAATCTCTAAGTATATCTCATATTCTATGGGCGTAAATAAATATCAATTCCACAAAAAAAAAATTCTAACAATAAAGAAAAACACATAACAAGAATTGAACATGTAACATATCAAAACATGAATGTTATGTGAGAATAATTATATAATTATGATTTGTAAAACTAATGTTTTAAACTATCTACTAGAAGATATCAAGAATTTCAAATTACTGATCAATTAAATAATGTTAAGGTGGTAGATAACAATTAAATAATTTATTACTATAATTTAAATCACTTGATTTTTTTCTCAAATTTACCTAAATGACAAATTAATGGTGATTTAACTGGCATCTTTAAATAATTTATTCTCATTTTACGTTACGTAGATATTAAGAAGTTTACATATTTTAGTACATTTTTAGAAATAATTATAATAATGATGCATAGATAAAATAATTACAAAAGTAATACATTTTTTTCATATTTATTTACAAAATTAATACAATTTTATTTTGTGCAATCTGAATTCCTCCACAATTTCCTCCCAAATTTTTCCTTTCCTTCCCATTTCTTCCACCCAATCAAACTCATCATTATCATCTCTATTACCAAATGCCTCCACAAATTCAACCTTAAAAATCTCAGACAAAACCCACTGCAACTCGTTTTGGAGCATGACGGTGTTGATGGTGATGTTGGACTATTCGGCTTCGGCGACGTGGAGGGCAGTATCGCTCGGGTTCATGATACTAAGTCTATAAGAATGATATTAGTGTTGATGGTAATTACTTTCATTAGGGCTGAGCAAGTAACCAAATTGGAACCGAAACCGCACCAAAAACCGCACGAACCGCACCAACGGTTCCGGCATATGTGGCGGTTTTAGGTGGGTTGAATAACCAAATTTACGGTTCCGGTTTGGTTACTAGCCAAAACCGCACGCATAAAACTGAAACCGCACCATGTGTGTGTATGTATGTATTATCTCAAATAAATTCTAAAGTTACTTTTCACTTGTATACGCTCAGAAAAAACCCCAGTATTGAATTGTCATTTTTCACCAATTAAATAAAGATTGTTAGAGGTTATAGAGTCGAAAATTAAGCAATTGGGTTTTGGAATATCGAATTTGTTTGATGCGTAATTGGAGGGGCTTATAGCTAAGGGGCCAAATTCGTTGGTTCGAGCACTTGATGCATTGGTTAAGGTCAATGCTATAATAATAATAGTCTAATAGATTATTTTTCAAATTAGGTATAGTTAGGATTATGTTCTATAAGTCCTCCCTGCAATATATAATATAGAATTTCATTCTATCTCCAGTATATAATTTTAATTTTTGGGGAACTAGATAAACATTCTTGCTTGTATCGAATATATGATCTCCGTTGTTTTATATAGCGTATGTTTTAGTTTTAAAGCATCATTCCTTTATTATAAACTAAAATTATTTTACGTGTCTCACTGTTCTATGATTTGATGGTGAATTTGACATGTTTGGCAGAAGGAACTTTAGTTTTATGCTTGATATAATTCCCATTGCCGACTCTGACACTAAGTTAATTGCTCGATGTAAGTTCTATGTTAAATTTTATTGAAGGCTTAGACTTTTTTGTTGTTTCAATTGGTTTTGGAACCGAAACCGCTTTCAATTAAAAAGCGCACGCACACTTTAAAAACCGCATCGCACTAATCACAAGCGATTTCATATGCGGTTTTGAATTTTCAAACCGCACTCTAAGCGGTTTGGTCTTGATTTGGACTTCAAACCGCACCATGCTCACCCCTAACTTTCATGATACTATTAGTGCACTATTCTGATTCCCAATGTTCATGATACTAAGTCTGTAAGAATGATATTCGTTTTGGAGCATGGCGGTGTTGATGGTGATTGTAGCGAATCGTATTTTTCCTGAGTAAATAAAATAAGAATTTTCTGGAATAAATTTTTATTTTTATTTAAGTATGTGTTATTATATTGCATAGTTTATCATGTGTAGCAAAATATGTGATATGGTGTTATGATAAGTATAATAATTAAAATTTATTATACTTAATAGCTTGTGGGAAACAATTTATGATGAAAAAGAAATCAAATTTTAAATATTTGATTTATAGTATTGTATATATAATATTATTTGTGGTAAACAATATGGGGACAAGATGTGTAAAATGCAGAGGGAAAAAAATGGGTTATACCCATGTGATAATCCAAACGTTGCTTTAAGTTAAACTTATCAGTTATGTAATTAGCAGCATGAGCTGTCATTATTTGAGGGAAATTAACTGAGTCAGTTTTCTGTAAGTAAGAGTTGTCCCTCTATAGTTTACGTAGACTAGCCTACTCAGTTAAGCTATACAGTACAGAATACGTGGTAATACATATGAAAGCAAGGATTTCTAATGGTTTCTCTGTTTATCTTTCTACCCATCCGATTTTGTTCTTTGCTACGACCATTTTCTGGACACCTCTCCGCCTAAACACAATTGAGTTGTTCCATGTAAATCTCTAGTAAATTGTTAGGCTAATGAAGGAAAAGATTAACAATTGAAGCTCGATATTTGCTTTCAACCGTGAAGTTTAGGAACAACGATTAACAAGAATTCAAAGCAAACAAAGGTATTACAATTTGTTCAAATTATGTTTGTAATATAAAGATTTTGGTATAATGAGTTAGATAGTGGGGTTTCGCAAACTGAAATGAAAATTATGAGATTATGGTTACTATGATATGTATGGAAAGTAGTATTATTTTGGTTTGCATGAGTTAAAATTAGAAGGTATATAAACCAACTAGCTACGTATTGTTGTTCTAATTGTTCAAGAAGGATGGGGCATTGAGCATTAGAACAGAACAGTTAGTTTAAAAAAAAACTGTTACTTTATTAATTGCTTGAATCTTCATGCTTTGACTGTGTAATTGACTACTATGAACTGAATTTAGACACAAGGGGATAAGTGGGCCGTGGAGTAATAAGGGAGTTAAATTGGGAATTTTAAAGCAAATAAATAGCTATGACACTTGTATGGCAAAACAGTGCCTGTAAAGTGTTTGATAAAATTTCTTAATGAACTGTTTTGCTTAACAATTGTTTATTTGTCAGAATTAAAACTTGGGTTATATATATATACCATGCATAAGGGTAAGTAAACTGTTGTGCCTTGTTAAATTGAATGAAAACTATTTTTTTAAGCTAAAACTAAATGCTAGAATTTAGCTTGGCAAGCACTTTTACTCACTGTTTTGAGGCAGTCAGTTGGCACCAAGTTGATTGCATATCATGTGTAATGATTATAGATTGCATGTTATTTTAAAAGGTGGAGTGTATTATGTAAATATTTTTTGATAAAAGCTTGTGAATAACTTACCAAATGGTTGCCAAAAATGGCATATAATAAAAGCAAAATTGTCTTGCTTACGATGGAAAGCGACCATACCGGTAATGACATCAGGTGGGGGCCTTCCTTGGCTCTCATTTAGTGCAGATGAATTTTTAAAATAGCCCAGTTGATATTGGTTTGTATTAAGTGTAAATTCAAGTTGTGTAATATCAAAAACATAGTGTAAAAGGGACATGGTAAGGGAGGTAAAAAGCAGGAATGAGAGGCAAAGAATTGAAATTTTGCTACTCATGGGCGTGAGAGGTAAAATGCTTGACTTGTTAATATGATTAGGCATCTAAGGAACCTTAATTTAAAAAGCTTAGCATTTTGCTGAACTATCTAAATTATGCTAGAAGTTGGGCTTAAAATAATTTTGTATAGCATAAGTTATAAAGTTACAAGGAGAAGCGTATGGGGAAGGAAATTCTTTGTCTTTGACAACAATGACAATGACAACGATTAATAGTAATGGACTGCTAAAGCAGTTTTAGATTAGCCTTTTGGTTGAAAATTGTAACTTCAAGGAACTAATTATCTGGTATGGTTTGAGTTGAGATTGTAAACATATATGTAACCTTTATAGTGTTGGCAAGATTAAAATGGAATGAAAGAGGAAACAAAAGAACAATAAACAACTACAGTATATTGAAATGATATTGAATTATGCGAAAAAAATTGTTAAAGCAACAATAAAGGTTGTAAGTAATATATTTATTAACGAGGGTTGTTTTGACATAACTAAGAAACGCAATAAGATTAAGCGAATAAGTTTGACAATATAATTTGCAAAGCAAATTGGGAACTAAAAGTTTTATCCTCATGATAAACAATCATACTTAACCCATGAAATATCTTAGGTATTCACCTTGAATACCTAAGTTAGAAAGAGGTTTGCAAAGTATACGTTTGGCAAACAAAAGAAGTAAAAGAGATATGAACTAAAATCATGAAAAGTTCATGAACAGAAATTATGTCAGACCCTATAAAAAAAGAAAAGGCTATCGTAAGAACATGGATGAGGTATTTGAAAAATGTATAGAAATATTTCAAATATAGAATATGAATTAAAGACATGAGAAATATGGTTATGTGATGTATAAATATGCAACGTATATTACTCGAATACTTGGCTAATGTATTTGTGAATGGAAATATGATTGTGTAGGATCTGTGGGAACAAGTTAAGCTGAATTTTTATATTCATAGTTCACAAACAAGTCAAGTATCTAAATCTTACTCTTTATTGAGCAAGTATTCTGAGATTATTCATATGTGGACAGATTCTTTAAATTCTGAACTGTCTCTCCTTATTTATGAATATTATAAGGTTGAATAACCTTTTTATTCCAATCAGCTTCAAAAGATTGGGTAATGTATTTCCATGTATATCAAATGAAATTCAATATACATGAGCAGGTTGCAAAGAAGTCTGAGCCATTCCTTCTGGCCAGACACAACTATGAAATATTTTAATTTCTTTATATTAAGTCTTGAAATATTATTGTGCCATGATTTAAGCTATCCAGCTATATTGTTGTAGTTGGAATCTAAAACTGAGAATGAACATACCCTTAAATGGGATATTTTTATTGCACTCTAGGAGTGGTGATGTAGAACATGAAAATTGTTCTATAAAAGATAGTATTAATCAATACAGGGCATAAAGGGCTGATCACCCTACGTGCTCGTAAGATAAGACGGTTCATCTGATAAAATTTCTGATTGAACCTTTTCAAGAAAAGAAAAATATTTTCATGGTCTTAAAACCTCTCAATTATTCAATGTTGTTATGATATTCCAGAAATATGAATGATTCAAGATTTATTGCTTTACAGTTTTGATTCACTATCAAAGCATGCTTCAAAAAAAACATTTATTTCTTGTTGAGCCTTAAAGATTGCTATTACTTACTAAGCAATTAAATGCCAATACTTGTTTTATTATAAATGTTTTCAGCTGAGCAGACTCGGGCGGAAGGGTCTGGAAAAGACAAAGGGAAAGAAAAAGTAACAGATTAGCTGGGATTGGGTGTAATAGATAGTTTACGTGTTTGTAAATATTAAACTATCATGTAAAGATCATTTAAAGGTCTACGTACCTGGGATTAATAGCACTTTGATGTAATAACTTTACTAAGTTTAAGTTTATTTTATGTTGAATGTTTGATATCGTGAAGCACTGACTAAGGGTTTCAAGTACCCAAATTTGGGGGCGTCACAGGTTTGTATCAAAGCTTTAAGTTAGAAGCCTTAGGATGGGAACCTTAGGTTAAAAATTTAAGTTAGTGAGACGGACATGAAATAAATAACTCATATAGAGTTGAAAAGAGATGGACTGTGGAAGTTCATTATAGAATGTAAATGAAAATAATTTAAAAATAACTGTTATTTGTTATATAACTTGTATTATGTATTAATCAAGTTATTTGTTTGTTTATGGGATGGCTAAAATTCAAGAAGAATTAGTTATTAATAAGGAGCAGATCGCTCCACAGACTATAGCACCAGTTCAGGTCATAGACCTAGACCTTGATCTTATCGTAGAGGATGAGGACCCTGAGGAAGAGGTCAATGAAGTATCATGGGGATATCTTTAGAAATCCTAAACTGGTAATGGTTAAGGATTTTAGTATGTAAACCTTTTGATAAAAAGGTAGAGATGCTATGTAAATAATGATATAGTATGTAATAGCCGGAGGAGCTATTAAAGACAGAAATGATCAAGGCATATGTAAGAACATGTTTAATATATAATAATATTAAATATGTTTGTTATGGGTGTTATTACTTTACATTTTGTATGAATGTTTATGTAATAAATGGGTTAATAATAATAAATGTTATTAAACAGATAAAATGCCACCCAGGATTAGAGGAGGAAGAGTGTGACGCCCCCAAAACAGGTATAGATCACCCATCTTGAGTCGCCAAATACATGGTACAAAATTCAAATACAACTTAATTATACAACAGTCGTGTAAAATATGACAAAACATAATTTAAGAGTTTTAATAAGAATATTGTCATCTAGATAATATCCACACTCAATGGAGTCTTTATTACATTTATTGTCACACTATTTAACAAAATAGTGAGGACTACTAATGCTATCATCTGGACCGTCACTCCGTTCCCCGACTAGTCCCGGCTAAGTTCTCATTTCCTGAAGAGAACAGTGAAAGAAAGGGTGAGCTCAACTAGCCCAGTAAGAAATATTATGACTAAGATAATGCAGAATAAATTATCATTAGCCTTCAACAATGTTAAACTGATAAAATACAATAGACATCAAGTTTAATTGCAGCGGAATAAGCAATCCATTAGAAGAGTCAAGTAGAGCATGATATCTACTATCTTCTATGATTTAAAATGTTTTCATCAATTTTAATCGCTGAGACTCAGCTTAATAAATAAACCACATCATCGAATCTTCCCTGCACTACGGGCCAAGGATATTCATTAAATCATCAATGGTCATGACCATACCGAATAATCCCTGGTCATAATCATACAAAAAATTGTCCATCAATGCACTTCAGGCCACTGAGGACTTTCACCACATCATTCGTCACATTACGGTCATGATTATACCGAATAATCCCTTTTCATAATCATACCAAGTCCATCTATGCACGTAAGCCAAAGATGACTTTCATCACAATATTATCAATCATGAGGATGATGACAATGATATAAGCATTAATCAAACGAAAATAAGGATAAATATTAAAGACTTTAAATTTATCCAAATATTATCAATCACTTAATAAACTCATAATCTAATATTATTAATATTATAACAATATTTTAAACACTACTTAAACTTATAAACAATTTATTTCAATTGTTTACACTTTACCAAATAATGCATTTAATCATTCAAAAATGCCATACTCATAAGATTTCATCACCAATGATCAAATCCCTCATCAAAAATCTTCATATACCCTATATAGGATTCCCAAGCCATAAAATCCTATTTTCCAATTTTGTTACTTCACATAACATATTTAATTTATTTACTCATAACTAGTTCATTTTCATGAAAAAATACCAAATCAGTCCCAAAAATATTTCTTTTGTGGGATTTAACAGAATATAGTCCCATATTGAACATATATTTTTCTCGGAATTTTTAAAATTCATTTACTATTTTTCATATGGCCAAAACTGCCGAATATTTAGACATTTATCATAAATTATACTTTTGTCCAAAAATTTTTGAAATTTACAGGGTATACTCCTGTTATATACATGTACTCCCAATAAAAATTTCACAAATTTTGGAGTTAACCACAAAGAGTTATAAGGGTTTACTTTTAAAATAGTCTTTTCTCATAAAATCCATAACTCTTAATCTATACATCTAAAAATTGCCATTTTTGGACACAATCTAGAAAACTCATCAAATTATCATTTCAAATTTTTCTAGAATTTTTGAGGGTCAGAAAAATTATGAAACTGCCCCTGGCAGAAACCCCTTTTGAATGAAAATACTATTCATATGAATACAAAGTATCATTCACCATGCATGCGGTAATTCACATAGACAGGTTATTCCAACATAATAATAAATAATGGAATAACAAAAGAATTCACCATGCATGCGATAAACCGCACAGACAGGTTATTCTCAACAGAATAATAAAGAATGGAACCAAGTCATGCGTAAACTGTACAGACAGGATATTCCAACAATAAAGAATGGAATCAGGTCATGCGTAAACCGCACAGACAGTATATTCCAACAGAATAATAAAGAATGGAATAACAGAAGAATTTCACCATATATGCAGTACTTCACATAGACAAGTTATTCCAACAGAATAATAAATAGTGGAACTGTGTCATGCGTAATACTTATGACGAGGATATTCCAATGAGAATAATAAAGAATGGAATAATAGAAGAATTTCACCATGTATGCGGTATTAAGACAGACAAAGTTATTCCAACAGAATAATAAATAGTGGAACCGGTCGTATGTAATATGCATACATCTGAGGATAATCCAATGAGAATAACAAAGAATGGAATAATGAAGAATTTCACCATGTATGCGATCTTGCATAGCAGCAAAGTTATTCCAACATAATAATAAAGAATGGAATAACAATAGCTCTCTTCATGAAAACGAAAGAAATAATACCCCTTACCTTAGAATAAAGCTGGATACTAGAATAGAGAGGTAGCAGACTTCTCTTTTTCTTTCTCTCTATAATAAATGCTCTATAGCTTTAGTGAATTGGTGAGAAATGAAGGAAGAATGAGCTTCTATTTATAGGAAAATACAGTTTCGATAATTGCACGTTTTGAGGCTCAAAATATTACAATACAATACCTCCAACTTTTCTTTCATTTTTAATTTAGTCCTACAAGTATTATCAAACTTGCACCACCTCCCCTAATAGTAAATAATGTGAATCAATAGTTCAATCATGTGAATCAATAGTTATAATCATGTGAAAAAATGAATTACTGATATAGTACCTCCATTTATACCTCCATTTTTAACTTAGTCATGCAAGTATTATCAATCTTGCACCAACTCCCCCTAATAGTACATGAATGTGATTCAATAGTACACACATGTGAACAAATAGTTATATAAGCATGTGAATTAGTAGCAATTAATTGCTCATTTATCCGATTAATTACCCGATTTATCAATATAACCCCAGGACATCAATTATCGCCGGAATAGATGTCGATTTCCACTAAAAATAATAATCCCAACACAATGAAACTATCAAATTCATCTTTAATCAACACGAACTTATTCATCATTAATATTATAACTCACAATATTTAACAACTGTGTCGTTCCGGAAAGAGGGGATTTAGATAAGAAATTTCTCCTTATTAGCGCGCAATTAGATGACCAAACCTCTCCTTGACAGAACTTCTAGATATTGTAAATATTACAATTTAATAATATGAATAACTTTTTCGTCTCAATTATTGATTTAATAATATAACATATTATGCAAATGATACTGTGACAATAATCGAATCAATAATATGAGAGATATGATGCAGCAATTACTATAGCAATAATTGAGTATAACTGAGTGACTTCTCATGTAAGCATCAATAATCAATACTGTGTGCTACTATGCAACCACAGCAGACATCGTATTTTTACTAACGGGTAGTTCAACAGTTTTAACGGTAACACTTTCGCCGTTATTTTTAATAAAAGATAATTCTATCGTTTTTTACTACGACAATACTTCCGTTGTGGGGTCTACCAATGATTGTGTCATCGTACGAATATTCTCCGACCAATCGAATATTATATAACCACTTGCTTACTTTGAAAAATTTGTAAATATTACCCACAACTATAACATTATACCAATCCACACCATAATATTTAAAAAAATATTTTGAGAAATTTAAATCTTTATTCATAAAATTTGGGGTCTCACAATCTCCCTCCTTATGAAATTACGCCCTCAAAATTTACGTGCGTGCATTCGGTATGTAGAAGAGATGAGGATACCTTGACTTCATTTGATTCTAACTCTTGAGGTATAACCTTTGAGTGTTGAATACGATCCTTCTTATCCAAGATTTTAACACGTATCTCCTCATACGTTAAATCTTCTGCTATCTCGTCTAGTTCTAATTTAATAACATGGTTCAGGTCATCCACATATTTACGTAACATCGATACGTGAAAAATGTTATGAACACGCGACATACTTGGCAGTAAAACGAGTCTATAAGCCACAGTTCCTACTCGATCAAGGATTTCAAATGGGCCAATAAAATTAAGGGTTGAGATTTCCTCTCTTCATCGATTCTTGCTTCTAGAATAACGCCCTCTTGAACCTTCTTCTTCACATTCATCAGCTCTGAGTATGTAGCTTGCACGGCTTTAACTTTATCGATTAAAGTCGATTCTAATCATATATTCGTTATCTTCACGTGGGTCTCTAGAGTATTTAACTCTAACTTCATCATTTATAAGTCATACAAAATGGGTCTTTGCATTGACAATATTGCACTCGTACCCGCATATGATCTTCTACTCAATGCGTCAGCTACTACGTTCGCTTTTCCAGGATGGTATTGGATGGTATGATCATAATCTTTCAAAAACTCAAGCCATCGTCGTTGCTGAATGTTGAGTTCCTTTTGAGTGAAGAAATATTTGAGGCTTTTATGATCCGTATAGATCTCCACCTTCTCTCCATACAGGTAATGCCTCCAAATCTTAAGCGCAAAAATGACTGCTGCCAACTCTAGATCATGAGTAGGATAATTCCTCTCATATTCTTTGAGTTATCGCGAGGCATAGGCTATGACTTTCCCATGTTGCATGAGAACACATCCTAACCCTTTGCCTGAAGCATCACTATAGATGACAAATCCCTCCGAGCCAGATAGTATTGTCAGAACATGTGCTGAAATGAGTCTCCTCTTGAGTTCTTGAAAACTCTTTTCACATTCCTCGCTCCAACCGAATTTTGTATCTTTTTGAGTCAGTTAAGTTAATGCAGTAGTGATTTGAGAAAACCCTTCTACGAATCTCCGATAATAACCAGCTAAGCCAAGAAAGCTACGTACTTCGGTCACTGACTTAGGTTGCTCCCAGCTTTGAATTGCTTTAATCTTTGCCGGGTCAACAGATATTCCATGATTTGATATCACGTGCCCAAGGAATGAAACTTCTTCAAGCCAGAACTCACATTTTTTCAACTTGGCATAAAGCTTGTTTTCACAAAACTTTTGAAGTATCAGCCTCAAGTGTTGCTCATGCTCATGGTCTTCGCGGGTTTTGAATTCATAATGATCGTACGGAGTTCTGAAAGCAGTCTTTGGAATGTCATCAGTTTTAATCTTCAACTGATGATATCCGGAACGAAGATCAAACTTTGAAAAGAATTTGGCTCCTTGCAACTGGTCAAACAGTCATCAATGCGAGGCAACGGTAATTTTATTTTGATGGTAACATGATTCAACTCCCGATAATCAATACAAAGTCGCATACTTCCATCTTTCTTCTTCACTAATAGAACAGGAGCACCCCAAGGAGACGTACTAGGATGAATGAAACCGATGTCTAACAATTCCTGTAGTTAGGTTTTTAACTCCTAAAGTTCAATAGGAGCCATTCGATATGGGGCTTTGAAAATGGGTTTTATACCGGATTCAAGGTCGATACAAAATTCAATTTAACTCCGGGGTAGGTGGGGAAGTTCTTCAGGGGAATACGTCGGGAAATTTATTAACAATAGAAATATCATTCAAATCTGACGTATCTTTATTTAAATCCATGACATGGGCTAAGAAAGCTTGACATCCGTTTTTCAATAAACGAATAGCTTTATGACTTGATATGATAGTGATTGATTCTAGTGGTTTGGTTGCTTGAATTCGCATAATAGGTTGGTTAGGAATATAAAAGCTAACAACCTTACGAAAATAATTGATTTTAGCATGATGAGTAGTTAACCAATCAACCCCTAAAATCACATCAAATGCAAGTATTTTCAAAGAAATAAGATCGACAGGTAACCTGCGGTTACCAATTTGAATCAAACAAGACTTATAAACCATGGATGCAATGAAGGTTTCTCCCAACGGAGTTTCAACAGATAAGTCAAAGTCTAATTTCTCCGGAGTCAAATTTAAACGTTGAGCGCAAGTAGGAGAAATAAAGGAATGGGTAAAACCGGTATCAAATAAAGTATAAACTTCGCTAGAGTTTATGATTAGCTTACCCGTGATCACCTCGTTCGGATTTCTTTCTTTTTGGGAGGTTACGACAAACGCTCTCCCTTGAACTACCAGTTTTGTCTTGTCTGGGACACCCTTTGATGCCTCCATCCTAGCTGGACTTGACTTTGGTGCACGACAAAATTGGGCTAGGTGACCTTTTCCACAATTATAACACGCTTTGGACTGCATCGTGCAGTTTGGACTTATGTGTCCTTCCCCTCCACATTTGAAACATACGACCGGCGGTCGTTCTCCTTCCTTAACAACAGGTACTAGTGCTGACGTCTTTCCATCCTTGTTGAATCTCCTCTTCTTGAAATGTCCACTCTTATTGTCATGGCCATGATTACCACTGAAGTGATTATCATTTCTGGCATGTTGATTCCCTCCACGTTTGTTGTCACCGCTTTGATGACTACTACCACTGGTATTATCGACTTGTCGGTTTGCTCTCTCTTGGTTGGGTTGACTCATTATCGCGCTCCAATAATTGAGCCCTATTCACAACATCTGAATACAAACACAGTTTGTGAGAAATTAGGTATTTATGTATCTCGGGTTTCAAACCTCTTAGAAACATCTGCGTCATTCTCTCCTCATTATCAACCAAGTGGGACGCAAACCGAGACAACTCGGCAAACTTAGCTTCGTACTGCACCACGGTCATATTGTTTTGTTCAAGCTTGATGAACTCTACCTCCTTCATGTGACGAATACTTTCAGGAAAGTACTTGTCATTGAACAGATCTTGGAACTTCTCCCAAGACATTTTAAGTGCGGCAGGTTGATTACGCTTGATTCCCACCAGTAATCTGCCTCTGCTCGCAACATAAAGGTGGAAAAGGGAACCTTTTGCTCCTCGGAGCATCCCAAGACATCAAATATCTTGTTAATCTACTTTATCCATGTCTCCGCCTTAAGTGGTTTTGGCTCTCCAAAAAACTCCGGTGGTCCCAGCTCCTTGAACTGCTTAGCGTGACCATCTGAGAGTTGTCAGTATTTCCACCTGCATTTTGGACAGGAGCCGCTTTCGCCTGATGTTGCATGAATTGCATAAAGCCTCTGAACATCCCATCGTTCACCATTTCATCGGTGTTATTGTTTACATGAGGATTATTGTCTTCCTGTTGCACATTATCTTGGGTATTGATCGTTGGTGACTCAACGGTCTCATGTGCTTCATTGTAGATCTCAACATTTTTCAGATGTCATTTTCAAACACTGTCACAAAACAAGGGTTAATTGACATATCACATATTATCCATATACTCTGACCGACTAATTAAATACCAAATAAACTTAGGTAGGTCATACTAGCGAAGGAATTCCCCGTTTCTCCCCTCCTAGTTCTTGTCTCACATCTCAGCTAGGGATCATATCCCTAAGCTTTGATACAACCTGTGACGCCTACAAAACAGGTATAGATCACCCATCTTGAGTCACCAAATAAATGGTACAAAATTCAAATACAACTTAATTATACAACAGTCGTGTAAAATACGACAAAACATAATCTAAGAGTTTTAATAAGAATATTGTCATCTAGACAATATCCATACTCAATGGAGTCCTCATTACATTTATTGTCACACTATTTAAAAGAATAGTGAGGACTACTAATGCTATCATCTGGACCGTCACTCCGTTCCCCGACTAGTCCTTGGCCACGTTCTCATTTTCAAGAAGAGAATAAAGTGAAAGAAAGGGTGAGCTCAACTAGCCCAAAGAAGAAATATTATGACTAAGATAATGCAGAATAAATTATCATTAGCCTTCAACAATGTTAAACTGATAAAATACAATAGATATCAATTTTAACTGCAGCGGAATAAGCAATCCATTAGAAGAGTCAAGTAGAGCATGATATCTACTATCTTCTATTATTTAAAATATTTTCATCAATTTTTATCGCTGAGACTCAGCTTAATAAATAAACCAAATCATCGAATCTTCCATGCACTACGGGCCAAGGATATTAATTAAATCATCAATGGTCATGACTATACCGAATAATCCCTAGTCATAATCATACCAAAAACTGTCCATCAATGCACTTCAGGACACTGAGGACTTTCACCACATCATTCGTCACATTACGGTCATGATTATACCGAATAATCCCTTGTCATAATCATACCAAGTCCATCTATGCACGTAAGCCAAAGATGACTTTCATCACAATATAAGCATGAGGATGATGAAAATGATATAAGCATTAATCAAACGAAAATAAGGATAAATATTAAAGACTTTAAATTTATCCAAATATTATCAATCACTTAATAAACTCATAATCTAATATTACTAATATTATAACAATATTTTAATCACTATTTTAACTTATAAACAATTTATTTCAATTGTTTACACTTTATCAAATAATACATTTAATCATTCTTAAATGTCATACTCATAAGATTTCATCACCAATGATTAAATCCCTCATCAAAAATCTGCATATACCCTATATAGGATTCCCAAGCCATAAAATCCTATTTTATAATTTTGTTACTTCACATAACATATTTAATTTATTTACTCATAACTAGTTCATTTTCATGAAAAAATACCAAATCAGTCCCAAAAATATTTCTTTTCTAGGATTTAACAGAATATAGTCCCATATTGAATATATATTTTTCTCGGAATTTTTAAAATTCATTTCTATTTTTCATATGGCCAAAACTGCCGAATATTTAGACATTTATCATAAATTGTACTTTTGTCCAAATTTTTTTGACATTTACAGGTTATACTCTTGTTATATACATGTACTCCCAATAAAAATTTTACCAATTTTGGAGTTAACCACAAAGAGTTATAAGGGTTTACTTTTAAAATAGTCTTTTCCCATAAAATTCATAACTCTTAATCTATACATCCAAAAATCGCCATTTTTGGACACAATCTAGAAAACTCATCAAATTATCATTTCAAATTTTTCTAGAATTTTTGAGGGTCAGAAAAATTACAAAATTGCCCCTGGCAGAAACCCCTTTTGAATGAAAATATTATTCATATGAATACAAAGGATCATTCACCATGAATGCGATAATTCACATAGACAGGTTATTCCAACATAATAATAAAGAATGGAATAATGAGAAGAATTCACCATGCATGCGATAGACCGCATGCGAAAAGTTATTCTCAGCAGTAATAATAAAGAATGGAACTGTGTCACGCCAGAATCGCATGATGCAACAAGTTATTCTCAATGAATAATAAAGAATGGAACCAAAGTTATACGTAAAACCGCATGCAGACGAGGATATTCAAATGAATAATAAAGAATGAAACGGTCAGTCACGTAAACCGCACAAACAGGATATTTCAACAGAATAATAAAGAATGGCATAACAACAGAATTCACCAGGCATGCGATAGACCGCACAGATAGGTTATTCCAACAGAATAATAAATAATTGAACCATGTCATGGGTAATACGCACAAACAGGATATTCCAACAGAATAATAAAGAATGGAATAACAGAAGAATTTAACCATATATGCGGTACTTCACATAGACAGGTTATTCCAACAGAATAATAAATAGTGGAACCTGGTCATGCGTAATACGCACAGACACGATATTCCAACAGAATAATAAAGAATGGAATAACAGAAGAATTTCACCATGTATGTGATATCAGCGACAGACAAAGTTATTCCAACATAATAATAAGGAATGGAATAACAATAGCTCTCTTCATGAAAATGAAAGAAATAATACCCCTTACCTTAGAGTAAAGCTGGATACTGGAATAAAGAGGTAACATACTTCTCTTCTTCTTTCTCTCTATAATTTCTCTCTATAATAAATGCTCTATAGCTTTAGTGAATTGGTGAGAAATGAAGGAAGAATGAGCTTCTATTTATAGGAAAATATAGTTTCGATAATTGCACGTTTTGGGGCTCGAAATATTACAATACAATACCTCCAACTTTTCTTTCATTTTTAATTTAGTCCTACAAGTATTATCAAACTTGCACCACCTCCCCTAATAGTAAATAATGTGAATCAATAGTTCAATCATGTGAATCAATAGTTATAATCATGTGAAAATACGAATTACAGTATAGTACCTCCATCTATACCTCCATTTTTAACTTAGTCATGCATGTATTATCAATCTTGCACCAACTCCCCTAATAGTACATGAATGTTATTCAATAGTACACACATGTGAACAAATAGTTATATAAGCATGTGAATTAGTAGCAATTAATTTCTCATTTATCCGATTAATTACCCGATTTATCAATATAACCCCCAGACATCAATTATCATCGGAATAGATGTCGATTTCCACTAACACTAATAATCCCAACACAATGGAACTATCAAATTCATCTTTAATCAACACGAACTTATTCATCATTAATATTATAACTCACAATATTTAACAACCAGGTCGTTCCCAGGAAAGAGGGGGCTTTCCGATAAGAATTTTTCCTTATTAGCGCGCAATTAGATGACCAAACCTCTCCTTAACAGAACTTCTAGACATTGTAAATATTGTAATTTAATAATATGAATAACTTTGTTGTCTCAATTATTGATTTAATAATATAACATATTATGCAGATGATATTGTGACAATAATCGAATCAATAATATGAGAGATATGATACAGCAATTACTGTAGCATAATTGAGTATAACTGAGTAACTTCTCACGTAAGCATCAATAATTAATACCGTGTGCTACTATGCAACCACGCGTATTACTGTACTTTTACTACCGGGTAGTTCAATAATTTTAACGGTAACACTTTCGCCGTTATTTTTAATAAAAGATAATTCTGTCGTTTTCTTACTACGACAATACTTCCGTTGTTGGGTCCACCAATGATTGTGTCATCGTACGAATATTCCCTGTTAAAACGAATATTTCCCGAACAATCGAATATTATATAACCACTTGCTTACTTTGCAAAATTTGTAAATATTACCCACAACTATAATATTATATCAATCCACACCATAATATTCAAAAAAATATTTCGAGAAATTTAAATCTTTATTCATAAAATTTGGGGTCTCACAAAGAGTACCTAGGGTACGAAGAAATGTTAATGAGGAACCTAACACTGAGAATAGAAATGAAGAGGTTCATAATGAAAATGAAAATAGGAATGAGGCCCAAGAGAATCTTATGCAGCAATTTGCACGTTTTATGATGGAAGCTTTTTAAAATAAGAATGCTCCACCACCTGATGCGAATCTTCCACCACCACCACCAGCTGTTCATATGGCTAGCTTCAAAGATTTTAAAAGTGTAGGACCTCCTGAGTTTAGAGGGACTACCGAACCAATTGAGGCTCAGTCATGGATTCAAGAAATGGAGAAAGCCTTTGAGATAGCCAGAGTAAGTAGGGAGCAGAAAACTTCATTTACTGCCTATATGCTTAAAGGGGAAGCAAATTTCTGGTGGGAAGAGAATAAAACAAGAGCCAGTACAGGTGTAATAAGGTGGTCCAAATTTAAGAAACTTTTCTTTGAAAATTACTTTCCTCCTGGAATGCAAAGCAGAATGGAAGTCCGATTCCTTGATCTTAAACAAGGTGATATGACTGTATCTGAGTATGTAGCCAAGTTCAATGAGTTTGCACGATTCGCTCCACATCAAGTGAATACAGAAGAACGAAAAGTGAGACGGTTTGAGTTAGGCTTGAAGCCTTGGATCTACAACAAGTTGTCAGTATTACAGATCGAAACTTTTGCCACTCTCCTTAAGAAAGCAATAATAGCTGAAATTGGTAGCGAAACATGAGGTAGGGATAAGAAGAATAAAGGACAGTCTGAAGGATTGGTTAAACCAAAGGGTACTAGCAAGTGGAATAAGAAAAGGAAATGGAATAATGTTGGGAACATGAGTGGTGTTAAAGGTGGACAGAAAAAGAAGAAAATTGAAGTGTGCAAGAAATATAGAAAGAATCATTTGGGCATTTGTCTAAAAGGACAGACGGTTTGTTACAAGTGTGGACAGGAGGGACACATTTCTCCTAACTGTCCAAATCCAAAGAAAAATTTTGGGTGTTATGTTTGTGGATCGATGGATCACTTTGCTAGAAATTGTCCGAAGAAAAGAGCAGAGGGAGGAAGCAGTAGTAAAGGAAACAGTGGCACTAAAGCGCTTACAATTGGCAAAGCTACACCAAATAAGCCAACTGCCAGAACATTCAATATGACGACAAAGGATGCGGTAAAATCTAAGGATGTGGTTTCAGGTATTGTCCCGATCAATAATATTAATGCTTATGTATTATTTGATTCTGAGGCAACCTGTTTTTTTGTATCACATGAATTTTCTAAACGCATAGAAATGCCTTTATCGAATTTAGAAATACCAATGAATATAGAAGTGGCTAATAAGGAGGTGATTCCTGTAAAATATGTCTATAGGGATTGTTGCGTTAAGATAGGAGAACACGAACTTATAGTAGATTTAATTCCGATACAACTCGGGGAATTTGACATTATTTTGGGAATGGATTGGTTGTTCAAACATAGAGCAACTATCAATTGCCAAAGAAAATCTGTGAGTTTTAAACCTGCAAAGCAACCGAAGATCGTGTTTTACGGCAGTAAATCACCAAAGCAGTCATATTGCTTAACGATGATGCAAGCAAAGAAGTTGTTACAAAAAGTTTGTATGGGTTATCTTGCATATGTGATAGACACTCAGCAAAAAGGAGCAAAGATAGAAGACATTGTGGTAGTAAATGAGTTTGTAGATGTTTTCCCTGACGAGTTACTGGGCCTTCCGCCAAACAGGGAAATAGAATTTGTTATCGATTTGGCACCGGGTAAGGCACCAATTTCAAAAGCACCGTACAGAATGGCTCCTGTAGAAATGAAGGAATTGATGATACAATTACAGGAATTATTGGATAAGAAATACATTCGACCCAGTACATCTCCTTGGGGAGCGCCTGTGTTGTTTGTAAAAAAGAAAGATGGATCGTTAAGACTTTGTATTGACTACAAAGAGTTAAACAAAGTGATGATCAAGAATAAATATCCTTTGCCCAGGATCGACGATCTTTTTAATCAACTGAAAGGGGCAAAATATTTTTCAAAAATAGATTTGAGAACTGGATACCATCAATTGAAGGTAAGAGATGAAGATGTTCCAAAGAAAGCATTCCGGGCTCGTTATGGTCATTACGAGTTTTTGGTTATGTCTTTTGGATTAACAAATGCACCAGCTGCATTCATGGATATGATGAACAGAATATTCAAACCATACTTGGATAAGTTTGTGGTAGTATTCATAGATGGTATTCTGATTTATTCCAAGACATCATGCTGACCATTTGAGAATAGTGTTGGAAACACTAAGAAAAGAAAAGTTATATGCGAAATTCAGTAAATGTGATTTCTGGCTAGAAAGAGTTCAATTTTTGGGTCACGTGATTGACAAAGATGGATTATCTGTGGATCCAGCGAAAGTAGAAGCAGTTATGAACTGGGAGCAGCCGATGACGCCTACTGAAGTGCGTAACTTCTTAGGGTTAACGGGATATTATCGGAGATTCATTCAAGATTTTTCAAAGATAGCCACCCCGTTAACTAACTTGACAAGGAAGACAGTTAAATTCGTATGGAATGAGAAATTTAAAGAAAGTTTTCAAGAACTCAAGAAAAGATTGAGTAATGCTCCAGTGTTGTCCTTACCCGATGAAACAGGGAATTTTGTGGTATATAGTGACGCATCACATAAAGGCTTGGGATGTGTCCTTATGCAACATGGGAAGGTTATTGCATATACATCACGACAATTAAAGGATTATGAGAAAGGGTATCCTACTCACGATTTAGAATTGGCAGCCGTGGTGTTTGCTTTAAAATTTTGGAGGCACTACTTGTATGGAGAAAAATGTGAAATATATACAGATCATAAAAGTCTGAAATATATTTTCACACAGAAGGAGTTAAACATGAGACAAAGAAGATGGTTGGAATTGATTAAGGATTATGTTGTGAAATCCTTTATCACCCAGGTAAGGCAACTATGGTAGCTAACGCTTTAAGCAGGAAAGGTCGCGAGAAATTGATGTTTTTAATAGCTCAAGATGAGTTAGTGACAGCTATGGAAAGAATGGAATTAGAAGTTAAACTTCCACAAGAATAAGATGAAAAGTTGTATTCAATAGAGACTTGCTCAACTCTTTTGGATAGAATCAAGGAAGCGCAATTTAAAGATGGGGAATGTGCGCAATTTAAAGATGGGGAATGTGAGAAATTAAAAGAGAAAATTTCAGCAGGAAAAGAAGGAAAGTTTAATATCGATAAAGATGGAATTATTAGATTTGAAGGAAGAATTTGGGTTCCTACAGAACTGGAACTGAAAGAAGAAATACTACAAGAAACTCATTGTTCAAGATACACAATTCATCCTGGCAGTACCAAAATGTATCAAGACCTCCGACAACATTTATGGTGGCCAAGTATGAAAAGAGGGGTTGCAGAGTATATTAGCAGATGTTTCACTTGTCAACGAATAAAAGCTGAACATCAGAAACCTAGTGGTCAATTACAGCCATTGAAAATTCTTGAATGGAAATGGGAGCATATCACAATGGATTTTGTGGTAGGACTCCAGAGGACGATAAAAGGGATTTGATGTGATTTGGGTTATAGTTGATCGATTAACAAAATCAGCACACTTTTTGCCAATCAAGATCAGATATAATCTAGATCAGTTAGCTAATCTCTACATCAAGGAGAATATTTCCCGACATGGAGTGCCAATATCCATTATTTCGGACAGAGATCCAAGATTTACTTCAAATTTTTGGAAAAGCTTACAAGAACATCTGGGGACGCAGTTAAGATTAAGTACAACCTATCATCCACAGACAGATGGACAGACTGAGAGAACAATACAAACTCTGGAGGATATGCTACGTGCATGTGTTATGGACTTCAAGGGAAGTTGGGATGATCTCTTACCTCTGATAGAATTTGCATACAACAACAGCTATCACGCTAGTAAAGGCATGCCGCCTTATGAAGCGTTGTATGGAAGGAAGTGCAAAACACCTTTGGGTTGGGATGAAGTGGGTGAATGTCAGCTACTAGGTCCTGAATTGGTACAACAAACTGCAGAAATAGTTAAGTTGATACGAATGCAACTAATTGCGACTCAAGAGCGCCAGAAGAAGTATGCCGATTTGCACAAACGGAAAAGAGATTTTGAAGTCGGATCGCATGTGGTTCTGAAAGTATCTCCCTAGAAAGGGAAGATATGTTTCGAAAAGAAATGAAAGTTGAGTCCTCGTTTTATAGGACCGTTTGAAAACTTGAGAAAAGTGGGAGAAGTAGCTTTACCTCCAAAACTAGAACATGTCCACAATGTGTTTCACATGTCAGTTTTATGACCGTATAAACCAGACTATAAACATGCGATAGAATATGAGTCTATCCAATTTGAAAAAAATTTAACCTATGAGGAGGTTCCTGTATAAATATTGGATAGGAAAGAGCAAATATTGCGAAATATTGCGAAATATTGCAATATATAATATAGAATTTCATTCTATCTCCAGTATATACTTTTAATTTTTGGAGAACTAGATAAACATTCTTGCTTGTTATCGAATATATGGTCTCCGTTGTTTTATATAGCGTATGTTTTAGTTTTAAAGCATCATTCCTTTATTATAAACTAATATTATTTTTCGTGTCTCACTTTTCTATGATTTGATGGTGAATTTGACATTTTTGGCAGAAGGAACTTTGGTTCTATGCTTGATATAATTCGCATTGCCGACTCTGACACTAAGTTAATTGCTCGATGTAAGTTCTATGTTAAATTTTATTGAAGGCTTAGACTCTTTTGTTATTTCAATTGGTTTTGGAACCGAAACCGCACCAATTAAAACTGCACCGCTCACTTTAAAACCGCACCGCACCAATCACAAGCGGTTTCATGTGCGGTTTTGAATTTTTTAAACCGCACCTAAGCGGTTTCGGGTGCAGGTTTGGACTTCAAACCGCACCATGCTCACCCCTAACTTTCATGATACTATTAGTGCACTATTCGGCTTCCCAATGTTCATGATACTAAGTCTGTAAGAATGATATTCGTTTTGGAGCATGGCGGTGTTGATGGTGATTGTTGTGAATCGCATTTTTCCTGAGTAAATAAAATAAGAATTTTCTGGAATAAATTTTTATTTTTATTTAAGTATGTGTTATTATATTGCATAGTTTATCATGTGCAGTAAAATATGTGATATAGTGTTATGATAAGTATAATAATTAAAATTTATTATACTTAATAGCTTGTGGGAAGCAATTTATGATGAAAAAGAAATCAAATTTTAAATATTTGATTTATAGAATTGTATATATAATATTATTTGTGGTAAACAATATATGGGGACAAGATGTGTAAAATGCAGAGGGAAAAGAAATGGGATATACCCATGTGATAATCCAAATATTTGCTTTAAGTTAAACTTATCATTATGTAATTAGCAAACATGAAATTTGTCATTATTTGAGGAAATTAACCGAAGTGGGCTTTTTCTATAAGTAGGAGTTGTCCTCTACAGTTTACATAGACTATCCTACTAAGTTAAGCTTTACTGACAAAGATGTAATATGTGGTAATACATATAAAAGCAAGGATTTATAATGGTTTCTCTGTTTATCTTTCTACCCATCCGATTTTGTTCTTTGCTAAGACCATTTCTGGACACTCTCCGCCTAAACACAATTGAGTTGTTCCATGTAAATCTCTAGTAAATTGTTCGCTAATGTAAGGAAAAGATTAACAATTGAAGCTCGATATTCGCTTCAATTTGTGAAGTTTAGGAACAACGATTAACAAGAATTCAAAGCAAACAAAGGTATTACAATTTGTTCATATTATGTTTGTAATATAAAGATTTTGGTATAATGAGTTTGCTAGTGGGGTTTCGCAAACTGAAATGAAAATTATGAGATTATGGTTACTATGATATGTATGGAAAGTAGTATTATTTTGGTTTGCATGAGTTAAAATCAGAAGGTATATAAACCAACTAGCTGCTTATTGTTGTTCTAATTGTTCAAGCAAGATGGGGGATTGAGCATTAGAACAGAACAGTTAGTTTAAAAAAAACTGTTACTTTATTAATTGCTTGAATCTTCATGCTTTGACTGTGTAATTGACTACTATGAACTGAATTTAGACACAAGGGGAGAAGTGGGTTGTGGAGTAATAAGGGAGCTAAATTGGGAATTTTAAAGCAAATAAATAGCTATGACACTTGTATGGAAAAATAGTGCCTGTAAAGTGTTTGATAAAATTTCTTAATGAACTATTTTGCTTAACAATTGTTTATTTATCAGAATTAAAACTTGGGTTATATATATATACCACGAATAAGGGTAAGTAAACTGTTGTGCCTTGTTAAATGGAATGAAAACTAATTTTTTTAAGCTAAAACTAAATACTAGAATTTAGTTTGGCAAGCACTTTTACTCACTGTTTTGAGGCAGTCAGTTGGCACCAAGTTGATTACATATTGTGATGCCCCCAAAATAGGTCCAATCCATCCAACCTATTCTGAATTGCCAAATACATGGTACAGAAAACAACAATAACTTTGTTACTACAATTCTCGTGCAAAATACAACAACACATATACTGTGAGTTTTAATACCAACTGTGACTCATATCCCAACTATAGACAGCACCTTACATTGATACATTACATGAAGGTACAGTCAATAACTGTTTTAGAAATTAAAATCTTTGGGAATTGCTCAAGGAAACCTCCGTACATGGGAGGCCATGTGTCTAGGTTATGATAGATATCATATGCCCACAGAATTATCCTTGGTTGACCCAATAGACCCCAAAAAAAAATGAGAAGATTACTATCATGTTCTTCCCAATGGTGAGTCTTCTCTTGACATATAACTATCTCCACTATCTGCAATTGAAAATTATATTTCAACCAAACTCCAAGATCATATAAGTAGTGCTCGTAGATATACTCAGCAAGTGGATGTCCACAACCCTGTCTTATGATAACACGAGGTTGTATGTCATTAGACATCTTGTATGATAGTGGAAAAACACCCTTCCAAAGTTGGGTTCACTTCACCCTATTCGGTTCACCAAAATTAAATATCAAATGACGATACAATAATATCGACCACTTATCTAAAGTTCTCAATAAAATCATTTTCATACTATTTAGGGAGAACCTCAATGACTATGACCACCGCTCTATTCTCCTGTTATCCCCCGTCAATTCCCAAGAACACTCTTATTACACGAAAGGAATTGTGAAGCAAAAGGGTGAGCACAACTAGCTCGGTAAATAATATCATGACTAAAGATAAATAATTTATCAATAGCCTTCATCAGTAATGAATCAGAGATTTAGAACATATGGTAGATGATAAAACTTTTCAACCATAGTTGCAGCGGAACGAGTAATCCATTAGAAGAGTCAAATAGACCATAATGTCTATTATCTTCTCTATGTTAAAAGTCCACCAACAATATTTTATCCCTGTAACATCAATTAACAGTTCCTGTCCACAATCATATGAATAACTCATAATCATATTTGTGGTTCTAAATTCCTTTTCTCATCCAGGACGAAGATATTTTACATCACCTGTCTTTACCTGAAACATCAAAGATCATGGTTATACCAAATCACAGTTCATGTTCATAATCATACTAATAAATTCATCTTTGCACTACGGGCCAAAGATATTCATTAACAGTTCATCTTTGCACTACATGCCAAAGATATTCAGCAACAGGTCATCTTTGCACTACGGGCCAAAGATATTCATATTTCAAAGAAATATATAAACATTTTAGAAGTTATATAAACAATAATTATAACCATGTTGATTAATTCACCTGTGCACTTAAGCTAAAGATATTCAATTATAAATTCAATAGTCATAAATAAATCCATCATTTATATCCGCACCAAATAAATATTTCCTTATCATATAAATTAATAATTAATTATTCACAAATAATATTACAGAATCACAATTATGACAACTAGGTGGTTCCTAGGAAAGAGGGGGCTTTCCAATAATGATTTCTCCATCTTCTTGCCAAGCAATTAGGTGACCAAACCTCCTCGATGTGAACTTTCTAGACATTGCCAATAATGTTATCTAATAATATTATTCAATAATGTCAATTATTAATCTGATAATGGGAAATACTATGCAATGACAATTATTGAAACAACAATAATATAAAATATCAACGCAGCAATTATTGAACCAATAAAATAAAATATTGACAAAGCAATTATCGTAATAATTATTGAGTAAAGTGCCTTCATACGTAAGAATCAATAATTCCAAAAAATCATGCAATACGGTGCATTGTGCAACCACGCATATTCATCGTATTTTAACCACCATGTATTCCAACAAAGGTTAATTCGTAATAATTACGCCGTTATTTATAAAAACTTAAACTTGTCATTTTCTTCATCCGACAATTATTCTGTTATGGGGCTCACAAATGGCTACGCCGTCGTACGAATATTCCCTGACAGCAAGAATATTTCACGACAAAACGTATATTCCCTGACAACAATGAATATTTTATAACCACTTTCTTATTTTGAAAAATTAATATATATCACCCTTAACTTTAAACTTTTATCAATTTAACTATTTACTAAATAGAAAAATTTTAATACTTTTATTTTATAAAATTTGAGGTCTTACAATCTCCCCTCCTTATAAAATTTCGTCCCCGAAATTTACGTACCTGATATTTCGAAGAGTTGAGAATACCTTGCTTTCATTTCAGATTCCATCTTTCATGTCCTCATGATTTCTCCATTGCTCATCTCCTGTATTTCAGATATCATTCTAGAATATAGCTTCAAAACAAAGGTTAATTGACATATCACAATTTGTCAACTTAAGTAAAAATTTCAGCTTAGGTAGGACACACACTAGCGAAGGATATTACTCGTCTCTCTCTTCCTAGTTCTAATCCCGGATCTCCGCCAAAGATCATATCCTTAAGCTCTGATACCAACTGTGACGCCCCCAAAATAGGTCCAATCCATCCAACCTATTCTGAGTCACCAAATACATGGTACAGAAAATAACTACAACTTTATTACTACAATTGTCGTTTAAAATACAACAACACATATACTGTGAGTTTTAATACCAACTATGACTCATGTCCCAACTATGGACAGCACCTTACATTGATACATTACATAAAGGTACAGTCAATAACTGTTTTAGAAATTAAAATCTTTGGGAAGTACTCAAGGAAACCTTCGTACATGGGAGGCCATACGTCTAGGTTATAATAGATATCATATGCCCACAGAATTATCCTTGGTTAACCCAATAAACCCCAAAGAAAAATAAGAAGATTACTATCATGTTCTTTCCAATGGTGAGTCTTCTCTTGATATATAACTATCTCCATTGTCTGCAATTGAAAATTATATTTCAACCAAACTCCAAGATCATATAAGTAGTGCTTGTAGATATACTCAGCAAGTGGATGTGCACAACCCTGTCTTATGATAACACGAGGTTGTATGTCATTAGACATCTTGTATGATAGTGGCGAAACACCCTTCCAAAGTTGGGTTCACTTCACCCTATTCGGTTCACCAAAATTAAATATCAAATGACGTATACAATACGACCACTTATCTAAAGTTCTCAATAAAATCATTTTCATACTATTTAGGGATAACCTCAATAGCTATAGACCACCGTTCTATTCCTCTGTTATCCCCGCTCGACCCGGCAACACTCTTATTACTTAAAAGGAATTGTGAAGCAAAAGGGTGAGCACAACTAGCTCAGTAAATAATATCATGACTAAAGATAAATAATTTATCAATAGCCTTCGTCAGTAATGAATCAGAAATTTAGAACATATGGTAGATGATAAAACTTTTCAACCATAGTTGCAGCGGAACGAGTAATCCATTAGAAGAGTCAAATAGACCATAATTTCTATTATCTTCTCTATGTTAAAAGTCCACCAACAATATTTTATCCCTGCAACATCAATCAACAGTTCCTGTCCACAATCATATGAATAACTCATAATCATATTTGTGGTTCTAAATTCCTTTTCTCATCCAGGACGGAGATAATTTATATCACCTGTTTTTACCTGAAACATCAAAGATCACGGTTATACCAAATCACAGTTCCTGTTCATAATCATACTAATAAATTCATCTTTGCACTACGGGCCAAAGATATTCATCAACAATTCATCTTTGCACTACAGGCCAAAGATATTCAACAACATGTCATCTTTGCACTACAGGCCAAAGATATTCATATTTCAAAGAAATATATAAACATTTTAGAAGTTATATAAACAATAATTATAACCATGTTGATTAATTCACCTGTGCACTTAAGCTAAAGATATTCAATTATAAATTCAATAGTCATGATCACACTAGTTAACAATTCATCTTTGCACTACTGGCCAAAAAGAACTCACAGTCACGATCATACCAATAATCTACCCATCTTTATACTCAAGTCAAAGAGAAATATCATCTTTAGGGTTATAAGAATGTTATATATGATAATAAAAATAATATAATCAACATATAGATTTAATCTCAAGAGTAAGATTCATAAATCAACGATTTCATAACACCTTAATCCAAATGTTATAAATCACTTAACAATCTCATAATCTAATATTATTAATACTACCATAATATTTTAATTATTTCTTAAATTTATAAATAATTTATTTTAATTGTTTATACTTTACTAATTAATGCATTTAATCACCCTAAAATGCCAAACTCATAAAATTTCATCACCAATAACCAAAACCCTCATCAAAAATCTGCATATACCTTATATAGGATTCCCAAACCATAAAATCATATTCTCCGATTTTGTTACTTCACATAACATATTTAATTCATTTACTCATAACTAGATCATTTTCATGAAAAATACCAAATTCGTACAAACAAATTTTCTTTTCTGGGATTTAGCAGAATATAGTCCCATATTGAACATCGGAATTTTTAAAATTCATTTACTATTTTTCACATGGCCAAAACTGCCGAAAATTTAAACATTTATCATAAATTGTACGTTTGTCCAAAAATTCCGAAATTTACAGAGTATACTTCTATTATATACATGTACTCCCAATAAAAATTTTACCAATTTTGGAGTTAACCACAAGGAGTTATAAGGGTTTACTTTTAAAATAGTTTTTTCCCATAAAATTCATAACTCCTAATCTATACATCCAAAAATCGCCATTTTTGGACACAATCGAGAAAACTCATCAAAATATCATTTCAAATTTTTCCAGAATTTTTCAAGGTCAGAAAAATTATTAAACCGAAAAAACATAATAACCCTTAAAATCTCTTTACCAAAAAAGAGCAAAGATTTACATTGGAATATCGAATGTGATTCTGAAGGAAACTTGCACTGAATAGCAACTCTCAAAGTATCTAAATACTCAAAAAAATATGCTCGACAATATAGAGAGAAAGAAAACTTGTTTCTGATGTGATTTTTAATTCTAACTTAGCCCTCTATTTATAGGAAAATGTTAGCATGCCAAAGCAGACTTGGCCTGCTACCTGATGGCTTTACCTACTACTATTGCCACCCACCACATTTGAAATTCAATTTGAGCACATTTCTCACCAACCATAGGTGGGGCCCACGCATTCTAGAATTTTCCACCAAAATGATAAATTCAGAAACTTCAACAATTTCTTAACCAGTCATCTCTTAAAATTCATAACAAATCATACATTCATTTTTAACGGTTCAAAATTTGTGGACATATACTCAACTTATATATGTATAACATATCCAAAAATCACAACGATCCAACGGTTGGATTAAAATTATAACTCATGCAATAGAGCTTTAAGAACACCGATTTGACCTTTTAATACCTCCAATCCGACAAAATACTGATAAAATAACTCAACATTAATTCCTTCATTTATAACCACATAAATAAATCCATAATTTATATCCGCATCAAATAGATATTTCCTTATCATATAAATTAATAATTAATTATTCACAAATAATATTACAGAATCACAATTATGACAACCAGGTGGTTCCCAGGAAAGAGGAGGCTTTCCAATAAGGATTTCTCCTTACTGGCGCACAATTAGGTGACCAAACCTCTTCGTGACAAAAATTTCTAGACATTGCCAATAATGTTATCTAATAATATTCTTCAATAATATGAATTATTGATCTGATAATGAGAAATACTATGCAATGATAATTTTTGATACAACAATAATATAAAATATCAACGCAGCAATTATTGAACCAATAAAATAAAATATTGATCAGCAATTACTGTAACAATTATTGAGTAGTGCTTTCATACGTAAGAATTAATAATTCCAAAAATACTGTGCAATACCGTGTGCTACTGTGCAACCACGCATATTACTGTATTTTAACCACTAGGTATTTCAACAGTGTTAACGGTAACAATTACGCCGTTATTTATAAAAACTTAAACTTGTCATTTTCTTCATCCAATAATTATTTTGTTATGGGGCCCACAAATGGTTGTGTCATCGTACGAATATTCCCCGACAGCAAGAATATTCCACGACCAAACGAATATTCCCCGACAACAATAAATATTTTATAACCACTTGCTTATTTTGAAAAATTAATATATATAACCCTTAACTTTAAACTTTTATCAATTTAATTATTTACTAAATAGAAAAATTTAATACTTTTATTTCATAAAATTCGGGGTCTTACACATATCATGTGTAATGATTATAGAATGCATGTTATTTTAAAAGGTGGAGTGTATTATGTAAATACTTTTGATAAAAGCTTGTGAATAACTTACCAAATAGTTGCCAAAAAAGGCATAGAATAAAAACAGGGTTGCTGCCCACGGTGGCAGCTATGATTGGTTATGACATCAGGTGGGGGCCTTCCTTGGCTCTCATTTAGTGCAGATGAATTTCTAAAATAGCCCAAATTGATATTGCTCAGACACGTGTAAATTCGGTTGTGTAATATCAAAAACATAGTGTAAAAAGGACATGGTAAGGGAGGTAAAAAGTAGGAATGAGAGGCAAAGAATTGGGGTCACGTTTCATGGGCAAAGAGGTAAAAGCATGAGACTTGTTATGACTAGGCATCTAAGGAACCTTAATTTAAAAAGCTTAGCATTTTCTTTGAACTATCTAAATTATGCTAGAAGTTGGGCTTAAAATAATTTTGTATAGCATAAGTTATAAAGTTACAAGGAGAATCGTATAGGGGAGCAGAGGTCATTGTCTTTCGACAAGAAATGATAAGAAGAAGATTAATGATTATGGATCTGCTAGAGAAATTTTAGATTACCCTTTTGGTTGAAAATTGTAACTTCAAGGAACTAATTATCTGGTATGGTTTGAGTTGAGATTGTAAACATATATGTAACCTTTATAGTGTTGGCAAGATTAAAATGGAATGAAAGAGTAAACAAAAGAACAATAAACAACTACAGTATATTGAAATGATATTGAATTATGCGAAAAAAATTGTTAAAGCAACAATAAAGGCTGCAAGTAATATATTTGGCCAACGAGGGTTGTTTTGACATAACTAAGAAACGCAATAAGATTAAGCGAATAAGTTTGACAATATAATTTGCAAAGTAAATTGGGAACTAAAAGTTTTATCCTCATGATAAACAATCATACTTAACCCATGAAATATCTTAGGTATTCACCTTGAATACCTAAGTTAGAAAGAGGTTTGCAAAGTATACGTTTGGTAAACAAAAGAAGTAAAAGAGATATGAACTAAAATCATGAAAAGTTCATGAACAGAAATTATGTTAGACCCTATAAAAGAAAGAAAAGGTTATTGTAAGAACATGGATGAGGTATTTGAAAAATGTATAGAAATATTTCAAATATAGAATATGAACTAAAGACATGAGCAATATGGTTATGTTGTAAGACCCCGAAATTTTTTTAAATAAAAAAGAATTTCCTTTATTTATTATTTTGAAATAGTAAGGGTGGATTTGATTAATGTGGTTAGTTATGGGTAAAATGCGCCAGTATTTTAAATAAGCAAGTGGTGATATAATATTCATTATTATCGGAGAATATTCGTTTGGTCGTGGAATATTAAATGCTTGAGAGAATATTAAATACGACGGTAGCGTAAATGTGTGTGGGCCCCATAACGGAAAGAGATTGGATGAAGAAAAGCGACAAAAATAAGTTATTTAAAAATAAGGCGTAGTTATACCGAATTTACCTTAATGTTGGAATACCCGGTGGTTAAAACACGATGTCTGGCGTTGTTGCAGTAGCACTACGGTATTGCACCAATTATTGACTCTTACGTAAAGAAGGCACTACTCAATAATGGTTCTGATAATTATTTCATCAAATATTTTATTTTATTGATTCAATAATTCCTTGCGTTGATATTTTATATTGTTGTTGTTTCAATAATTGTCATTACACAGTATTTTTATTATCGAACCAATAATTCATATTATCTGAATAATATTATTAGATAATATTATTGGCAATGTCTAGAAAGTTCTGTCTAAGGAGAGGTTTGGTCACCTAATTGCGCACCAGTAAGGAGAAATTCTTATTGGAAAGCCCCCTCTTTCAGGGCTATGCCCAGTTGTCAATATTGTGATTCTGTAATATTATTTATGAATAATTAATTATTGATTCATACGATGAGGAAAATATTGATTTTATGAGGATATAGATGGAGAAAATTTTTAATGTGACAATTGTTGAAAATTAATATTTTATCTTTTTTTGATAAAATAATTCATTTAAATATATTATTTTAATAATATATTAACGATGATATTTTTACGATGAATGTGGGATATATGAGTATATGTGGAGGAGGAGTATTTTTGTTGTAATAAATGTTTAAAACATGTTAAACATGTAAATTGGACCCCATTTATTGAATTGAAATTTGATTATAGCTGTATAAAATCGTCCGTTTGTGGATTTGGCCAATCTCTGTTTGGAATTTGGAAACACTTTCTTCTGTAAAGTTGTAGAGAATTGAATTTCCTATAAAAACTCATGAGATTCGAATTTTCTGATAAAAGGGCTATTTATTATGAATTATTGAAGTTCAAGCTCAAAATAATTGATTTTTGGAAGTTTAAATTATTTTAAATTAGAAAAACGTTTTTTTATTTTTTTCTAGAAGGTTAGCATGTGTGAATTGCTTTGAGATTAAGATTTCAAGGAATACGTATAATATTTTATATATATTAATATTATATTAAATTTTACGCTTTGGTGTTCTAAGCAATTTCTATAAATAAGTGACTTAGGTTAGAATTGAAAATCACACGAAGCTCAAGTTTTCTCTCTATATTATCGAGTATTATTTTTGTGAGTATTTTGAGTATACTTTGAGTATTGCTATACGGATGCAAGTTCAAGTCATAGCCTATATCAGGTGTTTCAATTAGAAATCTTGTCTTTCGAGGTAAGGGATGTTATTTTCTTCTCAAATGATATTATTTCTTCAATATCATTATCTTTGAAATATTGGTTGGAACTTTTTATCAAATTTGGAACTTTTTCATGTCGGGGTTACTATTCATGAATTACTATTCACGAGTTCTATTCATGAGTTCTTATTCACGAAGTTCTTATTCATTTAGTACTATTCATGAAGTCACGATGATGTTTTTATAAAATTTCTATCTTTTGGTGTGAATTACTATTCACGATACTGCAAGACTATTCACGTATATGACTGACTATTCACGAATCGACACTATTCATAGAAAAATGAAATTTCTTCTTTTTGTCCAAAATATCTATTATGGATACTAGCTTTGATTGTATCCATGTTTTGATCATTCTTGAATTTTACACCACTATGATTATTTTTGAGGTATTTTTGGACGTGGATAAAATAAAAGTACGAATCCTTAATCCTTAATCCTTGTCATTATTATTTGGATTCATTTTTTTAAAAATATTTTCATCATCCTCGGTCTTAAATGATGATATTATGGAATATCTTTGGCACTGTAGTGCAAAAAATGAATGATTTTCGATGAATATCTTTGGCTGTATTGCAAAGATGAATGATTTCGATGAATATCTTTGGCTGTGTAGTGCAAAGATGAATGATTTCGATGAATATCTTTGGCCGTAGTGCAAAAGATGAACAGTGTTTAGATGAACATGACCAATTGGTGAATGTCCTCGGCACGTAGTGCAAGGATGAATATTTGATCTCGGATATATATTGATTGATGTTCTGAGGATAAAATAGGCGATGAACTTTAAAATTCATACATAGAAGATAGTAGTTTGCATTCTCTACTTAACTCTTCTAATGAATTATTATTTCCGCTGCGAATATTGATTTAAAACTTGTTGTTTATTGTATTCTATTATATTTTTCCCTGTTGAAGACTAACGATAATTTTGTTGTATATTATCTTAGTTATAATATTCTTTACTGGGCTAGTCGAGCTCACCCTTTTCCTTTTTGTTCCATTTTTCTTCTCAGGAGGCGAGAATGTAGCGAGTACTAGTCGGGGTATGGAATAAAGGTTCTAGAAAGAGTTGTTTAGTAGTCCTCACCATTGTTGTAAAATAATGTATCAATAATTATGATGAGGATTTATTTGTATGTGGATATTGTCAGATGGCAATATCGTATTTAAACTCACGCGCTTTACTATTGAAATAATAAAGTTGTAGTTGTTTCGTACCATGTATTTGGCGACTCGAGAATGGGTTGGATGGAATGGACCTATTTTGGGGCGCCACGGTTGGTATCGAGCTATAAGTAAAGAGCCCCGAGCCTCTCATTTGGTGACTTCTGTTGATGGGGAATGCAAAGCCGGACTCTCCGTAGGGACGCTTGATTCTGCATGTGGCAAACCGATAGGTATCAATGTGAGGTGCTGACACAAGTTGGTGTCTAAAGTTACAGTTGGTATCAGAGCTTAGGGATATGATATCTGGCGGAGATCGGGGAATAGAACTAGGAGGGGAGAGACGAGTAAATCCTTCGCTAGTGTATCCTACCTAAGCTTATTTGTTAGTTGGTTAGTATATAGGGATATTATGTGATATATTGATTTCCTTAATTAACCCTTGTTTTATGCAAGATTTGAGAATGTCGATCGAGAATATTAACAAATGGAGTGAATGAGAATAGTGGAGATGCCTGTCTTTACCAACGAGGAGAAAGCGTGCAACAGTGGCAATGTACCTCCTGTAAACAACACCACTGAGAGACGATAAACGACGGGATGTTTAGAAGCTTTTTGCAGTTCATGCAAAATCAGACGAGGGAGACTCGTGTTCAAAACATAGGAGGAAATGATAGCAATTCACGGGTTGTCATAACCAAGCAGTTCAAAGAGTTGGGACCACCAGAATTTAAGGGAAAGCCTGATCCGATCATGGCGGAAACATGGGTCAAGCAAATCACCAAGATATTCGATGTCTTGTGATGCACGGAGGAACAGAAGGTTCCATTCGCCACCTTTATGTTCCGTGGCGAGGCGGATTCATCGGTGGGAGTGGAGAATGCGTGAGGCGTACCATCCATTGCTTTCAAGATGTCTGGGAGGCGTTTCAGAAACTATTTAATGACAAATACTTTCACGAAAGTGTTCGCGTCATATGAAGGAAGTGGAGTTTATTAGGTGGAGTGAGAACAACATGGCGGTGTCTCGATGTGAGGCGTAAGTTTTGCGGAGTTGTCCAGTTTGCACCTCATTTGGTGGAAAATGAGGAGCGAATGACGCGTATGTTTCGAGGGTCTAAAACCGAGATTCGACAATATCTTATCTCTCATAAATTTTCTTTATATTCGGATGTTGTAAAACAGGCTCAATTATTAGGCGTGATAACGAGTATGTTCAGCAGGGACCACAAACTGTGGTCATATCGGTGTGCAGTGATCATCAAAACGATGATAACCCGGTGGGGAGGAAAGAATACGGACAAAGGCGGTAACCACTCGGGTGGTAATCGTGGCCATGATAATAGGAGAGGTGACTCAAGTGGACATTTTAAGAAGAGGAGGTTCAACAACGACCATGTGAAGACGTCCAACGCCAAGAAGAATCGGTTCAAGGAGGAGAAGCGACCACCGGTCATATGCTATAAATCGGAAAGAGGGACATATCGGTCAAAGCGCCCCTAGTGATTCGGGTATGCTATAATTGTGGAAAGGAAGGACATATAGCTCAAGAGTGTACGGTAGCGAAACCAAGTCCAGCGGGGATGGTGACTCAAAAGGATGTCCCGGATAAGTCGAAATCAGCGGTTCTTGGAAGAGCGTTTTTCGTGACTTCTCAAAATACGAGGAACCCGAACGAAGTTAGCACGGGTTAGTTAATTATAAATTCTTGCGAAGTTTATACCTTACTAGATACCGGTTCTACCCATTCTTTTATCTCTCTTGCTTGCGCTCAACGTTTGAATTTGACTACGGAGAAATTAGACTTTGACCTATTTATGGAGACTCCGTTAGGAGAAACTTTCATTACATCCGTTGTTTAGAAATCTTGTTTGATCCAAGTTGGCATCATCACATTACCTGTTGATCTTATCTCTTTAAAGATACTTGCTTTTGATGTGATTTTAGGGATTGATTGGTTAACTACTCATCATGCCAAAATTGATTGCTTTCGTAAGGTTGTTAGTTTTCATATTCCTAAGCAACCTGATATTCAAATTCAAGCAATCAAACCATTGAAGTCAAACATTTTCATATCAAGCCATGAAGTCATTCGTTTATTGAAAAACGGATGTCAAGTTTTCTTAGCTCATGCCATGGACTTGAACAAAAATATGTCAGATTTGAATGATATTTCTATTGTTAGTAAATTTCCTGATGTATTTCCTGAAGAATTTCTTGGCTTACTCCCAAAGCGTGATGTTGAATTTGTATCGACTTTAAATCCCAGACAAAACCCATTTCTAAAATCTCATATCGAATGATTCCTATTGAACTTGAGGAGTTAACAACCCAACTATAGAATTTGGTACCGAGCCTTTATCCGGTGACTTCCTTTGTGGATTACACCGAAGCCAGACTCTCCGTAGGGGACACCATATTCGTGCGATAGTAACTGATAGGTGTCATTGTAACGTGCTATCCAAGGTTGGGATATGAGTCATAGTTGAGAACAACCTAAGTCGGTAATCGAAATACGTAACTTTCTAGGCTTAGTTGGTTATTATCGGAGATTCGTTGAATGATATTCTTGAATCGCTATTCCATTAACGCAGCTGACTCGTAGAGATACAAAATTCGAATGGAGAAAGGAATGTGGGAAGAGCTTCGAAGAACTTAAGAAGAGACTCATTTTGGCACATGTTCTGACCATACCGCTCTTGGAAAAGCGACGTGGTAGGTGGCGTGTTGAGTAGAAGATCATATCTGAAATGCAGTATGATATTTTCAAAGACTCATTTCGTATAACTTACAAATAATAGAGATGGAGATGAAAACTCTAGGTACCCGCGTGTGATGATATCTGAGTATAATCGACTTTAATCGATAAAGTTAAAAGCATTCAAGCTACACAACGAGGAGTTGATGAATTTGAAGAAGGAGGTACAAGAAGTTGTTATTTCAAAAGCGAGAATCGGTGAAGTGAGGAAAGCTCAAACCTTCAATTTATTAATCAATTTGAAATTCTCGATAGAATAGGAACTGTGGCCTATAGACTCGTTTTACCGCCAAGTATAACGCGTGTTCATAACGTTTTTAACGTATCGATGTTATGTAAATATGTGGACGACCCGAACCACGTCATTAAGTTAGAACCGGGCGAGATAGCCGAAGACTTAACGTACGAGGAGGTACCTGTCAAGATCTTGGATAGGAAAGAACATGTCCTATGTACCGAGGTTATACCACAAGTTAAAGTTTTGTGGAGAAACCATGCTATTGAGGAAATAACACGGGAGTTGAAAGCGAAAATGAAAGCGAGGTATTTTCATCTTTTGAAACACCGATTCTACGCACGTCAATTTCGAGGACGAAATTTCATAAGGAGGGAGGTTGTAAGACCGAAAATTTTTAAAATAAAAGGAATTTCCTTTATTTATTATTTTGAAATAGTAAAGGTGGATTTGATTAATGTGGTTAGTTATGGGTAAAATCATAAATATTTTAAATAAGCAAGTGGTGATATAATATTCATTATTGTCGGAGAATATTCGTTTGGTCGTGGAATATTCGCATTGTCAGAGAATATTAAATGCGACTGGTAATGACCATGTGTGGGCCCCATAACGGAAAGCGATTGGAGGAAGAAAACGACAAAAATAAGTTGTTTAAAAATAAGCAGGCGTAGTTATTCTTTTATTTACCTTTGTTGGAATACCCGGTGGTTAAAACACGATGTCTGGCGTTGTCAGACGGTAGACACTGCAGTATTGCACCAATTATTGACTCTTACGTAAGAAGGCACTACTCAATAATGGTTACTGATAATTCTTTATTCGGTGTTTTATTTTATTGATTCAATAATTCTTTGCGTTGATATTTTATATTTCATTGTTTCAATAATTGTCATTACACGAGTATTTTTCATTATCGAACCAATAATTCATATTATCTGAATAATATTATTAGATAACATTATTGGCAATGTCTAGAAAGTTTACATCTAAGGAGAGGTTTGGTCACCTAATTGCTTGGCGTCGATAAGGAGAAATTCTTATTAGAAAGCCCCCTCTTTCACGAAGCGCACTGGTTGTCAATATTGTGATTACGTAATATTATTTGTGAATAATTAATTATTGATTCATACGATGAGAAAAATATTGATTTTATGAGGATATAGATGGAGAAAATTTTAATGTGACAATTGTTGAAAATTAATATTTTATCTTTTTACGATAAAATAATTCATTTAAATATATTATTTTAATAATATATTAACGATGATATTTTTACGATGAATGTGGGATATACGGTATATGTGGAGGAGGAGTATATTTTGTTGTAATAAATGTTTAAAACATGTTAAACATGTCGGTGGACCCCATTTATTATTTGTGAAATTTGATTATAGCTTTGTAAAATCGTCTGGTTTGTGGATTTGGACGATTTCATTTAGAATTTGGAAACACTTTCTTCTGCAACGTTGTAGAGAATTGAATTTCCTATAAAAACTCGCGAGATTCGAATTTTCTGATAAAAGGGCTATTTATTATGAATTATTGAAGTTCCGAAGCTCCGAAATAATTGATTTTTGGAAGTTTAAATTATTTTAAATTAGAAAAACATTTTTTTTATTTTTTTTCTAGAAGGTTAGCATGTGTGAATTGCTGAGATTAAGATTTCAAGGAATACATATAATATTTTTATATATATTAATATTATATTAAATTTTACGCTTTGGTGTTCTAAGCAATTTCTATAAATAAGTGACTTAGGTTAGAATTGAAAATCACACGTAAGCTGAAGTTTTCTCTCTATATTATCGAGCGTATTCTTGTGAGTATATTGAGTATACTTTGAGTATTGCTATCTGATTGCAAGTTCAAGTCATAGCCTATATCCAGGTGTTTCAACTAAAATCTTGTCTTTCGAGGTAAGGGATGTTATTTTCTTCTCAAATGATATTATTTCTTCAATATCATTATCTTTGAAATATTGGTTGGAACTTTTTATCAAATTTGGAACTTTTTCATGTCGGGTTTACTATTCATGAGTTCTTATTCACGAGTTACTATTCATGAGTTCTTATTCACGAAGTCTTATTCATGAAGCGTAATGATGTTTTTGTGAAATTTCTATCTTTTGGTGTCAAGAATTACTATTCACGATACGGCACTATTCACGATATCTGGCACTATTCACGAATCGACACTATTCATAGAAAAATGAAATTTCTTCTTTTTGTCCAAAATATCTATTATGGATACTAGCTTTGATTGTATCCATGTTTTGATCATTCTTGAATTTTACACCACTATGATTATTTTTGAAGTATTTTTGGACGTGGATAAAATAAAGTACGAATCCTTAATCCATAATCCTTGTCATTATTCACTGGATTCGTTTTTTTAAAAAATATTTTTCATCATCCTCAGTCTTAAATGATGATATTATGGAATATCTTTGGCACCATGTAGTGCAAAAGATGAATGATTTCGATGAATATCTTTGGCTGTATTGCAAAGATGAATGATTTCGATGAATATCTTTGGCACATGTAGTGCAAAGATGAATAATTTCGATGAATATCTTTGGCCCGTAGTGCAAAAGATGAGCAGTGTTTAGATGAACATGACCAATTGGTGAATGTCCTTGGCACATAGTAGCAAGGATGAATATTTGATCTCGAGATATATATTGATTGATGTTCTGAGGGATAAAATAGGCGATGAACTTTAAAATTCATACATAGAAGATAGTAGTTTGCATTCTCTACTTAACTCTTCTAATGAATTATTATTTCCGCTGCGAATATTGATTTAAAACTTGTTGTCTATTGTATTCTATTATATTTTTCCCTGTTGAAGACTAACGATAATTTTGTTGTATATTATCTTAGTCATAATATTCTTTCTTTGGGCTAGTCGAGCTCACCCTTTTCCTTTTGTTCCATTTTCTTCTCGGGGAGGCGAGAATGTAGCGAAAGTACTAGTCGGGGTATGGAATAAAGGTTCTAAAAAGAGTTGTTTAGTAGTCCTCACCATTGTTGTAAAATAATGTATCAATAATTATGATGAGGATTTATTTGTATGTGGATATTGTCTAGATGGCAATATCTGTATTTAAACTCACAGTTTTACTATTGAAATAATAAAGTTGTAGTTGTTTCTGTACCATGTATTTGGCGACTCAGAATGGGTTGGATGGAATGGACCTATTTTGGGGGCGTCACATATGTGATGTATAAATATGCAAGTTATATGACTCGAATACTTGGCTAATGTATTTGTGAATGGAAATATGATTGTGTAGGATCTGTGGGAACAAGTTAAGCTAAATTTTTATATTCATAGTTCACAAACAAGGCAAGTATCTAAATCTTACTCTTTATTGAGCAAGTATTCTGAGATTATTCATATGTGGATAGATTCTTTAAATTCTGAACTGTCTTTCCTTATTTATGAATATTATAAGGTTGAATAACCTTTTTATTCCAATCAGCTTCAAAAGATTGGGTAATGTATTTTCATGTATATCAAATGAAATTCAATATACATGAACAGGTTGCAAAGAAGTCTGAGCCATTCCTTCTGGCCAGACACAGCTGTGAAATATTTCAATTTCTTTATATTAAGTCTTGAAATATTATTGTGCCATGATTTAAGCTTTCCAGCTATATTGTTGTAGTTGGAATCTAAAACTGAGAATGAACATACCCTTAAATGGGATATTTTTATTGCACTCTGGGAGTGGTGATGTAGAACATGAAAATTGTTCTGGAAAAGATAGTATTGATCAATACAGGGCATAAAGGGCTGATCACCCTACGTGCTCGTAAGATAAGACGGTTCATCTGATAAAATTTCTGATTGAACCTTTTCAAGAAAAGAAAAATATGTTCATGGTCTTAAAACCTCTCAGTTATTCAATGTTGTTATGATATTCCAGAAATGTGAATGATTCAAGATTTATTGCTTTACAGTTTTGATTCACTGTCAAAGCATGCTTCAAAGAAAACATTTATTTCTTGTTGAGCCTTAAAGAATGCTATTACTTGCTGAGCAATTAAATTGCCTTACTTGTTTTATTATAAATGTTTTCAGCTGAGCAGACTCGGGCGGAAGGGTCTGGAAAAGACAAAGGGAAAGAAAAAGTAACAGATTAGCTGGGATTGGGTGTAATAGATAGTTTACGTGTTTGTAAATATTAAACTATCATGTAACGATCATTTAAATGTCTACGTGCCTGGGATTAGTAGCACTTTGATGTAATAACTTTACTAAGTTTAAGTTTATTTTATGTTGAATGTTTGATATCGTGAAGCATTGAATAAGGGTTTCAAGTACCCGAATTTGGGGGCGTCACAGTGATTATGCACTAATAGTGATATTGTTCATGAATTTAGCTCGGTGTGTCATAAGTGTGGGAGGAAAGGGAGAAGCTGGAGTTATCGTTCTACATGTAAGAAATATAATTTGCATATGGCTTGTGTGAAGGAGACGCTTGTGGAGACTTGGCATGAGATTTATTTTGGGTGTGGAAATAGTGGAATTGGTGGTACAGGGAATAGTAGTAGGAAGTTGGAGACTAGAATTCCTAGACTTTCCACGGATTATTAGATTTGATCCAAAATCAGCAACTGATAGAAGATATTGGTAGCCAAACATTCATACCAAGATAACCAAACCTTCATACCAAGGTTATCAATCCACCTCCACAACTGCAGTTTTTTCATAGTGCAGTTGGTAACCAAACTGTCATACCAAGGTAACCAATCCACCTCTACATCTTCAGTTTTTTCATAGTGCAGTTGGTAACCAAACCTTCACACCAAGGTAACCAAACCTTCATACCAAGGTAACAAAACCTTCATACCAAGGTTACCAATCCACCTCCACACCTGCAGTTTTTTCATAGTGCAATTGGTAACCAAACCTTCATACCAAGGTAACCAATCCACCTCTACACCTTCAGTTTTTTCATAGTGCACTTGGTAACCAAACATTCATACCAAGGTAACAAAACCTTCATACCAAGGTAACCAATTCAATTTTATTAAGTTACCAATTTATTTTGAATGTGATGCAGTTGGTAGCCAAACCTTCATGCAGTTGGTTGCCAAACTTTCAGACCAAGGTAACCAATGCATAATGCAGGTGTAGAGGTTGATTGGTTACCTTGGTATAAAGATTTGGCTACCTTGGTATAAAAGTTTGGTTACCTTGGTACGAAGGTTTTGTTATCAACATTACATTACACATCACTCTCGTATCTCTCTCTTTCCTATGCAGAAAACAAATTTTGTGCAGTCTTTATGTATTAATTGGTTATATGTATCATACATTTATTACTTTTTTTATTAGTATTTTTAGATTTTTCTGGACTTGTACTCTTTCCCATAAATCTCTTTTTATAATAATGATAAATATATGTCTTCCTATGATAATTAGAAAAAGATATTGGGTTCTTCACTATCTTCGAACATTTTTTCATATTGGTCTATGATCTTTTCTGTTATACTCGTATTTTACTTATGTTTTGTTATTTCATCCTCTATTACAGGTATGCGTGAATACTTTTCTCAAACCGATGAAAGAAATGTTCCTCCACGAATACCTGTTATGGTCAATATGGTGTTAACTTATGTTCCTGCAAAGAGTGGTCTAAAGTTGCAGGGGTCGGCTATTCATCGCAGTCATTCTTTTGATCAAATAAGTGCTATGTGAGGGAGATGAAGATTTGAATTTGAATTATTATTTTGAATTTGAATTTGTTTTTGTTGTTAGATCTCATATATTTGAATTTGAATTATTAATTATGACAGTTATTTCTCCTTAATTTTAGGTTTCCTTATTAATGTGAATTGAGTTATTTTTGTAATTATTTTGTGAATGGACTAATAGTATAATTACTTTTTAATTGTTGTATATTAATATTAAAGACCCTAGTTACATTCACCGGTCCAACTAGGATTATGTTGGCCCAAACTCCTCCGGCCTTTTGAGTTACAGACTTAAATAGTTATCGGTTGGGCTTTGGTTTATTTTGGTCCCGCCAAAAAACTTACCTTACCCAAAAACTTACTTTTTAGGTTATCCTCTTTTTTTTTCTTTTTTTTTTTTCAATATTATTACCTATTGGGTTGGATTAAAACAAAGATATTAAAATAGTTTTAATTCTCAAATTAGGAGAAAGGATTCTATTAAGTGTGACATTAAGTGTGACAGTAAATGAGACGAGACAACAGAATTATTTGCGTCCGTACTTCGAACTAGTAAGGAAAGTGGCAACATTGGATTGTTGTTATCAGCTCCTCGGCCTTATGAGTGCTAGCATTGGATTGAGTTTCCGAGAAGTAAGCCCTAGAGTATTCACATTATCTTCTTCCCCATCCTCGAGTCTCCACTCAAACTCTTGGATTAGTCTGCCAATTGCCATACGAGAAATTGTCATGGCTTCTAGAGCACCTGCACATATTCTCTTCCCCCCTCCGAATGCCATTGTCTTGTACAATTCCATGGTATCAGATTTTTCATCTAGAAATCTCTCAGGTTACCACTCTTCAGGATTTTCCCACACTTTCTTGTCCATGTTACATCCATAAATGTTTATGGCAATCTACAAAAAAAAAAAAAAAAAAAAATTAAAATAGAACTAATGCAATACTTTTTCGACTAGTTCAAAACTAGATATAAATCTGATATGAATTCATTTAAGTTTTAAGCCGAGGGAAGAGTAGCAACCTCGCTTCCGGCAGGAACAAAGTACCCTCCTAACTGCGTATCTTCATGTGCATATCGTAGAGGAATTACTGGAACAGGACTATGCATTCTCAAAGTTTCATGAAAAACAGCATACAAATAAGGTAGCTGAGACAACTTCTCCTCTGTGATCTTGTCAGACCCGCAAACCCTACTAATTTCCTCATAAAGCCGGTCCTATATGACAATAGGCATAAATTAATTGATCAGATTCAAGAACAAATCCAGGTTTTAAAGGAAATAAAAAATACTTGTAACAACCTGCCGCTTTGAATCTTTAGCAAGTTCATACAAGGCCCATTCGGTTGCTACCAAAGTAGTGTCTGATGTTTCAACAATCACCTCCCAAAGCATCATCTGAATTTGTTCCTCTGATAGTGTTTTTCCCTCGGGTAACAAGTATTCAAGATAACATTTCACACCCTGCTTTAAATTTCGCTCGGATTATAATAAAGATTGGGCGCTAGAAGATTATGCTGTAAGATGCAACTTTTCCCAATACATTTCTATAATATAATTGCATATAGTGAAGAATCATTTTTGTGCGACACCCAGATGCAACTGTTTTCTATATCCTCCAGATGTATATAAATTAATTATTAAGTATTACGCCATACAAAGACTTGAAAATGTGAATTTAAAGGTAATGTATGGTACCTTTGTTGAAGAACTTTTTTTTCTCTGCTCCTGGATGAGGGATTTCATCACTGCCTGTTTGCGGATACACATGTTCTGTATTTTCTTGTCAAAACTTGTATTTGGAATCCATTTTAGATATGGGAAGAAATCTCTCCAATCTACCTGAATTGAACCCTCCATTGGGTCTTCAACTAGACACTTGAACATGTCATGTTTTGACATTGTAATCCCAAGTTCATCCACATGAATGGCTACCACATCCTCTCCCAAACTCTGCAAATCCCATGAAAATTTTCAAAATAAATAAATATCAAATACTCACTATAAATACTAGCAAGATGAATTAGATTTAGCCGTAACAGATTAAGATGCTCACTTGTTTCATAGCTAATCCAAAAAGTTCAGACTGGAATATTTCCCTCAAATTAACAGCCTCCAGAGGACAGTTCTTCAATAAACCATGCAACCGGTTTGATGTGTTTTCAATTAAAGTATCTCTGTGAATACGCTGTTGCTTCTGCTTCCATAATATCCCGAAGATCATGTTTTAATATATATCAAAGCTAGTAGCAATTAAAAAGACAGACGTATATACAAGAAAAGTTTTTGAGGATTTAATTATTCTGCAGCACAAACCTGAGCATTTGGTCCCAAAATATGTGCCAGTAAATGTTGCTTTACTGTCTTGTGAAACTCATTGTAATCGCTCATGGCAACCATGGTTTTATCAGAAGTAAGGAGCGTTAGTGCTTTTGTCAGCTTTCTTGTAGAGATAGATGAGAATCTAGTTACTGTGGCCTAGTAGTAATGCAGCCAGAAGGATCGATCGAGTATGGCAACCATAATATAATGCTGTGTTAGTTAATTTGCATGTTTCATACCAAAATGTAAATTGTCCAGGCATGATGTATAAACCAACCTAGATAATCTGTAAGAATTATACACAGAAGCAAGGCATATATATATAAAAAATATACACAGATATTTGAGCTAGAGTTCCCAAGATCTCTCTCATAGTCTCACATGAGTCTTACGTTTACTATTCATCTAAGGAGAACCTAGCTATAAATAATTTACTTTTCAACAGAATTTATAACATGTATTTAATTTTTACTTCATTCTTGAAGAATTATTTTGGAACACACCTCACTTGAGAATAAGCAAAAAAATGTAGTTTTTTTTTAATTATTATTTTTGAAGTTGTATAAGTAATAATTGATGCGTTTAATGATATAAAACATGGTTCAATCAACTGTAATCCAAACTATGAGCCTGTACACTCAGGGACGAAGCTACAGCTAGACCAGAGGGCCCTCAAGGTTTGAAAATTTTGTAAGGTTCACTTGTTCATTTATTATGTGTTCTACGTACAGCTAGACTTTTTTTTTTGCTATGCTTTGTTGTCTTTTGTCAAAGTAAATTATATTACTACATTATCTTTGTTTTAGTAAAAATATGTTTTGTAATGGTGAAACTTTACTTTTTAGTGATGAATATGTATTATGTTGTCGGGATTTTTCTTCAAATACTATCATCATCAAAGATTACTTACTTTGGATTGAAAAGTCAGTTCTAGAGAGAGAGAGGGGGGGTTGAGCTAGGTAGGTTAATTACCTCCTTGACAACATCGTTAGAGTTGAGGACGACAACAGCGTTGGAGCCAGTTCTGATGGAGTAAATAGGGCCATAAGTCTCAGCCCACTTGGTAAAAGTCTTATGAGGTTTCTTTTCTTTCAGTTGTAGTAAATTTCCTATCACTGGTATCCCTGGAACCTCTGCATCCATTTATTTATATTTATACACCACACACATCAACATTAAAATATAATCAAACAAGAATGAAGTCGCTTTCTTACTAAGAGTTATGCTAGATTACTAGACGGTTTACAAACTGTACAATTCTTCTGTATACTAGATAGCTACTGTCTAGTTATCTATTATTTGCATTCAATTATCAGTTAATTAAGTATATAAATATGAAGAGTTCCACCCAATTCCGCCAACACATTTAGTAACAAAAATATTAAATATAGCGACACAATAACATTCTGGTATCATATATGATTTGATCACTATATATATATATGTGTATTGGAGAAATTGTGTGAAAAGTGAAATGAATGAGAGTTCAATACAACTTCAACTAACATTGAGAAAAAGAAATTTTGAGGAGGAATGAATTCAACATATATGTGTATGTGTGTGTGTTTATGTATGTATATATATATACCAGGTAAAGGCGGGAGATTTGAGGGTCTCTTCCTACGATCAGAGACATATCTTCCAAGTCCAAGGAACCAGAAAGAAAGAACAATTCCCAGAGCAATTGCAATTGCAATTCGCAAAGCTAATAGTACTTGAAAATTAAGGATTGTATCCATTTGATTATTGCAATTAAGAAACAGTGGAGAGTTAAAAAAATAGAGGGACTGTATTACTTTGAACTTGTAAATGCACCAGTATATATATATATATATATATATATAGTGAGAGAGAGAGAGAGATAAAAAAGACCTTGAGGTGGTGGAGTTTTATGGGGGAAAGATCCAAATATATATATAGCGAATTTTGAGAAGGAATATTCGTTTACTAGTTAAAAGAAGTAATACTAATATATATATATATATAGGCATAGCGACCCCAGTATTAGAGTTTTGTTCTCACTTCATCCATTTTGTCGCTGAATCTTCCATGATAGATGCTTCTGCTACTGTTGCATGCATATTGTTACTGGGTGGACAAACTAAAAGTGTGAGCATGGGCTATATATATATCGTTTAATTTGGTTAGATGGCCATATAGGAGGCTAGGCTAGCTACTACTTTAATTAATGACTTGAATTAACCCTTGCAAGTTGCAGCAACGCGCTAATTATGCCTATATATATACCATTTGGTAGTTATGCCATAAATCCAGAAGGAAGCCTTCAAGATACTTTAGCTTTATATTACTTGTATCTTATATACAAAATGATACCCCCACAAGAACACAATTAAGGCGCGTTGGAGCTTCTTATTAACCTCTTTTTCTTGAATTTAGTTACCTTATAAATTATAATTTAGTATCTGTTTTTTTGTATGGGATTTGCTTGTACTTATAGGTGACTAAGTTTAAGTAAACAAATAAATTTCGCAGACAAAAAATAAGAGATTCACCAAAAAACACAAAAGAAATCTTGAATTTATGGATTTTTCTAGCTAAAAGATTTCTTTATCCAAAAACTTTTGATAGAAAACAATTTCCTAATATTCCTCCTATATTTATGATAATTACTTCTATTGAGTAACAACCTTCTAATTAATAATTAAAATACTACCATAAAAGATCAAACAAATTAAAAATCTAAAAATAAGATTGTTGCTAACATTATCCAAACTTCCGAAGACATAAAGCCGCCACAAATCTGTAGTAGATAGTCTGAAGCCAAATCCGACGAGAACCCATATCCAATGAGATTACCGAGCCGAAGCTGAACCGAAAGAGTGGTCCACCATTCAACTCGTGAAGCCATTGTTAGGATATTTTATTTTTTATGTGGCCTCTACTATTTATATAATTATTGGGCTTATATATTGTATTAATTAATAACTTTATTTATGGGTTTGGTAATTAATTATGTGGCCTATAAATAATATTCCTAATAGTATTTGGCATAATGGGTCCTAGGGTTTCATAATCTTGATGGACAATTTTGACCCTTAGCTATTCTATAAATAAAACAGTTAGGGTTTGGTCCCAATTGTCGGTCTCAAGAATTTTATATACACACCTATACATCCATCTTAAGATTGAGAGAAACAATTGAAGACCTTCACCCTTAAGCGCAGCAGAAGCGTGATACATACAAGATGACGGTGATACATACAAGATGACTTCTCTCGATTCATGTAAGTACTTAATATTATGATTAATTGATTTTATTTATTCTATGCAATATCACGTTTTTGTATAATTTATTCAACAGCCATCAGTCATCCGAACCTGAAGACGTCATTCTAACCCGAATAAGTCATTAACCTCGATCCTCCAATGCATGGTATTTTAATGCCATTAATATGTTATCTGATAGCTCGATATCATCGGACTCGGATATTCCTGTATCAGTTTCTGTATGTTCGTATCTGTTGTATACAGAATTGGTAAAGGTGTCAGCGGCCTTTACAAGCCAATGACGGACAATATGATGGTTATTGTCGTGAGCTTTCGTTTGCTTCCTCTTTAATTTCTTTTTTTCCTGTAATCTTTTTACAGTACTAATGATAAATGAAGTCCCTTTCGTGAAAGAAAATCCAACAAAAATGATACCCAATTTAAGACCAAAATGAGTGCTTTTCTAGCTCGCCAGTATGTTCATCGATTGGTTATTAATTCATCCCTCTTTTTTTGATGGGAGGAATGGAATTAGCAAAGGAAGGAATGGTATAAAGAAGTGTTTGATTTAAGATCGAATGATGGACACAATCACGTAGAAATTAAATAACATGCGATATTCAGGTTCACCAAGATTTATCAAATTGTGATTAGTGTTGCATGTCTAATATATTTATTAATATCTCACACACTCTATAATAATACACACTCTATAATAATACACAATAAACATCATTTATATGACAACTAAAAAAAACATATATGCTATAACATAAACTCAAACACATGACCCCTAAAATATTAAATAAATTCGAGAGTAGACGGCTAATAAATCATCAAGCCAAAATATTGTGAGACTATGACTACCTGTAACGACTATTAATCAGATCCGCTAAAGTATGATTCAATCCAATAAAAAGTGAAGAATGAGCCATTTCACTATTCACTGGAATGACTTTTTAGCAAGTGCATGTTTGTAGGAACGAACTTAGGATTTAGGTCTAGTATGGGCGGACTTTGATACAATATATTTAATAAAAATATAAATAATTAATATAAATTTAACCACTCTATATAAGAGTTTTTCTTTATTATTTTTATCATGAATTCATTAACCAATCAAAAGAGAAACAACCTATTTATCATACTTTATATAAAGTTGGTAAATTCATTCTTAAAGCACAACGGAATTTGGATAAAGAATAAATTCTATAAAGATTGCCGGTAAACTAGCGAGTAACTTTACATTTTGAGAGTAAATCAAAGAGTTTTGATTGTGTTACTGTTAAAATAACTAAGAACGGTGTATTTAATTAAGATTTTTAAATTTTTGAAGATTTTTAAAGTTTTATTGTATTCAATCAAGATATTTAAATAGTTTATAAAAGTTTATTGATATTTAATTACAACTTTTATAATATTTTTAAAAGTTATGTGGTATTAAATTAAGACTTTTATAAAGTCTATAAAAGTATTTTGGTATTCAAAAAGTGATTTTTCAGATTTTTATCAAATGGTAGAGTTTGACCGATTTTAGAAGAAAAGTTATAACTATCAACCCATATCCAAAATCTGACCTCATTTCTAAAGACTTCCAAATATTAAACACAGAGGTGAAAATTCAAATTGCCAGTAAAAAAATTGCTTGAGAGATTTTATGGAAAATTCAGAAATCGCAAAACTCTCTGGTAAGTTTTTAACTTTTAAAATGAATATAAATTAATCTAATAATTTTAGAAAATATAATTATTAAAATTATAAACCGTTTATATTTTTTTACTAAATTTATTAAAAATTAGATAAACTACACAAACTTTTATTATAGGAATGTCTAGTTATGACTTTGAAAAATCAAACAGTAAATTTTGATTTTTAATATTATATTATATAGATATAGTATATGATATATACGAATCTTGATAAATTCTAAAACTCGTCAAAATTTAAAAAATTAGTTAAAAGATGACAACGGTCGACTGTTAAAAAATTAGTTATGTAGCATTTTAATTAATTAATTTCTAACATCATAAATAAATTAAAAAGTCGCATAATTATTTTTTTAATGGTCAATTTTGGTTCACTAATAACTATTAATAATTTTTAGAAAAATAAAATCTCTCTGGCAATTTGTCTGTGGCTTACCGATGACTAAAAATCTTTTTGGTATACAATTAATCTAAGTTGCAAGATATATTAGAAGTATACAAAAGTCTATCAAAATTTTGGTAAAAAGTATATTAAAGTCTGTCACTTATTTTATGGAGTCTATAAAAGTCATTTTAAAAAAATCTTTAGTCTTTAAAATTCATAAACTCTATAAAAGTCTGTCAATTAAAAAAAATCTTTAAAAATCTTAATTGAATACACCCCCTAAATAGATTTTAGCATAGTAAATAATATTGCATAATATTTTTTTTTTTTTTAAAAAGAAGCAAAACCATTTGATTTTCTCTAAAAATACAAACTTCTCATAGTCATAGTTAGAGTGTGTGAAAATACTAATTTACAGGCAAACCATATATAATTGAATATTCTTTATTAAATAATATCTAAACCTACTCGGGGCATAAAAAAATGTACATATATCAGAGTTAGAGGGTGTGAAAATATTTAACATTGAGATGAGATGGTCTCGTGGATCTCTGTTAGTAGAATTGTCTTGATTCTTGTGCATTAAGTAGGAATTTATTTGAATAATTATTATAATCAATCCGTTTTAAAATATAAGATAATTATTAATTTTTTAAAATCAATTTAAAATATTTTAAAATTCAAAATTAACATAAATTTTTTAATTTTAATTAATATAACGATGAGTACAGTAAATTAGATAAACTATTCACCATAAAATTCATTGTTTCATACTTTTACATTTTTATAAATTAACTTAATTTGAGTTTGAAAATTTCTCTAATTAATTTTCAAAAAAAGTAGTGAGGGAGTATTTATTCCCTTCTTTTTGTGCTCATGATTGATCTGTTTTTCCTTTGGATTGCTAGCTTTGGGTTCTATATATTGTTCATTAACTTGGTTATATTCTCCCCATACAAAATATATTGGCCCAAGTAGCTCTCTTTTGATTTTCAGTGTATAACGATTTCAAACGAGAGATTAATTTAGGGTCCTTTACAATAATATACAATATTTAAAACATAATTATATTATTAGTGCATTACCAAAATAATTATAAAAATAATAACTTTTCTATATTTATTTACAGTATTAGTTCAATTAGGATTCCTTAATTTAGGGAATTAGTATAGGATTCAATTCATAATAATGAGGAAACCTAAAATCAAGGAGAAATAATTGCCATAAATAATAATTCAAATTCAAATATCTTGAATCTAACAACAAAAATAAATTCAAATTCAAAATAATAATTCAAATTCAAATATTCAAAGTTACCAAACAAATCGAAAAACAAAACAAAGAGGAAATCACGAACAACCAAAAAAAATCGAAAAAAGAAAAAATCAGAGTTACCAAACCAGCAATAACAGATCCAAAAGCGAATTGAGATAGCCAACAAAAGAGAAATCACGAACAACCAAAACAAAACAAATCGAAGAAGAAGAAGAAGAAGAAGAAGAAGAAGAAGAAATCGGAGTTACCAAAATAAATCGAAGAAGAAGAAGTCGGAGTTACCAAACCAACAAGAACAGATCCAAAATGAATTCGAAGTAGTCGAACAAAGAGGAAATCAAGAACAAATATTTTTTATGAATATTTGATTACCCACAAAAATTAAAATAGTTACCTTTGTATGAAGGTTTGGCTACCAACTGTATCATATTCAAAATAATTTTATTTTTAAAAGGTTATTAATAAGTAACTAACAACTACATAAATGAAAACTTAGACATGGCATTTCGGATACCATCTGCACGTAATAGTTGGAAACTGTTCTTAAATTTTTTTATAATTAATTGGTAACCCAATAAAACTAATTTGGTTACCTTTTTATGAAGGTTTGGCTACCAACTTATAAATAACATTTTAAAAATAAAATTATTATGAATATGGTGCAGTTGGTAGCCAAACTTTCGTACAAAGGTAACAATTCTACTTTTTGTGGGTAACCAAATATTCAAAAAAAATAAACCAAAAATAATTTTTTTTCTAGAAGATTTAAGAATATTTTGGAAGTAACTAAGTTATTATATATATGAATACTTGTACCTTGCCACAGATACTTAGCAAACGGGAGAGAAACTTTGAGACTGGAGATTATAAAAAGAGAGCAGAGGGTTGGAGCTTGAGAAGGAAAAAAAAGAGAGAAAATGGCGATGATGTTTGTAATGGAGAGATTCGTATAACCCTTCACAATCTTCTTTGATTCTTTCGGCAATTAATCTATCAAAAGTTTTAGTGCTATGTACAGCTAGGTTTAAGAAAATAAGAAGAAGCAATATGCAATATTCATCCGTTGGTGGCTCAGCCACCAGTGTTTCTAACCCAGCTGCCGGCGACGGTTGAATAGAAGATTTTTTTCGTTGAATGAAGAAGAAGAGTGATGATTAATTAATGCAGTTGTTCAACATGAAGAGAGAGAGAGAGAAGAAGAAGAAGAAGAAGAAGAAGAAGCCATGGGGATAACTAATCCCTAATTAAGGAATCCTAATTGCATACTAATTCCCTAAATTAAGGAATCCTAATTTGCACTAATATTGTAAATAAATATGAAATTGTATTAATTATGTAAATATTTTATGAGTACACTATTGTTGTAATTATTTTTAAAAATATAATAGTATATGTAATTTATCCATTAATTTATGTTTTCATTAGGCACCGCGCGCGAGTGTCTATGTGGATTTATAAACACAACAATGTACATATATAGAATCAAAATCATGTATGTACACAACTAGCTTGATGAATGTTCCAATAGAATGTATTAAACACAACAACAACATATCATGCAGATCCTAAATAATGGATATTGAAATGGTAATTGGAATAGATTTTTGCTTTTGCTTGTATTATGCTATGTATATATGTCAGATTATATACATTAATTGTGTTGTCATGCCTTGAATGCTTCTATGAACCAAAAGCTTAATTCGCTTTGTCATGGGAATGCAAATTTTTTATAGAATTCCCCTGAAGTTAGAAAGAAGAGGTTAGACTACAATGTATGCCTATGGAAAGAAAAGTCACAAAAAGTCCAATATTTGGTGTCTGGTGGTGGTGGTGAACGGGATTGAACTGCTGGTGGTGGGGAGTGGATGAGTGGAGGTTGTGGTTTTGCTGTCTCTGGTGGTGGCGATGGGTGCGGTTGTGGTGTCGAAGGTGTATGTTTTGGTGGCAATATAGGCTTCTTTGGTGCCCCATCTTGAGGCGGTTTAGGTGGTGGTGGTGGTGTTGAAGGTGTATGGTTTGGTGGCATTTTTGGGACCGGGGATACATTTTTAGGTGGTGGTTGAGGTGTAGGTGTAGGTGTTGAAGGTGATGTTTTGGTGGCAGATTAAGCATTTTTTGGTATGCATTTTTAGGTGGTTGTGTCGGTGGTGGTTGATATGAAGGCGTTGAAGGCGTATGCTCTGGTGGAAGTTTAGGGAGATCCGGTGATACATTTTTAGGTGGTGGTGGTGACGATTCTGGTTGTTGTTGAGGTTAATTAAGGCATTGAAGGCATATGCTTTGGGGGAAAGTTGGGCACCTTCGGAGTCTCATGAGTAGGTGATTGTAAGACCCCAACTTTTATGAATAAAGATTATTTGCTCTCGAAATATATTTTTGAATATTATGGTGTGGATATAATATAATGTTATAGTTGTGGGTAATATTTACAAATTTTGTAAAGTAAGCAAGTGGTTATATAATATTTGATTGGTCGGGGAATATTCGTTTTAACGAGGGAATATTAAATACGATGACAGCACAATCATTAGTGGACCCCACAATGAAAGTATTGTCGTAGTTAGAAAATGACATATTTATCTTTTTATAAAAATAACGGCGGAAGTGTTACCGAATTAAAAGCTGTTGAACTACCCGGTAGTAAAAATACGATAATACTGCGTAGTTGCATAGTAGCATACGGTATTGGTTATTGATGCTTACGTGAGAAGTCACTCGATTATACTCAATTATTACTACTGATAATTGTGCGCATCATATCTCTCATATTATTGATTCGATTATTGTCACAAGATTATCATCGCATAATATGTTATATTATTAAATCAATAATTGAGACGACGAGAGTTATTTATATTATTAAATTGCAATATTTACAATGATGTCAGAAGTTACATCAATGAGAGGTTTGGTCATCTAATTCATGGCACCAATAAGGAGAAATCCTTATCGGAAAACCCCTCTTTCCGGAGCGAATTGGTTGTTAAATATTGTGAGTTAAAATATTAATGATGAATAAGTTCGTGTTGATTAAAGATGAAATTGATAGTTCCATTGTGTTGGAATTATTAGTGTTAGTGGAAATCGACATTTATTTCAATATTAATTGATGTCTAGAAGTTATACTGACCAATCGGGTAATTAATCGGATAAATGAGCAATTAATTGCTATTAATTCATATGATTATAACTATTTGTTCACATGTGTGTACTATTGATTCACATTCTTGTACTATTAGGGGAGTTGGTGCAAGATTGATAATACTTGCATGACTAAGTTAAAAATGGAGGTATAGATGGAGGTACTATACTGTAATTCATATTTTCACATGATTATAACTATTGATTCACATGATTGAACTATTAATTCACATTATTTACTATTAGGGGAGGTGGTGCAAGTTTGATAATACTTGCAGGACTAAATTAAAAATGAAAGAAAAGTTGAAGGTATTGTACTGTAATATTTTGAGCCCCAAAATGTGCAATTATCGAAACTATATTTTCCTATAAATAGAAGCTCATTCTTCCTTCATTTCTCACCAATTCACTAAAGTTTTAGAGCAATTATGTGACGCCCCCAAAATAGGTATACATCACCCATCTTGAGTCGATAAATACATGGTACAAAATTCAAATACAACTTAATTATACAACAGTCGTGTAAAATACGACAAAACGTATGTTGTGAGTTTTAATACAAATATTGTCATCTAGACAATATCCACACTCAATTGAGTCCTCATTACAATTATTATCACATTATTTAACAAAATAGTGAGGACTACTAATGCTATTATCTAGACCGTCACTCCGTTCCCCGAGTAGTCCCTGCTACGTTCTTATTTCCTGAAGAGAACAATGAAAGTAAAAGGGTGAGCTCAACTAGCCCAGTAAAAAATATTATGACTAAGATAATATAGATTAAATTATCGTTAGCCTTCAACAGTGTTAAACTGATACAATATAACAAACATCAAGTTTAACTGCATCGGAACAAGCAATCCATTAAAAGAGTCAAGTAGAGAATAAAATCTACTATCTTTTATGATTTAAAACGTTTTTCATCATTTTATCGCTGAGACTCAGCTTAATAAATAATCCACATCATCCCTGCATTAAGGCCAAGGATATTTATTAGTATCACAACCACAAATTATCCATGCACTACGGGCCAAGGATATTCGTGTATTCATCAATTGTCATGATCATGCCAACAACTGTACATCAATGCACTACGGGCCAATGATGACTTTTACCACATCATTAGTAACATTACGGTCATGATTACACCGACTAATCACTGGCCATAATCATACCAAGTCCATCTATGCACTACAAGCCACAGATGACTTTCAACAAAATATAAACATGAGGATGATGACAATGATATAAGAATTCAATCAAACAAGTTCAAGAATTAATTTATCCAGGAACCAAATTATCAACATGATACTTCTTTGTAGAGTAAAATTCAAGAATGCTCAGAAGAATATTTCCATGAAAAGATACTGGATGAAGCGCAAATATCAAGGATATTCCACTAATTTCATGGAGTATAGAAGTCAAAACTTTAACCAACTGAGTATAATAAAGAATGGAATAACAAAAGAAATCTCCAGGCATGAGATAGGCAAATGCAGAAAAGTTATTCCAATGAATAATAAATAACGGAATCTGTGTCGGTCGAACGTAAGCATACGGACATGATATTCAATGTAATAATAAATAGCGGAAGCAATTCGGTGAAATTCACACCTATGGCAGGATGTTCCAATGAGAATAATAAATAACGAAAACGGTCATGCGCAAACGCACAAAAGGATATTCCAATGAATAATAAAGAATGGAATAATGAGAAGAATTTCACCATGTATGCGGTACTAAGCATGAGACAAAGTTATTCCAACATAATAATAAAGAATGGAATAACAGAAGAATTTCACCAAGTATGTGGTACTTCACATAGACAGGTTATTCCAATATAATAACAAAGAATGGAATAATGTAAGTTTCTTCATGAAGACGCGAAAGAAAGAAATAATACCCCTTACGAGTACAACAAATAATATCCTTACCTTAGAACAATTTGGATATAGGAGTAGTGAAGTAGCGAGAATACTTTTCTTCTTTCTCTCTATAGTTTTTCTCTCTAGAGTTTCGGTGAATTAAGTAAGAAATAATGAAGGAATGAGCTTATTTATAGGAGAATTATTTGAATAGTAACTAATTCTGAACGGTCCAGATTGATTTACTTTTAAATGGGCGGTCCAGATTGGTTTACTATAAAATATTCTAATAAAACAAAATCTTTTAAATAAAATATAATATATTCTATTTATAATCTAATAAAAGCGAATAACTTTATAAAAGTATTACATTTTATATAAAAAAATTTACTATCACGAGAACACTATGCAGAGCCTTTATGCAAACACTATGCATAATAAAATATAATATATTCTATTTATAGTCTAATAAAATGAATAACTTTATAAAAGTATTTCGTTTTATATAAAAAGATTTTACTATGCAAAACACTATGCATAATAGAATATAATATATTCTATTTATAGTCTAATAAAACGAATAACTTTATAAAAGTATTCTGTTTTATATAAAAAGATTTTCTATTTTAGTACATTAATAATACTAATAAAACAAAACTTCATCATCATTATTATAATTCACACTATTAATCAATCAGGTCGTTCCCAGGAAAGAGGGGGCTTTTCAATAAGGAATTCTCCCTATTGGCGCGCAATTAGGTGACCAAACATCTCCTTGGCAGAACTTCTAGACATCGTTAATATTGCAAATAATAATATTAATAACTTCGTAGTCTCAATTATTGATTTAATAATATATAAAATATCGACAATAATTGAATCAATTAACGTGAGATATTATGCAACAATTATTGAAGCAATAATTAAACAAAACTAAGTGACCTCTCACGTAAGCATCAATAATCAATACCGTGTGCTACTATACAACCACGCGTATTCCTGTACTTTTAACACCGGGTGTTTCAACAGTTAACGATAAAACTTCCGCCGTTATTTTCATAAAATATTTTTGTCGTTTACTCAATCTGATAATAATTCCGTTGTGGGGTCCACCAATGATTGTGCCGTCATACGAATATTCCCTGTTAAAACGAATATTCTCCGACCAATCGAATATTATATAACAACTTGCGTACTTTGCAAAATTTATAACTATTACCCACAACTATAACATTATATCAAATTCATTCCATAATATTCAAAAAATGATAATTATAGAGAATTCATCTTTATTCATAAAAGTTGGGGCTTACAATCTCCCCTTCTTATGAAATTTCTCCCTCGAAATTAGGGTACGTACCTGGTATGTCGAAGAGGTAAGGATACCTTGATTTCATTTTAGATTCTAACTCCCAGGTTATTTCCTCAACATCGTGGTTCCTCCATAAAACTTTGACTTGAGGTATAACCTTGGAGCGTAGAATATGTTCCTTCATATCCAAGATTTGAACAGGAACCTCTTCATACGTTAAATCTTCCGCTATTTCGTCCAGTTCTAACTCAATAATGTGGTTCGGGTCTTTCACATATTTACGTAACATGGATATATGAAAAAATTTATGAACACGAGACATACTTGGCGGTAAAACGAGTCTATAGGCTACAGTCCCTACTCGATCGAGGATTAAAAATGGGCCAATGAATCGAGGATTGAGCTTTCCTCTCTTTCCAAATCTCGTAACTCCTTTCCATGGAGCAACACGTAACAACACATGATCTCCAATATCGAATTCCACGTCCTTTCGATGAAGATCAACATAACTCTTTTGTCGGTCTTGTGAGGTTTTGATACGTTGTCGGATCGTTTGAATCTTTTTCGTAGTCATATGTACCAACTCCGGTCCCAACAACGTTGCTACACCCACCTCATCCCAGCATACTGGAGAACGAAACTTTCTTCCATACAACGCCGCGAATGGAGCCATGTCAATACTTGTTTGATAACTGTTGTTGTAAGAAAACTCCACCAATGATAAGAACTTGTCCCAACTTCCCTTGAAGTCAAGGACACAAAGTCTTAATAAATCTTCAAGAGTTTGAATAGTCCTTTCTGATTGTCCGTCCATCTGAGGATGATATGCCGAACTAAATCATAAATCAGTGCCCATAGCTTTTTGTAAACTAACCCAAAATCGTGAAGTGAATCTTGGGTCTCGATCGAAACTATGGATCTTGGCATACCATGCGATCTTACAATCTCGTTTATATACATCTGAGCAAGGCGTTCAAGTGTATAAGTTTCTCGTATTGGTAAGAAATGAGCAGACTTGGTCAATCTATCAGCAATGACCCAAATTGCATCTATGCCTTGAGAAACCTTGGGAAGACCAGTAACGAAATCCATGGTAATGTGCTCCCACTTCCATTCTAGAATTTCAAGTGGTTGAAATGGACCTTTTGGTACTTGATGCTCTGCCTTGACTCGTTGACAAGTTAAACACCTTGAGATAAACATCGCTATCTCTCTCTTCATATTGCCCCACCAAAATGTATGTCGAAGATCATAATACATTTTGGTACTCCCAGGATGGATTACAAACGGTGTGTTGTGCGCCTCCATCATGATTTTATACTTTAACTCAGGATCGTTAGGAACACAAAGTCTGGAGTTGAATCGAAGTATTCCTTCTTCATCTATTCTTGCTTCCTTAAGATAAGCACCTTCTTGTACTTTCTTCCTCATATGCATCAGCTCCAGGTCTATAGCTTGAGCAACTTTAACTTTATCAATTAAAGTCGGTTCTACTCGTATATTCGCCATCATCACGTGGGTCCCTGAAGTCTTTATCTCTATCTCCATCCAAGTCATACAAAATGGTCCTCTGCGTTGACAATATCGCACTCATACCCGCATATGATCTTCTACTCAATGCGTCAGCTACCACATTTACTTTTCCAGAATGGTATTGAATGGTATGATCATAATCTTTCAACAGTTCAAGCCAACGTCATTGTCGCATATTGAATTCCTTTTGAGTGAAGAAATATTTGAGGCTTTTATGATCCGTAAAGATCTCCACTTTCTCCCCATACAAGTAATGCCTCCAAATTTTAAGTGCGAAGACAACATCTGTCAACTCTAGATCATGAGTAGGATAATTTCTCTTATATTCTTTTGAGTTATCGAGAGGCATAGGCTATGACTTTCCCATGTTGCATGAGAACACATCCTAACCCTTTGCCTGAAGCATCACTGTAGATGACAAATCCCTCCGAGCCAGATGGTATTGTCGAGCGGTCTTTGAAATGAGTCTTCTCTTGAGTTCTTGAAAACTCTTCTCACATTCCTCGCTCCAATAGAATTTTGTATCTTTCCGAGTCAATTTGAGTTAAAGGAGTAGCGATTTGAGAAAACCCTTCTATGAATCTCCGATAATAACTTGACTAAGCCGAGAAGCTACGACTTGATCCAACTGATTTAGGTTGCTCCCAGCTTTGAATAGCTTCAATCTTTGTTGGGTCGACAGATATTCCATGACTTAATACCACGTGCCCAAGGAATGCTACTTCCTTAAGCCAGAACTCGCATTTCTTCAACGTGGCATAAAGTTTATATTCACGAAGCTTTTGAAGTATTTAGCCTCAAGTGTTGCTCATGATCTTCATGGCTTTTGGAATAAATAAGGATGTCATCAATAAAGACGACCACAAAGTAATCCAAATATTCCTTGAATACTCGGTTCATCATATCCATGAAAAGCGCAGAGCATTAATCGAAAAGACATGACTAGGAATTCATAATGCATCGCAGGAGTTACGAAGCCGTCTTTGGAATGTCATCGGTTCTAATCTTCAATTGGTGATATCCGAGAGAAGATCAATCTTTAAAAAAAAATTGGCACCTTGCAACTGGTCAAACAGGTCATCAATGCGAGGCAATGGATATCTATTTTTGATAGTGACATAGTTTAACTCTCGATAATCAATACAAAGTCGCATACTCCCATCTTTCTTCTTCACGAATAGAGCAGAGCACCCCAAGGAGGCGATTAGGGACGAATGAAACCGATGTCTAATAATTCTTGCAGTTGGGTCTTTAACTCCTGAAGTTCAATAGGAGCCATTCGATATGGGGCTTTGGAAATGGGTTTTGTACCGGGTTCAAGGTCGATACAAAATTCAATTTCACGCTCTGGGATAGGCCAGGAAATTCTTCAGGGAATACATCAGGAAATTCATTAACAATAGAAATATCATTCAAAACTGACGTATTTTTGTTTAGATCCATGACATGAGCTAAGAAAGCTTGACATCCGTTTTTCAATAAACGAATAGCTTTATGGCTTGAGATGACAATGATTGATTTTAATGGTTTTGTTGCTTGAATTCGCATAATTGGTTGGTTAGGAATATGAAAGCTAACAACCTTACAAAAACAATCAATTTTTGCATGATGAGTAGTTAACCAATCAATCCCTAGAATTACGTCAAATGCAAGTATTTTCAATGAAATAAGATCGACGGTGTAATGTGAGGGCACCGATTTGAACCAAACAAGACTTATAAGCGATTGGATGTAATGAATGTTTCTCCCAATGGAGTTTCAACAGATAAGTCAAAGTCTAATTTCTCCGGAGTCAAATTTAAATGTTGAGCGCAAGTAGGAAAAATAAAAGAATGGGTAGAGAACCCAGATCAAATAAGGTATAAACTTATTTAGAGTTTATGATAAGCTTACCCGTGATGACCTCGTTTGGGTTCCTTGCTTTCTGGGAGGTCACGACAAACGCTCTCCCTTGCACTACTGAGTTTGACTTTTCTGGGACATCCTTTGTGTGACGCCCCCAAAATAGGTATACAACATCCATTCTGAGTCGCCAAATACATGGTACAGAAAACAAACTACAACTTCAATAATACAATTGTCGTGCAAAATACGACAACACATACTGTGAGTTTAAATACAAATATTGTTCTCTAGACAATATCAACACTCAAATAAGTCCTCATTACAATTATTCATACACTATTTTACAGAAATAATGAGGACTGCTAAAACATCTTTCTAGAACCATCACTCCATACCCCGACTCGATCCTGCTATGTTCTCACCTCTTGAGAAGAAAATGGAACAAAAAGGAAAAGAGTGAGCTCAACTAGCCCAGTAAAGAATATTATGACTAAGATAATATACAACAAATTATCATTAGTCTTTAACAGAGAAAAATCTGATAGAATATAATAGACAACCAGTTTTAGATCAACAAATGCAGCGAAAACAACAATCCATTAGAAGAGTCACGTAGAGAATGAATTCTACTATCTTCTAAGATTTAAAAGTCCATCATCAATATTTTATCCCTGTAACATCAATCAATATACATCTTTAATCAAATATTCATCTTTGCACTATAGGAAATAGCCCGTTTATCAGAAAAATATGAATTTTATGTCCATTCCACACGAAATCGAATTCTCTACAACTTTGTAGCTTTGAGCTTTTACAAATTCCAAACAGAAAATATCCGAAATCCACAAACGGATGATTTTTAATACCTCCACTCCGACAAAATACTGATAAAACACTTCAGCATTAATTCATTCATTAATAACCACATAAAATAAATAAATCCATCATTTATATCCACATCAAATAAATATTTCCTTATCATATAAATCAATAACTAATTATTCATAAATAATATTACAGAATCACAATTATGACAACCAAGCCTTTCCCAGGAAAGAGGGGGCTTTCCAATAAAGATTTCTCCTTACTGGCGCGCAATTAGGTAACCAAACCTCTCCTTTGACAGAACTTTCTAGACATTGCCAATAATGCTTATCTAATAATATTACTCAAATAATATGAATTATTGATCTGATAATGGGAAATACTGTGCAGTGATAATTATTGAAACAACAATAATATAAACTATCAACGCAATAATTATTGAATCAATAAAATAAAATATTGAATAGTAACTACTGTAACAATTATTGAGTAGTGTCTTCTTACGTATGAATCAATAATTCAACAATATTATGCAATACCGTGTGCTATTGTGCCACCATGCGTATTACTATATTTTAACCACCAGGTAATCCAACAGTGTTAACAGTAAGAATTACGACGTTATTTATAAAACTAAACTTTGTCGTTTTCTTCATCCGACAGTTATTCCGTTATGGGGCCCTCAATTGACTGCGTCGTCGTACGGATATTCCCGACAAAAAGAATATTTCACGACCAAACAAATATTTTCCCAACAGAATGAATATTTTATAACCACTTGCTTATTTTGCAAAATTTGCACATTTCACCCATAACTAAAGCATTATATCAAATTAACGCCTTATTAATTTAGAATAATGAATAGAGAAAATTCAATTTTATTTATAATAAGTTGGGGTCTTACAACCTCCCCTCCTTATAAAATTTCATCCTCGAAATTAACGTACGTACCTAGTGTTTTGAAAAGGTGAGTTTACCTCGCTTTCATTTCAGATTCCAACTCCCAGGTCATTTCTTCAATAGCATGGTTCCTCCACAAAACCCTAACTTGTGGTATAACCTTGGTGCGTAGGACATGCTCTTTTCTATCCAAGATCTTAACAGGTACCTCCTCGAACGTTAAATCTTCTTGGATATCTAAATGCAGTTCTAACGCAATAATGTGGTTCGGGTCTTTCACATATTTACGAAGCATAGATATATGAAAAACATTATGAACACGAGACATGCTTGGAGGTAATGCGAGTCTATAGGCCACATCTCCTATTCGGTCAAGAATCTCAAATGGACCAACAAATCGTGGATTGAGCTTTTCTCTCTTCCCAAATCTTGTAACTCCCTTCTATGGAGCAATACGTAACAGTACATGATCTCCAATATTAAATTCCACGTCCTTTCGATGAAGATCAGCATAACTCTTTTGTCGATCTTGTGAGATTTGAATACGTTGTCGAATCATTTTTTTCTGTAGTCATGCGTACCAATTCCGGTCCCAAAAAAGTTGTTTCACCCACCTCGTCCTAGCATACTGGAGAACGACACTTTCTTCCATACAACGCCTCAAATGGAGCCATGCCTATACTTGCTTGATAACTGTTGTTGTAGGAGAATTCCACCAATGGTAAATACTTATCCCAACTCCCTTTGAAGTCTAGGACACATAGTATTAATAGATCTTCAAGAGTTTGTATAGTCCTCTCTGATTGTCCGTCCGTTTGAGGATGGTATGTCGAACTGAATCAAATCTGTGCCCATAGTTTTCTGCAAGCTAACCCAAAATCTTGAAGTGAATATTGGGTCACGATCCGAAACTATGGATTCTGGCATGCCATGACATCTCACAATCTCATTCACGTACATACGAGCAAGATGTTCAAGGGAATAAGTCTCACGTATCGGTAAGAAATGAGCAGACTTGGTTAATCTATCAACAATAACCCAAATCGCATCTATGCCTTGAGAAACTTTGGGAAGACCTGTAACGAAATCCATGGTAATGTGTTCCCACTTCCATTCCGGAATCTCAAGTGGTTGCAATGGACCTTTTAGCACTTGATGCTCTACCTTTACACGTTGACAAGTTAAACACCTCGAGATAAACTCCGCGATCTCTCTCTTCATATTGTTCCACCAAAATGTATGTTGAATATCATGATACATTTTAGTACTCCCAGGATGGATTGCAAATGGGGTGTTGTGTGCCTCCATCATGATTCTATGCTTCAAGTCAGAATCGTTAGGAACGCAAAGTCTAGAGTTGACTCGAAGTATTTCTTCTTCATCGATTCTTACTTCTGGAATAGCTCCTTCTTGCACTTTCTTCTTCATACGCATCAGCCCCAGGTCCGTAGCTTCAGTAGCTTTAACTTTATCGATTAAAGTTGGTTCTACTCGTATATTCGCCATCAACATGTGGGTCCCTGGAGTCTTTAATTCTACCTCCATCCTTTTCAAGTCATACAAAATGGGTCTTTGCGTTGACAATATCGCACTCGTACTCGCATATGATCTTCTACTCAATGCGTCAGCTACTACGTTCACTTTTCCAAGATGTTATTGAATAGTGTGATCGTAATCTTTCAACAGCTCAAGCCAACGTCGTTACCGCATATTGAGTTATTTTTGGGTAAAGAAATACTTGAGGCTTTTATGATCCGTATAGATCTCCACTTTCTCCCCCATACAGGTAGTGTCTCCAAATTTTCAACGCGAATACGACTGCTGCCAACTCCAGATCATGAGTAGGATAATTCATCTCATATTCTTTGAGTTGTCGCGAGGCATAGGCTATGACTTTCCCATGTTGCATGAGAACACATCCTAACCCTTTTCCGAAGCATCATTTCAGATAACAAATCCATCCGAACCGGATGGTATTGCTGCGAGCAGTGTCAAATTAGTCTCCTCTTGAGCTCTTGGAAACTCTTCTCGCATTCCTTGCTCCATATGAATTTTGTATCTTTCCGAGTCAGCTGAGTTAACGGAGTAGCGATTCGAGAAAATCCTTCCACGAATCTCCGATAATAACCACTAAAGCCGAAAAGCTGCGTGCTTGATCCACCGACTTTGGTTGCTCCCAACTTTGTATTGCTTCAATCTTCGCCGGGTCAACAGATACTCCATGTTTTGACACCACGTGCCCAAGGAATGCTACTTCCTCAAGCCAGAACTCGCATTTCTTTAGCTTGGCATAAAGCTTGTTTTCACGAAGCCTTTCAAGTATCAGCTTCAAATGGTGCTCATGATCTTCACGGCTTTTGGAATAGATGTGGATGTCATCAATAAAGACAACAACGAACTGATCCAAGTATTCCTTGAATACACGGTTCATCGTATCCATGAAAGCAGCAGGAGCATTAGTCAATCCAAAAGACATGACTAAGAATTCATAATGCCCGTACCGAGTTCTGAAGGCAGTCTTTGGAATATCCTCAGTTTTAATCTTCAACTGATGATATCCAGAACTAAGATCGATCTTTGAAAAGAATTGTGCTCCTTGTAACTGGTCAAACAGGTCATCAATGCGAGGTAGCAGATACCTATTCTTGATGGTGACATGGTTTAATTCTCGGTAGTCAATACAAAGTTGCATACTCCCGTATTTCTTCTTTACGAATAAAATAGGAGCACCCCAAGGAGATGTACTAGGACGAATGAAACCGATGTCTAACAATTCCTGTAGTTGGACTTTTAACTCCTGAAGTTCAATAGGAGCCATTCGATATGGGGTTTTAGAAATGGGTTTTGTACCCGGTTCAAGGTCAATAAAGAATTCAATATCACGTTCTGGGGGTAGACTATGAAGTTCTTCAGGAAATACATCAGGAAATTCTCTAACAACAGAAATATTATTCAAATCTGACTTGTCTCTGTTCAAATCCATAACATGGGCTAATAAAGTTTGACATCCGTCTTTTAATAAACGAATAGCTTTGTGGCTTGTTATGACAGTGACTGATTTTAGTGGTTTAGTTGCTTGAATTCGTATAACAGGTTGGTAAGGAATATGAAAACTAACAACCTTACGAAAACAATCAATTTTGGCATGATGAGTGGTTAACCAATCAATTCCTAAAATTACATCAAAAGAAAGTATCTTTAAAGTGATAAGATCAACAGGTAATGTGATAGTGTCAACTTGGATCAAGCAAGATTTATAAACTGTAGATGTAACTAAGGTTTCACCCAACGGAGTTTCAACAGATAAGTTAAAGTCTAATTTCTCCGGAGTCAAGTTTAAACGTTGTGCACAAGCACGAGAGATAAAAGAATGGATAGAACCGGTATCTAATAAGGTATAAACTTCGCAAGAATTCAAGATTAGCTTACCCGTGATCACCTCGTTTGGGTTCTTCACGTTTTGGCCAGTCACGACAAACGCTCTTTCAGGAACCGCTGATTTTGACTTATCCAGGACAGCTTTTGGAGTCACCATCCCCGCTAAACTTAATTTTGCTACAGAACACTCTTGGGCTATATGACCCTCCTTTCCACAGTTAAAACATTCCTTGGATTATTGTGGGCAGTTTGGGCTGATATGTCCCTCTTTCTCACATTTGTAACATCTAACTGGCAGTCGTTCTCCTCCCCTAGAATTGGTTGTTGGTGCTGGTGCTTCTGTTGATGTCTTCCCGTCATTGTTGAATCTCCTCTTTCTGAAATTTCCACTTGAATCACCTCTCCTATTATCATGGCCACGATTACCACCCGAGTGGTTACCGCCTTTGTCCGTATTTTCCCCTCCTCGATGGTTATCATCGTTCTGATGACTGCTGTCGTCGGTATGACCCTGGTTGTGGTCCCTCGGTTGAACATACTCACTATCTCGCTCTAATAATTGAGCCCTGTTGACAACATCTGAATACAGAGAAAATTTATGAGAGATAAGGTATTGACGAATCTCGGGTTTAGACCTCTCGAAACATCCGCGCCATCGTTCCTCATTTTCTACCAAATGAGGTACAAACCTAGATAACTCCACAAACTTCGCTTTCGTCATCTTGAGACAGACGTCGTCATGTTGTTCATTCGGTCTAATAAACTCTACCTCCCTTCATATGATTTGAATACTTTCGTGAAAGTACTTTTCATTGAATAATTTTGAAATCTTTCCCAAGACATGTTGAGTGCAGGTGGTGAGGTACGCTTACGATTCCCACCAGTAATCTACCTCACCATGGAACATAAAGGTGGTGAATGGAACCTTCTATTCCTCCGTGCATCCCAAGACATCGAATATCTTGATAATTTGTTTGACCCACGTTTTCGCCTTTAATCGGATCGGGCTTTCCCAGAAACTGGTGGTCCCAACTCCTTGAAGCTGCTTGGTTTGTGATGATCGCGCATTGCCATCATTTCCACTGTATTTTGTACACGAGTCTCCCAAATCGATTTTGCATGAAGCGCAAAAAGCTCCTAAACATTCCATCGTTCATCGTTTTGCTCGGTAGTGTTGTTACAGGAGGAATATTGCCTTTCTGTTGCACGTTCTCCTAGTTTGTGACTAAAGGTTGTTCCTGACCTCATACACTCCATTGTTAAAGTTCTCATGACCATTCTTTAAATCGCCATAAACAAGGGTTAATTAAACAAATTAACATATCACATAATATCCTTATATTATGACCGACCAACAAATAAGCTTAGATAGGACATACTAGCGAAGGATTTACTCATCTCTCCCTCCTAGTTCTATTCCCGATCTCGCCAGAGACCATATCCCTAAGCTTTTGATACCAACCGTGACGCCCCAAAATAGGTATACAACACCCATTCTAAGTCGCCAAATACATGGTACAGAAAGCAAACTACAACTTCAATAATACAATTGTCGTGCAAAATACGACAACACATACTGTGAGTTTAAATACAAATATTGTCTTTTAGACAATATCCACACTCAAATAAGTCCTCATTACAATTATTCAAACACTATTTTACAGAAATAGTTAGAATTGCTAAAAATATCTTTCTAGAACCATCACTCCATACCCCGACTAGATCCTGCTATGTTCTCACCTCCTGAGAAGAAAAATGGAACAAAAAAGAAAAGGATGAGCTCAACTAGCCCAGTAAAGAATATTATGACTATGATAATATACAACAAATTATCATTAGTCTTCAACAAGGAAAAATCTGATAAAACATAATAGACAACAAGTTTTAGATCAAAACTACAGCGGAAACATCAATCCATTAGAAGAGTCAAGTAGAGAATGAATTCTACTATCTTCTAAGATTTAAAAGTCCATCATCAATATTTTATCCCTGTAACATCAATCAATATACATCTTTAATCAAATATTCATCTTTGCACTATAGGCCAAAGATATTCATTTATATCACCAGTCGGTCATATTCATCTCAACACCTGTTCATCTTTACACTACGGGCCAAATATATTCATCAGTTAATCATTCATCTTTGCACTACAGGCCAAAGATATTCAATAATATCATCATTTAAGACTAAGGATGATGAAAAATATTTTAAAGAAAAGCGAATCCGATTGAGATGTAAGGACAAATATTAGGGATTCGTATAACAGTTTATCCAAGATCAATAATACTTCATAATAACCAATTTTGAAGCAGAATTCAAAAATAAAGATCAAAACATGGATACAATCAAAGATAACAACCATAATAGACATCTTGGACAAAAAGAAATTTTTTTATTTTTTAGGTGAATAGTGTCAGTATTCGTGAATAAAGTCAGATATCGTGAATAGTAACCTTAGACACAAAAAGTTCTAAATTTGATTAAAAAGTTCAAACCAATATTTGACATAATGATATTGAAGAAAATAATATCATTTAAGAAGAAAATAACATCCCTTACCTCAAAATAGCAGATTTACGATCGAATATCGGATAGAAATAGAAGGAACTTTTACCGAACAAAGAACTCTCAAAGTATCAAAATACTCACAAAAATACGCTCGATAATTTAGAGAGAAAGAAAACTTGTTTTACGATGTGATTTTCAATTCTAACCTAAGCGTCTATTTATAGAAAAATCTTTAGACGCGCCATAGGAGACTAAAATAATAAAATAATATTATTTCAATTCTCATTTTCTATGCATGCAAGCTAGCAACCATCTTTGACAAAAAAAATCAGCAGCCCACATGTGTATTCAACACCAACCAAAAAGTAGGTCCCACCCATAAATTAATAAAAATTATTTTATTTTCCGAAACTTCAATAATTCATAGAAAATATCCCGTTTATCAGAAAAATACGAATTTTATGTCCATTCCACACGAAATCGAATTCTCTACAACTTTGTAGCTTTGAGCTTTTCCAAATTCCAAATGAAAAAATCAAGAAATCCACAAACGGATGATTTTTAATACCTCGCATTCGAAAAAAATACCGATAAAACACCTCAAAGATTAATTTCTTCATTAATAACCACATAAAATAAATAAATCCATCATTTATATCCACATCAAATAAATATTTCTTTATCATATAAATCAATAACTAATTATTCATAAATAATATTACAGAATCACAATTATGACAACCAGGTAGTTTCACAGAAAGAGGAGGCTTTCAATAAGGATTTCTCCTTCTTGGTAGCGCAATTAGGTGACCAAACCTCTCCTTGATGTAACTTTCTAGACATTGCCAATAATACTTATCTAATAATATTACTCAAATAATATGAATTATTGATCCGATAATGAGAAATCATCATGCGGTGACAATTATTGAAACAACAATAATATAAACTATCAACGCAAGACAATTATTGAATCAATAAAATAAAATATTGAGCGGTAATTCATCGTAACAATTATTGAGTAGTGCCTTCTTCTACGCACGAATCAATAATTCAACAATAATTTACATACCGTAGTGTCTTCTTGTGCCACCACGCGCAGACATCAGTATTTTAACCACGGTGTAATCCAACGATTGTTAACGGTAAGAATTCTGTTGTTTTGTAAAGCCCGAACTTTGTCGTTTTCTTCATCCCACGCTTATTCCGTTATGGGGCCTTGATTGATCGCTGGCGTCGTATGGATATTCCCGACAAAAAGAATATTCCACGACCACGAATATTTCTCCGACAAAATGAATATTTTATAACCACTTGCTTATTTTGTAAAATTTGCACATTTCACCCATAACTAAAGCATTATATCAAATTAACGCCTTATTAATTTAGAATAATGAATAGAGAAAATTCAATTTTATTTATAATAAGTTGGGGTCTTACACTTTGGTGCCTCCATCCTAGCTGAACTTGTCTTCGGTGAACGACAAAATCGGGCTAGGTGACCTTCCCTTCCACAATTATAACATGCTTTGGACGGCATCGCGCAATTTGGAGTGATGTGTCCCTCCCCTCCGCATTTGAAGCATATGATAGGTGGTCGTTCTCCTTCCTTAACAACGGGTGCTAGTGCTGACGTCTTTCCATCATTGTTGAATCTCCTCTTCTTAAAATGTCTATTCTTATTGTTTTGGCGATGATTACCAATCAAGTGGTTACCATTTTCGGCATGTTGATTCCTCCACGCTTATTTTCACCGCTCGCTCGATGATCGCTATCATCCTTTGGTATTATCATTTTGTAAATTTACCGCTCTTTTGGTTGGGTTGACTCATTATAGCGCTCCAATAACTGAGCCCTATTAACAACATTTGAATACAAACACAGTTTATGAGAGATAAGATATTGACGTATCTCAGGTTTCAAACCTCTTAGAAATATTCACGTCATTCTCTCCTCATTATCAACCAAATGGGACGAAAATCGGGACAACTCGACAAACTTGGCTTCATACTGCGACACGGTCATGTTGTTTTGCTCCAGCTTGATAAACTCTACCACTTTCATGTGACGAATACTTTCGGGAAAGTACTTATCGTTGAAAAATTCTTGGAACTTCTCCCAAGTCATCTTCAGTGCGGCAGGTTGAGTACGTTTTACAGATTTCCACTAGTAATCTGCCTCTGCACGCAACATGAAGGTGGCAAAGGGAACCTTTTGCTCCTCGGAGCATCCCAAGACATTAAATATCTTGTAGATCTGCTTTATCCACGTCTCCACCTTAAGTGGTTTTGGCTCTCCAAAACACTCCGGTGGTCCCAGTTCCTTGAACTGTTTAGCGGTGACCGTCCGAGAGTTGCCAGTGTTTCCACCTGTATTTTGTACAGGCGCCGCTCTTGCCTGATGTTGCATGAATTGCATAGAGCCTCTGAACATTTCATCGTTCATCATCTGGTCAGTGTTATTGTTTGCCTGAGGATTGTCGCCTTCCTGATGCACATTATCCTGATTATTGATCTGTGGAGACTCAACGGTCTCCTGTGCTTCATTGCTAATCTCAACATTCTCGGATGACATTTTCAAATACTGCCACAAAATAAGGGTTAATTAACATATCACATATTATCCCTATACTCTGACCGACAAATTAAATACCAAATAAATTTAGGTAGGTCATACTAGCGAAGGAATTCTCCGTCTCTCCCCTCCTAGTTCTTGTCTCACATCTCAGCCAGGGATCATATCCCTAAGCTTTGATACCAACTGTGACGGCCCCAAAATAGATATACATCACCCATCTTGAGTCGCCAAATACATGGTACAAAATTCAAATATAACTTAATTATACACCAGTCGTGTAAAATACGACAAAACGTATGTTGTGAGTTTTAATACAAATATTGTTATCTAGACAATATCCACACTCAATTGAGTCCTCATTACATTTATTATCACATTATTTAACAGAATAGTGAGGACTACTAATGCTATTATCTGGACCGTCACTTCGTTCCCCGACTAGTCCTTGCTACGTTCTTATTTCCTGAAGAGAACAATGGAAGTAAAAAGGTGAGCTTAACTAGCCCAGTAAGAAATATTATGACTAAGATAATACAGAATAAATTATTGTTAGCCTTCAACAGTGTTAAACTGATACAATATAACAAACATCAAGTTTAACTGCAACGGAACAAGCAATCCATTAAAAGAGTCAAGTAGAGAATAAAATCTACTATCTTTTATGATTTAAAGATTTTTCATCATTTTTATCATTTGGGACTCGACTTAATAAATAATCCACATCATCCCCCACGCACTACTACCGATGATATTCATTAGTATCACAACCATAAATTATCCATGCACTACGGCCAAGGATATTCGTGTATTCATCAATGGTAATGATCATGCCAACAATTGTCCATCAATGCACTACGGGCCAATGAGGACTTTTACCACATCATTTATAACATTACGGCCATGATTACAATCAAGAATAATCCTCGCCATAATCATACCAAGTCCATCTATGCACTACAGCCACGGATGACTTTCAACAAAATATAAACATGAAGATGATGACAATGATATAAGAATTCAATCAAACAAGCTCAAGAATTAATTTATCCAGGACCCAATAACGTCCAAATTGTCAACATGATACTTCTTTGTAGAGTAAAATTCAAGAATGCTCATAAGAATATTTCCATGAAAAGATAATGGATGAAGCACAAATATTAAGGATATTCCACTAATTTCATGGAGTATAGAAGTCAAAACTTTAACCAACTGAGTATAATAAAGAATGGAATAACAAAAGAAATCTCCAGGCATGCGATAGACCGCATGCATGAGTTATTCCAATGAATAATAAATAACGGATTCGAGTCATGCGTAAGCAACGCATGCATATGATATTCCAACAGAATAATAAAATATGCATAATACTATGCAGGCACTATGCAAATACTATGCATAATAAAATATAATATATTCTATTTATAGTCTAATAAAATGAATAACTTTATAAAAGTATTCTGTTTTATATAAAAAGATTTTACTATGCAAAACACTATGCATAATAGAATAGAATATATTCTATTTATAGTTTAATAAAACGAATAACTTTATAAAAGTATTCTGTTTATATAAAAAGCTTTTCTATTTTAGTACATTAATAATACTAATAAAACAAAACTTCATCATCATTATTATAATTCACACTATTAATCAACCAGGTCGTTCCCAGGAAAGATGGGGCTTTCCAATAAGGATTTCTCCCTATCAAGGCTTAATTAGGTGACCAAACCTCTCCTTGGCAGAACTTCTAGACATCGTTAATATTGCAAATAATAATATTAATAACTTCGTCGTCTCAATTATTGATTTAATAATATATAAAATATCGACAATAATTGAATCAATTAATGTGAGATACTATGCAACAATTACTGAAGCAATAATTGAACAAAACTGAGTGACTTCTCACGTAAGCATCAATAATCAATACCGTGTACTACTATGCAACCACGCGTATTCCTGTACTTTTAACACCGGGTGTTTCAACAGTTAACGATAAAACTTTCGCCGTTATTTTCATAAAATATTTTTGTCGTTTACTCAATCTGACAATAATTTCGTTGTTGGGTCCACCAATGATTATGCCGTCGTACGAATATTTCCTGTTAAAACGAATATTCCCCGACCAATCGAATATTATATAACAACTTGCGTACTTTACAAAATTTATAACTATTACCCACAACTATAACATTATATCAAATTCATTTCATAATATTCAAAAAAATGATAATTATAGAAAATTCATCTTTATTCATAAAAGTTGGGGTCTTACAAATTATTATAGAGAGAAATTATAGAGAGAAAGAAGAAGAGAAGTCTGCTACCTCACTATTCCAATATCCAGTTTCTTCTAAGGTAAGGGGTATTATTCTTTCGTATTCATGAAGAGAGTTATTTTCTTTCAATACTGTTAGTTTTTGATTTTATGATGTTTGGAATGATGACGAATTTAAGTATATTAGAGGTGTGCATGGTTCATGGTTTGTTATTATATAATTAATTTGCATGGATTATGGTTTATAAATAGTTTATAATATTATAATTAATATGCATGGGTTATGGTTATTACATGAACACTTGTTGTTGATTTTCTTCTGTTGGTAAGTTGGAATGTTTTAAAATCATTTCAAATTTGATTTGGAGTTTATTAAGGAAGATTTGATTTGGAGTCTATTAAGGAAGATTTGATTTAGAGTTTATTAAGGAATATTTGAATTGGAGTTTATTAAGGTATGTTGGTATTTATAATAATGACAAATATTATGGACTTTTGTTATTAATTCCAGCTGGCCCAAATTAGTTCTTCTATTTCATCAGAGTATTTTGTGGGTGCTTATTTATTTAAGGATTTTATCTTACTTAGTGGAGCCCACATTAGTTAGTGATATTTTGGTATTCTATTTTGAAAAGGAGACTTACAGAAGCTATTGGGTCTTATCCTTATTTATCTCCTTTGTTCCTGTTTAATTCAGTTGATTGGGTATAGAGTTTCTCTCCTTTATTTCACCTCTTCAAAATCAAATAGCTGGCGCATAATTGCTTAATATCTTTCTGGTGATACAAAGCTGCTGAAATTATGGATGGTTGCTAACGGGACTGAGATTTCTTAGCTAACATCTTTTATAGCCGTTGAGTGTCTTGTTATATATACTCCTTCTCTTTGGCTGAACAGGACACAACTCTTAACCTGCAATCAAGTTGAAATACTACATCAGAGCTCTACAATTGTTTTATTCCAGCCATTTATTCTAGTATATTATATTCTTTTGTGCTGGAAATCTGTTTTACCATTCCAAACTCATTCATTATAAACCAAAGTACTCCAGCATAGTTTTGGCTTGTGGTTTCTTATTTAGTCTGTTCATAGAAGGCTTCAAGGGTCTCAAAAGTGAGAAGAGGTACAGAGGTGTACAAGTTGCAGAGGTGCAAAAAGGGGGCATAGGTGTCCAACATCAGATTTGAGGCTTCTTTGTAACATGGAGTAATTTTTGTATTGAGGTTTAAATAGTAATAAAAAGAGTCTCCAATCCTAGTTGGGATTGGACGTGGATTAGGCCACTAGATTAGAGAATAGGGGCTGAACCACGTAAAAATCTTGGTGTGATTTTTACTTCTGTTTATCTCTTTAACTGTCATTCACGTTCTGCATTTTTTTTATTCACGCTACTATCCAGACACTAAAGAAGACAAGTTTAGCTGTCTAATAGTAAGAAACGAAGAACATAAGCTAAAGTAGACACTAAAGTAGACATGCATAGCTGTCTGAATTAAACATGTTGCAGAAAATTTCAAAAAGTTTTCATCGTTTATCACTTTTAGCTTAAACACCTATTCACCCCCCCTCTAGGTGTGCACATACATAGAATTACATTTGGTATTAGAGCAAGGCTCTACTAATATTGATCATTGCAGATCGTAGGGGAAGATCATATGGTACACCTAAACTTTCAAGAAGGTCAGTCCATAAGTAGGCCACCGATGTTGCTCAGAAGTGAGAACTTCAATTTTTGGAAGTTCAGGATGAAGATCTATCTGAACCGTGACTCATGGGAATGGTGGGTAGTCGAAAATGGACCAGTCATTCCACGACATGATGATGGCAAGCCAAAGATTCTCATGGAAATGGACTCAAATGAATCGTATATGGTGTCTTATGATTTCAAGTCCATGAATACATTTTTAAGTGGCATGGTTCAGTCGGAGATAGATAAGGTCTCTTCTTGTACTACGGCTAAGGAAATTTGGGACACAGTCATCATGAGCCACGAAGGTACTACTAAAGTGAAGGAGGTCAAGCTGAGCATGCTAATGCACGAATACGAACTATTCAAATTAGAGAAAAATGAATTAATTAGAGATGCCCAAGTAAGATTCCTTACTCTAATAAATTCTCTAAGCATGCTTGGACGAAAGATTGATCAAAAGGAAATCAACCGAAAGCTTATTCGAGTCATGCCAAAGCGATTCGCAACAAAGGTTACTACACTTCAAGACTCAGTCACAATCAGCACAATGGAAACTCTTACCTTATTTGGAGAACTTGAAGAGTTTGAAAACCAACTAAAATTGTATGATGAAAAAGATGAGGCACCTAAGAAGAAGACCTTGGCTCTACAAGATGAAAGCTACATAGAAGGCAATGATGAAGATTCGGATGAAGAAATAACTTTAATGACCAAAAAATTGAGGGAGCTGATCCGAAAGAAGAATAGATCAAAATTTCCAACAAAAGCTTTCAACAACAAGAAAGATTTCAAGCAAAATCTTCAAGAGGAAAACTGTTTTGAATGTGGAAGGCCTGGTCACTTCAAAAGAGATTGCTTCCAACTAAAAAGAAAGAACAAAGCAAATGGTTCAAAAGGGAAGGCTCTAATGACATGGAGTGATGATGAATCTGATCATGAAGATCAAGAAGAAGAAACTGCTCAACTGTGCTTCACCGGAATACACAATGAGGAAACATCTGAGGTATGCTTAAAAGCTAAAGTGCCATCACATAAATGGCTACTTGACAGTGGATGTTCTAGACACATGACGGGTGATAGAACTAAATTTACCTCACTTGTTGCAAAGAAAGGAGGCACGGTTACTTTTGGAGATGACCACTTGTCAAATCATCGGTAAAGGTAAAATTGGTAATGGTAAGGTTTACATTGATAATGTCCATCATGTTGAAGGGTTAAAATATAATTTAATTAGTATAAGTCAACTAATGGATAGTGGTCATAAAGTTATTTTTGAAAAAGATAAATGTGCTATTATTCATGCCTCTCATAATGTTCCTTTAGTAGCAAACAGAGAAGGTAATATATATACTATAAATTTTGAAAATCAAAATGAGGATATATGTTTAGCTGTTGTTCAAGATCAAACTATTCTATGGCATAGAAGGTTAGGGCATGTGCATATGGAATTGATTAACAAGTTAGTTACAAAGAACCTTGTTAAAGGTTTACCAAAGCTAAAATATGAAAAGACAGGTATTTGTAATGCATGTCAGTTAGGTAAACAAGCAAGAAATTCCTTTACAAGCAAAAATCAGGTATCAACTTCTTTACCTCTTCAATTATTGCATCTTGATTTATTTGGACCCGAGAGATATGCTAGCCTAGAAAATAATCATTATGCTTTTGTTATTGTTGATGCTTTTTCAAGATTTACATGGGTTTTATTTTTGAAAACTAAAGATCAAGCTTTTGCGTAATTTGAAAAGCTTATAAAGAATGTTGAAACAAAACACAACCTCAAGCTAATTAGTATCACGGAGTGACACGGTGGAGAATTTGGAAAAGATTTTATACCATATTACGTTGGTGAAAGGTGTTACACATGAGTTTTTTGCACCAAGAACGCCTCAACAAAATGGTGTGGTGGAACGTAAAAATCGTACTCTTCAAGAAACTGCAAGAACTTTACTACATGAAAGTAAACTGCCTAAAAGTTTTTGGGCAGAGGTTGTAAGTACTGCATGTTACATTTTAAATAGAGTACTAATTAGACCCATCCTATTGAAAACACAGTATGAGTTACTAAATAAAAGGATTCCAAATATTAACTATTTTAAAGTGTTTGGTGCTAAATGTTTCATTCTAAATACTAATAGTAATCTTGGAAAATTTGATGCAAAATCAACCGAAGCTATTTTTCTTGGTTATTCAATGCATAGTAAAGCTTATAGGGTTTATAATCTTGATAAATTTAAAGTTGAAGAATCTGTGCATGTTGTATTTGATGAATTTAACCGTGACCTATCAGAAGAAGAAAATGAAGTTTCTGCAGGAAAAGACATTGTGATTAGTGGAAAATAGGCAGCTCAATCCGGACAGCTAGAGCTGTCTGCATCAGAAGGAAAATCAGATGAAAGTGGAAAGAAAAAAAATGAAATTAGACAACCTGAGTCATCTGCCTTAGTTGAAAACTCAGACATGTAGACGCCTAAAGTCAGACAGCTCAACCCGTCTGCATTAGAAGAAAAATTTGATGATCAGTTTGATGTAGAGCATGACATTTTAGAACCTGAACCTGAAGAACAAATGACTGCAGCAAGGCTTCCAAGACCATCTAGAACAGTGAGAAATCATCCACCAAATCTGATCATAGGTGATCCTGACACTTGGATGAACACAAGAAGGAAAACAAGGAATTACTGTGCATTCTCCGCATTTCTTTCACAAATAGAACCAAAGAATGTCAAGGAAGCAGTTCAAGATGAAAATTGGTCTATTGCCATGCAGGAAGAATTAAACCAATTCGAAAGGTGTCAAGTATAGGATCTTGTTAAACCTCCTAAAGATGCTTCTATAATTGGTACAAAATAGATTTTCAAAAATAAACTTGATGAAAATGGCATAATTACTAGAAATAAGGCTAGATTGGTAGCTCAAGGCTATAATCAACAAGAAGGTATAGATTATGAAGAAACCTTTGCCCCTGTTGCAAGGTTGGAAGCCATACGAATTTTGTTAACCTATGCATGTTTTAGACAATTTAAATTATATCAAATGGATGTGAAAAGTGCATTTTTAAATGGCTATTTAAATGAGGAAGTGTATGTCAAGCAACCCAAGGATTTGAACATGAAAATATCCACCTCATGTGTTTAAATTCAAAAAAAGGCTTTGTATGGATTAAAACAGCTCCAAGAGCACGGTATGAAAGATTAAGCAAGTTTTTATTAGACAATGGTTTTAATAATGGTAAAATTGGTTCTACTCTTTTTATTAAACCAAAAATAAGGACTTATTAATTGTTCAAATTTATGTGGATGATATAATTTTTGGAGCTACTACTAACTCTTTGTGTGAGTGTTTTCCCAATGTATGCATAATGAGTTTGATATGAGCCTTATGGGTGAATTAAATTATTTCTTGGGGCTTCAAATCAAACAATCCAATGAAGGGATTCATATTCACCAATCAAAGTATGTGAAGGAGCTATTGAAGAGATTTGGATTCGAAAATACCAAACCAAAGTCAACACCAATGAGCACTACCGTCAAGCTTACTGCGGATACTATAGGTAAAGATGTTGAAGTAACAATGTATCGAGGTATGATTGGTTGTTTACTTTATTTAACTGCATCAAGGCTAGATATTATGTATAGTGTATGCTTATGTGCTAGATTTCAGGCTCAACCGAAAGAATCTCATCTTAAAGCGGTAAAAAGAATATTTAAATATTTAGTCGGCACAATTAATTTAGGCTTATACTATCCTGTATCTCCAAGTTTTGAACTAATTGGATACTCAGATGCAGCTTATGCAGGATGCCAAGTTGATAGAAAAAGCACAAGTGGTGCTTGTGAATTTTTAGGTCAAAGCCTTATAGCTTGGCACAGCGGGAAACAAACATTTGTTGCCTTGTCTACTACGGAAGGTGAATATTTGGCAGCAGGTAGTTGTTGTTCACAAATTATGTGGATGATACAAACGTTACATGATTTTAATATTATTTGTGAAAATGTGCCTATTATGTGTGACAATTCTAGTGCTATTGATATTTCTAAAAATTTAGTGCTTCATTCTCGTACTAAACATATCGAAGTGAGACATCATTTTTTAAGAGATAATATTGCTAAAGGATTAATTAAGTTAGTATTTGTCCCTACTGAACATCAATTGGCTGACATTTTTACAAAACCTTTAAGTGAGGAACGCTTTTGTACCTTGAGAAGAGAACTTGGAATGTCTGTCTGTGCTTAATTTTTTTGTTTGTCTCTTGTATTTAAAAATATTAAAAAACTTGATAAGAAGCTTGATGAAGTTCTCTTTGAATCTGCCACTGATGAAGCTACATAACTACCTCCCTTCTTTTAGATAATGCCAACGAGGGAGAAGTTTAAGGGATAACGAAGGGATACTAAATATGATGCTACTATGATTGATACTACTATGATGATACTATGATATACTATTGGGATATATCATATTTGGATATGTTATCTATCTCCCTTATTTGTTATTTACTTCCCTAATTGATTACGGAAATCTTATATGCATAAATTTAGGGGGAGCATATATTTAGGAGGAGCATGTTGATTAAAGTAGTGCATAAATTGTCATCATCAAAAAGGGGGAGAATGTTAGTTTTTGATTTTATAATGTTTTGAGTGATGACGAATTTAAGTATATTAAACGTGTGCATGGTTCATGGTTTGTTATTATATAATTAATTTGCATGGATTATGGTTTATAAATAGTTTATAATATTAAAATTAATATGCATGGGTTATGGTTATTACATGAACACTTGTTGCTGATTTTCTTCTATTGGTAAGTTAGAATGTTTTAAAATCATTTCAAATTTGATTTGGAGTTTATTAAGGAAGATTTGATTTGGAGTCTATTAAGGAAGATTTGATTTGGAGTCTATTAAGAAAGATTTAATTTGGAGTTTATTAAGGAATATTTGAATTAGAGTTTATTAAGGTATGTTGGTATTTATAATAATGATAAATATTATGGTCCTTTGTTATTAATTCCAGCTGGCCCAAATTGGTTCTTCTATTTCATCAGAGTATTTCGTGGGTGCTTATTTATTTAAGGATTTTATCTTGCTTAGTGGAGCCCACATTAGTTAGTGATATTTTGATATTCTATTTTGAAAAGGAGACTTACAGAAGCTATTGGGACTTATCCTTATTTATCTCTTTTGTTCCTGTTTAATTCAGTTGATTGGGTATAGAGTTTCTCCTTTATTTTAGCTCTTCAAAATCAAATAGCTGGCGCATAATTGCTTAATATCTTTCTGGTGATACAAAGCTGCTGAAATTATGGATGGTTGCTAACGGGACTGAGATTTCTTAGCTAACATCTTTTATAGTCGTTGTGTGTCTTGTTATATATACTCCTTCTCTTTGGCTGAACAGGACACAACTCTTAACCTGCAATCAAGTTGAAATACTACATAAGAGCTCTGCAATTGTTTTATTCCAGCCATTTATTCTAGTATATTATATTCTTTTGTGCTGGAAATTTGTTTTACCATTCCAAACTCATTCATTGTAAACCAAAGTACTCAAGAAAAGTTTTGGCTTGTGGTTTCTTATTTAGTTTGTTCATAGAAGGCTTCAAGGGTCTCAAAAGTGAGAAGAGGTGCAGAGGTGTACAAGTTGCAGAGGTGCAAAAAGGGGGCATAGGTGTCCAACATCATATTTGAGGCTTCTTTGTAACAGGGAGTAATTTTTGTATTGAGGTTAAAATAGTAATAAAAAGAGTCTCCAATCCTAGTTGGGATTGGACGTGGATTAGGCCACTAGATTAGAGGATAGGGGCTAAACCACGTAAAAATCTTGGTGTGATTTTTACTTCTGTTTATCTCTTTAACTGTCATTCACGTTCTGCACTTTTTTGTTATTCACGCTACTATCCAGACACTAATGCATGTGTTTAGTTCATTCGATAATAAGAAATGAAGAACATAAGCTTCATGAGCATAAAGCGTTCTTCATCGAATTAAACTATTGCGAGAAAATTTCAAAAAGTTTTCACCGTTTATCACTTTTAGCTTAAATGCCTATTCACCCCCTCCTCTAGGTGTGCACATACATAGAATTACAAATACTCATAAGAGTTGTTATTCCATTCTTTATTATTATGTTGGAATAACCTGTCTATGCAAAGTACCGCATACATGGTGAAATTCTTTTGTTATTCCATTTTTTATTATTATGTTGGAATAACCTGTGTGTGTAGTCTATCGCATGCCTGGTGAATTTTGTTGTTATTACATTCTTTATATATTCATTGGAACATCCTCATGCATGCGGATTACGCATGACACAGTTCCATTCTTTATTATTCGTTGAGAATAACTCAGACGTATGTGCGGTCTATCGCATGCCTCGTGAATTCTTACGTTATTCCATTCTTTATTATTCTGCTGGAATAACACATGCCTATGTGGATTACCGCATGCATGGTGAATGATCATTCGTATTCATTCCTTATTAAATTGTGGAAATGATGCATACGTGGATTACTGCATGGCAAGCGAAAATCCATTCATAGATTTCATATATTCTATTATACTCAGTTGGTTAAAGTTTTGGCTTCTATACTCCATGAAATTAGTAGAATATCCTAGATATTTGCGCTTCATCCAGTAACTTTTCATGGAAATATTCTTCTGAGCATTCTTGAATTTTACTCCACAAAGCAATATCATGTTGACAATTTGGACGTAATTGATTTCAGAATAAATTAACTTATAAATCTTTAAAATTTATTCTTGAACTTGTTTTATTGAATTATTATGTCATTGTCATCATCCCCATGCTTATATTGTGATGAAAGTTATCTTTGGCTTACGTGCATAGATGGACTTGGTATGATTATGACCAGGGATCATTCGGTATAATCATGAGCTGTAATGTTATAAATGATGTGGTACAAGTCCTCAGTGGCCTGTAGTGCATTGATAGACAGTTTTTGGTATGATTATGACCAGGGATTATTCGGTATAATCATGACCAATGATGATTTAATGAATATCCTTGGCCCGTAGTGCAGGGATGACTCGATGATGTGGTTTATTTATTGTCGAGTCTCAAATGATAAAAATTGATGAAAACATTTTAAATCATAGAAGATAGTAGATATCATGCCTACTACTGACTCTTCTAATGGATTGTTTATTCCATTGTAGTTAAACTTGATGTCTATTGTATTTTATCAGTTTAACATTGTTGAAGACTAATGATAATTTATTCTGCATTATCTTAGTCATAATATTTCTTACTAGGCTAGTTGAGCTCACCCTTTTGCTTTCATTGTTCTCTTCAGAAAATGAGAACGTAGCCGGGACTAGTCGGGGAATGGAGTGATGGTATTTGATGGTGTATTAGTAGTCCTCACTATTCTATAAAATAGTGTGACAATAAATGTAATGAGGACTCTATTTGAGAGTGGATATTGTCTAGAAGGCAACATTCCTGTTTAAACTCTCAGTTATATTTTGTCATATATTACACGACGGTTGTATAATTAAGTTTGTATTTGTATTTTGTACCATGTATTTAGCGACTTAAGATGGGTGATGTATACCTATTTTGGGGGCGTCACAGTGATGGTGACGATTGTGGTTGAGATTTTGGTGGCAAGTTAGGCTCCTCCGGGCTAGCTCGGGATGATGGTGCGCCACACTTGTCCTTGCTACAATCCACCGGCTTACTCACCACAGGTATCAGGTATACATTGCTTTTGAGACTTTTTCTTGGGACGATCAGGTAAATAATTGTTTGTATCATCTAATACAATATTTTTCCTCAAAGGTGGCTCAAATGCTATTGCCTCACCGTTAAAATAGTTATTAGCAAAAGTAAAATTTGCCAAGCCAGACAAATTACAGATGCTATCAGAAATAAACCCTGTAAGATTAGTGTCTGAAACGTCCAATTGGTTAATATTTTCAAGGTCTTTAAAGCACTTTGTCAAGTTACAGGTTAATGAGTTTGATCCCGCGTTAATCATCGTTGCATTTTTCAGCAATCCGATCTCAGATGGTAAGCATCCTGCAAGATTATTGTTCAAGAAAACAATTTCATTCAATCAGTTTGACATGTTACCAATTCTCTTTCAAATGCAGCCTTCAAATTTGTTGTTGACAAGATTCAACACAGAGACAGGGGAATTCCCGAGGTTTTCAAGAATGTTTGAGGCGAATCAATTATCTTGTCGTTCAAGAACAATGCATCCAAATCCTTATTGAAGAGCTCCGGAGGCAAGTCTCCCTCAAAGTTAGTGAAACTTATATAAAGGAATTTGAGGCTAGTCATTGCTAGAACAACCGTTGGAAAAGGACCAACAAAGTGGTTGTTGCTAAAAATTAAAATCTAGTTCGTGCATAAGAGTTAGTTTTGAGATGCTCTTTGGGAAGATTCCACAAAACCGGTTTGAATTGATGTGGAAGTGCAACATCTGTTAATAAGCCCAATTCAATTGGAAGGTACCCGACAATGTCAGCATGGTTGAGATCATCACCAGCTACGACAGATATTTTTGGATCATCAAGAGTCGGGGCACAAAATACACCATTAAGTTGCAAACTTCTGGTCCTTTCCAATTGCTTGTAGTGTTTAAAGGGTCGGAATATATATCCTTTTTCAACGCATGGAACGCAATGTAGGCATGTCTAAGCCTAGGATTGGTAAATTCGAGTTTGAGATCAACCTCAAGCTCAAAGTTTGGGGGCAAGTCATCGTTCTCGTGAAGGGTTAAGAGTTGGCGATGTACAAGGAATGATTCTTTGTCATTAGATAATGCGAAAGTGGACAAAGAACAGGAGAAAATGAGAAGAGAGACTAATAGAATGCAGCAGGAAGCCTGCATAATGGGAGGGGTTGAAATGGCAAAGTTGCATTGAGACCCCCAAGGCTAATAAATCAACGTAGGACTATGTAATGAAGAGAAGATGAATCAGAGGTTATTTGCAAGGCTCTGTATGAATCTTAAGGTTCTGAAAGCCAGCCTCCAAATGGTGTTTGTAGTTTTAATGCTGCTAAGCTTGTTACATTTGCCTTAGCCTCCAATTGATGTTTGTTGTTTTAATGCTGCTAAGCTTGTTGCATTTGCCTTGGCCTACAAATTGTGTTTTTCGTTTTATGGAATGGTAAGAATAGATAATAAATCACATTGTATTTATTGAGACAAGGTCAAAGTATTGAAAATGTAGTCTAACCATATTCGGCGAAAAGTTGGTCAGACCGGCCAAAAGAAAACACAATTGTTGTTTTAAAATACGATTTTCAAACTTTGAGTACCAAATTCATTTTCGTCCAAATTTGGGGGAACAGTTTTGTCATTAACCCAATAACATATTACAGAACACAAAAATATCATTGACTTTTTTGGTGTGGTAAAGCAGTTAAAACTTTAATCTTGCTCTGGATCTTAAATAAAGCATTACAACTACAAATTGCATTGCACTAAAAGGACATAATAAAACTAGTGATCCACTTTAATATTGTAATTGAGCCTTTAGCAATCTCCAAACTATTTTGCGTGAATGTCTTTTTATAGTTACACAAGTTTGATAACAAATGTCCGAGCCACGGGCTACTATATATAACTTTTTTTCCATAAAATTTTGATTATTTTTTATTGAAATAATATGTATATAATGTTGAAAATACTCTGTATCAGCATTATATTTACAACTGTATAATACGTTAAAAAGAAATAGATAAACAAGTTGACATTAATCTTTTTTTTTTATTACTTTTCTCTTACTTTATTGTGATTTTTTGCATATATATATATATATATATATATATATATATATATATATTCACCGTATTCATGCATTATTATTAAAATGGCTTATGCATACCATGTAAATTACAAGGATAATATAATATCCAAATATCACATAAAAATAAAGATGAGAATTTTAAAATTAGGTTAATAAATATCATGTGTTAACGCCAAGATCTTTCCACGCGCCTCAATCACTAAAAAGCGCGTCCAATTCTGTACAAAAATGAGTAAGCACCGAGACCTTGACGACTTGGGCCGCCGGGGGATAGCTCCGGTATGAGAATAAGTACAGGCTAATACAAAGTTAACAATGGAGGTTTAGTGCTCTAGTGCTAGTAAAGTAATTTGCATGTACTTTAAACCAATGTAGTGCTCTGTACTTATAGTGATCTCATCGCCTTGCGTGCAATCTTTATCCAAATCAAATCAATGTTACCCACTAACACGGGATTATATCAAATCTCCTTTAATTAAGGATGTGGATCCATAGTTCAATAGTATCCAAATATAATTAGGAAACCCCATATAAGTAATGGCACATTACGGCCCAAAAGGCGCAAATAACCATGGCCTAACAATATGTATGACATATTATTTTCTATTTTTCCAAACATAAAATTTTCACTATATTTTTATCAAACATACATCAATCGCATTAGTGGTAATTTTTTTTAGAGGATATGTAATAAGTAAGATTCTCTTATAATTTTATCCAATCTCGTATATTGATAAAATTAAGAGACACTAGATAAATTCTTGAACTGTATATGTGATATAGGGCGAGTACGGATAGTCTAATATAGGAATAAAATCCGTACTCGGCCTTAAACTGTAATAAATGATCATAATATTTATTCGGTTAAATTTGAATTCAGATAATACCTGTGTGTAGGGGTGTTCAACTTAGGTAAAAATCAATCAAACCAAAAGAGGTACCAAAATAGGCCAAATGTTGATCCGATCTTGGGGTTGGGCCAGAGTATCCTAGAGCAAATCTTTATCGGTTGATCGATTTTTATCGAAAATTAATATAATAATAATTATTATTTTATTATTAATATTATTAATATTATTATTATAATCATTATTTTATTATTATTAATAATAAAAAATTAGAAAATCGGTATATACCGGTCTGGTTCGGTAAAACCGAACCATAAAAATGTCGAACCGAAATCGGTACCGAAAAACCGATATATATAAGTTTTTTCTGTACCAAACCGGACCGAATCTTTTTGTACTGAACTGGCTGGTTCAGTTCAATCCGAAAAACTAGAAAAACCAAAAAAATCGATCCATTTGAACAGCCCTACCTGTGAGTTGGAGAGTAAATTATCATCTTATTCCTTACCTTATAATGACATAAATGAAAATTGCTTAGAACCAGTAGTTACTACTCGTGTTTTTGTTTTCTTTTTCAAGGAAGTATCAACATCTTGTTAAAATAATTTATATGTTGACTAATTTTATATTAAACATTAATTTGTCAACGTGAAACGAACTATAAATGAAAAAGATAATAATAATGTATGAGTCATCTTGTTTCATACTCATTCCGATCCATATTATTTGATTATAGTTAAAGTCACTTGAGAGTTTTTAAAATAGACGTAGATTTAAGTATTAATAGAAAATTACAGTTTGAAGAGTTTCGATTATTTATAGAACTTTAAAATTTGTTCATATTTAAATTATTTATATTTTGAGTCGAACTCGAATCGAACTTTTAGTAGTAAAACAATCTTAAATGAAATTCGAATGCATTTAGATTCATTTTACTGGTGTTAATATGAAGTGAGTATTTTTATTTGTTTATACCATTAAATCTCACTAAATAACATATTTATCCTTTATTTTATGTATTTTATTTTATTTTTTTAAGTCATCTTTTGAAGACGAATGGGTATATATCAGCCATATAAATAATTTAATTACATATGCAAGACATTTTATTTACTAGAAAAAGTTTTATTTTTAAAATATTAATCCCTGTTAATTTTTCTTTCTATCGTTTTTACGTGTATATACATACAAATAGACTATATTCCAGCATATGTTTTGTTCTCTCTCTGTTCATCCTTCTTCGATTAAGTAGCTAGAATCGTCTAGATTTCAATGTGATTTTCAGTGGGTTTGAAGAATCCATATTTATTCTCAGCCTACGTCTCTCAGATGCAGATTTCTTAGAAAAATATTGTTGATTAATTTTTCTGGGGGTTCTTCTTAGGGTTTTACTATAATTTCAGTTGACAGATGAAAGAGAGAATTTGGGGAGAGATGGTGAGTGTGAAGAGGCCTTCCTTTTTGGAGGGGTTTGACCCTTTTTCTTGCTCTGAACGACTGGTAAATTTCTATAATCTCAACCTTCTTATATCCCTAACTTTCCACATTTGATTAATGTTTATATCCACATACATGCATGTATTGTATATAAACATTTGAATTGAAATAGAGTTTTCTTTAGAAAGAATTCTTAAAATGGCTCATGGGTTTGAATGTGTAGTCTTTGGATGCTGTTGAGCTCTAACTAGTTTTGCCTTAGGTCAGGTTTGCATAAGTAAAACATACTCCCTCAGGTATTATTGTTTGTATTAAACTAAATGATCTCTTGCTGGTTATGAAATTTAGGAATTCGCGAATTGACTCCAAAAATTGGATGTATCTCTAATTTCTGATGGAGGGAGAATATGGTTGTGGGAAATTTGAGGCCTGACATTTTGGTGTTTATCTGTTGATTGTGTAAACAAGTAGAGAAGCTGACCCACAAATTGAATTACTTGCTAATCTTCAATTGATATTCTCCGATCTCATTTAGATGCAAAGCTATATATTGCACTGATTGGCCGGATATAAAGAGTAGGATGAGTTTGTTTAATTTTACTCATTAAAAGAGTAGTTTGCTCATTTTGTAACTTTTTTTGTTTGCAATATGTGGGTTATATAATTTGCATATTGAGGAGGTTGGCAATCTGTTACATTCCTATTATCTCAAATTCCTTTAAAGTGTAGCAAAAAGATTGGCAAAATATGAATTTATATAGTACCATATAGAACACTTTACACTTGTTTGGCATTAGCGGCATGGAATGTGTGCTGTGAAACTTGAACGGGATGGAAACTAGTTCAAAGTCTGTATAATTTTTTTGCAATATCAATTCCAGAGTCTCGACCCTTTTCTTTCAAGTGATGCTTCACATCCCCTCTTTTGAATTAGCATTTACATAATTGCATGCTATTATTGAACTGTTAGCATAAATTTTGTATATTTGGGGCCTAATAAGTAGGAAGACCATTACTAAATTTCCTTGAGGCATTCACGAATACACGACATATCTCTTTATATGAATTTTTGTAGTCTCCATAAGCTACATGGGGGTTAATTTACCTAAATGTAGTCCCTTTTCTATTTTCTCTCATGCAGCTCTACAGTGCACATTGGTTACATTATCCTATGTTTTCTCTGTTACAGAAAGTTCCTTCAAAATTCGTTGAACATATGGAAGGATATACATGTGGAGCAATTTCATTGGCAGGCCCTAGTGGGAATACTTGGCATGCTTCCTTGATTCGGCATGGTGATGGTTTATTTATCCATGAAGGGTGGGAATCATTTGTGAGAGATCACTTTCTAGAAGTAGGTGATTCTTTGGTGTTTAGATATGATGGTAATTTGCATTTCACAGTGCAAATTTTTGATCAAAGTTCATGTGAAAAGGAAACAGCAATTACGGCCCAATGCAGTCAAAACCGAACCAAATTTGATAAACTTATTGGAACAAAGAGGGAAAGGGAAATTGCAGCTTTGGTGGGTAACATTGTTGAATACGTACCAAAGAAAATGAGAAGTTGTCAAGTCCCCTATGAATGCATAACACAGTACCAGGAGTCTAATGGGGAAATAGCCGACGACCAACGATGTCTGCAAGAAAATGTGGCATTTATGAGTGGAAGAAGCGAATCAGCTGGCTTTTCGAACCAAACTGAGTATCTTGGCACTCCATTGAAGAACTCTGTGACTATTTCTGTGCCATCTGGTGAAAGCTCAGGTAAATGTCGTAAGTGATTGCTATTTGGTTTTTATATATGATAAGTAATTTTTTGTACTTTTATTTTTTATTCTTGCCAACATAATAACATTCTCTCTCTGTCCCAAACTAAATGGTTGTTTTTTGTTTTGGATGACCCTAAATAAGTAAATTGGTTTTAGGTTTTTATGTGCATTTGACTATTTTATTCTTGCTGTTTAAAACTAAGAGAATACCACCATTACTTGTTGATTTCAAATTTTGTTTGTTTCAAAGAGCATAATGCGAACTAAAGCTTTAGCTTTGTGACTTTTTATCAAATATTATCTTCCTTAACTGATGTATCAGTTAATCATTAACTGATGTATCAGTTAATCAGTCACTTCTTTAGGATGGAAGTATAATTTAACTTAATTTTGGTTAAATTTGCAGAGGGAATGGTTAATAATAGGACGTTGTCAGCACCTGAAGCAGATAGAATAGCTCAAGCATTCACTTCCAGCTATCCTAATTTTACAAAGGTTATGAAAAGGTTCAACATAAGCGGTTCATACACTTTGGTGAGTAGCTTTCATATTTCATTTTTATCATTGTATATATTATATTGTAATTAAAACTGAATAAATCTGATGTTTTGAATCATGAATGAGTGATGTTCTTGCGCTGTCACCTAATTTACAATTCTTACACCAAAATATTAGTAGCTTTTCCCTAAGTTGCTGGTCAATGAAATCCGATCCATCAACATCTACGTCTAATGAACTGACCCATATTGTGGACATTGTCAACTCATAAATTTGTGCTGCCTTCCAGAAGGACCAGACATCATTCCATGTGCTCTACAGATATTTCATGGGTGTTGAACATAGTAAAGTAAGATACTGATTTTTTTTGTAAAATTGTTAATCGGGAGAATCCCGAAAGTGATCTCTGCTGGATCTGCCGTTATTTTGAATCATAGTTATATCTTACGGTGACTCTTCTAGCCATGTAAGATAAGGGGCCGTTAACATGATGCACCTTTGTCTTTTCCAGCTGAACTTCCTTCAGTTTGGAGGATCTGCTACTCAGTATTTTATTATTATTATTATTATTATTATTATTATTATTGTTATTATTTTATAGTTTCTTTTCAGAAGTTGACTCTAAATTTTATATTATCAGCTGGTTTGTGTAGCATTAATCCGTCTTGAACATACATGGCTCACTAGCTTCTAGTCGTTTTATGCTATCTGCATATTGTGTTGACTTGTTTCTGTCATGCAGAATATCCCATATCAGTTTTCTATGGCGCACCTGCCTAAATGCAAAGTAAAGATTATACTTCGTAATGTAAAAGGAGAAAGTTGGGTTGTCAATTCAATCCCAACCACAAGAGTGCAAACATCACATACTTTTTGTGGAGGATGGTTGAGTTTTGTCCGTGACAATAACATTAATCTGGGAGATATCTGCATTTTCGAACTAGTGCACAAGTGTGAATTGCACGTGCAAATTCTCAGGGTTCGAACTGAAGGGATAGATTGTCAAAATGGTAAGCCAGCTTGTAAAGCGTTCACTAATGGATCTAGTGCAAGTTCACAGAAAATTTCTGGTCGTTTGACGAAAAAAGTAAGAGGAAATTCTTGTAAATCCCATGTAAATCAGATAACCAATGCAGAAATTTCCGGTTGTTACGGAAAACAGGGTAAGAACTCTTGCTATTTCGCATTGAAGCAACTTGTATCTACTCGATTCTCTTTAAATGTCATCTAGGGCCATTATCTGGTTCAGTGCATTTCGTTAACGCCGTCACTTTTGAAATGCAAATGTAAACAGAAATCAAGAGAAAGAACAGCTCACAAGACCAACAGGGTTCACATATGAAGAGCTTTATGTCAATGAAGTCAGCACCTGAAGAAAAAATAGCAGCTCAATCTTTTCTTTCCAATTTCCCTCATTTTGTGAGAATCATGAAGAAGTTCAACATTAGTGGTTCATTCACTCTGGTGCGTATTTTTGTTTATGTTTTCTTCAATTGATTTATGACTAACTTTTTACTTGTATGAGATTCATAAATTTTATGTAAATACCATTCCATGACAATTTATCGGCGCATCCTTGCTGTAAGGATTTTTCTTGGCCAACTTGTGATTGTGCATTAGACACATGGACAGCTCCAGGATGTTCTTCCTTGAACTAGTCTTTTTGGAATGCCACAGCCAATATCAGCATAACTAACCTTTTTTTAAAAAGCTCTATCTTCTCTATCTTCTCTTTTGGCAAAGCTAGCTTCTTGGTTCTGAATCATAATCTTTCCTATGATATCACTATGTCAGATCAACTTGTTGACAATTATTTAACACGGGAGATACCAATATCAAGCATGTCAGTGATAGATCGAGTATTGAGTTACTTTGCCCAAATACAATAAGAACAGGAAATATATTTATCTCAGATCTTCTGTCTGCCTTTCAAACCCAAAATGTTTAACGCGACGCCAATAAAAGCGTGCTCATATATTTACTTTAAAAAGGTGGTAAATTATAATAACATCCAGTCGTTCTCCCTGATTTTTTTAATTGATCACATGGTGTCTCCGAACGCTCTAAAAATCACAAAGACCTTTCTACAAAATTGAAATACATTGGTGTGCCTCCCTCCATCTGGTTTTCATTATATATTATGGATAGCATATGATGATGTCATCAAATAATTTTTTATAGTTTTTACATTTCATTTACGGAAATATGATTTATCAGACATACAATATTTTTAATGAAGAGGACTGGTTTGTATTCATAAAGGGAATTGATATTTCCACAAACAAATGTGATACTTTCACAAGGTCCCAACTCAATATTCCAATAATGGCAGATTGCACCACTTTAAACAGGAAAATTGAAAACTCTAATTCTAATATAAGTTAAGAAAACTTAATTCAAAAGGCAAAATAAACTCCTAATTACTACCTACAATAAAGTATATAGTTAGAAGATCTAAAATAATTGACCTAGTATAACTAAAAGCTCTACAATAATTTCATTAAGTGTATTCATAAAGAACAATGCAAAATACTTTCCCAATTATCCCTTGCAATTTCAATTACTCTTATTCCGCTCTGGATAAAACATGTGGAAAATTGTCCATGTTTTAAGCGTAAATTTCTTTTGTCGTGTTACTCATTTTTTTAAATGAATTATAATATTTTGTAGAAACAACACATTTTAGGTCATAACATAAGAACTGAGGAAAGAATTATTTTTATAAACATCGGAATGGAAGAGTAACAATCATAAATATGTGCATCTCATGTACATATAATTTAGTTACATACCCATATATCTACTCTTGCACACGTAAGTTAGATTACATGGTAATTATTGATCTAATGGTTTATAAATTGAAATTTTCACTTTACAATAATATGATAATATTTATTTGCTCTATAAATTTAACTAAATATATTTGAAACATATATGTTGATGTGTCATCACGCATCAGTGTCCTACATAATTACGATTTAATGTTGGCACGTCCTTGTTCACGCTTCACAGCCGTGGACCTTCTCCTAGTTTGATTGAAATTTAGGAGATTATATATAACTAAAGGGTGTAATTTTATCTTTTTTCTTGTGGCAGATGCATGCTAGGCACTTTATTCATCTTTCTCTCCCATCTAATTGGCTCAACTGTCCTGCCACAGTTTTTTCAATTATGTGGTTGTGTGCTAATTTCCAATTCTCATTATACAGAAAATTCCATATAAGTTTTCCATGGAACACCTTCCCAGTTGCAGAACAAAGATTGTTCTTCGCAATTTCAAAGGGGAATGTTGGACTGTGAATTCAATCCCAACTATAAAAGTGCAAACTTTACATACTTTTTGTGGTGGGTGGATGGCCTTTGTTCGTGACAATAACATCCAGATGGGGGATGTCTGCATCTTTGAACTTGTTGGAAAATCTGAAATGCGCGTACACATATCCGCCTATGGAAGGATAGAGCAGGAATATCAAAGTGGAAGAGTAGTTTCCAATGAATTAGCTCTTATGATAAGCAACAGTCCTTTATTGCAAGGCGCATGAGGAACTTTAACCTTAACTCGGTGAGCATAATTGGATGCTTTTTCATAAAAAAATGTATTGGTATCTGTAAAGGCATGTACAATAGTATACTCTATACACATTCTGTGGTACCTTGGTTTGCATGTCCAATCAGCCCATAACCCCATATGTTTGAGCTATTGATGATAGAATCATAATTATCTTTCTTCTTCTGTCAGTGAAAGGTAATTAACCTAGAATAACTCTTTACTTGTTCCCAAAAAAAATAGTTTTGGAAAATTAAATGGCACTAGAGTGGTTTCTCTCTCTCTCTCCCCCACATTGAACTAGGTTCAACCAGAAGTGTGTTTATGGAAATAGCAATGAGCCACGCTTTTGTCGTCATTCAGTTATAGATCAAAAGTAGCTTTGTTTTTACTTTTTAGGGTATGCTTTGACTTAAGAATAAATAAGTTAATTTTGATGAAGTTGGAGATGGTGTCTGTTATGGAGACCTCATTCTTGCTACCATATCTATGCTGTTAAGTTGTTTAATGAAATGTCTGTTAGTGTTCTGTAACCCAGAAGAGACATGGAGGGTCATATCTATTTTGTTGAATCTAGAGATGGTATACATGAAAGGCTAATTGGCCCAAGGAATACATTTAATCTCATTGAAAGCAACAATAGTAGTTAGGAAACATTACTTATCTCAAGTGCTTCAACATGAGGTGGAGTCATTTCGAATGTATCCATCCTTACTGTTAATACCAATGCATCTATACGCTCCTGATTGCCGCACCTGATTTAAAACAAACTTGATGAATTGCATTTTACCTTTGATTTGATGTAGTGTGTTTCAACTGATTGAGCAGAATTTTCGTTCCATGGCTTAATAAACTCTCTATTCCTCTATTTCTCAATGTGTGTGGTTGTTGTCTTAGTGGTGACCAGTAATGTTTATGTGCAGGGTGGGGCTTCTTTTGGGATTTTGAGCTAAGCTGCTTACTTGAGCAGGTAGTGGTACAGAAATGCCTGAACATGGAGTTTATGGAGAAATATGTTAAGGAAAGTGACTATAACATGTTATCAGATTGTGCATATCCTTGGTATGGGTTTAGTTTTTTTGGGTATATAATCTGTTAATCCTTGCTCCGAGGAGTATGTTGTGTTTTTGGTAGTGGTGAAGCTGACAGAGATGTATTATACTGTTAATTGTACATTAGTACTATCCCTAACACTTTGTTTAGAATCTTTAGATGACTTGGAACTTGTATTTTGAATGCAAACCCCATGCACAGGGATATCATCACTTGTTATATTCAGCATGTAGCCATTGAAACCTATTAAGGTTGTTAAATTGCCACCTTCAACTGAGAAATAAGATCATGTTACAAGCAACTTACTATGCCCACAAAGAAAAATTTGTATATGTATTTTTTTTTAACTTATTCTGGAGTTTAAGAACAAATATTTTAAAACACTTTTGACTTTTACGGAAACACAAAATACAAATTTTTCTGAAGAAAAATAAATTTCAATTTTCTCATGAAAATACCGTTTGTCAAAAGGTTTAAATTTAAGGTTTTGTTTGTGTAAAGAATATAATGTCGGAATTATAATTCATACTATTAATTTTAATATTATAAATTATAAATAAACTCAAATTTAAATTTAAAATTAAATAAAACTTGGGTTTAATACCAAATATAATCTTTTGCAATATATACATATGTCACCACGTTATACGGTTCCATTGATTTCTTGTTTTAAAATAAACCAGTCCAAACATGAAGCCTCAGGATTCCGATCATCAGATCTGAAGCAAAACAAAAAATCATCGAATGATTTCGTCTGGAGCTTTGGCTAAGCTCGTTAGTTGTGTAATCTTGAATAATCGCAACCCTACTCCAATTCCCAATTGATAAACCTTTTCTTCTCTCTCTAGCAGAAATACTCAAATACTACTGAGAAAATCTACAACAACATATCTATAAGGTTTGATTCCAGCTTCTCTGGCGAGACAGCCCTTGGATTCTTTTGTATATGGGGTTTTAGGTAATTTTTTTACTTCATAAATCCAAATCTGTTTCTTTATTTACCCTAGATGAAGATGCCAACTGGGAGAATTCTGCTTTTGCGTTAACTATAATTTCTTCAATTTTGTAGCTTAATTCATACATTATTAAATGTCGGAATTAGGAGTGAATCAAAATTCTAAGAGTCTAGTTTTCAGCTGAATAAGTTTTGTGTTAAACGAATTCACAGGAAGGCAGCATTAACATTTAAATAAATTATCCTGAAATGGGCAATTTGCTGGGGTTTTATTGAAATCAAATATTTTAACTAGGAATGCCATACGGTGGATCTTATATTTAAACTTAATATGATATTGGTATTGTTACCTTTTAAACAGTAAGAATTTCTTATTCACTGAAATTAGTTAGATGAGTAGTTACTTTGGGTTTTATGGTTGAACTTCAGCTTTGTGTATTACGGTGATTATCAAGGCAAAAGAAAGTGGAAAGATAATGTTTAAGGAGCTTATGAGGTTTTTTTTTGGGTTCGATATGTTTACTAGATTAAGATTTTCTATTTGGAAATAGTAATTTGTTGTAATATACTATTTTCTGGTTTCATGTTGATAATCGATGCACCGAAACAAACAATTGATGAAATTTGTTAGACACATTCCTATGTTTCTAGCTACTAACGGTAAGTTCTTATACCACATTTCCTTTTCATACATTCTTCTCCTTGTCACTTCATCTGTTCTTCTCTCCTCATGAAAAAGGATGATTACAGAGACCCCCTTCATTGGCCTCTTCTATTCCTTCCTTCTCATTCCCAAAAGGAACTTAGAAGTCAATTTTTGCTCTTTGCTTGTACTCTTCAATAGCCCTGTTCGCTTATGAAGCATCATTTTTCTTGTTGAAAGCCTCAATTTTCCATTTTTGCATCAATTTACTTAAATTTATGATAGGTAAATTCCCTAAAAGTCTAAAACTTAGAAAATCTTGTTGAAAGCATTCATATGAAGTATGAGTCAATGATCCAACCATTACATGGTTTGGGACCTAGTTGTATGGAATGGAATAGAGTGTACGGTTTTAAGGTTGAGAACAATAAACCTCATAATTGAACCAAAGGATCCAATTGACAACAATCTAATATGATATTTTCGTAATGGGGCTTAATAGCTAAAATCTTAAATCAAGAGATGAGAAAAATCAACTCTCCTATACAACTTCTAATTTCTAATGTTGGAATGAAGTGAATTGTTGAGTAAACAAGTAGACAAGAAGCTAAGCACAATAATGAAGTTAGACTGATCTAATATAGAATTAACAAGGTATTAACTATATTAGACTAGCAATTTTACTGAGCAGTGTGTGCATAATGAGTGAAATGAAGTAATAATGGAGAAATTGAGTTTTGGATGAGTTTGACGATTGAAACGTGTTTGATTTGTATCTAATAGATATTCTAAACTACCTATAGTTATCATAATCAAATCACTAATTGAAGGTATTCATTTTTTTTTTACCAACACAGGAGATGAGAAAAAAATGAAGAAGAAAAGATTCAACTTGAGAGATTGAACTTGGATTGCATTGATGTTTGAAACTAGCTCTAGTAGCTTCTAATGAGATAATTGAACCTACAATAAGGCTACTTAATAGTTCCAAACCAACTGAAGATTTCTCAAAAGAAATGTTGGCAATGAGGATATAAAAGATTTTTAGATTTAAACCTATTTGGATTGAATTGAATCATCAAATTGGAGTAAAGAGTAGCGTTTAACAGTAAAAAAAAAAAACAAGTGAGATGGAGTGGTTTATACCTCAACCAATTAATGGAGATGGTAGGTTTCAGTTTCCAGTTCGCAACTGCAACAACAAAAAAAGAGAAAATAAGATTTGAGCCTTGTTTATTGGTCGATTCCATGTTGATGTGGTTCCCTCTTCATATATCTTCCTTATGATAGTATACTCCTCTTCTTATTGATGCATTTATAGGCCGATATTAGATATGACCAAACCATCTCAACCAGTGTTCTGTCATCTTTGCTTCAATAGGTGAGCCCCAACCTTATTTCCTATATCCTGAAATCTAGTTTTATTCAACAGGTGAAACACTCGACATATATCTCATTTAATAAATTTAAAAGAATATAACATGATTATGAACTTGACAATATAGATTATGGGATGAGTGGATGACTATTATTTTTAATTTTATGCTCAAAGTTCTTCGTCGTACACATATATTTAAACTTATAAGGCACCCCTAGGGTCTAGCATTCTGAACCCCAACACTGAAAGTAGTCATAGTTAAATTGGAAGATTTGATCGATATGTTGAAAGGTTGGACAAATTATGACTTATATAAATTAATAACGAAATGATCTTTGGTTCCCCCCTAGATGGTATTTATTGTGATTATTAGTCGCTGAGCACTTAATTATTTGAAGGTTTTTTTTAATACATATATTATCTTGTTAACGCTCTATTTTATTGATTTATGCCTAGCAGAGCCCGCATGGCAGAGCTGAATTGGTTTTTGGCTTGTCACTCTTTGCACATGGTTTCACCTTGGGTTCGAGTTGTAAAACTCAACAAGCTGATGCCAAGTGGCGAAATGTCAAGAAAAGAAAGGAATATTTTCAATGGCTCTTTTCACCCTTTTATATGCTCTGATCTCATTTCCTGTTTGGCCATATTTCATTAATCCAGTGCCACTACTCTCTTCTGCATTTGGTATTACGGTAAATCTCTCCATCTCTCCCTCTTCCTCTTTGCTCTCATAGTTGTATACATGTATCAGTAGGAGATGATCTTGAATTTCACACCTTTACAGGCTCGACGGTGTCTTTTCAGTATGTTATTGCCTATACGGCCTACGCACCCTGTTACGTTTATGAAATAAATTTCTACCACTTTTGTTGTTTTTCAATCCCACATCTTGCCATCCTGCTATCCTCTAACTACTGAAGATTTCACAAGTAAACTTCTGTTCACATTGATTGGAATTTGCTCCTTCAATTTTAGATCTAGTTACATTTACGTCGATCGAGTTAGATCTACTTCAAGCAAAACACAATTCAACACTTCTACTTTCTTTGTCATTAGATATTACTTGATTTTTTATTAACTTTGAAGTTTTATACATTTGAAGCTGGGGACTAAGATTGTATATATGGACATTTTTTTATATAAAAATGTGTGAATGTAATATTTGTATGTTATTGATTGCATTTTGCAGTTCTAAGTTAAATTTGGTGACCTGAAAGTACGAAATTCTGAAATTATATGGTAAAACTATGTTATTTACGGCTTATGCCAAGTGGCAAAAAAATAAAGAAAAGAAACGAATCTTTTAAATGCCTCTTTCAGCCCTTTATATGCTCCGATCTCATTTTTTATTTGGGCATATTTTATTTTTCAGGTGCCGTTTCTCACTTCTGCATTTGGGATTTACGGTACATCTTGATCTCTTTCTCTTCTCTCTCATAAGTTTATACATGTAGAAATAGGTGGTGATCTTGAAAATCCAGCCTTGACGGTATGTTGGTTTCGTATCGGTCTGCTATTTCCGATACGGCCTTCGCACCCTATTACGCTTTAGAAATACCTACTTTTGTTGTGTTTTTCTAACCTAGATCTAGCAATCTTATAAACAACCGAAGATTTCATCAATAAATTTCCGTCGACATTGGTTTTTTTGCTTCTTAAATTTTAGATGTAGTTAGATTTAGATAGATCAAAGTAGATCTACTTCAAGGCTCAAGCAAAATGCAATTTAGCACTTTCACATTTTTTTGTGTTATTAGCTATTAGTTGATTATCTGTCAGCAACTTTGCAATTTTATGTACTTGGAATTGGAGACTAAAATTGTAACATATAGATATTTTTATAAATAATGATTTGGTTTTAGTATTGAGAATAAATTCTATACAGATGACATGTAAAATTAGTGTTTTACACCATTTAATAGCAACATGCCATGGTAGATAATTTAAGAGAAAATCAAGGATTTCAAATCTAGTATGAATGATTTTATCATGGTAATTGGTAAATAATAATTACGTAAAACACTTATTTTACAGGCCATCCTTATATATTCATTCTCTTTAATAATTGTGTGTTATTGATTGCATTTTGCAGTTCTAAGTTAAATTTGGTAGCCTAACAATATGAAAATTCCTAAATATATGCTAAAACAATGTTTTTAACGGCTTATACCAAGTGGCCAAAAGTAAAGAAAAAAAGGAAATATTTCGAATGGCTCTTTGATTTAGTTATATGCTTTGATCTTATTTCTTATTTGGACCACATTTCATTTCTCAGGTTTCATTGCTAGCTTTTGTATTTGGAATTTCGGGTACATTTCTCTATTTTTTTATCCTCATCCTCTTTCTATTTCTCTCGCCTCGTCTTAGTTTATACATGCATTAATTAGCGGTGATCTTGATTTCACCCCCTAATGGTAATGATGATTTCGTGTCAATCTGCTATTGCCGATACAACTTCTGCACCCTGTTATATATTTGAAATAAAATTCTACATTTTTGTTGTTTTTTTACACTCTCACATCCAGCCATCGTCTAACAAATGAAGATTTCACCAATAAATTTTTGCCCATATTTGTTTTTGCTCCTTAAATTTTAGATCTAATTTGATCAAAGTAAGATCTACTAAGAGCATAACACAATTTAACACATCTACTTTCTTTATTGTAAGATATTAGTTGATTATTTATTAAGTTTGCAATTTTATACACTGAGTTGGAGACTAGTGTTGTAACATATATAGACATCTTTATAAAATAATGTGATTCAATATTTGTATGTTATTAATTGCATTTGCAGTTCTAAATTAAATTTAGTGACTTAAAAGTATGAAAGCTCCTAACGAATATGCTAAGAGAGTGTTTGAGATTGCTTATAATCAGTCAAGCATTTTAAAAATAGAAAGTGTTTGGTAATCTGCTTTCTGAAACTGTTTATAATTACTTTTTACGGAAATAATCAGAAGCTGCAGTTTGGTGCTTCTGATTATTGCCGAAATCTAATAATAAGTTTTGATCAAGTATACAATTAATCTATCTATATTTCTTTTAATAGTTCCAACCATTATTCTTCTTTACTTCTCAAAATATTTATTTTTAGTAATTTACTTTTTAAATAAGTGATAAGCACTTTCTATAATACCAAACACTTTTTACTTTTTTACTAATTCAAGTGCTTTTCGTTACCCAAACTGCTTTTTTAAAACTACTTATAAGAAAAAGTAGTAATCAGAATCAATAATCACATTACTTAAGCAATCTCAAACTCTAAAATTATGTTGATTATATAGTTACACAATTAAATATAGTTGTAATAGTTTATTATTTTGTAAATGAAAATTTAAAGGTATTTTAACTATCTTTAAAATTCTAATAAAGTCAACCGTTCCTATTAATGGTAGTGGGTGTTAGACTTGGTTTGCGAAAATAATTCAGTCTGACTTGTTAGTGCTATAGACAGAATTACATGTGTTATCTATAGTTTTAACTATAAAGGTATTGTGTGTTATGCGACATTGCGACTGTATGACTAGAAAGTAGGACTGGATGTAATCTTGGATATCTAGAGGGGTGTTGGTGTATGTTGCGGCACCACAGCCACGACGACAACAACAATCGCTATTTTAAACCCTGCTCTCTCTCTCTGCACCTCAAATTTTATTTTTTCTTTTCATCTTCCAACTTTGTCAACCATGCAATATATCGGATGCTTTTTTATCCTCACTTTAGAGTCTGATCTGATTAAAAATTTGAGTTGCAGGTTAGTAAACCTTTAAACATCAAGAGACTTATAACTGATGTTTACAGTGGTTTCCTCACATTGCCTCATATGTCCATTCAGCTTGGTCTACTTTGTCATTTTAATTTCTGAGACTTATAACTTATGTTTAAAGATATAATTTTTTGTACTTTCCATTTTTTTCCTTTCACTCTACATTCTCAAGCCTTACTTTTTAGTTCGTTTTTTGGTTTAGTTAGGTACATCTGAAGCAAATGGGTGTAGAATGCAGTGCTTGCAGGAAATGGGAGGAGGGCATTTACCGGAACAATTTCCACTTTTTGCAGTTCTTTCAATCTCTCTCTGGTCGTTTCCATCAGCAGCTTGTAAGCTCGTATCTTTTTATTTTTCATTGTTTTAATAAGGTAATAGAGAGTATTTATTTTTAATAGAAGGGCACTTAACCTGACGTGGACCAAGGCTATCAAACTTGTAAGTTTATATCTTTTTCTTTATAGTAAAATGCATTCTATTACACTTGAACATAATATTATTCAATAATTTTTTCCTGATAATAAATTTTGTCTTTGAAGTTTAATTTTTGGAAGGAAAAAAAATCTAGAAAAATTGTTTGAATATCATGTGTAAAAATATTTGTAAAAGAAAGTCAACTAAAAACTAGGATTCTCATTTTAGAAAGAAGGGAGTATATATAGCTGAGTGTCAAACGGAGAGTTTAACCACATGTTAAACAACACATATAAATATAATACTTTTTCTTTCTGACGTATGTCTTACACGCATACAAAGAGTACCTAGCGAGTAGAAAAAGGTTATTTGTGGTCTTTCTTTTTTTCCTAACAATTCTCATAGTAATATTAAATTTAAGACTTCAAAATGTGCTGTTTTGGTAACCTGCTTCTGCTTTTCAAGTTTCGGTTGTGTTTTAATATTTTGAAAAGTTAAAGCACAGGCCGTTTTGACAGCAAAAATGCAAAAGCAAGAAAAGATTCTTCTTCAAAATTGACAAAACTTTTAGACTTAACCTGGTAATGTACCTTTTGACTTGATCAAACAAAAACCTCTCAGACTCTCACTTTTTATGTTCTTTTGTTTCCTCACTCTATCTAATTTTCTCTACCTCTTCACCGTTTCTTTAGAAAATTTCTTCTACTTTCACTTTTTTCCATTTTTTTCTCTTCAAGTTTTTCTTTCCAATAATTTTCTTGCTTCTCTTTTTTAAAATTTAGCTCATCTGTTTCTCTTTAAAAATCTCCTCTCTCCTTGCTCTCTCTCTAATCATAATCTCTTTTAAAAAATTCTCTCTTAAACTCCCCCTGTTCTTTTACAATTTTCTTGCCTCTTGCTTTCTCTTTCCAAAGTAGTTCTCTCAGCCCACATTTTTCTTGATTTGTTTCTTTCTCTAACATCTTCTCTCGAAAGTTTTCCTTTGTACTCATCAGTCATCTCACAATCTCTCTTTAACAAATAACAATTTATTTATCCTCTCATTTATCTCATAAAAGATACTCTTCCCTGTTAGCACTTTGTAGCAGCATTTTGATTTACCAAACATTATTTTTGTGTTTATGTTTTCATTTATCTTTGACAGCTTATGATTACTTAAAATAGGGACAAATTTAGAGTGGGTGCACTGGATGCCACTTACTTTTAAAAAATATTCGTTATTATGTTTGAATGCATCCCCATGTTGTCACTTAAAAAAATATTAATGAATCACTTAACGGATCCTACATGTATCAAATAAAATAGTAAAATAAACTCAGGTATGGAAAAAACAAGTATTTCGAAACCCCCTATCTCTCTGTGACTTTGTTTTCTTCATTATTCTTTATTCCTTTCTCATACACCCATTCAATTGTATTCCCATTTGACTATTTCTACTTCTGCCTCAGAAAAGAGTTTTACATTACGTTGACTTTTTTTATATTTTCATTTAATTATATTCCTAAATTGTTCTAATTTTGCATGAAAAAGGAGATTTTAACTTGTTTTTGGAAAACACTTGTTACTTTTTATAATGAGTGTCCAATAATAAGTTTTAGTGGTCAGAGTTTAGTATCATAAAAATATATGTTGAAGTGTACCTTACTTGAATATATATATATACACACACATATTAGGACTTCAAATTTATAAGTGAAAGTACTCGAATATGTTGCAATTTTTATTTTATGTGATTATATTTACAAAAGTAAGAGTGACCTCATTAAAAATGGTTTCTGGATCCATCACTGCCAAGCAGTGTTTTTACTTTTTACTTCAGTTGTGAAAACAGAAACATATGTAAGCAAGAACATAAAAGCAAAAGCAATCAACTGTTCCCCAAGTTAGGGGTTAACAATTTTTTTTCAAACCTTAACATGCAAAAGAAAATTTTCCGGGGAGTAATTAAGGTGCTTTGACTATTACCTAAGTTTCATATTCAGCCCTTTGCTCTACAAAAGTGATGCTGTGTGGTGTATTTTTTGTTGGTGCAATTGTTTGTGAGCAAATTTTATATTTTTATTTCTTATACAAACATTCAGAAAGTGCTCTGCGTTTTGGTGGGTTACAATGTCATCAATTCTGGATGTTGATTCCGCTATTTGTGTGAATAAGATACGTTTTTTTGAGTTAGATGCTGGCCTGATTTAATTTAGTATACCTGTTTACTTTTTGGCTTATGAAGTATTGTGTTAAATTTTATTGCGTAGCTTCATAAATAGACAAATAATTTTTAGGGCTGCAAAAGAAGTGGATTCTTAATATAGAATAATAGAATTTTTGGATGACGTTACTCTTTCATTTGGGTCAATTAAAGTTCATGCTTCTCAAACTATGTAATCTGGAAGATGTTTTTGGTTTGCAGGCTATCCCTAAAAAATTTGCCAACAACATGAGGGAAAAGCTATCAGAAACTGTTGCTCTTAAAGGCCCAACTGGCGCTAGTTGGACTGTAGGGTTGACATCAAGTGGCGATGCCTTGTTCTTTAAAAAGGGCTGGAAAAAGTTTGTCGAGGATAATTCTCTGGAAGAAGATGATGTCTTATTGTTTAAATATAGTAGGGACTCGTGCTTCGATGTCCAAATGTTTGACGGTCAAAGCTTCTGTGAGAAGGAAGCTTCATATTTTGTTAGGAAATGTGATCATTTGGAGCTCGACAACGGAGGGGGGGACCAAGAAAAATTACATAAGGAAAAGTTTGGAAATTATTGGTGATTCCTCCACTGATGATTCACAAAGTGGTCCGTCGAAGGAACTTAGGACTGGTGAGGCGTGGATGCCATCTGCAGCAGGACGCCACCTCCGACCTAAACGACTGATTCAAAAGGCAGCAAGTAGTAAGCTTATTCCAAGCTTGGAAATCTAATTAATTATTTACTCCGTGATTAATATGATTTGTTTCATTTCATCCATTTAGTTCTTTGCTCCTCTTCCTGCGTGTTCTAATTATTTGCCTGTTATTGAAATTTATTGGTGAGTTAGGCAGTACACAGGAAATTAGTTGCAGGATTTCAGGCTATCCTGTAATATATGAATCAAACAGAAGACCTGTCACTGACGAGGAAAAAGAAAAGGCTCTACAATTGGCAAATACGGCAGTCACGGAAGGCAGTTGCATCGTAGTTATGCGACCTTCGCACGTGTACAAGGGCTTTTTTATGGTAACTAACATCTGATGTGAAACCTTAAATCTGTTAATGTTTAAGATAGTTTATTGTTGGACTTGACTAGTACTGTATTGGTGACATTGTGTTTGTAGTCAATTCCTGCTGCGTGGGCTGCTATCCATCTCCCGGGCAAAGCCCATGATGTTGTTCTGCGTGTGCCAGATAACACGCACACATGGACGACCAAGTACTATAAGAGAGGTCGTGGTTGTGGATTCAGTGGTGGTTGGAAGGATTTTGCTATCGAAAACTTCTTGGAAGAATCCGATGTTTGTCTCTTTAAGATTGCCAGCGAGACAAATATTGATTCTGTGGTCATGGATGTGACAATTTTCCGAGTTGTCAAGGAGGTGGTTGCAGCAACCCGACTGAACCCTTCTGGCTCGAGGGCTAGAAAGCCATAAAAAATGGAAATAGAACCTAGGGGTGGCAGAGGTCGCGTTTTTACAGTATATTTTGGTATTGACTGATTCTGAACATTGCCAGATTGGTGGGAACTTTTATTTGGTTGATTACATTGCTGTCTTTTGGAAGTACAAATATTGTCGGGCTAATTATATGTCTTGGGTAGAATATTTTAGTGCTACAGATATATAAACTTGGATAATCTGCTGTTTTTGCGTTTGAATTAGTTGTGGTGAAACCTTTGATCAAGTTGCTGTCCAAATCGGTATATATATATATATATATTGGTTTCAAGGGGAGTTGCATTTCAACTCAGCCTGGTGCCAATATATATGTTTAATTTCATTTGTGTGCTAATAAATTTATTAATGTGTTAGAATGGTATTAACTATTGTTGTTTGCTGAAAGAATATTCTGAATATTTTTTTGGTGTAGAAGATAGTCTTATTAGAATTCATATTATTATAAATAGGGTTAGGTACCTAGGATAGAAAGGGGCGTTATGATTAAAGTAAATAAATAAAAAAAACTCTTCTTAAAGTAAATAAAGACATCCTAATCCCTAGTTGGTTGGCATGTTGGCGAACCTTGAAAAATTTCAAGTGTAAAAACTATTTTATTTTTTATATGTTAAAATAGAATAGAAAATTTTCTAAAAAACCCATAAAAAACAAAGAGAGAAGAAGAAAATTAAATAAAGAGGGGTTGTAAAATTTAAATGAATATATATATATATATATATATATATATATATATATATATATATATATATATATATATATAGGAAATAGATGCCTAAAATCATTTAAATATGCAAAGATGTGTAGTACCTTGATGTTATATGCCTTGCTTTGTTGAAGAAGAAGTAATTGTACTATTTACTTAATATTTACTACATTTATAATTAAAATATTGCAATGAATGAATATCAGACACTTGAGCATCAGTGGTGGTAGTGTACTAAATTGATAGCATCTGGGTAAGGAAAACAGTTGGGGATAAAATATTATGCATTACGGAAATACATATATGAGGTGTTGTAGTTTGTTAGAACCATAGTTAGTATATAACTACAGTTAACTAGTGTGGTTAGATTAGCCTTATAGTATAAATACTTATCAATAGCTTTAGGATTAAGCAAGTGTGTTTTGTAAGATTAATTTATGTGGGCTAGTATTAATAAGTGATGGATAGATTAATTTAGTAAAATTTGGGCTTTAAAATTAATTAAGTTTAATTTATATTTGTGTAATTTTAAATTATATTAAAATTAAGAAAATTAATAAAACATATTAATTAATAAATAAATAAAGAAATAAAATCTAATCTTCCTCATATGCCTTTGTTATGAACTGATTGAAGGGAGGCGACATATACGAATTGTTTGGTTACTTGGTAGAAGAAAAAGAGAGGGTTGAAAATTCAAGATACCTATATATAATCAGGTATGTATTTTGTTAAGATGTTAAGGAATTATGCATTCATTCTTCTGAGGAATATCAGTAAGTCTTGAGCAACTCCAGCAGCACAATTTTAGACTATATTTAATCTAAGATTTATCTTTTAGCTCCAGCAGGTAAATTAAATATAATCTGTGACTATATTTGAAGCATCAATAAGACTAAATCTAGGAACTTAATAGTCCATGGACTATAATTTTAATTATATTTAAATGGGAGAGTGGAAGGAGATTGAAGCTTTTTTGAATTCATAGATTATTTTAATCTTTTTATATTATAGTCCACGGGATAGTCCATCTGCTAGAAAAATAGAAGACTAAAGAATATTTACTAATGTCATATGGATTAAATATAGTCCATCAGATAGTCTAGCCGTTGGAGATACTCTTATAGGAATTGATTGACATCACAATTAATATATATTAATGCATAGATAGTATAAAGTTTATTTATTTAATTTTTAAAAGTTACTAAGGCTCCTGTTTGAGTTCTGTTCCAAGAATTATAAATTTATATAATGTATATGTGAATGTTATATATTAATTAGTAATTGTAAATGTAATTGGAGTGGGAATTCTTCATAAGGATAGAAACATGGTTTTAATTATTAAAAAGCATTCAGATTGAATTCTGTCTCGTGTCTATGATGGATCGTAATTGATGTAATTTATAAGTATTAAATAAGTAAAATTATACAAACAATCTAACTGACTTTATATTACAACGGAGGTGGAGGATTATAATTAATTTTATAATTATAAATCAGAATCTGAGTTTATGCATATTTATTGTGAAACAGAGGTACAAATAATGGGAGAGCCACATCTTAAAAACTAGCTATTAAGGTTGGAGAGCCCAAAGTTTATAAATATTCCACATTAAAGTCTCATACCATCGATGTGGGACACAAGTCCCATACCTTGCAATTAGGATCATAACATTCCACCACGCCTCCATGATCCGGCGCTACCACGCTGGCATGGCTTTATGCTATATGATTCTAGCTCCAGGTAACACCTAATACAATCGACGTCACCACCCTCGCCACGATTATTGCAGGAGGGAGGTAGTGGATTTGCTTTGATACCAATTGTTACAAACAATGGGAGAGCCACACCTTAAGCTTTTAAGGTGTGACTCTCCCATTGTTTGTAACAATTACCCATGGTATTATAAAATCTGTGAAATATAATAATAATAATTTACTAATTATACTTATTATTAATTTTGTTTAATTAGATTGAACCGAGAGAATTTAACGAGTTGAATTTAGAATATAAATATTTCGGTATTACATTACTTGATTCAGATACGAATTTCGTACTCCTTCAATAATATATAATCCTTTTAATTTTGATTTATTCGTTTGCTTTTTCGTTTAGAAAATAGTTATTGTTTCACATGATTGTCCATTCTCAAATTTATGTGATAGTTTCGCCTTGACATTGATACTTAAAACTCATATTTGTACTCTTTGATTTAGTGTATCGTGTTTAGTATTTATGTACATGTTAATATATTTTAGAGACTTGTGTTGATTCGTTTCGATTTAACATGTACACATTAGAATCTTTTTGTGTTGATATTATGTCGTATGTGTTATGACATGGTATTTTTGTTAGAAAATATCGTAGGGTACGTATACTTGAGCTATAACCACACGTGGGGTACCACATGCATGTCTTCTTGACATCGAAGCATGACACCTTTTGTGACGGTTTGATCAGTCTACGGCGTCGCTGTTTTGAGCTCCGCTGAGAGTTGACCATTTGGTAGTGATTTTGTATGGGAGGCGTATGGGTCGACCCTAGTTTTCTGTTCTGTTTTGCGGATTGGTGATGTTTGTGTCAAACACGCCTTCTAATTTTTTATGCATCATAATTGCGCAGTCCGATGCGTGACTGCATGTGTGACATTATTTGACTTGCCTGTGTAGTAATGTATATTTCTGTTTTGTTCTGAGCTCGGTATGAAATAACACTCACCATTTGATTCAACCTATTATTTCGGTGTGTTAGTTTTGTTTGTTTCAGTTCAACTCATTAAATTGAGTTATTATTTCAGTTCATTATTTTTGTACTCTATATCTGTACTGAGTATTTGGTTAATGCTCTATTTTTCTTCCGACAGATAATCAAGGGCAAATGTGATGAGAGCTCATTTCTTTTCAATAGTTTAGACATATTCTATTTAAGTTGTGAGACATTAATTTAGTTGGAGCTGTAATAATTATTTTAAATTGTGATTTGAGCTAGTTTGATATTTAGTATAAATTACCTTTTGATATTTATTAATTATGATGATTATTCTTTTGTGACTTAGAATTTTACTATAAATTCATTTGGTATATTGTATTTTATTTAACCTTTTTTTTATTTCGAAAAATGAATGTTACATATAACATCAAAGTTATTCATTTGGCTACATTTAAAAAACTAAAAGAAAATAACTGAGAGCATTTCTTGATCCCAGCGAGAGATGATTGGGGCACATGATGTGGGTATGGATGAACCACAACGGATAGGGTAGCAGAACTTGGGAACTTGAATAAAAACCCTACATACACTTTTGGTAAAAGTTGAGTTAATTAGTTAATTTATTTTAGCAGGCGTCAATATCTTCGCACGTTGCATGAGGCCCCATCCGTGCACCATCTTTCTTTCTGCCTATCATTATGTGTCTCTAGTCTCACTACAATAGTACGACGTGCTCAATATAGGTAAGAAATTAAGACCACCCTCAAGTTTTCAATTTTTACTCCATTGTAGCTTTGGAATTCAGGATGGCCTTCTTTCTATACTCAGGTTCGGTCCAAATTTTTTGAAGATCTCAAATAAAATTTTAAATTGGGTCTTTTTTTAATCATTTAATACTTTTTTTTTTCTTTTAAATGCAAAATAATTGATCAAACTTTTATAATCAATTTTCTACATATTCTTTTCAATTGATAAAACCGCTAATCCATATAATCTTTCTTTGGACTTGCTTAAATGGCTTAATATATGAGTCGGTCATGTCTATACTCATGTGTGTATATATATATAGGAGTTGAATCTACAACAACAGTTCTTTGAAAGAACATCTTTTTACCAAATTGAATTCTGAATACGTAGCGACTTGTTACAATTTTTTTTTCCTGCTCCAGCCGCTACAACATGGGGCCAAAAAAGGGGTTCTTTCAAAGAATGGAATTCTTTGTGGATCTGAACTCCATATATATATATATATATATATATATATGTGTGTGTGTGTGTGTGTGTGTGTATAGAATGATTCATACTTGTATTTGTATTAGAATCTTCTTCATTTTAAATAAATATAAATTTTCTATTTTATAATTTAGATTTAAAATATGTTAGAATATAACATTATACTAATGAAAGAGAGAAGGATGATTTAAATCTAAACCATAAAATCTCCATTTATTTGAAAGATGTTTTTTCATGACTTCACTATATTATATTGCGGCCCCAGCCCTCCTCCATTTTTTTTGTCTTTATCTTGGGTGGGTGGCCGACTCATTACGAAAAAATTTGGCCCTTGTTAAAATTTGCTGACAAAAGAATCAAGGGGAAGAAAAGAGGAAAAGAAAAACAAAAACAATTCCCTTGCGATAAGAGATTAAAATCTAGTGATCATGTAAAATCTAATAGTCATTATATGTTATAGATCCTTCTCATATATATATATATATATATATATATATATAACTATTTAATTTAGTGGTAGGTGCCTATCCGTCACTTTCATTAATTTCCTTCAAATCAAAGGAATTTATAAGGAGGATCAGGGGCGGAGTCACATTTGGACTGTGGTGGACGATAGTCTGGATGAATCTGCTGCAAACCACTTCGCTCGCTCCTACGTCTGCGAGGCTAAGGCCACGGTGGCGCACCCGTCGATGTAAAACGGTGAAGAAGTACCACAAATCACTTCTTCATCAGATAAATGGAGGGAGAGAGAGAGAGAGTTTATGAGCTTATACCTAAAATATTCTCAGACTGCTAAATTGCTTTGTTTTCTCTCCATAAACAAATAATTAACTTAAACTTTTTAAAAATTGAAATTGAAGGAGAATAATTCTCTACGAATTGAGATTAGCAAACTGAATTGGAGAAGAAATCGGAGCAAGGAATTGTCACGAGAAAGAAGTAAAAACAAATTTGAAGCAAGAATGCAAGGGATTGCATCAATTAAACTTCAAATTGAGAGGCAAGCCATGTGTTTATGTAAGTTCATGGAAATTGAAAGTATACATATGATTGTTGATATAATTGCTATGCATGGGTTGTGAATTAATGTAAAGGGAGTATTGTTTATGTTATATGGAGTAATAAGGAATGATTTCATGAAATTTTTTAGTTAGAACCCTTCTAAAGTCTTATGAAATTCTGAAATCTAAGTGTTGTAGGCATGATGTTTGAGAATTTATCTCAAAGAAGTTAAAATGTGTAAAATTGAGAATTAGCCAATGTTCTAGACTAGAAAATATACATATATGTATTAGAAGATAACCTAAACTATTTATTCGGCAAATGTCCTCTTTGATTCATCTCTTGATAGCCAAGGGCGAAAAGCTGAACAGACCAAGCAAGCTACGCATGCATATAATTATAACAAGTCAACCTTAAATCATACCACAAGTAAAATCTTCAAGATTTGGATTGTACATGTGAACTCCAACAATAATACTGCTTTTGGAAGAGTATATATATTACTAGCGTATACTATATTTTAAATGATCTCTTTACGTACTAATATTCCTATATATCTTACTCCCGTAATCCTGTTACCGTATGAATTATAAATATCATGGAATCATATTTGAGAAAAAGGTGGAAAAGAAAAACTATATTAATTGAAATATATAAGGGCATCGTTTACCCTAGTTCAAGTACACTTGTTTGTACATGTATATATGTATTTAATTATTTTTTTCTCAAAACAGTACAAGTTTCTTCATAATGTTCTTATATTTTTGAATGTGAATTGTTTAATAAATTTTTTATGAACCTGAAATATCATGCTTATATAATACGGTCTTTCAGGAAAAAAAATGTTTATATAGTACAGATTTGTTTATATATATTAATGCATGCTGCCAAAGATTTTTTCTCTTTCTTTTTGGACATTCTCCTAATAGATCACATTTCATAGATCTGCAGGTCCCTTGCCTTGTCTCCTCCAGGTCCACCTCTGATTCATTGCACTAAATGAAATTATACTTGATATATCCTCCGTTCCAAAATATAGAATTAATTTTAATTTTTTAAAGTAATTTTAAAATATTTTGAAATTTAAAATTAATATTGTTATAAAAAATAAATAAACAATATATATATATATATATATATATATTAATTTATCTGTTGTACACCACTGTAGAAAGTCAGTATGTCAAACCTAATACTTTTGTACTATGTTCTTAAAATAATTATGCTCTCCGTACAATGAGTTTTATAGCACTTGTCTCCCAAGATACAATGACAACGTATGTATACTTTAGCAGGATAACAAAAAATATATTAAGGAACCAAAGAAATGCTCAGAACTCTCTCACAAAAATAAACTATAAACTGCTAATGAAATGAATAAGAAAAAGACTAGAATATTTATGCTTTGCTGATTTGAATGAATAAAAATGGCTAACCCCTCCTATCTATTTATAGGTGGGCAAATAATCCATCAAAAGGGTCACAATCCATTGGAAAGGCATGATTATGCCAAAAACAACGTAGTTTTGGTTTTAAACAGAAAAGGCGTGTCCGTTCGAACAATAAATAACGTAATTTTAGGCTTAGCAGAACAAAAGCGACGTAGTTTAAGGCTAAACAGAAAAGAACGCGTCCGTTTAGTTTTGGGCCGTCCGTTCAGGCATATAGCATTTTTCAAAACGACGTAGTTTAGATGCGTCCGTTCGGCAGATATCGCTTCTCAAAATAACATAGTATTGATAATAAATAATATTTATCAAAATGACACAGTTTTAATAATAGAACTAAAATAAAATTAAATTTAAATTAGATTTTAAATAAATTTTGTCCAAAAAAATTATATACAAAGATCGAGACAAACGAGCTAGGTTAGGTCGGTCGACGGCGGCGCGCGTGTGAGTTCGAAACCAAGCCTTAACTAGGTCCTCTTCCTTCCACAAAAGCGAGGTGCTCTTTGAGGCCCAAACTCAAGAGCAATTTCCTTGTATATAAACATATTAAATTTTTAGTTCTTAACCAATGTGAGACTTGACTTTCCACATGTATTTATTATCATTTTTTATTTCCAAAGGTGATCTTTGGAAGTTAATACCTCATTCATTATTCCATGATCTTGAGTTTCCAAATGCTTAATCTAATCTACTCATAAAATATAACACATTGATATATGAATTCACTTTAAATAATTAATTAAATCCACTTTAATTTTGACTCAAATTCTAATAAATATAATACGTCTAATACGTTCAACGGAGCAAGTTGCGAGAAAATGCCATTGGCATTATACTATGACAAAAATCATAACACAATCGTTTTGATAAGTTAAAGTTTATTTTGGCAATAAGCCTATGATCTTTTCTATATATATATATATATATATATATATATATATATAGACACACAATAAATTAATCTATGAGAGTAGAAGGAAATTTACAATAACGTAAGTGGAATTCTTTTGAGCTCATACAGTGAGATTGGGGCTGCACGGGTGGTGGGGGCCGGTGCATGCGTGGCGGTCGTGAAAAATTATTTAGATTTTGTCTTGCCCATTTCTTATTGATCTATTTAATTTTCATCTGGTAGAAATTATTGTCAGAATAAAATGGTAGTAGCAATATCCAAAGGGTTTTGGTTTGTGTCAGTGTGATAGGGTGGGATATAGGGTACGACTTAATTGGTGTTATAACTCCTCTAGCAATGTGCAAATTTTGTGCAGATGGAAGGTAAGAAGAAGTAGCTAGCTAGCTAGCTAGCTAGCTCTCTAAATCTAGCCGTGCTACCGGGGAAATGTTACTATCAAAGAGTGACATTGAAAGCGATAAACTATAACTTCTCAGAAGGTATTTATGCTGCCTTTGACTTTTGACCATCTCTTTCACTCATTAATTTATTATTATTATTATTATTATTATTATTATTATTATATACTTTAAGTTCCCTATTATCTCTCTCGATTGATGAGCAACTGAGGATATTATATTTTAAAAAAGAATTTAATTTCATTTTTAAGACCAAAATTAAAGTTTAAAAATAATTGCTAATAATATATTAAATTAAATTACAATATACACGATGGCATGTGTCTTGATTAAAATCAAATAAATTTAAATTAATAAAAATAAGTCGTAAATTGATTTTTAAAGAAGAAGTACTATATTAGAACTATTTAAGCACTGGAGGGAAATGAATTTAATTAGATATTCAAACTTAAACAGACAAAAGAAGTTGCATGTTGCAATAGTGTCCTAGCGGTATAAAGCATGGAGGTAGGAGTTTTTCCTTGTTCTACACAATGCTTTTCTACCAAAAGGCAAGTAGATTTTATTTAATTCCCATAAAAATCATAATCCAAAAAACATGGAGTACGTACCGTTAAAATTGAAAGAAAAAAACTACTCATTCCATTCCATAGTATTTATATAATTTGATGTCCCTTTAATTTTCAACACGTTTGTGTTAATTCTAACTAGCTAGCTTAATTACCTTCTAACTTTTTTGTCTGATAGAATCAAAGATGTGACCTTTTGCATATATAATAATAAAAGGAGAAATCTTATCACTATGCTATTACATTTATTTTATTTTTATTTTTTTTGGGGGTTGGGGGTGGGGGTGGGGGGTTGAGGGGAATGAAAAAATAGTAGTAACTACTAGTCTCATTAATTCTTTTATAGAGCATGCATGTAATGTCGTGATTCACGGCTCACATCCGTCGAAACGGCGTTGATTCCGGCGATTCCTTGCTTTCTTTTTTGTCCTTCTCTAGTGTACTCAAACGTCAAGAGGCTGGACGGAATATGAGAGAGGAATTCATGCAAACACATGTCTGTATATCTTAATCTTACAGATAACTAGAAAGAACCTAGTAGTAATATTCTTCCCATTATTATAGCTGTTAAATTGTGCTAAAGACAGAACATATATGAGTATTAAATCAGTTATAAATATATGTGCAAATAATTTATTACTATTATATATTATTACTCCTACTACTACTCCAACTTGTTTTAGTTATAAGCATAATCATGAACATTCCCAATATCTTGCTTGATCACTGTTAACTTGCATGATAACTTTAGTGCAAAAACACTTTGCTCTATCTTTTACTATAAATCTAGACAAATCAATACAAGTGCACGTTGGCTCTTTGTCTAGGTATCAACCAATTGTTTTTTGCCGCTTTGAAATTTTAAAACTCAACTATATATATATATATATATATATATATATATATATATATATATATATATATATTCTTCTAAAATTGATTAAAAACTGAAGTATGATTGAGGCCGATACAACATAATTAATATTTTTCTTGATGATCATCATTAAACAATGCCTATTACATTAAACTATAACATCTCCCTCGATCTAAAAATACGTACATGTTTAGAATAACTTCTTTGAAGAAAATTAATTATGGATCGACTTCATAAAATTAAAGAGCCGAGCGTTTATCAAATGTTATTCAAAATGAGCAATAAACTAGCCACTAAATACACGCAATACCTACCCCACAAATCACGCTGTAATCAATATAAGAAATTATCTAAAAGAAAGAATTGATGTATGTGTTTCAATTAGTAATTATGTTTATTAATTTTTGGCTTATGTATTTAATTAAGTACCCTTAATTAATTAGTCTTATAATTATACACACACACAAACAAAAGATAAACAATAAAAATAAATAAATAAAAGGAAAACCCAAAGGTGAGGAGTGGGGGTGGGTAGGACATGCAAAGCACGAATGATAGAGACAAACACAAGGAATATGGAATATAACGCAAAGCATTACAATACATAGAAATCAAACCATGGAGAGACATACATTTTGACCGGATTTTATTCTTACCCTGCCGATCGATTTGGACTCTACTTAAACATATTTTACTATAATCCCTCCAATGTAAACACGATCGAATACTGATTTAACACTAATTAATTAACATGAAAAAGTTGAAAATTTTAATTTCCCAATGAATCTAGAGCGCATCAGGCGCTGACCATGGCTTTAGAAACAATATAATTTAACAAAAAGAATGATTAACTCTTTCTACTCATCTTGTTCTTGCTAGCTAGCTGTGATCAATCGTATAAACTATTAGCATAAAAACAAGTTCAATATACCATTGGGACTAGAGCTTATTTTAATTATTTTATAATTAATTATAATATTAGTACTATAATAAAACAAGAAAGAATAATGCTTTGTGAAGGAAACATTTATATATATATATATAGGAAGGGGTGTGTAATTGAGAACAATGAGAAGAGAACAAATTAAAGAGGACGGTATCGGTATGTATATATTAGCTATGACCTTGACAGGGTCACGCCTATGGCTCACGTGATAGGAACCTTGTTGACGCCGAGGAATATGTGTTGGAATATTTTATTTTTTATGTGACCTCTACTATTTATGTAATTATTGGACTTATATATTGTATTAATTTAATCAAGTTATTTATGGACTTGGTAATTAATTATGTAGCCTATAAATAATATTTTTAATAGTATTTGGCATAATGGGCCCTAGGGTTTCATAATCTTGATGGACGATTTTGACCCCTAGCTATTCTATAAATAAAACAGTTAGGGTTTGGTCCCAATTGTCGTCTCAAGAATTTTATACACACCTAAATATCCATCCTAAAATTGAGAGAGACAATTGAAAACCTTCACCCTTATGCGCAGCGTAAGCGTGATACATACAAGATGTTTTCTCTCAATTCATGTAAGTACTTAATATTATATTTATTGATTTTATTTTATTCTATGCAATAACACGTTCCTGTATAATTACTCCAACATCTGGTATCAGAGCTGCGGTTACACTATTGTATAGAATAAATTAATTAAGTTGTTATGCTAAAAATTTTATTTCCGCATAACCTCTTTATTGAGTATGTTTCATGAAAAAAGAATTTCTGAAAATAACGTAAATCTTTTTTCGTTCGTTTATTGTGATTATGATTTCGCATGTTGTATTTACAAATTCAATTCATCACTCTGCCAATTAGCGCATATAATGAATTTCGATTTATTTGTATCCCTTACGCATCGTATTCATCGCTTAAATTTTCGTTATCGTTGACATGCAATGCTTATTCTGGGTTTGTTGACAAGCATCATGTTTGTTGGCAATTCTTTGCCAATTGAATTGTGATTCAATAGTTACCTTTATTATCATGTTTTTTTTATTGTGCACTTCCCAAAATATATATATATATATATATATATATATATATATATATATATATATATTGAATTCGCCTCACTGCTTTGTATTAGTAAAAGAAAGCTTATCTTCTAGTATTTGATAGTAAATGTAATAGCTTTTATTTTGCATGTCGTGATATATATAATTCCCGCAGATCATGTTATATATAATACCTGCAGATTATGTCATACACCCATAAATACAGTGCGTTAATATATATTATTTATGTGTGGATAATATTATGATATTCTTATGCCTTCATGTATTCATGTTAAAATTAACGTGATTATTTTATAATTAATTCATGTTCATAATTATATATTTTAATTTAAAATTTTGAACATGGTGTGATGTATTATTAGAGCTTCTAAGTTGTTACATGTAAATTTTAAATAATGTTAATTTTCAAACTTGATTAATATGTTTAAAGAAAATTGAGTTTGATCATAATAATTTACGTAGTATATGTTGACTCTTTTATTGTTAAAATTAATAATCAATTTAATGGAGGATTATTAATTGAAACAATTAAAGATTAAGAAAAGTCACATAATGTTACATTTAATAAATAAAGATTTTAATTTTACCCAACGGAAAAATTAGAATTAGAGTTTATTAAATGGAATTTTTATCGTATATGTAATATGTTTATTTCGCTTCTTACGCTTAACGGTGATGCGTGGATAAATGTGTTGTGCATTATTTTATGGGGATGTTATTAGTATATTATTAATTGGACCAACGAAAGATTAATAATTATGCACCAACATCTCATTAAAATCTATTTTTGGGTGTTGTAAATAGATTTTATGTAACTAACTGCTTGCCCTACAGTTGGTTTTTATTATGATTAATTATTAATTATTGTTGTACATTGTGGTTTTCTTTTAGTTTTTTGTAAGCATGTTATGAGCTTGATTATGTTTTGACATTGACTCCAACTATTATTTTGGGTATCTCTCTGGAATTGAAACCTTGAATGAAACTAATTTTACTACTTGGAAAGTGTAAGTGAAAATTGTTCTCGACACTATGGTTTTGGACTATGCACTACGAGTGGGTCATCCTGCTCCACTTACAACTACTAGCTCAATTGAACAAAAGGTTATTTATGAAAAGTGAGAGCGATCCAACTGCATGTCCCTTATGATTATGAAAAACTCTATCACGACAACTATTCGAGGAGTCATTCCTGACTTTGAGAATGTTAAAGAATACTTAACTTCAATCGAGTAACAATTTAAGGGTTCTTCTAAAACTCATGCAAGTTCCCTTATTTTGAAAATGCTTACTAGCAAGTATGATGGGGTTAGTGGGGTGCGCGAACACATTATGATGATGAACGACATGACCTTAATTTAAATTAAAGGGTATGGACATGATGAATTTTGAGGGTTTTCTTATTCACTTCATTATGACTTCTCTTCCTGCACAGTTTGATCCATTTAAGATCAATTAGAACACGCAGAAAGAAAAGTGGAAGATGAGCAAGTTAATCTCCATGTGCGTCTAAGATGAAGAAAGGCTTAAGGTTGAAAAACCTAATGTTGCTCATTTTACTACCACTGGATCCTATAAGAGGAAGACTTATAAAAAATGGCAAAGGTTTTAAGAATAATGATAAACCAATTTCTACCAAAATAAATAAGGCAAATTATTCAGGTAACAACTCTTAGACATGTCCTAAATGTCACTTCTGTAAAAAGCAAGGACATATTCAGAAAGAATTTCCTAAATTAAGAGAATGGCTTGAAAAGAAAGCTATATCGTCCATTAATTATGTAACTTATGAATCCTTTCTAATTGATGTTCCTTCTAATACATGGTCGCTTGACATTGGTGTTATGGTTCACATTACTAATTCATTGCATGGATTCCTTTCAAAGAAGACACTCTAAAAAAGGGAAAGAACCATTAAAGTTGGCAATGAAGAGTTTATACGAGTTGAAGCTGTAGGAACTCTTCCTTTAGTTTTGGAGAGTGGTTTTCACCTTGTATTTATATGATACTCTTTATGTTCCCAGTATGACACGGAATTTAATTTCTGTATCTAAACTTGACGTTGATGAATTTTCGTTTAAGTTTGGGAATAATAAAATAATTATTTATCATTACTCTCATGTTATTGGTTCTGGCTCTTTAGAGGGAAACCTATATAAGATAAATTTGGATAATGTCTTTGCTGAATCCTTGTTAACAATGAATGTGACAGAAAATACCTCTAAAAGTGGAAATAAGAGAAAACTAAATAATGAAAATTCTTCAAAATTGTGGCATCAACTCTTAGGCCATATTTCAAAAGACAGAATGCAACGTCTTGTAAAGGATGAAATTCTTCATAAACTAGATTTTTCTGATCTTGACCATTGTATTGAATATATAAAAGGAAAATTTGTGAAAGGTAATAAGAATGAAGCCACTTGAAGTGGTGCATTACTTGAGGTGAGTCACACTGATATATGTGGACCATTTTCTTCAAAAATTGGTGGACACAAATCTTTCATTATGTTCATTGATGACTATTCTCGTTATACTTATGTGTATCTAATTAATGAAAAATCTGAATCACTAAATATGTTTAAAGTTTTCAAGGCTGAAGTTGAAAATCAACTTGGCCGAAGTATTAAAGTAGTGAGATCAGATAGAGGCAGAGAGTATTATGATAAACACTCCGATACAGGTCATAGTCATGGCCCATTTGCCTTATTTTGTCAAGAAAATGGAATCGTCACTCAGTATACAATGCCTGGTACACCGCAGCAGAATGGTGTAGCTGAGAGGCGAAATCGTACCCTTATGGATATGGTACGTAGTATGTTATGAAATTCTAACTTACCTGTATTTTGTGGACTGAGACATTAAAGACAGTTGTTCATATTTTAAACCGGGTTCCTAGCAAATCTGTCCCTAACACTCCTTATGAAATTTGGACAGATAAGAAACCTAATTTAAAATACTTACGGGTGTGGGGCTGTCCAGCCAAGGCTAAGATTTTAATCCACAAATAAAGAAACCTTATTCTAAAACCATTAGTTGTCATTTCATTGGTTATCCTGAGAGATCTAAGGATTTTCAATTTTATTGTCCCTCGCATACAACTAGAATTATTGAGGCTAGGCATGCAGAGTTTTTAGAGAATGGTGATTTAAGTGGGAGTGATGAGTTTAGAAAAATTGATCTTGAAAAAAACAGGTTTTATGTTTCTAATCCTGAGCCACCACCTAATGTTGAACCTCACATTATTGAAAATCATATTCCTGAAATTGTGCAGCCTTTACGTAGGTCCAAAAGACCTAGAAAGCCTATTAATTTTGATGATTTTATAACCTATCTTAATGAGATTGACTATGATTCAAGTAAAATTAATGATCATATCTCCTATAAAGAGGCCATTACGAGTACTCAATCAACTCAATGGCTTGAAACCATGAATGATGAGTTGAAATCAATGGAGCTTAATAACATTTGGGATCTTGAGGAATTACCAAAAGATTTTAAACCTGTTGGTTGCAAGTGGGTCTATAAGACTAAATTAGATCCTAAAGGGAACGTTGAAAGGAATAGAGCTCAATTGGTTGCTAAGAATTTCACTCAAAAGGAAGGTGTGGATTATAATGAAAATTTCTCTCCAGTATCTAGAAGATATTCATTTAGAATAGTCATGACTTTAGTAGCTCATTATGATTTAGAGTTACATCAGATGGATGTTAAAAACTGCATTCCTTAATGGTAACTTGCATGAGAATGTCTATATGGCACAACCAGAAGGTTTTTTTTGGTTAAAGGCAAGGAACATATGGTATGTAGACTTAAGAAGTCCATATATGGGTTACAACAGGCTTCTTGACAATGGTATCTTATGTTTCACGAGGTGATGAGTAATTTTGATTTTAAGAAAAATATAGTGGATCAATGTATATACTTGAAGGTCAGTGGGAGTAAATTTGTTATTCTTGTTTTGTATGTTGATGATATACTACTTGCAAGTAATAACTTAGACATGTTGCATGAGACCAAACGTTTCCTTTCTGAAAATTTTGAAATAAAGGATCTCGGTGAAACCACTTATGTTATAGGTATTGAAATTCATCGAGATAGGTCTCACTGGATATTAGGATTGTCCCAAAGATCTTATATTGACAAAGTTCTTAACAAATACAACATGCAAAATTGCTCCCCTACTGTCGGCCCTGTTGTTAAGGGTGACAAATTTGGCTTATATCAATGTCCTAAGAACCACCTTGAACGTGATTAAATGAATCTTATTCCCTATACTTCTGTGGTTGGGAGTCTTATACACGCCTAAACATTCATCCTAAGATTGAAAAAGACAATTGAAGATCTTCATTCTTATGCGTAGCAGAAGCGTGATACATACAAGATGTTTTCTCTCAATTTATATAAATACTTAATATTATATTTATTAATTTTATTTTATTCTATACAATAATACTTTACATTATAATTATTTCAACAATATGGTCATTTTCTTGGCCTGGACGGGTTGGTGGGTTTAAGGCCGAGGGAATATTTGGACACGGAGAGAGAATATTGGTATTGTGGTGAGAGAAATGGTAGCTATTTTCCAATTGAAGTATTTAATGTACCGTTGGAAAAATTCTCACCCACAATTTTACACGCGTCAATCATATTAATTAAGATATACTTGAAACAAAATTTTAAATTTCTAACGTTAAATATTAAGCTTTTAAACAACTACTTATTTTTTTTTTTAACATGATGAGGTATCAGTGTTTAAAGTCGACTACTAAAATGTTGCTTGCAACGATGTGTAATGAGTCGATCACTGTTGCTAGCAACTAGCCCTGCAAACGAATTGAATCGTTTGCGAATAGATTCAGTTTGAGTTTGATTGGATTGTCTTGTCGAGTCGAGTTCGCACATAGTATTACGTTCGATTGCTCAATCAAACATGTTCGCAAACTATGTGGTTCAATTTGATTGTGTTCGCGAATAGTTTGGTTCGGTTTAAGTTTGATTCGAATGGTTCGCGAGTAGCTTGTGAGATATTTGAGTATTTATAATATTTGACTTAATTTTTGTTTCAGTTTATTGATTATGTTCGCAAACATAATGATATCCGCAAACATGATGATGTTCGATTATGTTCGCGAATTCGAGCATATTCGTGAACAATTAATGATTTAAACTCGTATGTGTGTTGGTTCGATCGTATTATTCAAATATATTAATTCGAGTTCGAAAAAATTCAAATCGATTCGAGATCATTTGCAGACAACAACCCTAAAACCTAGCTGCCCAAATATATCAAGCTCATAATAATCCATGTTTGGTTGATCCAAAAGAGCTCGATCATGAATTAGTTAATCATAATGGCGTTCAAAAATTTAAGTGGATATAATTTTTTCATGATTATGGTAAGATCGTGTCAATCTTAAGCTTAATTATGAGACATGATGAATTAATTATCACAACAAAGAGAATAAAATGTTGTAACAACAAAAAAAGAAAAAATAAAATGTAAAAGAGTGAGTAATTAAGAGGGCTATAGCCTATAGTATCATTAAGGAGTTAAAATGGAATGGGGGCCAAGGTCAGTTTCCATGTGGTCTGACTTATGAGTACCTCCTTATGTCGCTGGAGCCCCTAGCAACACCCTGACAAATGACAACCATTTCTGTCTATATATTGTTAATACTACATTTATACTTATAATATACTCCCACCTTCTCATAATATATTTAGATAATTTTATTTTTTTAAAATTATTTAATATTTTGTAATTTAAGAAAATTAATCATAATTTTTTAAAATTATCTCTCATTAAAAAATATTATAGACGAAAAAATAAGATAAATATATGAAAAAGAATATTATAAATAATTAATATTAAATTTAATATTATATAATTATTTTTTTAATTCTTATATACAACTCTAAAACGTTATTTATTGTTAGATAGATGAAGTATAAATCTAATTATTCCTATATATATGCACCTTATTTCTCACGAGTCTATACATAATTTATTGTTCCGTTTGGTTTGGGGCGATTCCTTACGTGTCCAGCCTAGATTTTTATTGGTCTACCGTTACTCTAGCTACAATCAGTCAAGCATAATAATAATTTCACCCAAATTCGACTAGTCTCGTTGGATTTCGATCCTAATAAAATTAGATTATTAGTAAAACTTTACAGGGTTATTATTAAGAGTGTAAACGAGTTGAATCGGAACGAATAAAGATTTATTCAAATTCAACTCAAAATGATAAATTTGTACTCGAATTCGACTAGAATTTGAATTATATTTGAAAAATTCTACTCAGATTCGACTCGGCTCGAATATTTAATACTCGAATTCGATCCGGCTCGACTCTAATATTTATTCAAACTACTCACGAGCTTCAAATTTAAGCTCGAATTCGAGTATCCACATAATAACTAATTTTATAATAAATATAATTATAAATTAAATTTGTTATTTTACTTAAAAATGAGAAAATATATTTATTATTACACTTTACAAATATAAAATCACAATTAAAATTAAAAACAAAATAAAATAATAACTAATTATCTTAATTTGATTTAAATTTGTATATATTATAAGAGAATGTATCGAACATCTAATCGAATATGTATTAACCGAGTATGTATCGAATCACAATCAAAAATTCGAGTAGTTTGAATCTTAAACGAGTTGAGTATAACCTTGCTCAGATTCTACTCATATTTTTATTCGAACTATTTTTAATGTTCAGATTTAGATCATATTATTAACAAATCTGAGTCTCGTTCGTATTTTTTCGAATCGAACCCGAACTATGTTGACTCGTTTACAGCTTTAATTATTATGATCGGATATAAGATAAACCCTCTTACCAAGCCCTCGACTTAATATATATATATATATATATATATATATATATATATATATTAAATTAACATTATATATAATTATGTAATTATTTAAATTATTTTATTATAAATATATAATATTTATAATATAATACGTTGCTAGTAATAAATTGTCAAGCTTACTTAGTCTAATGAATAGAATTACCAACACCAATATAGAATGATTCTCGTTGTATCTACTCATTTTAATTTCCTCAATTTGAAAATTTCATAAATTAATTTTAAAAAGTAAAAATATGTCTTTATTTAGAGTAACAATCACTTAATATTGTTTAATGAACGTGTGACAAAGCTTTATTATATTATTTTTGTAAGACTCCAAATTTTACGAATAAAGATGAATTTTTTATAAATATCATTTTTGAATATTAGGGAATAAATTTGATATAATGTTATAGTTGTGGGTAGTATTTATAAATTCTGCAAAATATGCAAGTTGTTATATTATATTCGATTGGTCGGGAAAAATTCGTTTTAGCAGAGAATATTCGTACAACGGCGCAATCATTGGTGGACCCCACAACGAAATTATTGTCGGATGAAGAAAACGACAAAAATATTTTTATAAAAATAACGGCGGAAGTTTTACCGTTATACTGTTGAACTACTCGGTAGTAAAAGTACAATAATACGCGTGGTTGCATAAGTAGACATTACCAGTATTGATTATTAATGCTTACGTGAGAAGTCACTCGCTTTTGTTTCAAAGAATTGTTGCATAGTATCTCACGTTATTTGATTCAATTATTGATTTATATTTTATATATTATTAAATCAATAATTGAGATGATGAGTTATTAATATTATTATTCGCAATATTAACGATGTTCAAGTTCGCCAAGGAGAGATTTGGTCACCTAATAATTGCGCGTCGATAGGAGAAATCCTTATTGGAAAGCCTCCTCTTTCCGGGAGCGACACCTCGGTCGATTAATATTGTGAATTATAATAATAATGATAAATGTTGTTAAAAATATTGAAAGAATTTTATGAAGTATTTGTTGTAAACTTTTACTTATTATTTGGACCCCATTTACCCATTTTTAAAATAATCGATAGAGTATATATATATATATATATATATATATATATATATATATATATATATATATATATGTATGTATGAAAGGGACTTGTGGGGGTAGAATTGGAAAATGTGTTTGTCTGCATTTTTCTGCCGGACCGATTCGCTTATTTATTATTCGTTGAATAACTTTTATACATCACAAGCACCGCATGTATGGTGATTTTTGTATTTATTCCATTCTTTATTATTCTCATTGGAATATCCCGTTTGTGCGTATTACGCATGACCCGTTCTCGTTATTTATTATTCTCGTTGAATAACTCAATACATGCAAGTACCGCATGCATGGTGATTTCTTTTGTTATTCCATTCTTTATTATACTCAGTTGGTTAAAGTTTTGACTTCTATACTCCATGAAATTAGTGGAATATTCTTCATATTTGCGCTTCATCTAGTATCTTTTCATGAAAATATTCTTCTGAGCATTCTTGAATTTTACTTTCCAAAGAAGTGTCATGTTGACAATTTGGACGTTATTATTTCCTGGATAAAATAATTCTTGAACTTGTTTTATTGAATTCTTATATCATTGTCATCATCCTCATATTTATATTTTGTTGAAAGTCATCGTGGCTCAGAAGTGCATAGATGGACTTGGTATGATTATGACCAAAGATTATTCAAAGGTAATCATGACCGTAATGTTACAAATGATGTGGTAAAAGTCCTCATTGGCCCGTAGTGCATTGATGGGACGAGTTGTTGGCATGATCATGACCATTGATGAATACACAAATATCCTTGGCCCGTAGTGCATGGATAAATTATGGTTGTGATCTTAATGAATATCCTCGCCCGTAGTGCATGGATAAATTGTGGATGTGATACTAATGAATATCCTGGTCAGTAGTAGTGCGGGGATGATGTGGATTATTTATTGTCGAGTCCCAAATGATAAAAGTGATGAAAACTTTTAAATCATAAAAGATAGTAGATTTTATTCTCTACTTGACTCTTTTAATGGATCAGATGTTCTGTGCAGTTAAACTTGATGTCTATTGTATTTTATCGGTTTAATGATCGTTGAGGACTAATGATAATTTATTCTCGCATTATCTTAGTCATAATATTTCTTCTTGGGCTAGTTGAGCTCACCCTTTCTTTTCACCGTTCTCTTGAGAAATGAGAACGAAGCGGGACTAGTCGGGGAGCGGAGTGATGATCCGAGATGGTGTCTTAGTAGTCCTCACTATTCTGTTAAATAGTGTGATAATAAATGTAATGAGGACTAAATTGAGTGTGGATATTGTCTAGATGACAATATTTGTATTAAAACTCACAGCATGTATTTTGTCGTATATTACACGACTGTTGTATAATTAAGTTGTATTTGAATTTTGTACCATGTATTTGGTGACTCAAGATGGGTGATGTATACCTATTTTAGGGGCGTCACAGTTGGTATCAAAGCTTAGGGATATGATCCTTGGCTGAGATGTGAGATAAGAATTAGGAGGGGAGAGACGGGGAATTCCTTCGCTAGTATGACCTACCTAAGTTTATTTGGTATTTAATTGGTCGGTCAGAGTATAGGGATAATATGTGATATGTTAATTAACCCTTGTTTTTGTGGAAGTGTTTAAAAATGGCATCCGAGAATGTTGAGAACATCAATGGAGCACAGGAGATCGTTGAGTCTCCGCAGATCAATAACCAAGACAATGTGCAACAAGAAGGCAACAATCCTCATGCAAACAACAACACTGACCAAATGATGAACGATGGAATGTTCAAAGGCTTTCTGCAATTCATGCAACATCAGGCGAGAGCGGCTCCTGTCCAAAATGCAGATGGAAACACTGGCAACTCTCGGAAGGTCACCGCCAAACAGTTCAAGGAGCTAGGACCACCGAAGTTTTTTGGAGAGCCAAAACCACTTAAGGCGGAGACGTGGATAAAGTAGATCAACAAGATATTTGATGTCTTGGGTTGCTCCGAGGAGCAAAAGGTTCCTTTGCCACTTTCGTGGTATGCGCGTGAGGCGGACATCGTGGGAATCAGTAAAGCGACTCAACCCGCCGTGACCGAAGATGTCTTGGGAGAAGTTCCAAGAAGCATTCAACGACAAGTACTTTCCCGAAAGTATTCGTCACATGAAAGAGGTAGAGTTCATTAAACTGGAGCAAAACAACATGACCGTGTCGCAGTACGAAGCCAAGTTTGCCGAGCTGCCCCGGTTTGCGTCCCATTTGGTTGATAATGAGGAGAGAATGACGCGAATATTTTTAAGAGGTTTGAAACTCGAGATACGTCAATATCTTGTCTCTCATAAACTGTGTTTGTATTCAGATGTTGTTAATAGGACTCAGTTATTGGAGCGCAATAATAAGTCAACCTTACCAAAGGAGAGCAGCCGACAAAATGATAATACCAGTGATAACAGTCATCGAAGCGGTGACAATAAACGTGGAGGGAATCAACATACCAGAAATGGTAACCACTTCGGTGGTAATTATGGCCAAAATAATAAGAATGAACATTTCAAGAAAAGAAGATTCAATAATGATGGAAAGACGTCAGCATCAACACCTGTCGTTAAGGAAGGAGAACGACCACCTATCATATGCTTCAAATGTGGAGGGGAGGGACACATCAGTCCAAACTGCGCGGTGCCCTCCAAAGCATTTTACAATTGTGGAAGAGAAGGATACTTGGCCCGATTTTGTCGTGCACCGAAGACAAGTCCAGCTGGGATGGAGGCATCAAAGGCCGTCCCAGACAAGAAAAAACCAGTAGTTCAAGGGAGAGCGTTTGTCGTGACTTCCCAGAAAGCAAGAAACCCGAACGAGGTCATCACGGGTAAGCTTATCATAAACTCTAGCGAAGTATATACCTTATTTGATACCGGTTCTACCCATTCTTTTATTTCTCCTACTTGCGCTCAACGTTTAAATTTGACTCTGGAGAAATTAGACTTTGACTTATCTGTTGAAACTCTATTGGGAGAAACCTTCATTACATCCAATGTTTATAAGTCTTGTTTGGTTCAAATCGGTACCCTCACATTACCTGTCGATCTTATTTCATTGAAAATACTTGCATTTGACGTAATTCTAGGAATTGATTGGTTAACTACTCATCATGCAAAAATTAATTATTTTTGTACGGTTGTTAGCTTTCATATTCCTAATCAACCTATTATGCGAATTCAAGAAACTAAACCATTAAAATCAATCACTGTCATCTCAAGCCATAAAGCTATTCGTTTATTGAAAAACGGATGTCAAGCTTTCTTAGATCATGTCACGGATCTAAACAAAAATACGCCGATTTTGAATGATATTTCTATTGTTAATGAATTTCGTGACGTATTCCCTGAAGAACTTCCTGGCCTACCCAGAGCGTGAAATTGAATTTTGTATCGACCTTGAACCCAGACAAAATCCATTTCAAAGCCCCATATCGAATGACACCTATTGAACTTCCAGGAGTTAAAGACCCAACTGCAGGAATTGTTAGACATTGGCTTTATTCGTCCTAGTACTTCTCCTTAGGGTGTTCCTATTCTATTCGTGAAGAAGAAAGATGGGAGTATGCGACTTTTTATTGATTATCAGGAGTTGAATCATGTCACCATCAAAAATAGGTACCCATTGCCACGTATTGATGACCTGTTTGACCAATTGCAAGGCACCAAATTCTTTTCAAAGATTGATCTTCGTTCTGGATAACACCAATTGAAGATTAGAACCGATGACATTCTAAAGACGGCTTTCAGAACTCGGTACGGGCATTATGAATTCCTAGTCATGTCTTTTGGATTAACTAATGCTTTTGCTGCCTTCATGGATATGATGAATCGAGTATTCAAGGAATATTTGGATAACTTTGTGGTCGTCTTTATTGATGACATCCTTATTTATTCCAAAAGCCGTGAAGATCATGAGCAAACTTTGAGGCTGATACTCCAAAAGCTTCGTGAATATAAGCTTTATGCCAAGTTGAAGAAATGAGAGTTCTGGCTTGAGGAAGTAGCATTTCTTGGGCATGTGGTATCAAGTCATGGAATATCTGTTAACTCGGCAAAGATTGAAGCCATTCAAAGCTGGGAACAACCTAAATCAGTGACCGAAGTACGTAGCTTTCTTGGCTTAGCTGGTTATTATCGGAGATTCGTAGAAGGGTTTTCTCGAATCGCTACTCCATTAAATCAGCTGACTCGGAAAGATACAAAATTTGGTTGGAACGAGGAATGTGAGAAGAGTTTTCAAGAACTCAAGAGAAGACTCATTTCAAAGACTGCTCGACAATACCATCTGGCTTGAGAGGATTTATCATCTCTGGTGATGCTTCTGTGCAAAGGGTTAGGATGTGTTCTCATGCAACACGGGAAATTCATAGCTTTATGCCTCTCGACAACTCAAAGAATATGAGAGAAATTATCCTACTCATGATCTAGAGTTGGCAGCTGTTGTCTTCGCACTTAAAATTTGGAGGCATTACTTGTATGGGGAGAAAGTGGAGATCTTTACGAATCATAAAAGCCTCAAATATTTCTTCACCCAAAAGGAACTCAAAATGCGATAGCGACGTTGGCTTGAACTGTTGAAAGATTATGATCATACCATCCAATACCATTCTGAAAAAGCAAACGTGGTAGCTGACGCATTGAGTAGAAGATCATATGCGGGAACGAGTGCGATATTGTCAACGCAAAGGCCCATTTTGTATGACTTGCAAAGGATGGAGATAGAGATAAAGACTCCAGGGACCCATGTGATGATGGCGAAAATACGAGTAGAACCGACTTTAATCGATAAAGTTAAAGCTGCTCAAGCTACAAACCTGGAGCTGATACGTATGAGGAAGAAAGTGCAAGAAGGTTCTATGCCGGAAGCAAGAATCGATGAAGAAGGAATACTTCGAGTCAACTCCAGACTTTGTGTTCCTAACAACCCTGATTTAAAGTATAAAATTATGATGGAGGCGCACAATACACCGTTTGCAATCCATCATGGGAGTACCAAAATGTATCGTGATCTTCGACATACATTTTGGTGGAGCAATATGAAGATAGAAATAGCGCTGTTTATCTTAAGGTGTCTAACTTGTCAATGAGTCAAAGCAGAACATCAAGTACCAAAAGGTCCATTGCAACCACTTGAAATTCCAGAATGGAAGTGGGAACACATTACCATGGATTTCGTTACTGGTCTTCCCAAGGTTTCTCAAGTCATAGATGCAATTTGGGTCATTGTTGATAGATTGACCAAGTCTGCTCATTTCTTACCTATACGAGAAACTTATACACTTGAACGTCTTGCTCGTATGTACATAAACAAAATTGTAAGACTGCATGGTATGCCAGTATCCATAATTTCTGATCGAGACCCAAGATTCACTTCACGATTTTGGGTTAATTTGCAAAAAGCTATGGGCACGGATTTACGATTTAGTTCGGCATATCATCCTCAGACGGACGGACAATCAGAGAGGACTATTCAAACTCTTGAAGATTTATTAAGACTCTGTGTCCTTGACTTCAAGGAAGTTGGGACAATTTCTTACCATTGGTGGAGTTTTCCTACAACAACAGCTTATCGCAAGTATCGACATGACTCCATTCGAGGCGTTGTATGGAAGAAAGTGTCGCTTCCAAAGATATCTTTGGGGTGAGGTGGGTGAAGCAACGTTGTTGGGACTGGAGTTGGTACGTATGACTACGGAAAAGATTCAAACGATCCGTAAACGTATAAAAACCTCACAAGACCGACAAAAGAGTTATGCTGATCTTCATCGAAAGGACGTGAAATTAGATATTGGAGATCATGTGTTGTTACGTGTTGCTCCATGGAAAGGAGTTACGAGATTTGAAAAAAGAGAAAATCTCAACCCTCGATTCATTGGCCCATTTTTAATCCTCGATTGAGTAGGGACTGTAGCCTATAGACTTGTTTTACCGCCAAGTATGTCTCGTGTTCATAACGTTTTTCATATATCCATGTTACGTAAATATTTGAAAGACCCGAACCACATTATTGAGTTAGAACCAGATGAAATAGCGGAAGATTTAACGTATGAAGAGGTTCCTGTTCAAATCTTGGATAAGAAGGAACATATTTTACGCTCCAAGGTTATACCTCAAGTTAAAGTTTTATGGAGGAACCACGATGTTGAGGAAATCACCTGGGAGTTAGAATCTGAAATAAAATCAAGGTATCCTTACCTCTTCGACATACCAGGTACGTACCCTAATTTCGAGGGCGAAATTTCATAAGGAGGGGGGATTGTAAGACCCCAACTTTTAAGAATAAAGATGAATTTTCTATAAATATCATTTTTGAATATTAGGGAATAAATTTGATATAATGTTATAGTTGTGGGTAGTATTTATAAATTTCGCAAAAGTATGCAAGTTGTTATATTATATTCGATTGGTGGGGAATATTCGTTTTAGCAGGAATATTCATACAATGGCACAATAATCATTGGTGGACCCTATTAATGGAATTATCATCGGATGAAGAAAAACGACAAAAATATTTTTATGAAAATAACGGCGGAAGTTTTCACCAATTAATACCGTTGAACTACCTCGGTAGTAAAAGTATAGTGTCTGGCGTGGTTGCATAGTAGCACACGGTATTGATTATTAATGCTTACGTGAGAAGTCACTCAGTTTTGTTTCAGTAATTGTTGCATAGTATCTCACATTATTTGATTCAATTATTGTCGATATTTTATATATTATTAAATATATAATTGAGATGACAGAGTTATTAATATTATTATTTGCAATATTAACGATGTCTGTAAGTTACGCTAAAGAGAGGTTTGGTCACCTAATTAGCGCCGCTTAATAGGAGAAATCCTTATTGGAAAGCCCTCTTTCCCGGAATGACACGGTCGATTAATATTATGAATTATAATAATGATGATAAATGTTGTTAAAAATATTGAAGGAATTTTATGAAGTATTTGTTGTAAACTTTTACTTATTATTTGGACCCCCATTTACCCATTTTTCAAAATAATCGATAGAGTATATATATATATATTATATATATATATATATATATATATATATATATATATATATATATATATATATGAAAAAGGACTTGTGGGGGGTAGAATTGGAAAAAATGTGTGTGTTCAGACGCGTTTACGCGTCGGACCGGTTAATCTTTATTATTATTCTTTGTTGAATATCACATGCATGCGTTTTCTATGGGACCGGTTCCGCTTCTTTATTATTCTATCGAATATCTCGTCTGCATGCGTTTTACATGGGACCGATTCCGTTATTTATTATTCTGTTGGAATAACCTGTCTATGCGAAGTACCGCATGCATGGTGATTTCTGTTGTTATTCCATTCTTTATTATTCTGTTGGAATATCTTGTCGGTGCGTATTACTCCTGACCTGGTTCCGTTATTTATTATTCTGTTGGAATAAACTGTCTATGCGAAGTACCGTATGCATGGTGATTTCTTTTATTATTCCATTCTTTATTATACTCAGTTGGTTAAAGTTTTGACTTCTATACTCCATGAAATTAGTGAAATATTCTTGATATTTGCGCTTCATCCAGTATCTTTTCATGGAAATATTTTTCTGAACATTCTTGAATTTTACTTTACAACTCATGTTGACAATTTGGACGTTATTAGTTCCTGGATAAAATAATTCTTAAACTTGTTTTATTGAATTCTTATATCATTTTCATCATCCTCATATTTATATTTTGTTGAAAGTCAATCGTGGCTTTGTAGTGCATAGATGGACTTGGTATGATTATGATCGAGGATTATTGGTGTAATCACGACCGTAATGTTACAAATGATGTGGTAAAAGTCCTCATTGGCCCGTAGTGCATTGATGGACAGTTGTTGGCATGATCATGACCATTGATGAATACACAAATATCTTTGGCCCGTAGTGTATGAATAAATTATGGTTGTGATACTAATGAATATCCTTGGCCGTAGTGCAGGGATGATGTTGATTATTTATTGTCGAGTCCCAACGATAAAAGTGATGAAAACTTTTAAATCATAAAAGATAGTAGATTTTATTCTCTACTTGACTCTTTTAATGGATTCATGTTCCTACTGCATTAAACTTGATGTCTATTGTATTTTATCGGTTTTAACATCGTTGAGGACTAATGATAATTTATTCTACATTATCTTAGTCATAATATTTCTTCTTGGGCTAGTTGAGCTCACCCTTTCTTTCACTTTTCTCTTCGTAAAATGAGAACGTAAGGGGTCGGGGACTAGTCGGGGAACGGAGTGATGATCCGAGATGGTGTCTTAGTAGTCCTCACTATTCTGTTAAATACTGTGATAATAAATGTAATGAGGACTAAATTGAGTGTGGATATTGTCTAGATGACAATATTTGTATTAAAACTCACAGCATGTATTTTGTCGTATATTACACGACTATTGTATAATTAAATTGTATTTAAATTTTGTACCATGTATTTGACGACTCAAAATAGGTGATGTATACCTATTTTAAAGGCGTCACAATTTTTCGTTTTATTCTTTCTATGAGTTTTTTTCGAGATTGAATGTAACTAGAACTATATAAGTTGAGTTTAATAAACTCCAAGTTTTAGTTTGTGTTGTCAATTATGAATAAGAAAAAAACATGGAGTTTTGAAAAATAAACTACTTCCTCTGTTCTCAAAGCACAATAAAATATAATTTACATATATTTTAAAATAAATAAAAAAATGTAAAAAAGTTATAAATTAATCCTTATTGATCCCACATACAAGATTACATAAAATGGTGAATATATATTTTTTTATATTAATGAACCCCATTAAATAATATATTTATCCTTCACTGTATGTATTTTATCTTAACTTTTTAAGGACTAAAAAATTATACCTTTAGTCGGTCTTTTAGAGATGGAGAAAGTATTAAATTTTTTGTCAAAAAACAACTCATTATGTGGAATGCATGGTCCAACAGATAGATTAACCACTATCATTTGAGGAGAGCAGATCCTCTGTTTTTAAATTCTCTATCCTTTTGTGTTCTTCCATTTAAATTTTAATAAAAAGTCTTTTATTTAACACTAATTAATTTTAAAATTAAATAAAAGGACATGTGTCAAAATTTTAGTGAGAGAACACAAATGAAACAAAAAATTTAAAGATAGAGGATCTGCTCTCCCACTAGAGTAGCTCTTAAGAGTTACAGTTTCAATTCCATGTGGAATTAGCGGACCAATAAGGGAAGTAATGAAAACTTATTGCCAATTTTCAGTACACTTTGGGTAGGAGTTTAAAAGCAAAGGGTTAATTTCAAAACCAATTTGAAAAGTGAGATAAAGAAGGTAAGGAGTAATTTTCTTTCAATTTCTCTTTTCCTTTTTTTTTTTTTAATATTTATATATCAAAACTTTCAAGAACGGTGTACAACAAAATTTCATTGAACAAACTGGTCGTACGTACTTGTGTGAATTTCTTAATTATATCGATTAATTTTTTTTCCTGTTGGTGGTTGTGTGATTGGCTACATGGGAATATCTATATACCTTTTACATTATTCAATTCCACATGCATGCAAAAAGTGACATATGTAATTATGTAAGCATACAAGAGTCTTGGGATATTTTGGTATACTGTTCAATATTTCCTTCCGTCTTTAAAAAGATAAATAAAGTATAAATTTCAGACGTACATATTAAAAAAATTAATAATAAAGAAAAGAGAGTAAATAAAAATTTTAAATTTATTTTTAGTGATTTTATAAAATTTATAAAATAATGAAAAATATTATTTTTTATAATAAAAGACACCACTAAATGACATAATTATCTTCACTTTATGTATTTTAGTTTTGCTAATCGTTTTAAGGACATAGATGGCTGGGAATTTTCAAAAATAAGGAAAACATGAAGAACTTAAATAAATAAAAAAGTATAATTAAAGAATTTATATGTGGGTCACTATCCATAAAATTAGTGAGAGAGAAAATAGAGACTCAATCCCATTCCATTATTCCATTGAACAGTACCCCTTTTGTTTTCTCGAATTCCAACCATTCCCTGCAGAACAACCCTCCATTATATCTCTGGACCTCCTTTTTCATTCCCCATTAGAAAAAAGATAAGGAAAAGGAAATCTCTTTTTCTCCTTCTCTCTCTACTTTTCTTTATTTTTGTGGAAAGGTCTCTGATCCTTCTGCATCCTTAAATGCACAACTTTTCCTTTCCATTACCTTTTCCTTCATAACTTCATCCCCCAACCCAAAAGACTCTGTTTACTTCTTCTTTTCCTTCTTTTATAATCAAACCCTAGCTAGCTTTGCTATATCCTACTTCCTACCAAAAGCCTACTACTTCTTTACATACATATAGTAGTAATATATATATATATAAAACCATGCAAATCATAAGGCACTCATGATATAATCACAAATTTAATTACACTAGGAGCCCCTCATCTTCACAACTTTCAAGAATTTCCTCATTTGTCAAGAAACTTCTTAATATAATGACAAGTACTACATCTTCAACTACGCCTGATCTTTCATTACAAATTAGTCAACCCACCGCTTTAGATTGCAAGACGAAAGAACTGGGCACTCATCGCGGAGGGGTGGTGATGATGATAAAATCACCCTACAGTGAGCGGAGCTCAACTACAACAGATTCCGGTAGCAGCGGAGGAAGTGATTTAAGCCATGAATATGGATTCAGCTTGCCACCGGAGATGAGGGCTTTTAGTCATGGGCCTAATTTGAGTTTAGGGTTAGAAATGATGGCAGCTAATTTAAATCCTCCACGGCCTCTACAACTAGGGAATATTCATCATTATCAACCTCAAATTTATGGCCGTGATTTCAAAAGAAGTTCAAGAATGATGAATGGGGGGGTTAAACGGAGCGTTAGGGCTCCTAGAATGAGATGGACTTCAACTCTTCACTCCCATTTTGTTCATGCAGTTCAGCTCCTTGGTGGCCATGAAAGTATGTTAATCAAAACCCCAAGTATATTAATTCCTAGATTAGACATTTTACATTTCATACTTATCTTGATTTTTGACCATATTAAGAGAATTTAAATCTTGATAATTAATGGCATAAAAACTTTTTCCTAGTAATTCCGGCATGCATACAAACTTGCTAGAATACTCTACTCATTGTCAATTAATTTTTGAATCAGAAGTTTTAAAAGATTCATAATTATTTTTTGTTACTAGAAAGAATCCCAAAAAAAAAGACATTCCTGTTTTTATCTCTGTCTATTTTCTTCGTTCTATAGTTAATTTATAATGAATAAATGGGTTGTATATGTCACAGGAGCAACACCAAAATCTGTGCTTGAGTTGATGAATGTGAAGGATCTAACTCTAGCTCATGTGAAGAGTCATCTACAGGTGGGGTTTACAATTTTCAATCACTACAATGTTGACAATAAGAAGAGAAATTGATGTGTGTTCTGATTTTCATGGTTGCTTAATTTCGTACATTTTTGTGTGTGTCCTATATATATGTATTACATTGCTATGATTATCTTCTAGTGGGGGTGGAGTACAATGGGTAAGAGGACTAAAAGGCATCTAGAGGGGGGTAATCTTAGCAATGAGGACTTTTTCTAATCCTTTTTTTCTGTTGGTGTTCATGCAGATGTATAGAACAGTGAAGACCACTGACAAAGGACCAGGTATAATTTGGATTTTTCTCTCTCCAATAAGGACCCCATTTCCCTTCCACTTCTCTATTATTCTCTTTGTTTTTAAGCTTGATCATGATCCTTTGCTTGAAAATCTTGCTTCTGTCCTGCAATAAATGTCATAATTGGTGTTTTTTTTATTTTTTTTTATTCTGCACTACTTAAAATGATTCAAAAGTAATTCTAATTTTGTTCTAATATAACTTTATATCATCATATAGGCTTAATCCTGAATCGCAAAAAATAAAAGTCAGTTATGTGACATTCTTTACAATATTACATATTTCACTTTTTCTGTTGTTCTCTTTGTTTTAAGCTTGTTCAATATTCTTTGCTAGCAAATCTTCATTCTCTGCTCTGCAATGAATGTGACAAATGGATTTTTATTTTTGCAGTTTCTAATAATTTTATATCATAAGAGAACTAATTTAGAATTAAAATCAATTATGACATTCATTGAAGGACACATTATATAAATAAGCGGAATGTGGTGTTCCGTGTTTGATTGCATCTTCATGTATCTTAACAACTCATCTCTTAATATTGCATCTTAACAATTTACGTCTTTGTATTAAGAGATCTTCTAAATAATTAAGATATAAATATAAGTCTAAACTATTTAGAGAATTTTTTAATATAAATATGTGAGATGTTAAAATATATTAAAAAATAAATTATTAAGATGATTTAAGATACGAACAACATCTAATATTTTTAATTATATGTTAGTGGTAGTGGTTTAGATATGACCGACTGACTTAATATTGTCCTTTCTGTAAAATTATTTAGTTTTTTTCCTGGGGTGTCTGATAAAGTAAGAGCAATGGTTCTCCATGATTAAAAATGCTGCAGGGCAAGGGCAGACAGATATTGGATTGAACCAAAGGACAGGGCTAGTAGAAGAAGTTGATGAGGCCTGTGACAATCTGCCTTCTTATTCAATCAACCCATTATTAACACCAATACCAACTCCAACTATAATACAGAAATCCCAGAGGTACTATTTATTTCCATTCTTCTAATGCATCATTACTATTTGAAAATAATAAAAAAAATTACTGCTTACATGAAGGCATCGAATCAATGCAAATTTCAAACACCTTACTCAACTTGCTCTGGCCAGCAAGTTGTCTTTTTTGTTAATGGTGTATATAATGTGAGCTTAATTAATTTAACTAGTGAGAAAGGATATATATATATATATATATATATATATATATAGTTGCAATTAAGTACATTGATTTGAGGAACAAATATATATGACCTAGGGTTTTGTTTTGTATGTGTAGAGTAGTGATGAACTAACAAGCGCCATTCTACCATTAGATTATGAATATACAGATCTCAAGGTAATCTAAAAAGTCAAGGAGTCGGCTCGGATCTTGATGTAGTTGTATATGTAGGGTTGGTATAATACTACTCCTACTAGCTAGAGTATAGTACTTAAATTATATTAGTGAGGGCATTCAATGTTTAAATTTTTTGGCTTGATTTAGTTGACCTCACTCGTGGACATGCATGGGACGGCTATGAATATATTCTCAATACAAGCATTATTGTAATCTTATTTCATTCTATATTGTAACTTGTTACAAGGGACAAAGCATATATATGAGTATATATCTACTATATATATATATATATATATATATATATATATATATATATATATAATGCATGGGTTCTATATTCTCTCTAATGCTGGCTCCATTAATTGCCATTATATTAGATAGAAAATTTTAGTAGCTTTATTTTCAAAGGGTATCCTGACCTCTAATAACACTATATTAGATCAAAAATAACTTGAGTGGTGCTTTATATATATGATCACAAATTCATGTCGACATTAAATATAAACTTATGTGGATACATGAAATAAGAGTGTAAAAAAAGGGCATACATAATACTGTTCTATTTTATATTCCCATGTTAGTTTGTAATCTACATTCCACATAAAATTAATTAGCAACATATAAATCATTTTCCAAATATCTTTTAACTCCTTTAAATATAACGTAACTATTGAAATTGATTTTTCTTTATATAGTTCAAGTCATATCTAGTACTACAAGTTTTGTGATTATTTTTTTTCCAAAATCATGAGCAGGGTTTCATGGTTATCATCCTTGGAGACAAGCCACTCAAGTGAAGAAAATGCATTAAGTTATTCTCATATCCGAATTTTTTTTGATCCTAAGGTATGATCGATCAAGTCAAATGAGTTTAATATTAATTAATTAAAAATTACCATGCGGTTTACGGCATGTTAAAGTAATTGAAAATTTAATTTAATATTAGATGTTGATTAAATTTGTAGGTGGAAGAACATGTCCATGTGTCCGAAAAGGAGAAGGAGAAGTTGGGAAGTTTACTTAATCTAGAGTTTACCCTAGGAAGACCGAGTTGGCAAACTGACTATGCTGGATCCTAAAATGACCTTACGGTTGGTTCTCATGCATGCAAGTGTTAAATTTTAGCTACGTACTAATTAATTAATCATCTCGTTCTGATCTGATCGGATCTGATCTAGCTAGTAGTATTATGTTATTCTCTGAAAATGGTGCATGCATTTGTCCCAATTTCTTTAATTTTGTCTCGAACGAAGAAATTATCCGAGGAAATTAATAATATCTAGGCAATATGTTTGATGCCTTCGGATCGGATTATATATTTATAATTTGTTTGGAGGAGCCTTTGTGTGAATAATTAATTAATTATGACTTGTCGAATTCATGCGTCTAATGAATTTCCTATCCTCCACAATAATTAATCATGCATGAAACGGTTTCAGTTTATATATGATATGATTCTAAGTGAAGGATGGTAGGTCATTTTGCAGGCTTAAATCCATTAAAATATTCAGTTTTCAGGTGATAGGTCTATATATTGAGCAATACCATCTCAAGACGAGATCTGCAGGCCTTCTTGATACACTGTGTGACACTAATATATATATATATATATATAAACAAAAAAACATAAGCTTGAATTGATCTCTGATCATTTAATCCATTACTTTTCGAAAATAATAAAGTTATCTATCGAGCTATATATTTGAACTCGGCTTGAATTTATTCCATTAAGGCTCTCCTACTTGTATCATAAATATGTAATTAAAGCTTGAATTTCAAGTTAGGTTTGTTTCTGAATTTCAAATATATATGATACATATGAAATTAAGCTTTCTATCATTTATATTAGAAAAAGGATATTCTGGATTACAGCCAAGAAAAAGAGGAAGGGAAACAGGCCAACTTCAGAGGGACTAGGATACTCTCCATTTTAAATGAAATGGAGAGTTTTCACTATGTGTATATTTTTTATTATCACTTTGTGAGCCCAAATATAAAATTAGGGCTTACGTGTGATTTAAAGAATTAAATGAATCGGGAGAAGTCTCCACGTGTCCCGAGGCAAAAGGCTCGTGGAGACGACTCATTTTGGGAATTGATTGAGGGATTGGATTGGTGGCTAGAAGGACAGGATGATTTAGGCATTACTTAAGTAATTAAGGGTATTTTTGGAATTTTCACTGAAATCACGTGCCAAACACAAGACCCAGACATGTACAAGGCATGTGACCATTTTTTAGGAAACTCTATAAATACCCCATTTCATTTCAATAGAAAGGACTTTTGATTCTCTCTGAACTAAAGACTTTGAAGAAGGCTCTTGAATCCTAAGAGTCCTGCCACGTGTTACTCGAGCAATTGTTTACCTGTTCTTCTCCCCTCTTCAACCACTCAATCAAGACCGTACTCTTTGTGGATTTCTCTCCTCCTCAGTCAACACGAAATCCTAACCCTAATAAGGTACGGTTTCCTTACCTACATTTATTTGGCGACTCTGCTGGGGACAGCCTTACCCAGCAGGGTATATTGAACACCCGCCACAATTCCCAAAGTACAATGGAGAGAAAGGGAATGCAAGAGAACATATAGCCAGGTTTGTAGAGTCGATGTCTCCGTGGTTGGGTTATGATGAAGTAATCAACCATAACCTCTTGCTCCGTGAGTTCAGTAAAACGTTGACAGATAGTGCATTCAGTTGGTACTATAATCTAGAGAAAGGGTCAGTCCAAGATTGGGACGATTTGAAGTTATAATTTTTAAGAAGTTTTTCTATATGCAGAAACAGGTGACTATCGTGGATTTAATGAGATTCAAACAAAAGCCAAATGAGGAGCTATCAGATTACGTAGACAGATTCAGGGCTCAGGCGCAAAAATGTGTGGAGCCGATTGAGGAGAAGAATCTAGTGAGCATATGCAACAATGGTGATCTAGATACCTTTAAGCCCCATTTGGTCACTAAAGCATGTGATTCTTTTGCAACATTATCAACATTTGCACAAGACTTAGGAGGAATTATGACTTTGCCCGCAAGCCATGCGACTGTTACGTGGAAGGGCAAAAGAACTGCTACTGTGGCTTTAGAAGATTCTCAGCAAAAGCCACAAGGGGGCAAGAGGGAAAAGAATGGAAAGAATGAAAGGAACCATGGAAAACCAGGAGAAAAGTTTTCCAGATTGCGAATCCCAGGGGCTATTACGTGCAGTGAGAAGGCATTCAGGGATTTGTACGAGCAGTGGGTAGAACATGGAGTTGTAAAACCTCCCAGGCCCAGATTTGTTGTAACAGAAGAGATAAAGAGGAGACCAGACTTCTGTGTATACCACCAGTACGCCGGACATTCCACTATAGATTGTTACAGTCTATGAAGGATTTACCATGAGAAATTGGCGGCAGGAGAAATCGAACGGGAAGGAGGAAACAACGTACTGGACAAGCCACTTTCTAACCAGAAGGGGAAAGAAACGTGCAACACTATTACTCATAGTGAATCACCAGAGGGAATAGAAGTGGAGATGATGGAGAACACAGAAAAGATGGAGGACGATTCTGATCCAGGTCTCCAGGTGACCGCATTGATGAACAGAGCTAAGTTCAGGAAATTTTTCGATCAGATCGGATTGACCAAGGAAGCAAGGATAGAAGCGACCAAGGCAATCATCAAAGTCAGCCAAAACAAGAGACTTCAGATGACAATCAGCAAAGGGTTTGTGAAGACGGTGGAGGAGGAAGAGAACAAAATCACTTTCTCTAAGGCTGATAGAGAGGTGAGATATCCACATAATAGACCACTATATGTGACGGCAATAATTAACAGCATAGAAGTGCAGAGAGCGTTCATCGATAATGGAGCATCTGTAAACATCATGCCTTACACCGTCAAACAGTTAGGTATGCCAGAGAAGAAGATAGTGAAGGAAAAGACAAACATCACGGGGTTCGCTAATCAAAGTACAAGAACCCTCAAATATATCAAGGTGGATATGCAAGTGGGGAAGATCCGAGGACCTGTGATGTTCTATGTAGCAGAGGTTGACGCAACATATCATGTGTTGCTAGGAAGAGCTTGGCAGAATGATTATGGGGTGGTACCGTCAGTTTTTCATCAGTGCATAAAGGCAATTTGGAAAGGCAAGAAGGTCAAGGTACCAGTGATTTGGGCCAGAGGAGGCACATATCACTGAAGCAGCTTTCTTCGATGATGTCGCCGAAGAAGGAGAAAACCATATTGCCAAGCCTGATTCTCTAAAGCTAGCAAGCTGGGAGGAGGTACAAGAGGACAAGTTTGTTCCTGTGAAAAAGGAAAAGAAGCAGACCTTAGAACAAGGTGAATGTTTCAAAAATAATAAACCTGTATTAGTGGATGTAGAGAAAGAAGAAAAAGACCCAAGGAAGCGGGCAGCAGACTCGGAGGATGCCCGAAATATAATCAATGCCAAACGGACAGCGCACTGAGAAGCTAACAAAGTAAATAAAAGAAAAGAAGAACAGAAGACAAAGTGGGAAAGAGTAATCAAACCCGATGTAAAGATAGTGTTTCGCCTGTGACGGTGCAAGGGGGAGGAGCTCAAAGGTATATCCAAACCTGAGGGCTCAGGAGGGCCCCCCCCACTCCAGTAGCAATAAAAAGGAAGAAATCGTGCAGTAGAAGGTGGAACCAGCTCCAGAATGTTTCAAGGACCGGCCAAAACCTTAACAAAATGAATTAGAAGAAGTTGATCTGGCAACAGGAGAAGGAATGCCAAAGCCGACTTACATTAACAAGGAGCTGAACGCCAACCAAAAGTAAGAGTTGGTGAAGCTACTACGAGAGTATGGGGATGTGTTTGCTTGGAACTATAATGAGATCTTGGGGATTGACAAGGAGTTGGTAGAGCATAATCGAACTTAAGCCACAGAGCTAAACCATTGAAGCAAGCCTACCGCACCTATGCACCGTAAGTTGAAACACAAATAAAAGAAGAGATAAAGAAGTTGTTAGATGTAGGATTCATCAAACCAATTCAACATCCAAAGATGGTTATCCAAAGATGGTACCAAAAAAAAAAATCTAATGGGCAATTTGCGAATGAATCGCGGATTTCAGAGACTTGAACAAGGCGTACCCAAAGGACATGTATCCGCTACCTAATATAGACACTTTGGTGGAAGCAACAGCAAATCATGAGATGATGTCATTCATGGATGGGTTCGTAGGCTACAATCAGATAAAAATGTCCGTAGAGGATGCGGAGATGATAGCCTTCCGTACCCCGTTTGGGAATTTCTACTATGTATTAATGCCATTCGGGTTGAAGAACGCGGGAACAACTTACCAAAGGGCAATGCACGCCATCTTTCACGACATGATTCATGACATTGTAGAAGACTATGTGGATGATATAGTGGTGAAATCTAAAAAGGAGACAACCCACGTAGAGGATTTAAGAAAGGTGTTTGAACGTTGTCGCAGGTATAAGTTAAAGATGAACCCAAAAAAGTGCGCCTTTGGGATGACAGCTGGAAAATTTTTGGGCTTCTTGGTGCACAACAGAGGTTTGGAGGTAGACCCAAACAAGGAAAAAGCTATTACAGATATGCTCCCACCAAAAACGCAGAAACAGTTGAAGAGCTTTCTAGGAAAAGTTTCTTACATGAGGAGATTCATGCTAGCATTAGCAGAAGTTACGGAACCTTTCGGAAAGTTGCTAAAGGGAAAGACAGAATGGGACTGGGGGCAGGACCAACAACAAGCCTTCATGAAAGTAAAAGAAATTTTGGCCTCGATGAAAACGATGGTAGTACCACAGAGAGGAATACCATTACAGCTGTATATCACATCTACCGCAAAGTCTGTAGGAGGATTGATCACACAAGAGGTAGATGGGGAAGAAAAGCCTGTTTACTACATCAGCCGAATAATCAGAAGAACAGAAACCAGGTACTCACAGTTGGAGAGACATTGTCTAACATTGGTGTTTGTCGCACAGAAAATGCGTCATTGTTTTTTGGCACACGAAGTGAAACTTGCAACGAGAACTGACCCAATCAGATACTTGCTAACTAGGCCAGCGTTGGTAGGAAGACCTGCAAGATGGATGATGATCCTTTCAGAATATGACATCAAGTGTGTAACAGCGAAGGTAATCAGATGTCAGGCATTAGCAGACCTGCTTGCTCAGTTTTCGCATGGAGAATATGAACCTCCTTCAGAGGATCTTCCAGGGGGAGAAGGTAGAAAAAATTGATGTGGTGGATGAAGATTCGGAGTGGTGGAACTTGGCTTTTGACGGGTCATCCGCAGAAGGAAAAGGAGGAGCAGGTGTGGTATTAACGACCAAGGAAGGAAAGGAAGTGGCTCTGTCATACAAACTGGATTTTCCTTGCACGAACAATGAAGCAGAATATGAGGCATTCATATTGGGATTATTAGCGGCTAGAGAATTGGGAGCCAAGTGCCTCAAAGTAAAAGGAGATTCAAATCTGATAGTTCAACAAATAAGAGGTCAATTCGCAGTAAAGGAACCTATCTTGGCACCATACCGAACTGTAACACAAAAAGTGATGGAAGCCTTCAAGAAGGTAGTGATTGAGTACGCGTCGAGAGAGTACAAAATGAATGACTGATGCATTAGCCACGAGTAGCATCTAGAGTGTATGTCAAAGGAGAAGACTTGGATGTGAAGGTAATCAAAAGAATCCTCCCAACCACGGTCTTTGGAATTATTCCCCAAAGATTTGATGAAGATTGGAGACATGCCATCTCTCATCAATTACAAACAAAGGAAGGGATATATCATCGGTGAGCTTCGTAAATATCGCATCATTAAAGGAGTATTGTACCGTAAAGAAGTCGATGGTGTTTTGACAAGATGCTTGGGGATTTGTGAAAACCCTTGAACTACAAGTCGGGCTTTGTATCTCACAATTTCATTTTTCTTATTTCTCTTTCGTACAAATAACCATTTGTTTCCAACCGGGATTACACCCAACGGTGTTTGGACTACTGGTCCAAATACTTCTCTTTTTAATAGAGATTGTAGCTCAGTTTGAATAACATCTTTCTATTTTGGCCAATCTTTTCTTTTCCGACATTCTTCCACGTTTTGTGGTTCAGGATCCGTGTCAGGAATCAAAGTAATATCTGATGCTATAGAGAAAACAAATATATCGTCAATCATAACTTTGCTTCGATCCCATATTTTCTCATCATATACATAATTTATTGAGATCTCTTGGTTTTCATCTCTTATCCCTTCACTGAGGTTTTGAACCTCTTTTGAGGATATTCCCACTCTTGGAATATGTGTTGCTTCTAGAGCGGTTTGTACCTCTTCTGGGGCTATTTTCACTCTTGGAATAAGTGCTACTTTTGGAGCGGGTATTCCTTCAGGGATTCCCTTATTTGCTTTTGATTTTTGTGGTACAGTGTCTTTTGCACCAACCGGTCTTCCACGCTTCTGGCATGGTTTAGATTCTTCTATTACCTTATTTGTCAATTCTCCAGGAATTGATTTTTCAATAGGTATTTCTATCCTTGCTGGAGTATTCATTGCAGGTGTATGTGACTTTATCATTTTTCTAGCATCATTAAATGCATCTGGCATTTGATTTGAAATATTTTGTAAATAAACAATTCTTTGAACTTCAATATCACATTGTCTTGTATGAGGATCAAGTGAATTTAAATCAGATGCATTCCATGATATTTCAGAGGGTTTTTTATTTAAAACTTTCTCTCCTCCTAATGGTGGAAATACAGATTCATCAAAAAGATAATCTACATAACGTGCAGTAAAAACATCTGCAGTTAAAGGTTCAAGATATTTGATAATAGAAGGAGAATCAAAACCAACATAAATACCTATTCTTCGTTGGGCTCCCATTTTAGTTCTTTGTGGAGGTGCAATTGGAACATATACCACACTTCCAAAAACTCGAAAGTATGATATGTTGGGTGTCTGTCCAAGAACTAACTTTAGAGGAGAAAATTTATGAAGAGTCGTTGGTCTTACTCGAATGATGGCTGCAGCATGAAGAACTGCATGACCCCAAACTGAGGTAGGTAAGTTGGCCCTTAACATTAATGGTCGTGCAATTAGTTGAAGTCTTTTTATTAAAGATTCAGCTAAACCATTTTGTGTATGAATATGAGGAACAAAATGCTCAATGGAGATTCCAATAGTCATACAAAAATCATTAAAAGTCATTAATGAAAATTCAAATTGCGTTATCAAGTTGAATTGACTTGATTGGATGATCGAGAACCGAGGCCAGTAACTTGATTATTTGAGCAAGAAGTTTTGAGAAGACAAAATTTTGAGAAGAGAGAAGACAAACATGAGACCATCTAATTGAAGCATCTATTAAAACCATGAAATATCGAAATGGGCCGAATAATGGGTGAATAGGTCCACAAATGTCTCCTTGAATTTCTCTAGGAATTTTGGGGCTTCTTTATAAACTTTTCTTTGGTGATGGTTTAACAATTAATTTTCCTCGAGAACACGCAAAGATAAGGAAATTCACTACTAGGAAAAACCTTTTTATTTTCGAGAGGATGACCAGTAGAATTTTCAATAATACGACGCATCATAGAAGTACCTGGATGACCGAGTCTTTCATGCTAAAGCATAAAGGATTTGGGATCTATGATTTTTGGAATCATAACATTATGAGACTCAATTGCTCTAATTTTCATAGTATATAATCCAGAAGAAATTGAATGAAGTTTTTCTAAGATATTCTTTTTTCCAGAAATAATAGAAGTAATGAGAAGATATTCATTATCATTCTCATTGGTTGTTTCAATGTGAAAACCATTTAGTCGAATATCTTTAAAACTAAGAAAATTTCTTCTTGATTTACTATATATAGAGCATTTTTGATAAAAACTTGTGTCTCATTTGGTAGTATGAAACTAGCTTTTCGAAATCCTTCGATTAAATTTGATGTGCCAGAGATAGTTCCTACATTTTCCTTAGCTTTGATTAGTTGTGAAAAATATTTCTCACTTTGAAGGATTGTATGAGTTGTTGCACTGTTTGCTAAACATATATCCTCCATATCCATTAAAGATGGTCTGACACATATAAAAACATAAATAAGAAAAGTTACATTTCATATATAATTTTATTCATGATAAACACATACCACGTATAGAATGAAAACTAATAATATTATACATGCATGATGTTTAATTAAAATAAGAAATTAAATGATATCCCAAAAGATACTTTCAGAAGGTTCAGTAATATCAACAATCTTTTCCTCATTGTTGGTCATTGGTGGATCATCAACAATATTCATTTGATGATTAACAAAGTTTATTTCTGCCTCCATTACTTTGTTCTTTTGAGACTTTTGGAATAAATTAGCCAGATGCCTCGGCGTACGACAGGTACGCGACCAATGCCATTTCATCCCACACCTAAAATAAACATCTGGTTTGTTCTTTATCGGTGTTGCATTTTTTTTATTTTTACCCGACTCAGACACTTGCTACTTCTGGTGGCCTGAATTGTCGCGGTTTTGAAATTTGTTGTTATGATGGTCTCGTTTATTCTTTCGTCCCCAAGGCTTCTTTTTATATGACCATCTATTGTCACGTTTATTTTGCTGGAATGACGTGATATTTATATCCGGCAATGGGGTAGCACCCGTTGGCCGTACTTGATGGTTTTTCAACAACAATTCATTATTCTTTTCTGCAACAAGGAGGATAGACAATAAGTCACTGAATTTTGTGAACTTACTCTGTCTATATTGGTGCGACAGAATCATGTTGGTGGGATGAAAAGTTGAGAGCGTTTTCTCTAACATTTGGGTTTCAGAAACTGGATCTCCGCACAAAGCCATAGTATAGGTTATTCTATAAACATTGGAACTATATTCCGTAATTGATTTGTAATCTTGTAGCCTTAAATTAAGCCACTCAAATTTGGCATTAGGGAGAACAACCAATTTTGGGGGTCAAATCTTTCCTTCAACAGTGTCCATAAAGACAAAGGATCTTTGTTCGTTAAATACTCGATCTTTAATCCTTCATCAATATGGTGATAAAGAAAAATTATGGCTTTTACATTTTGTCTTTGAAGTTCTTTGTATTTCCTGATTCAATGGTCTTTTCTAACACATTTGCACTAAGGTGCAATTCTGCATCAAGTGCCCAAGCCAAATAGTTGTCTCCAGAGATTTTCAAAATAGAAAAATCTATTTTTGCCAAATTTGTCACCTATTCTGGGTTAAAATACAATTTTATTATTTATTAAAATAATAAATAATTGCATGTATAAAATAGGAAAAATAAACTATACCACAACCTCAAGTGGTGATAAAATGTAAATATAAATATTCTTATATTTACGTTATTAGCATATTATTTTAGTAAAAAGAATATGCAAATATTAATGTATATACAAAAATACAAATGGATCTTCACCCTAAGCACGGAAGTTCAGATGTATATGCATTATTCCAATGTAATAATAAAGAATGGAATAACTAAAAAATTTCACCAGCAGGCATGCGATAGACCACATACGTATATGTTATTCCAATGTAATAATAAATAATGGAACTGTGTCATGAATCCACATGCATGTGATATATTCAATGAATATAAAGAATTGAATAATGTAAGAATTTCACCATGCATGCGGTATTTCGCGACATCTGAGTTATTCCCACAATTTAATAAGAAATGAATACAAAGAATTATTCACCAGGTATACGGTATTTCACATATACAGGTTATTTCCACAATTTAATAAGCGGTAAAAAGGTTCCCACCAAGTCTTGTAAGATCAACAAGGATAAATGGTACCATTGTAAATAACATAATTTTAAATTGGACAATAAAATATAAATATAACTTGACAGTTAATATAATAGGCGGCAAAGCCAGGCCAATTGTAAGAATAACATTATACTATTGGTGGAATAGCCAAACCGATAATATAATAATAAATTGCAAGAATTTAATTTTACCGTCTCAGTTGGTTAGAGCTTCGTGCTGATAAAGTGTTATTAAACTTTAGCAAAGTATATAAATATACTCTTATAATTTCTGCATAAATTTAGAGAGAATAAGTAAGAGAGAAAGAAAGAGAAACCTTCTGAGAAGTTCTATTCTTTTTCATTCAGTAGCATTGCCTTATATAGGCAAGCAGAAGAGGAGGTTCACGGGAGGAGAATAGGAGAAGGGGGAGAGTCACGGGGAAAAACAGAATAAAGGGGAGTCACGGGAGAGGGAATCATATCATAACATTATACTTTTAGTCTTCATCATTTTTATATTATCATTTCCTTCATCACCTGCTATCCAGAAACTTCAGCTATGCTCGTGAAATTAAAAGCACAAACAATGACATCAGGCCTTAACGAATATGGTGCAATAGGTTTGCGTAGCAATGACCGAGAAATTCAAGTTGCTATTACCTGAACTGGAAAATAAATCAATTTGATGGCGTAATTTTTCCTCTTTAGATTAAGCTTCTCTCCAATACAATACTACTAATATTGTATTCCTTCATCAGCCACGCAAAAGAAATTCAGCCTTTCTATTCTATATATACACAAATAGTGATAAACCACAAAGTATCCTATTAAAAGTGTTATTCTACAAGAATCAATCTCTCTCGAGAAATTATATTGTTTTAGAACTCTAATTATGGGTGTTTGAAGTTTGAACCAATTTTAAAAATAAAATAAAATAATAAGTAAATTAATATATATATATATATATATATATATATATATATATATATATATATATATATCTAATAGTGAGTAACGTAGTAGAGAGCAGGATCAATGAAAAAAAAATAAAATTGCGCTGCCACATTACTCTATCAAACGCCCTAATTTCAACATCATCTACTGTTTATACTTTATTTCTTGATACGATTTTATTGTGCCTTTTCTTATTCCTACTTGTTTTGTTGTGATCGCTGGTTTTAAAGCATTATTAGATTTTGTTGGTATTGAGCATTGATTTGTTAATGGGGATATATACTTATATATATGTCTTACTATCAGTGGCGAAGCTATGCTATAAATGTGGGGTCAATTGACCCCACTCAATTTTTGAAATAACTTTTAAATTTTTTTTTACCCTACTCAATTTTTTGACCCCACTCAATTTTTTTTTAATTAGAGATACCCAAGCAGCCAAGACTCAGTCCTAAATCTTATACATCAATATTTGTTCAGCACTTCAGCCACAAAATAGAGAAAAAAGGGGAAAAGCCAAATCGCAAAAGGCAAAAGTCAAACCGTGAATCATCAAAGCCTTTAGCGAGTGGTCGAAGTGGATACTGGTGACTAACGAGCCGCGAGTGTGGAGACTGGAGTGCGACTCTATTCTACTGTGACTCTTTTGCAGCCTTGTGCCCTTGCAGGTAACAGAAATTACTCTATCTTCAATTTCTCCAACCTCAGTTTTGTTTTCAGAAATTAATTGTGATTTCCCCTTTTGTTAGTATTATTAAATTGGATATTTGGATGCATTTATTTAACCCGAAAGTATAAAGTATTAAAAAAAATTGGCTCGGGGGCGCTGCCCCCCGAACCCACGCCAAATTTTTTATAACTTACTAATAATTTTGACCTCACTGCTATAGCTTCCTGGCTTCGCCACTGCTTACTATACTTTATCAACAAGACAACAAGTCCCTATCATACATTTTCATTTATGAATTTATGAATAACTTATATATATATATTATTAATTGTTACAACTAATCTCTTCATTGTCAAATTTTCAGATTTAATTTGATTGAGCAAGATTTAGAAAAAAATTTGATAAATAATTTTTAAGATATTTTGGGAGAATTCTCTTAAGGTTTCTTTCTCATAAGATTTTTTGTTTCTTTTCGAGGCTTGCAAGATCGAGCTCTGCGGATTATTCAGAAAATTTGAAGCAGGATTCAAAGACTCAAAATATTTTTGCACGATCGTCACTCCGAAGGCGTGACTCACGTACAGGGGGCAATTGTGAGCCCAAATATAAAATTAGGGCTTACGTGTGATCTAAAGAATTAAATGAACCGGGAGAAGTCTTCACGTGTCCCGAGGCAGAAGGCTCGTGGGGACGACTCATTTTGGGAATTGATTGATGGATTGAATTGGTGGCTAGAAGGACAGGATGATTTAGGCATTACTTAAGTAATTAAGGGTATTTTTGGAATTTCCACTGAAATCACATGCCAAGCACAAGACCCAGACATGTGCAAGGCACGTGACCATTTTTTAGGAAACTCTATAAATACCCCCTTTCATTTCAATAGAAAGGACCTTTGATTCTCTCTGAACTGAAGACTTTGAAGAAGGCTCTTGAATCCTAAAAGTCCTGCCACGTGTTACTCGAGCAATTGCTTACCTGTTCTTCTCCCCTCTTCAACCATTCAATCAAGACCATACTCTTTGTGGATTTTTCTCCTCCTCAATCAACACGAAACCCTAACCCTAGTAAGGTACGGTTTCCTTAACTACACACTTCTCTCTCATCATCATGATGTCATATTTCAACACATTTTAAATCTGAACCATGAAATAGAGATTCTCCAATTCATTTGAAATGAAGAGGATCCTTCACTTTAGAGACTCTAGATTCCAGACTAGTGACTGGTCCGTATGTGGGATATGTATAAATAAACTCTAATTAGTAAACATTCTTCTACAATACTCACTTCATTCTAAAATTAGAGATACAATTTAATTTTTTAAATTAAATCACGACATATGAAACTTTAAAATTGGTATGACTCATAAAGGTTTAGAATTGAATTGTGAATAGTTTTTTTTATGTATACTATACAATTAATTATAATAATTGTATTAACTAAAATTAAATAAATTTACATCAATTTAAAATTTAATATATTATCGTTTGACCTCAAAAATCAAATTACATCTCTAATTTTGGAACATATCTGACCCTTGCTTATGCGGTGATTTATATATAATAGGCTAATTATAACTGATGTTTAATTAACCTTAAGGAATGGTGGATAGAGATGATAATGTTGCAATATTTCAGATTTCTACTTCTACGATGAGGTAAGTTCCACTCCAATTAATCTTGTAATATTAATAAATTGAGACTTATTAATTTGGGTATAATGTCATGAGAGTTGCATGTTTAGTGCTTCATTTTAGATACTTTGATTTTGGACTGATATATATGTTGTCTCTAAAAGAATATTTTTTTGCCTCTTTTATGTTTTAATTAATTTATTATTTTTATTTTTTTCCACTTAATTAATTATATACTTTTGTTCTTAGCTATAGTTTGGGTACATGCTATATTGACGTTGAAAACACGTCCATGAAATTAAATTCATTAATAACTAGTGAAAGGATAATATAGAAATAAAAAAAATCCAACAATATGTATCAAAAAAGTTATTCAATTTGTTGCTTTTGCATGAAAATAATTTTGTTGTCTGAAATTTCCGCATGGGAAGTGCTGTATAAATGCTTTAATATCGTCAGTTTTGAACCACTACAGCTACGTATGCTTTCATTTGAAATTTGTTCAAATGCAGGGGTTACCCTGGGAAATGGGAAGGCGGACAGATGACAGATTTTAAGCACAAGTAGGTGACAAAATCGTCTAAACAGCACAACCCATGCTCTCTCTCTCTCTCTCTCTCTCTCTCTCTCTCTCTATATATATATATATATATATATATATATATATATATATATATATATATATATATATATATCCCAACAATCCATCCACAATGAATTCTTCATGGAAGCAACTCCTTTTTAACCTTAGTGTCAATTTTTTATTTTATTTTTTTGCTTCAAATTGCTACAACATTAAAGCTAAAAAGGATTGGCTTCCAAAGACAGTTCTTTGTGGATGGAACCCCTATATATATATATATAATATCATCACTTATCTAACACACCTTACATACCCTTTTTAGCGACGGATCGGACGACAATTCAGTCCGTTACTATAAGTTCGGTCTGTCGCTAAAAGTTAAGACGACAATTCTATATATAGCGACAGACCGAATCGTCGCCCGTTCCGTCGCTAAAGGGGTACTATGCAAGGTATGTTAGATATGAGATGAAACTTAAGATCCGGAATCATATATATATATATATATATATATATATATATATATATATATATATATATATGGGTTTTATATGACAAAGAACCGGTTCTTTGTGAAAGCAACCCTTTTTGATCTCATTGAAATCAATCCATGACAACTGTTTGCTAGGAAAATTATTCCAACAACCATCATCTTTAACAAATTTAATAGTTGAGATTGAAAAAAATAAAGACACTGCCGCTATAAGTTGTATTTACTAATTTCTTGTTCAACGGTCAAATAATAAAATATTATTATTTATTAATTATTATAATAATCAAAGACCATGCATGCAACTACAACATGTAGTGACTGACCATAGTGATCTTGTCCCAATTTTTTTGTCATTCCTTCCAATTTATATTAGTAACTATTATTAATATTTCTAACTAATATTAATATTAACTAACTAATATTAATATCAATACTAATATTAATATTAATAATATTATTAATAGTATAACTAACTAATAATATTACTAACTAAAATTAATATATATATATATATATATATATATCCAAAACTATACTCCCCAAGTAAAGAAAACACCTAGGCATAAAGAATCTGGTTCCTTGCAAAATATTAACAATAACAACATAACCCTACATGATCATAATACAACTTCATTTTACAAAAGGAGTTTTATTTGTTAAATTTTTAAATAAAATGAGTTCTCTTTTTTAGTGATAATAGTATAAAATGACATAATTTTCTATGTTTGTCATTATAATTTCTAATGATATGATCCACACTATTAAACTAATAACATATTATTTTTATCTTATATATACGGGTATACATGAAACAAAAATATATCCCATAAATTTTGCAAATTATTTATGGAATGGATCAAGTATTTTTTTTGCGCCGAGTAATGCTACAGACACAAATTATTTTATAAATATTTTACAAAAATTGTTTCAATGTAGTCTTCGGCCCCCACACAATATGTTGATGTGGAATATGACACATCAGCAGTTTGTAAAATGTTTGTAGAATAGTTTGTGTCTTCAGCATAATTCTTTTGCGCCGGTGTGTTTTCGTTGGATTAAGAGTATTATTACTAGAAGAAATGTTTAAATAAATAAGCAAGTCAAGCCCCTGTTAGGATTAATTAGCCTCTGGTGTGCTTCATGCTCACTCAAAGGGTAGTTGAAATGAAATTATAAATTGGCTCTAGTACTGGACATGAAAATCAAACAATTCAATTCAATATATCAAAATCATGGATTCTTCTCTCAACATTCCAACAGTCTGTGTCTTTATTTCTTTCATCTTTCTCTACTATATATTCATTCGAAAAACAAAAACCACAAAAACTAGCAAAAGTACCAAAGAAGCTCCTGAACCAGCCGGATCATGGCCAATAATAGGCCACCTCCACTTACTCGGCGGCCATGATCAGCTTCTCTACCGAACCCTCGGAGCCATGGCTGAAAAATACGGTCCAGCATTTAATATCCGGCTCGGCAGCCGCCGTGCATTTGTAGTAAGCAGTTGGGAAGTAGCGAAAGAATGCTTTACAATCAATGACAAGGCCCTTGCCACCCGACCCACCACAGTAGCCGCAAAGCACATGGGCTACAACTATGCCGTATTCGGGTTCGCCCCCTACAGCCCCTTTTGGCGTGAGATGCGAAAGATTGCAACACTTGAACTCCTCTCAAATCGTCGTCTTGAAATGCTAAAACATGTCCGAGCATCAGAAGTTGACATTGGGATTAAGGAACTATACAGCTCGTGGGCGAAAAATGCACAAAATGGTACTAAGCCTTTGCTTGTTGAGCTTAAAGGGTGGTTTGAGGAATTGACACTAAATGTGGTTGTTAGAATGGTGGCTGGAAAGCGTTATTTTGGTGGCGGAGCGAATGCATGTGATGATGGCGAGGCGAGGCGGTGCCAAACAGCAATTACGGAGTTTTTTCGTTTGATTGGTATTTTTGTTGTTTCGGATGCGCTTCCTTTTGTGGTGGTTGGATTTGCAGGGCATGAAAAGGCTATGAAGAGGACGGCTAAGGAGTTGGATTTGGTGCTTGGGGGTTGGCTTGAGGAGCATAGGCAGAGGAGATTAGCTGGAGAGGTGAAGGGAGAGAGTGAGCAAGATTTTATAGATGTGATGTTGTCTCTTCAGGAGGAAGGGCAGCTTTCGAATTTTCAGCATGATTCTGATACTAGCATCAAGTCTACTTGCCTGGTAAAATTTATGTGCATGGTACTAGTTAAGGAATTTATTTATTAATTATACATTTTTTTTTGCTAATTTCCACACACTCCCCACTAACCACACTCACACATCCAAGCATGCTAATTTCCACACACACACACCACTAACCACACTCACACACCCAAGAATCGAATCCTTGACCTCATAAAAATTATAAAATAAGAGTTACTGTTGGGCCAAGAACCATACGACCATGTTAGCCAAGGACAAAACTATGGCCAAAGGAAAAATCTCTAAAAAAAAAATGAAGTATGCAACTTTTTTCTATATAAAAGCAACTAATTTTTATATTTCAGAAAAAAAAAATTGACCAATAAGAATAATAGTACAACTTTTTATTGTACGTATGAGAAAAATTGCACTAGGGTATTTGTCTGCGATTTTGTCCAGTGCTCCTACTTTTATTGTTTGGCCAATTGCACTTGGGAAAGTCCACCAGTATGTTGAAGTTGAATGCATGATAAATAATGTGTCCTCTAGAGTCTATTTTTAGTCACATGTGGACTTAATAATTATAACCAATCAATCAAATTCGGTGCATTATTAATATAACCTTTAAATATCTAAAATTCTATTGGTGTATATTACTTTGGTCTTTACCCAATTAACTTCCGTTTTTCGTTTAATAATTTAGATAGTAAAATTCTCTTTATTTAATTTTATGCAGGCACTTATACTAGGAGGCAGTGATACCACAGCAGGCACATTGACCTGGGTATTTTCCTTACTCTTGAACAATCGCAACATATTAAAAAAAGTCCAAGAAGAATTAGACCTCCACGTTGGTTTGGAGAGGCAAGTTGACGATTCAGACATAAAAAACCTCGTATATCTTCAAGCAGTTATCAAGGAAACGTTGCGCCTATACCCTGCCGGTCCCCTACTAGGACCCCGAGAGGCCATGGATGATTGCACCGTAGCCGGTTATAACGTTAAGTCCGGCACTCGTTTGATAGTTAACATTTGGAAGCTTCAGAGGGATCCGAAAGTTTGGACAAATCCGTCCGACTTTCAGCCCGAGAGGTTTCTCACAAGCCATGCACATGTTGATGTTAGAGGTCAACAATTTGAACTGATGCCCTTTGGCTCTGGCAGGCGCTCTTGTCCCGGAGTGTCATTTGCGTTACAAGTTTTGCACTTAACGTTTGCTCGCCTTGTTCATGCGTTTGATTTGGCAACACCGTTGGATGAGGCTGTTGACATGACGGAGAGTCCGGGATTAACTATTCCCAAAGCAACGCCATTGGAAGTTCTCCTTACTCCGCGACTTTCTGCCAAGCTTTATGGTTTTTGAAATGCGTCTTGTTAGAGATCGAGGCAGTTTAATAAAATAAAGGAGGATCCACACTATGTGAAGTTGGTCGAGTTTAATATAGGAACAAGTTGCACCGTATAGAACAAAATTATATTACAACAAAAGTATAATATAAAGTTAAGAAAAATATAACGTTGTGTTACACAAGTGCAACCTTTTCTTATATATATGAACTTGATTTATGGTCAAGACGTTCACCAAGCTAGGATCCTAAAAAGGGTTATGATGTTTTTTTATTTTTTGCTCTTTACAGTCGGGTTGCTAAGGGTTTCCTTATATGGAAGCTTTTAAGTGGATAAGTCAATTTGTTTTACATGGGAAGTACTTCTGAAATCCGAATGTGTCATATATGTCTACTTTTTACTCTTATATGATTATATATAAAACACACGAGTTTTTAATTTTATCTAACTTTAATTAGACTTTTTGAGTAAGGTGGTGGTCATAAAATAAGGAAAAATTATAACATCCTAATTTTTATGAATAAAGATTAAATTTTTTTTAAATATCATTTTAAATAATAAAGTATGAATTTGATATAATGTTATAGTTGTGGGTAATATTTACGAATTTTACAAAGTAAGCAAGTTGTTATAAAATATTCGTTTGGTCGAGGAATATTCGTTTTATCAGAAAATATTCGTACAATGACACAATTATTGGTGGACCCCACAACGAAATTATTGTCGGAGTTAGAAAACGACAGAAATAACTTTTTATAACAATAACGACAAAATTTACCGTTAACTGTTGAAATACCCGGTGATAAAAGTACAGTAATACACGTGGTTGCATAGTAGTACATGGTATTGTACAATATCTTTGATTATTGATGCTTACGTGAGAAGTCACTCAATTTTACTCAATTATTGCAAGAGTAATTGCTGCATAATATATATTTCATATTATTGATTCAATTATTGTCATAGTATTATCTGCACAATATTTTATATTATTAAACCAATAATTGAGACGACAAAGTTATTCATATTATTATTTGTATTATTGACAATATCTAGAAAGTTCTGTCGAGAAAAGGGGTTTGGTCACTTAATTACGCGCCAATAAGGAGAAGTTCTTATCGGAAAGTCCCCTCTTTCCTGAGAATGATCTGGTTGTTAATATTGCGAGTTATAATATTAATGATGAATAAATGTTATTAAAAATGTGTTTTGTGAAGCCAAGTGAGTTGTGATAAATAAAAGGGTTTGTCATGAAGTATTTGTTGTAAATTTGGTTTATTACATGGACCCCCACTTACTCAGTTTTCAAAATTGTCCGTAGAAAGTTATCTCAGTTTTTGTTTTATAGTAATAAAACAGAAAACTTTATATATAAAACAGAATATTTTTTATAAATAGAATATATTATATTTTATTATATTGCATAGTATTTTTACTATGCAACATAGTACTGTATAGTATTTGCATAGTATTTTTACTATGCAGCATAGTGCTGCATAGTAAAATCATGTGAATTCAGAAAATCGTCCGTGAACTTCCTACTGTGCGTCCGTGATTTCTCCTACTGTGCGTCCAAATAGTATCCTGTCATTCTCATATAATTAAGATGCTTAGTTTAGAAATGAAAATCACACCAGAATTAGAAAATTCTTCTTCTATAATATTGAGCGTATTTCTTTAAAATTTAAAGAAGCTTTGAGTGTAGAAAACAGTACAAATTTTCTTCAAGAATATCCCCGCCATACCAGTCAAAAATACTCTCCTTTTAAGGTAAGGGATATTATTTTTGTTCAATATTCGTATGAAATAATATTTTTTTTCATACTATGTAGTATGTAAGTAATATTATTTCGTTTCGTATTTCTAATTCTACACTCATGTTGATAAGTATTGCTTTTATACTCTTTGAAATTAGTAGAATATCCTTGAAATTTGCGTTTCATCTAGTATCGTTTCACAAGGATATTTTTCTGAATATTCTTGTTAAATTTTAATCTTTTCATGTCGGGGTACTATTCACGGGATAATATTCACGAAATACTATTCATGGGGTACTATTCAAGACAAAAATTGATTTCTTTTCTATCCAAATTATTTTTAATACATGAATATTATTTTTAATTTTATTCCACAAAGTAGTTATCATGTTGACAATTTAGATATTTTTAAACTCTGGATAAATTAAAAATCTTTAATATTTATCTTTGATTTCGTTTGATTGATGCTTATACCATTGTCATCATCCTCATGCTTATATTGTGATGAAAGTCATCTTTGGCCCGTAGTGCATAGATGGACTGTTGATCGGTATGACTATGACCAAGAATTATGTATCGGTATAATCATGGCCCGTAATGTTACAAATGATGTGATAAAAGTCCTCATTGGCCCGTAGTGCATTGATGGACAGTTGTTGGCATGATCATGACCACTGGTGGTAATAACGAATATTCTTGGCCTGTAGTGCATGGATAGTTCGTGGATGTGATACTAATGAATATCATTGGCCCGTAGTGCATGGATAATTCAGTGATGTGAATTATTTATTGAGCTGTGTTACAGCGATAAAATATTGATGATGAACTTTTAAATCATAGAAGATAGTAGATATCATGCTCTACTTGACCCTTCTAATGGATTGTTTGTTCCGCTGCAGTTAAACTTGTTGTCACTACTATAAAATAATAAATAGATAACGCGTAAAAAACGGTGTGGTTTCTGTCAGAAAAATGTCGTGGTTAAGGGTGTCATCTATTTGACACCCTTATACAACATTTTTAAAACGTTGTAGTTAGACACATTATATAACATTTTTTAAGAAAAAAACATTGTAGATTTATTTTTCATAAATTAGTAGATTCTTGAAAACGTTGTAGAAGGTATGATTCCACAACGTTTTCTGGCTTAAAATATTGTAGTTTAATATATCAGACAACGTTTAGGTACATTTACACAACGTTTTTAAAATGTTATAGATTGACTTGAAAAAAAAAGAAAAAAAAAAGTTGTGATTCACTTAATTCAACAAAGGCTTAAATTCCAAACCAGTGGTAATAATTAATCAAAACATAATATTGGCAACAAGGCATATATATGACAAAATAGAAAATTTGACCATAATTAGCTTCCATTATGGAATGAAGAGTTATTAAGCTTACACAGGCAAAAACATCAATTAGGTTGTTTGAGCTGTAAACAAAACTGCTAGAAAGGAGAAACCAAGTAACTTATTTGCATATGTTTTGAACATTATATGATCATTAAGATAAACAACTCATCAGCTTTTGAAATGAGAAGTCAAAGGGGAATAGCATTGACTATGGCTTCCAGTGTCTTTTTCTCCATTTCAGACTCATCAATCCATACAGAACTTTGTCGACGCATAATCTCATTCTTCTTCTCCTTTTTCTCTAGCATTGGTTTTTCTCTCTTCCTCCAGTATTCGAGTTTCTCTGTTCTTTCATTTAACTGCACCGACCCAAATTTTAAGAAAGTAAACAATAATTGTCCCAATCTAGTTGTCCAAATTCAAATAAATATTTCAACAAGGAAAACAGTACTAATCAATAAAAGATGAAACATGTAGTAATTACGCATGCATAATTGGATCTGCAAGGCATTAAATTCAAAAGTAGTAGTCAAAAATTTTCATGAGCTATGTGCCACAATTAGTTTATAGCCTGGGATACTTCGAGCTACGTACCATTACCAAGAAAAAAATTATGCCAGAATGTTGCCAAGTGAATATGGCACCATATAACACATTTTTCATAATCCATACTAGAGTCATGATGCACAAGCAGTTGAGAAGTATGCCAAGCTCTTGTAGGATCTTTGACACCAAGACCCTGATTACTTTAGGGGTTATATACTTTACGTTCAAAAGTACTTGTTATAAAGACTTTTTACGAGCATATGGTTTATCGAGGTTAAAATTGATATATGATATAATCGGCTACCAGATCTGTCTCCATAGATAGGAGGCGGGAAAAAAAATCATGTTGATCAGATTAATAATGTCTTCTACCCTATTTGAATATAAAAGGGTTTATTTTGCAGTCCGACTCTTGGAGATTGATTATACCACAAGGAAGAAAAGAATTTTGTCTGGACAAAGAAAAAGTTTAAAAGAAACAGCTCATAAAGTTGGCCATTTTGTAGTTTGTACAAGCTGTAAACCCGGTCAAATTTTCAGACCTAGTAGAGCAATACCTACAGATAGCCATATAAATCTGATAGTTAATGACAAATGATAAAGCTTATACCACTTGGAAGAAAGGCTTTTAACCAAAAGATGGATACATAAAAGTTTATATCCTTGTAGTGGTTGTCATGATGCGGTCAAACTATGCCGTTAGCACATTTCTGTGGAATAACTTCGCTCTTAAGAAAAATATCTCATGTCACGGGTGCTGTGGTCTTTTATGCTTGACTATTTAAAGATGCGGTATTTTTAATGAGTAATCAGTAGTTCCTTTTAGTTGTATGACTAAAATTCAGAGGTACCTAATCTTCACCTGGAATTCTCGCACTTTGAACGTCGGACTAAGAATAGCACATTTTAGAGCACAACCTTTAGCAACGCACTCACTAGCATTCAATGTACGCCTAGGCTCCTTACCAAAAAACTCGGTCAAAATTTGACCACATCATGACAAGGTTGATGGAAGAAGTACAAAACCTGCCAACTTTTCCTATACATTTGAGGCAAAAACTGAAGGTCCTCTGAGGCAAATGAGCAGCCAACGTATGAGCTTGATTATATTCCTGTGACTATGTTGGTTTCATGTCAAAGAAGTATTACCCAAAGATCATTAATTGTTTCATAGATCCAAATGAGATGCTCAGTTTTTTTGGAGCTCTAGTTCACTTATGTATTACTCAAGTTTTTACTCAGAGTTCATTGCATCTTTTAGAAGTTTTAACAATGAAGGAAAAGGGGGAGGGGGGGAAGGAAGAAAGAAAGAAAAGAAAGGAAAAAACATCACAAATAAACAAGCAAGTATTTTGTATTCCCATAAACTGTCCAGTACGAGATCAACAAATATGAGCACTGTAATGTACTTTCATCATATTAATGGAATATTCGGTCAATGGCCTTTTAAAAACAGAACTGTAATAACCGAAAACGAAACACACATTGAGAAATCAGAGAACACATGTGACTTGAGAATTTGTTTGATGTTCTTAAACTTCTCCCTGAGCTCTGTAATTTTTGGAATATCTCTATAGGCTTCAAAATGACTACATAACTGGTTCACAGCCTGAACACATCAAAAACAAGGAAAACAGTATAAGTGTTCATATGGTCATGCCAAAGTTAATGATCCACAATGATACATAAGGTAAGAAATGGAGAAAAACATTTACTGAAGGTATTTATGAAATGGATATCAAATGTTTGGCTTGGCACATAAATGTCAACTAGAGTGGAGAAGGTTCTCTATTGGTTGTCAGCTTTAAGCAAGCATTATGCATATAATGTTTGTCAAGTTACTAATCGAGTTACTTGTAGATATTTGCAGCTTCCATTCAAACATATATATTTATGTTTCATAAAGCTATAAATATGAGGTTCACTTACGAAGAAGTGATGTTGCACCTGCCCCCAAAGCCAGATATACAAATCTCAATGATACCTAAAAATGCAAACATTAACATCATTTTATCATATTGAACATACCACTGAAAAACATGAATATGACTCACTGACAATATACTAAATATGATATCTTTCACTTAAAAGGCTTGAGGTAACCTACATAAGTGGTAAGGACTATAATTTTGTCCAAAAGCATTAGACAACTGCCCAAAAAGGACAGTCATGAGGGGCAAGCTTAACCCATTACCGACATCACCAACGGTACCAATAATCATCAAGAAGGCATCTGTGGAATCTGCAAACGAGAAGAGCTTGTGAAATGGGACTTAATTGGTACTCTCCTTTTCCTTTGCCTTATCAGAGTTCTTTTGATTCCCATTCGTGCCAGAACTACTCCCCCCATCTTTTTCCAGGAGATGAACTCTTGATGTGGAGGCCTCACTCATTTCTTTACTTCCATCATTCATGCCATTATCCCCAGCCATGTTAGCATTGACATGATCCTAAGTTCTTAAATACCAGTTTCTATTTATGAAACCGAACTCAACCATTGATTCTAGACCTAGATTCCTAGTGTTTCCCCTTTAAATATAAGAAAATAAAATGGAGAAGGAAAATAATCTCTAAATTACGTGTGTAGGCTGTGTAACCCCCCAGTCTCCTCTTTTATAAAAGATCACTAAAAACATGACTCCTTAGTGCATCAGCCAAAGCCTTTAAATTAACATATTATATATAAAAAACCTTTTTTCTTTTTGGGAACCTATAAAAAATTCCTAATCGGTAATAAAGAACACTAGACTAAGCAGCTATCAAACCACATATATATTGCTTATCTACTTGCATATTTCAGGTACTTTTACTAGACAAGATTATAATGGACATTTTTTCTTACCCCCTGGGTTTAGAGCCACCGTAGCATTTTCTCGTTGAACTTGTTGCGAACCTGTGTCTAATGGACAATAACCTGTAAGAGTATTCTAATAAGGTATCGCAGTATAAATTCAGATCTAATGGATCGAATCAGATAGAAAATCCCATCATTTATCACCGAAGCAAATAAAAAAAATGCTATCCATTTTCACAATCAAAAAACACGAAATATACAACAATTACAAAAGAGCTGACTATACCCATAGTCGCGATCTTTCGATGGAAACGTTCGAGCACAGGAGTCGTAATAGCCCTAATAGAATAGAAACATTTTACAAACTTCGAGCACAGGAAACGTTCGAGCACAGGAGTCGCAGTAGCCCTAATAGCCCTCACACCTCGCTTTACAAACTTAAAGAAAGATAAAGAGGCCTTAATAGAATAGAAAGGAAAAAGACAATCTCAATAAACATAGAATTGACAAGATCGGGATGGATTGGGGCCTTCATGACGTCCGATAAAGGGAGGGAGTTGGTGGTGGCGCGGGGGGGGCGTCGGTGGCCATGTCGAATTCAAGGGTTTGAATCGAAACCAGGGGGTCTGATGGTAGTGGAGGTAGGGAGTGAGAGAGAAGAGTGGCTAGGGTTTTGGGCTACAAGAGAGTGTCTGGCGTTTTATTTTAATTTCAGATTCACTTCTGCCTCTTTTTTTTTTTCTGTGTTTTGTTACATAGATAACGTTTTTTTAAAAAAAAATTATCTATTTAAAATCAAAAATTATTCTTATAAATACATAATATTTTTTCATATGTATCTACAATGTTTTGTTAAAAAGCGTTGTAAAAAAAATATCACAACATTTTTTATAAAAACGTCCTTTTAAGTATTGTCTTTTTATGATTTTGTACTGGTGTATCTATTGTATTCTATCGGTTTTAACATCGTCAAGACTAACATAATTTATTCTCGCATTATCTTAGTCATAATATTCTTTTTTGAAATTTAGTTGAAATTTCACCCTTTGCTTTCATTGTTCTCTTCAAGAAATGAAAACATATTTGTGACTAGTCTGGGAATGGAGTGACTATCTCGAGATAGTGGTCAGTAGAGTCCTCACTATTCTATGAAATAGTGTAATAATAATAATTATAATGAGGCCTCCATTTGAGTTTGGATATTGTCTACGAGATAATATTCATGTTAAAACTCTCAACTTACGTTTGTCGTATTGTGTAAATTAAGTTTGTATTTGAATTCTGTACCATGTATTTGGTGACTCAGAATGGGTGATGTATACCTATTTTAGAAGCGTCACAGTTGGTATCAAAGTTTAGGGACATAATCCCTGGTGGTTGAGATTTGAGGTTAGAACTAGGAGGGGAGAGACGGGTAAATCTTTCGCTAGTATGACCTACCTAAGCTTATTTGTTATTTAATTGGTCGGTTATAATATAGGAATAATATGTGGCATGTCAATTAACCCTTATTTTATGACAGTGTTTGAAAATGACATCTGAAAATGTTGAGATAATCAATGGAGCACATGAGACCGTTGAGTCATCGTCGATCAATAACTAGGATAATGTACATCAGGAAGGCAATAATCTTCAGGTAAACAACAACACCGACCAAATGATGAATGATGGGATGTTTAGGAGCTTTTTGCAATTCATGCAACACCAAGCGAGAGAGACTCCTGTTCAAAATGCAGGTGGAAACACTAGCAACTCACAGATGGTCACCGATAAGCAATTCAAGGAGCTGGGACCACCGTAGTTTTTGGGAAAGCCAGAACCACTTAAGGCAGAGACGTGGATAAAGCAGATCACCAATATATTTGATGTCTTGGGATGCTCCGAGGAGGAAAATGTTTCTTTTTCCACCTTCATGCTGTGAGGAGAGACAGATTATTGATGGGAATCGGTAAAACGTACTCAACCTTACGCACTGAAGATGTCTTGGGAGAAGTTCCAAGAATTTTTCAACGACAAGTACTTTCCCGAAAATTTCGTCATATAAAGGAGGTAGAGTTCATCAAGCTGGAGCAAAACAATATGACCGTGTCGCAGTACGAGGCTAAATTTGCCGAGTTATCCCGGTTTGCATCTCATTTGGTAGATAATGAGAAGAGAATGATGTGAATGTTTCTGCGAGGTTTAAAACTCGAAATACGTCAATACCTCATTTCTCACAAACTTTGCTTGTATTCAGATGTTGTGAATAGGGCTCAGTTATTGGAGCGCGATAATGAGTCAACCCAACCAAGAGATAGCAGCCGACAAAGCGATAATATCAGTGGTAGCAGTCATCGAAGCGGTGACAACAAACGTGGAGGAATTTAACATGCCAGAAATGGTAACCACTTCGGTGGTAATTCTGGCCAAGATAATAGAAGTGGAAATTTCAAGAAGAGGAGATTCAATAATGATGGAAAGAAGTCAGCACCAACAACCGTTGTTAAGGAAGGAGAATGACCACCGGTCGTATGCTATAAATGCGGAGGAGAGGGGCACATCAGTCCAAACTGTAAGTAGCAGTCCAAAGCGTGTTATAATTGCAGAAGAAAAGGTCACCTAGCTTAATTTTGTTGTGCAGTGAAGTCAAGTCCAGCTGGGATGGAGACACCAAAGGCCGTCCCAGACAAGTCAAAGCCGGTAGTTCAAGGGAGAGTGTTTGTCGTGACCTCCCAAAAAGTGAGGAACCCGAATGAGGTTATCAAGGGTAAGCTAATCATAAACTCTTGCAAAGTCTATACCTTATTTGATACTAATTCTACCCTTTCCTTTATTTCTCCTACTTGCGCTCAACGTTTAAATTTAACTCCAGAGAAATTAGACTTTGACTTATCTGTTGAAACTCTGTTGGGAGAAACCTTCATTAGATCCACTATTTATAAATCTTGTTTAATTCAAATCAGCACCCTCACGTTACCTGTCGATCTTATCTCTTTGAAAATACTTGTATTTGATGTGATTTTAGGGATTAATTGGTTAACTACTCATCATGCTAAAATTGATTGTTTTCATAAGGTTGTTAGCTTTCATATTCCTAACCAACCCATTATGTGAATTTAAGCAACCAAACCACTAAAGTCAATCACTGTCATATCAAGCCATAAAGCTATTCGTTTATTGAAAAACGGATGTCAAGCTTTCTTAGCCATGTCACGGATTTTAACAAAAATATGTCAGATTTAAATGATATTTCTAGGGTTAATAAATTTCCTAACATATTCCCTAAAGAACTTCCTGGCCTACCCCAGAGCGTGAAATCAAATTTTGTATCGACTTTGAATCCGGTACAAAACCAATTTCCAAAGCCCCATATCGAATGACTCCTATTGAACTTCAGTAGTTAAAAACCCAATTGTAGGAACTATTAGACATCAGTTTTATTCATCCCAGTACGTCTCTTCGGGGTGCTCCTATTCTATTTTTAAAGAAGAAAGATGGAAATATGCGACTTTGTATTGATTATCGGGAGTTGAATCATGTTACCATAAAAAATAAGTACCTGTTTGACCAGTTGCAAGGAGTTAAATTCTTTTCAAAGATTGATCTTCGTTCTGGATATCATCAATTAAAGATTAAAATTGATGACATTCCAAAGACTGCTTTCAGAACTTAGTACGGGCATTATGAATTCCTAGTCATGTCTTTTGGATTAACTAATGCTACTGCTGCCTTCATGAATATGATGAACCGAGTATTCAAGGAATATTTGGATCATTTCGTGATTGTCTTTATTGATGACATCCTCATTTACTCCAAAAGCCGTGAAGATCATGAGCAACACTTGAGGCTGATACTCCAAAAGCTTCGTGAAAATAAGCTATACGCCAAGTTGAAGAAATGCGAGTTCTGGCTTGAGAAAGTAGCATTCCTTGGGCACGTGATATCAAATCACGGAATATATGTTGACCCAACGAAGATTGAAGCAATTCAAAGCTGGGAGTAACCTAAGTCAGTAACTGATGAGTGGGTTTTATACCTACGAATCGGTCTCTAATTCGAGCTTAAACTGTGTTAATTCGTTATTTTTGTGATTTGTTTTACTTGTTTTGTGTTATTTTATGTTTAGGTGTGGAGGCATAGCGTGTGCAGGCTTAAAAGGTGGTTTCATGGCGAAACTTGGCAAGAAAAGGAGCTAAAACTAGACTTCTGCAGATTGACCCCCCGTCGGGGCGGGCTTTATACATACAAAACCTCCGCCGGGGCGGGGGTACTGAGGAGAAAATAGAAGCAGCCCCCGCCGAGACGGGCACTTAAAGAAGGAAAAACCCCGCCGGGGAGTGGGTACGAGAAAAGGCCAAGACTCTTGTTTCAGTTAAAATGCTACAGAGGCATGAAAGAAAGAGGTTGGCATGGTTTGGAACTTTATTTGGCGTCAAGTTATGGTCAGAATACGTGTCCTAGGCTGGATATTAATAAGAAACAACAAGGGAGATTACATCTAACATTCAATTAGCAATTTGAAGCCCTAATTTTGAGAGAAAGCATTGGAAGAAGGATTGAAGATCTGAGTCACGAAAATTGCAGATTAAAGCTAAGGAGAAGAGTGGTTTTGTATTCATTCTACTTCTTTAATTCAATTTTTGTAATTGGGATGATGATTACTTTGATGATTTCAGTTTTTAATTCATTTGTGATGAACTAATTTACTTGTTAGGCTTATGATGGATCTTGATGGTTGAACGATGATTATGTAGCCTTGAATTTCAGTTTAATAATCTATCATTTAGTTTATCTATTGTGATTTGTGCTTTAATTTACAAATTGCTCGTGTTAGTTCCTAGTAGGCATAATATAGATCTAGAAGGGGGGCTGAATAGATTCTTTTTCCTTTCAAATACTTTTCACATTTATTTTATATTTCTAATGACTTAGTATATGACAATTATAAGAATCTTTTCAAGCACAACGGAATAAGTAAAATATCCCCTTCATTGAAATAACCATGATCATACATACATTGTTCGTAGAGTTAGTTCAGTTATAAGCAGTTAATACATACATAGCAATTATAGCAGTTAGGTACATAATGTAAATGACATAAAGTAAATGACACAAGGGATTTTAAGTGGTTCAGAGACTCAAGATCCTAATCCACTCTTCTGTTTTCAACTAGTAGAATTTCCACTAAGGAAGGGCAGCACCCTGAATCACTAAGATTCCTTCAAGGCCAGCAGCCTTGTAACTTCAGTTCACTAAGAACTCTTCAAGCCCAGCAGGCTTGGAACTTCATTTTCCCTCCGGACAAGGACCCCTCAGGCCCTGGCTTCTTCTTGTTGTTGTTGGTGCCTTGCTACTATGATGTCTTTAAGCTTGAACATCTTATGTACTTAGCAGCTTGGCGTAGTCCTCTTGGCATTCTGCTTAGAGTCTGGACTACATCTTCTTTGGTGCAGTTGATCTTTACTCTTTTCTGCTCATCTTCATCTGACGTCAGCTGTGCACCATCACCATCTGGATTTCCTTAGTCTTTGAGCTTTTTGTAGACTTCATTTGGCGCTTAGCAATCCCTGAACCCTTTTTGAATGTTTTGCAGACATGATTCTGTATCTGTTCTTTTTCAGCTTTTGGTTTATGGTGATTTGTAGAGTGGCTCTTTTGATCTTCTTTGTACTCTGCCACTTTTTTAAATGCTATCTTCTTGGCCTTCTCGACTCTCAGCTTAGCTTCCATCTTCAGTGGCATTCTCATCTTTGTTGAGTGAAGCTTTTATCTGTTCAAGTCCTTTTTCAAAGCAACTTCACTTCCACCTTTGTAGTCTCACTGTCACTGAGACTTGTTCTGTTTAGCTCTGGTGGAACTCGTAGAGTCAACAGTATAGCATTCCAACAACTCAACGATTCTGCAAGATCAGCAACTCTCGATCTTTGAAGCACTGACTGATATATACTTCTTCCTAATCTTCCCGTTGGAATATAGCCATTGAAAGTAGTTTGAATTGCCTCGCAGATCTCGAGTTATTTGATGTAGACTGCATATGTGACATGACATCCTCTTTATGACTTTTTGATAATGCAGTCTACTGTTTCACCTACCCCGTCAGAGATGTCACTTTGATGCCTCGGGCAGGTAATCTTCTTTATTTCTTATTTCTGACTTCTCGATTAGAGATTGTCCTTTTGCATCGATGCTCTCAACTAGCAATATTCAAATATCAGTCTTTAGATTGAACTGTTGCCAATGCTTCAATCTTCAGATGGCAGAACTCTACGATTCTAATGCCTATGTTCTTGGACTTGATCGTAGTGTCATTTTGAATGTTGCTCATCTACCGATTGAGACAACACTACGATCCTGAAGAGTGTTCATTGGATCTTCAATGTAGAACACTTCTTTCTTCATTTATGCAGTGCTTTAATACTTCTGTTTGCCTTGACTGATCTCAGGAACTGATAGCTTGACTCCTAGTTCTGGTCTCTTCTGAATAGCAAGACACCTCAGATTTGTGGCATGCCTAACTCACTTTCTCCTTGTGATCTCCCGTTCACTTATCATCATTGGACTAACCCAATGCTTAATCACTTTAGCCTTGTTCTTTAGAAGCTGACCAGTATCTTTGTGTACACTCCACCAGTTCCTTCTTTGTTTGGTAAACACTACGATCCTGGTTACTTCCAAGATCATTGTCTTCTATTCACTTGACCGCTACTGCATTTGCTGACTTTCCTTTGTCAGTTTCTTTGACTGAAGTCTTCTTCTGATCAACTTGTGGAAGACTTCATCTTGAATGGCTTCACAACTCAATCTGTATGTTGATTGGGTTGGTGCTTAGATCTTCTGTTAGCTTGCATGCCATTCGTTGAGTGCTCTCTGGTTTCCCTTAGGTGGAATGTATCTTTGAAGCTCAGACCAGAGGTTTCATTACTTTGGATATTCTGGGAGTGCTCATTTGTTGAGAATCGTGTTTGCTCTACGATTCAGCATTGGCGTTGTGAGCACATCTGTTGAACCCTTAGTTCTGCATTCTACGATTCTGCCTTGGGTTGTGCAGACACTACGACTCCGAGATCAGATCTTGACACTCTACGATTTCTGTCTTTATGCTCGTTGTCTTCATCTGATCTTGCACGACTATGATCTCTGCCTCTGAATTGAATAGTAGATTCTACGACTCAGAGTGTAGTCTACGATTCTTGACTTGGCTTTGGTAGATGCTCGGTCGACTCTTAGACAGGCTGTCTCTACGATTCTGAACATGACTTCCTCAGCAGACTACGGATCTGAAGAAGTTCTTCTCGACACACTACGATCCTTCCTCGTCTCTCCCAGCAGTCGACGAACTCCAGGATCTACTATCTTGAAGACTACGATTCTACCTTGATAGCTCTCGAGTCTTTCTTGACTCTCCTGGAAGACTACGATTTCTGGTGCAGTGCTCGACGATTAGACAAGCCTATCTATTACATTTTAAGATCAACCTAACAAGCTTGATCTTTCTATATTTATAGTCCTTGTATATCATTTCTTTGTAAGGACTTTACAAAGCTGTTTTGCTTATGTAGGATCAACCTAAAATATTTGATCAATTCATTATAAGTCCTTGTACATATGTTCCTATTATCTATCAAAGGACTTTATAGATTTTCTTAATGCAAGCATACTTGCATATTCATTCATTTTTATCATAATCAAATCATACATAAATAGGAATATCATTCACATGCTTATTCCTAACAGCTTGATCACCAATTCTATGTGGATTTGTATTGATTCGAGAGAGGAAATATGAATCTAGACTTAGTCACTATAGCATGTGTTTTTGAATTCTGTGTTTGAATGGAATATTGATGAATATTAGGGTAGAGATATGCCTAGCATCGCATGTAATCAGATAGAGAAGTTGAACTTAAACCTTTTTTTATTGTAATTCACATAGAGATATAGTGAATTAGTTGATTAAGATGTTTAGCTTAATTATATCTAATTTATGGATTTAAGTTAATATGGTTTTAATGCATCGAGAGATGGCTAGTTCTACTTGAGTGTTCTTGATTAATAAACTGGGATAGTGAATTGAACTGAAATAAGGTGTAATAATCGGAGTGAGACTTAAAGTGAAGTTGTAAGCCTAATTCTCTAATATTTGCTTGAAATTACAGTTTTTAAGTTTGTTGATTGCTTTGTATTTTTAATCTTTTTAATATTTTTAGTCTTTAATAGTTATAATTCTTGAATTGGATAGTTTAATAAAATTTGGATTAATATAAAGCTGGTAAATGCGAGGATTAATTTCATACTAAATCTCTATGGGAACTATACTCGACTTATCACTGTATTACTTGTTGACCATGTGCACTTGCGTGATTGTGCGTAATTAGAATTTACACCCAACAAGTTTTTGGTGCCGTTGCCGGGGAGTCTAGTATAGATTTTAATATTTTACTATATTAGTGTAATTAGTCCAGTTTTACTTACACATTTTTTTCTTTTGTTTTGTTTTTTCTTGTTTCAGGTTCTTGGAGTTAGTTTATGCAAACTCGGTCTAAGAAGCCAGAATTGCTTCCTTTTGAGGACGATATCGAGAAACTATTTCAAAGGCTAAATAAGTGGATTAAAGACACAAGGGAAAACTTTGAGAATTCTAAGAAAGAAGAAATAATGGCTGCAAAAGATCAAAAAACACTAAGGGACTTTGCTACTCCTAAGGTGACTGAGCTTCAGTCGAGTATCACCAGACCGGCAATTGCTGCAAATACTTTTGAGATTAAGCCTGGGACTATTTAAATGATTCAGAACTTGGTTCAGTTTGGGGGACTCGCTAATGATGATTCGAATGAACACTTGGTCAGCTTTTTGGAGATATGTGACACCTTCAAATACAATAGGTGTCGGATGATGCAGTCAAACTTCGCTTGCTCCCATTCACACTGAGGGACAAGGCGAAGAGTTGGTTACATTCGCTACCATCGGGATTAATAACTACTTGGGATGACCTTGCTCAGAAGTTCCTGACTAAATTCTTTCCACCAGCCAAAACTGCAAAGATGAGAAATGAGATCACCATGTTTGAGCAGAAGCATGGGGAGTCTTTATATGAGGCATGGGAATGGTATAAATAACTACTCAGAAAGTGTCCTCATCATGGCCTACCTAAATGGCTACAGATGAATACGTTCTACAACGGGTTAAGTGGGAATCTCAGGACTAGTATAGATGCAGCTTCGGGTGGAGCGTTTATGGCTAAGAGTTATGAGGAGGCGTATGAGTTGATTGAAACTATGGCAGCTAATAACTATTAGTGGCCTACATCGAGAATGACACAACCTAAGGTAGCTGGGGTATTAGAGGTAGATGGAGTAACAACGTTAGCGGCATAGATTTCAGCCTTATCGAATAAAATGGATGCTCTGACAAGTGCACTATTAGAGTTTATGGCCTAAAGGCCAATTATTTGATATATTGCTTAACGTTTTGATATTATATTTGATTGAATAAATGTATGATTTTATTATGGTTTTATTTACTGCGTTATATAAATGTTAACATAATAAAAATTCTTAGAATAGTGATACAAATTTTATAGTTTCAAGTATGTGACTTTGAGATTATATAATTACAATTAGTATCATTGTTCTTAAATGTCCCTAGTCGAGTATCATTGTTGATAGGACAACAATGATGCATTAAAACTAGTATGTGGATTGGCTGATGACCAAATCTCATTGGTCATAAATATATGAGATATTAAGTCAATGCATAGGTACATGTTAGAGAACGATGTACTGGACAGACCCACCATGAGAATTCTATGTGGAGCATTATGCGAAGTGTCATTAGCAATTCTCATAGTGACAATGATGTAATGGTCCTCCTCGATTGAAATCAAGATATTTTACACGGAATTTATGTACCTTGATATCATCAAATGTCACCTTTAATAGGGTGGACTATAAAGGTGATTATTGGGTACATCATGAATCGTGTAAGGAATATGAGTGATCTAGATGGAATTTAACCATCATATAAATTAGGGGTGATATCCATAGGCCTCTTGATTGAGTAGGACTATGAAATGTATGGCCATGCTCAAATAGTGATTTATTTCATATAGTCTACTCATTAATCAAGAAAAACTCAGACTAAATTATGAAGAGTATGACACATTCCATGACTTAAGTTTAATCTAGGATATTAAGGTTAAAAGGATTAAATTACATTGAATCATTGGTCATGAAAAGGTTGCATCGAATCATCGATCTTATTATTACTTGGGTAGCAGTGATGCATTACTAGATGCCGCTCACTGTTTATAATTTTATAATATGATTTTAAAATTATTGCCAATGTAATAATAACCTATAGGGTCATATACATAGAACGTAATTTAAAAAGGAAATTAATTTAAATTGTAAGGATTTAAATATATCAATATGATTGATAGTATTTTAAATCACGAATTTAAATTAAAAAAGATAATTTGTATATATGTATATTAATTAAGTAAGACTTAATTAGATATATATATATATATATATATATATATATATATATATGTATATATATATATATAAATTCGGATTTTAATAATATTAGGTTTTGATTAATTCCTCCTAACTGCTATATATATGATATATATCAGTTATTTTAGGGATTACGTCAAAATACAAAACCCTAGCTGTGAGACCCCGAATTTTATGAAATGAAAGTATTCAATTTTCTTATAATTATTATTCTATTTCGTAAATGGTTAAATTGATAAAAGGTTAAAGTTAAGGGTAATATTTGAAAATTTGTGCAAAGTATGCAAGTTGTTATAAAATATTCATTTGAAAATTACGCATGACCTGGTTCCATTCTTTATTATTCTGTTGGAATATCCTGTCTGTGTGGATTACGCATGACACTGGTTCCATTCTTTATTATTTTGTTGGGAATAACTCGTCTGCATGCGATTTCATCGCATGCATGGTGAATTCTACGTTATTCCATTCTTTATTATTTCGTTGGAATAACTTACCATGTGGATTACCGCATGCATGGTGAATGACCTTTCGTATTCATTCTTTAATAAATTGTGGAAATGATCTGTCTACGTGGATTACCGCATGGCGGATGAAAATCCATTTGCAGTTTCGTATATTCTATTATACTCGTATGAGATATCATTTCTTTGGAACTCGTCATGGAATATCATTTTCTTTGGTATTTTTCTTTCACGGGTTACTATTCACCCAGTTACTATTCACTCTAGTATTATTCACTCGGGCATTCGGGGCACTTTTTGTGTCGGAGTACTATTCACGAATTACTATTCACCTGATTACTATTTACTCTAGAATCATTCACTCGGGTATTTGAGGCACTTTTTGTGTCGGGATACTATTCACGAGGTACTATTCCCGAAGTACTATTCACGGGGTACTATTCACCCGAAAAATATATTTCTTTTCTGTCCAAATTATTTTTGGTACATGAATATTATTATTGAATTTTAATCCACAGAGCAGTATCATGTTGACAATTTGGACGTTATTGATTTCTAGATAAATTAAATTATAAATCTTTAAAATTTATCCTTGAACTTATTTTATTAAATTATTATGTCATTATCATCATCTTCATGCTTATATTGTGATGAAAGTCATCTTTGGCTTACGTGCATTGATGGACTTGGTATGATTATGACCAGGGATTATTCGGTATAATCATGACCGTAATGTGATGAATAATGCGGTGAAAGTCTTCAGTGGCTTGTAGTGCATTGATGGACAGTTTTTGATATGATTATGACCAGGGATTATTCCGTATAGTCATGACCATTGATGATTTAATGAATATCCTTGGCCCGTAGTGTGGGGAAGAATCAATGATATGGTTTATTTATTGTCGAGTCTCAACGATAAAGTTGATGAAAACTTTTAAATCATGTAAGATAGTAGATTTTATGCTCTACTGACTCTTCTAATAGATTGCTTATTTTCATTGTAGTTATTGATCTAAAACTTGTTGTCTATTGTATTCTATCAGTTGTTATACTGTTGAAGGCTAATGATAATTTATTCTGCATTATCTTAGTCATAATATTTCTTACTGGGCTAGTTGAGCTCACCCTTTTGCTTTCTTTTTCTCTTCAGGAAACGAGTATATAGATGGGATGAATCGGTGAATGGAGTGATGGTCCGAGATGGTGGCTATAGTAGTCCTCACTATTTTTATAAATAGTGTGATAATAATTGTAATGAGGACTCCATTGAGTGTTGATATTGTTTAGAAGACAATATTCATGTTTAAGCTCTTAGATTATGTTATGTCGTATTTTACAAGACTGTTGTATAATTAAGTTGTATTTGAATTTTGTACCATGTATTTGGCGACTCAAGATGGGTGATGTATACCTGTTTTGGGGGCGTCACAGTTGGTATCAAATCTTACGGATATGATCCCTGGCTGAGATGTGAGACTAGAACTAGGAGGGGAAAGACGGGTAATTCCTTCGCTAGTATGCCCTACCTAAGTTATTTGGTATTTAATTGGTCGATCAGAGTATAGGGACAATATGTGGCATGCTAATTAACCCTTATTTTGAAACTATATTATAGAATGATATCTGAAATACAAGAGATGAGAAATGGGAAAATCATGATAGAGAGAAAATAACCGGGAAGGTACAATTTGAAAAGAAAGCAAGGTATTCTCATCTCTTCGACATACCAGGTACGTACGTAAATTTTGAAGGCAAAATTTCATAAGGAGGGGAGATTGTGAGACCCCAAATTTTATGAATAAAGATTTAAATTTCTCAAAATATTTTTTTTAATATTATGGTATGGATTTGATATAATGTTATAGTTGTGGGTAATATTTACAAATTTTGCAAAGTATGCAAGTTGTTATAAAATATTCGTTTGGTCGGGAAATATTCTTTTTGTCGGGGAATATCCGTGCGACGACACAATCATTGGTGGACCCCACAACGGAAGTATTATCGTAGTTAAAAAATGACAGAATTATCTTTTTATAAAAATAATGGCGAAAGTGTTTCCGTTAAAACTGTTGAACTACTCGGTAGTAAAAGTATAGTAATAGGCGTGGTTGCATAGTAGCACACAGTATTGATTATTGATGCTTACGTAAGAAGTCACTCGGTTATACTCAATTATTGCTACGAGAATTGCCGTGATCATATCTCTATATTATTGATTCAATTATTGTCATAGTATTATCTGCATAATTTGTTATATTATTAAATCAATAATTGAGACGACAAAGTTATTCATATTATTATTTGCAATATTGACAATGTCTAGAAGTTCTGTCAAGAAGAGGTTTGGTCACCTAATTGCGAAACAATAAGGAGAAATCCTTATCGGAAAGCCCCCTCTTTCCTGGGAACGACCTGGTTGTTAAATATTGTGAGTTATAATATTAATGATGAATAAGTTCGTGTGGATTAAAGATGAAATTGATAATTCCATTGTGTGAGAATTATTAGTGTTAGTGGAAATCGACATTTATTTCGATAATAATTGATGTCTGGAGGTTATATTGACCAATCGGGTAATTAACCGGATAAATGAGCAATTAATTGCTATTAATTCACATGATACAACTATTTGTTCACATGTGTGTACTATTCATTCACATTCATTTACTATTAGGGGAGTTGGTGAAAGATTGATAATACTTACATGACTAAGTTAAAAATGGAGGTATAAATGGAGGTACTATACTGAAATTTGTATTTTCACATGTCTAGAACTATTGATTCACATGATTTACTATTAGGGGAGATGGTGCAAGTTTGATAATACTTGCAGGACTAAATTAAAAATGAAGAAAAAGAGGAAGGTATTATACTGTAATATTTTGAGCCCCAAAATGTGCAATTATTGAAACTATATTTTTCTATAAATAGAAGTTCATTCTTCCTTCATTTATCACCAATTCGCTATAGAGCAATTATTATAAAGAGAAATTATAGAGAGAAAGAAGAAGAGAAGTCTCGCTACCTAACTATTCCAAAGATCCAAATCTTCTTTTGAGGGTAAGGGTATTATTCTTTCGTATTCATGAAGAGAGTTATTTTCTTTCAATACTCAAACGGTTGTTATTCCATTCTTTATTATTACATTGGAATAACTTATCCGTATGGCCTATCGCACGCACGGTGAATTCGTTGTTATTCCATTCTTTATTATTACGTTAGAATATCCTATCTCGTAAGTGATTACGCATGACTCGGGTTCCATTCTTTATTATTCTATTGGAATATCCCCATGCGTGTGGATTACGTATGACTGGTCCCATTTTTATTATTCTTTGGGAATAATATGTCTGTATGGATCTATCGCATGCATGGTGAATTCTTCGTTATTCCATTCTTTATTATTACGTTGGAATAAACTTTTATCATGTGGATTACCACATGCATGGTGAATGACCTTTCGTATTCATTCTTTATTAAATTATGGAAATGATCTGTCTATGTGGATTACCGCATGGCGGGTGAAAATCTATTTGCAGTTTCGTATATTCTATTATACTAGTATGAGATATCATTTCTTTTATAGTCGTCATGGAATATCATTTTCTTTGGTATTTTTCTTTTACGAGTTCTTATTCATGGGTTACTATTCACCCTTTATTATATTCACTAGTAGTATTATTCACTCGGGTATATGGGGCACTTTTTGTGCCGGAGTACTATTCACGAGTTACTATTCATGGGTTACTATTCACTTTAGTATCATTCACTCGGGTATTTGAGGCACTTTTTGTGTCGGGGGTACTATTCACGGGGTACTATTTCCAAAGTACTATTTACGGGGTACTATTCACCCAAAAAATATATTTCTTTTCTGTCCAAATTATTTTTGGTACATGAATATTATTCTTGAATTTTACTCCACAAAGCAGTATCATGTTGACAATTTGGACGTTATTGATTTCTGGATAAATTAAATTATAAATCTTTAAAATTTATCCTTGAACTTGTTTTATTGAATTATTATGTCATTGCCATCATCCTCATGCTTATATTGTGATGAAAGTCATCTTTGGCTTACGTGCATAGATGGACTTGGTATGATTATGACCGAGGATTATTCGGTATAATCATGACCGTAATGTGACGTAATGATGTGGTGAAAGTCCTTCGTATTCTGTAGTGTATTGATGGACGCGTTTTGGTATGATTATGACGAGGATTATTCTTAGGTATAGTCATGACCATTGATGATTTAATGAATATCCTTGGCCCGTAGTGCAAGGAAGAATCGATGATATAGTTTATTTATTAAGCTGAGTCTCAACGATAAAGTTTATAAAAAACTTTTTAAATCATAGAAGATAGTAGATTTATGCTCTACTTGACTCTTCTAATGGATTGCTTATTTCCGCTGCAGTTGTTGATCTAAAACTTGTTGTCTATTGTATTCTATCAGTTGTTATACTTTTGAAGGCTAAGGATAATTTATTCTGCACTATCTTAGTCATAATATTTCTGTAAAACCCCAAATTTTACGAATAAAGATTTAATTTTCTCGAAATATTTTTTTGAATATTATGGTGTGGATTTGAGATAATGTTATAGTTGTGGGTAGTATTTATAAATTTTGCAAAGTTTGCAAGTTGTTGTATTATATTTGATTGGTCGGGGAATATTCGTTTTAATAGGGAATATTCGTACGACCCCACAATTATTGGTGGACCCCACAACAGAATTATTGTCGGAATGAGAAAACGACAGAAATATCTTTTTATGAAGTTTTACCGTTAAAACTGTTGAGCTACCCAGTAGTAAAAGTACAATAATATGCGTGGTTGCATAGTAGCACACGGTATTGATTATTAATGCTTACGTGAGAAGTCACTCAGTTTTGTTCAATTATTGCTACAATAATTGCTACATAGTATCTCACGTTATTTGATTCAATTATTGCCAATATTGTATATATTATTAAATCAATAATTGAGACGACAAAGTTAGTAATATTATTATTTGCAATATTAATGATGTCTAGAAGTTCTGTCAAGGAGAGGTTTGGTCACCTAATTGTGCGCTAATAAAGAGAAATCCTTATTGGAAAGCCCCCTCTTTCCTGGGAACAACCTAGTTGTTAAATATTGCGAATTATAATAATGATGATATATGTTGTTAAAAATATTGAGAGAATTTTTATGAAGTATTTGTCGTAAATGTTGCTTATTTTATGGACCCCCATTTACCCAATTTTCAAAATAATCGGTAGAAAGTTATTCGGTATAATAAAGGTGGGGGCCCACATGTGGGCTTCACGGAAGAAAATTGAGAAATGGGGGGAATCAGGAAGTCATGTAAGTTTATATATATATATATATATATTATATTTATAAATTTTGTTTTATTATTATTATTATAAATGTAATAAAAGCAGAATTTTTTTATATAAAATGAATACTTTTATAAAGTTTTGTTTTATTTGATTATAAATAGAATATAATATATTTTATTATGCATAGTGTTTGCATAGTGCTGTATAGTATTTGTATAGTAAAATCTTTTTATATAAAAATGTAATAGTTCTATAAAGTTTTGTTTTATTTGATTATAAATAAAATATATATATATTTTATTATGTAGTAGTGTTTGTATAGTACTGCATAGTGTTTGCATAGTAAAATCTTTTTATGTAAAAATGTAATACTTTTATAAAGTTATTTGTTTTATTAGATTATAAATATAATATATATATATATTATATTTTATTATGCATAGTATTTGCATAGAGCCTGCATAGTATTTGCATAGTAAAATCTTTTTATATAAAACAGAATACTTTTATAAAGTTATTTATTTTATTAGATTTTAAATAATATATATATATATATATCTATATTTTATAAATAGAATATATTATATTTTATTGCATAGTATCCTTTCCATTCTCTTATAAATAGGATGCTTAGTTAGAATTGAAAACACACCAGAAATTCAGAGAATTCTTCTTCTATAATCTTGAGCGTATTTCTTTAGAGTTTTAAGAAGATTTGAGCGTAGAAAATAGTATAAGTTTTCTTCAAGAATATCCTAGCCCTACCCGTCGGAATACTCTTCTTTTTAAGGTAAGGGGTATTATTCTTTCGTATTCATGAAAAGAGTTATTTTCTTTCAATACTCGTAAGGGTTGTTATTCTATTCTTTATTATTATGTTGGAATAACTTTGCTCATGCTAAGTACGAAAAGATACATGGTGAAATTCTTTCGTTATTCCATTCTTTATTATTCTCATTGGGAATAACCTATCTATATGCGATCTCATCGCACGCCCGGTGAATTCGTTGTTATTCCATTCTTTATTATCTCATTGGAACATCTTATGCGTGCGGCGGACACGCATGATCTGGTTCTATTCTTTATTATTCTATTGGAACATCCTATCTGTGTGGATTACGCATGACCTGGTTTCATTCTTTATTATTCTATCGAAATATCCTATTTGTGCGGTTTACGCATGACCTGGTTCCATTTTTTATTATTCTGTTAGAATATCGTGTCTGTGCTGATTACGCATGACCTGGTTCCATTCTTTATTATTCTGTTGGAATAACCTGTCTATGTGGATTACCGCATGCATGGTGAATGATCCTTTGTATTCATTCCTTATTAAATTGTGGAAATGATCTGTTTACGTGGATTACCGCATGGCGGACGAAAATCCATTTGCAGTTTCATATATTCTATTATACTTAGTTGGTTAAAGTTTTGGCTTCTAGACTCCATGAAATTAGTAGAATATCTTGGATATTTGCGCTTCATCCAATATCTTTTCATTGAAATATTCTTCTGAACATTCTTGAATTTTACTCCACAAAGCAGTATCATGTTGACAATTTGGACATTATTGAGTTCAGGATAAATTAACTTATAAATCTTTAAAATTTATTCTTGAACTTGTTTAATTGAATTATTATGTCATTGTTATCATCCTCATGCTTATATTGTGTTGAAAGTCATCTATGGCCAGTAGTGCATAGATGGACTTGGTATGATTATGACCAGGGATTATTCGGTATAATCATGACCGTAATGTTACAAATGATATGATAAAAGTCATCTTTGGCCCATAGTGCATAGATGGACTTGGTATGATTATGACCAGGGATTATTTGGTATAATCATGACCGTAATTGAAAACACGAATATCCTTGGCCCGTAATGCATGGATAATTCATGGTCGTGATACTATTAAGCTGAGTCTCAGCATTATTGGTTTTATAGTTGTATATCTTTGGCCTGTAGTGAAAAGTTGGACTATTGATTTACTTGATTATAAATATGAATTGTGATTTAATTATAATCTGTGGTGGTTCAGGTGAAGACAGGTGATGAGAGTTCTCTTTGTTTTGAGTATAACAAAGAACTGTTGATGAGTATTACAGGAATGAAATATTAACGATAGACTTTTAATCTAGAAGAGATAGTAGACATTATGTTCTACTTGACTCTTCTAATGGATTTCTTATTCCGCTGCAGTTAAACTTGTTGTCTATTATATTGTATCAGTTTAACACTGTTGAAGGCTAACGATAATTTATTCTGCATTATTTAGTCATAATATTTCTTACTGGGCTAGTTGAGCTCACCTTTTTGCTTTCATTATTCTCTTCAGGAAATGAGAACGTAGCAGGGACTAGTCGGGGAACGGAGTGACGGTCCAGAGGATAGTATTAGTAGTCCTCACTATTCTATGAAATAGTGTGATAATAAATGTATTGAGGACTTATTTTGAGTTTGAATACTGGCTAGAAGACAATATTTGTATTAAAACTCACAGCTCATGTTGTATATTTAAGGTTGTATTTATATTCTGTACCATATATCTGGCGACTCAGAATATGTGATGTATACCTATTTTGGGGGCGTCACAGTTGGTATCAAAGCTTAGGGATATGATCCTTGGCTGAGATGTGAGACAAGAACTAGGAGGGGAGAGACGGGGAATTCCTTCGCTAGTTTGACCTACTTAAGTTTATTTGGTATTTAATTGGTCGGTCAGAGTATAGGGATAATATGTGATATGTTAATTAACCCTTGTTTTGTGGCAGTATTTGAAAATGATATCCGAGAATGTTGAGAATAGCAATGGAGCACTGGAGACCATTGAGTCTCCACATATCAATAATCAGGATAATGTGCATCAGGAAGGCGACAATCTTCATGCAAACAATAACACTGACCAAATGATGAACGATGGAATGTTCAGAGGCTTTATGTAATTCATGCAACATCGTGCAAGAGCGGTCATCCAAAATGCGGGTGGAAACACGGCAACTCTGGACGATCACCGCTAAGCGTTCAAGGGTGCGGGACCACCGAGTTTTTGGAGAGCCAAAACCACTTAAGGCGAGACGTGGATAAAGCGAGCGTAAGAAATTTGATGTCTTGGGTTGCTCGAGGAGCAAAAGGTTCCTTTAGCACCTTCATGTTCATGAAAGCGAGAGGTATATTCGTGGGAATCAAAAGCGTACTCAACCTGCCACACTGAAGATGACTTGGGAGAAGTTCCAAGAATTATTCAACGATAAGTACTTTCCCAAAAGTATTCGTCACATGAAAGAGGTAGAGGTCATCAAGCTGGAGTAAAACAACATGACCGTGTCGCAATACGAAGCCAAGTTTTCCGAGTTGTCCCGATTTACGTCCCATTTAGTTGATAATGAGGAGAGAATGACGCGAATGTTTCTAAGAGGTTTGAAACCCGAGATACGTCAATATCTTATCTCTCATAAACTGTGTTTGTATTCAGATGTTGTGAATAGGGCTCAGTTATTGGAGCGCGATAATGTGTCAGCACAACCAAAAGGCAACGACCAACAACACGATAATAATCATACCGGTGGCAATGACCATCGAAACAATGATAACCATCGTGGGAGAAATTTTCATGCCAAAAATGGTAACCACTTCGGTGGTAATCATGGCCAAGATAATAGAAGTGGAAATTTCAAGAAGAGTAGGTTCAATGATGATGGAAAGACAGCAGCACCAGCACCCGTTGTTAAGGAAGAAGAACGACCATCGGTCGTATGTTTCAAATGCGAACAGGTGGGACACATCCGTCCAAACTGTACGCAACAATCCAAAGCGTGTTTTAATTATGGAAGAGAAGGTCACCTAGCTCGATTTTGTCGTATGGTGAAGTCAAGTCCAGCTGGGATGGTGACGCTAAAGGATGTCTCAGGCAAGTCAAAGCCGGTAGTTTAAGTGAGAGCGTTTGTCGAGGAATACTCGAACGAAGTTGTCACGGGTAAGTTAATCATAAACTTTTGTGAAGTCTATACCTTATTAGATACCGGTTCTACCCATTCTTTTATCTCTCCTGCTTGCGCTCAATGTTTAAATTTGACCCTAGAAAAGTTAGACTCTGACTTATTGGTTAAAATTTTGTTAGTAGAAACCTTCGTTACCTCCACTATTTATAAATCTTGTTGATTCAAATCGACACTTTCACGTTACCTGTCGATCTTATCTCTTTGAAAATACTTGCCTTTGATGTGATTTTAGGAATCGAGTGGTTAACTATTCTTCATGCTAAAATTGATTATTTTCATAAGGTTGTTAGTTTCCATATTCCTAACCAACCTATTATACGAATTCAAGCAACCAAACCACTAAAGTCAAAACATTGTCATATCAAGCCATAAGTAAAGAGCCCCGAGCCTTTCGTTGGTGACTTCCAAGTCTTGGAATACACTGAAGCCAGAATATCCGTAGGGGACGTTGTGAATAACGGTGGCAAGTTGATAGATATCAATGTGACGTGTTATCCAAGTCTTGGATGAGGGTCACAGTTTTGAATGATATTTCTATTATTAATAAATTTCCTGACGTATTCTTGAAGACTTTTTAGCCTACCCCTAGAGTGTGAATAAAATTTTGTATTGACCCCTGTACAAAACTCATTTCTTCAATCCTTAAATATTTCTTCAACTAAAATGAACGTAACATGTGCCAAAGACGTTGGCTCGAGTTGTTGAAGATTATGATAATACCATTCAATACCATCGTGGAAAAGCGAACGTGGTAGCTGACGCGTTGAGTAGAAGATCGTATGCGTTTACGAGTGCGAATATACGAACCTACGTGAAGATAACGAATATATGATTAGAACCGACTTTAGTCGATAATCTTAAAGCTGCTAAAGCTGCTGAACTTTGAGTGATGAATACGAAGAAGAAGGTTCAAGAGGGCGATATTTTAAAAGCAAGAGTTGCTGAAGAGAGGAAATCTCAACCCTCGATTTAATTGGCCCATTTGAAATCCTCGATCGAGTAGGAACTGTGGCTTATAGACTCATTTTACCGTCAAGTATGTCGCGTGATCATAACGTTTTTTTTACGCATTGATGTTACGTAAATATGTGGACGACCCGAACCACATTATTAAATTAGAACTAGACGATATAGCAGAATATTTAACATATGAGGAGATACGTGTTAATATCTTGGATAAAAAGGATCATATTCAATACTCAAAGGTTATACCTCAAGAGTTAGAATCTGAAATGAAGTTAAGGTATCTTCATTTGTTCGGCATACCAGGTATGTACGTAAATTTCGAGGGCGAAATTTCATAAGGAGGGGAGATTGTAAAACCCCAAATTTTACGAATAAAGATTTAATTTTCTCGAAATATTTTTTTGAATATTATGGTGTGGATTTGAGATAATGTTATAGTTGTGGGTAGTATTTATAAATTTTGCAAAGTATACAAGTTGTTGTATTATATTCGACTGGTCGGGGAATATTCATTTTAACAGGAAATATTCGTACGACGACACAATCATTGGTGGACCCCACAATGGAATTATTGTCGGAATGAGAAAACGACAAAAATATCTTTTTATGAAGTTTTACCGTTAAAACTGTTGAGCTACCCAAAGAGTAAAAAAAGTATAAAGATGTCTGGCTGTGGTTGCATAGTAGCATTACGATATTGATTATTGATGCTTACGTGAGAAGTCACTCAGTTTTGTTCAATTATTGCTACAATAATTGCTGTATAGTATCTCACGTTATTTGATTCAATTATTGTCAATATTGTATATATTATTAAATCAATAATTGAGACGACAAAGTTAGTTGTAACGATCCAAAATTTTAAAGTGTAATTTAAATATTTATTGAGTTATATAAATATTATTTGAGGTGTTTATTGTTAAATAAATATTTTAGTGATGTGATGGTTGATGAATCTAAATGTATAAAAGGAATTTTCTAAATTAAATTAATTTATAATTTAGAGGTTTGTATTATTACATGAGGTGTTATGTTCTTTGTGTGGATTTAGTAATTTAGATGATATGTTAAATTATTAAATAAAGTTATAATGAAAATTATAATTTGTTGATATTTGCTAAAAGGTTATATTTAATTAAAATATAGTATATAATTAATTTAATGGGTTAATATTGGATATGAAAATAATATATGATTATAGTTTATAAACTAAAGTGTTTATTAAAATAAATTAGAAAAGGATTTAAATTAGTTTTTGCCAAACAAGGTTTAAAATATTAATTCTTTAAATTTAAAGAGTTTGTCAAACAAGCCTTAGGCTTTTGAAATTTCTAATTTTTGAAAATAAACAAAATAAATAAAATAAATTAAAATAATAAATATAATTTTATAACTTAGGCGTTGTAACTGATAATACATTTAGTAATAGTATTAAGGGTTGTCAGTTTTTTTATATACGCCTAATGTTATTTGGCTTGGCCTAGCTATACGCATTCTAGCATACTAAGTTTTGAGAGAGTTCAGAGAACTTGAGAGAATTTAGTAGAGAGATTGGAGAAAGGCGTTTGAGAGAATTTTCAGCTAACAAAGTTTGTTTACTGTTAATTGAAGGTATGTTTATATAACTTTTGGTGTGTGTGTGTGTGTATATATATATATATATATATATATATATATATATATATATATATATATATATATATATATATGAGTTTTACGACAAAAAACGACAATAATTTTTTCATACTCTGTGAATTTTATATGCTTAGAATTGATGTTCTTGAATTATTTATGAGGAGTACATGTGTTTATGATGATTAGATAGTATGTTTAAACAATAATTGCATGTTAATTTCGGTTTATAGTAGAAGAAAAGTTCGACAGTGTATGTTTATATGTATTTTATTTTTCATATGTTCATCAAAAGTATCAATTTTAGTGGACAATTAGTATGTGAAATTATAAATTGAAGCTTGTTTATGGTAGTTCGCTGAGATACGAACAAAACGTAATTTGAATGAGATGATTTGGTCATGTATGGAATTCACAGTGATGATTTTTAGGATGAATGTCAAGAAAATTGATTTTTTCATGAAAACATGAAAATTGAGAAATTAAAATGGTTTTGAATAATCAACCCGATATTTTCTATATAAATAAATCATAAATTTTATGTATAATTTTTTTTTTATTATTTATTAAAAATAAATATGAATGATTTGTGCCAAGGTAATGTGTAATTATAATTATATGTTTGATAAATAAAATTTAAGTATTACATTATTAATTGTAAATAATTTTATTTTAGAAATATTGGTTATTATAAGTGATATTTTTATAGTAATTAATTCTATATTAGAAATGTTTTATTAATTATTTTTCCATGAAATTATATGTTTATATTATTCAAATAATATATGAAATGATTTTAGAATAATTATAATAATTATTTCATTATATAAATTTGTTCGTGATATTAAGTTAATTATTTTAACTTAATGATAATGAGATAAATCAGATATGGAATCCAAACCCTAATTTTGGGTTTTGATCAAGGAATGATAATAATATTATAATATTATAATATTTTGATTTTTCAAAGGCTATAATAATGTAATCGTAAAAATTGTGTTGTTGATGGTTGGTCAATTATGGTATATCGACCAAACCCCAAAGATTAATTGATTTAACTCGCTTATCAATTTAAATGGGAAACTTACGAACGTTAAATATTTGGGTTATATGATATATGTTATGTGTTACTTAAAGATATGATAATTAGGAAACCCTAATTATTAAATTAAAACCCTAATTATATCTCTCAATTTTAATAAACCCTAATCCTAAATTTAAACCGAGGTATGATCCACGAGAATTGTGTTATTGTGATTAATATCGTGCAAGATAGGTTTTATTTTGCTAATTAAAATAAACCTAATTAGTGATTTAAAACCATAATGATTAAAACCCTAATTTTGTTGCTAAACCCTAATTTGAAAGCTCGAAACCCTAATTGCTAAATTAACAAAGTCAATGATAATTATATGATCTAAACCCTAATGTTATCAGATAAAGTAATTAAAAAATTAATCTAATTAATAAACCTAAATTGTCTAATTTTAGAAACTAAAATTTAGTTATTTTATATTATTATTTTTGTAATAAACTCTAATGGTTAAATCCTAAATTTGGAGATATTAGTTGCTAAATCTTTAAGGGTTAAATGTTAAACCATAAACACTAAAATGTCTAAACCCTAAACACTAAGGTACTTTTCTAGAAATTTAAGGAAATGACCATTTTGCCCCTTTGCATTATTAAAGCTACAAACTTAGGTTTTGACTCTAGGTGAAGTGGGTGAACAAACTAACAACTCTACCTGCCCAAAATTGACAGCAAACCAGCAACATATCTTAGCCATTCATGCATCTATATCGTCTATTTAAGGATTGAGAGAGAGAAAATGTTATTTTGTTGCCCAAATATTCACTAAGCTCATATTGACCTCTCTCCCTCTAAAGCCTACTTAATTTCTTAAGTGTTTCAAGTCCCCAATCCAAGCCCCACCATCAACCATACCAAATCAAGAACAATAAAAATCAGAATTTTGACATCAAAGGTACAAAAACCTTAGCTTGAATCATTCCAAATTTTTGTTGTTTGATGTTAGTTTTATTGTTAAAACATGTTGTTTATAAGTTATTATGACGATCCGGGTTGGTTTTAGATAGATCCATATCATCAAAATCTTTGATTTGAGTTTTTGAAAAACTCGAAAAATTTTGTGTTTAATCGACAAGCAAATGTCAGCCTCTTTAATCTTTCAGATGTTAACTATTTTGTTGTTTAAAGCTTTGTACTTGTAGTGGTATGTCCTCTTTAATCTAGGTCAAGAATCATGCATAAAACCGTATTATATCAGAAGATATTCACTATCAAATACCGCTGACCCAAGATTGACCTAACTTTCTGGGGCCAAGAACTTGCCTGCATTTGTCTCGACAGAAGTTTGATGGCTCGATCCGCATGTTGTTAGTTTTTTTTTATCGCTTTTGTTGCATCCAGATTATAGCCGGGTATATTAACTTTAATCTTATGCCTTAACATCTCCTTAAAAGTATAAGAATCGAATGTAGTGGATGGTCAAAGTAGACCATCCCGGCCATGATTATGAATTCGGAAAATTTCCGTAAAAATATTTGGTTTATTTCGCTGTGGTTCGACCGAGGTATATCTTATGGATCTCGTTGTTGTTTTGTTGATGTTAAGTAAACGGATGTGTATTGTTACATGTGGGCTAGAACCTAGAATTCATAAATCACAAAAAAAAAAGGCAAGGATCAGAAGTGGTGGAAGCTCAAAAACGAGTTGGGCCGAATCGTTTTCATTTCGGGTAACCTGAAAATGAAGAACGCCTCGACAAACTTGTTCGTGGCTCCGCATCTACTTTGTTATAGGTTGTTTGGTCATTTTAGTTGTTGTAACTTGTAGTCGTAGCATTAGTACTTCAATATGTGAATGATAAGACGCCAAGAATATCGTGGATATGACCGTAAATCTTCGTCAAACTCGATATACTCTGTTCATCGCTATGAAAAACTGGGTTTCATCAAGAACATGAAGAACACCTATAGCGATTTTTCGTCGCTATAAAGCCTTTCAAATGACGCTTTATTTATAATTTCCGAAAATTAATAAAAAATTGATAAAAGGGTTTTTAATTATTAAAAATACAAAATAAATTATTAAAAATTATTTTAAATTCGAAAATTATATTTTAATTATTTTAAATATATTTCATAAATATTTGATATTTTTGAATATTAAAAGTATTTAATTTATTTAATTATAATATTAAATAAATTATTTAAAAATGATTTAAATACATGAAAATCATTAAAAATTATATTATGATATATGAAAATATTTTAAGTTATCTACAATGACTTTTAATATTTTATGATAATTTTCATTAATAAATTAATATTAATGATAATTAAGTTATCTAGTAAATGAATTAAATAAATAAATTAAAAATGATTTTATTATATTAAAAATCATTTTAAATAATAATAAAGTATTTAAGAATATTTTAAGTTATAAAATATAACTTTTAATATTTAATGGTTAATTTCATTAATTAATGATTAATAATGATATTAAAAATTATTTAATTATATTAAATAAATTAGTTTAAAAATGATTTTATTATTTTAAAAATCATTTTAAATGAAAATAAAGTGTTTAAAAATATTTTAAGTTATAAAATATAACTTTTAATATTTAAAGAATAATTTCATTAATAATTTAATATTAATGATATTTATTTAATGATTAATGATATTAAATTTATTTAATAATTATATTAAATAAATAGTTTTAAAATGGTTTTATTAATTTAAAAATTTATTTAAAAGGGATAAAATGAATTAAAAGTATTTTAAGTTATAATTAATGACTTTTAATATTTAGATAAATAGTTCATTAATATTTAAATATTAATGGTAATTATTTAATAATGATTTTAAATGTTTTAAAAATCATTTAAAGGTTATATAAATGTTTTAAAAATAGTTTGCTAAGTTATTTTAAATAACTTAATATTTTGGCAATGGTTTCATTAATAGTTTATTATTAATTAAATATTAATGATAATAGAATTGTTTATTATTTAAATCATTTAATAATGATTCGATATTTCAAAATTATGATAAATGGTAATAATTGTTTAAAAATTATTATAAGGCCATGAAAAATAGTATGACGGGTGTTTAAGTTATCCAAATGGATATTGTATAATCAGATAGAGTCATAGACTCGATAATTTCTTCGATAAAGTCAGTTTTCAGAGACCAACATATTTTTAAATTGATCGGATTTAGATAGATCGATTGATAAGTGAATTATTTGTGATTCAATGGTGTTAAAATTATGTGACAATGTGATTAGAATGTGTCAATCGCAATAAGCAAAGATTATATGATATATTATTCTAATCGCATAATGATCTATTTAATGATAGGACTTGATGAAAAAAGATATATCTAAGTTGTGTAAGCAAAGCAGACAAGGCAAGTATCTAAACCTTTGCATTTACTTTATGCTAAGGACATACGTAAGATAATATCTAAACTATTCATTTCAATTGTTCAAATATTTCAACCTTTGTATATACTTATGCAATGATTCTCAGATAAGTAAGCTATTAAACAATAATTGTTGTACAATTTCCTTTATTCGTTAATAGTGATCAAGTTATTTATTCTGTTCGTTAATTTCTATAACATGGTTAAACAAGTGTCCCCACTTGGATAATCATTATATTTTATCACATGTTGATACATACTTATAGTTGCTTAGTATGTATACCTCAAAATAAAGGTCGCCTAAGCTATTTGATCCAAATTTAGACATATATTTAAAGTTGTTGTTGAACAAGATAAAACTTATCCAACCGAATTGTTTTGGTATGGATTCAAGATCATTATGAACATCCCAATCATGGGAAATTTTATGCGCTTACTGACGGATAAAGGATGAACGATAATATCGTTTCTAGCAATGTAGTATTGATCAATACAGGCATACGGGGCCGATCACCCCGCGTTCAGAAGAAATGACGGTTTACAGATGAAGTTCTGTTTAAACCTTTTCAAAAATATAAAACAATGTTCATAGTCTGTCAAATGATCATCATTTATAGTCTGTACGTAGTTTCAAAAAAAAAATTTAAAATTTAAAATGATATGTTATTGATTATTGGTCCAGTTTACTTCACAACTATTGATCCGTTGTAGAAGTTTCGTTCAAAGAAAACATTTAATCCTTTCAAATTTAATCGATATTGTTGATATTACTTGCTGGGCACTCAAATGCTCATTCTTGCTTAATTTAAATGTTTTCAGCTAAGTGTGAACAACCCGAAGGATCTGCCAAGAACAAGGGGAAAGGGAAAGTTGCTGAATGAATGTTTAAGCTATTCTATGTAATAGTCTAACTTTATGATAAGGATGATAAATACTATTATTATTATCATGTAATGAATGTTTAAAGGTTTCGTACTTGGGAACTAAACTCTGATAATATGTAAATTAATTTGAAAATCTATATTATTGTTAATATTATTAGTATTATTCCGCTTACATAGAAATGGTATCGTGAAGTACCGAGTTCGGGGGTTTCAAGTATCCTGATTCGAGGACTTTACATAAAGATTTACTCTAACTTGTTTATGGTTAAGCAAGTTTCTTGAGTTATATTCTTGTATAATGAACACGGTTTGAACTCTCGCCTCTATTATTGAACCTGCTTTTTAACCCTTGCATGAATTTAATACCTTGTTGGGCAAGTTTTTAGTTTCAAATTTGCTATTAGTTATGGTACAATCTGTAATTTCATTTCTAAATGTTATAAGACTCTAACCTTAGCTTATTTATTGTTCAAGCAAAGGTTTACTATTTTCTTTATTTTGTTAAATACTTATGCTCTATAGTTATTTCAAGCATGAGTTTAATATGTATAGTCAGTTCATTTATGATTCTCAATTGTTCTATGTTATGTTGTTATTAAACATCTGTTATGATTCTCAAACACTATTAATTCAACTAGTCCTCTAGTTGATGTTCGTTGAACTTCAAATTACCCTTGAAAGCTTATCCAAACCAAACTCTCTTTGGTGCGGACTTGTACTCTAAATACTGAGATGAACAACCCTATTATTATTAGGGGATAACTTATGTGTAGCGTTAAATGTTTGTGCACAATACATGGTACGAAGGGCTGATCCCCCTAAGTACGAGGAGTTCTTATAGTCTTATGACTTTTAAAGTTGGAGTTAAAAGATTACTCGCAACTGTGGACATAGTTCATGGTCTTATGACCCTCAGTTATGTATATTCCATATTTTGGATTTCAGTTCCTGATTATCATTGTTAGAGTACTATCCAGTTTTTGATGAGCCTATTCGTTGGCAGATATTATTGTTATTCTATTGTTGATTCATTATTATATCCAGTGGGCAATTGTTTTGCTCACTCTTGTATATTTATATACTCATTGTAGCTAAAGTTGAGAAGGTAGATGAGCCTTCAACTAGTAAAGAAAAGGGAAAATTGTACAAGTGATGCTGATTTGTACTTTTATTTATTATGATGATCTTAGAATTAATTTTAATGATGTTATGTAATAATTTAATTTCGCATTTGAATGATGTTTAAAAGTTAGATAACCTGGAATGTTTTGAGTTTAATTATGTAACCCTATTATAAGGAGGATTTTATGGTTTAAATATTATTTATTTGGGTAGAAAGTATGAATGTTTGAATAGTGAGCACCAAATCTTGTGGGAATGAAGTACCTAGATTTGGGGGTGTCACAGGTTGGTATCAAAGCCTTAGGTTATGAACCTTAGGTGGGGGAAAAGCCTTAGGAAGTAACCTTTGAAAAGATAGTAATGATAAACTCTTATCGAGTTTTAGGAAAGAGGAAGTAATAAAACACTTATGTGCTTATGTGATAATGATTTATGTGCTCGAGAGTGTCGAATAGTAATGATTAGTAATTAAAACTTAAAATTTAGTTGACAGGATGGCTAACGTAGGAGGATCCACTGAGGCTAGAGAGGAGGAGCCTCGTGATATTCAGGTGATTTGGGAACAGCTACTACCACGAGAATCAGTTCCGTTAGTCATAGTAGTTGAGTAGGAGAGGGTACCTGATGAGAAGGATGAGATAGAGACGGACGAGGAGGATCCCGTGGAGCTGCCAAAGTCGGGGGATGAGGAGGACGAGGAATAAGAGCTTCCACTTAGTTCGATAGCTGCCCGTATGTACGATGAGGTGTATGACCGCAATGTGGAACTTCAAGATACCGTCGAGGAGTTACAGGAGATAGTAGCTGAATAACAGACCTCGATGGCACAGAAAGACGACGAGATCTAGGATCGAGAGGAACGACTGAACAATGTTGAAGAGAAGCTGATCCACACAGAAAGGGAAAACGAGCAACAGATGGAGAAGATTGCAGAACTGGAGAATAAGCTGAATGAGGAATCTACTAAGAGGGAAAGGACTGAAGATGAGTACAATAAAGCTTATCAACGGGCCGGATGGCAGAGAGAGACGCACAAGCAAAGAGGAGGAAGATGGAAGAAATGAACAACGTATTCAACACCATGATCAATCGAGCTCAAGATTGAGTCATGGATTATCCGATTCAATTTGAGACGCTACCATCATACATATTGGATCACCGAACAATATTCCGAATTATGGAGGAGGAGCGTCGTAAGGCTACGCAGTATCTTAGTAGGATATCGTAGTTGTGACGCCCCCAAAATAGGTCCATTCCACCCGACCCATTCTAGGTCGCCAATAACACATGGTACTGAAACAACTACAACTTTATTAATACTTTTGTCGTGTAAAATACGATAACATATATACTGTGTGTTTATATACAAATATTATCTTCTAGACAATATCCACACTCAAATAAGTCCTCATTATAATTATTCAAACACTATTTTATAGAAATAGTGAGGACTGCTAAAACATCTTCCTAGAACCATCACTCCATACCCTAACTCGATCCTGCTATGTTCTCACCTCCTGAGAAGAAAATGGAACAAAAAGGAAAGGGTGAGCTCAACTAGCCCAGTAAAGAATATTATGACTAAGATAATATACAACAAATTATCGTTAGTCTTCAACAGGGAAAAGTCTGATAAAATATAATAAACAACAAGTTTTAGATCAACAAATGCAGCGGAAATAACAATCCATTAGAAGAGTCACGTAGAGAATGAATTCTACTGTCTTCTAAGATTTAAAAGTCCATCATCAATATTTCATCCCTGTAACAACATCATCCTCAATCAATATACATCTTTAATCATCTTTGCACTACAGGCCAAAGATATTCATTTGTATCACCAGTTGGTCATGTTCATCTCAACACCTGTTCATCTTTGCATTACGGGGCAAATAGATTCATCAGTTTAATCATTTATCTTTGCACTACAGGCCAAAGATATTCATCAAGTATCACCATTAAGGACTGAGGATGATGAAAAATATTTTTAAGAATGAATCCAGTGAGATAGAAGGACAAATATTAGAGATTCGTTTAACAGTTTATCCAAGATCGATAATACTTCAAAAAAAACAATTTTGAAGCAGAACTCAAAAATAACGATCAAAACATGGATACAATCAAAGATAGTAGCCAAAATAGATATTTTGGACAAAAAGAAGAAATTTTATTTTTCGATGAATAGTGCCGTATTCGTGAATCTACGTGAATAGTACCGTACACGTGAATAGTAACTTCGAAACCAAAAGATAGAAATTTCACAAAAACATCATCACGCTTCGTGAATAGTACTCGTGAATAGTAACTCGTGAATAGTAACTCATGAATAGTAACTCGTGAATAGTAACTCATGAATAGTAACTCTGACATGAAAAAGTTCTAAATTGATAAAAATTTCAGAACAATATTTCAGCATAATGATATTGAAGAAGATAATATCATTTAAGAAGAAACAACATCCCTTACCTCAAAATAACCGTACTTCTGACTGAATTTCGGTATAGTGCTGACAGAAATTCGCATCGTATAGCAACACTCAAAGTATACTCACAAGAATACGCTCGATAATATAGAGAGGGAAAGAGAGAAAACTTTGTTTCTGGTGTGATTTTTAATTCTAACTTAGCCCTCTATTTATAGGAAAATGTTAGAACGCCAAAGGAGACTAAATTAATAAAATAATAATATTCTTTCTTAACTTCCTTAGCAGACCTTCTTTGGTCAAAAACATCACCACCCATGTGCCAACAACCACAAAATGTTTTTCTTAAATAAAATAATTAAAATTTCCAAAAATCAATTATTTTGGAACTAGGAACTTCAATAATTCACAATAAATAGCCCTTTTATCGGAAAATTCAAATCTCACCACTTTTTATAGGAATTTCAATTCTCTACAACTTTTGTAAGAAAGTTTTTCCAAATTCCAAATGTAAATTGACCAAAATCCATAAAGCGGGCAATTTTACGATCTATAATAAATTTTCTATCAAGAATTGTGTCCACCGACACACAAAACACGTGTTAAACATTTAATGCCACAAAAATACTCTTCCTCCTCATATACTCATATATCCCACATTCATTGTAAAAATATCACCGTTAATATATTATTAAAATAATATATTTAAATGAATTATTTTATCAGAAAAAGATAAAATATTAATTTTCAACAATTGTTACATTAAAAAATTTTCTCCATCTATATCCACATAAAATGAATATTTTCTTTATCATAATAATCAATGGTTAATTATTCAAAAATAATATTACAGAATCACAGTACTGACAACCAGGCCGTTCCCAAGATAGATGGGGCTTTTCAATAAGGATTTCTCCTTAGTGGCGCGCAATTAGGTGACCAAACCTCTCCTTAGACAGAACTTTCTAGACATTGCCAATAATGTTATCTGATAATATTATTCAAATAATATGAATTATTGATCCGATAATGGAAAATACTTTGCCATGACAATTATTGAAACAAATAATAATATAAATATCAACGCAGCAATTATTGAATCAATAAAATAATGAATAAAGAATTATCGTAACAATAATTATCGAGTAAGGCCTTCTTACGTCACGAATCAATAATTCAACGACATCGCGGTGCAATACCGTGTGCTACTATGCAACCACGCATATTATCGTATTTTAACCACGGGTAACCCAAGCGATTGTTAATTGGTAACAATTTATGCTTAGATTATTTATAAAACTCAATCTTTGTCGTTTCCTTCATCCAACCATTTTTTCGTTATGGGGCCCACAAATGATCTGCGGCTGGTAAATGCGGAGATTCTCGACAAAAAGAATATTCCACGACCAAACGAATATTCCCCGACAATAATGAATATTTTATAACCACTTGCTTATTTTGTAAACTTTGCACATTTCACCCATAACCAAAGCATTATATCAAATTAACCCTTATTAATTTAGAATAATGAATAGAGAAAAATTTAATTTATTTATAATAAGTTGGGGTCTTACAACCTCCCCTCCTTATAAAATTTCGTCCTCGAAATTGACATACGTACCTGGTGTTTCGAACAGGTGAGGGTACCTCGCTTTCATTTCCGATTCCAACTCCTATGTCATTTCCTCAATTGCATGGTTTCTCCACAAAACCTTAACTTGTGGTATAACCTTCGTGTGTAAGACATGCTCTTTCCTATCCAAAATCTCAACAGTGTCTCCTCGTATGTTAAATCTTCACTTTATCTAAATGCGGTTCTAACGCAATAATGTGGTTCGGGTCTTTCACATATTTACGAAGCATAGATATGTGGAATACATTGTGAACACGAGACATACTTGGAGGTAACGCGAGTCTATAGGCTACGTTTCCTATTCGGTTAAGAATCTCAAATGGACCAACAAACCTTGGATTGAGCTTTCCTCTTTTCCCAAATCTTGTAACTCCTTTCCATGGAGCAATACGTAACAATACATGATCTCCAATATTAAACTCCACGTCCTTTCTATGAAGATCAGCATAACTCTTTTGTCGATCTTGTGAAGTTTGAATACGTTGTCGAATCATTTGGATCTTTTCTGTAGTCATGCATACTAATTTTGGTCTCAACAATGTTGCTTCTCCCACCTCATCCCAGCATACTGGAGAACGACATTTTCTTCCATACAACGCCTCAAATGGAGCCATGCCTATACTTGCTTGATAACTGTTGTTGTAAGAGAATTCCACCAGTGGCAAGTAATTATCCCAACTTCCTTTGAAATCTAGAACACGAGTCTTAATAGATCTTCAAGGGTTTGAATAGTCCTCTCGATTGTCCGAGTCCATTTGAGGATGGTATCTTTGAATCAATCAGAATCCGTGCCCATAGCTTTACGCAAGCTAACCCAAAATCTTGAAGTGAATCTTGGGTCACGATCCAAAACTATGGATCTTGGCATGCCATGCAATCGCACAATCTCATTCACGTACATCTGACAGCAAGACGTTCAAGGGAATAAGTTTCTCGATATAGGTAAGAAATGAAAGCAGACTTGGTTAATCTATCAACAATAACCCAAATCGCATCTATGCCTTGAGAAACCTTGGGAAGACACAGAACGAAATCCATTGTAATGTGTTCCCACTTCCATTCTGGAATCTCAAGTGGTTGCAATGGACCTTTTGGCATTTGATGCTCCGCCTTTACACGTTGACAAGTTAAACACCTCGAGATAAACTCCGAGATCTCTCTCTTCATATTGTTCCACCAAAATATATGTAGAATATTATGATACATTTTGGTACTCCCAGGATGGATTGCAAACGGGGTGTTGTGTGCCTCCATCATGATTCTATACTTCAAGTTAGAATCATTCGGAACGCAAAGTCAAGAGTTGAATCGAAGTATTCCTTCTTCATCGATTCTTGCTTCCGGAATAGCTCCTTTTTGCACTTTCTTCTTCATACGCATCAGCTCCATGTCCGTAGCTTGAACAACTTTAACTTTATTGATTAAAGTCGGTTCTACTCGTATATTCGCCATCATCACGTGGGTACCTAGAGTTTTCATCTCCATCTCTATTATTTGTAAGTTATACGAAATGAGTCTTTGACAATATCGTATTTCATGCAGATATCGATCTTCTACTCAACACGTTTAGCTACCATGTTCGCTTTTTTAGGATGGTATGGTCAGAACATGTGCCGAAATGAGTCTCATCTTGAGTTCTTCGAAGCTCTTCCCACATTCCTCGCTTCATTCGAATTTTGTATCTCTACGAGTCAGCTGAGTTAATGGAGTAGTGATTTGAGAAAATCTTTCCACGAATCTTTGATAATAACCAACTAACCCTAAAAAGCTACGTATTTCGATTACTGACTTAGGTTGCTCTCAACTGTGACTCATACCCCAATCTTGGATATCACATCACAATAGCACCTATCAGTTTACTACCGCACGAATATGGCGTCCCCTACGGAGAGTTTGGCTTCGGTGCATTCCACAAAGGAAGTCATAAGATAGAGGCTCGGGTATCAACTTCTATAGTTGGGTTTTTAACTCTTGAAGTTCAATAGGAGCCATTTGATATGAGATTTTAGAAATGGGTTTTGTACCGGATTTAAAGTCGATACAAATTCAATATCACGCTCTGGGAGTAGGCCAAGAAATTCTTCAGGAAATACGTCAGGAAATTCACTAACAACAAAAATATCATTTAAGTCTGACGTATTATTGTTCAAGTCCATAACATGGCTAAGAAAGCTTGACATTCGTTTTTCAATAAACAAATAGCTTTGTGGTTTGATATGACAGTGACTGATTTTAGTGGTTTAGTGGTTTGAATTTGTATGACAGGTTGGTTAGGAATATGAAAACTAATAACCTTACAAAAACAATCAATTTTGGCATGATGAGTGGTTAACCAATCAATTCCTAAAATCACATCAAAAGCAAGTATCTTTAAAGAGATAAGATCAACAGGTAATGTGATAGTGCCAACTTGGATCATGTAAGATTTATAAAGCGTAGATGTAACGAAGGTTTCACCCAATGGAGTTTCAATGAGATAAATCAAAATCTAATTTCTCGAGTCAAGTTTAAGCGTTGAGCACAAGCGGGAGAGATAAAATAATGGGTAGATCCCAGGTATCTAATAAGGTATAAACTTCGCAAGAATTCAAGATTAGCTTACCCGTGATCACCTCGTTTGGGTTCCTCACGTTTTGGCCAGTCACGACAAACGCTCTTCCAGGAACCGCTGATTTTGACTTATCCGGGACAGCCCTTGGAATCACCACTCTCATTGAACTTGGTTTTGCTATAGTACAATCTCGGCGATGTGGCCTTCCTTTCCACGGTTGTAACATACCTTGGATTTTTGTGGACGGTTTAGGTGATATGTCCCTCCTTCCCGCATTTGTAACATCTAACTGGCGGTCGTTCTCCTCCCCTAGAATTTGTTGTTGGTCTTTGGTGTTCTTTGGCGATGTCTTTCCGTCGTTGTTGAATCTCCTCTTTACGAAATTTCCACTTGAGTCACCTCTTCTATTATCATGGCCACGATTTCCACACGAGTGGTTACCGCCTTTGTCCGTATTCTTTCCTCCTCATTTGGTTATCATTGTTACGATGATTCTTTTGTCCACCGATATAACCTCGGTTGTGGTCCCTCGGTTGAGTATACTCACTATCAGCTCTAATAATCGAGCCCTATTGACAACATCTGAATCTGAGAGAAAATTTATGTGAGATAAGGTATTGACGAATCTCGGGTTTTAGACCTCTCAAAAACATACGCGTCATTCGTTCCTCATTCTCCACCAAATGAGGTGCAAACCTGGACAACTCCGCAAACCTCGCTTCATACTGGGAAACCGTCATGTTATTCTGCTCTAGTCTAATAAACTCTACCTCTTTCATATGACGAATACTTTCTAGAAAGTACTTGTCATTGAAAAGTTTCTGAAATCTTTCCCAAGACATGTTGAGTGCATCTGGCTGGGTACGCTTCACAGATTCTCACCAGTAATCTGCTTCACCACAAAACATAAAGGTGGCGAATGGAACCTTCTGTTCCTCCGTGCATCCCAAGACATCAAATATCTTGGTAATTTGTTTGACCTACGTTTCTGCCTTGATCGGATCCGGCTTTCCATGGAAATCTGGTGGTCCCAACTCCTTGAACTGCTTAGCTATGACAGACCGCGCGTTGCCATCATTTCCACCCGTATTTAGCACACGAGTCTCCCTCGTCTGATTTTGCATGAACTGTAAAAAGTTCCTAAACATTCCATCATTCGTTTGCTCGGTAACGTTGTTTACAAAAGGAGTATTGCCTTCCTGTTGCACGTTCTCCTGGTTTGTGACTAAAGGTTGTTCCACCGTCTCATAAACTCCATTGTTAACGTTCTCAGCTGCCATCTTAAATACTGCCATAAAACAAGGGTTAATTAAGCAAATTAACATGTCACATAATATCCCTTTATTATGACCTGACCAACAAATAAGCTTAGGTAGGACACACTAGCGAAGGATTTACTCGTCTCTCCCCTCCTAGTTCTATTTCCGATCTCCGCCGGAGATCATATCCTAAGCTACGATACCAATTGTGGCGCCCCAAAATAGGTCCATTCCACAGACCCATTCTAGGTCGCCAATAACACATAATCTTTGAAACAACTACAACTTTATTAATACATTTGTCGTGTAAAATACGACAACATATATACTGTGTAATTAAATACAAATATTGTCTTCTAGACAATATCCACACTCAAATAAGTCCTCATTACAATTATTCAAACACTATTTTATAGAAATAGTGAGGACTGCTAAAACATCTTCCTAGAACCATCACTCCATACCCCGACTCGATCTTGTTATGTTCTCACCTCACGAGAAGAAAATGGAGCGAGAAAGGAAAGGGTGAGCTCAACTAGCCCGATAAAGAATATTATGACTAAGATAATATACAACAAATTATCGTTAGTCTTCACGAGGAAAAGTCCGATAAAATATAATAGACAACAAGTTTTAGATCAACAAATGCAATGGAAACAACAATCTATTAGAAGAGTCACGTAGAGAATGAATTCTACTTGTCTTCTAAGATTTAAAAGTCCATCATCAATATTTCATCCACGTAACAACAATCAATATACATCTTTAATCATCTTTGCACTACATGTGCCAAAGATATTCATTTGTATCACCCGGTTGGTCATGTTCATCTCAACACTGTTCATCTTTGCACTCTGGGGCAAAGAGATTCATCGATTTAATCATTCATCTTTGCACTACGGGCCAAAGATATTCATCAAGTATCACCATTAAGGACTGAGGATGATGAAAAACATTTTTAAGAACGAATCTAGTGAGATAGAAGGACAAATATTAGGGATTCGTTTAACAGTTTATCCAAGATCGATAATACTTCAAAAAAAACAATTTTGAAGCAGAACTCAAAAATAACGATCAAAACATGGATACAATCAAAGATAGTAGCCAAAATAGATATTTTGGACAAAAATAAGAAATTTTATTTTTCGATGAATAGTGCCGTATTCGTGAATCTACGTGAATAGTACCATACACGTGAATAGTAACTCCAAAACCAAAAGATAGAAATTTCACAAAAACATCATCACGCTTCGTGAATAGTACTCGTGAATAGTAACTCGTGAATAGTAACTCATGAATAGTAACTCATGAATAGTAACTCCGACATGAAAAAGTTCCAAATTGATAAAAAGTTCAGAACAATATTTCAGCATAATGATATTGAAGAAGATAATATCATTTAAGAAGAAGCAACATCCCTTACCTCAAAATAACCGTACTTCTGACTGAATTTCGGTATAGTGCTAACAGAAATTCGCACCGTATAGCAACACTCAAAGTATACTCACAAGAATACGCTCGATAATATAGAGAGAGAAAGAGAGAAAACTTTGTTTCTGGTGTGATTTTCAATTCTAACTTAGCCCTCTATTTATAGGAAAATGTTGTTAACGCCAAAGGAGACTAAATTAATAAAATAATAATATTCTTTCTTAACTTCCTTATGACCTTCTTTGGTCAAAAACATCACCACCCATGTGCCAACAACCACAAAATGTTTTTCTTAAATAAAATAATTAAAATTTCCAAAAATCAATTATTTCGGAACTCCGGAACTTCAATAATTCACAATAAATAGCCCTTTTATCAGAAAATTCGAATCTCGCCACTTTTTATAGGAAGTTCAATTTTCTACAACTTTATAGAAGAAAGTTTTTCCAAATTCCAAACAGAAATTGACCAAAATCCATAAACGGGCGATTTTACAGTCTATAATAAATTCTCGGTCAAGAATTGTGTCCACCGACACACAAAACACGTGTTAAACATTTAATGCCACAAAAATACTCTTCCTCCTCATATACTCATATATCCCACATTCATTGTAAAAATATCACCGTTAATATATTATTAAAATAATATATTTAAATGAATTATTTTATCAGAAAAAGATAAAATATTAATTTTCAACAATTGGCACATTAAAAAATTTTCTCCATCTATATCCACATAAAATGAATATTTTCTTTATCATAATAATCAATGGTTAATTATTCAAAAATAATATTACAGAATCACAAGATCGACTTGTGACCGGTAGTGCCCAAGAGATAGATGGGGCTTTTCAATAAGGATTTCTCCTTAGTGGCGCGCAATTAGGTGACCAAACCTCTCCTTAGACAGAACTTTCTAGACATTGCCAATAATGTTATCTGATAATATTATTCAAATAATATTATCCTTAGACAGAACTTTCTAGACATTGCCAATAGAATATTTTTATAAAGTTATTTGTTTTATTAGATTATAAATAGAATATATTATATTTTATTATGCATAATGTTTGTATAGTGCCTGCATAGTGTTTGCATAGTAAAATCTTTTTATATAAAACATAATACTTTTATAAAGTTATTTGTTTTATTAGATTTTAAATAATATATATATATATATATATATATATATATTATAAATAGAATATATTATATTTTATTACATAGTATCATTTTCATTCTCTTATAAATAGGATGCTTAGTTAGAATTGAAAACACACGAGAAATTTAGAGAATTCTTCTTCTATAATCTTGGCGTATTTCTTTAGAGTTTTAAGAAGCTTTGGCGTGTAGAAAATAAAGTATATGTTTTCTTCAAGAATATCCTAGCCCTAAAATTGAATATCTCTTCTTTTTAAGGTAAGGGTATTATTCTTTTCGTATTCATGAAGAGAGTTATTTTCTTTCAATACTCGTAAGGGTTGTAATTCCATTCTTTATTATTATGTTGGAATTACATCTATGCTAAATACCGCATACATGGTGAAATTCTTACATTATTCCATTCTTTATTATTCTATTGGGAATAACACATGCATGCGTATGTATATCGCATGCCCGGTGAATTTTGTTGTTATTCCATTCTTTATTATTACATTTGGAACATCACATGCGTGCAGATTATGCATGACTGGTTCCATTCTTTATTATTACGTTGGAACATCTTGTGCATGCGGATTTACGCGTGACACTGGTTTCATGCTTTATTATTCTATCGTAATATCATGTCTGCATGCGTAATTACGCATGACCGGTTCCATTCTTTATTATTACTCGTTGGAATATCGGTATGCGTGCGGATTACGCATGACTGGTTCCATTCTTTATTATTCATTGGAATAACTTTGTCTATGTGGATTTCGCATGCATGGTGAATGATCCTTTGTATTCATTCCTTATTAAATTATGGAAATGATGCATCTGCGTGGATTCTGCATGGCGGGCAAAAATCCATTTGCAGTTTCATATATTCTATTATACTCGGTTGGTTAAAGTTTTGGCTTCTAGACTCCATGAAATTAGTAGAATATCTTGGATATTTGCGCTTCATCATATATCTTTTCATGGAAATATTCTTCTGAGCATTCTTAAATTTTACTCCACAAAGTAGTATCATGTTAAAAATTTGGACATTATTGATTTCAGGATAAATGAACTTATAAAACTTTAAAATTTATTCTTGAACTTGTTTTATTGAATTATTATGTCATTGTCATCATCCTCATGCTTATATTGTGTTGAAAGTCATCTATGGCCATTGGTGCATAGATGGACTTAGTATGATTATGATCAGGGATTATTCGGTATAATCATGACCGTAATGTTACAAATGATATGGTAAAAGTCATCTTTGGCCCGTAGTGCATAGATGGACTTGGTATGATTATGACCAGGGATAATTCGGTATAATCATGACCGTAATTGAAAACACGAATATCCTTAGCCCATAATGCATGAATAATTCGTGGTCGTGATACTATTAAGCTGAGTCTCAGCATTATTGGTTTTACAGTTGTATATCTTTGGCCTGTAGTGCAAAGTTGGATTATTGATTTACTTGATTATAAATATGAATTGTGATTTAATTATAATCTGTGGTGGTTCAGGTGAAGACAGGTGATGAGAGTTCTCTTTGTCTTGAGTATAACAAAGAACTGTTGATGAGTATTACAGGAATGAAATATTAACGATAGACTTTTAATCTAGAGGAGATAGTAGACATTATGTTCTACTTGACTCTTCTAATGGATTGCTTATTTCACTGCAGTTAAACTTGTTGTCTATTATATTGTATCAGTTTAACACTGTTGAAGGCTAACTATAATTTATTCTGCATTATCTTAGTCATAATATTTCTTACTGGGCTAGTTGAGCTCACTCTTTTTCTTTCATTGTTCTATTTAGGAAATGAGAACGTAGCAGGGACTAGTCGAGGAACAGAGTGACGGTCCAGAGGATAGCATTAGTAGTCCTCACTATTCTATGAAATAGTGTGATAATAAATGTATTGAGGACTTATTTTGAGTTTTAATATTGTCTAGAAGATAATATTTGTATTAAAACTCATAGCTCATGTTATATATTTAAGGTTGTATTTGTGTTCTGTACCATGTATCTGGCGACTCAGAATAGGTGATGTATACCTATTTTGCGGGCGTCACAATTTCTTACTGGGCTAGTTGAGCTCACCCTTTTGCTTTCTTTTTCTCTTCAGGAAATGAGTATATAGATGGGACGAGTTGGGGAGTGGAGTGATGGTCCGAGATGGTGGCTATAGTAGTCCTCACTATTTTTACAAAATAGTGTGATAATAATTATAATGAGGACTCCATTGAGTGTGGATATTGTTTAGAAGGAAATATTCATGTTTAAACTCTTAGATTATGTTATGTCGTATTTTACACGACTGTTGTATAATTAAGTTTTATTTGAATTTTGTACCATGTATTTGGAGACTCAAGATGGGTGATGTATACCTGTTTTGGGGGCGTCACACTAGCCGCTCTTAGAGAGAGACTAGAGAAAACAGTTTCAAAAATCCTCATCCTTGGTGGCTAGTACCGCGTTTCCTTCTTCTGCAGATCGTACAACGATTCACAAAGCGTTCGTGTGGATACCGTAGAGACGCAGTTCATTTGAATTGCATTTGAGATTCGACCACATCAATTCTAGTTTTAAAGTCGGTATAGTTTCTAACCTCTGAATTAATTAATTTTTTCGAATGGATCCTGTTTAGGGTTTCGAAATTACTTTTTAAATTGTTCTATTTTCACTGCATTTTATGTGTCAAAACCCTTCATGCACAACCACATTAAGTGGCATATGTTGGCAAGTTATGTGTAGGAGAACATCCTACAGAATAGTGTGCCATCAACCCAACATCGTTCAGTTTGTGGGCAGCTACAATAGGATTCCGCAAAATATATATAAAAATGCCTACAACCCGAGGAATAGGAATCATCCCAACTTTTTATGGAGCAACAATCAAAATCAGCAGGCTCCACGACCTTCTTATCCCTCGGGATTTCAAAATCAACATCAACAAGTAGCTCCGCATCAAGAAAAGAAAACAAACTTAGAAGAGCTTTTTTTGAAATACATATCGGGAAATGAAGCGACAATGAAATCACAAGCGGTGGTCATCAAAAACTTAGAAAATCAGATGGGACAATTGGCATTAGCATTGAATAATAAACCACAAGGGACTCTACCAAGTGACACATAAAAGAATCTGAAGGGAAATCAAGAACAGTGCCAAACAATCACTTTTAAGAGCGGAAAACATCTTGATGGAAAAGTTATAGAAAATTCAGTTAAAAAGGATGTCAGGGATAATGAAAACAAAGTGGTTGAAGAGAAACAGGGTGAGGAGAACCAAGAGGAACAGACCAAGTCAGATGATAAGCCATTTGTGTATCCTCCACTGCCGTTTCAACAGAGGGTCCAAAAATAGAAATTAGACAAGCAATTCGCCAAATTTTTGGAAGTTTTCAAGAAACTTCAAATTAATATTACATTCGCAGAAGCCTTAGAGAAAATGCCGAGTTATGCCAAATTTATGAAGGGTATTTTGTCTAGGAAGAAAAAGTTAGAAGATTATGAAACTGTGGCGTTGACGGAGGAATGCAACACAACTTTACAGCAAAAGTTACCTCTAAAGTTGAAGGATCTGGGGAGTTTTACTATACCTTGCATGATCGTTAACATGGCCTTCAAAAAGTGTTTGTGTGATTTGGGGGCAAATATAAACCTCATGCCATTTTCCGTTTATACTGAATTGGGTTTACCAGCTCCAAAGCCTACGAAGATATCGTTGTAGTTAGCGGATAGATCGGTAACATATCCGAGAGGCATTGTGGAGGATATTTTGGTTAAGGTGGACAAATTCATATTTCCAGCTGATTTCATAATTCTGGATTATAAGGAAGATAAGAACATCCCAATCATCTTAGGGAGACCATTTTTGGCTACGGGTAGTGTAAAATCCCAAATTTTACGAATAAAGATTTAATTTTCTCGAAATATTATTTTTCAAAATTATGGAGTGAATTTGTTATAATGTTATAGTTGTGGGTAATACTTAGAAATTTTGAAAAGTATGCAAATTGTTATATAATATTCGATTGATCAGGAAATATTCTTTTTGTCGGGGAATATCCGTACGACGGTATAATCATTGGTGGATCCCACAACGAAATTATTGTTGGATTGAGAAAGCGAAAAAAATATTTTTATGAAAATAACGGCGGAAGTTTTACCGTTAAAACTGTTGAACTACTCGGTAGTAAAAGTACAGTAATACACGTGGTTGCATAGTAGCACACGGTATTGATTATTAATGCTTACGTGAGAAGTCATTCAATTTTGTTCAATTATTGCTACAGTAATTGTTGAATAGTATCTCACGTTATTTGATTCAATTATTGTCGATATTTTGTATATTATTAAATCAATAATTGAGATAACAAAGTTATTAATATTATTATTTGCAATATTAACGATGTCTAAAAGTTCTGTCAAGGGAAGGTTTGGTCACCTAATTGCGCGTCAATAGGAAGAAATTGTATTGAAAGCCCCTCTTTCACAGGAGCGGCACAGTCGATTAATAGTGTGAATTATAATAATGATGATGAATTTTATTTTATTTTTATTATAAATGTAATAAAACAGAAAACTTTTTATATAAAACAGAATACTTTTTATAAAGTTTTGTTTTATTTGATTATAAATAGAATATAATATATTTTATTATGCATAGTATTTGCATAGTGCTGCGATATAGTGTTGGCATAGTAAAATCTTTTATATAAAAATGAATACTTTTATAAAGTTATTTGTTTTATTAAATTATAAATAGAATATATTATATTTTATTATGCATAGTGTTTGCATAGTGCTTGCATAGTGTTTGCATAGTAAAATCTTTTTATATAAAACAGGATACTTTTATAAAGTTAATTGTTTTATTAGATTTTAAATAAAAAATATATATATATATATATTATATTATATTATATTATATTATATTATATTATATTATATTTCATAGTATCCTTTCCATTCTCCTATAAATAGGATGCTTAGTTAGAATGGAAAATCACACCAGAAATTAATAGAATTCTTCTTCTATAATTTTGAGTGTATTTCTTTAGAGTTTAAGAAAGCTTTGAGCGTAGAAAACAATATAAGTTTTCTTTAAGAATATCCTCGCCCTACCAGTCGGAATACTCTTCTTTCTAAGGTAAGGGGTATTATTCTTTCGTATTCATGAAGAGAATTATTTTCTTTCAATACTCGTAAGAGCTATTATTCCATTCTTTATTATTATGTTGGAATAACCTGTCTATGCGAAGTACCGCATACATGGTGAAATTCTTCTACTATTCCATTCTTTATTATTATTCGTTGGAATAACACATCTGCTTGGTCTATCTCATGCCCGGTGAATTTCATTGTTATTCCATTCTTTATTATTACATTGGAATATCACATGCATGCGGTTTACGCATGACACAGTTCCATTATTTATTGTTACGTTGGAATAACATCATCTGCAAGTACCGCATACATGGTGAATTCTGTTGTTATTCCATTCTTTATTATTACATTGGAATATCACATGCATGCGGTTTACGCATGACCTAGATTCATTATTTATTATTCTATTGGAATAACCTGTCTATGCGAAGTACCGCGTACATGGTGAATTCTATTGTTATTCCATTCTTTATTATTCTATTAGAATATCCTGTCTGTGCGGATTACGCATGACCTGGTTCCATTCTTTATTATTCTGTTGGGAATAACCTATCTCTGCGGTCTATCGCATGCCTGGTGAATTCTTCTGTTATTCCATTCTTTATTATTCTGTTTGACTAACCTGTCTATGTGGATTACCGCATGCATGGTGAATGATCCTTCGTATTCGTTCCTTATTAAATTATGGAAATAATCTGTCTACGTGGATTACCGCATGGCGGGCGAAAATTCATTTGCAGTTTCATATATTCTATTATATTCAGTGGGTTAAAGTTTTGGCTTCTAAACTCCATGAAATTTGTAGAATATCCTGGATATTTGCGCTTCATCCAGTATCTTTTCATGGAAATATCTTTTGAGCATTCTTGAACTTTACTCCACAAAGTAGTATCATGTTGACAATTTGGACGTAATTGATTTCAGGATAAATTAAATTTTAAATCTTTAAAATTTATCCTTGAACTTGTTTTATTGAATTATTATGTCATTGTCATCATCCTCTTGCTTATATTGTGATGAAAGTTATCTTTGGCTTACGTGCATAGATGGACTTGGTATGATTATGACCAGGGATTATTCGGTATAATCATGACCTGTAATGTTATAAATGATGTGGTAAAAGTCCTCAGTGGCCTGTAGTGCATTGATGGACAATTTTTGGTATGATTATGACCAGGGATTATTCGGTATAGTCATGACCATTGATGATTTAATGAATATCCTTGGCCCGTAGTGCAGGGATGACTCGATGATGTGGTTTATTTATTAATCTGAGTCTCAGTGATAAAAATTGATGAAAACATTTTAAATCATAGAAGATAGTAGATATTATTCTCTACTTGACTCTTCTAATGGATTTCTTTTTCTGCTGCTGTTAAACTTGATGTCTATTGTATTTTATTAGTTTAACATTGTTGAAGACTAATGATAATTTATTATGCATTATCTTAGTCATAATATTTCTTACTGGGCTATTTGAGCTCACCCTTTCGCTTTCATTGTTCTCATGAGAACGTAACATGGACTAGTCGGGGAACAGAGTGACAGTCCAGATGATAGCATTAGTAGTCCTCACTATTCTATGAAATAGTGTGATAATAAATGTATTGAGGACTTATTTTGAGTTTGAATACTATCTAGAAGACAATATTTGTAATAAAACTCACAGCTCATGTTGTATATATAAGGTTGTATTTATATTCTGTACCATGTATTTGGCGACTCAAAATAGGTGATGTATACCTATTTTTGGGGCGTCACAGTTGGTATCAAAGCTTAGGGATATGATCCCTGGCTGAGATGTGAGATAAGAACTAGGAGGGGAGATACGGGGAATTTCGCTAGTATGACCTACCTAAGTTTACTTGTTATTTAATTGGTCGGTCAGAGTATAGGGATAATATGTGATATGTCAATTAACCCTTGTTTTGTGACAGTGTTTGAAAATGGCATCTAAAAATGTTGAGATAAGCAATGAAGCACATGAGACTGTTGAGTCACCACAGATTAATACCCAGGATAATGTGCAACAGGAAGACAACAATCCTTATGCAAACAACAACAACGATCAAATGATGAACGATGGGATGTTCAGAGGTTTTATGCAATTCATGCAACATCAGGCGAAGGCGGCTCCTGTCCAAAATGCAGGTGGAAACACTGGCAACTCTCGGACGGTCACCGCTAAGCAGTTCAAGGAACTGGGACCGCCGGAGTTTTTGGGAAAGCTAGAACCACTTAAGGCAGAGACGTGGATAAAGCAGATCACCAAGATATTTGATGTCTTGGAATGCTAAGAGGAGCAAAAGGTTCCATTCGCCACCTTTATGTTGCGTGAAGAAGCAGATCATTGGTGGGAATTTGTAAAACGTACCCAACCTGACGCACTCAAGATGTCTTGGGAGAAGTTTCAAGAATTGTTCAACGACAAGTACTTTCACGAAAGTATTAAATCACATGAAGGAGGTGGAATTCATCAAGTGGAGCAAAACAATATGACCGTAATCATGAAGACGAGGCTAAGTTTGCGGAGTTATCCGGTTTGTATCCCATTTGGTAGATAATAAGGAGAGAATGGCGAATGTTTCTGCGAGGTTTGAAACCCAAATATGTCAATACCTCATTTCTCACAAACTTTGTTTATATTAGGATGTTGTGAATAGGGCTCGATTATTGGGAGCGCGATAATGAGTCAAAGCCTGACCAAAAGGCGACGACCAACAACACGATAATAATCGTACCCGGTGGTAGCGGCCATCGGAACAATGATAACCATCGGGGAAATTATCATGCAAGAATGGTAACCACTTCGGTGGTAATCATGGCCAAGATAATAGGAGTGAAAATTTCAAGAAGAGAAGGTTCAACAACAATGGAAAGACAGCAGCACCAACACCCGTTTTCAAAGAAGGAGGACGACCACTAATTGTATGCTTCAAATGCAGAGGGAAAGGACATATCATTCCAAGCTGCATGATGCAGTCCAAAGCATGTTACAATTGTGGAAAAGAAGGTCACCTAGCTCGATTTTGTCGTGCACCAAAGTCAAGTCCGGCTAGGACGGTGTCACCAAAGGCGGATACGGACAAAACAAAGTCGGTGGTTTCAGGAAGAGCATTTTTCGTGACTTCTCAAAAAGCGAGTAACCCGAACGAAGTTAATTATAAATTCTTGCGAAGTCTATACCTTATTAGATACCGGTTCTACCCATTCTTTTATCTCTCTTGCTTGTGCTCAATGTTTAAATTTGACTCCGGAGAGATTAGACTTTGACTTATCGATTGAAACTTCGTTAGTAGAAACCTTCGTTACATCTACTGTTTATAAATCTTGTTTGATTCAAATCGACACTTTCACGTTACCTGTCGATCTTATCTCTTTGAAAATACTTGCATTTGATGTGATTTTAGGAATCGATTGGTTAACTACTTATCATGCTTTTCGTAAGGTTGTTAGCTTTTATATTCTTAACCAACCTATTATGCGAATTCAAGCAACCAAACCACTAAAGTCAATCATTATCATATCAAACCATAAGTAAAGAGCCCCAAGCCTTTCGTTGTTGACTTTCTTGTGTGGAATGTACCGAAGCCAGACTTTCTGTAGGCGACGCCGTGAATGACGATGACAAGCTGATAGGTATCAATGTGACGTGCTATCCTAGTCTTGGATGAGGATCACAGTATTGAATGATATTTCTATTGTTAATAAATTTCCTGACGTATTCCCTGAAGAACTTCTTAGCTTACCCCTAGAGCGTGAAATTGAATTTTGTATTGACCCCAGTATAAAATCCATTTCTTCAACTCTTAAATATTTCTTCAACCAAAACGAATGTATCATGCGCCAAAGACGTTGGCTCGAGCTGTTGAAGATTATGACTATACCATTCAATATCATTATAGAAGAGCGAACGTGGTAGCTGACGCGTTGAGTAGAAGATCGTATGCATTTACGAGTGCGATGTTGTTAACATAAAAATCCATTTCATATAACTTACAAATGATGAATATAGAGTTAAAGACTCTAGAGACCCACGTGAAGATAACAAATATACGAGTAGAATCGACTTTAATCGATAAAGTTAAAGCCGCTCAAGCTACATACTCAGAGCTGATAAATGTGAAGAAGAAGGTTCAAGAGGGCGTTATTCTAGAAGCAATAATCGATGAAGAGAGGAAATCTCAACCCTCAATTTAATTGGCCCATTTGAAATTCTCGATCAAGTAGGAACTGTGGCCTATAGACTCGCTTTACCGCCAAGTATGTCGCGTGTTCATAACGTTTTTCACATATCGATGTTACGTAAATATGTGGACGACCTGAACCACATTATTGATTTAGAACCAGACGAGATAGCAGAAGATTTAACGTATGAGGAGATACGTGTTAAAATCTTGGATAAGAAGGATTGTATTCAACACTCAAAGGTTATACCTCAAGAGTTAGAATTTGACGAAGTGTCCTAATTTGTTCGGCATACCAGGTACATACATAAATTTCGAGGGTGAAATTTTATAAGGAGGGGAGATTGTAAAATCCCAAATTTTACGAATAAAGATTTAATTTTCTCAAAATATTTTTTTTTCAAAATTATGGAGTGAATTTGTTATAATATTATAGTTGTGGGTAATATTTAGAAATTTTGAAAAGTATGCAAGTTGTTATATAATATTCGATTGATCGGGAAATATTCTTTTTGTCGGGGAATATCCGTACGAAGGTACAATCATTGGTGGACCCCACAATGGAATTATTGTTGGATTGAGAAAGCGACAAAAATATTTTTATGAAAATAACGGCGGAAGTTTTACCGTTAAAACTGTTGAACTACTCAGTAGTAAAAGTACAGTAATACGCGTGGTTGCATAGTAGCACACAGTATTGATTATTTATTCTTACGTGAGAAGTCACTCAGTTTTGTTCAATTATTGCTACAGTAATTGTTGAATAGTATCTCACGTTATTTGATTCAATTATTGGCGATATTTTATATATTATTAAATCAATAATTGAGATAACAAAGTAATTAATATTATTATTTGCAATATTAACGATGTCTAGTGGTTCTGTCAAGGAGAGGTTTGGTCACCTAATTGCGCGTCAATAGGGAGAAATTCTTATTGAAAAGCCCCCTCTTTTCTGCGAACGACCTGGTCGATTAATAGTGTGAATTATAATAATGATGATGAATTTTGTTTTATTATTATTATAAATGTAATAAAAAGCGAGAAAACTTTTATATAAAAGCAGAATACTTTTTATAAAGTTTTATTTTATTTGATTATAAATAGAATATAATATATTTTATTATGCATAGTGTTTGCATAGTGCCTGCATAGTGTCGGCATACTTTTATAAAGTTATTTATTTTATTAGATTATAAATAGAATATATTATATTTTATTATGCATAGTGTTTGCATAATATTTGCATAGTAAAATTGTAAGACCCCAACTTATTATAAATAAAATTGAATTTTTTCTATTCATTATTCTAAATTAATAAGGTGTTAATTTGATATAATGCTTTGGTTATGAGTGAAATGTGCAAATTTTGCAAAATAAGCAAGTGGTTATAGAATATTCATTACTGTCGGAGAATATTCGTTTGGTTGTGGAATATTCTTGTCGTCGGGGAATATTAAATTTACTGCGGTAGATCCATTTCATGGGCTCCATAACTAAAAAACGGTTGGATGAAGGAAAACGACAAAGTATGAGTTTTTATAAATAACGGCATAGTTGTTACTGCTAACTTTGTTGGAATACCCAAAGTGGTTAAAAATACAAATAATACGCGGGTTGCATAAGTAGCACTGCAGTATTGCACATAATTTTGAATTATTGATCCTTACGTAAGAAGGCCCTACTAATAATTGTTACGATAATTCTTGTTCAATATTTTATTTTATTGATTCAATAATTACTGCGTTGATATTTTATATTATTGTTGTTTCAATAATTGTCACTGCACAGTATTTCTCATCATCATATCAATAATTCATATTATTTGAATAATATTATTAGATAGCATTATTGGCAATGTCTAGAAAATTCTGTCTAAGGAGAGGTTTGGTCACGTAATTGCGCGCCAGTAAGGAGAAATCCTTATTGGAAAGCCCCCTCTTTCTTGGGAACTGCCTCATTGTCATTATTCTTTAATATTATTTATGAATAATTAATTATTGATAAGAAAATATTTATTTGATGCGGATATAAATGATGGATTTATTTATTTTATGTGGTTATAATTGAAGAAATTAATGTTGAGGTGTTTTATCAGTATTTTTGTCGGAATGGAGGTATTAAAAATCAAATCAGTATTTTTACGATATATTGCGTGAGTTATAATTTTTAATCCGACCGTTGGATCGTTGTGATTTTTGGATATGTTATACATATATAAGTTGAGTATATGTCCACAAATTTTGAACCGTTAAAAATGAACGTATGATTTGTTATGAATTTTAAGAGGTGTTGATTGTAAATTAGGTTTATAAATGATTTTGGTGAAAATTCTAGAATTGAGTGGGCCCCACTTGTGGTTGGTGAAGAAATGTGCTGAATTTTATTTCAAATGTGGTGGGTGGCAATAGTAGTGAGAGTAAAGCCATCGTGTAAGTCGAAAGTCAAGTCTGCTTCATGCTTAACATTTTCCTATAAATAGAGGGATAAGTTAGAATTTAAAATCACACCAGAAACATAAGCTTTCTTTCTTTCTCTCTCTATATTATCGAGCGTATTTTGTGAGTATTTAGATACTTTAAGAGTTCTTTATCAAAGATAAGTTTCATTCAAAGATCACTTGACCTTTCATTCAATCATTGTTTTTTGAGGTAAGGGATGTTATTTTCTTCTTAGATGATATTATTTTCTTCAATATCATTATGCCGAACTATTGGTTTGAACTTTTTAATCAATTTGGAACTTTTTGTGTCGGGGTTACTATTCACGTATACGGCACTATTCACGAATACGACACTATTCACCAAAAAATAAAATTTTTCCTTTTTGTCCAAGATGTTTATTATGGTTACTATCTTTGATTGTATCCATGTTTTGATTTTTATTTTTGAATTCTGCTTCAAAATTGATTATTACGAAGTATTAGTGATCTCAGATAAACTGTAACATGAATTCTTAATATTTGTCCTTCTGTCTCACTTGATTCGTTCTCTAAAATATTTTTCATCATCCTCAGTCCTTAATGATGATATTATTGAATATCTTTGGCCTGTAGTGCAAAGATGAATGATTAATCGATGAATATCTTTGGCCCGTAGTGCAAAAAGATGAACATGTGTTGAGATGAACATAACCAATGGTGATGATAAAATGAATATCTTTGGCACAGAGTGCAAAGATGAATATTTGATTAAAGATGTATATTGATTGTTGTTACAGGGATAAAATATTGATGATGGACTTTTAAGTCTTAGAAGATAGTAGAACTCATTCTCTACTTGACTCTTCTAATGGATTGATGTTTCCGCTGCAGTTTTGATCTAAAACTTGTTGTCTATTATGTTTCAAGGAGTTGGGACCACCAGATTTCTGGGAAAAGCCCGATCCGATTAAGGCGGAAATGTGGGTCAAACAAATTACCAAGATATTCGATGTCTTGGGATGCATGGAGGAACAGAAGGTTCCATTCGCCACATTTATGTTTTGTGGTGAGGCAGATAACTGGTGGGAATCTGTGAAGCGTACCTAGCCAGCAGCACTCAACATGTCTTGGGAAAGATTTTAGAAACTGTTCAATGACAAGTACTTTCCTGAAAGTATTCGTCATATGAAGGAGATAAAGTTTATTAGACTGGAACAGAACAACATGACGGTGTCTCAATACGAGGCGAAGTTCGTGGAGTTATCCAGGTTTGCACCTCATTTGGTAGAAAATGAGGAACGTATGACGCGGATATTTCTGAGAGGTCTAAAACCCAAGATTCGTCAATACCTTATCTCTCATAAATTTTTTCTGTATTCAGATGTTGTCAACAGGGCTCAATTATTAGGGCAAGATAATGAGTATACTCAACCGAGGGATCATAACCAGGATCATACCAGTGACAACAGTCATCGGAGCGTTGATAACCAGCGAGGAGGGAAGAATACGGACAAAAGCGGTAACCACTCGGGTGGTAATCATTACCATGATAATAGAAGAGCTGAGTCTAGTAGAAATTTCAAAAAGAGGAGATTCAATAATGACGGGAAGACATCGGTAAAGAACACCAAAGATCAACTATTGCTAGGGAGGAGAAGCGACCACCTTGGCCGTGTGTTATAAATGCGGGAAAGAGAGACATATCAGCCCAAACTTCCCACAACAATCCAAGGTATGTTATAACTGTGGAAAGGAGGGTCATATAGCCCAAGAGTGTTCTGTAGCAAAACCAAGTTCAGCAGGGGTTGTAACTCTAAAAGCTATCCCAGATAAGTCAAAATCAGCGGTTCCTGGAAAAGCGTTTGTCGTGACAGGCCAAAATGTGAGGAACCCGAACGAGGTGATTATGGGTAAGCTAATCATAAACTCTTGCAAAGTTTATACTTTACTAGATACCGGTTCTACCCATTCTTTTATCTCTCCTACTTGTCCTCAATGTTTAAACTTGACTCCAGAGAAATTAGACTTTGACTTATCTGTTGAAACTCCGTTGGGTGAAACCTTCGTTATATCTACAGTTTATAAATCTTGCTTGATCCAAGTTGGCACAATCACATTACCTGTTGATCTTATTTCTTTAAAGATACTTGCATTTGATGTGATTTTAGGGATTGATTGATTAACTACTCATCATGCCAAAATTGATTGTTTTCGTAAGGTTGTTAGTTTTCATATTCCTAACCAACCTGTCATACGAATTCAAACAACTAAACCACTAAAATCAGTCACTATCATATCAAGCCATAAAGCTATTCGTTTATTAAAAAAATGGATGTCAAGCTTTCTTAGCCTATGTTATGGATTTGAACAAAGACAAGTCGGATTTGAATAATATTTCTGTTGTTAGAGAATTTCCTGATGTATTTCCTAAAGAACTTCTTGGTCTACCCCTAGAACGAGAAGTTAAATTCTTTATTGATCTTGAACCGGGTACAAAGCCTATTTCTAAAACCCCATATCGAATGGCTCCTATTGAACTTCAGGAGTTAAAAGTCCAACTACAGGAGTTATTATACATCGGTTTTATTCGTCCTAGTACATCCCCTTGGGGTGTTCCTATTTTATTCATAAAGAAGAAAGACAGAAGTATGCGACTTTGTATTGACTACCGAGAATTGAACCATGTCACCATCAAGAATAGGTATCCGTCTCGCATTGATGACCTGTTTGACCAATTACAAGGAGCATAATTCTTTTCAAAGATCGATCTTCGTTCTGGATATCATCATTGAAGATTAAAAGCGAGGATATTCCAAAAGGCGCCTTTCAAAAAACTCGAGACGGGCATTATAAATTCTTAGTCACGTCTTTTGGATTGACTAATGCTCCTGCCGCTTTCATGGATATGATGAACGAAAGTATTCAAGGAATATTTGGATCGATTCGTTGTTGTCTTTATTGATGACATCCTCATCTATTCCAAAAGCCGTGAAGATCATGAGCACCATTTGAAGTCGATCATCGAAAGGCTTCGTGAAAACAAGCTTTATGCTAAAAAGTGAAGAAATGCGAGTTCGGCTTGAGAAAATAGCATTCCTTGGGCACGTGGTGTCAAAACATGGAGTATCTGTTGACCCCGGCGAAGATTGAAGCAATACAAAGTTGGGAGCAACTAAAGTTCGGTGATCGAAATACGATCTTTACGGGCTTAAATGGTTATTATCGAGATTCGTGGAAGGATTTTCTCGAATCGCTACTCCGTTAACTCAGCTGACTCGAAAAGATACAAAATTTGTATGGAGCGAGGAATGCGAGAAGAGTTTCCAAGAGCTCAAGAGGAGACTCATTTTGGCACCTTTTCTAGCAATACCATCTGGTTCAGATGGATTTGTTATCTACAGCGATGCTTCAGACAAAGGGTTAGGATGTGTTTTTATGCAACATTGGAAAGTCATAGCCTATGCCTCGCGACAACTCAAAGAATATGAGAGGAATTATCCTACTCATGATCTGGAGTTGGCAGCAGTCGTATTCGCGTTAAAAATTTGGAGACACTACTTGTATGCGGCAACGACGTTGCCTTGAGCTATTAAAAGATTATGATCACACTATTCAATATCATCTTGGAAAAACGAACGTAGTAGCTGACGCATTGAGTAGAAGATCATATGCGAGTACGACTGCGATATTGTCAACACAAAGGCCCATTTTATATGACTTGCAAAGGATGGAGATAGAATTAAAGACTCCAGGGACCCACAGGATAATGGCGAATATACGAGTAGAACCGACTTTAATCGATAAAGTTAAAACTGCTCAAGCTACGGACTTGGGGCTGATGCGTATGAAGAAGAAAGTGCAAGAAAGAGCTATTCCAGAAGAAAGAATCGATGAAGAAGGAATACTTCGAGTCAACTCTAGACTTTGCGTTTCTAACGATTATGACTTGAAGCATAAAATCATGATGGAGGCACACAACACCCCATTTGCAATCCATCCTGGGAGTACCAAAATGTATCATGATATTCGACATACATTTTGGTGGAACAATATGAAGAGAGAGATCGCGGAGTTTATCTTGAGGTGTTTAACCTGTCAACGTGTAAAGGCGGAGCAACAAGTTCCAAAGTGTCCATTGCAACCACTTGAGATTCCGGAATGGAAGTGGGAACACATTACTATGGATTTCGTTACAGGTCTTCCCAAGGTTTCTCAAGGTATAGATGCGATTTGGGTTATTGTTGATAGATTAACCAAGTCTGCTCATTTCTTACCTATACGAGAAACTTATTCCCTGGAACGTCTTGCTCATATGTACGTGAATGAGATTGTGAGATTGCATGGCATGCCATTATCCATAGTTTTGGATCGTGACCCAAGATTCACTTCATGATTTTGGGTTAGCTTGTAGAAAGCTATGGGCACAGATTTATGATTCAGTTCGGCATACCATCCTCAAACAGACGGACAATCAGAGAGGACTATTCAAACTCTTGAAGATCTATTAAGACTTTGTGTCCTAGACTTTAAAGGGAGTTGGGATAAGTATTTACCATTGGTGGAATTCCCCTACAACAACAGTTATCAAGCAAGTATAGGCATGGCTCCATTCGAGGCGTTGTATGGACGAAAGTGTCATTCTCCAGTATGCTGGGACGAGGTAGGAGAAGCAACGTTGTTGGGACCAGAATTAGTACGCATGACTACAGAAAAGATCCAAATGATTCGACAACGTATTCAAACCTCACAAGATCGATAAAAGAGTTATGCTGATCTTCATCAAAAGGACGTGGAATTTAATATTGGGGATCATGTACTGTTACGTATTGCTCCATAGAAGGGAGTTACAAGATTTAGAAAGAGAGAAAAGCTCAATCCAAGGTTTATTGGTCCATTTGAGATTCTTGACCGAATAGGAAATGTGGCCTATAGACTCGCATTACCTCCAAGTATGTCTCGTGTTCATAATGTTTTCCAAATATTTATACTTCATTAATATGTGAAAGACCCGAACCATATTATTGAGTTAGAACCAGACGAGATAGCCGAAGACTTAACGTACGAGGAGGTACTTGTTAAAATCTTGGATAGGAAAGAACATGTCATACGCATCAAGGTTATACCACAAGGTAAGGTTTTGTGGAGAAACCATGCTATTGAAGAAATGACCTGGGAGTTGGAATATGAAATGAAAGCGAGGTACCCTCACCTTTTCGAAACACCAGGTACGTATGTCAATTTCGAGGATGAAATTTTATAAGGAGGGGAGGTTGTAAGACCCCAACTTATTATAAATAAAATTGAATTTTTTCTATTCATTATTCTAAATTAATAAGGTGTTAATTTGATATAATGCTTTGGTTATGGGTGAAATGTGCAAATTTTGCAAAATAAGCAAGTAATTATAGAATATTCATTTTTATCGGGGAATATTCGTTTGGTCGTGGAATATTCTTATTGTTGGGGAATATTCGTATGACGACGCAGCCATTTGTGGGCCCCATAATGGAAAACGATTAGATGAAGGAAAACGACAAAGTATGAGTTTTTATAAATAACGGCGTAGTTGTTACCGTTAACACTATTGGAATACCCGGTGGTTAAAAATACTGTAATATGTGTGGTTGCATAGTAGCACACGGTATTGCACAGTATTTTTGAATTATTGATCCTTACGTAAGAAGGCACTACTCAATAATTATTACGAGAATTACTTATTCAATATTTTATTTTATTGATTCAATAATTGATGCGTTGATATTTTATATTATTGTTGTTTCAATAATTGTCACTGCACAGTATTTCTCATTATCATATCAATAATTCATATTATTTGAATAATATTATTAGATAGCATTATTGGCAATGTCTAGAAAGTTCTATCTAAGGAGAGGTTTGGTCACCTAATTGCGCGCCAGTAAGAAGAAATCCTTATTGGAAAGCCCCCTCTTTCCTGGAAACTGCTTGGTTGTCATTATTGTGATTTTGTAATATTATTTATGAATAATTAATTATTGATAAGGAAATATTTATTTGATGCGGATATAAATGATGGATTTATTTATTTTATATGGTTATAATTGAAGGAATTAATGTTGAGGTGTTTTATCAGTATTTTTGTTGGAATGGAGGTATTAAAAATCAAATTAGTAGTTTTACGATATATTGCGAGAGTTATAATATTTAATCCGACCGTTGGATCGTTGTGATTTTTGGATATGTTATACATATATAAGTTGAGTATATGTCACAAATTTTGAACCGTTAAAAATGAACGTATGATTTGTTATGAATTTTAAGAGGTGACTGATTTGGAAATTGGGTTTATAAATGATTTTGGTGGAAAATTCTAGAATTGAGTAGGCCCCACTTGTGGTTGGTGAAGAAATGTGCTGAATTTTATTTCAAATGTGGTGGGTGGAAATAGTAGCAGGTAAAGTCTGCTTCGGCGTGCTAATATTTTCCTATAAATAGAGGGCTAAGTTAGAATTGAAAATCACACCAGAAACATATGCTTTCTCTTTTTTTCTCTCTATATTATCGGAGTATTTTGTGAGTATTTAGATACTTTGAGAGTTCTTTGTTCAAAGACAAGTTTCATTCAAAGATCACTTTCGACCTTTCATTCTGAAGTATTATTTCTTTGAGGTAAGGGATGTTATTTTCTTCTTAAATGATATTATTTTCTTCAATATCATTATGCCGAACTATTGGTTTGAACTTTTTAATCAAATTTGGAACTTTTTGTGCCTGGGGGTTCTTATTCACGATACTAAGACGATTCACGATACGACATTATTCACTTAATACTAAGACTATTCACCGAAAAAAGAAATTTTTTCTTTTTGTCCAAGATGTCTATTGTGGTTACTATATTTGATTGTATCCATGTTTTGATCTTTATTATTGAATTCTACTTCAAAATTGGTTATTACGAAGTATTAGAGATCTTAGATAAATCGTAACACAAATCCCTAATATTTATCCTTCTGTCTCACTGGATTCGTTCTCTAAAATGTTTTTCATCATCCTCAGTCCTTAATGATGAAATTATTGAATATCTTTGGCATGTAGTGCAAAGATGAATGATTAACTGATGAATATCTTTGGCCCGTAGTGCAAAGATGAATAGGTGTTGATTTGAACATGACCAACTGGTGATACAAATGAATATCTTTGGCCTGTAGTGCAAAGATGAATATTCGATTAAAGATGTATATTGATTGTTTTTATAGGAATAAAATATTGATGATGGACTTTTAAATCTTAGAAGATAGTAGAACTCATTCTCTATTTGACTCTTCTAATGGATTGTCTTGTTTTCCATGCAGCTTTTGATCTAAAACTTGTTGTCTATTATGTTTTATCGATTTTTCCTGTTGAAGACTAATGATAATTTGTTGTATATTATCTTAGTCATAATATTCTTTATTGGGCTAGTTGAGCTCACCCTTTTCCTTTTTGTTCCATTTTTCTTCTCGTGAGGTAAGAACATAGCGAGAATCTCCAATGGGTATGGAGTGATGGTTCTAAAAGATGTTTTAGCAGTCCTCACTATTTCTGTAAAATAGTGTTTGAATAATTATAATGAGGACTTATTTGAGTGTGGATATTGTCTAGAAGACAATATTTGTATTTAAACTCACACTATGTGTTGTCGTATTTTTCACGACAATTGTATTATTGAAGTTGTAGTTTGCTTTCTCTACCATGTTTTTGGCGACTTAGAATGGGTGTTGTATACCTATTTTGGGGGCGTCACAAAAATCTTTTTATATAAAAAAGAATACGTTTATAAAGTTATTTGTTTTATTAGATTTTAAATAATATATATATATATATATTATATTATATTTTATTGCATAGTATTCTTTCCATTCTCCTATAAATAGGATGCTTAGTTAGAATGGAAAATCACACCAGAAATTCAGAGAATTCTTCTTCTATAATTTTGAGCGTATTTCTTTAGAGTTTAAGAAAGCTTTGAGTGTAGAAAATAGTATAAGTTTTCTTCAAGAATATCCTCGCCCTACCTGTCAGAATACTCTTCTTTCTAAGGTAAGGGGTATTATTCTTTCATATTCATGAAGAGAATTATTTTCTTTCAATGCTCGTAAGAACTGTTATTCCATTCTTTATTATTATATTGGAATAACCTGTCTATGCGAAGTACCTCATACATGGTGAAATTCTTATGTTATTCCATTCTTTATTATTCTCATTGGAATAACTCATGCATCTGCAAGGCTCATCGCATGCCCGGGAATTTCGTTATTATTCCATTCTTTATAATTCTGTTGGAATATCCTGTCTGTGAAGTTTACGCATGACCTGGTTCCATTATTTATTATTCTGTTAGAATAACCTGTCTATGCGAAATACCGCATACATGGTGAATTCTGTTGTTATTCCATTCTTTATTATTCTGTTGGAATATCTTGTCTGTGCGGTTTACGCATGACCTGGTTCCCTTATTTATTATTCTCGTTAGAATAACTTTGTCATCTAATACCGCATACATAGTGAATTTCGTTGTTATTCCATTCTTTATTATTCATTGGAATATCTCGTCTGCGTGACGGATTACGCATGACTTGGTTCCATTCTTTATTATTCATTGGGAATAACACATGTCTGCAAAGGCCTATCGCATGCACTGGTGAAGTCTTCGTTATTCCATTCTTTATTATTACATTGGAATAACTTTCGTCTATGTGGATTACCGCATGCATGGTGAATGATCCTTCGATTCGCTCTTTTTAAATTGTGGAAATAATCTGTCTACGTGGATTACCGCATGGCGGCCGAAAATCCATTTGCAGTTTCATATATTCTATTATACCTAGTGGGTTAAAGTTTTGGCTTCTATACTCCATGAAATTTGTAGAATATCCTGGATATTTGCGCTTCATCCAGTATCTTTTCATGGAAATATTCTTCTGAGCATTCTTGAATTTTACTCCACAAAGCAGTATCATGTTGACAATTTGGACGTAATTGATTTTAGGATAAATAAAATTTTAAATCTTTAAAATTTATCCTTGAAATTGTTTTATTGAATTATTATGTCATTGTCATCATCCTCATGCTTATATTGTGATGAAAGTCATCTTTGGCTTACGTGCATAGATGGACTTGGTATGATTATTGTGACGCCCCCAAAATAGGTATTCATCACCCATCTTGAGTCGCCAAATACATGGTACAAAATTTAAATACAACTTAATTATACAACAGTCGTGTAAAATACGACAAAACATAATATACGAGTTTTAATAAGAATATTGTCATCTAGACAATAACCACACTCAATGGAGTCCTCATTACATATATTGTCACACTATTTAACAAAATAGTGAGGACTACTAATGCCATCATCTGGACCGTCACTCTGTTCCCCGACTAGTCCCGGCTACGTTTTCATTTCCTGAAGAGAACAGTGAAAGAAAGGGTGAGCTCAACTAGCCCAGTAAGAAATATTATGACTAAGGTAATGCAAAATAAATTATTAGTAGTCTTCAACAATGTTAAACTGATAAAATACAATAGACATCAAGTTTAACTGCAGCGGAATAAGCAATCCATTAGAAGAGTCAAGTAGAGCATGATATCTACTATCTTCAATTTTTATCGCTGAGACTCAGCTTAATAAATAAACCACATCATCGAGTCATCCCTGCACTATAGGCCAATGATATTCATTAAATCATCAATGGTCATGACTATACCGAATAATCCCTGGTCATAATCACACCAAAAACTGTCCATCAATGCACTACAGGCTACTAAGGACTTTTACCAAATCATTTATAACATTACAGGTCATGATTATACCGAATAGTCCCTGGTCATAATCATACCAAGTCCATCTATGCACGTAAGCCAAAGATGACTTTTATCATATCATTTGTAACATTACGGTCATGATTATACCGAATAATCCCTGGTCATAATCATACCAAGTCCATCTATGCACTACTGGCCATAGATGACTTTCATCACAATATAAGCATGAGGATGATGACAATGACATAATAATTCAATAAAACAAGTTCAAGAATAAATTTTAAAGATTTATAAGTTAATTTATCTTGAAATCAATTGTCAACATGATACTGCATTGTGGAGTAAAATTCAAGAATGCTCAGAAGAATATTTCCATGAAAAGATAACGGATGAAGCGCAATATCCAGGATATTCTACTAATTTCATGGAGAATAGAAGCCAAAACTTTAACCAAATGAGTATCATAAAATATATGAAACTGCAAATGGATTTTCACCCGCCATGCGGTAATCCACGTAGACAGATCATATCCACAATTTAATAAGTAATGAATACGAAGGATCATTCACCATGCATGTGATAATCCACATAGACAGGTTATTCTAACAGAATAATAAAGAATGGAACCAGGTCAAGCGTAATCCGCACATACCGGATATTCTAACAGAATAATAAAGAATGGAATAACAGAAGAATTCACCATGCATGCGATAGACCGCACAGACATGTTATTCCAACAAAATAATAAAGAATGGAACCAGGTCTTACATAATCCGCACAAACATGATATTCCAATAGAATAATAAAGAATGGAATAACAGAAGAATTTCACCATGTATGCGGTACTTCGCATAGACAGGTTATTCCAACATAATAATAAAGAATAGAATAACAGAAGAATTTCACCATGTATGCGGTACTTCAGACAGACAAAGTTATTCCAACATAATAATAAAGAATGGAATAATGTAAGCTCTCTTCATGTATACGAAAAGAAATAATACCCTTACCTTAGAAAGAAAGCGGATATTTGAGTAGAGAGGTGCAGACTTCTCTTCTTCTTTCTCTCTATAATTTCTCTCTATAATAATTACTCTATAGCTATAGTGAATTGGTGAGAAATGAAGGAAGAATGAGCTTCTATTTATAGGAAAATATAGTTTCGATAATTGCACGTTTTGGGGCTCAAAATATTACAGTACAATACCTTCAACTTTTCTTTCATTTTTAATTTAGTCCTGCAAGTATTATCAAACTTACACCACCTCCCCTAATAGTAAATAATGTGAATCAATAGTTCAATCATGTGAATCAATAGTTCAATCATATGAATCAATAGTTATAATCATGTGAAAATATGAATTACAGTATATTACCTCCATCTATACCTCCGTTTTTAACTTAATCATGCAAGTATTATCAATCTTGCACCAACTCCCCTAATAGTACAAGAATGTGAATCAATAGTACATACATGTGAGCAAATAGTTATAATCATGTGAATTAATAGCAATTAATTGCTCATTTATCCGGTTAATTACCCGACTGGTCAGTATAACTTCCAAACATCAATTAATATCGAAATAAATGTCGATTTCCACTAATTCCAACACAATGGAACTATCAATTTCATCTTTAATCAACACGAACTTATTCATCATTAATATTATAACTCACAATATTTAATAACCAGGTCGTTCCCTGCAAAGAGGGGGCTTTCCCAAAAGGTTTTCTCCTTATTGGCGCGCAATTAGATAACCAAACCTCTCCTTGACAGAACTTCTAGACATTGTAAATATTGCAATTTAATAATATGAATAACTTTTTCATCTCAATTATTGATTTAATAATATATCATATAATGCAGATGATACTGTGACAATAATCGAATCAATAATATGAGAGATATGATGCAAGAATTATCGTAGTAATAATTGAGTATAAGCGAGTGACTTCTCACGTAAGCATCAATAATCAATACCGTGTGCTACTATAAAACCACGCCAGACATCGATACTTTTACTAGGATAGTTCAACAGTTTAACGGTAAAACTTCCGCCGTTATTTTTATAAAAAGATAATTATGTCGTTTTCTAACTACGACAATACTTTTGTTGTGGGGTCCACCAATGATTGTGCCGTCGTACGAATATTTCCTGTTAAAACGAATATTCCCCGACCAATTGAATATTATATAACCACTTTCTTACTTTGCAAAATTTATAAATATTACCCACAACTATATCATTATAACAAATCCACACCATAATATTCAAAAATATATTTCGAGAAAATTATTCTTTATTCATAAAAGTTGGGGTCTTACAATTATGACCAGGGATTATTCGGTATAATTATGACCTGTAATGTCATAAATAATGTGGTAAAAGTCCTCAGTGTCCTGTAGTGCATTGATGGACAATTTTTGGTATGATTATGACCATGAATTATTCGGTATAGTCATGACCATTGATGATTTAATGAATATCATTGGCCCGTAGTGCATGGATGACTCGATGATGTGGTTTATTTAATAAGCTGAGTCTCAGCGATAAAAATTGATGAATACATTTTAAATCATAGAAGATAGTAGATATTATGCTCTACTTGACTCTTCTAATGCATTACTTTTTTCCGCCGCTGTTAAACTTGATGTCTATTATATTTTATCAGTTTAACATTGTTGAAGACTAATGATAATTTATTCTGCATTATCTTAGTCATAATACTTCTTATTATGCTATTTGAGCTCACCCTTTCGCTTTCAATGTTCTCTTTAGGAAATGAGAACGTAGCAGGGACTAGTCGGGGAACAGAGTGACGGTCCAGATGATAGCATTAGTAGTCTTCACTATTCTATGAAATAGTGTGATAATAAATGTATTGAGGACTTATTTTGAGTTTGAATACTGTCTAGAAAGACAATATTTGTATTAAAACTCACACTCATGTTGTATATTTAAGGTTGTATTTGTATTCTGTACCATGTATTTGGCTATTCAGAATAGGTGATGTATACCTGTTTTGGGGGCGTCACAGGTAGGACTTTTATTGATGTGCAAAAAGGAGAATTAACCATAAGGGTTCAAGATCAGGAATTCATATTCAACATATTTAACGCCATGAAGTTCCCTACTGTGACGCCCCCAAAACAGGTATACATCACCCATTCCGAGTCACCAAATACATGATATAGAATACAAATACAAACTTAAATACACAACATGAGCTATGAGTTTTAATATAAATATTGTGACGCCCCCAAAACAGGTATACATCACCTATCTTGAGTCGCCAGATACATGGTACAAAATTCAAATACAAACTTAAATATACAACATGATCTGTGAGTTTTAATACAAATATTATCTTCTAGACAATATTCAAACTCAAAAATTCCCATATATACTTTGAGTTTCAATACAAATATTGTTACGTATATAATACGACAATATTCATATTTAAATTATAACAATGCCATATAAAGTACAACAACAAATATATCAAGTCCCCGAAGGAACACGAGAAGATTTCTGTTCTCCTCATTCTAATGGAGTGCACCTTTGACGCTTCCAAATTCTGATTCACCTCACCCTATTGTTGTTCACCAAAATTAAATATCAAATGATGTATAAAACATGTCTCACACATTTTAAGTTCTCAGTACGATTATTATGCCACACCGTTTCATAATTTGATTAGGCTTGTGACTAATTCGTATCACCACTTTATACCCATGTTCTCTCTGCTAGTCCCAGCTACCCTTTTATTACCTGAAATGGGTGCTTAAGTAAAAGGGTGAGCTCAACTAGCCCAGTAAGAAATATTATGACTAAGATAATGCAAAACAAATTATCGTTAGTCTTCAATAGTATAACAACTGATAGAATATAATAGGTAACAAGTTTTAGATCAACAACTGCAGCGGAATAAGCAATCCATTAGAAGAGTCAAGTAGAACATAATGTCTACTATCTCCTCTAGATTAAAAGTCCATCGTTAATACTTTATTCCTGTAATACTCATCAATTGTTCTTTGCTATACTCAAGACAAAGAGAACTCTCATCACCTATCTTCACTTGAACCACCACAGATTATAATTAAATCATAATTCATATTTATAATCAAGTAAATCAATAGTCCAACTTTGCACTACAGGCCAAAGATATACAACTGAAAAACCAATAACCAACAGTCCATCTTTGCACTATAGGCCAAAGATATACAACTGTAAAACCAATAATGCTAAGACTCAGCTTATTAGTATCATGGCCATGAATTATCCATGCACTACGTGCCAAGGATATTCGTGTTTTCAATTATGGTCATGATTATACCGAATAATCCCTGGTCATAATGATACCAAGTCCATCTATGCACTACGGGCTAAATGTGACGCCCCCAAAATAGGTATACATCACCCATCCTGGGTCGCCAAATACATGGTACAGAATACAAATACAAACTTAATTATACAACATGAGCTGAGAGTTTTTACACAAATATTGTCATCTAGACAATATCCAAACTCAAATAGAGTTCTCATTACATTTATTGGCACACTATTTTATAGAATAGTGAGGACTACTATAACACCATCTCGGGCCATCACCCGCTCCCCGACTAGTTCCTGGCCACGTTCTCATTTCTCAAGAGAACAATGGAAGTAAAAGGGTGAGCTCAACTAGCCCAGTAAGAAATATTATGACTAAGATAATGTAGAATAAGTTATCATTAGCCTTTAACAATGTTAAACTCATAGAATATAATAGATAACGAGTTTAACTGCAGCGGAACAAGCAATCTATTAGAAGAGTCAAGTAGAGCATGATATCTACTATCTTCTATGATTTAAAAATTTTATCATTAACTTTATTGCTGGGACTCAGCTTAAGAAATAGATCACATCATCGAATGATCCCTGCACCACGGCCAAGGATATTCACTAGTATCACGTCCACAAATTATTCTTGCACTACGGGCCAAGAATTATTCGTGTAATCATCAATGGTCATGACTATACCGAATTATCCCTGGTCATAATCATACCAATCAACAATCCATCTATGCACGTAAGCCAAAGATGACTTTCATCACAATATAAACATGGGGATGATGACAATGATATAAGAATTCAACTAAAAGAAAATAAAGGATAAATTTTTAAAGATTTATAATTTAATTTATCCAGAATTCAATAATGTCCAAATTTTCAACATGATTCTGCTTTGTAGAGTTAAATTCAAGAATAATATCCATGTATTAAAAATAATTTGGACAGAAAAGAAATAAATTTTTTGGTGAATAGTACCCCGTGAATAGTACCTTGTGAATAGTACTTCGGGAATAATACCCCGTGAATAGTAACCCGACATAAAAAGTGCCCCAAATACCCGAGTGAATAATATTTAAGTGAATAGTAATCGGGTGAATAGTAACCCGTGAATACTACCCCGATATGAAAAGTGCCCCGAATACCCGAGTGAATAATATTATAGTGAATAGTAACTGGGTGAATAGTAACTCGTGAGTAGTAACTCATGAATAGTACTTCGATAAAAATATTGATATTTAATAAGAAAGTTCATATCAATATTCCAATAAAATGATACTGGATGAAGCGCAAAACTCACAGATATTCCACTAATTTCAAGGATTATAGAAGCAATACTTACCATAGTAAGTTTAGATTTAAGAATATGAAAAGAATTAACATACGAGAACTGTAAATGGATTTTCACCTGTCATACGATACGTAATTCGCGTAGACAGGTTATTCCGACATACTAAAGGATGAATACAAAAAATAGTATTCCTTATGAATACGAAAGAAATAATACCCCTTACCTTTGTAAAAAGATGGATACTGCAAAAGTGAAGTAGTAGAATACTCTTCTTCTTGCTCTATATAGTTTTTCTCTCTATAGTGTCTCTTGTGAATCTCAGTGAATTGGTGAGAATGAAAGAAGAATTAAGCTTCTATTTATAGGAGAATGAACTAAATAGTAACTAATTCACGAATGGTCCAGATTGATTCACTATTAGAACGAATGATCTATATTGATTACTATTAAAATTACAACCGACGGTCTAGATTGATTTACTTTTAAAACCACCACCGACGGTCTAGATTGATTTACTTTAAAACCATCATCGACGATCCAGATTGATTTACTTTTAAAACTATCACCGACGGTCCAGATTGATTTACTATTAAAACCACCACCGACGGTCCAGATTAATTTACTATTAAAACCACCACCGACGGTCCAGATTAATTTACTATTAAAACCACCATCAATGGTCCAGATTGATTTACTATTAAAACCACCACTAATGGTCCAAATTGATTTAACTTATTACACTTTAGTACCCCTAAAGTTTTCCAAGTTTGCATTATTCCCGCTTAACTTTTATAAATCACTTATCTTCAACAAGCACATTCTTAATACTTCAACAATTATTCATCATTAATATTATAACTCACAATATTTAACAACCAGGTTGTTCCCAGGAAAGAGGGGGCTTTTCGATAAAGATTTCTCCTTATTGGCGCGCAATTAGGTGACCAAACCTCTCCTTGATAGAACTTCTAGACATTGTCAATATTGCAAATAATAATATGAATAACTTTGTGCCTCAATTATTGATTTAATAATATAACATATTATTCGGATGATACTATGACAATAATTGAATCAATAATATAAGAGATATGATGCAAAGAATTATCGTGTAGCAATAATTGAGTATAATCGAGTGACTTCTCACGTAAGCATCAATAATCAATACCGTGTGTTATTACGCAACCACGCCAGACATTATACTTTTACCATCGGGTAGTTCAACAGTTTAACAGTAAAACCTCCTCTTGTTATTTTTATAAAAAGATATTTCTTTCATTTTCTAACTATGACAATACTTCCATTGTGGGGTCCGCTAATGATTGTGCCATCGTACGAATATTCCCTGTTAAAACGAATATTCCCCGACCAATCGAGTATTAACTGACAACGAATATTTTATATCAACTTGCTTACTTTGCAAAATTTTTCAAATATTATCCACAACTATAACATTATATCATATCCACACCATAATATTCAAAAATATATTTCGAGAAAAATTATTCTTTATTCAAAAAAAGTTGGGGTCTTACAACCTCCCCTTCTTATGAAATTTCATCCTCGAAATTAGGGTACGTACCTGATATGTCGAAGTGGTGAGGATACCTTGATTTCATTTCAGATTCTAACTCCCAGGTCATCTCCTCAACATCGTGGTTTCTCTACAAAACTTTGACTTGAGGTATAATGTAAGACCCCGAATTTTATAAAATAAAAGTATTCAAATTTTTTCTTATAATTATTATTCAGTAAATGGTTAAATTGATAAAAATTTATAGTTAAGGGTGACATATGAAATTTTTCAAAATAATCAAGTGGTTATAAAATACTTATTGTTGTTGGGGAATATTCGTTTGGTCGTAGAATATTCTTGCTATCGGAGAATATTCGTACGACGGCGCAACCATTTGTGGGCCCCATAATAGAATAACTTTCGGATGAAGAAAACAACAAGTTTGAGTTTTTATAAATAACGGCATAGTAGTTACCGTTAACACTGTTGGAATACCTGGTGGTTAAAATCTGAAGAATACGCTGTGGTCGCACAAAGAAGATACCAGATTGCACAAGATTTTTGAATTATTGATTCTTACGTAAGAAGGCTCTACTCAATAATTGTTACAAAGAATTCTCGCTCAATACTTTATTTTATTGATTCAATAATTGCTACGCTGATATTTTATATTATTGTTGTTTCAATAATTGTCACCAGCATAAAGATTTTCCATTATCGGATCAATAATTTATATTATTTGAATAATATTATTAGATAGCATTATTGGCAATATATAGAAAGTTCTGTCGAGGAGAGGTTACATAATCTAATTGTGCGCCAGTAAGGAGAAATCCTTATCGGAAAGCCCCCTCTTCCTTGGGAACAGCCTGGTTGTCATTATTGTGATTCTGTAATATTATTTATGAATAATTAATTATTGATTTATTTGATAAGGAAATATTTATTTTATGTGGATATAATTGGTGGATATATTTATTTTATGTGGTTATAAATGAAGGAATTAATGCTGAGGTGTTTTACTAGTATTTTATCGAAATGAAGAACGAAATTTAGAAATTTTTAGAAAATTAGTTTATTACTTGATTTTGTAAAATCTATAACTCTTTGTGTATAATGAGTTAGGAGATAAGAAATATATCAAAAGAAAGCCCTGAAAGTAAGATAACCGTAGAAATTGGAATCACCCAAAAATTCATTGTTGATTTTTCGTGGTCACTATTTGAATCAAACTGGTCTGAAGGACTCATAATTCGAAAAATCAGTGTTCTTGAGATATATTGCGTGAGCTATAATTTTTAATCCGACCGTTAGATCGTTGTTATTTTTGGATATGTTATACATATATAAGTTGAGTACATGTCCACAAATTTTGAACCATTAAAAATTAACGTATGATTTGTTATGAATTTTAAGAGGTGACTGATTCAAAAATTATGTTTATAAATGATTTTTGGTGGAAAATTCTAGAATTGGTGGGCCCCACTTTTGGTTGGGGAAAAATGTGCTAAAATTTTATTTAAAAAGTGTTGGGTGGGAATAGTAGCAGGTAAAGCCATCAGGTTATAGGTCAAGTCTGCTTTGGCGTTCTAACATTTTCCTATAAATAGAAAGTCTTTGAGTTAGAATTGAAAATCACACCGTAAACATAGTTTTTTCTCCCTATATTATCGAGTTTATTTTTGTGAGTATTTTGATACTTTGAGAGTTGCTAATCGTCTGCAAGTTTCCTTCAATATATCCGATATTCCAAATGTAAGCATCGCTCTTTTGAGGTAAGGGATATTGTCATTATTATGGTAAGGGATTGTAAGGAATTGTAAGGGATGTTATTTTCTTCTTAAATGATATTATTTTCTTCAATATCATTATGTCAATTATTTATATGAGTTTTATTGTGGAATTTCTACCTTTTTCATGTTGGGGTTACTATTCACGATACTATTAATTATTCACGATACTAAGACTATATTCATGTATATGGCACTATTTACGATATGATATTATTTACGATATAAAGATTATATACTTAATACACAAGTTACTATTCATGAGTTACTATTCACGAGTTACTATTCATGAGTTACTATTCATGAGTTACTATTCACGTGTACTATTCACGACAAAATTAGTTTCTTTTTCTGACCAAATTATCGTTGATTTATGAATCTTACTCTTGAAATTAAATGTAGTTGTTGATCATATTGTTTTTATTATCATATATAACATTTTATTAACCCTAATGATGATATTTCTCTTTGACTTGAGTGTAAAGATGGGTAGATTATTGGTATGATCGTGACTATGGGTTCTCTTTAAATGAAGTGCAAAGATGCATTGTTGATCTGGTATGATCATGACCATTGAATTTATAATTGAATATCTTTAGCTTAAGTGCAAAGGTGAATTGATCAACATGGTTATAATTATTGTTTATATAAATTCTGAAATGATTATATATTTCTTTGAGATATTAATATCTTTGGCCCGTAGTGCAAAAAAGATGACATGTTGTTGAATATCTTTGGCCCAGAAAAAAAAAGATGAATTGTTGATGAATATCTTTGGCCCGAGCAAAGATGACTGTCATTCTTTGAATATCTTTGGCATATAGTGCAAAGATGAACTGTTAATGAATATCTTTGGACCGTAGTGCAAAGATGGACCTATTAGTATGATTATGAACAGGAACTATGATTTGGTATAATCATGATCTTTGATGTTTCAGGTAAAGACATGTGATGAAAATGATCTTCGTCCTGGTTGAGAAGAGGAATTTAGAACCACAAATATGATTATAAGTTATTCTCATGATTGTGGACAGGAACTGTTGATTGATGTTACAGGAATAAAACATTGTTGGTGGACTTTTAATATGGAGAAGATAATAGACTTTATGGTCTATTTGACTCTTCTAATGGATTGCTTCGTTTCACAGAACTATGGTTGAAAAGTTTTATCATCTACCATATGTTCTAAATCTCTGATTTATTATTGATGAAGGCTATTGATAATTTAATTATCTATAGTCATGATATTCTTTATTGAGCTAGTTGTGAACACCCTTTTGCTTCATAATTCCTTTCAGGTAATAAGAGTGTAGTAAATTGACGAGGGGATAATAGGGAATAGAAGCGGTGGGCTCTATAGTCACGAGGTTCTCCATAAATAGTATGAAAATAATTTTATTAACAACTTTAGATAAGTGTGTCGTATTGTATACGTCATTTGATATTTAATTTTGGTGAACCGAATAGGGTGAGGCGAACCCAACTTTGGAAGGGTGTTTTACAACTATCATACAAGATGTCTAATGACATACAACCTCGTGTTATCATAAGACAGGGTTGTGCACACCCACTTGCTGAGTATATCTACGAGCACTACCTATATGATCTTGGAGTTTTGTTGAAATATAATTTTCAATTGCAGACAGTGGAGATAGTTATATGTCAAGAGAAGACTCTCCATTGGAAAGAACATGATAGTAATCTTCTCATTTTTCTTTGGGGTCTATTGGGTCAACCAAGGATAATTCTGTGGGCATATGATATCTATCATAACCTAGACCTATGGCCTCCCATGTATGAAGGTTTTCTTGAGCATTTCCCAAAGATTTTAATTTCTAAAACAGTTATTGACTGTACCTTTATGTAAGATGCCATTGTGACACGCTATTCAAGTTGGTGTTCAGAGTCACAATTGGTATATATTTGTATCAAAACTCACAACATATGTGTTGTTGTATTTTGCACGACAATTGTAGTAATAAAGTTGTAGTTATTTTATGTACCATGTATTTGGCGACTCAAAATAGGTTGGATGGATTGGATCTATTTTGGGGGCGTCACAGTTGGTATCAGAGCTTAGGGACATGGTCTCTGGCGGAGATCGGGGAATAGAACTAGGAGGGGAGAGACGAGTAAATTCTTCGCTAGTGTGTCCTACCTAAGCTGAAATCTCTTACTTAATAAATTGACAAATTGTGATATGTCAATTAACCTTTTTTTTGAAGCTGTATTCTGGAATGATATCTAAAATACAGGAGATGAGCAATGGAGAAATCATGAGGACAGGGAAGATGGAATTTGAAATGAAAGCAAGGTATTCTCAACTCTTTGAAATACCAGGTACGTAAATTTCGGGGACAAAATTTCATAAGGAGGGGAGATTTTAAGACGCCGAATTTTATGAAATAAAAGTATTCAATTTTTTCTTATAATTATTATTTAGTAAATGGTTAAATTAATAAACAGTTAAAGTTAAGGGTGACATATGAAATTTTTCAAAATAAGCAAGTGGTTATAAAATACTTATTGTTGTCGGGGAATATTCGTTTGGTCGTAGAATATTCTTGCTATTGGGGATTATTCGCAATACAATGCAATGTAGCCCATTTCAGGGCCCCATAATAGAATAATCATTGATGAAGAAAATGACAAGTTTGAGTTTTTATAAATAACGACATAGTAGTTACCGAATTAATACCTGTTGAATATACACGATGGTTAAAATACGATGAATACGCGTGGTCGCATAAAGAAGACACCAGATTGCATTAGATTTTGAATTATTGATTCTTACGTAAGAAGGCTCTACTCAATAATTGTTACGATAATTCTTTGCTCAATATATTATTTTATTGATTCAATAATTGCTGCGTTGATATTTTATATTATTGTTGTTTCAATAATTATCACGGCACAATATTTTCCATTATCAGATCAATAATTTATATTATTTGAATAATATTATTAGATAGCATTATTGGCAATATCTAGAAAGTTCTGTCGAGGAGAGGTTAGATATTATTTTCTTCAATATCATTATGCCGAATTATTTATATGAGTTTTATTGTGGAATTTCTACCTTTTTCATGTCGGGGTTACTATTCACGTATACGGCACTATATTCATGTATATGGTACTATTTACGTATATGATATTATTTACGTATATGGTACTATGTATGAATACGGGTTACTATTCATGAGTTACTATTCACGAGTTACTATTCACGGGTACTATTTACGACAAAATTGGTTTCTTTTTCTGACCAAATTATCGTTGATTTATGAATCTTACTCTTGAAATTAAATGCAGTTGTTGATCATATTGTTTTTATTATCATATATAACATTTTATTAACCATAATGATGATATTTCTCCTTGACTTGAGTGTAAAGATCGGTAGATTATTGGTATGATCGTGACTATGGGTTCTCTTTGGCCAGTAGTGCAAAGATGAATTGTTGACTGGTATGATCATGACCATTGAATTTAAAATTGAATATCTTTAGCTTAAGTGGAAAGGTGAATTGATCAACATGGTTATAATTATTGTTTATATAAATTCTGAAATGATTATATATTTCTTTGAGATATTAATATCTTTGGCCCGTAGTGCAAAGATGACATGTTGTTGAATATCTTTGGCCTGTAGTGCAAAGATGAATTGTTAATGAATATCTTTGGCCCGTAGTGCAAAGATGGCCTGTTGTTGAACATTTTTGGCCCGTAGTGCAAAGATGACCTGTTGCTGAATATCTTTGGCATGTAGTGCAAAGATGAACTGTTAATGAATATCTTTGGCCCGTAGTGTAAAGATGAACCTATTAGTATGATTATGAACATGAACTGTGATTTGGTATAATCATGATCTTTTATGTTTCAGGTAAAAACATGTGATGAAAATTATCTTCGTCTTGGATGAGAAGAGAAATTTAGAACCACAAATATGATTATGAGTTATTCACATGATTGTGGACAGGAACTGTTGATTGATGTTACAGGAATAAAACATTGTTGGTAGACTTTTAACATAGAGAAGATAATAGACTTTATGGTCTATTTGACTCTTCTAATGGATTACTCGTTCCGCTACAACTATGGTTGAAAAGTTTTATTATCTACCATATGTTCTAAATCTATGATTTATTATTGATGAAGGCTATTGATAAGTTAATTATCTGTAGTCATGATATTCTTTACTGAGCTAGTTGTGCTCACCCTTTTGCTTCAAAATTCCTTTCAGGTAATAAGAGTGTAGCCGGGTCGAGTGGGGATAATAGGGGAATAGAACGGTGGTCTATAGCTGTCGAGGTTCTCCCTAAATAGTATGAAAATAATTTTATTGAGAACTTTAGATAAGTGTGTCGTATTGTATACGTCATTTGATATTTAATTTTGGTGAACCAAATAGGGTAAGGCAAACCCAACTTTGGAAGGGTGTTTTACCACTATTATATAAGATGTCTAATGACATACAACCTCGTGTTATCATAAGACAAGGTTGTGCACATCCACTTGCTGAGTATATCTACGAGCACTACTTATATGATCTTGGAGTTTGGTTGAAATATAATTTTCAATTGCAGACAGTGGAGATAGTTATATGTCAAGAGAAGACTCACCATTGGAAAGAACATGATATTAATCTTCTCATTTTTCTGTGGGGTCTATTGGGTCAACCAAGGATAATTCTGTGGGCATATGATATCTATCATAACCTAGACGCATGGCCTCCCATGTACGAAGGTTTTCTTGAGCATTTCCCAAAGATTTTAATTTTTAAAACAGTTATTGACTGTACCTTTATGTAAGGTGCCATTGTGACGTGCTATTCAATTTGGTGTCCAGAGTCACAATTGGTATATATGTGTATCAAAACTCACAACATATGTGTTGTTGTATTTTGCACAACAATTGTAGTAATAAAGTTGTAGTAGTTTTCTGTACCATGTATTTGGCGACTCAAAATAGGTTGGATGGATTGGATCTATTTTGGGGGCGTTACATATAACCTTGGAGCGTAGAATATGATCCTTCTTATCCAAGATTTTAACAGCTACCTCTTCATACGTTAAATCTTCCTCTATCTCGTCTGGTTCTAATTCAATAATGTGGTTCAGGTCTTTCACATATTTACATAACATAAATATGTGAAAAACATTATGAACACAAGACATACTTCAAGGCAGAAGTGCGAGTCTATAGCCACAGATTCCTACTCGATCGTGGATTAAAAATGGGCCAATGAATTGAGGATTGAGCTTTCCTCTCTTTCCAAATCTCGTAACTCCTTTCCATGGAGCAACACGTAACAACACATGATCTCCAATATTGAATTCCACATCCTTTTGATGAAGATCAGCATAACTCTTTTGTCGATCTTGTGAGGTTTTTATACGTTGTCGGATCGTTTGAATCTTTTCCGTAGTCATATGTACCAACTCCGGTCCCAACAACATTGCTTCACCTACCTCATCCCAGCATACTGGAGAACGACACTTTCTTCCATACAATGCCTCAAATGGAGCCATGCCAATACTTGCTTGATAACTGTTGTTGTAGGAAAACTCCACCAATGGTAAGAACTTGTCCCAACTTCCTTTGAAGTCAAGGACACAGAGTCTTAATAAATCCTCAAGAGTTTGAATAGTCCTCTCTGATTGTCCGTCCGTTTGAGGATGATACACCGAACTAAATCATAAATTCGTGCCCATAAATTTTTGCAAACTAACCCAAAATCTTGAAGTGAATCTTGGGTCTCGATTAGAAACTATGGATACTGGCATACCATGAAATCTTATAATCTCATTTATGTACGTACGAGCAAGACTTTCAAGTGTATAAGTTTCTCGTATCGGTAAGAAATGAGCAGACTTGGTCAATCTATCAATAATGAACAAAATTGCATCTATGCCTTAAGAAACCTTGGGAAGACCAGTAATGAAATCCATGGTAATGTGCTCCCACTTCCATTTTGGAATTTCAAGTGGTTGCAATGGACCTTTTGGCAATTGATGCTCCGCCTTGACTCGTTGACAAGTTAGACACCTTGAGATAAACCCCGCTATCTCTCTCTTCATATTGCTCCACCAAAATGTATGTCAAGATCACGATACATTTTGGTACTCTGAGATGGATTGCAAACGTGTGTCATGCGCCTCCATCATAATTTTATACTTCAAGTCGTAATCGTTAGGAACACAAAGTCCGGAGTTGACTCGAAGTATTCCTTCTTCATCGATTCTTGCTTCCGGAATAGCACCTTCTTGCACTTTCTTCTTCATACGCATTAGCTCTAAGTCTGTAGCTTGAGCATCTTTAACTTTATCGATTAAAGTCGGTTCTACTTGTATATTTGCCATCATCACATGGGTCCCTGGAGTCTTTAACTCTATCTCCATCCTTTGTAAGTCATACAAAATGGGCCTTTGTATTGACAATATCGCACTCGTACCCGCATATGATCTTCTACTCAATGCATCAGCTACTACGTTCGCTTTTCCAAGATGGTATTGAATGATATGATCATAATCTTTCAACAGCTCAAGCCATCGTCTTTTCCGCATATTGAGTTACTTTTGAGTGAAGAAATATTTGAGGCTTTTATGATCCGTATAAATCTGCACCTTCTCTCCATATAGGTAATGCCTCCAAATCTTAAGCACAAAAACGACAGCTGCCAACTCTAGATCATGAGTAAGATAATTTCTCTCATATTGTTTGAGTTGTCGCGAGGCATAGGCTATGACTTTCCCATGTTGCATGAGAACACATCCTAAACCTTTGCCTGAAGCATCACTGTAGATGACAAATCCTTGAACCGAGATGGTATTGCCGAGCAGTCTTGAAATGAGTCTCCTCTTGAGTTCTTGAAAACTCTTCTCATATTTTTCGCTCCAACCAATTTTTTTATCTTTTTGAGTCGGTTTGAGTTAATGGAGAAAGCGATTCGAGAAAACCCTTCTATGAATCTCCGATAATAACCAAATTTAAGCCGAGAAAACCACGATTTCGATCATCGACTTGGGTTGTTCTCAAACTTTGAATTGCTTTAATCTTTGCTGGGTTAACAAATATTCCATGATTTGATATCACCTGCCCAAGGAATGCTACTTCCTCAAGCCAAAACTCGCACTTCTTCAACTTGGCATAAAGCTTATTTTCACGAAGCTTTTGGAGTATCAGACTCAAGTGTTGCTCATGATCTTCACGGCTTTTGGAATATATGAGGATGTCATCAATAAAGACGACCACAAAGTGATCTAAATATTCCTTGAATACTCGGTTCATCATATCCATGAAGGCAGTAGGAGCATTAGTCAATCCAAAAGACATAACTAGGAATTCATAATGCCCGTACCGAGTTTTTAAAGCAGTCTTTGGGATGTCATCAGTTTTAATCTTTAACTGATGATATCCGGAACGAAGATCGATCTTTGAAAAGAATTTGGCGCCTTGCAACTGGTCAAATAGGTCATCAATGCGTGGCAACGGGTACCTATTTTTGATGGTGACATATTCAACTCCCGATAATCAATACAAAGTCGCATACTTTCATCTTTTTTCTTTACGAAGAGAACAGGAGTACCCCAAGGAGATGTACTAGGACGAATAAAACTGATGTCTAACAATTTCTGTAGTTGAGTCTTTAACTCCTGAAGTTCAACAGGAGCCATTCGATCCGGTATCTATTAATTAAATTATTTACTTCAAATCATGTTTCTTAGTTACTTTTCATGCATTTTGTGTTCATTTTGTAGATTATATGTTTGGGAGCTGTGTGATCGACTATTGGTATGAAAACGCAAGAAAAAAGAAATTCGGACATCGTTTATGCTTTCATGTTCAATTCACGTTCTTGGCTTAGAACTTGGACTATACTGTAGAGCTTCTTCTTAGCTTTCCGGAACATCTTGAATCATTCCAATCGGAGTTCGGATGCAAGAGTTATGACATTTGTACCAACGGACGTTGAATTTCGCTATTTTGGATGGTCATTTGCATAACAGTCACTTCCAGTCCAATTTTAACCTTCATCCGTTCGTTATTTCTCAAATCTCAAAGAATGAAAGGTGTAAAGCTCATCGATAGCTTCGATTTTATAGGTGGCAGGCCCCGTAACTCCTCCCGGATCAAAAGTTATGGCCATTTTACTAGAGGACACTGCAGTAGAAAAAACAATTAGCAACTTGCACCCAAGCTGGGGCTTGCTCTTTTAAGCCTTATACCCAAGCCGGGACTTGGGGTCCTGAGTTCAAAATCAGAAGTATAGCAAGCCGGGGCTTGATATTTACAAGGCAATACCCAAGCCGGGGCTTGGGTACACGCAGAAAAGGAAATTTTAACTAGAATTTGAGTTCAAGAAGGATTGATTCCAGCTGTTTGATTCAAGGACTTCCAAGAGGACTTAAAGACATATGAAAGAGGCTTATAAAAGGAGGAGATTTACAAGGAATAGAGATGTTTTTGGAAGAATTCCATTAGATTAGATTAGAGTAGATTGGGAAAAATCCTAGTTCTTATAGGAAGAATTCCAGCTGTTTTTGGGGGAGTTTAGTTTAGTTCTTTATTGCATGTTTAGTTTCATGATTATGTTATGTTATTTTGCATATGTTGTTAATTTAGTTTAGGTTCATTATGTTTTCATTCATGTAGTGTAAGTGCATAATAGTTTGCATAGTAGAGTAGTTGTAAATAGTTTTTATTTATGTCTATAAAAAAAAATTCAAATATATATATTAGTTAGTTACTATATTCGTCTTGCATGAGTCCAGCTGTTTGATAGTTACAGTCTATTTTGGCCAATGATGAGAATGGAATTGAGTAGACAAGTATAGTACTGATTATTAGAGCTTTGATGTGATTTATTATTATGAATTTAATCTTTTTCTGTTTGAAACTGGTATAATTAAGGTTAGCACGTTAGAGACAACTATGTTGACTGATTAAGTTTAAACTGGCACATAATGGAATTCTTAAGGATAATACTAGTTTGAATGAATGAGAGACATGAATAGGCGGAGATGGCTAAATTTAGACAAAAACTTAAGTTTGGGAGAAAATTTTGGGATATATAAGCTTCACAAAAAAAAAAAAAAGAAAAAAGAAAAAAGAAAAAAGTGATGAAAAAAATACCGTGGCTAGTCTTATTTCAGGGCCTTTGTTACTTGAGCAAGTACGCCCGAGGGGATTGTCTTTACACCTAGGTCCCTAAGGTCTTATATGGTCTGGGAGTCGTTGGTCGAAAGCTCGCTAAGGGGTAGCACTGTTAGCCTAATGGAATGAGACATTGCACAGTCATGGTTAAAAAAAATACAATAAAACGGGAAAAGAGCAAAAAGCCCCCATAATACAAAGTAAAGCATAGTATCCCGGATTGGACTCTTGAATTTAGTGGATGTTTGAATTTAGTTGAATTTAGATTGTTCATGAATTTTATGAGTTTGCACTATCTGGTGCCTTTAAAGAGATCTATTATGTGTTGTATTTAGCTTTATATCAGTTAGCATGGATGTTGTGCACACACGCATTATACTAGTAATAACAGTTTGAAATTTGATGATTGATAGGAATTATTGATTAGTTTTGATATGATGTATTATCATGTTTACTTGAATTCTCTAAGGCCGGGTGAATAGACTTGTTTTTGTCATTACTGCTGGATTCGTAGGCATGTAGATTAGTTGCATTTCATTGCATTGCATTGCATTTTTGTTTTGTTTTTGCTTGAGGATAAGCAAAGGTTTAAGTTTGGGGGTATTTGATAAGTAGGTTTTATACATACTTATCCGGTATCTATTACTTGAATTATTTGCTTAAACTCGTGTTTCTTAGTTACTTTTCATGCATTTTGTATTCATTTTGTAGATTATATGTTTGGGAGCTGTGTGAGCGACTATTGGTATGAAAACGCAAGGAAAAAGCAATCCGAACATAGTTTATGCTTTCATGTTTAATCCATGTTCTTGGCTTGGAACTTGGACTATATTGTAGAGCTTCTTCTTAGCTTTCCAGAACATCTTGAATCATTCCAATCGGAGTTCGGATGCAAGAGTTATGACATTTGTACCAACGGACGTTGAATTTCGCTGTTTTGGATTGTCATTTGCATAGCAGTCATTTCCAGTCAAATTTCGACCTTCATCCGTTCGTTATTTCTCAAAACTCAGAGAATAAAAGGTGTAAAGCTCGTCGATAGCTTCAATTTGATAGGTGGCAGGCCCCGTAACTTCTCCCGGATCAAAAGTTATGGCCATTTTACCAGAGGACACTGCAGTAGAAAAAACAATTAGCAACTTGCACCCAAGCCGGGGCTTGCTCTTTTTTGTTTTATACCCAAGCCGGGGCTTGGGGTCCCGAAGTTCAAAATCGAAGTATAGCAAGTCGGGCTTGGGGTCCCGAAGTTCAAAATCAAGTATAGCAAGCCGGGCTTGATATTTACATAGGCAATACCCAATGGGGCTTGGGTACACTGTAAAAGGCAATTTTAACTAGAATTTGAGTTCAAGAAGGATTGATTCGAGCTGTTTGATTCAAGGACTTCCAAAAGGACTTAAAGACATATGAAAGAGGCTTATAAAAAGAGGAGATTTACAAGGAATAGAGAAGTTTTTGGAAGAATTCCATTAGATTAGATTAGAGTAGATTGGGAAAAACCCTAGTTCTTATTATATTTAGAGATTGAAGCAACTTGGAGACCATTGAAGATTCAAAGTAGGAGCAAGGAGAGAGCATCAAATCTATACACAATAGATTCTATCTTCTTATCTTCTTCTATCTTTATCTTTTAATATTTATTCAAGTGTGGATTCTTAATTTTAATTCAATGAACTAATTCTTTGTTTGAGATTACAATGGATCTTATTGTGTAGTTTATTTTAATATGCTTCGCTATCAATTATTATGTTCTATTGTGAGGATTGTCTATTGTGATTTGAACTTAATTGCTTAATTGCCTAGCTATCAATTACCGTGATAATCTATATGAACTCGAGAGATGAAGTATAGATTTAGATTTGATCATGATAGCATGTGTTTGTGATTTCTGCATAGATGGAATTCATGATTCGTGTTTAGGATAGAGATATGCCTTTACGCCATATGTAATCTTATAGAGAACTTGTGCTTTAAATCCTTTTTAATTGTAATTCACATAGAGATATAGTGGATTAGTTAATTAGGGTGTCTTGCTTAATTCTATCATCTGTGGATTTAAGTGATTATGTGTATTATGCATCGAGAGGTGGTTTTATCTGCTTTAGTCTTCTTGATTAACAATTTAGGATAGAAAATAATTGATGAGAAGTGTGTTAATTTAAATGAAGCAATAAGTGAAGTTGTGATCTTAAATCTCCATAATCTGATTTTTAATTAGTGGTAATTAGAATTAGTTTAATTAAATAATTTAATTCATAATATTAAATTGTTTGTTTAATTAAGATTAGTTTGGTTAAGAGTTAATATTTGGTAATTTATATTAATACTTCCTCGTGGGAAAGATACTCTACTTTCACTATATTACTTGTTGACCACGTATACTTGTGTGTTGTGCGTAACTAGATTTTATTCAATAAGTTTTTGGCGCCGTTGCCGGGGAATTAGTTTAAAATATTTTTGTCAATATTAGCTTCAATCAAATTAGTCTTAATGTAAACATTTTTTTCTTTCTTTATTTATTTTTATTTTATTTTAGTATCTTCTTCTTTTTCTCTCGTTTCAGGTACCATGGCTGGATTCAATTATCAAAGGCCATATTCGAGTATGACTCAACCAAGGGGAGCGGGGATTGATGGACTCAATGTATTTTCTGCTTTATCAGCACAACTTGAGACATTTTCGAGGAGGTTGGACGTTGTTGCAGCCCAACGTAATCGAAGGATAGAAGTTGCTTCCAATTATTGTGCTGGCAATCACCTAAGTAATCAATGCACCATCAACCTTGGGTCGGTACAGTATGGTGGTGACTACCTCAACGATTATGCATATGCCAATTATAATCAAGTTTGGGGGTATCACCCAGATGCACCATGGAGCTATAACTATCAAGATCAATACTATGCTCCAAATCCAACATACACACCGGAATTTTCACGTAAACCTCCATTGCCAAAAGAAGAAAAGTCAAAGTTGGAAGAATTACTGTCAAAGGTCATAGCAAGCCAAGAGGAGAGGATGATGAGTCAAGAAATATCGAGCCACAATTTTCAGCACCAGATGGAACAACTCAACACCACTTCAACTCATGGTCCTCAATACATGGATTCCAAATCTGAGACATATAATTCGAGATTGGAGGAATTATTGTCCAAGTTGATAGCATCAAATGAGGAGAGAAGGATTAATCAAGAGAAGTCAATTCAGAATCTTCAGAATAAGATAGATCAAATGACCAAATTCGTAAGCAACCTTCCTCCAAACAATTGGTGTTATGACGAGGATTCCGAGATTGATGAAGTGCCCGAGCCAAATCTACAACTGGATGAGACAAGAGATGTTGAAAAAGAGGAGACAAGTGGGGATAATGAAAATAAGGTCGGTGAAGAACTAACTATAAGTACCAACGAGGATGAGCCGACGTAATTAGTGCCCCAAGTTCCTTCTCCGCCAAAGATCAAGGGTCCAGTTAGATTTGCAAAACTGTGCCTGCTTGGTAGTCATGTCGTCGACAAGGCTCTTTATGACATGAGAGCTAGCCTCGTACTGCGACACGGTCATATTATTTTGCTCCAACTTGATAAACTCCACCTCCTTCATGTGACGAATAATTTCAGGAAAGTACTTGTCATTGAACAGCTCTTGGAACTTCTCCCAAGATATCTTGAGTGTGGCAGGCTGGGTACGTTTTACTGATTCCCACCAGTAATCTGCTTCTCCTCTCAACATGAAGGTAGAAAAGGGAACCTTTTACTCCTCGAAGCATCCCAAGACATCAAATATCTTGGTGATCTGCTTTATCCACGTCTCCGCCTTAAGTGGTTTTGGCTCTCCCCAAAACTTCTATGGTCCCAGCTCCTTGAATTATTTAGCGGTGACCATCTATGAGTTGCCAGTGTGTCCACCTGTATTTTGAACAGGATCCTCTCTCGCCTGATGTTGCATAAATTGCATGAAGCCTCTAAACATCTCATCATTTGATCGATGTTGTTGTTTACCTGAGGATTATTGTCATCCTGTTACACATTATCCTAGGTATTGATCATTGGTGACTCAACGGTCTCATGTGCTTCATTGCTTATCTCGACATTTTCAGATGCTATTTTCAAATACTGCCACAAAACAAGGGTTAATTGACATGCCACATATTATCCCTATACTCTGACCGACCAATTAAATACCAAATAAACTTAGGTAGGTCATACTAGCGAAGGAATTCCTCGTCTCTCCCCTAATAGTTCTTGTCTCACATCTCAGCCAAGGATCATATCCCAAAGCTTTGATACCAACTGTGACGCCCCCAAAATAGGTATACATCACCCATCTTGGGTCGCCAAATACATGGTACAGAATACAAATACAAACTTAATTATACAACATGAGCTGAGAGTTTTTACATGAATATTGTCATCTAGACAATATCCAAACTCAAATAGAGTCCTCATTACATTTACTGGCACACTATTTTATAGAATAGTGAGGACTACTATAACACCATCTCGGGCCATCACTCTGTTCCTCGACTAGTTCCGGCTACGTTCTCATTTCCTGAAGAGAACAATGGAAGTAAAAGGGTGAGCTCAACTAGCCCAGTAAGAAATATTATGACTAAGATAATGCAGAATAAGTTATCATTAGCCTTTAACAATGTTAAACTGATAGAATATAATAGACAACAAGTTTAACTGTAGCGGAATAAGCAATCCATTAGAAGAGTCAAGTAGAGCATGATATCTACTATCTTCTATGATTTAAAAATTTTATCATTAACTTTATTGCTGGGACTCAGCTTAATAAATAGATCACATCATCGAACCATCCCTGCACTACGGCCAAGGATATTCAAAGTATGCAAGTTGTTATAAAATATTCTTTTTGTCGGAAATATCCGTACGACGGCACAATCATTGGTGAACCCACAATGGAAGTATTGTCGTATTTAGAAAATGACAAAATTATCTTTTTAAATAACAGCGGAAGTGTTATTGTTAAAATTGTTGAACTACCCGGTAGTAAAAGTACAGTAATACGCGTGGTTGCATAATAGCACACGGTATTGATTATTGATGCTTACGTGATAAGTCACTCAGTTATACTCAATTATTGCTACAATAATTGCTGCATCATATCTCACATATTATTGATTCGATTATTGTCACAGTATCATCTGCGTTATATGATATATTATTAAATCAATAATTGAGATGACAAAGTTATTCATATTATTAAATTACAATATTTACAATGTCTAGAAGTTATGCCAAGGAGAGGTTTGGTCACCTAATTGCACGCCAATAGGGAGAAATTCTTATTGGAAAGCCCCCTCTTTCCTGGGAACAACCTGGTTGTTAAATATTGTGAGTTATAATATTAATGATGAATAAGTTCGTGTTGATTAAAGATGAATTTGATAGTTCCATTGTGTTGGGATTATTGGTGTTAGTTGAAATCGACATCTATTCCGATGATAATTGATGTCTGGGGGTTATATTGATAAATTGGGTAATTTATCGGATAAATGAGCAATTAATTGCTACTAATTCATATGCTCATATAACTATTTGTTCACATGTGTGTACTATTGAGTCAAATTCTTTTACTATTAGGGGAGTTGGTGCAAGATTGATAATACTTCCATGACTAAGTTAAAAATGGAGGTATAGATGGAGGTATTATACTGTAATTCGTATTTTCACATGTCTAGAACTATTTGTTCACATGATTTACTATTGAATCACATTATTTACTATTAGGGGAGGTGGTGCAAGTTTGATAATACTTGCAGGACTAAATTAAAAAGAAAGAAAAAGAGGAAGGTATTATACTGTAATATTTCGAGCCCCAAAACGTGCACTTATCGAAACTATATTTTCCTATAAATAGAAGCTCATTCTTCCTTCATTTCTCACCAATTCACTAAAGCTTTAGAGCCATTATTATAGAGAGAAATTATAAAGAGAAAGAAGAAGAGAATTATGCTCCCTCACTATTCCAGTATCCAGTCTTCTTCTGAGGTAAGGGGTATTATTTCTTTCTTATTCATGAAGAGAACTTCTGTTATTCCATTCTTTATTATTCTGTTGGAATAACCTATGTTACTCCCCCAAAAATAGGTATTCATCACCTATCTTGAGTCTCCAAATACATGGTACAAAATTCAAATACAACTTACTTTTATACAACAAATCAGTAAAATATCTGATTTAAAAAATAATCTAAGAGTTTTAATAAGGATATTGTCATCTAGACAATATCCACACTCAATAGAGTCCTCATTACATTTATTGTCACACTATTTAAATGAATAGTGAGGACTACTAATGATATCTTCGGACCATCACTCCGTTCCCCGACTCGTCCCCGCCTATATTCTCATTTCACGAAGAGAATGCAGGTGAAGGAAAGGTGAGCTCAACTAGCCCAAGAAGAAATATTAGGACTAAGATAATGCGTAATAAATTATCATTAGTCTTTAACAATGTTAAACTGACAAAACACAATAGACATCAAGTTTAACTGCAGCAGAATAAGCAATCCATTAGAAAAGTCAAGTAGAGAATAAAATCTACTATCTTCTATGATTTAAAATGTTTTCATCAATTTTTTATATTTGAGACTCAAATTTTTAATAAATAAACCACATCATCGAATCATCCCTGCACTACGGGCCAATGATATTCATTAAATCATCAATGGTCATGACTATACCAAATAATCCCTGGTCATAATCATACCAAGTTCATCTCTGCACGTAAGCCAAAGATATACAACAATAAAACCAATAATCAACAATCCATCTTTGCACGTAAGCCAAAGATATAAATTTCAATAATCAACAGTCCATCTTCGCACGTAAGCCAAAGATAACTTTCATCACCATATAAGCACGAGGATGATGACAATGATATAAGCATTAATCAAACGAAAACAAGGATAAATATTAAAGACTTTAAATTTATCCAAATATTATCAATCACATAATAAACTCATAATCTAATATTGTTAATATTATAACAATATTTTAATCACTTCTTAAACTTATAAACAATTTATTTCAATTGTTTATACTTTACCAAATAATGCATTTAATCATTCAAAAATACCATACTCATAAGATTTCATCAGCAATGATCAAATCCCTTATCCAAAATCTGCATATACCCTATATAGGATTTCCAAGCCACAAAATCCTATTTTTCAACTTTGTTACTTCACATAACATATTTAACTCATATGTTCGTAACTAAACTATTTTCATGAAAAATACCAAATCAGTCCCACAAATATTTCTTTTATGAGATTTAGCATAATATAGTCCCATAATGAACATATATTTTCTCGAAATTTTTAAAATTCATTTACTATTTTTCAAAAATCAATTTCTAATTAATTCCTTAAGAAATTAGTTACTTCAAGTTTAACTCCAAAAATTCCCAAATCTTGGTAGGATCTTACAAATGTTAACGTGAGCTTCCAGTTTAAATTTCATGGTCATCGGAGTTATAGAACTCCGGTTATAGCGTTTTTCGTCGAAAAAACCTAAATATTGAAATGGTCATAACTTGCTCATTTTAAGTCGGAATGAGCTCATTTTTTGGATAGGATGTTCTTTATACCATATAATGTCATGTCCCTAAAGGCCAGAATTTTTCTCATAATTTAAGTGGTCAAAACTGCCCCTTTAAGTTTCTGGGCAGTAGCATTTTCCTCTTTTGCAGCTTTGGACTCCTTTGCTAAAATCAGTTTAAACGAAAATCTACAACACTTTTTCCAGTGATTCCACTTGGATAAGTTATATAACTCATAGATCTAACTCTAGAACTTGACCACACTCAAAAATTCGAAATATAATAGGAGATATGGTCAATTGAATTTCATGTTCCGTTTTCACCAAAATCTGATTTTCAACCCTTTGTGATTTCTAAGAAACTTTCATGTTTTCACATAATAACCAACATAACTCATCATAACACTTACTAATACCACATATACCCATGATTTTTTATTCAGTCTAATGCTTTTATTATCACTTTCATCATAATCAGATCATTTCCATAATTTAATAAGGAATGGATACAAAGGATCATTCACCATGCATGTGGTAATCCACATAGACAGTTATTCCAATGTAATAATAAAGAATGGAATAATGTAGGATTCACCATGCATGCGATAGAGACCACATAGACAAAAGTTATTCCAGCGAGAATAATAAAGAATCGAACAAAGTTAGGCGTGATCCGCACCGGACAGGATATTCCAATGTAATAATAAAGAATCTAATCAAAGTCAAAGTAAATATGACTTTGGCGAGGATATTCCAATGTAATAATAAATAATGGAACCAAGTCCCACAGAACGCACAAACAAGATATTCGACGAATAATAAATAATGGAACCAGTCCAACGTAAAATGCATGCAGACGGGATATTCCTACGAATAGTAAAGAATGGAATAATAGAAGAATTTCACCATGTATGCGTAAAGATTTTTGCATATATAGGTTATTCCAACATAATAATAAAGAATGGAATAATGAAGAAGTTCACCATGTATGCGGTATTGCAGATAAACAAAGTTATTCCAACATAATAATAAAGAATGGAATAACAGAAGTTCTCTTCATGAATAAGAAAGAAATAATACCCCTTACAGGTACAACAAATAATATCCCTTACCTTAGAATAAAGCTGGATACTGGAATAGAAATGTAGCAGACTTCTCTTCTTCTTTCTCTTTATAATTTCTCTCTATAATAATTGCTCTATAGCTTTTGGGAATTGGTGAAAAATGAAGGAAGAATGAGCTTCTCTTTATAGGAAAATATAGTTTCGATAATTGCACGTTTTGGGGCTCAGAATATTACAGTATAATATCTTCCTTTTTTCTTCATTTTTAATTCAGTCATCCAAGTATTATCAAACTTGCACCAACTCCCCTAATAGTAAATCATGTGAATCAATAGTAAAATCATGTGACTCAATAGTTTTAAACATGTGAAAAAATTAATTACAATATAGTACCTCCATCTTTAACTTAGTCATGCAAGTATTATCAATCTTGCACCAACTCCCCTAATAGTAAGTGAATGTGATTCAATAGTACACACATGTGAATAAATAGTTATATAAGCATGTGAATTAGTAGCAATTAATTTCTCATTTACCCGATTAATTACCCGGTTGGTCAATATAACTTCCAGACATCAACTACTATCGAAATAAATGTTGATTTCAACTAACACTAATAATCTCAACACAATGCAACTATCAAATTTATCTTTAATCAACACGAATTTATACATCATTAATATTATAACTCATAATAATTAACAATCAGGTCATTCCCAGGAAAGAGGGGGCTTTCCAATAAGGATTTCTCCCTACTGGCGCGCAATTAGGTGACCAAACCTCTCCTTGACAGAACTTCTAGACATTGTAAATATTACAATTTAATAATATGAATAACTTTGTCGTCTCAATTATTAATTTAATAATATAACATATTGTACAGATGATACTGTGACAATAATCGAATCAATAATATAAGAGATATGATGTAGCAATTACTGTAGCAATAATTGAGTATAACTGAGTGACTTATCACGTAAGCATAAATAATCAATACCGTGTGCTATTATGCAACCACGCGTATTACTGTACTTTTACTACCGGGTAGTTCAACAGTTTTAAAGATAACACTTCCGCCGTTATTTAAAAAGATAATTCTGTCATTTTCTAAATACGACAATACTTCCATTGTGGGTTCACCAATGATTGTGCCGTCGTACGGATATTCCCGACAAAAAGAATATTTTATAACAACTTGCATACTTTGCAAAATTTCTAAATATCACCCACAACTAAAACATTATAACAAATCCACATCATAATATTCAAAAAAATATTTAGAGAAACTTAAATCTTTATTCATAAAATCTGGGGTCTCACAACCTATATACGTAGTATACTTGGTGAAATTCTTCTGTTATTCCATTCTTTATTATTCTGTTGGAATATCCTCGTCTCGTATGCGTTTACTACCGGACCTTGTTAAAATCTTTATTATTCTTTTGGAATATCTTGTTTGTGCGTTTTACGCCGGACCTGGTTCCGTTATTTATTATTTTGTTGGAATAACATGTCTATGTGAATTACCGCATGCATGGTGATTTTTGTTGTTATTCCATTCTTTATTATTCTGTTGGAATATCTTGTCGGTGCGAATTTCGCATGACCTGGTTCCGTTCTTTATAATTCTGTTAGAATATCCTGTCAGTGCGGATCACGCCTGACCTGGTTCCGCTCTTTATTATTCTGTTAGGAATAACCTGTCTGTACGGTCTCTATCGCATGCATGGTGAATCCTTCTATTATTCCATTCTTTATTATTCTGTTGGAATAATCTGTCTATGTGGATTACCACATGCATGATGATTGATCCTTTGTATTCATTCCTCATTAAATTGTGGAAATGATCTATTTACGTGGATTATGAAGAAAGTCATAATAAAAACAATGGACTGATGAAAATCATGGGTATATGTAGTATTAGTAAGTGTTATGATAAGTTATGTTGGTTAATATGTGAAGACATGAAAGTTTCCTAGAAATCACAAAGGGTTGAAAAATCAGATTTTGGTAAAAATGGAACATGAAATTCAATTGACCATATCTCCTATTATATTTCGAATTTTTGAGTGTGGTCAAGTTCTGGAGTTAGATCTATGAGTCTTATAACTTATCCAAGTGGAATCACTAGAAAAGGTGTTGTGGATTTTCGTGTGGATTGATTTTAGCAAAGGAGTCAAAAGCTGCAAATTTCAAAAAAGCTACTGTCTAGAATATTAAAAGGCCATTTTAAGCCACTTAATTTATGAGAAAAATTCCGTCCTTTTGGGACATGAAAGTATATGTTATAAAGAACCTCCTGTCCAAAAATGAGCTCATTCCGACTTAAAATGAGCAAGTTATGACCATTTCAATATTTAGGTTTTTCCGATGAAAAATGCTATAACCGGAGTTCTATAACTCCAATGACCATGATATTTAAACTGGAAGATCACATTAACATGTGTAAGATCCTGCCAATATTTGGGAATTTTTGGAGTTAAACTTCAGGTAGCTAATTTCTTAAGGAATTAATTAGAAATTGATTTTTGAAAAATAGTAAATGAATTTTAAAAATTCTGAAAAAAATATATGTTCATTATGAGACTATATTCTGTGAAATCACAGAAAAGAAATATTTTTGGGACTAATTTGGTATTTTTTATAAAAATGGTTTAGTTACAAACATATGAATTAAATATGTAATGTGAAGTTGGAAAATTGGTAAATAGGATTTTATAGCTTGGAAATCCTATATAAGGTATTTACAGATTTTTGATAAGGATTGGTGATGAAATCTTATGAGTATGACATTTTTGAATGATTAAATGCATTATTCGGTAAATTGTAAACAATTGAAATAAATTGTTTATAAGTTTAAGAAGTGATTACAATATTGTTATGATATTAATAATATTAGATTATGAGTTTATTAAGTGATTGATAATATTTGGGTAAATTTAAAGTCTTTAATATGTATCCTTGTTTTAGTTTGATTAATACTTATATCATTGTCATCATCCTCATGCTTATATGGTGATGAAAGTTATCTTTGGCTTACGTGTGAAGATGGACTGTTATTTATTGAATTATATATCTTTGGCTTACGTGCAAAGATGGATTGTTATTTATTGGTTTTATTGTTGTATATCTTTAGCTTACGTGCAGAGATGGACTTGGTATGATTATGACCAGGGATTATTCGGTATAGTCATGACCATTGATGATTTAAAGAATATCCTTGGCCCGTAGTGTAGGGATGATTCGATGATGTTGTTTATTTATTAAGCTAAGTCTTAGCAATAAAAATTGATGAAAACATTTTAAATCATAGAAGATAGTAGATTTTATTCTCTACATGACTCTTCTAATGGATTGCTTATTCCGCTGCAGTTAAACTTGATGTCTATTGTATTTTATCAGTTTAACATTGTTGAAGACTAATGATAATTTATTCTGCATTATCTTAGTCATAATATTTCTTACTGGGCTAGTTGAGCTCACCCTTTCTTTCACTGTTCTCTTCAGGAAATGAGAACGTAGTCGGGACTAGTCGGAGAACGGAGTGATGGTCCGAGATGGAGTATTAGTAGTCCTCACTATTCTATAAAATAGTGTGATAATAAATGTAATGATGACTCTATTTGAGAGTGGATATTGTCTTGAAGGCAATATTTCTGTTTAAACTCTCAGCTTATGTTTTCTCGTATGTTACACGACAGTTGTATTATTAAGTTGTATTTTGTATTTTTATACCATGTATTTGGCGGCTCAAGATGGGTGATGTATACCTGTTTTGGGGGCGTCACAGTTGGTATCAAAGCTTAGGGATATGATCCCTGGTTGAGATGTGAGACGAACTAGGAGGGGAGAGACGGGGAATTCCTTCGCTAGTATGACCTACCTAAGTTTATTTGATATTTAATTGGTCGGCCAGGGTATAGGGATAATATGTGTTATGTTAATTAACCCTTGTTTTGTGACTGTGTTTGAAAATAACATCTGAAAATTTTGAGATAAGCAAAGGAGCAAAATAATATGACTGTATCGCTGTACGAGGCTAACTTTGTGGAGTTATCCCGGTGTGCATCCCATTTGGTCAATAATGAGGAGCAAATGACGCGAATGTTTCTAAGAGGTTTGAAACCCGATATACGTCAATACCTTATTTCTCATAAACTTTGTTTATATTCAGATGTTGTGAATAGGGCTTAGTTATTGGAACGCGATAATGAGTTAGCACAACCAAAAGGTAATGACCAACAGCACGATAATAATCGTACCGGTGGCAACGGCCATCAGAACAATGATGACCATCGTGGGGGAAATTATCATGCCAAGAATGGTAACCACTTTGGTGGTAATCATGGCCAAGATAATAGAAGTGGAAATTTCAAGAAGAGAAGGTTATTTAGCTCAATTTTATCGTATAGTGAAGGCAAGTCCAGCTGGGACGGTGGCACACGGACAAAACAAATTCGATGGTTTCAGGAAGAGCGTTTTTCGTGAATTCTCAAAAAGAGAGTAACCCGAACGAAGTTAGCACGGGTTAGTTAATTATAAATTTTTGCAAATTCTATACCTTATTAGATACCGATTCTACCCATTATTTTATCTCTCTTTCTTGCATTCAACGTTTAAATTTAACTCCGGAGAGATTAGACTTTTACTTATCTGTTGAAAATCCGTTAGGAGAAATCTTCATTACTTGTGCTATCCAAGTCTTGGATGAGAGTCACAGTTTTGAATGATAATTCTATTATTAATAAATTTCCTGACGTATTCTTGAAGACTTCTTAGCCTACCCCAGAGCGTGAAATCAAATTTTTTATTGACCCCAGTACAAAACCCATTTCTATAAACCCTTAAATATTTCTTCAACTAAAACGAACGCAACATGTGCCAAAGACGTTGGCTCGAGCTGTTGAAGATTACGATTATACCATTCAATATCATCGTGGAAGAGAGAACGTGATAGCTGATGCATTGAGTAGAAGATCGTATACGTTTATGAGTGCGATGTTGTTAACACAAAAACCCAATTCGTATAACTTATAAATGATGAAGATAGAGTTAAAGACTCTAGAGACCCACGTGAAGATAGCGAATATACGAGTAGAATTGACTTTAATCGATAAAGTTAAAGCCACTCAAGCTACATACTCAGAGCTGATGAATGTGAAGAAGAAGGTTCAAGAGGGCGTTATTCTAGAAGCAAGAATCGATGAAGAGAGGAAATCCCAACCCTCGATTTAATTGGCCCATTTGAAATCCTCGATCGAATAGGAACTGTGGCCTATAGAATCGTTTTACCGCCAAGTATGTCGTGTGTTCATAACGTTTTTCACGTATCGATGTTATGTAAATATGTGGACGACCCGAACCACATTATTAAATTAGAACTAGACGAGATAGCAGAAGATTTAACGTATGAGGAGATACGTGTTAAAATCTTGGATAAAAAGGATCGTATTCAACACTCAAAGGTTAAACCTCAAGAGTTAGAATCTGAAATGAAGTCAAGGTATCCTCATCTGTTCGGCATACTAGGTACGTACGTAAATTTTGAGGGCGAAATTTCATAAGGAGGGGAGATTGTGAGACCCCAGAATTTATGAATAAAGATTTAAATTTCTCGAAATATTTTTTTTTAATATTATGGTATGGATTTGATATAATGTTATAGTTGTGGGTAGTATTTATAAATTTTTCAAAGTATGCAAGTTGTTGTATTATATTCGATTGGTCGGGGAATATTCATTTTAACAGGGAATATTTGTACGATGGCACAATCATTGATGGACCCCACAACGGAATTATTGTCGGATTGAGAAAACGACAAAAATATTTTTATGAAAATAATGACGGAAGTTTTACCGTTAAAACTGTTGAACTACTCGGTAGTAAAAGCACAGTAATACGCGTGGTTGCATAGTGGCACACGGTATTGGTTATTGATGCTTACGTGATAAGTCACTAAGTTATACTCAATTATTGCTACAGTAATTGCTGCATCATATCTCTCATATTATTGATTTGATTATTATCACAGTATCATCTGCGTTATATGATATATTATTAAATCAACAATTGAGATGACAAAGTTATTCATATTATTAAATCACAATATTTACAATGTCAGAAGTTACGCGAGGAGAGAGTTTGGTCACCTAATTAATTGCGGCGCTAATAGGAGAAATCCTTATTGGAAAGCCCCCACTTTCCTGAGAACAACCTGGTTGTTAAATATTGTGAGTTATAATATTAATGATGAATAAGTTCGTGTTGATTAAAGATGAATTTGATAGTTCCATTGTGTTGGGATTATTGGTATTAGTTGAAATCGACATCTATTCCGATGATAATTGATGTCTGGGGGTTATATTGATAAATTGGGTAATTTATCGGATAAATGAGAAATTAATTGCTACTAATTCACAGGCTCATATAACTATTTGTTCACATGTGTGTACTATTGAGTCACATTCTTTTACTATTAAGGGAGCTGGTGCAAGATTGATAATACTTGCATGACTAAGTTAAAAATGGAGGTATAGATGGAGGTATTATACTGTAATTCGTATTTTCACATGTCTAAAACTATTTGTTCACATGATTTACTATTGAATCACATTATTTACTATTAGGGGAGGTGGTGCAAGTTTGATAATACTTGCAGGACTAAATTAAAAAGGAAGAAAAAGAGGAAGGTATTATACTGTAATATTTCGAGCCCCAAAACGTGCAATTATCGAAACTATATTTTCCTATAAATAGAAGCTCATTCTTCCTTCAATTCTCACCAATTCACTAAAGCTTTAGAGCCATTATTATAGAGAGAAATTATAGAGAGAAAGAAGAAGAGAAGTGCGCTCCCTCACTATTCCAAAGATCCGGTCTTCTTACGAGGTAAGGGGTATTATTTCTTTCTTATTCATGAAGAGAACTTCTGTTATTCCATTCTTTATTATTCTGTTGGAATAACCTATATACATAGTATACTTAGTGAAATTATTCTATTATTTCATTCTTTATTATTCTGTTAGAATATCCTATCTCATGCGTTTTTACATTGGACTGGTTAAAAGTCTTTATTATTACATTGGAATATCCTCATGCGTATGTTTTATCTTTGGACTGGTTCCGTTATTTATTATTCTCGTTGGAATAACTTTGTCTATGCAATACCGCATGCATGGTGATTTTTTTGTTATTCCATTCTTTATTATTACATTGGAATATCTTGTGATTGCAAATTTCACCGACTGGTTCCGCTTCTTTATTATTCATTTGGAATATCGCCGGTCTTGGATGATCACGCTGACTTTGGTTCCGTTCTTTATTATTCTGTTAGGAATAACCTGTCTGTGCGGTCTCTATCGTATGCATGGTGAATCCTTCTGTTATTCCATTCTTTATTATTCTGTTGGAATAATCTGTCTCTGTGGATTACCACATGCATGGTGATTGATCCTTTATATTCATTCCTTATTAAATTGTGGAAATGATCTGTTTACGTGGATTATGAAGAAAGTCATAATAAAAGCAATAGACTGATGAAAATCATGGGTATATGTAATATTAGCAAGTGTTATGATAAGTTATGTTGGTTAATATGTGAAAACATGAAAGTTTCTTAGAAATCACAAAGGGTTGAAAAATCTGATTTTGGTGAAAATAGAACATAAAATTCAATTGACCATATCTGTGACGCCCCCAAAATAGGTATACATCACCCATTCTGAGTTGTCAATACATGGTACAGAAACAACTACAACTTTATTATTACAACAGTAAAACTGTGAGTTTGAATACAAATATTATCTTCTATAAAATATCTATACTCAAATAATCCTCATCATATTTATTGATACATTAGTTTACAAAAATGGTGAGGACTACTAAACAACTCTCTCTAGAATCTTCATTCCATTCCCCGACTCATACTCGCAATATTCTCGCCTCCTGAGAAGAAAAATGGAACAAAAAGGAAAAGGGTGAGCTCAACTAGCCCAGTAAAGAATATTATGACTAAGATAATATACAACAAATTATCGTTAGTCTTTAACAGGAAAAAATCTGAGAGAATACATTAAACAACAAGTTTTATATCAATATTCGCAGTGGAAATAATAATTCATTAGAAGAGTTAAGTAGATAATGCAAACTACTATCTTCTATGTATGAATTTAAAAGTTCATCGTCTATCTTTTATCCCTGTAACATCAATCAATATATATCTGGAATCAAATATTCATCTTTGCACTACAGGCCAAAGATATTCATCAGTTGGTCATGTTCATCTAAACACCTGTTCATCTTTTCACTACGGCCAAATATATTCATCAGAAATCATTCATCTTTGCACTACAGGCCAAAGATATTCAATAATATCATCATTTAAGACTGAGGATGATAAAAAATATTTTTAAAGAAACGAATCTTGTGAAACAAAATGACAAGGATTAAGGATTAAGGATTCGTACTTTGTTTTATCTATGTCCAAAAATACCTCAAAAATAATCATAGTGGTGTAAAATTCAAGAATGATCAAAACATGGATACAATCAAAGTTAGTATCTACAATAGATATTTTAGACGAAAAGGGAAAATTTTCATTTTCGATGAATAATGTCGTGATTCGTGAATAAGTCGTCGATACGTGAATAGTCTCAGTATCGTGAATTGTAACTCCGATACCAAAAGTTCCAAATTTGATAAAAACTTGGATCAATATTTCAAAGATAATGATATTGAAGAAATAATATCATTACAAAAAATAATATCCCTTACCTCGAAAAGGCAAGATTTAGTTGAAAACAGGATATAGGCTATGACTTGAACTTGCATAGTATAGCAATACTCAAAGTATACTCAAAATACTCACAAGAATACGCTCGATAATATAGAGAGAAAACTTGAGTTTACGGTGTGATTTTCAATTCTAACCTAAGCGCCCTATTTATAAGAAAATGCTTAGAACACCAAAGTAGAAAATTTAATAAATTAATATTATTTATTTTTCCACATCTTCCTACGCATCCAAACATCTGAATTCAGTCTCTAGCACATGTTAAAGATGCCCACCAAACACAAAAAACATTTTTCTTATTTAAATTATTTTAAACTTCAAAAAATCAATTTTTTCGGAGCTTCTGAACTTCAATAATTCATAATAAATAGCCCTTTTATCAGAAAATTTGAATCTCGCGTGTTTTTATAGGAAATTCAATTCTCTACAACTTTGCAGAAGAAAGTTTTTACAAATTCCAAAAAAAAATTGACTGAAATCCATAAACGGGCGATTTTACAGGCTATAATCAAAACATGGATATAATCAAAGCTAGTATCCAGAATAGATATTTTGGACAAAAAGAAGAAATTTCATTTTTCGGTGAATAGTGCCGTATTCGTGAATTGTGCCGTATACGTGAATAGTAACTTCGACACTAAAAAATAGAAATTTCACAAAAAACATCTTCACGCTTCGTGAATAGTACTCGTGAATAGTAACTCGTGAATAGTAACTCATGAATAGTAACTCATGAATAGTAACTCATGGATAGTAACTCGTGAATAGTAATTCATAAATAGTAACTCGTTAATAGTAACTCATAAATAGTAACCCCGACATGAAAAAGTTCCAAATTTGATAAAAATTTCCAACCAATATTTCGGCATAATGATATTGAAGAAATAATATCATTTTCGAATAAAATAACATCCACTTACCTCGAAAAGACAGTACTTTAATTTGAAACAGGATATAGGCTATGACTTAAACTTGCACCATATAGCAATACTCAAAGTATACTCAAAATACTCACAAGAATAAACTCGATAATATAGAGAGAAAACTTGAGTTCGGTGTGATTTTCAATTCTAACCTAAGCACCCTATTTATAGGAAAATGCTTAGAACACCAAAGCAGAAAATTTAATATAATATATTATTAATAATAAATTCTCCTACGCCTCTTCAGAAATTAGCTCCTAACATTTCCCACATGCCAACCTTCTAGAAAAAGTAATAAAAAAACATTTTTCCTATTTTAAATATTTTAAACTTCCAAAAATCAATTATTTCGGAGCTTCAGAACTTCAATAATTCATAATAAATAGCCCTTTTATCAAAAAATTCGAATCTCGTGAGTTTTTATAGGAAATTCAATTCTCTACAACTTTGCAGAAGAAAGTTTTTCCAAATTCCAAACAGAAATTGACCGAAATCCACAAACGGGCGATTTTACAAGCTATAATCAAATTTCAGTCAAGAAATAGGGTCTATCGACACATAAAATATGCTTTAAATATTTTTGGTAACAAAAATACTCCTCCTCCACATATACTCATATATCCCACATTCATCGTAAAAATATCATCATTAATATATTATTAAAATAATATATTTAAATGAATTATTTTATCAGAAAAAGATAAAATTTCAATTTTCAACAATTGTCACTTTAAAAATTTTCTCCATCTATATCCACATAAAATCAATATTTTCCTCATCATATAAATCAATAATTAATTATTCACAAATAATATTACAGAATCACGATCTTGGCAACCAAGCCGTTCTCGAGAAAGAGGGGCTTTCAATAAGGATCTCTCCTTACTTACTTAAGCAAGCAATTAGGTGACCAAACCTCTCCTTAGAGATGAGAACTTTCTAGACATTGCCAATAATGTTATCCAATAATATTATTGAGATAATATGAATTATTGCTCAGATAATGGAAAAATTGTGTAATGACAATTTATTGAAACAACGGTAATATAAAATATCAATGCCGCAATTATTGAATCAATAAAATAAAATACTGAACAGTAATTACTATAACAATTATTGAGTAGTTCCTTCTTACGTAAGAATCAATAATTGGTGCAATACTGAGCGTGTCTTCTTGTTCAACAACGCAGCATTAGTGTGTTTTAACCACGGGTATTCCAACAAGATAGCGGTAACAACTACGTAGTTATTTATAAACAACTTATATTTGTCGTTTTCTTCATCCAATTGCTTTCAGTTATGGGCCCACAAAAGACTAGCAATCGTGCATGCGAATATTTCACAAAGACGATCTGAATATTCCACGACCAAACGAATATTCTCCGACAATAATGAATATTTTATAACCACTTACTTATTCGAAATATTTGCGTATTTTACCTATAACTATCCACATTAATTAAATCAACCCTTACTATTTCAAAATAATAAATAGAGGAAAATAAATTTCATTTATTAATAATTTGGGGTCTTACAACCTCCCCTCCTTATGAAATTTTGTCCTCGAAATTGACGTACGTACCTGGTGTTTCGAAAAGATGAGAATACCTCGCTTTCATTTCCGTTTCCAACTCCCGGGTCATTTCCTCAATAACATGGTTTCTCCGTAAAACTTTAACTTGTGGTATAACCTTAGTACATAGGACATGTTCTTTCCTATCCAAGATCTTGACAGGTACCTCCTCGTACGTTAAGTCTTCAGCTATCTCGTCTGGTTCTAACTCAATAATGTGGTTCAGGTTGTTCACATATTTACGTAACATCGGTACGAAAAACGTTATAAACACGCGGCATACTTGGCGGTAAAACGAGTCTATAGGCCACAGTTCCTATTCGATCGAGAATTTCAAATGGATTAATAAATCGAAGGTTTGAGCTTTCCTCACCTCACCGGTTCTCGCTTTTGAAATAATAACTTCTTGCACCTCCTTCTTCAAATTCATCAGCTCCGGTGTGTAGCTTGAACAGCTTTAACTTTATCGATTAAAGTCGGTTATACTCGTATATCATCACGTGGGTACCTAGAGTTTTCATCTCCATCTCTATTATTTGTAAATTATCTGAAATTAGTATTTGACAATATCGTTTCGTGACTTTGTATACGATCTTCTACTCAACACGTCAACTAGCACGTTCGCTTTTCCAGGATGGCATGGTCAGAACATGTGCTGAAATGAGTCTCCTCTTGAGTTCTTCGAAGCTCTTCCCACATTCCTTGCTCCATTCAAATTTTGTATCTCTACGAGTCAGCTGCGTTAATGGAATAGCGATTCGAGAATATCCTTCAACGAATCTTCGATAATAACCAACTAAGCCTAGAAAGCTACGTATTTCGATTACCGACTTAGGTTGTTCTCAACTATGACTCATATCCCAACCTTGGATAGCACGTTACAATGACACCTATTAGTTTACTATAGCACGAATATGGTGTTTTCTACGGAGAGTCTGGCTTCGGTGCATTCCACAAAGGAAGTCACCAGATAGAGGCTCGGGTATCAACTTCTACAGTTGGGTTTTTAACTCCTGAAGTTCAATAGGAGCCATTCGATACGAGATTTTAAAAATGGGTTTTGTACTGCAGATTCAAAGTCGATACAAAGTTCAATATCATGCTCTAGGAGTAGGCAGAAATTCTTCAGAAATACGTCAGGAAATTTACTAACAACAGAAATATCGTTCAAATCTGACATATTTTTGTTCAAGTCCATGACATGGCTAAGAAAGCTTGACATTCATTTTTCAATAAACACATGGCTTTATAATTTAATATAAAAGAGTTTGACTTCAATGGTTTGGTTGCTTGAATTCGAATAACTGGTTGCTTAGGAGTATGAAAACTAACAACCTTACGAAAGCAATCAATTTTGGCATGATGAGTAGTTCACCAATCAATCCCCAAAATCACATCAAAAATAAGTATCTTTAAAGAGATAAGATCAACAGGTAATGTGATGGTGCCAATTTCAATCAAGCAAGATTTCTAAACAACGGATGTAATGAAAGTTTCTCCTAACGGAGTCTCCATAGATAGGTCAACGTCTAATTTCTCCGTAGTCAAGTTCAAACGTTGAGCACAAGCAAGAGAGATAAAAGAATGGGTAGAACCGGTATCTAATAAGGTATAAACTTCGCAAGAATTTATAATTAACTAACCGTGCTAACCCGTTAGGGTTCTTCAGATTTAACCGGCCACGACAAACGCTCTTCGAGGAACAGATTGACTTTGACTTTTTCGGGACATCCTTTGAGTCACCATTCCTCATTGGATCTGGGTTTCGATCTGCATAATCTTTGAGCGATATGTCCTTATTTTCCACAATTATAGCATACCTTAAACTGTTGTGGGCAATTTAATGATATGTCCCTCTTTCCCAAGATTTGTAACATACTGACCGGTGGTCTTTCTCCTCCTTGGAACCGATTGCTATTGGTACCGACGCGTCTTCACATGGTCGTTGTTGAATCTCCTCTTTTTAAAATCTCCTCCCGACTCGCTTCTTCTATTTTCATGGCCACGATTACCACCAGAGTGGTTACCGCCTTTGTCCATATTCTTCTTTCTCCGCTGGTTATCGTTATTCTGATGACGGCTATCTTCGGTATGATCCTGGTTATGGTCCCTCGGTTGAACGTATCTCGCTCTAACAACTGAGCCCTGTTGACAACATTTGAATAGAGAGAAAATTTATGAGAAATGAGATCTTCGACGTATCTTGGGTTTCAAACCTCTCAGAAACATCCGCGTCATACGTTCCTCATTCTCCACCAAATGAGATGCAAACCTGGATAACTCCGCGAACTTCTCCTCGTACTGGGACACCGTAATTTTATTCTGCTCCTGTCTAATAAACTCCACTTCCTTTATATGACGAACACTTTCAGGAAAGTATTTGTCATTAAATTATTCTGAAATGTCTCCCAAGATATCTTTGAAAGCGCCGGATGGATACGCTTCATGAGACTCCCACGAAGAATCGCCTGCGTTCACGGAACATAAAAGTAGCGAATGGAACTTTCTGTTCTCCGTGCATCCCAAGACATCGAATATCTTGGTGATTTGTTTGACCCACGTCTCCGCCTTTAATCGGATCCGCTTTCCCCCTGCACGGTGGTCCCAAGTCTTTGAATCGCTTGGTTTGTGACAACCCGTGAATCTGCTATCATTTCTCCCGTATTTTGAACACGAGTCTCCTAAATCGATTTTGCATGAAGCGCAAAAAGCTTCTAAACATCCCTCGTTCATCATCTCTTTCGGTGGTGTTGTTCACGGGAGGTACATTTCACTGTTGCACGTTCTCCTCATTGGTAAAGACAGCATCTCCACGGCCTCATTTACTCCATCATTAATATTCTCGGTTGACATTCTCAAATAATTGTCATAAAATAAGGGTTAATTAAGGAAATCAATATATCACATAATATCCCTATATCTTGACCAACTAACAAATAAGCTTAGGTAGGACACACTAGCGAAGGATTTACTCTCTCTCCCTCCTAGTTCTATTCCCGATCTCCATGGAGATCATATCCCTAAGCTCGATACCAACTGTGACGCCCCAAAAATAGGTATACATCACCCATTCTGAGTTGTCAATACATGGTACAGAAACAACTACAATTTTATTATTACAACAGTAAAACTGTGAGTTTGAATACAAATATTATCTTCTATACAATATCTATACTCAAATAAATCTTTATCACATTTATTGATACATTATTTTACATAAATGGTGAGGACTACTAAACAACTCTCTCTAGAACCTTCATTCCATACCCCAGGCTGTACTCGCTTATATTATCCCCTCCGAGAAGAAAAATGGAACAAAAAGGAAAAGGGTGAGCTCAACTAGCCCGAAGAAGAATATTATGACTAAGATAATATACAACAAATTATCGTTAGTCTTCAATGAGGGAAAAATCGAGAGAATACATTAAACAACAAGTTTTATATCAATATTTGCAAATGAAATAATAATTCATTAGAAGAGTTAAGTAGAGAATGCAAACTACTATCTTCTATGTATGAATTTAAAAGTTTATCGCCCATCTTTTATCCTGTAACATCAATCAATATATATCCGGAATTAAATATTCATCTTTGCACTACTGTGCCAAAGATATTCATCGATTAGTCATGTTCATCTAAACACCTATTCATCTTTGCACTACTACCAAAGATATTCATCGAAATCATTCATCTTTGCACTACAAAAGCCAAAGATATTCAATAATATCATCATTTAAATCGAGGATGATGAAAAATATTTTTAAAGAAACGAATCCAAAGTGAAACAAAATGACAAGGATTAAGGATTAAGGATTAGTACTTTGTTTTATCCATGTCCAAAATACCTCAAAAATAATCATAGTGGTGTAAAATTCAAGAATGATCAAAACATGGATACAATCAAAGTTAGTATCTAAAATAGATATTTTAGACTTAAAAGGAAAATTTTTATTTTTCGATGAATAGTGCCGTATTCGTGAATAATGTCGATATCGTGAATAGTCTTAGTATCACGTGAATAAGTAACTCGACACCAAAAGTTCCAAATTTGATAAAAACTTTGGATCAATATTTCAAAGATAATGATATTGAAGAAATAATATCATTACAAAAAAAATAATATCCCTTACCTCGAAAGACAAGACTTCTAGTTGAAACACAGGATATAAAGGCTATGACTTGAACTTGCACCAGTATAGCAATACTCAAAGTATACTCAAAATACTCACAAGAATAAACTCGATAATATAGAGAGAAAACTTGATTTTCGGTGTGATTTTCAATTCTAACCTAAGCACCCTATTTATAGGAAAATGCTTAGAACACCAAAGTAGAAAATTTAATAAATTAATATTATTTATTTTTCCACATCTTCCTACGCATCCAAGCATCTGAATTCAGTCTCTAGCACATCTTAAAGATGCCCACCAAACACAAAAAATGTTTTTCTTATTTAAATTATTTTAAACTTCCAAAAATCAATTATTTCGGAGCTTCGGAACTTCAATAATTCATAATAAATAGTCCTTTTATTAGAAAATTTGAATCTCGCGTGTTTTTATAGGAAATTCAATTCTCTACAACTTTGCAGAAGAAAGTTTTTCCAAATTCCAAGCAGTAAATTGACCGAAATCCACAAGCAGGCGATTTTACAAGTTTATAATCAAATTTCTTACCAAGAAATGGGGTCCCCGACACATAAAACATGCTTTAAATATTTTTGGTAACAAAAATACTCCATATACTCTCATATATCCCGCATTCATCGTAAAAAATATCATCATTAATATATTATTAAAATAATATATTTAAATGAATTATTTTATCGAAAAAGATAAAATTTCAATTTTCAACAATTGTCACTTTTAAAATTTTCTCCATCTATATCCACATAAAATCAATATTTTTCTCATCATATAAATCAATAATTAATTATTCACAAATAATATTCAGAATCACAAGATCGGCAACCAAGCCGTTCCCGGAAAGAGGGGCTTTCAATAAGGATCTCTCCTTACTAGCCAAGGCAATTAGGTGACCAAACCTCTCCTTAGATGTAACTTTCTAGACATTGCCAATAATGTTATCCAATAATATTATTGAGATAATATGAATTATTGTCTGATAATGGAAAATCTTGTGTAATGACAATTTATTGAAACAACGGTAATATAAAATATCAATGCAAAGAATTATTGAATCAATAAAATAAAATCTTGAATAGTAATTATCGTAACAATTATTGAGAAAAGTGCCTTCTTTACGTAAGAATCAATAATTGGTGCAATACCTGTAATCTTCTTTGTTCAACAACGGCGTATTAGTGTGTTTTAACCACCGGGTATTCCGATAAAGATAATTCAGAATAACTTCACGCCAATTATTTATAAACAACTTATATTTGTCATTTTTTTTCATCCAATCGCTTTTCGTTATGGGGCCCATAAAAAGATCAGATCGTCGCATGCGAATATTCCCCGAATTGCATAAATATTCCACGACCAAACGAATATTCCACGACAATAATGAATATTTTATAACCACTTGCTTATTCGAAATATTTGCGTATTTTACCCATAACTATCCACATTAATCAAATCAACCCTTACTATTTCAAAATAATAAATAGAGAAATATAAATTTCATTTATTAATAATTTGGGGTCTTACAATATCTCCTATTATATTTCGAATTTTTGAGTGTGGTTAAGTTCTAGAGTTAGATCTATGAGTTTTATAACTTATCCAAGTGGAATCACTGGAAAAGGTGTTGTAGATTTTCGTGTGGATTGATTTTAGCAAAGGAGTCAAAAGCTGTAAATTTCAAAAAAGTTACTGTCCAGAATATTAAAAGGGCATTTTCGGCCACTTAATTTGTGAGAAAAATTACGGCCTTTTGGGACATGAAAGTATATGGTATAAAGAACCTCCTGTCCAAAAATGAGCTCATTCAGACTTAAAATGAGCAAGTTATGACCATTTCAATATTTAGGTTTTTCCAAATTAAAACGCTATAACCGGAGAGTTCTAACTCTCATGACCCCAAAAATTTTAAACTGGAAGATCACGTTAACATGTGTAAGATCCTGCCAAGATTTGGGAGTTTTTGGAGTTAAACTTGAGGTAGCTAATTTCTTAAGGAATTATTTAGAAATTAATTTTTGAAAAATAGTAAATGAATTTTAAAAATTCTGAAAAAAATATATGTTCATTATGAGACTATATTCTATGAAATCATAGAAAAGAAATATTTTTGGGACTGATTTGGTATTTTTCATGAAAATGGTTTAGTTACGAACATATGAATTAAATATGTTATGTGAAGTTGGAAAATTGGTAAATAGGATTTTATAGCTTGGAAATCCTATATAAGGTATATACAGATTTTTGATAAGGGATTTGATCATTGGTGATGAAATCTTATGAGTATGAAATTTTTGAATGATTAAATGCATTATTTGGTAAAGTGTAAACAATTGAAATAAATTGTTTATGAGTTTAAGAAGTGATTAAGATATTGTTATGATATTAATAATATTAGATTATGAGTTTATTAAGTGATTGATAATATTTGGGTAAATTTAAAGTCTTTAATATTTATCCTTGTTTTAGTTTGATTAATCCTTATATCATTGTCATCATCCTCATGCTTATATGGTGATGAAAGTTATCTTTGGCTTACGTGTGAAGATGGACTGTTGTTTATTGAATTATATATCTTTGGCTTACGTGCAAAGATGGATTGTTGATTATTGGTTTTATTGTTGTATATCTTTAGCTTACGTGCAGAGATGGACTTGGTATGATTATGACCAGGGATTATTCGGTATAGTCATGACCATTGATGATTTAATGAATATCCTTGGCCCGTAGTGCATGGATGATTCGATGATGTGGTTTATTTATTAAGCTGAGTCTCAGCGATAAAAATTGTTGAAAACATTTTAAATCATAGAAGATAGTAGATTTTATTCTCTACATGACTCTTCTAATGGATTACTTATTTCGCTGCAGTTAAACTTGATGTTTATTGTATTTTATCAGTTTAACATTGTTGAAGACTAATGATAATATATTCTACATTATCTTAGTCATAATATTTCTTACTGGGCTAGTTGAGCTCACCCTTTCTTTCACTGTTGTCTTCTGGAAATGAGAACGTAGCCGGGACTAGTCGGGGAACGGAGTGATGGTCCGAGATGGAGTATTAGTAGTCCTCACTATTCTATAAAATAGTGTGATAATAAATGTAATGAGGACTCTATTTGAGAGTGGATATTGTCTTGAAGGCAATATTCATGTTTAAACTCTCAGCTTATGTTTTGTCGTATGTTACACGACAGTTGTATTATTAAATTGTATTTTGTATTTTTGTACCATGTATTTGGCAATTCAAGATGGGTGATGTATACCTGTTTTGGGGGCGTCACACTACAGGCCAAAGATATACAACTGTAAAACCAATAATGCTGAGACTCAACTTATTAGTATCACGACCACGAATTATCCATGCACTACGTGCCAAGGATATTCGTGTTTTCAATTACGGTCATGATTATACCGAATAATCCCTAGTCATAATCATATACCAAGTTCATCTATGCACTACGGGCCAAAGATGACTTTTACCACATCATTTGTAACATTACTGTCATGATTATACCGAATAATCCCTGGTTATAATCATACCAGGTCCATCTATGCACTACTGGCCATAGATGACTTTCAACACAATATAAGCATGAGAATGATGACAATGATATAAAGAATCAATCAAATGAGATAAAGGATAAACATTAAAGTCTTTAACAATATAATTTATCTAAAATATAATAATGTCCAAATTGTCAACAAGATCACCAATTATGGAGTAAAATTTAAGAATATTATTATATCAAAAATGATTTGAATAATATTTCAACAAATATTTAACGAAGATAATAACATTAATCATTATATTATAAACTCCATTTAATATTATTTATTTTATAATAATATTAAATTCATTTACTAATATTATTAAACTCCATTTAATATCAATAATTTATTATTCCTCTTTTAAACTCTATTTAATATTATTCATTATATAATAACATTAAATTCATTTACTAATATTATTAATCATTAATCAATGTTTTCATAACACCTTAATCCAAATATTATCAATCACTTAATAATCTCATAATCTAATATTATTAATATTATAACAATATTTTAATCATTTCTTAAACTTATAAACAATTTATTTTAATTATTTATACTTTACTAATTAATGCATTTAATCATCCTAAAATGCCAAACTCATAAGATTTCATCACTAATAACCAAAACCCTCATCAAAAATCAGATATATACCTTATATAGGATTCTCAAGCCATAAAATCCTATTTTTCAATTTTCTTACTTCACATAACATATTTAATTCATTTACTCATAACTAGTCCATTTTCATGAAAAATACCAAATCGGTCCCAAAAAATTTCTTTTCTCGGGATTCAAATGAGAATATAGTCCCATATTGAACATATATTTTTCTAATTTTTAAAATTCATTTACTATTTTCATATGGCCAAAACTGCCGAATATTTAGACATTTATCATAAATTGTACTTTTGTCCAAAAATACCGAAATTTACAGAGTATACTTCTGTTATATACATGTACTCCCAATAAAAATTTCACCAATTTTGGAGTTAACCACAAGGAGTTATAAGGGTTTACTTTTAAAATAGTCTTTTCCCATAAAATTCATAACTCCTAATCTATACATCCAAAAATCGCCATGTTTGGACACAATCTAAAAAACTCATCAAATTATCATTTTAATTTTTTCCAGAATTTTTGAAGGTCAGAAAAATTACGAAACATAAAAAACATAATAACCCTTAAAATCCCTTACAATCCCTTACCTCAAAGAGCAGTACTTCTGACTAAAATATCGAATATGACGCTGAAGAAAACTTGCACTGAATAGCAACTCTCAAAGTATCTAAATACTCACAAAAATACGCTCGATAATATAGAGAGAGAAAACTTATTTCTGGTGTGATTTTCAATTCTAACCTAAGCGTCTATTTATAGAAAAATGCTAGAACGACATAGGAGACTAAATTAATAAAATATCAATATTTCAAAAATTTTCTACGCACATATTTTTGACCCAAATTTCATCCACCACCAGTGGGACCCACCAAAATCAGATTTCCACAGCAACCAAAAGTGGGTCCCACCCAATTTTAATAAAAATTATTTTATTTTCTGAAACTTCAGTAATTCATAATAAATAGCCCTTTTATCAGAAAAATACGAATTTTATGTCCATTCCACACGAAATCAAATTCTCTACAACTTTGTAGCTTTAAGTTTTTCTAAATTCCAAATAGAATCCGAAATCCACAAACGGATGATTTTCAACACCTCTTAAAATTCATAACAATTCATACGCTAATTTTTAACGGTTCAAAATTTGTGGACATTTACTCAACTTATATATGTATAACATATCCAAAAATTACAATGATCCAATGGTCGGATTAAAAATTATAACTCACGCAATATATCTCAAGAACATTGATTTTTTGGATTATGAGTCCTTCGGACTAGTTTCATTCAAACAGTCACCACAAAAAATCCACAATGAATTTTTGGGTGATTCCAATTTCTATGGTTAGCTTACTACCAGGGCTTTCTTTTGATATATGGCTCATCTCCTAACTCATTATACACAGAGTTATAGATTTTATAAAATCAAGTAATAAACTAATTTTCTAAAAATTTCCAAATTTCATTCTTCATTTCGATAAAATACTAATAAAACACCTCAACATTAATTCCTTCACTTATATCCATATAAAAATATACATTTCCTTATCATATAAATCAATAATTAATTATTCACAAATAATATTACAGAATCACAATTATGACAACCAGGTCGTTCCCAGGAAAGAAGGGGCTTGTCGATAAGGATTTCTCCTTACTGGCGCGCAATTAGGTGACCAAACCTCTCCTTGACAGAACTTTCTAGACATTGCCAATAATGCTATCTAATAATATTATCCAAATAATATGAATTATTGATCCGATAATAGAAAATACTATGCCGTGACAATTATTGAAACAACAATAATATAAAATATCAACGCATCAATTATTGAATCAATAAAATAAAATATTGAACAGTAATTACTGTAACAATTATTTAGTAGTGCCTTCTTACGTAAGAATCAATAATTCAAAAATATTGTGCAATACCGTGTGCTACTGTGCAACCATGCGACATCGTATTTTAACCACGTGTAATCCAACGATTGTTAACGGTAACCATTACGCCATTATTTATAAAACTCAAACTTGTCGTTTTCTTCATCCGACAGTTATTCTGTTATGGGACACAAATGGTTGCGCCGTCGTACGAATATTCCCTGACAACAAGAATATTCCACGACCAAACAAATATTCCCCGACAGAAATGAGTATTTTATAACCACTTGCATATTTTGAAAAGTTTATATATATCACCCTTATCTTTAAACTTTTTATCAATTTAACTATTTACCAAATAGAAAAATTGAATACTTTTATTTTATAAAATTCGGGATCTCACAATCTCCCCTCCTTATGAAATTTCGCCCTCAAAATTTACGTACGTACCTGGTATATCGAAGAGATGAGAATACATTGCTTTCTTTTTAGATTTGTACCTTCTCGGTTATTTCCTTTCTATCATGATTTTTCCATTGCTCATCTCCTGTATTTCAGATATCATTCTAGAATATAGTTTCAAAATAAGAGTTAATTGACATGCCACATATTATCCATATACTCTGACCGACCAATTAAATACCAAATAAACTTAGGTAGGTCATACTAGCGAAGGAATTCTCCGTCTCTCCCCTCCTAGTTCTTGTCTCACATCTCAGTCAGGGATCATATCCCTAAGCTTTGATACTAACTATGACTCCCCCAAAACAGGTATACATGACCCATCTTGAGTCGCCAGATACATGGTACAAAATTCAAATACAAACATAAATATACAACATGAGCTGTGAGTTTTAATATAAATATTGTCTTCTAGACAGTATTCAAACTCAAAAATTCTCATATATACTGTGAGTTTCAATACAAATATTGTTACGTATATAATACGACAATATTCATATTTAAATTATTACAATGCCATATAAAGTACATCAGCAAATATATCATGTCCTCGAAGGAACACGAGAAGTTTTATGTTCTCCTAATTCTAATGAAGTGCACCTTTGACGTTTCCAAATTTTGATTCACCTCACCTTATTGTTGTTCACTAAAATTAAATATCAAATGATATATAAAACATGCCTCACACATTTTATGTTCTCAGTACGATTATTATGCCACACCGTTTCTTAATTTGATTAGGCTTGTGACTAATTTGTATCACCACTTTATACCCATGTTCTCTCTGCTAGTCCCAGCTACCCTTTTATTACCTGAAAGGGGTGGTGAAGTAAAAGGGTGAGCTCAACTATCCCAGTAAGAAATATTATGACTAAGATAATGCAGAACAAATTATCGTTAGTCTTCAACAGTATAACAACTGATATAATATAATAGACAACAAGTTTTAGATCAACAACTATAGCGGAATAAACAATCCATTAGAAGAGTCAAGTAGAACATAATGTCTACTATCTCCTCTAGATTAAAAGTCCATCGTTAATACTTTATTCATGTAATACTCATCAATAGTTCTTTGCTATACTCAAGACAAAGAGAACTCTCATCATCTGTCTTCACCTGAACCACCATAGATTATAATTAAATCACAATCCATATTTATAATCAAGTAAATCAACAGTCCAACTTTGCACTATAGACCAAAGATATACAACTGAAAAACCAATAACCAACAGTCCATCTTTGCACTACAGGCCAAAGATATACAAATGTAAAACCAATAATGCTGAGACTCAGCTTATTAGTATCACGACCACGAATTATCCATGCACTACGTGCTAAGGATATTCGTGTTTTCAATTACGGTCATGATTATACCGAATAATCCCTGGTCATAATCATACCAAGTCCATCTATGCACTACTGGCTATATATGACTTTCAACACAATATAAGCATGAGAATGATGACAATGATATAAAGAATCAATCAAATGAGATAAAGGATAAACATTAAAGTCTTTAACAATATAATTTATCCAAAATTCAATAATGTCCAAATTGTCAACAGGATCACCAATTATGGAGTAAAATTCAAGAATAATATTATATCAAAAATGATTTGAATAATATTTCAACAAATATTTAACGAAGATAATAACATTAATCATTATATTATAAACTCCATTTAATATTATTCATTTTATAATAATAATAAATTCATTTACTAATATTATTAAACTCCATTTAATATCAACAATTCATTATTCCTCTTTTAAACTCTATTTAATATTATTCATTATATAATAACATTAAATTCATTTACTAATATTATTAATCATTAATAAATGTTTTCATAACACCTTAATCCAAATGTTATCTGTGAGACCCCAAATTTTATGAAATAAAAGTATTCAATTTTTCTATTTTGGTGAATAGTTAAATTGATAAAAGTTTAAAGTTAAGGGTGACATTTGAAAATTTTTCAAAGTAAGTGATGATGAAGTTTTGTTTTATTAGTATTATTAATGTAATAAAACATAAATGCTTTTTATATAAAACAGAATACTTTTATAAAGTTATTCGTTTTATTAGGCTAATAGTAAAATCTTTTTATATAAAATAGAATACTTTTATAAAGTTATACATTTTATTAGACAATAATTATAATATATTATATTTTATTATGCATAGTGTTTGCATAGTGCTCGATATAGTGTTTGCATAGTAAAATCTTTTTTTTATATAAAATGAATACTTTTATAAAGTTATTCGTTTTATTAGATTATAAATAGAATATATTATATTTTATTGTAAACCAATACGGACCGATTCGTTTAAAAGTAAATCAACTGGACCGTTCATGGATTGGTTATTATTCATCCATTCTTCTATAAATGAAGCTCATACCTTCATTATTTCTTACGAATTTTTGAAACTCTAGAGAGAAAGCGTAGAGAGAATTCTTCTTTATAATCTTGAGCGTATTTCTTTAGCGTTTAAGAAAGCTTTGAGCGTAGTGCAAGTTTCTTCAAGTATATCCCCGCCTCTACCGCTTGAGTGAGTACTCTTCTTTATAAGGTAAGGGGTATTATTTTTTGTATTCATGAAGAGAACTTACATTGTTCCATTCTTTATTATTCTGGTTGGAATAACTTTTCAGATCTGTTGACTACCCTATACTTGGTGAAATTTTTCTATTCCATTCCTTATTATTCTGTTGGAATAATCTGTCTATGCGAAGTACCGCATGCATGGTGATTTCTGTTGTTATTCTATTCTTTATTATTCTATTGGAACATCATGTCGGTGCGAATTTCGCCTGACCTGGTTTCGTTATTTATTATTCTGTTAGAATAACCTGTCTATGCGAAGTACCACATGCATGGTGATTTTTGTTGTTATTCCATTCTTTATTATTCTGTTGGAATATCCTATCGTGTAATTTCACCGACTGGTTCCGATTCTTTATTATTTTGCGGAATATCTCATTCTGTGCATTTACGCCGGACTGGTTCCATTATTTATTATTACATTGAGAATAACCATCTGCATCCTATCGCATGCATGGTGAATCCTTCTATTATTCCATTCTTTATTATTCTGTTAGAATAACCTGTCTATGTGGATTACCACATGCATGGTGAATGATCATTTATATTCATTCCTTATTAAATTGTGGAAATGATCTGATTACGTTGATTATGATGAGAGTCATAATAAAAGCATTGGACTGATGAAAATCATGGGTATATGAAGTATTAGTAAGTGTTATGATGAGTTATGTTGGTTATTATGTGAAAACATAAAAGTTTCATAGAAATCACAAAGGGTTGAAAAATTAGATTTTGGTGAAAATGGAACATGAAATTCAATTGACCATATCTCCTATTATATTTTTAATTTTTGAGTGTGGTCAAAATCTAGAGTTAGATCTATGAGTTTTGTAGCATCTCCAAGTGGAATCACTAAAAAAGGTGTTGTAGATTTTCGTGTCGACTGATTTTAGCAAAGGAGTCAAAAGTTGAAAATTACCAAAATGCTACTGTCCAAATTTTTAGAAGGGTTGTTTCGGCCACTTAATTTGTGAGGAAAATTCTGGCCTTTTGGCACATGAAATTATATAGTATAAGGTACCTCCTGTCCAAAAATGAACTCATTCCGATTTAAAATGAGCAAGTTATGACCATTTCAATATTTAGGTTTTTCTAACGAAAAACTCTATAACCGGAGTTCTATAACTCCGATGACCATGAAATTTAAATTGGAAGCTCACACTAACATGTGTAAGATCCTGCCAAGATTTGGGAATTTCTGGAGTTAACCTCGAGGTAGCTAATTTCTTAAGGAATTAATTGGAAATTGATTTTTGAAAAATAGTAAATGAATTTTAAAAATTCTGAGAAAAATATATGTTCATTATGGGATTATATTCTGCTAAATCCCAGAAAAGAAATATTTTTGGGACTGATTTGGTATTTTTCATTAAAATTCACTAGTTATGAGTAAATGAGTTAAATATGTTATGTGAAGTAACAAAGTTGGAAAATAGGATTTTATGGCTTGGAAATCCTATATAGGGTATATGCAAATTTTTGATGAGGGATGTGATCATTGGTGATGAAATCTTATGAGTATGACATTTTTGAATGATTAAATGCATTATTTGGTAAAGTGTAAACAATTGAAATAAATTATTTATAAGTTTAAGAAATAATTAAAATATTGTTATAATATTAATGATATTAGATTATGAGATTAATAAGTGATTGATAACATTGGGATATTCTTGAACCCTGGATAATTTATATTATAAATGTTTAATATTTATCCTTTATCTCATTTGATTGATTCTTTATATCGTTGTTATGATCCTCATGTATATATTATGTTGAAAGTCATCTTTGGCCTGTAGTGCATAGATGGACTTGGTATGATTATAACCAGACATTATTCGGTATAATCATGACCGTAATGTTACAAATGATGTGGAAAAAGTCCTCATTGGCCGTAGTGCATTGATGGACAATTTTTGGTATGATTATGGCTATGGATTCTCTTCGGTCAAGGGTGTAAAGATGAATTATTTTATAGCATGATCAGGACCGTTGATGAAAACACGATTATCTTTGGCCCGTAGTGCATGGATAATTCGTGGTCGTGATACTAAAAGAATGTCCTTGGCCTATAGTTCAGGGATGAATTGATGATGTGGATTAATTATTGAGCTGAGTCTCAGCAATGAAATATTAATTCATGGATGTGATAATAATGAATATCCTTGGTCGTAGTGCATGGATAATTCATGGATGTGATATCAATGAATATCCTTGGTCGTAGTGCAGGGGTGATTCGATGATGTGGATTATTTATTAAGCTGAGTCTCAGTGATAAAATATTGATAATAAAATTTTAAATTCGTAGAAGATAGTAGATATCATGCTCTACTTGACTCTTCTAAAATATAGTTGTATGTCTTTGGCCTGTAATGCAAAGATGAATTGTTAATGAATATCTTTGGTCGTAGTGCAAAGATGAATTTATTAGTATGATTATGAGAAGGGATTGTGATTTGGTATAACCATGATTTTTGATGTTTTAGGTGAAGATAGGTGATGTAAATTATCTCTTTCCGTCACAGGTGCGAAAAGGAATTGTAATCACAATTATGATTATGAGTTATTCATATAATTGTGGACATGAATTGTTGATTGATGTTCTGAGGATAAAACATTATTGGTGGACTTTTAACATGGAGAAGATAATAGACATGATGGTCTATTTGACTCTTTTAATGGATTGCTCGTTCGGTTTGCAACTATGGTTGAAAAGTTTTATCATCTACCATATGTTCTAAATCTCGATTTATTATTGACAAAAGCTATTGATAATTTAATTATCTTTAGTTATGATATTCTTTCTTTGGGCTAGTTGTGCTCACCCTTTTTGCGTCATAATTCCTTTCGTGTAATAAGAGTGTAATTTGGGTCGAGCGGGGATAATAAAGGGAATAGAACGGTGGTCTATAGCTGTTGAGGTTTTCCCTAAATAGTATAAAAATAATTTTATTGAGAACTTTAGATAAGTGTGTCGTATTGTATACGTCATTTGATATTTAATTTTGGTGAACAAAATAGGGTGAGGCGAACCCAACTTTAGAAGGGTGTTTTGTCACTATCATACAAGATGTCTAATGACATACAACCTTGTGTTATCATAAGACAGGGTTGTGCACATCCACTTGCTGAGTATATCTACGAGCACTACCTATATGATCTTGGAGTTTATTTGAAATATAATTTTCACTTGGAGACAGTGGAGATAGTTATATGTCAAGAGAAGACTCACCATTGGAAGGAACATGATAATAATCTTCTTGTTTTTCTTTGGTGTCTATTGGGTCAACCAAGGATAATTCCCTGGACATATGATATCTATCATAACTTAGATTCATGACCTCCTATGTATGAAGGTTTTCTTGCGCACTTTCCAAAGATTTTAATTTCTAAAACAGTTTTTGACTGTACCTTTATGTAAGGTGCAATTGTGGCATGAGTCAGAGTTGGTATATGTATTTATATTTAAACTCACAGTATACATGTCGTCGTATTTTACACGACAGTTGTATAAATGAAGTTGTAAATGATTTTTATAGTGTATTTTTTGGCGACTCAAGATGGGTGATGTATACCTATTTTGGGGGCGTCACATTTGGTATCAGAGCTTAGGGATATGATCACTGGCAGAGATATGAGTCTAGAATTAGGAGGGAAGAGACGAGTAATATACTTCGCTAGTGTGTGACTTACCTAAGGTGAAATTGTTTACTTAATAAATTGACAAATTATGATATGTCAATTAACCTTTGTTTTGAAGGTATATTCTAGAATGATATCTGAAACACAGGAGATGAGAAATAGGAAAATCATGATACAGAGGAAATAATCAAGAAGGTACAATCCGAAAAGAAAGCAAGGTATTCTCATCTCTTCGAAATACCAGGTACGTACGTAAATTTCGAGGGCGGAATTTCATAAGGAGGGGAGATTGTGAGACCCCGAATTTTATGAAATAAAAGTATTCAATTTTTCTATTTTGGTGAATAGTTAAATTGATAAAAGTTTAAAGTTAAGGGTGATCTTTGAAAATTTTTCAAAGTAAGTGATGATGAAGTTTTGTTTTATTAGTATTATTAATGTAATAAAACATAAATACTTTTTATATAAAACAGAATACGTTTATAAAGTTATTCATTTTATTAGGCTAATAGTAAATTTTTTTTTTATATAAAATAGAATACTTTTATAAAGTTATACATTTTATTAGACAATAATTATAATATATTATATTTTATTATGCATAGTGTTTGCATAGTGCTGCATAGTGTTTGCATAGTAAAATCTTTTTTTATAAGCATGTAATAATTTTATAAAGTTATTCGTTTTATTAGATTATAAATAGAATATATTATATTTTATTGTAAACCAATCTGGACCGTCCGTTTAAAAGTAAATCAATTTGGACCGTTCATGGATTGGTTACTATTCAGTCCATTCTTCTATAAATAGAAGCTCATTCCTTCATTATTTCTTACGAATTCACTGAAACTCTAGAGAGAAACTGTAGAGAGAATTCTTCTTCTATAATCTTGAGCGTATTTCTTTAGCGTTTAAGAAAGCTTTGAGCGTAGTGCAAATTTCTTCAAGTATATCCCCGCCCTACCGTCGGAGTACTCTTCTTTATAAGGTAAGGGGTATTATTTCTTTTATATTCATAAAGAGAACTTCTGTTGTTCCATTCTTTATTATTCTGTTGGAATAACCTGTATACGCGGACTACTCTATACTTGGTGAAATTCTTCTATTCCATTCCTTATTATTCTATTGGAATAACCTGTCTATGTGAAGTACCGCATGCATGGTGATTTATGCTGTTATTCCATTATTTATTATTCTGTTGGAACATCCTGTCGGTGAGAATTTCGCCTGACCTAGTTCCGTTATTTATTATTCTGTTAGAATAACCTGTCTATGCGAAGTACCGCATGCTTTGTGATTTCTGTTGTTATTCCATTCTTTATTATTCTGTTGGAACATCCTGTCGGTGCGAATTTTCTGCACTCCTATTACTAACATTGCAGGAGGGTAGATTCGTCTTTTGGAGATAACCCTGAAAAATAGCTTACGTCCATGCCGGATACTACCGGAAGTTCAGTTTCAACCCGAAACACAAACCGGGAACATCATCTCAACCCGGAACACACACCAGGAGTGTCATTTCCAATCTCAGAGATAACCCCGAGATATGCAGATCAAAAGACCCAAGAACAACAGGGAGAGGCGATCTATCTCGGCGATAACACCGCGACGTTCAGTTCCAGTCCTAGAGACAACACTGTGAGTAGAAAACCCATCATTGGTGATAGCCCCAAGGGATGCCATTGCAGTTTCGGCGATAACCCCGAAAATGCTTGTTTCAAACATGTGTGATCAGCTTCAATCCAGATGACAGTGAGGCATACAAACAAGCAGTCCAATCTCAAATGTAACCCTGAACAACGTCTGCTTTCCGCTTAAACCGGCGATAACCCCGGTGAGGAGTCACAACGTCATATGTCCATGTCAACAAGATGATATCGCGGCATACCAACAAGCAGTCCAATCTCAGCTGTAACCCTGAGCAACGTCTACTTTCAACTCAAACCGGTGATAACCCCGGCAAGGAGTCAAACGTCATCTTGTTCCTTCAAACAATGGCACGTCATCTCAACACTTCATACACACATACAAGAATGTCCCACAAGAGCCAAGGATTGACAATCCCGAGTGACTATTACGTGTGGCAGTACTTTGGATAGAATTTAAAGCTTGAAGACCATGGGGATAGACCCCTCTTCCTAACTTCGTACAACCTCTAATCCATGTCATTACGTAACTCTCGACACAAGCGATCCGAAGAAGTACAGATATACTTCATTTAGATGCTCGGATTGAAGTTCTGCAAGTTCGAACAGACATTACAAATGTAATGCATTGCATGTACTACGAGGACGACGGGACCATGAGGCTCGGATCCACCACGATTTACTAGCAGTAGTACAACTGTAGCTACCGTGAGTGTACTGTGGCCATCCAAATCTATATATACAAGTCTTGGGTTAGCCATTTGAAGAGAGAGAGAGAAGGAAAAAGATGAGAAAGCCCTGTCCATTTTACTCTCGCATACACATCTTTTGAGTGTTTCCTCTTCTTTAAACACTAGTTAGCTCACATATAGCTACTTTTTATCCAAATTGGGAGCCGAGTGTTTATCCATTTAAAGTCTAAGTCTACTTTGGCGTGTTCAATTGTAAGCCTTCTTATATTCTATAAAGCCTCTTTCTCATATATCACACCTTCGTTGTACGTTGATAGTCGTGTAAGTGTGTTTTTCGACTTTCTTGAAAAGTGATTTTCATTTCATGTCTGTATATATATACTAATATATGTATATATTTCGTATATATGGACTAACATTATCGAGTTATGCCTCGATTGAGCCTGAACTTGATGTGGAGGCGTTTACTTTGCTTTTATATATATATATATATATATATATACTTATATATATAAAGCGTGGTGGGACTATCATTCGATGAACTGGATTTTACATCCAAGACATTTAATTGCTTTTGTATAGATATATTTATATATATAACATTATTAGACATATCGATGAGCCTGGATTTTATATCTCCAGTGCGTTTACTTGCTTTTATATATATATATACATAAATATAATTCTTTCATCGGACATATCAGATGAGCCCGGATTTACATCCGAATGCGTTATCGCTTTTTATATATATATTTGTATATATATATATATATATATATATATATATATATATATATATATATATATTTACATTCTGTCGAGCCTGGAGTTTCCTCCGTGGCTTTTTACAGCTTTTTTTATATTTTGTCATGCCTGGAGTTCACTTTGTAGCAGTTAATCACTTTTTACAGCTTTATTTACATTTTTGTCCTGCCTGGAGTTTACTTCGTGGCAGTTGATAGTATTTACTGCTTTATCTACATTTTTGATCCCCCATGGAGTTGCTTTGTGGTGGTTGATCATGTATATATATATATATATATATATATATATATATATTTATCGCTTTTATATATATATATATATATATAAGCGCTACATCGCTTTCCATACAAATTGCAGTATCATGTGAGCCTAGGAATCATGTGATCACAGGTTTAGTCTGCTGAACCTAGATTCGGTTCCCATGATGGACATTTTTTTAGCTGTAAGTAGCTTGTACATTATTTTACAGTGTCTGAGTTTCCTTGGATGGCTGTCATGCCCATAAGGAGTTCGGCACTACTGTATATTATTTTCTCGAGGATGATTCACATCTCGAAAATAAAAGCAAACAAGCTGAACATTTAACAATAAAATGGAAGTATGAAAAGGTCTCAATTCCTATTGAACACAGGGTTTGAAAAACCTCTTTTACAAAACTTCATTGCTATATCTTGGTTAAAACTGAATTTTCCTATAAAATTCAAACCTTGTGTATATAGGTGCGAACGAGGCCTCGCACTACTTTCAAATAATTTCACATTGATCCACACACACACACACACATCCATATAACAATTTCTTTGAAAAGTGGCAGTCACCGTGGTAACACGGATGTCGGGGGGTGCCTAACACATTCCCTCCTCATAATCAAGCCCCCGAACCCTTAATGAATCTCGGTTTCACAGACTTGGTTTAGCGATGTCAAATCACTGGTCAATGTGCTAACCTTTTTGATTTGCGTTGGTGTAACTAGTTAAATACACCAATGGCGACTCTTAAAGTCAATCGTCGACATTATATATGTGGGACCTTTTCACTTGTTTTTCAAACAAATCTCACATTAACATGAGAACACCAAAGAACAAGTAACGGCGAAAAGGACACTCAAAAATCCCGGCGTCGACAGTGGCGACTACTCTTTGGGATTCCGGTAAGAGGGCTTAAGCCATTATTACAAGCTTTTCAAAATTGTTATATGCTTGTGTGTGAATGTTGCATTTAAATTTCGATAAATGTGTACGAATGCATCTTACTTATCGCCGCTAAATATCTATCTTTGATATTATTGCTTCAAGCACATGTCATCATTTTGCATAAACGGTGAGACACGTTGTATGTGAATATATGTTGTGTGGTCCCTCCACCAGGAGGCTATCCTGTCGGTGTTTGATTACTGGACCCGTGGGAAGAATAATTCCCCGGGGCTCAGGAAAGGCACCACTCAGATTCACTCCAGTTGAAAGACCGGATTAACTTCCCGTCGAGTAGATTGTGATGATCTGGGAACCTTCATGCCGAAAAGCCGTAAGAGTAACCCTAAGATAGGTCAGCCTCTGATAAACCAAACGCGGAGGAAAGTCTCTTCATGCTTTCCATTTTCAATTACTTGTAAAAGTATTTACTTGTAATTTTATTCCATGTTCATCCATATGTAATGGAAAGTATGAAGAATATCTGTGCATGACATGTTATCAATTAACAAACCGGTTTTGCAGGACAAATTCCTAAAACGGACATGCTATGATAACATTTACATTACCCTAAGACTAAACTACGTAAGTCTTTTGTAGGGAAGCAATTGGGCACATTACCGCTCAAAATCCAAAAAGGCCACAAGCCTTCATGCCCAATCATGTCTTCTTCCTAAACGATCCTAATCTGTTTCCAGAGAAGAATTTGACGGATTGAGTAAACAAATCATGAACTTGGCATTCTAATTGAAAGAATTACACCGGTCTAATCGGGGTATGAAGATACCTACACATACAGAGCCCTTTACACAAGGAGTTCAAGGTCTGGAAAAAACAATTTCAGAACATCAGTTGGATACAACCAACAAAGACCCTGAAGGCACCCATCTCCAAAGAGATCCAGACAATGGTGACATCAGGAAGAAAGTCCTTCAAATGAAGGAAACCATTCGTGTTCTTAAAGGGATTGGAACTCATGGCAGTGTTTGATATACAGACCTTTGCATATTCCCTGGTGTTCATTATCCAGAGAAATTTAAGACCCCTGATTTTGAAAAGTATGACGGATTAGGGGATCCTTATACACATTTAAAAGTGTTCATTGGAGAACTCGGATCTTATGCTGAGAATGAAAAGCTCAGAATGCAGCTGTTTCAGAAAAGTCTAACTAGAGAAGCCTATTCATGGTATACCAGATTAGACAACTCTAAGATCAATAGTTGGGAAGAGTTGGCCCACACCTTCCTTACTTAATACAGTTTTCAATCTCAGATGGCTCCTGACCGGTACTAAATTACCAAAGTCAAGAAACAGTCTAATGAGTCATTCAGAGAGTATGCTCAAAGGTGGAGGCGCCTTGCTGTTCAAGTTATTCCTTCCATGACAGAATCAGAAATGGTCATGACTTTCATAGATATATAGGAAGCCCCTTTCTATGAAAGAGTTCTAGCTGGTATTGGCAAACCATTTTCTGAAATGATCAAAAATGGCGAGATGGCTGAAATGGGATTGAAGTCCGATAAAATTCATGACCTAGCGCTCTAAAAGGCATTCTTGAAAGCACATCCGGTTCGATTCTTATGGAAACAACCTGGAGGGTCCATAAAAAGAAAGAGGAGGATGTTTCCTTGATCTACAAGGACAAAAGGCAATCCAAGCATGCCTATGCGGAGGAGAAACTACTCCCTTTTTTCCAAAGACAATCTTCAAACCCTCCATTACCTAAAAGTGGAGAAGTAAAGCGACCTCGACGCGTTCACACCCTTGGGGACTCGCTCGAGAATATTCTTTTCTCTTCGGATCGCTTTCGAGAAAATTACACATTTTCTTCCACCAGCCAACCCTAATAGGAGGGGTTTCAATGCTACTCGAAAGTGTACTTACCATACCGGGGCACCCAGACATGATACTCAAGATTGTTGGGCCTTGAAGCATAAGATTCGAGATCTAATAAATAATGGTGAGATCGTGGTCACTAAACCCGATCAACCTCACGTGCAAGACAACCCTCTTCCTCAACACAAAGAAGAAGAGGTCAACATGATCAGTTGGAGCACTGGACTGTGTTCCAATTCTACTAATGAATCATCCCAACCCATCAAAGACGGTGTTAACAAATGGGATTATGAAAAGTTCCAGTTTACCATGGAACGAAAGATGAAAGCTCTTTGCAAATAAATTGAGCAATTGGCAAAACTGGTGACCCACCATCATCAAGTCACACGCCAATTAATCAAGCAGGAGCATGCATATCTCCTTCCATTTGTTATGAATGCTTCATTAACACCTTCAGAAAGCGAAGCTATGGAGGATAAGGTTGTAAAGCGAGCAAGTGCTAAAGCCCATCGGGAATTCACCTATTTGGGCTAATCTATGGAGGAGATACTTCAAATATTGATCAACGAAGGAAGAATCACATTCCTTCTACCTCCAATCAATCCCCGCTCAGGGCGGTTCAATCCTGATGAAATGTGTCAATATCATTCACATTCTCGCGGTCACGGCATAGAAGAATGATGGGCACTCTGCCATCTCATTTAGAATCTTATTGATAGCAGTGTCCTACAAATAGCGGATGATTACACTGTTCAACTCAAGGATGGAAATACATGCCCTACCCAATTGAAGGGATCAGTAGCAGTTATATCCAAAGTGGATGATGAGACTGTCAAAGTATTTCCCATACAACCAATTCATCTCAAAGGAGCTGACAATCTCAAAGGAGCTGACAATCCTTTGAAAGTGGTCGCACCAGAGCCAATTTCTTTACCTTGCAGACTACAACATCCTGTTGTCAGCTTACACAAAGTTCCATGGAATTATGGAGAAGCTGAAGGATCCACGTCTCATACTACTGCTATAGTGTCGAAGGAAAATCCACTGTACCTTCCTCAACGGCTTATCAAGCCTACTTGCGAAGTAAAGGGGAAGTTGCCCATGGAGAAGATTGAAAAATTCCTCCGTACTATGGGCCACAATGAAGCCAAAGTGGTTTTAAGCTTACAAAAAGCTCCACACTAGATTTTAATTCTGGACCTGGTTTTCTCTTCCGAGGAGCATCGGAAGGTCTTGCTAAAGGTTTTGGAAGAAGCCTACCTGCCAAAATCAGTGGACGTAGAAAATTTTAACATTTGGTTGATCACATTTTCAACAACAATGTGATATCCTTCATCGATGATGACATACATACCTCCAGGAAGGACCTTAGGTCATTGCAAGCCTTTATATATTGCAATTTTGTCTTCCGGGTATATGCTAGCAGGAGTATTGATAGATGGAGGCTCATCTCTAAATATCTATCCTTATGGCACCTTGGTAAAGATGAATATCAATCTTAAGCGAATCCAAAGTAGCCATACGATCATCCGATCTTTTGATGGATATCGGCGAAATTCCGTTGGAAAGATTGAATTGCCAATTGAGATTGGTCCTAAAACATTCAATGTATCCTTCCACGTCCTCAAGATCGACTCAGGATACAACTTGCTATTGGGGAGACCATGGATACACATGTATTGGGGAGTCGTTCCTCCACCTTACATCAACAACTCAAATACATCATCAACAACGATCTAGTCACACATCAATCTTTGGCCGGAATGTCCTAGACCGGGAACTCTACCAATTATCGCCTTCAATTCGGAAGTTGAGCGGCCGATTTCCATACTCTAGAAGTGAGTAAAACACAATACCATTCTATTGGAGCGCCACTTCCGCACTCCAAGATTTACGGCGAGGTTATGTCAGCCACTCAAGAAATGATGTTATTGGGTTATCAACCTGGACAAGGGCTTGGTAAGGATTAACAGGGTATTAATCACCCTATCCAAATGTCCAGTCAGATTAGGACATCCGGGCTAGGCTATTCTGCTAGTTCCACTCACAGGAACCCTCATAAGCATAAGCAGGTTCCTCAAGCTTTCACCGCACGGCGATTTTCTATGCCTTTACCTCATGAGTTAATGCAATCTTCAGTAAAGGTTCCAGCCCATGTTGTAGCTATGCTGTTTCCAAAACCAGTGCCAATCAAAGCGAAAGAGGTGCTGATTCCTGATCCCGAGGCGGAAGAAAAGGAACAAAAACGTAAACATGACCTTTCCTTGATGATGGCAGGCATTCGCGTCATTGTTCATGATGAACACACAAACAGATACACCCCAGACGATGATTGCCCAGATTTCATGGTTATCATTCGAGAGAAGGAGGACACTGACGATCCTTCTATCACTGTAGTCCATCAGGACTTTTCCCTCAACAATTGGAGCAGCACTCCATGCATTGGTCGACGAGGGTAAAATGGGCAGAAAATCCCTCTGCCCTGTAGATAACTTTAATTGCTTGCTTTTCTTTACATCACTAGCAGTTATTTTATCACGTATGTGCTAACACTTTTGTATGATCGAACAGTTGCATATATTAAGTGAAAGCATCTTTTGTTTTAGGACTCTGAATTTAGATGTGCATATACTTGCTGATGAGGTGCCTTCTCTCCACAAGGGCTGTAACTTTGATGCAAATTTGGACTCAGACTAGATGGACATCCAAGAGGACATTGAGACACCTCAAGAGATTAAGGAATGGGTCGCAGACAAACCCAAAACCAATCTTGATCAAACCACTCCTTTCAATCTCGGAACCTTAGATAACCCTAAGCTTATCCAGATTGGTTCAGACCTTACCACAACTAAGCGGAATGACATGGTTGCACTGTTAACCCAATTCTAGGATGTGTTTGCATGATCTCATGAAGACATGGTGGGATTGTCCACTGACATTGTTCTTCATCGCCTTCTCATTAAAGAAGGATTCAAGCCAGTTAGGCAAAAGCTCAGGCGATTGAAACCTGAGTGGAGTTTAAAAGTCAAAGAAGAAATTGTGAAACAATTTTAAGCTGGCATCATCATGGTGTCTACATATCCAGAGTGGATATTTAACATTGTTCCCGTGCCTAAAGCAGGAGGAAAGGTGCGAGTCTGCGTGGATTATCGGGATTTAAACAAAGCTTGCCTTAAAGATAGCCTTTCCGTACCATTTATCCACATTCTCATTAAAAATACTGCTCAATAAGGCATGTACTCCTTTGCTGATTGCTTTGCGGGGTACCATCAAATTATGGTTGCTAAGGAAGATTGTGAGAAAACTGCTTTCATCATGCCTTGGGGAACCTTTTGCTACAGACAGTTGTCATTCGGCCTCATCAACGCCGAGGCAACCTACCAGCGAGCTATGATGGCTCTTTTCCACGATTTAATGCACAAGGAGATAGAGATCTATGTGAATGACATCATTGTCAAATCCGGAAGGAAGATGACCATTTCGACCATCTCAAAAAGTTGTTCAACAGGTTGCGTAAGTATAACTTGAAGTTGAATCCCACCAAGTGCGCCTTTGGTGTTAAGTCAGGCAAATTGCTAGGCTTCTTAGTCAGCCACAAAGGGATTGAACTGGATCCTACCAAAATCCAGGCCATCAAGGAAATGCCCATTCCTCAGATAGAGAAGGAAATACGGGGATTTTTGGGAAGGATCAACTTCATTAGCCGATTCATTTCTCAACTCACAGCAACCTGTGAGCAAATCTTCAAATTGTTAAGGAAGAACTCCTCCATGAAATGGAACGATGAGTGTCAGAAAGCCTTCCTCACAATCAAGGATCAACTGATCAACGCTCCTATTTTGGTACCTCCCAAGGATAATGTTCCCTTGTTCATGTACCTATCCATCAATGACAATGCTATGGGCTGTATGCTGGGGCAAAAAGACAATAGAGGCCAAGAGCGAGCTATCTATTACCTCAGCAAAAGATTCAGCATCAGTGAACACAAGTACACTCTGATCGAGAAGACTTGTTGTGCTTTAGCATGGGCTTTCATGAGATTACAACATTATCTCCATGGTCACACAACCCATCTCATATCCCACGTGGATCCTCTCAAGTATGTGTTCCGCAAACCCATACTGAATTGTCGACTGTCCAGATGGCAGTTGATCCTACAGCAATTTGACATCGTCTATGTGATGCAAAAGTCTGTCAAAGGTCAAGGAATTGCGGATCAACTGGCCACCGCACCTGCAGGGGATTACAAACCCTTAGAAACGTACTTTCCCAATGAAGGGTAATGATGATTCGATTACAACATCGATCGATACATGCCGTGAGTGGAAAATGTATTTTGATGGGGCTGTTAACATAGAAGGCTCTGGAGCTGGAGCAGTTTTAATATCCGGTACGGGGGAGCAGTATCCCATCGCCGTCAAATTACAGTTTGTCAACACCAGCAACACATCTAAGTATGAAGGTTGTATCATGGGACTCAAACTTGCCCGTTCAATGGGTATCAGGCGGTTAACTGTCTTTGGAGATTCTGAATTGGTAATCAAGCAATCCATAGGAATCTACCAAACCAAAGAATTACATTTACTGCTTTACCATCGGCAAGTTCTACATATGGCTTTGGAGTTCGAAGAAATCTCCTTTCTACACATTCCTCATAATAGGAATAACTTTGCAGATGCATTAGCAACGTTGGCCTCCTTGGTTTATACACCTGACAAGGAAAACATGCCAAGCATCATGATTGCTATGCAGAAAGCCCAAGTCTATGGGAATTACATTGGATAAGTATCAGATGAGTTGCCTCCCATCCACAATCCTTGGTATCAGCACATCAAGGAGTATCTGCGAGATGGATCCACACCCGCTGAGGAGAGCCTAATTGAGAAGAGACGGATTCATCGACTTGCTATAAAATTCTACCTGAGCGGAGATGCACTCTACAAAAGAGATGCAGGATTAGGTCTCCTCAGATGTCTGGACAAAGACTAAGCTCAACGACTCATGGATGAGATCCATGGTGGAGTATGCGACCCTCACATGAGCGGACCCCTACTTGTCAAGAAAATTCTCAGAACGGGACATTATTGGCTTACACTCAAAGCTGACTGTGATGATCACGTCAAGAGGTGCTATCAATGTCAGATCCATGGGAATTGGGGAATGGACGTGATCGGGCCCATCGTTCCCAATGCCAGTAATGGACATCAATTCATATTCACCATGATCGACTACTTCACCAAATGGGTTGCAGCAGCTTCTTTCCCCAGGGTTACTAAAGAAGTCATCATTTCTTTCATCAGAAACAATGTTGTTTGTCGATATGGACAACCAGAGGTCATTGTGTCAGATAATGATAAAAACCTCAACAACAACATGATGGAGGAATTATGCAGAAAATTCCACATCAAACATCTCAACCCTGTCATCTACCGACCAAAGATGAATGGTGCTGTTGAAGCGGCTAATAAAAACATCAAGAAGATCATGCAGAAAATGTCTGCCAATCATGAAGGATGGCCTGACTTCTTGCCCCTAACTTTATTAGCCTACAGAACTTCAATGCGTGCTTCCACTGGGGCAACCCCTTTCTCGTTAGTCTATGGGATGGAAGCAGTGCTCCCCATAGAAGTGGAAATGGAATCCCTCAGAGTATTGATGGATGCTCAGTTGGATGAAGACCAATGGGTACAAGACAGGTATCACCAATTGTCTTTGATAGATGAAAGGCGAATTGTGGCTATCTTCCATGGTCAGTTATATCAGCAAAGGATCGCACGATCCTACAACAGAAAAGTCCGACTACGGCAATTCCAAAAACATGACTTGGTTTTGAAGAAGATCATTGACAACCAAGATCAATCTAAGGGAAAATTCGCTCCTAACTGGGAAGGCCCGTTTATTGTCAAAGAAGTATTGACAGGAGGTGCTCTTAGATTGCAGAAAATGGATGGCGATGAATTTTCACAGCTTATCAACTCGGACACCGTGAAACAGTACTATGTCTGAAGTTACCATCAAACAAATATCCTGGCTTTGATCATCCAATCACCAGTCATTCCGATTTTGAACCCTCTCTCTTTTTTACAAACTCTTCTGCCCCTCAGGGAAACATACAATTCAAACCAGCAGCCTGGTTTCACTTCATTTCAAACTTTTAACACCTACTTCTCCTGAAGACGAGATTAAACTTTTCACCCCTACAGTTTATCCTCAAGATGGGATTAAACTTTTTCCACATTGGCAGTTTATCCCCTCTATGGGATTAAACTTTATTCTCCCCGTAGTATAGCCTGCACATGGGATTTACGCTTCTCTTCAGCTGCGATTCGTCCTAAGGGGCGAACTACGTCGACCTAATCTCTCTGATACCCGGGGGTACGTAGGCAACCATATTCTATATGGCCTAGTCGTAATAAAGAAAAACAACAAAAACATTTCTTCCCTTTTCCTCACAAAAACAACAAAAACAACAAAAATTCTTCTACACCCATCTGCCTTCCGCATTCAGCGTTGAACCTCCTACACGAGTTCGAACCACGCAGACTTGATCTCCTCTTCAATAGAGTACGTGGCGTACCATTCATGGTGCTGTGATCTAACCCCTACCGTAACAAACATAGTTGTCACACGGTACTGGGATCAACCTTCAAATTGCCCCACTTCATCGATTTCAGATCAAAGGGATGGAATTATCCAACCTCTTCTCACAAATAGAAGATGCGGTGACCATCTAAAGCTGCATGTGAGCTAACTAGTGTTTAAAGATAGCTATATGTGAGCTAACTAGTGTTTAAAGATGAGGAAACACTCAAAAGATGTGTATGCAGAGCAAAATGGACAGGGCTTCCTCGCCTTTTTCCCTCTCTCTTTTTCTCAAATGGCTGACCCCAAGGCTTGTATATATAGATGGATGGCCACAGGTACACCTCCGATAGCTGCGGTTGTACCTACGGCTGGTCGTGGTGCATCCGAGCCTCGCAGGTTCCATCGTCTCGTAGTACGTGTACTCATGCACTGTAATGTCTGCTCGAACTTGCAGAACTTCAATCTGAGCATCCGAACGAGGTATATCTGACCTTCTTCGGACCGCTTGTGTCGAGAGTTACACAATGACATGGATTAGAGGTTGTATGAAGTCAGGAAGAAGGGTCTATGCCCATAGTCTTCAAGCTTCAAATTCTATCCAAAGTACTACCACGCGTAATAGTCACTCGGGATTGTTACTCCTCGGTTCTTGTGGGAAATTATTGTATGTATGTATGTATGAAGTGTTGAGACGACGCGCAGGTGTTGAAAGGGGCAAGATGATGTTTGACTCTTCGCTGAGGTTATCGTCGGGTTAAGTAGAAAGTAGACGTTGCTTAGGGTTACATCTGAGATTGGACTACTTGTTGGTATGCCACGATATCATCTTGTGAGCGCAGGTGTTGAGGTGGCAAGATAACGTTTGACTCCTCACCGGGGTTATCGCCGGTTTGAGCGAAAAGCAGATGTTGCTCAGGGTTACTTCTGAGATTGGACTACTGCAAGTGTTTGAATGCCGTAAGGTCATCTTGTGGATGTTCCTGTTTGCCCATTGTTAGCTCCGGGTCTGAGGTATGAGTCCCTCGGCAGGAGGTCTGAGCTTGAAGTTGATCGCATGTATTTGGAACAAACAATTCTGGAGTTATCGCCGGAACTGCAAAAGCATCCCTTGGGGCTATCACCAAGGATGGAGTCGCTACTCTCAATATTAGTTCTGGGGATGGAACTGAGCGTCGCGGTGTTATCGCCGAGACAGAACTGTCCTCTCCGGTGTTGTTGCCGGTCTTTTGATCTGCATACCTCGGGGTTATCTCCGAGATTGGAAATGATATTCCCGGTGTGTGTTCCGGGGTTTGGAAGGACGTTCCCGGTTTGCGTTCCAGGTTAGAACTGATGTTCCCGGTTTGTGTTCCGGGTTGGAACTGAACTTCCGGTAGTATCCAGAATGGATGTAAGCTGTCTTCTAGGGTTATCTCCAAAAGACATATCTACCCTCCTGCAATGTTAGTAATAGAGCTTGAGAAAATTTTGAGTGTCTCTGAGATGCCCCTCTTTATCATATTCATGCAATGCAAGGCATGGATAGGATAAAGAATACTAGACACTTGAAATGCAAGCAAGATAAACATGATGCTATATGCAGCAACATGATGAAAATGCATGTAGAATGCATGAATGATTGTCATGTAATCCTGTTGGGATGACAATCAGTGATGGCTTGGACATGCGATCCAAGTCTCCAAGGATGTTGACGTTGGGGCTATCACCAAAGTCTTGAATCCAAGACACTGGCTTATATTCCATAGAGGTACCTCTTGTGTGTAAGAGATCTGTGGGGATAAAGCTTTGTCTGTTTGAGGATGTGTATAACATATTCCCTCACTCTGTCAGAGTTACTGCCAACAGTTTGTTGTTATCAGGGTTACCTAATCTTCGCTGATGTGTGTATCACCGGATAAATCCCTGCTGGGTGTATTGTCAAGGCTGCTTGACCTTCATTGATGTATATGTCAATGGTAGCATTGCGTTGTGACCCCTGCTAGGGACACGTGGATAAGCTGCTTCGATGGGTTTAATTGCCATCGACTGTCATGATGTCAAGGTTTCTTGACCTTCATTGATGTGCATATCAATGGTTATATTGCGTTGTAACCCCCACTGGGGACATGCAGAAGTTTGAAGGATGTGTGTTGTGACCCCCGTCGGGGATACGTAGATGTTGATAACTTCAGCATTGTAACCCCCCCCCCCCCAGGGAGGTTTAATATATCATGGTTCTGCGTTGTAACCCCCACCGGGGAGGTTTAGGGTTGTGACCCTGCAAATGATGGCATCAGACCTTTGTGGGGGTATTGCCAAGTATGATTTGTGAAAGCTGAGCTCATTGGTATAGTATACCCTGCATTCAGGAGAATACCTTTGAGACGACGGGGGTTTAACTCTAACCGACGAGAAACCGAGATTTCAAAAAGTTATTCCGCTCAATCGCGTAGCACTTTTATTCCTAATTTGGCCTTTTCGACATGAGACCTCCTTTGCAACTCTAATCGAGCGAGTAGGAGGTGTGGGACCCATGTAGGAGTGTTGTAGGTGTACTGCAGAGAGCATGAGTTAGCTCATGGCCAATCGTGCTTCTATGTATAAGTGGTACTGATTACTTTCATAAGTCATTTTCAAGTTCTTGCAATGAAGGAAATCCGAGAGCTCTTCTTCAGATCTGCTGAGTTTGGGCAACTTTTTGCATATTCTGCCACCGTACAAGCGTTCTTCACTGTCCTGGTAACACATGCATGTATTTTTTTTCCAATTTCTGTCCGTTGGAAAATGACTTATCGCATGAAATGCATTTAGACACATAGTAGTGAATATGCATGCTGATATGACTTAATAAAAAATATTCAACATAGTAAATGTTAGTATTAAACCATGCTGAACATAATGATGTGAAAAAATTTAACTTTTGAAACAGTCAAATTGGTACCTTTTACTGTCATTTCTTATCCTATTTGAGGACAAATGAGTAAAGGTAGAAAAGTAAAATAATCCTAGTAATTAGACTACACTTACGGATTTTTAATGTGATGTGATTAATGCATGTAGGATGTATATGACTGTGTACAGGTGTGCTACTGAATGGCCACCTAGTCATGACTATGTGCATGTGGATAGTCCCATTTACAAAGGGGGCTATGGCAATATTTTCCCAAAATGTAGGTATTGAGTAATCATGCATTTTTAACTCTACTGTAGATGTATGTTAAAACAATACATGCATGCATGTAATCATAAAATGCATTTTGAAAAGACTCCAGGTAAGAAATTACCACACCCTTTTTGAGGTGATTTGGAGACTTGTTGTCCAGATATCACGGATCTGGATTAGCCGAGTAGTTCCTGCAGGACCACTTCTGGTGTACGGAGGAGGAGGGCTTTTGAAGAGCCTCGGTTGCTCGTTACATTAGATGACCTCGTCGTTTCATGAGGAAGCGATACGTCTATTCGGGTTGAACTACCGAATGACGAGGACGAGGAGGAGGATACACCGATCGAGGTTCCTGCTCCAGCTGTACGTGTTCCCCGTAGGGAATTTCCAGGTATTCAAGTGGCGAACCCAGATCTTCTGGGTTACTTGAGTAGGCATCCTTTAGTATACCTGCATGCAAATGAGGTATGAAGTTAGATCTTTAATCTTTCTTATTTCCTATTGATGAGGAGTCAAGGAGTGTGATGTTGATCTGCATTTGATGTAGGTTCCCGGCTTCATACAGCCTTGAGGGAACTGGTTTAGCATCCACTCTATGTATCAGGCCTTGCATTATGACTATAGAGCGATCGTTCATGGCTGGGGATTCGGGAGGTTCTTCTCCATTCTACCTCGTCGCTGTCCCTGGGGTTACCTCGTGGCATTGTCTCGCAGCGGTGGTTTCACTGGTTCGATCACTCCATTTCTTTGGATCGTGAGGTGATGATGACGCCGATGGATTGGCGATTTATCGCTGTGTATGGAGTTTGGAGGGAGCCGGTGCCTTGCACGGCGGACATCACCCCCTCGCCATCGAGATCCTTGTTGGGAGTTCGGCGGAAGTGCTCGAGGCGGGGGACATTACGTCTGAGTCCTTTGAACGTAGATGCTATGAGCGGGCTGTTGAGTGAGCCCATACCCGATGATGTGAGAGTCAGGGATCGCATTCTCTAGCGATTGTTCTTGATGATCATTAGGGGCTTCTTTATAGCAGATAACTCTTCTACGGTGTCCTTCGCTTTGATCAGCGCCACTCGACACGTGGACCTTATAGGAGAGTATGATAGGGGTTCCTACACCTTTGCCTATTTTCTCAGGGTAATGCGCATGCGATCGCAGGGCTTGACCGAGGCAGGGCTTGACTGACAGTAGATATTTGCCTTTGTGTTGGCAATTTTGGGCCTATGAGATGCTTCCTTGTTTACGTCATGTGAGCGTGTTAGGTTTAGACACCTATCCATAAGGACGGAGATGGCATCATTCCATACTGGCGGAGGTCCCTATTGCTGAGGGTTTCACTCATTGTCACCTACAGCTGGAGTTGTTGACAACCGATGTCATTACATGGAGTCCCTACTCTGGAGAACATTTTGGAGTTAGTTTTGAGGATGGGTACCCGACTGGAGTAGAGTACGTCATTTCCACCCGCAGGATTCCTCTCCTCACAGATGGAGGATGGGAGCTCTATTTAGGAGAGCGTGCTATTAGGAGCACCACAGGAGAGATACGTATGCCGATCTTGCCTCCTGTCAGGCGTTATTGGCTGCTTTCATGATCACCGTCATTGACATCCCATTGATGGGGATTGACAATTTCTGATGTCGAGGGCCCCTGTTCTCGTGGAGATGTTCCAAAGCATTGGTGGATCCCTCGTACCATTGGAGCTCGGACTGCGCCACACGGTTTATGGGGATATGGTTCCAAGATCCGTGATGATGATGACGGATTGGCTAGCTCGTGTCGAGATCCGACTCATGCGACATGATTGACTCAACAAATTTGGACCGGCCACATCTTTTCATTCGGCATTTGGGCGAGAGATCCTGCGAGGTAGATACTTTTGATCCTTCCACTCTGGCCTGGTCCCTCGGGTGACCCATATGGTTTTCTTGGTGCGGCAGATCCTCCTCAGATCACCGACATCCACAGAGATAGAGATCCAATTGACTCGGGAGGAGTTACATCAAGTGTGGACGATCGTCGATGATGTGAACATCGACACTCTTGACTTTTTTTGATGTATTTCTCGCTATCTCTTTTGATAGGCCTCTATTAGCTGCTGGGTAGCTTCGCCCCATTTTCGCTATATCTTTTGATAGGCCTTTGTTGTATGTTGGGTAGCTTCGCCCCATTTCCCTGTATTTTAGTTATACAGAGATGTATTAGATGATGATATACTTAGGAATGTATGTACAGTTTTTCCATTCCCTATATCATATTACCATCTATTGTATTATGCACATTATTGTTATGCACATGTATATATGTCCAGAGATATTTAGCATTGACCCTTAGATGGTCTTATGACACGGCCCATACAAATGTCTTCTTCAAAAGTTAGCCGTATTGATCATACCCCACCATTTGTGGTGGTAGCTAGTATGCGCTCATGGTATGATAGTATATCACCATCAGATATGGTAATCATAGATGATTTGCTGCAGCATACTATGACCCTGTTGATGTTTCAGGTTCCCACAGGATTTGTAGAGGGTATGCTCGAGCATTGGGTATCGGAGAGGCAGGTTTTCCGATTTGGGACCCAGGAGTTGACTCCTACTTTGGAGGAGTATGCACGGTTGACGATGCTGCCGCTGGACAGACCTTGCGTGCATATGGCTATTGGAGACATGAGCAGACTATTCATGACCCTCGCCGGATTGAGACGTAGAGTGGTCTAGGACGAGATTACATCCGGCCACGTGATATTCCAACGTTTCTTATTTGACAAGTTTGGCTCTGAGGATAGCTATGCATGGCATTTCGGGGATTTCACCACACCGGAGGACCGTTAGCGTTCAGCCAGAGTAGATGTACTGCTCCTATGCATATTGTCGTACATCTTAATGTCGCGGTACATGGATGAGCTGGATATCGACGTCATTATGGCAGTGAGAGCTCTCAGGAGGGTCATACCATTGTACCGATGATCATTGTAGAGACTCTGAGGTCAATTACATACTGCTGCACTTGTCTGGCAAGAGTGTTTACAGGTAGCTCGGTCATGCTGTATGTGTGGTTTATGTCATACTTGAGACCGATTGGCACATTTAGATGGTAGGGGTTTTGTTTCACCCATGATATAGCCATGTCGTACTCCTTTCAGCCTGCGGAGTGTATAGATGTTGCATCATGGTTAGCTTTTCTGGCAGGGATTAGGGATCCGTTTGCCATATTGCCGTGTTCAGGGCTTAGTTCACCCTACAGCTTCATTACTCATGCTCTGGGCATGGATTATCTCCCTCTGGCTGGATTGAGGGGCATGATCACTTACCACCCACTGGCCGTGATGTGTCAGTTTGACCAGTTTCAGGATTTTCATCCGTATGAGGGGACAATGAGTCGGGCGCTGCGGCCACACCGTTTATCACGGAGGACAAATCCAAAGTTGTATACTGTTGGGATCGGCGAGAGTTGGTGAGTTTTCATCGATCATCCAAAGTTGTTCTGCAGAGTATTTTGCATAGATGGAGATAGAGATCGCATGGGTTGTGGCGGTATCCACAAGGTGAGGATTAATTACGACGATGAGGAGCCTATAGAGGAGGTCGTTATTCCATCGATGATTTGGATGTTGGGTCGCCAAACATTTGTGATGGATTCTCCACCCGAAAAGTGCCATTACTCAAGATTCTAAGACAAAGATTTGGAGCAGAGCTTACATCCGATGACCTATGATAGAGATCAAAGCTAGGGCCGCGATGTTGACAGCTCTTGATGAGAGAGATACTACTCTGTTAGAGAGGGATGAGGCTAGATCAACCAGGGATGCATTGATTGGGGAGCGGGATGCCGCCTTATCTGCTAGGGATGTGGCCATTGCAGATAGTACTTCTGTTAGATCCTAGATGACTGTTAGTCTTGCCGACATGAGTGCTTACATTGATGAGCACTATGCCACCATGCAGTTAGCCTTTGATCTGCTAGCTCGTATAGATACCCTTGGGCAGGAGCTTGTAGTGCTACCTCCGTCTTTAGAGAGGGATGCCATGTTAGATCTGATAGTTCGCATGTATACAGATCTGTAGATAGCTTTGTATTTTCCTGCACAGACTAGCTTAGCCATTTTGTCATGTACAACACTGATATATATATCAAACAGATTATGTATGGCAGGGAAATATATTTTGATTCACTTCCCTTTTAGTTATGCCTTGATATTTGCTTGTTTCTTCAGGGCCTTGTGATCTTGATGCATTCTGAACTTATCCTTGATAGATGGACATTGAGACGTCGCAAGATCTCTCAGAACAGATCATTGATTTTTGTAAATCCCTACCATCTCTAGTGTCTTGGGACTGGTATCTGTATAAAGAAGTGGAGAGGAGGGTAGTTTCTTCCTCCCTAAGATTGACCGCACCATAGATGGTCGCCAGTACTTCTATTTGTGAGAAGCCTAGTTAATTCCATCTCTTATGGGTTGGTATTGCTCTTTGAGGCATGATCGTAGCTTAGATGGTTACCGAATCTTCTATTTGTGAGAAGAGGTTGGATAATTCCATCCCTTTGATCTGAAGCCGATGAAATGGGGTAAATTGAAGGTAGATCCCAGTACCGTGTGACAAGTATGTTGTTCTGGTAGGGGTTAGACTGCACCATGAATGGCTGCCTACGTACTCCTATTGAAGAGGAGATCAAGTCTGCGTAGTTCGAACCTGGTGTAAGAGGTTCAACACTGAATGCGGAAGGGAGATAGGTGTAGAAGTATTTTTGTTGTTTTTGTTGTTTTGTAGAGAAAGGGCAGAAATGTTTTTGTTTTTTTTCTTTATTGCGACCGGGCCATAGAGAATATGGTTTCACGCACCCGGATATCGGGGAGATCGAAGTCGACGTAGTTCGCCCCTCAGGACGAATTGAAGGCAAAGAGAAGTGTGAATCCCATGTGCAGGCTATTCTGCGGGGAGAAAAAAGTTTGATCCCATAATGGGGACAAATTGCAGGTGTGAAAAAGTTTGATCCCGTTTTCAGGATAAACTGTAAGTGTAGAAAAGTTTAATCTCGTCTTCAGGATAAACTGCAGGCGTAGAAAAGTTTAATCCCATTTTCAGGATAAACTGCAAGTGTGAAAGGTTTAATCCCATCTTCAAGATAACCGAAATTGTATGAAAGGTTTGAATTGAGGTAAAACCAGGCTGCTGGCTTGATGTGTATGTTTCCCTAAGGGGCAGAAGAGTATTCAAAAAGGAAAGGGTTCAAAATAAGAATGACTGGTGATTTGATGATCAAAACTAGGATGTTTTTTTGATGGTAACTTCAGACATAGTACCGTTTCACGGTGTCTGAGTTGATAAGTTGTGAAAATTCATCACCATCCATTTCCTGCAATCTGAGAGCACCGCCTGTCAATACCTCCTTGACAACAAATGGGCCTTCCCAGTTAGGAGTAAATTTTTCCTTAGATTGATCTTGGTTGTCAATGATCTTCTTCAAAACCAAGTCACGTTGTTTGAACTGCCGTGGTCGGACTTTTCTATTGTAAGATCGTGCGATCCTTTGCTGATATAACTGACCATGGAAGATAGCTGTGGATCGCCTTTCGTCTATTAGAGGGAATTTGTGATACCTGTCTTGTACCCATTGGTCTTCATCCAACTGAGCATCATACTCTGAGGGATTCTATTTCCACTTCTATGGGGAGCACTACTTCCAGCCCATAAACTAATGAGTAGGGGGTTGCCCCAGTGAAAGTTCGCATGGAAGTTCTGTAAGCTAATAAAGTCAGAGGCAAGAGGTCAGGCCGTCCTTTGTGATTGGCGGACATTTTCTGCATGATCTTTTTGATGTTTTTATTAGCCGCTTCAACAGCACCATTCATCTTTGGATGGTAGATGACGGAGTTGAGATGTTTGATGTGGAATTTTCTGCATAACTCCTCCATCATTTTGTTGTTGAGGTTCTTAGCATTGTCTGACACAATGACCTCTGGTTGTCCATATCAACAGATGACATTGTTTTTGATGAAAGCAATGATAACTTCTTTAGTAACCCTGGTGAAGGATGCTGCTTCTACCCATTTAGTAAAGTAGTCGATCATGGTGAATATGAATCGATGCCCATTACTAGCTTTGGGCTCGATGGGCCTGATCACGTCCATTCCCCACATTGAGAAGGGCCATGGCAAACTCATATTGTGGAGTTCCCTTGGAGGGGCATGGATAGCATTCCCAAGAATCTGGCATTGATAGCACCTCTTAACGTGATCATCACAGTCAGCTTTGAGTGTAAGCCAATAATGCCCTGTTTTGAGGATCTTCTTGACAAGTAGGGGTCCGCTCATATGAGGGCCACATACTCCACCATAGATCTCATCCATGAGTCTCTTAGCTTGGTCTTTGTCTAGACATCTGAGGAGACCTAATCCTGCATCTCTTTTGTAGAGTGCATCTCCGCTCAGGTAGAATTTCATAGCAAGTCGATGAATCCGCCTCTTCTCAGTTAGGCTCGCCTCAGCGGGTGTAGATCTATCTCACAGATACTCCTTGATGTGCTAATACCAAGGGTTGTGGATGGGAGGTAGCTCATTCGATACTTCTCCAATGTAATTCCTATAGACTGGGGCTCTTTGCAGAGTAAACGTGATGTTTGGCATGTTTTCCTTGTCAGGTATGTAAACCAAGGAGGCTAACATTGCTAATGCATCTGCAAAATCATTCCTATTATGAGGAATATGTTGAAAGGAGATTTCTTCAAACTCCAAAGCCATCTGTAAAACTTGTCGATGGTAAGGCAGTAAATGTAATTCTTTGGTTTGATAGATTCCTGTGGATTGCTTGATTATCAATTTGGAATCCCCAAAGATAGTTAACCGCCTGATGCCCATTGAACGAGCAAGTTTTAGCCCCATGATACAGCCTTCATACTCAACTGTGTTATTGGTGCTGACAAACTACAATTTAACGGCGACGGGATACTGCTTCCCCATACCGGATATTAAAACTGCTCCAGCTCCAGAGCCTTCTGAATTAACAGCTCCATCAAAATACATTCTCCACGTACGGCATGTATCGTACTAATGTTAGTAAATTGAATTGTCATTACTCCTTCGTCAGAAAGTATGTTTCTAAGGGTTTGTAATCCCTCGCTTGGTCTGCGGCGCCGATTGATCCGCAATTCCTTGACCTTTAATGACTTTTTGCATCACATAGACAATGTCAAATTGCTGTAGGATTAACTACCACACAGATCGACAATTCAAGATGGGCCATCGAACACATACTCGAGAGGATCCATTCGGGATATGAGATGGGTTGTGTGACCATGGAGGTAATGTTGTAACCTCATGGAAGCCCATGCTAAAGCACAACAAGTCTTCTCAATCGAGTGTACTTGTGTTCACTAATCTTTGAATCTTTCTTTCGAGGTAATAGTTAGCCGTTCTTGGCCTCTATTGTCTTTTTGCCCCAAAGATACTGACCCATGGAATTGTTATTATATGTATGTGTACATGAACAGGGAAACATCATTCCCTGGAGGTACCAAAACAGAGCGTTAATTAGTTGCTCTTTGATTGTGAGGAAGGCTTTTCGACACTCATCGCTCCATTTCATGGAGGAGTTCTTCCTTAACAACTTGAAGATTGGCTCGAGAGTTCTCGCGTGAGTTGAGAAATGAATCTGCTAATGAAGTTGATCCTTCCCAAAAATCCCCGTATTTCTTTCTCTATCTGAGGAATGGGCATTTCCTTGATGGCCTGGATTTTGGTGGGATCCAGTTCAATCCCTTTGTGGCTGACTAGAAAACCTAGCAACTTGCCTGACTTAACACCAAAGGCGCACTTGGCAGGATTCAACTTCAAGTTGTACTTACGCAACCTTTTGAAAAGCTTTTTGAGATGGTCTAAGTGGTCATCCTCCCTCCGGTATTTGACAATGATGTCATCCGCGTAGATCTCTATCTCCTTATGCATTAAATCGTGGAAAAGAGCCATCATAGCTTGCCGATAGGTTGCCCCGACGTTGATGAGGCCGAATGACAACCGTCCGTAGCAAAAGGTTCCCCAAGGCGTGATGAGAACAGTTTTCTCACGATCTTCCTCAGTGACCATAATTTGATGGTACCCTGCAAAGCAATCAGCAAAGGAGTACATGTCGTATTGAGCAGTATTATCAATAAGAATGTGGATAAAGGGCATGGGAAAGCTATTTTTAAGGCAAGCTTTGTTCAAATCCTGATAATCCACGCAGACTCGCACCTTTCCTCCTGGTTTAGGCATGGGAACAATGTTGGATATCCACTCCGGATATGTAGACACCATGATGATGCCAGCTTGAAATTGTTTCACAATTTCTTCTTTAACCTTTAAATTCCACTCAGGTTTTAATCGCCTGAGTTTTTGCCTAACTGGCTTGAATCCTTCTTTAATGGGAAGGCGATGAAGAACAATATCAGTGGACAAACCCACCATGTCTTCATGAGACCATGCAAACACATCCTGGAATTGGGTTAACAGTGCAACCATGTCATTCCTTTGATTTGTGGTAAGGTCTGAACCACTCTGGATTAGCTTAGGGTTGTCTAAGGTTAGAGATTGAAAGGAGTGGTTTGATCAAGATTGGGTTTGGGTTTGTCTCATGACCCATTCCTTAATCTCTTGAGGTGTCTCAATATCCTCTTGTATATCCATCAAGTCTGAGTCCAACTTTGCATCAAAGTTATAGTCCTTGTGGAGAGAAGGCATGTCATCAGCAAGGACAGGCACATCTAAATTCAGAGTCTTGAAACAAAAGATGCTTTCACTTAATATATGCAACTGTTCGATTATACAAAAGTGTTAGCATGTACTTGATAAAATAACTGCTAGTGCTGTAAAGGAAAGTAAGCAATTAAAGTTATCTACAGAGCAGAGGGATTTGCTGCCCATTTTACCCTCGTCGACTAATGCATGGAGTGCTATTCCAATTGTCAAGGGAAAAGTCCTGATAAACTGTAGTGATGGAAGGATCGTCATTGTCCTTCTTCTCCAAAATGATAACCATGACATCTGGGCAATCATCGTTTGGGGTGTATCTATTTGTATGTTCATTATGAACAATGACGCGAATACCTACCGTCATCAAGGAAAGGTCAGGTTTACGTTTCCGCTCCTTTTCTTTCGCCTCGGGATCAGGAATCAGCACCTCTTTTGCTTTGATTGGCACTGGTTTCAGAAATAGTATAGCCACAACCTGGGCTGGAGCCTTTACTGGAGATTGCATTAACTCATGAGGTAAAGGTATAGAAAATCGTTGTGCGGCGGAAGCTTGAGGAACCTGCTTGTGCTTATGAGGATTCTTGTGACTGGAACTAGCAGAATAGCCTAGTCCGGCTATTCTGATTTGACTGGACATTTGGATAGGGTGCTTAATACCCTGCTTACCTTTACCAAGCCCTTGTCCAGGTTGATGACCCAATAACATCATTTCTTGGGTGGCTGACATAACCTCAGCAGAAATCTTGGGTACGGGAAGTGGAGCTCCAATAGAATGGTATTGCATGTTACTCACTTCCAGAGTATAGAAACTGGCCAGTTCAACTTCTGAATTGAAGCTGATAATTGGTAGAGTTCCTTGTTCAGGACAATCCGGCTCAGCGTTGACAGTGACTAGACTATTGTTGATAATGTATTTAAGTTGTTGATGTAAGGTGGAGGGAACAGCTCCATCCATGTGTATCCATGGTCTCCCCAAGAGCAGGTTGTATCCTGAGTCTATTTTGAGGACGTGGAAGGATACATTGAATGTATTTGGACTAATCTCAATTGGCAATTCAATCTTTCTGATGGCATTTCGTCGGGATCCATCAAAAGCTCTGATAACCGTATGGCTGCTTTGGATCCGCTTGAGATTGATATTCATCTTTACCAAGGTGGCATAAGGACAGATATTTAGAGATGAGCCTCCATCTATCAATACTCCTGCTAGCATGTACCCGGAAGACAAAACTGTAATATGCAAAGGCTTGCAATGACCGGTCCCTTCAGGAGGTATGTCGTCATCAGTGAAGGATATCACATTGTTGTTGAAAATGTGATCAACCAAATGTTAAAATTTTTCCACGTCCACTGATTTTGGCAAGTAGGCTTCTTCCAAAACCTTCAATAAGATCTTCCGATGTTCCTCGGAAGAGAAAACCAAATCCAGTATCAAAATCTGGTGTGGAGCTTCTCGCAAGCTTAAAACCACTTTGGCTTCATTGTGGCCCATAGTACGGAGGAATTTTTCAATCTTCTCCACGAGAAACTTCCCCTTTGCTTCTCAAGTAGGTTTAATAACCCGTTGAGGAAGATACAGTGGATTTTCCTTCAGTACTGTAGCAATAGTATGAGACGTGGATCCTTCAGCTTCTCCATAATTCCATAGAACTTTGTGTAAGCTGACAACAAGATGTTTTGGTCTGAAAGGTAAAGGAATTGGCTCTAGTGCGTGGGAATTGTCAGCTCCTTTGAGTTGAATTGGTTGTATTGGAAATACTTTGACAGTCTCATCATCCACTTCGGATATAGCTGCTACTGATCCCTTCCATTTGGTAGGATATGTATTCCCACCCTTGAGTTGCACAGTGTAATCATCTGCTATTTGCAAGACACCACTATCAATAAGATTCTGAATGAGATGGCGGAGTGCCCAACATTCTTCTGTGCTGTGACCGCGAGAATGTGAATGATATTGATACATTTCATTAGGATTGAACCGCCCTGAGCGGGGATTGATGGGAGGGAGAAGGAAAGTAATTCTTCCTTCGTTGATCAACATTTGAAGTATCTCCTCCATAGATTGGCCCAAATAGGTGAATTCCCTCTGATTGGAAAAATCCCGACGGACTTTAGCATTTGCTCGCTTTACAACCTTATCCTTCATAGCTTCGCTTTTTGAAGGTGTTGATGGATCATTCATAATAAATGCAAGGAGATAGGCATGCTCCTGCCTGATTAATTAGCGTGTGACTTGATGCTGATGGGTCACCAGTTCTGCCAATTGCTCAATTTGTTTGCAAAGAGCTTTCATTTTTCGTTCTATGGTAAACTGGAACTTTGCATAATCCCGTTTGTCAACACCGTCTATGATGGGTTGGGATGATTTGCCATTAGAATTGGAACCTTGTACAGTGCTCCAACTGATCATGTTGACCTCTTCTTCTTTGTGTTGAGGAAGAGGGTTGTCTTGCACATGAGGTTGATCTGGTTTAGTGACCACGATCTCACTGTTGTCTATTAGATCTTGAATCTTATGTTTTAAGGCCCAACAATCTTGAGTATCATGTCCAGGTGCCCCGGCATGATAAGCACACTTCCGAGTAGCATTAAAACCCTTCCCATTAGGGCTGGCTGGTGGAAGAAGATGTGTAATTTTCTTCTGAGCAGTCAGAAGAGCAAGAATATTCTCGAGTGAGTCCCCTAAGGGTGTGAACGTTTGAGGTTGCTTTACTTCTCCACTTTTAGGCAATGGAGGGTTTAAAGATTGTGCTGGAAAAGGGGAGTAGTTTCTCCTCGGTATAGGCATGCTTTGATTGCCATTTTATCCTTGTAATACCAAGGAAACATCCTCCTCTTTCTTTTTATGGACCCTCCGGGGGTTGTTTCCATAAGATCTGGACTGGATGTGCTCAGCAATGGCTTTAAGAGCGACTAGGTCTTGAATTTTACCTGACTTCAATCCCATTTTAGCCATCTTGCCGTGTTTGATCATTTCAGAGAATGGTTTGCCAATACCAGCGAGTACTCTTTCATAGAAAGGAGCTTCCTGTACATCTATAAAGGTCATGACCATTTCTGATTCTGTCATGAAAGGAATAACTTGAGCAGCAAGGTGCCTCCACCTTTGAGCATACTCTCTGAATGACTCATTAGACTATTTCTTGACCTTGGTAATTTGGTACCGGTTAGGAGCCATCTGAGACTAAAAACTGTATTGAGTGAGGAAGGCATGAGCTAGCTCTTCCCAACTATGGATCTCTGAGTTGTCTAATCTGGTATACCATGAACGGGTTTCTCAAGTCATACTTTTCTGAAACAGCTGCATTCGGAGCTTTTCATTCTCTGCTTAAGATCCAAGTTCGCCAATGAATACCTTCAAATGGGTATAAGGATCCCCTAATCCGTCATATTTCTCAAAATCAGGGGTCTTGAATTTCTCTGGATATTGAACACCAGGGAATATGCAAAGGTCTCAGATATGAAACATCGCCATGTGTTCCAATCCCTTTGAGAACGCGGATGGTTTCCTCCATTTGGAGGACCTTCTTCCTGATATCACCAGTGTCTGGATCTCCTTTGAGATGAGTGTTTTCAGGGGCTTTGTTGGTCGTATCCAACTGATGCTCTGGAATTTTTTTTCCAGCCCTTGAACTCCTCCTTGTGTAGAGGATTCTGTATGTGTAGGTATCTTTGTAACCTGAGTGGACTGGTGCAATTCTTTCAGTAGAACGGCCAAGTCTGTAATTTGTTTACTCAATCCATCAAATTTTTCTCGGGAAACAGCATTAGACTAGTCAGAAGAAGACATGATTGGTTGTAGGCTTGTGGCCTTTTTGGATTTTGAGCGGGTAACATGCCCAATTGCTTCCCTACAAAAGACTTACGTAGTTTAGTCTTAGGGTAATATAAATGTTATCATAACATGTCCGTTTAGGAATTTTGTCCTGCAAAACCGGTTGTTAATTGATAACATGTTATGCATGCACAATTATTCTTCATATTTTCCATTACATATGGATGAACATGGAATAAAATTACAAGTAAATGCATTTACAAGTAATTTGAAAATGGAAAGTATGAAGAGACTTTCCTCCGCGTTTGGTTTATTAGAGGTTGACCTATCTTAGGGTTTCTCTCATGGCTTTTTGGCATGAAGGTTCTCGAGATCATCGCAATTTACTCGACGGGAAGTTAATCCTGGTCTTTTCAATCAAGTTAATTTGGTGGTGCCTTTCCGAGCCCCGGGGAATTATTCTTCCCACGAGTCCAGTAATTAAACACCGACAGGATAGCCTCCTGATGGAGGAACCACACCACATACATTCACATACAACCTGTCTCACCGTTTATGCAAAATGATGACATGTGCGAAGCACTAATATCACAGATAGATATTTAGCAGTGCAGTAAATAAAGATGCATTCGTACACATTCATTAGAAATGTAAATGCAACATTCACACACAAGCATATAACAATTTTGAAAAGCTTGTAATGGCGACTTAAGCCCTCTTACTGGAGTCCCCAACAGAGTCGCCACCTGTTGATGTCGGGATTTTTGAGTGTCCCTTTTCGTTACTTGTTCTTTGGTGTTCTCATGTTAATGTGAGATTTATTTGAAAAAATAAGTAAAAAAGGTCCGACATGTATAATGTCGACGATTTGACTTTAAGAGTCGCCAGTTGGTGTATTTAACTGGTTGCACCAACGCAACCGAAAAAGGTTTACATTGACCCAGCGATTTGACACTGCTAGACGGGTCTGTGAAATCGAGATTTATTTTGGGTTCGGGGGCTTGATTATGCAGAGGGAAGGTGTTAGGCACCCCCCGACATCCGTGTTACCACAGTGACCGCCACTCTTCAAAGAAATTGTTATATGAATGTGTGTGTTTGTGTGTGTGTGGATCAATGTATAGTTATTTGAAAGTAGTGCGAGGCCTCGTTCGCACCTATATACAAAGGGTTTGAATTTATAAAAAAATTCAGTTTTAACCACGATATAGCAATGACGTTTTGTAAAAGAGGTTTTTCAAACCACGTGCTCAATAGGAATTGAGACCTTTTCATACTTCCATTTTATTATTAAATGTTCGGCTTGTTTGCTTTTATTTTTGAGATGCGAAGCATTCTCGAGAAAATAATATACAACAGTGCCAAACTCCTCATGGGCATGACATCCATCCAAGGAAATTCAGACAGTGTAAAATAATGTACAGGCTACTTACAGCTGAAAAATGTCCATCATGGAAACCGAATCTAGATTCAAGAAGTTAACTGTGATCACATGATTCCTAGGCTCACATGATACTACAATTTGTAGGGAAAGCAAAAGAAGCGATATATATATATATGTAAAAGTCAAATATATATATAAACATGATCAACCGCCACGTAAGTAAACTCAAGCGGGACAAAATGTAAATAAAGTCAGTAAAAGTTATCAACCGCCACTTAAGTAAACCTGTGTAGATGTAAATGTAAATATATATATATATAAATCCGTGCTCATCGATATATGGTCGACAATAAATATATATATATATATATATATATATATATATATATATAAGCAATTAAATGCACTAGGATATAAAATCTAGGCTCATCGGATAAAAAGTCTAACCAGTTTATATATATATAGTATATATATATATATATATATATATATATATATATATATATATATATATATATATATATATATATATATATATATATATATCTAAGCAATTAAACGCCTGCACAAAAGTCTAGGCTCAATCGAGGCATAATTCGATAATGTTAGTCCATATATGAAATATATACATATATAAGTATATATATACAGACAGAAATGAAAACCACGGACCGAAGTTCGAGCAAACGCACACAACACGACTCTCAATGTGTATAACAGTGTGTGCTAATATGAGAAGAATGCTTTATAGAATATAAGAAGGCTTACAGTGGGCTGCCAAAGTAGACTTCTATGACTTTAAATGGATAAACACTCAGCTTCCGCCGGATAAAATATAGCTATATGTGAGCTAACTAGTGTTTAAAGATGAGAAAACACTCAAAAGATGTGTATGCAGAGCAAAATGGACAGGGCTTCCTCGCCTTTTTCCCTCTCTTTTTTTCTCAAATGGTCAACCCCAAGGCTTGTCAGATATATAGACGGATGGTCATAGTAGTACTACTGCTGGGTAAGCAATTGTACTACTCAGTACTGGTCGTGGTGCATCCGAGCCTCGCGGGTCCCGTCGTCTCATAGTACATGCACTCATGCACTATAATGTCCACTCGAACTTGCAGAACTTCAATCCGAGCATCCGAACGAGGTATATCTAACCTTCTTCAGACCGCTTGTGTCGAGAGTTACGCAATGACATGGATTAGAGGTTGAACGAAGTCGAAGAGGGTCTATGCCCATGGTCTTCAAGCTTCAAATTCTATCCAAAAATCGCCACGCGTAATAGTCACCGGATTGTTACTCCTCAGTTCTTGTGGGACATTTTTGTATCTATGTATGTATGAAGTGTTGAGACGACGTGCAGGTGTTGAAAGGGGCAAGATGATGTTTGACTCTTCGTCGGGGTTATCGTCGGGTTGAGTTAAAAGTAGACGTTGCTCAGGGTTACATCTGAGATTGGACTACTTGTTGGTATGCCGCGATATCATCTTGTGAGCGCAGGTGTTGAGGTTGCAAGATAACGTTTGACTCCTCACCGAGGTTATCGCGGCTTGAAAGCGAAGCGTATATCGCTCGTGGTTACTTCTGAGATTGGACTGCTACAAGTGTTTGAATGCTGTAAGGTCATCTTGTGGATGTGCTTGTCTGCCCGTTTTTAGCTCCGGGTCAGAGGTATGAGTGCCTCGACAAGAGGTCTGAGCTTGAAGCTGATCGCATGTATTTAGAACAAACAATTAGGAGTTATCAGGAATCGCAAAAAGCATCCTTGGGGCTATCACCAAGGATGGAGTTCTACTACTCGATATTAGTTCGGGCTGGAACCGAAGGCGTTAAGTGTTATCGCCGAGATGAATCGCCCTTTTCGGTGTTGTTGCTAGTCTTTTGATCTGCATACCTCGGGGTTATCTCCGAGATTGGAAATGACATTCCCGGTGTGTGTTCCGGGGTTTGGAAGGACGTTCCCGGTTTATGTTCAGGGTTGGAACTGATGTTCCCGGTTTGTGTTCTGGGTTGGAACTGAACTTCTGGTAGTATCCGGAATGGATGTAAGCTGTCTTCCAGGGTTATCTCCAAAAGACAAATCTACCCTCCTGCAATGTTAGTAATAGGAGCGCAGAAAATTTCGAGTGTCTACAATAATCATACCAAGTCCATCTATGCACTACTGGCCATAGATGACTTTCAACACAATATAAGCATGAGAATGATGACAATGATATAAAGAATCAATTAAATGAGATAAAGGATAAACATTAAAGTCTTTAACAATATAATTTATCCAAAATTCAATAATATCCAAATTGTCAACAGGATCACCAATTGTGGAGTAAAATTCAAGAATAATATTATATCAAAAATGATTTGAATAATATTTCAACAAATATTTAACAAAGATAATAACATTAATCATTATATTATAAACTCCATTTAATATTATTCATTTTATAATAATATTAAATTCATTTACTAATATTATTAAACTCCATTTAATATCAACAATTCGTTATTCCTCTTTTAAACTCTATTTAATATTATTCATTATATAATAACATTAAATTCATTTACTAATATTATTCATTATATAATAACATTAAATTCATTTACTAATATTATTAATCATTAATCAATGTTTTCATAACACCTTAATCCAAATATTATCAATCACTTAATAATCTTATAATCTAATATTATTAATATTATAACAATGTTTTAATCATTTCTTAAACTTATAAATAATTTATTTTAATTATTTACACTTTACTAATTAACGCATTTAATCATCTTAAAATGCCAAACTCATAAGATTTTATCACTAATAACTAAAACTCTAATAAAAATCTACATATACCTTATATAGGATTCTCAAGTCATAAAATCCTATTTTCTAATTTTCTTACTTCACATAACATATTTAATTCATTTACTCATAACTAGTCCATTTTCATGAAAAATACCAAATCGGCCCAAAAAATTTCTTTTCTAGGATTTAGCGTAATATAGTCCCATATTGAACATATATTTTTTCTAAATTTTAAAATTTATTTACTATTTTTCATATGGCCAAAATCGCGAATATTTAGACATTTATCATAAATCGTACTTTTTTCCAAAAATTCAAATTTACTGAGTATATACATTATATACATGTACTCCCACTAAAATTTCACCAATTTTGGAGTTAACCACAAGAAGTTATAAGGGTTTACTTTTAAAATAGTCTTTTCCCATAAAATTCATAACTCCTAATCTATACATCCAAAAATCGCCATGTTTGGACACAATGTAGAAAACTCATCAAATTATCATTTTTAAATTTTTCCAGAATTTTTGAAGGTCAGAAAAATTACGAAACATGAAAAACATAATAACCCTTACAATCCCTTACCTCAAAAGAGCAGTACTTTTAACTGAAATATTAAATATGACGCTGAAGGAAACTTGCACTGAATAGCAACTCTTAAAGTATCTAAATACTCATAAAAATACGCTCGATAATATATAGAGAGAAAACTTGTTTCTTGTGTGATTTTCAATTCTAACCTAAGCACCTATTTATAGGAAAATGCTAGAACGACATAGGAGACTAAATTAATAAAATATTAATATTTCAAAAATTTTCTACGCACACATTTTTGACCCAAAATTCAGCCAGCACCAGTGGGGACCATCAAAATCAGATTTCCACAACAACCAAAAGTGGGTCCCACCCAATTTTAATAAAAATCATTTTATTTTTTGAAACTTCATTAATTCATAATAAATATTCTTTTATCAGAAAAATACGATTTTTATGTCCATTCCACACGAAATTGAATTCTCTAAAACTTTGTAGCTTTAAGTTTTTCTAAATTCCAAACAGAAAATATCTAAAATCCACAAACGGATGATTTTCAACACCTCTTAAAATTCATAACAAATCATACGCTAATTTTTAACGGTTCAAAATTTGTGGACATATACTCAACTTATATATGTATAACATATCCAAAAATCACAACGATCCAACGGTCGGATTAAAAATTATAACTCACGCAATATATCTCAAGAACACTGATTTTTCGGATTATGAGTCCTTCGGACTAGTTTCATTCAAACAGTCACCACGAAAAATCCACAATGAATTTTTGGGTGATTCCAATTTCTATGGTTAGCTTACTACCATGGTTTTATTTTGATATATGGCTTATCTCCTAACTCATTATACACAAAGAGTTATAGATTTTATAAAATCAAGTAATAAACTAATTTTTTGAAAATTTTCAAATTTCTTTCTTCATTTCGATAAAATACTAATAAAACACCTCAGTATTAATTTCTTTATTTATATCCATATAAAAATATATATTTTCTTATCATATAAATCAATAATTAATTATTCACAAATAATATTACGTAATCACAATTATGACAAACCGTGTCGCTCCTGTGAAAGAGGGGCTTTTCGATAAGGATTTCTCCTCATCATGCCAAGCAATTAGGTAACCAAACCTCTCCTTCGATGTAACTTTCTAGACATTGCCAATAATACTATCTAATAATTTTATCCAAATAATATGAATTATTGATCCGGTAATAGGAAATACTATGCCGTGACAATTATTAAAACAACAATAATATAAAATATCAACGCATCAATTATTGAATCAATAAAATAAAATATTAAACAGTAACTAATGTAACAATTATTGAGTAGTGCCTTCTTACGTAAGAATCAATAATTCAAAAATATTATGCAATAGCGTGTCTTAGCTCATCGTGCAATCACGCCAGACATCGTATTTTAACCACCGGGAAATCCAAATGGTGTTAATTCTTGGTAACCATTACGTGAATTATTTATAAAACTCAAACTTGTCGCTTTTCTTCCGAAGCAGCTTATTACATTATGGGGCCTGAAAAATGTCGTTTGTAAATGCATTTAATATTTCTCGGACAACAAGAATATTCCACGACCAAACGAATATTCCCCGACAACTTTATATAATCACTTGCGTATTTTGAAAATTTTATATATATCACCCTTAAATTTAAACTTTTTATCAATTTAACTATTTACCAAATAGAAAAATTGAATACTTTTATTTCATAAAATTCAGGATCTCATAAATATTATCTTCTAGACAATATTCAAACTTAAAATAAGTCCTCAATACATTTATTATCACACTATTTCATAGAATAGTGAGGACTACTAATGCAAACATCTGGACTGTCACTTTGTTCCCCGACTAGTCCCAACTATATCCTCATTTCCTGAAGAGAATAATGAAAGCAAATGGTGAGCTCAACTAACCCAGTAAGAAATATTAACTAAGATAATGCAGAATAAACTATCGTTAGCCTTCAACAGTGTTAAACTGATAAAATACAATAGACATCAAGTTTAACTGCAGCGAAACAAGCAATATATTAGAAGAGTCAAGTAGAGCATGAAGTCTACTATCTTCTATGATTTAAAAAGTTTATCATAAATTTTATCGCTGAGACTCAGCTTAATAAATAATCCACATCATCCAATCACCCCTGCACTACGGCCAAGGATATTCATTAGTATCACGACCATAAATTATCCATGCACTACGGGCCAAGGATATTCATATTTTCATCAATGGGCATGATCATGCCAACAACTGTCCATCAATGCATTACGGGCCAATAAGGACTTTTACCACATCATTTGTAACATTACGGTCATGATTATACCGAATAATCGCTGGTCATAATCATACCAAGTCCATCTATGCACTACGGCCAAAGATAACTTTCATAACAATTAATATAAGCACGAGGATGATGACAATGATATAAGAATTTAATTAAAAGAAAGAAAAGGATAAATTTTTAAAGATTTATAATTTAATTTATCCAGAATTCAATAATGTCCAAATTGTCAACATGATACTGCTTTGTGGAGTAAAATTCAAAAATAATATTGTATCAAAAATGATTTAGACCGAAAAAAAATTAATTTTTATCATGAATAGTACCCCGAGTGAATAGTAACTGAGTGAATAGTACCCCGTAAATAGTACTTGGGGAATAGTATCCCGTGAATAGTACTCCGGTATGAAAAAGTTAAAACTTATCAAGGATACTCAGAATAATATTTTCATGAAAAGATACTGGATGAAGCGCAAATATCAAGGATATTCTACTAATTTCATGGAGTATAGAAGCCAAAACTTTAACAAAATGAGTGTAGAATTCGAAATCTAAAACGAAATAATATTACTTATATACTACAGAGTATAAAATATTATTTCATATGAATACTGAACAAAAATAATATCCCTTAGCTTGAAAAGAAGAGTATTCCAACTGGTATAGCGAGGATATTCTTGAAGAAAACTTTTACTATTTTCTACGCTCAAAGCTTTCTAAAACTTGAAAGAAATACGCTCAATATTATAGAAGAAGAATTCTCTGATTCTGGTGTGATTTTCAATTCTAAGTAAGCATCCTATTTATAGGAGAATAGAAGGGGCACTGTGTAAGGAAATTCACGAATGAAACATTCACAATTCACGGGCCAAACTTTGTAAATTTTTTAGACGTCCGTTTTTAAAAATATTATATTATAATATTGAAGTAAAACAAATAACTTTATATAAAATATAATATATTCTATTTTTTTTATAAAAAACAAAACTTATTATAATATATATATATATATATATATAATAAATATATATATAAAATAATAAAAATAAAGTAACTCCCTCCATTATACGTTTCCTATCTCCCCCCCCATTCTGACATTTCATTTTTCCACATGTGGGCCCCACCTTTATTATTTAAAATAATTTTCTATGGATTATTTTGAAAAATGGATAAATGGGGATACATAAAATAAGAAAAAATTTCATCAAATACTTCATAAAAATCCCCTCAATACTTTTAACAACATTTATCATCATTATTATAATTATAATATTATCAATCGTGTCGTTCCCAAGAAAGAGGGGCTTTCAATAATGATTTCTCTCTATCATGCAAGCAATTAGATGACCTAACCTCTCCTTGATGTAACTTCTAGACATTGTCAATATTGCAAATAATAATATGAATAAATAACTTGTCGTCTCAATTATTAATTTAATAATATAAAATATTATGAAGATGATACTGTGACAATAATTGAATTAATAAAATGAGAGATATTATGTAGCAATTACTGTAGCAATAATTGAGTATAACTGAGTGACTTCCCACGGAAGCATCAATAATCAATATCATGTGCTACTATGCAACCACGTGTATCACTGTACTTTTACTATCGGGTATTTTAATAGTTAACGGTAAAACTTTTAACGTTATTTTCATAAAAAGTTATTTCTGTCGTTTTCTAACTTCGACAATACTTCCGTTGTGGGGTCCACCAATGTAAGACCCCAACTTTTATGAATAAAGATTAATTTCTCTCGAAATATATTTTTGAATATTATGGTGTGGATATAATATAATGTTATAGTTGTGGGTAATATTTATAAATTTTGCAAAGGAAGCAAATGGTTATATAATATTCGATTGGTCGGGGAATATTCGTTTTAACAGGGAATATTCGTACAACAGCACAATCATTGGTGGACCCCACAACGGAAGTATTGTCGTAATAAAAAAATGACAGAATTATCTTTTTATAAAAATAACGGCGGAAGTGTTACCGTGAAAACTGTTGAACTACCCGGTAGTAAAATTACAGTAATACGTGTGGTTGCATAGTTGGACACGGTATTGGTTATTGATGCTTATGTGAGAAGTCACTCAGTTATACTCAATTATTGTTACAAAGAATTACGTGATCATATCTCTCCTATATTATTGATTCAATTATTGTCATAAGATCATCCGCATAATATGTTATATTATTAAATCAATAATTGAGACGACAAAGTTATTTATATTATTAAATTGCACTATTTACAATGTCTAGAAGTTCTGTCAAGGAGAGGTTTGGTCATCTAATTGCGCGCTAATAAGGAGAAATTCTTATCGGAAAGCCCCCTCTTTCTTGGGAACGACCTACTTGTTAAATAGTGTGAGTTATAATATTAATGATGAATAAGTTCGTGTTGATTAAAGATGAATTTGATAGTTCCATTATGTTGGGATTATTAGTGTTAGTGGAAATCAACATCTATTCCGATGATAATTGATGTCTGGGGGTTATATTGATAAATTGGGTAATTAATCGGATAAGTGAGCAATTAATTGCTACTAATTCACATGCTTATATAACTATTTATTCACATGTGTGTACTATTGAATCACATTCATGTACTATTAGGGGAGTTGGTGCAAGATTGATAATACTTGCATGACTAAGTTAAAAATGGAGGTATAGATGGAGGTACTATACTGTAATTTGTATTTTCACATGATTACAACTATTGATTCACATGATTGAACTATTGATTCACATTATTTACTATTAGGGGAGGTGGTGCAAGTTTGATAATACTTGCAGGACTCAAGTAAAAATGAAAGAAAAGTTAGAGGTATTGTACTGTAATATTTCGAGCCCCAAAACGTGCAATTATCGAAACTATATTTTCTTATAAATAGAAGCTCATTCTTCCTTAATTTCTCACCAATTCACTAAAGATATAGAGCAATTATTATAGAGAGAAATTATAGAGAGAAAGAAGAAGAGAAGTATGCTACCACTCTACTCCAGTATCCAGTTTCTTTCTAAGGTAAGGGGTATTATTTCTTTCGTATTCATGAAGAGAGCATCTGTTATTCCATTCTTTATTATTATGTTGGAATAACCTGTCTATGTGAAGTACCACATACATGGTGAAATTCTTCTGTTATTCTATTCTTTATTATTATGTTGGAATAGCCTGTCTATGCGAAGTACCGCATACATGGTAAAATTCTTCTATTATTCCATTCTTTATTATTCTGTTGGAATATCCTGTCTATGAGGATTACGCTAGACCTGGTTCTATTCTTTATTATTATGTTGGAATAACCTGTCTGTGCGGTCTATCGCATGCATGGTGAATTCTTTGTTATTCCATTCTTTATTATTCTATTGGAATATCTTGTATGCAATGCAGGATTACGCTTAGACACGGTTCCATTCTTTATTATTCATTTGGAATATCCATCATGCGTGCGAATTACGCATGACCGGTTCCATTCTTTATTATTCGGTTGAATAACTTTGCCTCATGTGGATTATCACATGCATGGTGAATAATCATTCGTATTCATTACTTATTAAATTGTGGAAATGACTGTTTCACGCCGATTCCGCATGGAAAATCCATTTTTTTTTCATATATTCTATGATACTCATTTGGTTAAAGTTTTGGCTTCTATACTCCATGAAATTAGTAGAATATCCCGGATATTTGCGCTTCATCCCAAGATCTTTTCATGGAAATATTCTTACGAGCATTCTTGAATTTTACTCCACAAAGCAGATCATGTTGACAATTTGGACGTAATTGATTTCAAGATAAATTAACTTATAAATCTTTAAAATTTATTCTTGAACTTGTTTTATTGAATTATTATGTCATTGTCATCATCCTCATGCTTATATTGTGATGAAAGTCATCTTTGGCTTACGTGCATAGATGGACTTGGTATGATTATGACCAGGGATTATTCGGTATAATCATGACATGTAATGTTATAAATGATGTGGTAAAAGTCCTCAATAGCCTGTAGTGCATTGATGGACAGTTTTTGGTATGATTATGACCAGGGATTATTCCGTATAGTCATGACCATTGATGATTTAATGAATATCCTTGGCCCATAGTGCAGGGATGACTCGATGATGTGGTTTATTTATTAAGTTGAGTTTCAGCGATAAAAAAATTTATGAAAACATTTTAAATCATAGAAGATAGTAGATATCATGCTCTACTTGACTCTTCTAATGGATTGCTTATTCCGCTGCAGTTAAACTTGATGTCTATTGTATTTTATCAGTTTAACATTGTTGAAGACTAATGATAATTTATTCTGCATTATCTTAGTCATAATATTTCTTACTGGGCTAGTTTAGCTCACCCTTTCTTTCACTGTTCTCTTCAGGAAATGAGAACGTAGCCGGGACTAGTCGGAGAATGGAGTGACGGTCCAGATGTTAACATTAGTAGTCCTCACTATTCTTTTAAATAGTGTGACAATAAATGTAATGAGAACTCCATTGAGTGTGGATATTGTCTAGATGACAATATTCTTATTAAAACTCTTAGATTATGTTTTGTCATATTTCACACGACTGTTGTATAATTAAGTTGTATTTGAATTTTGTACCATGTATTTGGCGACTCAAGATGGGTGATGTATACCTATTTTGGGGGCGTCACAACCAATGATTGTACCGTCGTATGAATATTCCCTGTTAAACGAATATTCCCCGACCAATCGAATATTTTATAACAACTTGCTTACTTTGCAAAATTTATAAATATTACCCACAACTTTAATATTTATAACAAATGAACACCATAATTATTCAAAATGATATTTATAGAAAAAATCATCTTTATTCATAAAAGTTGGGGTCTTACAACCTCCCCTTTTTATGAAATTTCACCCTCGAGATTAGTGTACATAACTGGTATGACGAATAAGTGAGGATACCTTGATTTCATTTCAGATTCCAACTCCCAGGTCATTTCCTCAACATCGTGGTTTCTCCACAAAACTTTGACTTGAGGTATAACCTTCGAGCGTAAAATATGTTCCTTATTATCCAAGGTTTTAACAGGTACCTCTTTATACGTTAAATCTTTCGTTATCTCGTCTGGTTCTAATTCAATAATGTGGTTCGGGTCTTTCACATATTTACGTAACATAGATATGTGAAAAACGTTATGAACACGAGACATACTTGGTGGTAAGGTGAGTCTATAGGCTACAGGTCCTACTCGATCGAGGATTAAAATGGGCCAATGAATCGAGGTTTAAGATTTCCTCTCTTTTCAAATCTCGTAACTCCTTTCCATGGAGCAACACGTAACAACACATGATCTCTAATATTGAATTCCACGTCCTTTTGATGAATCGTTTGAATCTTTTTCGTAGTCATACGTACCAACTCCCGTCCCAATAACGTTGCTTCACCAACCTCATCCCAGCATACTGGAGAACAACACTTTCTTCCATACAATGCCTCAAATGGAGCTATGCCAATACTTGATTGATAACTGTTGTTGTAGGAGAATTCCACCAATGGAAAGAACTTGTTCCAACTTCCTTTGAAGTCAAGGATGCGGAGTCTTAATAAATCTTCAAGAGTTTAAATAGTCCTCTCGGACTGCCCGTCCGTCTGAGAGTGATATGCCGAACAAAATCGTAAATCCGTGCTGATAGCTTTATGCAAACTGACCCAAAACTGTGAAGTGAATCTTGGGTCTCGATCAGAAACTATGGATACTGGCATACCATGCAGTCTTACAATCTCATTTATGTACATACGAGAAAGACGTTCAAGTGTATAAGTTTCTCGTATAGGTAAGAAATGAGCAGACTTGGTCAATCTATCGACAATGACCCAAATCGCATCTATGCCTTGAGAAACCTTGGGAAGACCAGCAACAAAATCCATGGTAATGTGCTCCCACTTTCATTCTGCATTTTCAAGTGGTTGCAATGGACCTTTTGGCACTTGATGCTCCGCCTTGACTCGTTGACAAGTTAGACACCTTAAGATAAACCTCACTATCTCTCTCTTCATATTGCTCCACTAAAATGTATGTCGAAGGTCACGATACATTTTGGTACTCCCAAGATGGATTGCAAACGGTGTGTTGTGCACCTCCATCATGATTTTATACTTCAAGTCAGAATCGTTAGGAACACAAAGTCAGAAGTTGACTCAAAGTATTCCTTCTTCATTGATTCTTGCTTCCGGAATAGCACCTTCTTGCACTTTCTTCTTCATACGCATTAGCTCCAGGTTTGTAGCTTGAGTAGCTTTAACTTTATCGATTAAAGTCGGTTCTACTCGTATATTTGCCATCATTACGTGGGTCCCTAAAGTCTTTAACTCTATCTCCATCCTTTGTAAGTCATACAAAATGGGCCTTTGTGTTGACAATAATGCACTCGTACCTGCATATGATCTTCTACTTAATGCGTCAACTACCACATTTGCTTTTCCAGGGTGGTATTGAATGGTATGATCATAATCTTTCAATAGTTCGAGCCAACGTCGTTGCCACATGTTGAGTTCCTTTTGAGTGAAGAAATATTTGAAGCTTTTATGTTCCGTATAGATCTCCACATTCTCTCCATACAGGTAATGCCTCCAAATTTTAAGTACAAAGACAACAGCTGCCAACTCTAGATCATGAGTAGGATAATTCCTCTCATATTTTTTGAGTTATCAAGAGGCATAGGCTATGACTTTCCTATGTTGCATGAGAACACATCCTAACCCTTTTCCCGAAGCATCACTGTAGATGACAAATCCCTCCGAGCCAGATGGTATTGTCAGTGTTGAAATGAGTTTTCTCTTGAGTTCTTGAAAACTCTTCTCACATTTTGTATCTTTTCGAGTCAGCTGAGTTAATGGAGTAGTGATTCGAGAAAACCTTCTCACTTAATCTTCGATAATAACCAGCTAAGCCGAGAAAGCTACATACTTCGGTCACTGACTTAGGTTGCTCCCAGCTTTGAATTGCTTCAATCTTTGCCGGGTCAACAGATATTCCGTGATTTGATATCATGTGCCCAAGGAATGCCACTTCCTCAAGCCAGAACTCGCATTTCTTCAACTTGGCATAAAGCTTATTTTCACGAAGCTTTTGGAGTATCAGCCTCAAGTGTTGCTCATGATTTTCACGGCTTTTGGAATAAATAAGGATGTTATCAATAAAGATGACCACAAAGTGATCCAAATATTCCTTGAATACTCGGTTAATCATATCCATGAAGGCAGCATAAGCATTAGTCAATCCAAATGACATGAATAGGAATTCATAATGCCCGTACCGAGTTCTGAAAGCAGTCTTTGGAATGTCATCAGTTTTAATCTTTAACTGGTGATATCTGGAATGAATATCGATCTTTGAAAAGAATTTGGCGCCTTGCAACTGGTCAAACAGGTCATCAATACGAGGTAAAGGGTACCTATTTTTGATAGTGACATGATTCAAATCCCGATAATCAATACAAAGTCGCATACTCCTATCTTTCTTCTTCACGAATAGAACATGAGCACCCCAAGGAGACGTACTAGGATGAATGAAACCGATGTCTAACAATTCTGCAGTTGGGTCTTTAACTCACGAAGTTCAATAGGAGCCATTCGATATGGGGCTTTGGAAATGGGTTTTGTCTGGGTTCAAAGTCGATACAAAATTAAATTTCACGCCTGGGGTAGGGCAGAAAGTTCTTCGTGGAATACGTCAGAAATTTATTAACAATAGAAATATCATTCAAAACTGACGTATTTTTATTTAAATCCGTGACATGAGCTAAGAAAGCTTGACATCCGTTTTTCAATAAACGAATAGCTTTATGGCTTGAGATGATAGTGATTGATTTTAATGGTTTGGTTGTGTAAGACCCCAAATTATTAATAAATGAAATTTATTTTCCTCTATTTATTATTTTGAAATAGTAAGGGTTGATTTGATTAATGTGGATAGTTATGGGTAAAATACGCAAATATTTCGAATAAGCAAGTGGTTATAAAATATTCATTATTGTCGGGGAATATTCGTACGACGGCGCAGTCTTTTGTGGGCCCCATAACGGAAAGCGATTGGATGAAGAAAACGACAAATATAAGTTGTTTATAAATAACGGCGTAGTTGTTACCGTTAATACTGTTGGAATACCCGGTGGTTAAAACACACTAATACGCGTTGTTGAACAATAGCACACGGTATTGCACCAATTATTGATTCTTACGTAAGAAGGCACTACTCAATAATTGTTACGGTAAAGAATTATCGCTCAAGATTTTATTTTATTGATTCAATAATTCTTTGCATTGATAGTTTATATTATCGTTGTTTCAATAAATTGTCATTACACAAGATATTCCATTATCGAGAGCAATAATTCATATTATCCGAATAATATTATTGGATAACATTATTAGCAATGTCTAGAAAATTTCGCTCAAGGAGAGGTTTGGTCACCTAATCAATGCTACCAAGAAGTAGAGAGATCCTTATCGAAAGCCCCTCTTTCCGGGAACTACCTGGTTGCCAAAGATTGTGATTCTCTGCAATATTATTTGTGAATAATTAATTATTAATTTATATGATGAGGAAAATATTTATTTTATGTGGATATAGATGGAGAAAATTTTAAAGTGACAATTGTTGAAAATTAAAATTTTATCTTTTCTCGATAAAATAATTCATTTAAATATATTATTTTAATAATATATTAATGGTGATATTTCTACAATGAATGTGGGATATATGAGTATACGAGGAAAAAGAGTATTTTTGTTGCAATAAATATTAAAAGCAGATTTTTGTGTTCAGAGACCCATTTCTTCGACCGAAATTTGATTATAAACGTAAAATCGCCTCGTTTGTGGATTTGGTCAATTTCTGTTTGGAATTTTGAAAACTTTCTTTCGCAAAGTTGTAGAGAATTGAATTTCCTATAACAAGTCATGAGATTCGAATTTTCTGATAAAAGGGCTATTTATTATGAATTATTGAAGTTCAAGTCTCCGAAATAATTGATTTTTGGAAGTTTAAAATATTTAAAATAGGAAAAACTTTTTTTTATTACTTTTTCTAGAAGGTTGGCATGTGGGAAATGTTAGGAGCTGATTTCCAAAGAGGCGTAGGAGAATTTATTATTAATAATATATTATATAAAATTTTTTGCTTTGGTGTTCTAAGCATTTTCCTATAAATAGGGTGCTTAGGTTAGAATTGAAAATCAAACCGTAAATCAAGTTTTCTCTCTATATTATCGAGCGTATTCTTGTGAGTATTTTGAGTATACTTTGAGTATTGCTATACGATGCAAGTTCAAGTCATAACCTATATCCAGTGTTTCAACTAGAAGTACTGTCTTTCGAGGTAAGGGATGTTATTTTATTCGAAAATGATATTATTTCTTCAATATCATTATGTCGAAATATTGGTTGGAAATTTTTATCAAATTTGGAACTTTTTCATGTCGGGGTTACTATTCATGAGTTAGTATTCATGAGTTACTATTCACGAGTACTATTCACGAAGCGTGAAGATGTTTTTTGTGAAATTTCTATCTTTTAGTGTCGGAGTTACTATTCACGTATATGGCACTATTCACCGAAAAATGAAATTTCTTCTTTTTGTCCAAAATATCTATTCTGGATACTAGCTTTGATTGTATCCATGTTTTGATCATTCTTGAATTTTACTCCACTCTGTTTACTTATGAAGTATTTTTGAACTTGGATTGTTTAAAATACGAATCCTTAATATTTGTTCTTTTGTTTCACCGGATTTGTTTCCTTTAAAATATTTTTCATCATCCTCACCCTAAATGATGATATTCTTGAATATCTTTGGCTCGTAGTGCAAAGATGAATGATTTTCTTGATGAATATCTTTGGCTCGTAGTGTAAATGATGAATGTGTGTTGAGATGAACATGACCGATCGATTAATATCTTTGGCCCAGTAGTGCAAAGATGAACAGTGTTTAGATGAACATGACCAATCGATGAATATCTTTCACCAGAAAGTGCAAAGATGAATATTAGATTCGAGATATATATTGATTGATGTTACAGGATAAAATATCGACGATGAACTTTTAAATTCATATATAGAAGATAGTAGTTTGCATTCTCTACTTAACTCTTCTAATGAATTGTTGTTTCCATTGCAGCTTGTTGATTTAAACCGGTTGTCTATTGTATTCTATTAGATTTTTTTCCTGTTGAAGACTAAGGATAATTTGTTGTATATTATCTTAGTCATAATATTCTTTATCGGGCTAGTTGAGCTCACCCTTTTCCTTTTTTGTTCCATTTTTCTTCTCGGGAGGTGAGAATATAGCGAGTACTACTAGTCGGGGTATGGAATGAAGGTTCTAGAGAGAGTTGTTTAGTAGTCCTCACCATTTTGTAAAATAATGTATAAATAATTGTGATGAGAATTTATTTGGGTATGTATATTGTCCAGAAGACAATATTTGTATTTAAACTCACATTATATATATGTTGTCGTATTTTTCACGACAAATGTATTAATAAAGTTGTAGTTATTTCATACAATGTATTTGGCGACTTCGTAATGGGTTGGATGGAATAGACCTATTTTGGGGGGCGCCACGATTTGGTATCGAGCTTAGGGATATGATCTCTGGCGGAGATCGGGAATAGAACTAGGAGGGAGAGACGAGTAAATCCTTCGCTAGTGTGTCCTACCTAAGCTTATTTGTTAGTTGGTTAGTATATAGGGATATTATGTGATATATTGATTTCCTTAATTAACCCTTGTTTTATGACGATATTTGAGAATGTCAATCGAGAATATTAACAATGGAGTAAATGAGACCTGTGGAGATACATGTATCTTTTACCAACGAGGAGAACTTGCAACAGTCGGCAATGTACCTCCTGTGAACAACACCAACCGAAAGCGAGATGATGAACGAGGGGATGTTTAGAAGCTTTTTGCAGTTCATGCAAAATCGCACGAGGAGACTCGTGTTCAAAATACTGAGGAGGAAATGATAGCAATTTATGGGTCGTCACCCAAGCGATTCAAAGAGTTGGGACCACTGTAATTCGGGAAAGCCGGATCCGATTAAGGCGAGACGTGGGTCAAACAAATTACCAAGATATTCGATGTCTTGGGATGTACGGAGGAACAGAAAGTTCCATTCGCTACTTTTATGTTCCAGAATGAGGGCGACATTGGTGGGAATCGTGAAGCGCACTCCATCCAAATTGCATTCAAGATGTCATGGGAGACGTTTTAAATAGTTCAATAATAAGTACTTCCACGAAAGTATTCGTCATATGAAGGAAGTGGAGTTTATTAGATTTGGAGCGTAATAACATGGCGGTGTCCCAAAGACGAGGCTAAGTTCGCGGAGTTATCCAGGTTGCACCTCATTTGGTGGAGAATGAGGAACGTATGACGCGGATGTTTCGAGAGGTTTGAAAACTCTAAGATACGCCAAGATCTCATTTCTCATAAATTTTCTCTCTATTCAGAGATGTTGTCAACAGGGCTCGAATTGTTAGAAGCGAGATAACGAAGACGTTCAAGGACCATAACCAGGATCATACCAAAGATAGCAGATCATCGAATAAAGCGATAACCGGCCGGAGAAAGAAGAATACGGACAAAGGCGGTAACCACTCTGGTGGTAATCGTGGCCATGAAAATAGAAGAAGCGAGTTGGGAGGAGATTTTAAAAGAGGAGATTCAACAACGACCATGTGAAGACGCGGCGCCCGAGAGTAACCTGGTTCCAAGGAGGAGAAAGACCACCCGTCAGAGTATAGTACAAATGCGGAAAGAGGGACATATCAAACCCAAACCGCCCACAACAGTTTAAGGTATGCTATAATTGTGGAAAAGAAGGACATATCGCTTTTGATATTATACGCAGATCGAAACCCGATCCAATGGGAATGGTGACTCAAAAGGATGTCCCAAAAAGTTAAAGTCAACGGTTCTCGGAAGAGCGTTTTCGTGACTCGGTTAAAATGCGAGAACCCGAACGAAGTTAGCACGGGTTAGTTAATTATAAATTCTTCTGAAGTTTATACCTTACTAGATACCTGGGTTCTACCCATTCTTTTATCTCTCTTGCTTTGCGCTCAACGCTTGAACTTGACTACGGAGAAATTAGACTTTGACCTATTTATGGAGACTCAGTTAGAGAAACTTTCATTACATCCGTTGTTTAGAAATCTTGCTTGATTCAAAGTTGGCACTATCACATTACCGTTAACCTTATTTCTATAGAGATATTTGCTTTTGATGTGATTTTAAGGTTAACTACTCATCATGCCGAAATTGATTACTTTTGTAAGGTTGTTAGTTTTCATATTCCTCAAAGAACTCCGTTATTCAATTCAAGCAATCAAACCATTGTAGTCAAACATTTTCATATCAAGCCATGAAGTCATTCGTTTATTACGGATGTCAAGTTTTCTTAGTCCATGTTATGGATTTGAATAAAGACACGTTAGATTTGAATAATATTCATTGTTATTATTTTTTTCTCGATGTATTTCTGAAGAATTTCTTGGTTTACTCCCAAAGCTCGATATTAAATTTTGTATAGACTTTGAAATCTGGTATAAAACTCATTTCTAAAATCTCATATCGAATGGCTCTATTGAACTCGTGGAGTTAAAAATTCAACTATAGAATTTGGTACCGAGCCTTTATCCGGTGACTTCTTTTGTGGAATGCACCAAGCCAGACTCTCGTAGGAACACCATATTCGTGCGATAGTAAACTGATAGGTGTCATTGTAACGTGCTATCCAAGGTTGGGATATGAGTCACAGTTGAGAACAACCTAAGTCGGTAATTGAAATACGTAGCTTTATAGGCTTAGTTGGTTATTATCGGAGATTCGTTGAAGGATATTTTCGAATCGCTATTCCATTAACGCAGCTGACTCATAGAGATAAAAAATTCGAATAGAGCAAGGAATGTGGGAAGAGCTTCGAAGAACTCAAGAGGAGACTCATTTCAGCACATGTTCTGACCATGCCATCCTGGAAAAGTGAACGTGGTAGCTGACGTGTTGAGTAGAAGATCGTATACAAGTACGAGTACGATATTGTCAAAGACTCATTTCGTATAATTTATAAATAATAGAGATGGAGATGAAAACTCTAGGTACCCACGTGATGATATACGAGTATAATCGACTTTAATCGATAAAGTTAAAGCTGTTCAAGCTACACACCGGAGCTGATGAATTTGAAGAAGGAGGTGCAAGAAGTTATTTCAAAAGCGAGAATCGGTGAGGTGAGGAAAGCTCAAACCTTCGATTTATTAATCCATTTGAAATTCTCGATCGAATAGGAACTGTGGCCTATAGACTCATTTTACCGCCAAGTATGACGCGTGTTCATAACGTTTTTTACGTATCGATGTTACGTAAATATGTGGACGACCTGAACCACGTCATTGAGTTAGAACCAGACGAGATAGCCGAAGACTTAACGTACGAGGAGGTACCTGTCAAGATCTTGGATAGGAAAGAACATGTCCTATGTAACGAGATTATACCACAAGTTAAAGTTTTGTGGAGAAATCATGCTATTGAGGAAATGACCTAGGAGTTGGAAACGGAAATGAAAGCGAGGTATTCTCATATTTTCGAAACACCAGGTATGTACGTCAATTTCGAGGACGAAATTTCATAAGGAGGGGAGGTTGTAAGACCCCAAATTATTAATAAATAAAATTTATTTTCCTCTATTTATTATTTTGAAATAGTAAGGGTTGATTTGATTAATGTGGATAGTTATGGGTGAAATACGCAAATATTTGAATAAGCAAGTGGTTATAAAATATTCATTATTGTAAGGGGAATATTAAATGCGATGGCGCGATCTTTTGTGGGCCCCATAAGCGGGAAAGCGATTGGATGAAGAAAACGACAAATATAAGTTGTTTATAAATAATTGGCGTAGTTGTTACCAATTATATTGTTGGAATACCCGGTGGTTAAAACACACTAATACGCGTTGTTGAACAAGAAAGATTGCAGTATTGCACCAATTATTGATTCTTACGTAAGAAGACACTACTCAATAATTGTTACAAAGATAATTCTTATTCAAAGATTTTATTTTATTGATTCAATAATTCTTTGCATTGATAGTTTATATTCTTTGTTGTTTCAATAAATTGTCATTACAAGTATTTTCCATTATCGAGCAATAATTCATATTATCCGAATAATATTATTGGATAACATTATTGGCAATGTCTAGAAAGTTACGTCTAAGGAGAGGTTTGGTCACCTAATGCATGCGGCCAAGAAGTGAGAGATCCTTATTGGAAAGCCCCCTCTTCTGAGGAACTACTGTTGCCAAGAGATCGTGATTCTCGCAATACTATTTGTGAATAATTAATTATTAATTTATATGATGAGGAAAATATTGATTTTATGTGGATATAGATGGAGAAAATTTTTAAAGTGACAATTGTTGAAAATTAAAATTTTATCTTTTTCTGATAAAATAATTCATTTAAATATATTATTTTAATAATATATTAATGGTGATATTTCTACAATGAATGTGGGATATATGAGTATACGAGGAAAAAGAGTATTTTTGTTGCAATAAATATTAAAAACAGATTTTGTGTGTCGGTAGAACCATTTCTTGACTGAAATTTGATTATAGCCTGTAAAATCGTCTGTTTGTGGATTTCGGTCAATTTCTGTTTGTAATTTGGAAAAACTTTCTTCTGCAAAGTTGTAGAGAATTGAACTTCCTATAAAAAGTCGCGAGATTCGAATTTTCTGATAAAAGGGCTATTTATTATGAATTATTGAAGTTCTGAAGCTCCGAAATAATTAATTTTTGGAAGTTTAAAATATTTAATATAGGAAAAATGTTTTTTTATTACTTTTTCTAGAAGGTTGGCATGTGGGAAATGTTAGGAGCTGATTTCTAAAGAGGCGTAGGAGAATTTATTATTAATAATATATTATATTAAATTTTCTGCTTTGGTGTTCTAAGCATTTTCCTATAAATAGGGTGCTTAGGTTAGAATTGAAAATTACACCGTAAATCAAGTTTTTCTCTCTATATTATCGGCGTATTCTTGTGAGTATTTTGAGTATACTTTGAGTATTGCTATACTGATTGCAAGTTTAAGTCATAGCTTTATATCCAGGTGTTTCAACTAGAAGTACTGTCTTTCGAGGTAAGGGATGTTATTTTATTCAAAAATGATATTATTTCTTCAATATCATTATGTCGAAATATTGGTTGGAAATTTTTATCAAATTTGGAACTTTTGCATGTCGGGGTTACTATTTATGAGTTACTATTCACGAGTTACTATTCATGAGTTACTATTCACGAGTTACTATTCATGAGTTACTATTCACGAGTTACTATTCACGAGTACTATACGAAGCGTGAAGATGTTTTTTGTGAAATTTCTATCTTTTAGTGTCTGAGTTACTTATTCACGATACTATTTCTACTCACAAATACGGACTATTCAATTAGAAAAATAAAATTTCTTCTTTTGTCCAAAATATATCTATTCGGATACTAGCTTTGATTGTATCCATGTTTTGATCATTCTTGAATTTTACTCCACTCGATTACTTATGAAGTATTTTTGAACTTGGATTGTTTAAAATACTTAATCCTTAATATTTGTTCTTTTGTTTCACTTTGGATTCGTTTCCTTTAAAATATTTTTAATCATCCTCGGTCCTAAATGATGATATATTGAATATCTTTGGCCCGTAGTGCAAAGATGAATGATTTCTTGATGAATATTTTTGGCCCCAGAGTGCAATGATGAGCAGGTGTTGAGATGAACATGACCGATCGATTAATATCTTTGGCCAGTAGTGCAAAAGATGAATAGGTGTTTAGATGAACATGACGGTGATGAATATCTTTGGCCACGTAGTGCAAAGATGAATATTTGATTCCGGATATATATTGATTGATGTTACAGGGATAAAATATTGATGATGAACTTTTAAATTCATATATAGAAGATAGTAGTTTGCATTCTCTACTTAACTCTTCTAATGAATTGTTGTTTCCACTGCAGTTATTGATTTAAAACTGGTTGTCTATTGTATTCTATTAGATTTTTCCTGTTGAAGACTAACGATAATTTGTTGTATATTATCTTAGTCATAATATTCTTCTATCGGGCTAGTTGAGCTCACCTTTTCCTTTTTGTTCCATTTTTCTTCTCAGAGTCGAGAATGTATGTAAGTACTAGTCGGGGTATGGAATGAAGGTTCTAGAGAGAGTTGTTTAGTAGTCCTCACCATTTTTGTAAAATAATGTATAAATAATTGTGATGAGAATTTATTTGGGTATGTATATTGTCTAGAAGACAATATTTGTATTTAAACTCACAGTATATATGTTGTCGTATTTTGCACGACAAATGTATTAATAAAGTTGTAGTTATTTCTGTACCATGTATTTGGCGACTCAGAATGGGTTGGATGGAATGGACCTATTTTGGGGGCGTCACAGGTCGCTTGAATTCGCATAATAGGTTGGTTAGGAATATGAAAACTAACAACCTTACGAAAATAATCAATTTTTTCATGATGAGTAGTTAACTAATCAATCCCTAGAATTACGTCAAATGCAAGTATTTTCAATGAAATAAGATCAACAGGTAATGTGAGGGTACCGATTTGAACCAAATAAGACTTATAAACAGTGGATGTAATGAAGGTTTCTCCCAATGGAGTTTCAACAAATAAGTCAAAGTCTAATTTCTCTGGAGTCAAAATTAAACGTTGAGCGCAAGTAGGATAAATAAATGAATGGGTAGAAACGGTATAAAATAAGGTATAGACTTCGCTAGAGTTTATGATAAGCTTACCCATGATGACCTCGTTCGGGTTCCTTGCTTTCTGGGAGGTCACGACAAACGCTCTCCCTTGAACTATTGGTTTTGACTTATCTTGGATGGCATTTAGTGTCACCGTTCCAACTGGACTTGGCTTCCCTGCACGACAAAATCTAGCTTGGTGACCTTCTCTTCCACAATTGTAACTTGTTTTGGACTGCTGCGCACAATTTGGACTGATGTGTCCCTTCCCTCCGCATTTGAAACATATGATAGGTGGTCGTTCTCCTTCCTTAACAACGGGTGTTGGTGCTGACGTCTTTCCATCATTGTTGAATCTTTCTTCTTGAAATGTCCACTTTTTATTGTCTTGGCCATGATTACCACCAAGTGGTTACCATTTCGCATGTTGATTCCTCCACGTTTTTTTTGTCACCGCTCGATGGATCGCTACCACTAGTATTATCAACTTGTCTACACGCTTCTCTCTTGGTTGGGTTGACTCATTATCGTGCTCCAATAACTGAGCCCTATTTACAACATCTGAATACAAACACAGTTTGTGAGAGATAAGGTATTGACGTATCTCGGGTTTCAAACCTATTAGATACATCCGCGTTATTCTCTCCTCGTTATCAACTAAGTGGGACGCAAACCGGGATAACTCGACAAACTTGGCTTCGTACCACGACACGGTCATATTGTTTTGCTCCAGCTTGATGAACTTTACCTCTTTCATGTGACGAATACTTTCGGGAAAGTACTTGTCGTTGAACAGTTCTTGGAACTTCTCCCAAGACATTTTGAGTGCAGTAGGCTGGGTATGCTTTACAGATTACCACCAGTAATCTGCCTCTCTTCGCAACATGAAGGTGGCAAAGGGAACGTTTTGCTCATCGGAGCATCCCAAGACATCAAATATCTTGGTGATTTGCTTTATCCACGTCTCCGCCTTAAGTGGTTTTGGCTCTCCCAAATACTCTGGTGGTCCCAACTCCTTGAACTGCTTAGCGGTGACCGTCCGAGAGTTGCCAATGTTTCCACCTGCATTTTGGACAGGAGCCGCTCTCGCCTGATGTTACATTTGCATAAAGCCTATGAACATCCCATCGTTCATCATTTGATCGGTGTTGTTGTTTACCTGAGGATTATTGTCTTCCTGTTGCACATTATCCTGCGTATTGATCTGTAGTGGCTCAATGGTCTCCTGTGCTCCATTGTTATTCTCAACATTCTCGGATGTCATTTTCAAACACTGCCACAAAATAAGGGTTAATTGACACATCACATATTATCCTTATATTCTGACCGACCAATTAAATAACAAATAAACTTAGGTAGGTCGTACTAGCGATGTAAGACCCCAACTTATTATAAATGAAATTGAATTTCCTCTATTTATTATTTTGAAATAGTAAGGGTTGATTTAATTAATGTGGTTAGTTATGGGTAAAATGCGCAAATATCTTAAATAAGCAAGTGGTTATAAAATATTCATTGTTGTCGGGGAATATTCATTTGGTCGTGGAATATTCTTATTGTCGGGGAATATTAAATGCGACGAAACTTATCCTTGTGTGCGCCCATAACTAAAGCGATTGGATGAAGAAATGACAAGTATAAATTTTTTTTATAAATAATGGCAGTAGTTATTCTGTAATTAACATTGTTGGAATATCAAATTGGTTCAAACACAGAATACGCGGTGTCGCACAAGATAGACACAATATTGCACCAATTATTGATTCTTACGTAGTTAAGGCACTACTCAATAATCGTTCACAGTAATTATTATTCGATTATTTTATTTTATTGATTCAATAATTGCTACGTTGATTTTTTATATTATTGTTGTTTCAATAATTGTCACTACACAGTATTTTCCATTATCAGATCAATAATTCATATTATTTTAATAATATTACTAGATAACATTATTGGCAACGTCTAGAAAGTTCTATCTAAGGAGAGGTTTGGTCACCTAATTGCGCGCCAGTAAGGAGAAATCTTTATTGGAAAGCCCCCTCTTTCTTGGGAACGACCTGATTGTCATTATTGTGATTCTGTAATATTATTTGTGAATAATTAATTATTGATTTATATGATAAGAAAAATATTTATTTATGTGGATAGAAATGGAGGAATTTTTAGAAAAGTGGCAATTCTTGAAAATTGATATTTTATCTTTTCTGATAAAATAATTTATTTAAATATATTATTATATTATAATAATATAATAATGGTGATATTTTTTTACAATAAATGTGTGATATATGAATAAATGAGGAGGAGGCGTATTTTTGTTACTAAAAATGTTTAACACATGTTTTGTGTGTTGGTGGGCCCCATTTTATGACTGAAATTGGATTATAGCCCATAAAATCATCCATATATGGATTTCGGTCAATTTCTGCTTGGAATTTGGAAAAACATAAACTTAAAAAGTTGTAGAGAATTGAATTTTCTATGGAAAGGACATAAGATTCGAACTTTTCTGATAAAAAGGCTATTTATTATGAATTATTGAAGTTCCGGAATAATTAATTTTTGGAGTTTAAAATGATTTTAATAAGAAAAATGTTTTTTGTAATTTTTGTGAGGTGGGCCACTTGTGTGGTTGATGTTTTGACAAAAAATAAAAGTCGGTGTAGGAAATTTATATAAATATATTAATATTTTATTAAATTTTCTGCTTTGGTGTTCTAAGCAATTTTCTATAAATAGGGTGCTTAGGTTAGAATTGAAAATCACACCAGAAACTGAAGTTTTCTCTCCCTATATTATCGAGCGTATTCTTGTGAGTATTTTGATACTTTGAGTGTTGCTATATGGTACAAGTTCCTTCAACACTATATCCAGTATTCCAGTCAGAAGTACTGTCTTTTTGAGGTAAGTGATATTATTTTTTTTAAAATGATATTATTTCTTTCAATATCATTATGCCAGAATATTGGTAAGATTTTTCTTGTGAAATTGTTATCTTTTTCTGTTGGGGTTACTATTCACGTATACGGCACTATTCACAGAAAAATTAAAATTTTATCCATGTATATCTTTGATTGTATCCATGTTTTGAACTTCATTCTTGAATTTTGCTCCATAATGGTTTATTATGGAGTATTTTTGAACTTGGATAAACTAAAATACGAATCCTTAATATTTGTTCTTTTGTCTCACTGGATTCATTTTCTTTAAAATATTTTTCATCATCCTCAGTCCTAAATGATGATATTACTGAATATCTTTGGCCTGTAGTGTAAAGATGAATATCTTTGGCCCGTAATGCAAAGATGAACAGGTGTTGAGATGAACATGACCAACTGATGAATATCTTTGGCCTGTAGTGCAAAGATGAATATTTGATTCAAAACGTATATTTATTGATGCTACAGGGATAAAATATTGATGAGGGACTTTTAAATCATAGAAGATAGTAGATTTCATTCTCTACTTAACTCTTCTAATGAATTGTTATTTCCGCTGTGAATATTGATCTGAAACTTGTTGTTTATTATATTCTATCAGATTTTTTCCTGTTGTGGAGTAGTTGAGCTCACCCTTTTCCTTTTTATTCCATTTTTCTTCTCAGGAGGCGAGAATGTAGCGAGTACTAGTCGGGGTATAGAATGATGGTTCTAGAAAGTTGTTTTAGTAGTCCTCACTATTTTTGTAAAATAATGTATCAATAATTGTAGTGAGGACTTATTTGAGTGTGGATATTGTCTAGAAGACAATATTTGTATTTAAACTCACAGTTTATGTGTTGTCGTATCTTGCACGACAATTGTATTAATAAAGTTGTAGTTGTTTCTGTACCATGTATTTGGCGACTCAGAATGGGTGATGTATACCTATTTTGGGGGCGTCACAGTTGGTATCAGAGCTTAGGGATATGGTCTTTGGCAGAGATCGGGGAATAGAACTAGGAGGGGAGAGACGAGTAAATCCTTCGCTAGTGTGTCCTACCTAAACTTATTTGTTGGTTGGTCAAAATATAGCGATATTATGTGATATGTTAATTTCTTTAATTAACCCTTATTTTATGGCAGTATTTGAGAGTGGCAACTGAGAATGTTAACAGTGGAGTAAATGAGACCGTGGAGACACCATTAATCACCAACGAGGAGAACGTGCAACAGGCCGGCAATGTTTCTCCTGTAAACAACATCACTGAGCAGACGATGAACGATGAGATGTTTAGAAGCTTTTTGCGGTTCATGCAAAACCAAACGAGGGAGACTCCTGTTCAAAATGCGGGTAGAAACAATGGCAACTCACAGCTGGTCACTGCTAAGCAATTCAAGGAGTTGGGACCGCCGGAGTTTTGGGGAAAGCCGGATCCGATCAAAGCAGAAACGTGGGTTAAGCAAATTACCAAGATATTTGATGTCTTGGGATACACGGAGGAACAGAAGGTTCCATTCGTGACCTTTATGTTTCGTAATGAGGCAGATTACTGGTGGGAATCTGTGAAGCGTACCCATCCAGCCGCACTCAACATGTCTTGGGAGACATTTCAGAAATTGTTCAATAACAAGTACTTTCCTGAAAGTATTCATCATATGAAGGAGGTGGAGTTTATTAGACTGGAACAGAACAATATGACGGTGTCCCAGTACGAGGCGAAGCTCGCGGAGTTATCCAGGTTTGCACCTTATTTGGTGGAGAATGAGGAACGTATGACGCGGATGTTTCTGAGAGGTTTGGAACCCGACATACGTCAATATCTCATTTCTCACAAATTTTCTCTATATTCAGATGTTGTTAACAGGGCTCAATTATTAGAGCGATATAATGAGTACGTTCAACCGAGGGACCCAGGGTCATACCGGTGACAGCAATCATCGGAGCAATGATAACCAACGGGGAGGGAAAAATTCAGACAAAAGCGATAACCACTCTGGTGGTAATTATGGTCATGATAATAGGAGAGGCGAGTCAAGTGGAAGTTTCAAAAAGAGGAAATTCAACAATGACAATGTGAAGACATCAGCACCAGCATCAGCTGTTTCTAAGGGAGGAGAACGACCACCGGTCGTATGCTATAAATGTGGAAAATAGGGACACATCAGCCCAAACTGTCCACAACAGTTCTAGGTATGTTATAATTATGGAAAGGAAGGACATATCGCTCGAGATTGTACAATAGCGAAACCAAGTTCAGCGGGGATGGTGACTCAAAAGGCTGTCCCAAAAAAGTCAAAGTCAGTGGTTCCTAGAAGAGCGTTTGTCGTGACTGGTCAAAATGTGAGGAACCCAAATGAGGTGATCACGGGTAAGCTAATCATAAATTCTTACGAAGTTTATACCTTACTAGATACCGGTTCTACCCATTCATTTATCTCTCCTGCTTGTGCTCAACGTTTAAACTTGACTCCAGAGAAATTAGACTTTGACTTATCTGTGGAGACTCCGTTAGGAGAAACTTTCATTACATCCACTGTTTATAAATCTTGTTTGATCCAAGTTGGCACCATCACATTACCTGTTGACCTTATCTCTTTAAAAATACTTGCATTAGACGTGATTTTAGGGATTGGTTGGTTAATTACTCATCATGCCAAAATTGATTATTTTCGTAAGGTTGTTAGTTTTCATATTCCTAACCAACCTGTTATGTGAATTCAAGCAACTAAACCACTAAAATCAATCACTGTCATATCAAGCCATAAAGCCATTCGTTTATTGAAAAACGGATGCCAAGATTTCTTAGCCCATGTTATGGATTTGAATAAAGACACGTCAGATTTGAATAATATTTCTGTTGTTAGTGAATTTCTTGATGTATTTCCTGAAGAACTTCTCGGTCTACCCCCAGAACGTGAAGTTAAATTTTTTATTGACCTTGAACCTGGTACAAAGCCCATTTCTAAAATCCCATATCGAATGGCTCCTATTGAACTTCAGGAGTTAAAGGTCCAACTACAGGAGTTGTTGGACATCGGTTTCATTCGTCCTAGTACATCTCCTTGGGGTGCTCCTATTTTATTTGTAAAGAAGAAAGACGGGAGTATGCGACTTTGTATTGACTATCGAGAATTGAACCATGTCACCATCAAGAATAGGTATCCACTACCTCGTATTTGATGACCTGTTTGACCAGTTGCAAGGAGCATAATTCTTTTCAAAGATCGATCTTCGTTCTGGATATCATCAATAGAAGATTAGAACTAAGGATATTCCGAAGACTGCCTTTAGAACTCGGTATGGGCATTATGAATTCTTAGTCATGTCTTTTGGATTGACTAATGCTCCTGCGACTTTCATGGATATGATGAACCAAGTATTCAAGGAATATTTGGATCGATTCGTTGTTGTCTTTATTGATGACATTCTCATATATTCCAAAAGTCATGAAGATCATGAGCACCATTTGAAGCTGGTACTCCAAAGGCTTTGTGAAAACAAGTTATATGCCATTTTGAAGAAATGCGAGTTCTGACTTGAGGAAGTAGCATTCCTTGGGCACGTGGTGTCAAAACATGGAGTATTTGTTAACCCGGCGAAGATTGAAGCAATACAAAGTTGGGAGCAACCGAAGTCGGTGATCGAAGTACGTAGCTTTCTGGACTTAGCTGGTTATTATCGGAGATTCATGGAAGGATTTTCTCGAATCTGTACTCCGTTAACTCAACTGACTCGGAAAGATACAAAATTCGTATGGAGCGAGGAATGCGAGAAGAGTTTTCAAGAGCTTAAGAGGAGACTTATTTTGGCACCTGTTTTGACAATACCATCTGGTTCGGATGGATTTGTTATCTACAGCGATGCTTCAGGCAAAGGGTTAGGATATGTTCTCATGCAACATGGGAAAGTCATAGCCTATACCTCGCGACAACTTAAAGAATATGAGAGGAATTATCCTACTCATGATCTAGAGTTGGAAGCAGTCGTTTTCGCGCTAAAGATCTGGAGGCACAATCTATATGGGGAGAAAGTGGAGATATATTCAGACCATAAAAGTCTCAAATATCTCTTCACCCAAAAGGAACTCAACATGCGGCAACGACGTTGGCTCGAGCTGTTGAAAGATTATGACCACACCATTCAATACCATCCTGGAAAAGCGAACGTGGTAACTGACGCATTGAGTAGAAGATCATATGCAGGAACGAGTGCAATGTTGTCAACACAAAGGCCCATTTTGTGTGATTTACAAAAGATGAAGATAGAATTCAAGACTCCGAGGAACCATGTGATGATGTCAAGTATACGCACAGAACCAACTTTAATCGATAAAGTTAAAGTTGCTCAAGCCACAGACCCGGAGCTGATGCGTATGAAGAAGAAAGTACAAGAAAGTGTTATCCCAGAAGCAAGAATCGATGAATAAGGAATACTTCGAGTTAACTCTAGACTTTGTGTTCCTAAAGACTCTGATTTAAAGTACAAGATCATGATGGAGGTTGTAAGACCCCAACTTTTTTTGAATAAAGAATAATTTTTCTCGAAATATATTTTTGAATATTATGGTGTGGATATGATATAATGTTATAGTTGTGGGTAATATTTGAAAAATTTTGCAAAGTAAGCAAGTTGATCTAAAATATTCGTTGTATCAGTTAATATTCGATTAGTCGGGGAATATTCGTTTTAACAGGGAATATTCGTACGACGGCATAATCATTGGCGGACCCCACAACGGAAGTATTGTCGTAGTTAGAAAATGACAGAAATATCTTTTTATAAAAATAACAACGGAGGTTTTACCGTTAAACTGTTGAACTACCCGGTGGTAAAAGTACAGTAATATGCGTGGTTGCATAGTAGCACACGGTATTAATTATTGATGCTTACGTGAGAAGTCACTCAGTTATACTCAATTATTATTACAATAATTGCTGCATCATATCTCTCATATTATTGATTCAATTATTGTCACAGTATCATCTGCATAATATGTTATATTATTAAATCAATAATTGAGACGACAAAGTTATTCATATTATTATTTGCAATATTGACAATGTCTAGAAGTTACATCGAGGAGAGGTTTGGTCACCTAATTGCGCACCAATAAGGAGAAATCCTTATCTAAAGCCCCTCTTTCCCAGGAACGACACGGTTGTTAAATATTGTGAGTTATAATATTAATGATGAATAATTTTTGAAGTATTAAGAATGTGTTTATTGAAGATAAGTGATTTACAAAAGTTAAGGGGGAATAATGCAAACTTGGAAAACTTTAGGGGTAATAAAGTGTAATAAGTTAAATCAATCTGGACCATTGGTGGTGGTTTTAATAGTAAATCAATCTGGACCATTGGTGGTGGTTTTGATAGTAAATCAATCTGGACCATCGATGGTGGTTTCAATAGTAAATCAATCTTGACCATTGATGGTGGTTTTAATAGTAAATTAATCTGGACCGTCGGTGGTGGTTTTAATAGTAAATCAATCTGGACCGTCGGTGGTGGTTTTAAAAGTAAATCAATCTAGACTGTCGGTGGTTGTTTTAAAAGTAAATCAATCTGGACCGTCGGTGGTGGTTTTAAAAGTAAATCAATCTATACCGTCGGTTGTGGTTTTAATAGTAATCAATATAGATCGTCCGTTCTAATAGTGAATCAATCTGGACCGTTCGTGAATTAGTTACTATTTAGTCCTTTCTCCTATAAATAGAAGCTTAATTCTTCTTTCATTCTCACCAATTCACTGAGATTCACAAGAGACACTATAGAGAGAGAAACTATAGAGAGCAAGAAGAAGAGTATTCTGCTACTTCACTTTTGCAGTATCCAGCTTTCTACTAAGGAAATGAGAACGTAGTCGGAACTAGTCGGGGACCAGAGTGATGGCCCGAGATGGTGTTATAGTAGTCCTCACTATTCTATAAAATAGTGTGCCAATAAATATAATGAGGACTCTATTTGAGTTTGGATATTGTCTAGATGACAATATTCGTGTAAAAACTCTCAGCTCATGTTGTATAATTAAGTTTGTATTTGTATTCTGTACCATGTATTTGGCGACCTAAGATGGGTGATGTATACCTATTTTGGGGGCGTCATAGAGGCACACAATACACCATTTGCAATCCATTTTGAAAGTACCAAAATGTATCGTGATCTTCAACATATATTTTGGTGGAACAATATGAAGAGAGAGATCGCGAAGTTTATCTCGAGGTGTTTAATTTGTCAACGTGTAAAGGCGGAGCATCAAGTGCATAAAGGCCCATTGCAACCACTTGAGATTTCGAAATGGAAGTGGGAACATATTACCATGGATTTCGTTACGGGTCTTCCCACGGTTTCTCAAGGCATAGATGCGATTTGGGTTATTGTTGATATATTAACTAAGTCTGCTCATTTCTTGCCGATACAGGAGACTTATTCCCTTGAACATCTTGCTCGTATGTACGTAAATGAGATTGTGAGATTGCACGACATACCAGTATCCATAGTTTTGGATCGTGACCCAAGATTCACTTCACGATAATAGGTTAGCTTGCAGAAAGCTATGGGCACGAATTTACGATTCAGTTCGGCATACCATCCTTAAATGGACGGACAATCAGAGAGGACTATTCAAACTCTTGAAGATCTATTAAGACTCTATGTCCTAGACTTCAAAGGGAGTTGGGATAAGTATTTACCATTGGTGGAATTCTCCTACAACAACAGTTAATAAGCAAGTATAGGTGTGGCTCAATTTGAAGCATTGTATGGACGAAAGTGTCGCTCTCTAGTATGTTGGGATGAGGTGGGTGAAGTAGCATTGCTGGGACCAGAGTTGGTACGTATTACTATAGAAAAGATCCAAATGATTCGACAATGTATACAAACAACACAAGATCGACAAAAGAGTAATGCGGATCTTCATCGAAAGGACGTGGAATTTAGTATTGAGGATCATGTATTGTTGCGTGTTGCTCCGTGAAAGGGAGTTACAAGATTCAGGAAAAGGGGAAAGCTTAATCCACAATTTATTGGTCCATTTCAGATTCTTGACCGAGTAGAAAATGTGGCCTATAGACTCGCGTTACCTCCAAGCAAGTCTCGTGTTCATAATGTTTTTCACATATATGTGCTTCATAATGTTTACAGCTCTTTTGGCGAAATATGGGGTTAATCATAGGATGGCTACAACACATCACCCCAAAAAAGTGTTGAAGCTGAGGTTTCGAACAGAGAGATGAAGAAGATTTTAGAGAAAGTAGTAAATCCAAGCAGAAAAGATTGGTCTCTAAAATTGGATAACGCATTATGGGCTTACAGGACAACATACAAAACACCGATTGGGATGTCTCCATACCAGTTGGTCTACGGGAAAGCATGTCACCTCCCAGTTGAATTACAACATAAGGCATATTGGGCCATTCAGAAACTTAATTTTGACCAAACAGCTGCAGGAGAGAAAAGATTGCTCCAATTGAATGAACTCGATGAGTTTCGACTGCAACCATACGAGAACTCAAATCTGTACAAGGCAAAGGTTAGGAAGTGGCACGGCCAAAAGATCACGAATAGAAAGTTAGAACTGGGACAATCAGTGTTATTTTTCAATTCACGACTGCGATTGTTTCCAGGAAAGCTCAAACCTATATGGTCGGGGCCATTCACAATTAAGAGGGTTTTCCCACATGGCGCCGTTGAGTTATACAGTAGGAATCTATTGGATACATTTAAAGTCAATGGTCATCGGTTGAAGCATTACTGGGGCGACGACATTGATAATGAAGTCACCATAATCACACTTGCCGATGCGCCATGAACAAGGAGTAGTCAGGCTGAAAGACTTAAAAAAAGTGCTAATTGGGAGGCAACCCAATTTTACTTTTATTCTCAATATTTTTAAGCATGCTAATTAATTTGTAGTTCAAAGTATAAGTTTTGTGACGCCCCCAAAATAGGTATACATCACCCATCTTGGGTCACCAAATACATGGTACATAAATCAAATACAAACTTAAGTATACAACTGTCGGGTAATATACGACAAAACATAGTTGAGAGTTTAAACAAGAATATTGCCTTCTAGACAATATCCACTCTCAATGAAGTCCTCATTACAATTATTATCACACTATTTTATAAAAATAGTGAGGACTACTATAGCCACCATCTCGGATCGTCACTCTGCTTCCCGACTAGTCCCAAATTTATATTCTCATTTCAAGAAAGCAAAGAAAAGAAAAGGGTGAGCTGAACTAGCCCAGTAAGAAATATTATGACTAAGATAATGCAGAATAAAGTATCCTTAGCCTTCAACAGTATAACAACTGATAGAATACAATAGACAACAAGTTTTAGATCAACAACTACAGCAGAATAAATAATCCATTAGAAGAGTCAAGTAGAACATAGTGTCTACTATCTCCTCTAGATTAAAAGTCCATCGTTAATATTTCATTCTTGTAGTACTCATAAAAAGTTCTTTGTTATACCCAAGACAAAAAGAACTCTCATCACCTGTCTTCACCTGAACCACCAAATATTATAGTGAAATCCACAATTCATATTTATAATCATGTAAATCAACAGTTTCTCCTTACCACAAAGGCTTAATAGAACGTTTACTCAATATCCTTACCCCAAGGGCTAAAGATATTCAAATGTAATAACAATGATCATACCAATCAGTTGTCTACCTTTTCACTACGGGCCAAAGATATTCAACTATAAACCAATGGTCATGATCATACCAATCAATTGCCTGTCAGTGCACTACAGGCAAAGACATTCAACTATTAACTAATGGTCATGATCCTGCCAATCACATCATCGAATTATCCCTACACTACAACCAATGATATTCGTTAGTATCACCAGTGGTCATGATCATGTCATACACCTATCCATCTTTGCACTACGGGCCAAAGCTATCAATCAACAGTTCATCTTTCCACTACGACCAAAGATATCAATTAACAGTTCTTCTTTGCACTACACGCCAAAGATATACAACTGTAAAACCAATAACCAACAGTCCATCTATGCACTATGAGCCAAAGATGACTTTTAACGCAATATAAGCATGAGGATCATGACAATGATATAAAAAATCAATCAAATGAGATAAAGGATAAATATTAAACATTTATAATACAATTTATCCAGAGTTCAAGAATATCTAAATTGTCAACATGATCACCAATTATGGAGTAAAATTCAAGAATAATATTCATGTATCAAAAATTAATTTGGAAAGAAAAGAATAAATTTTTATCGTGAATAGTATCCTGTGAATAGTACTTCATGAATAGTACCTCGTAAATAGTAATTCGTGAATAGTACTCCGGCATGAAAAGTGCCCCGAATACCCGAGTGAATAATATTTGAGTGAATAGTAACCGAGTGAATAATAACCCGTAAATAGTAACTCATGAATAGTATTCCGTCATGAAAAGATCAATAATTATCAAGAAATCTCAGAATAATATTTCCATGAAAAGATACTGGATGAAGTGAAAATATCAAGGATATTCTACTAATTTCATGGAGTATTGAAGCCAAAACTTCAACAAAATGAGTATAGAATTCAAAATCTAAAACGAAATAATATTACTTACATACTACATAGTATGGAAGAAAATATTATTTCAAGCGAATATTGAACTAAAATAACATCCCTTGAACAAAAATAATATTCCAACGAATATTTAACGAAGATAATATTCCTACGAATATTGAACGAAGATAATATTCTTTATGAATATTGAACGAAAATAATATTCATACGAATACGAAAAATAATATCTCTTCAGAATATGAAATAAATAATATCCCTTACCTCAGAAGAAGACTGGATACTGGAGTAGTGAAGTAGCAGACTACTCTTCTTCTATCTCTCTATAGCTTCTCTCTATATAGCTTCTCTCTCTATAATTTTTCTTGTGAGTCTTAGTGAATTGGTGAGAATGAAGGAAGAATGAGCTTCTATTTATAGGAAAACATAGTTTCGATAATTGCACGTTTTGGGCCTCGAAATATTACAGTATAATACCTTCATCTTTTCCTTCATTTTTAATTTAGTCCTGCAAGTATTATCAAACTTGCACCACCTCCCTTAATAGTATATGTAAGACCCCGAATTTTATGAAATAAAAGTATTTAATTTTTCTTATAATTATTATTCAGTAAATGGTTAAATTGATAAAAGGTTAAAGTTAAGGGTGATATATGTAAATATTTAAATACGCAAGTGGTTATAAAATACTCATTATTGTCGGGGAATATTCGTTTGGTCGTGGAATATTCTTGTTGTTGGGGAATATTCGTACGACGGCGCAGCCATTTGTGGGCCCCATAACAAAATAAATGTCAGATGAAGAAAACGACAAGTTTGAGTTTTTATAAATAATAATAGTAGTTGTTACTGAATTAACTTTGTTGGATTACCCGGTGGTTAAAATACGATGAATACGCGTGATTGCACAGCGAAGGCACGCTATTGCATAATATTTTTGAATTATTGATTCTTACATAAGAAGGCACTACTCAATAATTGTTACAGTAGTTACTGTTTAATATTTTATTTTATTAATTGCTGCGTTGATATTTTATATTATTGTTGTTTCAATAATTGTCACTGCACAATATTTCCCATTATCAGATCAATAATTCATATTATTTGAATAATATTATTAGATAGCATTATTGGCAATGTCTAGAAAGTTCTGTCAAGGAGAGGTTTGGTCACCTAATTGTGCGCTAGTAAGAAGAAATCCTTATCGAAAAGCCCCCTCTTTCCTAGGAACTGCCTGGTTGTCATTATTGTGATTCTGTAATATTATTTGTGAATAATTAATTATTGATTTATATGATAAGGAAATATTTATTTGATGCGAATATAAATGATGGATTTATTTATATGGTTATAAATGAAGGAATTAATGTTGAGGTGTTTTATCAGTATTTTGTCTGATTGGAGGTATTAAAAGATCAAACTAGTGTTCTTGAGATATATTGCGTGAGTTATAATTTTTAATCCGAGTGTTGGATCGTTGTGATTTTTGGATATGTTATACATATATAAGTTGAGTATATGTCCACAAATTTTGAACCGTTAAAAATGAACGTATGATTTGTTATGAATTTTAAGAGGTGACTGGTTCAAAAATTGTTGAAGTTTTAGAATTTATCATTTTGGTGGAAAATTCTAGAATTGGCGGCCCCACTTTTGGTTGGTGAGAAATGTGCTCAAATTGAAATTCAAATGTGGTGGGTGGCAATAGTAGCAGGTAAAGCCATCAGTAAAGAGTCAAGTCTGCTTGCAAAGTGCTAACATTTTCCTATAAATAGAGGGCTAAGTTAGAATTGAAAATCACACCAGAAACAAGCTTTCTTTCTCTCTATATTATCGAGCGTATTTTGTGAGTATTTAGATACTTTGTGAGTTGCTATTCAGTGCAAGTTCTCTTCGACTTTACATCCGATGTTCCAGTCAGAAGTACTACTCTTTTGAGGTAAGGGATTGTAAGGGATGTTATTTTCTTCTTAAATGATATTATTTTCTTCAATATCATTATGCTGAAATATTGATATAAACTTTATTATGGAATTTTTACCTTTTTGTGTCGGGGTTACTATTCACGTATACGACACTATTCACATATATGGCACTATTTATGTATATGACACTATTTACGTATATGGTACTATGTACGAATACGGAGTACTATTCACGAGTTACTATTCTTGAGTTACTATTCATGAGTTACTATTCACAAGTTACTATTCACGGGGTACTATTCATGACAAAATTGGTTTCTTTTTCTGACCAAATTATCGTTGATTTATGAATCTTACTCTTGAAATTAAATGTAGTTGTTGATCATACTGTTTTTATTATCATATATAACATTTTTATAATTCTGGTGAAGAAATTTCTCTTTGACTTGAGTGTAAAGATGGGTAGATTATTGATATGATCATGACTATGAGTTCTCTTTGGCCAGTACTACAAAGTTGAATCGTTGACTGGTATGATCATGACCATTGAATTTACAATTGAATATTTTTAGCTTAAGTGCAAAGGTGAATTGATCAACATGATTATAATTATGGTTTATATAAATTCTGAAATGATTATGTATTTCTTTGAGATATTAATATCTTTGGCCTGTAGTGCAAAGATGACTTATTGATGAATATCTTTGGCCCGTAGTGCAAAGATGACTTATTGTTGAATATCTTTGGCCTATAGTGCGAAGATGAACTGTTAATGAATATCTTTGGCCCGTAGTGCAAAGATGAATTTATTAGTATGATTATGAATAGGAACTGTGATTTGGTATAACCATGATCTTTGATATTTCAGGTAAAGACAGGTGATGAAAATTATCTTCGTCTTGAGTGAGAAGAGGAATTTAGAATCACAATTATGATTATGAGTTATTCATATGATTGTGGAAAGAAACTGTTGATTGATGTTACAGGGATAAAACATTATTGGTGGACTTTTAATGTGGAGAAGATAGTCTATTTGACTCTTCTAATGGATTGCTCGTTCCGCTGCAACTATGGTTGAAAAGTTTTATCATCTACCATATGTTCTAAATCTCTGATTTATTAGTGATGAAGGCTATTGATAATTTAATTATCTTTAGTCATGATATACTTTACTGAGCTAGTTGTGCTTGTGACGACCCCAAATCCAGGTACTTGAAACCCGAACTCGGTTCTCCACGATACGATTTCTTTAAGTTGAATAATACTAATATAATAATACATTCGAACTTAATTTACATACATCAAAGTTTACTTCCCCAGGTACGTGACCTTCAAATACATTCCTTACAATACTTGAATAGATATCAATACAACTATAACCATTAACTCATAATACACACTTATTCGATCACTTTCCTTTTCCTTTGTTCGTGCTCGAGCCTTCGTGTTGCTCATCATACATAATCGAAAATATTTAATTTAAGCAAGGATGAGCATTTAAGTGCCCAACAAGTAATAGCAATTATATATATAAAATTTGAAAGAATATAAGTATTCTCTTTACATAACACTTCTACAACGAATTGAAAGTTGTGAAGTAATCAGATCTTGATAAAAAATTCACATAAAACTCTCTTTCAAATTCTTTAAATTTGGCTCGCTCTACCCTTGAATAGGGTTTAAGAAACATACTATGAACATTCTTTTCATTTTCTAAAAGGTTTAGCGGAATTCTATCCTCAAACCGTCATAACTAACTTACGGACACGAGAGGGTGATCAAATTTCAGTTGTACCCTATATTGATCAATACTACATAACTTGAACGAAATTCATCGCTCACTCTATCCGCCTGCACTTAGCAAAAATCTTCCCATATAGGGATGTTCATACATGCTCGGTTCAAAAACCCAAGGTTTTAATCTTGCTCAACAATAATATGTAATTCAACATATATATACGGGTAATTGACAAAGGTGTATCAACATGTGAATAAATGCCATGATTATCCAAGTGGGGACACTTGTATAACCATTTAGAAATCAACTTAACAGTAATATATATCCGAGCTAACATGTTGATAATCAAAGCGTACATAAATGCATGCGACAGAATAAAATAATTTCGAAACTTCTTACTCATGTCCATTGCATAAAGAAAATGCAAAGGTAAGATACTTTTCGATTCACGATTACAAATCTCAACTTAGGTTTTATCTCTTTATCACAACCTATCAATAATCGGATCATTCGTTCGATTAGAACAATATATCTTAACACATAGTCTTCGTTTATATTACATTAAAGACATAGTCCAATCACATAATCACAAAGTGATCATACTTTTAGTTCCTATTCTATACTTAAAATATTTTTATACATTTTTCAAATATCTCATCCATGCTCTTACAGTAGTCTTTTTTTTCTTTCTTGTATAAGGTCTAACATTTGTCGTTAAATAAATGACTTTTATCGGGTAAATAATTGAGTCTAAGACTCTTATTCTATACCTCAACATCTGTAGAATATCGGACATCTTATTTTTAATCATTTTGCAATTTTAAATTGAAAAATTTAAAATAATTCAAATCATCACTAAAAGGGCCTATAGTGATATAATCATTATTATAGGTGTTCTTCTTCAAATTCGTAACTTCATAATCGGTTCTCAAGTCACTAGTTTGGTAAATTTATAACTTTCAAATATCGGAATCATAATTAAATGATTTAAACATTAAACAATTCCATCATCATTAATAGTTTAATTAATACTAAACTATTAATGAAACCATCGCTAAAATATAAAAGTTATTTATAATAACTCAAACTATTTTTAAAACATTTATATTACCCAAATAATTACCATTAATATTTAAATATTAATGTACTATTTATCCAAATATTAAAAGTCATTAATTATAACTTAAAATATTTTTAAATCATTAATATCCTCTTTAAATGGTTTTTAAATAAGTAAAACCATTTTAAAACTATTTATTTAATAATAATTATTAAATAAACTAAATATCATTAATATTATCTTAATATCATTAATATTTAATTATTAATGAAATTATCATTTAAATATTAAAAGTTATATTTTATAACTTAAAATATTTTTAAATACCTTATTTTCATTTAAAATGATTTTTATAATATTAAAATCATTTTTAAACTAAATTATTTAATATAATCATTAAATAACTTTAATATCATTAATAATAATTAATTAATGAAATTCATCACAAAATATTAAAAGTCATCACAAATAACTCATTTACATAACCAATTCTAAGCCAAAATAAACATAGTAAACTAACTAGTTTATTAACAACACTAACTAAACTTCAAAAATTCAAACTTTAACTAACAATTAAAAATAATAACATTACAAAAATTAAATAAGAAACATACCCGGAAATACGAATTCCACAGACTGAATACGCACTTCCACGCCAAAATTTAACTAAGGAGATCTTTATAAAAAGTTCTCCCACAACAAAGCCTTTCTCAAAAATTGGAGGCCTTATTGTTGGTGAATGAAACAAAGGCCAAGCCCTTCTATTTATAGGTTTAGAAAATGGTGAAGTTCTCAACTTAATCGATGTGAGACTTGGTTTATACTAATTTTTCAATAGCTCACTTTGCGATTTTCTAACGCATTGCTCATAACTCCGATGAATCTAATTTTTGGATATGTTATACATGGTATGTAAGACTATTTTTAAAAAATACGAATTACCCAATTCGGGTTCATTAGGTAGCCCAAACAGTGCGTCAAAAGTGGACGTTCATAACAGTTTTCAATCTCGTTTCAGCTTTACCCTCTTCCGCTAAAACAGTCATAACTCTTTCATTTTAAAACATTTTTGAGCGATTCTTGAGCCCACGCGAAGCTAACTTCTGGGGCTACAACTTTTATTCTTTGACCATTTCCAAATTCCGAACACATCAGCCCAGAAATTCCGTTCAAATGGACTACACCGCACTTGTTGGGAAGTTTTGACACTACTACTTTGAAATATCATAACTCTCTCCTCCGATATCGGATTTAGTCCGTTTCGGAGTCTATGGAAAGCTTATTCGGTGTACTATAACATACCAAAAGCCCAGAAGGTTTTGAAAATATTAACTGATCGAAACAGTGTCCCGAATAGCACATCCCGCTGCTGACTTTCAGTTTTGACACATTTCCTTCCAATCACCGTAATTCCCTCATCCGAGGTCGGAATGAGGTCATTCCAAAGCCTATGGCTTCCTAACTCAGTGCACTACAACATATCAAAAGTCCAGACCTTTTAAAGCACAAAAAGTGGACGAGAATGCTCCCATTATAGACTGTCCAAAAACAGTTTATCATGATCGGTCAACCATGTTTGACCATCTATAACTTCTAATCTATACATGATATAGACTTGATTCTTTTTGCAGATTAAAGACCACATATCAGGCTACACATAACAACTTTTAAAGAACAAAACTCATGATCGAGCAAAGAGTTATGGCCTCGACATTTGGTGAAAAATAATGTAAATTCGGTTTTCCAACTTGCTTAAATCTTCAAATTTTTGCACTTTGATGTTATGGGTCTTTGATTTATCAACCCATATCATCAATTAACATCCTATTACACAACTTTAAACAATCAATTGCATCAAATAACATCGAATCAAAGGATTTCTAGGTTTAGTGTCCTTATACCCTTTTTGCCAAAAATTCTTGATTCTTGCTTCTGATTTGTTATGGGTGATGGTTGGGCTTTGTTTAAGAGTGTATGGGCAATCTTGTACAAGGCAATTAAATGTAATATTTCATCACTAGATTTAATTCTTATAATTTACCAATTAACTTCTATCCTTTGGTACATTAAAACACTTATACAATAACATCGAAATTAAACCCGGTAATTAAAATTAGGGTTTCTTAACGTCATCAATTAGGGTTTCTAATTGACCATTAGGGTTCTCTAATTATCTGTGTATATTACTAACACAGTCGTTACGATTTCTAACTTCAACCGGTTAGGGTTATAATAATTAGGGTTTGTCCTAATTATCGATGTACAACGATAATTAGGGTTTCTTCTAATTACCGATATTCTTATTCAAAGAATTTCATATACATAGTCACTACTCGAAATATCCCATAACCGAAGTTTAATAATTAGGGTTTCACAACACGATAATATCTTTATGACCTAATTGACCGTCATTATCGCTCAATATTATCTCTGTCGCACATACCAAAGACATAATTATGGTAATCGTAAAATAATATAACATTATTATTCTCATCTCTTGATCATAATCCCAATCTAGGGTTTGGATCTCATGTCTGACTTATTCTTCGTACACATCATCAATAATCAAGTTAAAATAATTAACTTAAATATTCTGAACAATTCATATAATAAAATATTTATTATATAAATCTAATTATCACATCATATATTATTTCCAATCATGTTTTCATGGAAAATAATTAATAAAAACATTTCGGCTTACAGAAATTTATTACCATATAATTTGTGGTAATTAATAATTCCAAAATTATTTCTAATTTTTCAAGTAATAAATGTATTCGCATTTATCGTTCACTTTACTTGACACTTAGTCTCGTCATTAAATAAAAAAAAAATTTATACACAAAATTTCTTATTTATTTTATATAGAAAATCTCGAGTTATTACAGTGCTCACCCTTTTGCTTCACAATTCCTTTCAGGTAATAAGAGTGTTCTTAGAATTCGAGCCGGGGATAATGAGGGAATAGAATGGTGGTCTATAGCTGTTGAGGTTCTCCCTAAATAGTATGGAAATAATTTTATTGAGAACTTTAGATAAGTGTGTTATATTGTATACATCATTTGATATTTAATTTTGGTGAACCGAATAGGGTGAGATGAACCCAACTTTGGAAGGGTGTTTGACCACTATCATACAAGATGTCTAATGACATACAACCTCGTGTTATCATAAGACATAGTTGTGCGCATCCACTTGCTGAGTATATCTACGAGCACTACCTATATGATCTTGGAGTTTATTTGAAATATAATTTTCAACTGGAGACAGTGGAGATAGTTATATGTCAAGAGAAGACTCACCATTGGAAAGAACATGATATTAATCTTCTCATTTTTCTTTGGGGTCTATTGGGTCAACCAAGGATAATTCTGTGGACATATGATATCTATCATAACCTAGACGCATGGCCTCCCATGTACGAAGGTTTCCTTGAGCACTTCCCAAAGATTTTAATTTCTAAAACAATTTTTGACTGTACCTTTATGTAAGGTGTCATTGTGACGTACTACCCAAGTTGGTGTCAAGAGTCACAGTTGGTATATATCTGTATCAGAACTCACAACATATGTGTTGTTATATTTTGCACGACAATTATTGTAATAAAGTTGTAGTTGTTTACTGTACCATGTATTTGGCAACTTAGAATAGGTTGGATGGATTGGACCTATTTTGGGGGTGTCACAGTTGGTATCAGAGCTTAGGAATATGATCTCTGGCGGAGATTCGGGATTATAACTAGGAAGGGAGAGACGAGTAATATCCTTCGCTAGTGCGTGTCCTACCTAAGCTGAATTTTTTTTACTTAAGTTGACAGATTATGATATGTCAATTAACCTTTGTTTTGAAGCTGTATTCTAGAATGATATCTGAAATACAGGAGATGGGCAATGGAGAAATCATGATGACGGGAAGATGGAATCGAAATGAAAGCAAGGTATTCTCAACTCTTTGAAATACAGTGCACGTAAATTTCGAGGACGAAATTTCATAAGGAGGGGAGATTGTAAGACCCCGAATTTTATGAAATAAAAGTATTTAATTTTTCTTATAATTATTATTCAGTAAATGGTTAAATTGATAAAAGGTTAAAGTTAAGGGTGATATATGCAAATATTTAAATACGCAAGTGGTTATAAAATACTCATTGTTATCGGGAAATATTCGTTTGGTCGTGGAATATTCTTGTTGTTGGGGAATATTGATTTGACGACGCCTTGACCATTTGTGGGCCCCATAAATGTCGGGTGAAAAAAATGACAAGTTTGAGTTTTTATAAATACTTGGCATAAAGTTATTAACAATTAACACTATTGGATTACCCGTGGTTAAAATACAAGATGTCTGAGTAAAAGGTTTGCACATTGACCAAATGATGTGACAATCGCTAAAGCGAGTCTCAGAAACCGAGATTCATTTGGGTTCGGGGGCTTGATTATGCGAAGGGAAGGTGTTAGGCACCCCCCGACATCCGTGTTACCACAGTGACCGCCACTTTTTAAGAAACTGTTATATGAATATGTGTGTGTGTGTGTGGATCAATGTTTAATTTATTTGGAACTAGTGCGAGGCCTCGTTCGCACCTATATACAAAGGGTTTGAATTTATATAAAAATTCAGTTTTAAGATATAGCAGTGAAGTTTTGTAAAAGAGGTTTTTCAAACCCTGTAGTCAATAGTAATTGAGACCTTTTCATACTTCCATTTTATTATTAAATGTTCGGCTTGTTTGATTTTATTTTTGAGATGCGAACCATCTTCGAGAAAATAATATATAGCAGTGCCGAACTCCTCATGGGCATGACAACCATCTAAGGAAATTCAAACACCGTGAATAATTTACAAGCTGCTTACAGCTGAAAAAGTCCTTCACGGGAACCGAATCTAGATTCAGTAGACTGAATCTGTGATCACATGAGTCCTAGGCTCACATGATGCTACATTTTATATGAAAAGAAGTAAGCAATTATATATATAAAAGTTGTAAATATATATATACAGACATGATCAACCACCACGAAGCACCTCCGTGGGGGATCGAAAATGTAAATATATAAAAGTGGTAAATATATATATATATATATAGACATAATCAACCACCATGAAGCACCTCTATGGGGGATCAGAAATGTAAATAAAGTAGTAAATGCGATCAACCACCACGAAGTAAACTCCAGGCGGGACTAAATGTAAATAAAGCAATAAAGACGATCAACCATCACGAAGTAAACTTCAGGTGGGACGAATTATAAATAAAGCAGTAAAAGGCCAAGAAGTAAAGTCCAGGCCTGACAAAAATGTAAATATATATATATATAAGTGATAAATGCACATGATGTTTCTCAATCCCGGCTCGATTTATCATTTCAGCGATTTGTCGCTATATATATATATATATATATATATATATATATATATATATATATATAAAAGTAAGTAAACGCTCCGGATGTAAAATCCTGGCTCATTGGATATAATCCGACAACAGTTCATATATATAAGTATATATATCTATAAAAATAAGTAAACGCTCCAGACATAAGTCTAGGCTCAATCGAGGCATAGCTCGATAATGTTAGTCCATATATAAAAATATATACATATATAAGTATATATACAGATAGAAATGAAAACCACGGACTGAAGTCCGGGCATACACAGACAACACGACTCTCAACGTGAAGAATAGTGTGTGCAAAGATGAAGAGAAAGGCTTTATAGAGTGTGAGAGAAGGCTTACAGTGGGTTGCCAAGGAAGGCTTTTATGACTCTAGATGGATAAACACTCAACTCCCATCGGTAAAATATAGCTATATATGAGCTAACAGGTGTTTAAAATGAGAAAACACTCAAAATGGGGTGTGTACAGAGCAAATTGGACAGGGCTTCCTCGCCTCTTTTTCTCTTACAAATGGCCACCCCAAGCTCTATATTTATAGAGTTGGGAGCCGCAGGTGTATCTACGGCAGCCGCAGATGCACCTGCGGCTACCCGGGGTGCCCCAGGCTCTGTGGGTCCCGCCATCTCAAAGTACGTGGACTCATGCATAGTGATGTCCCCTCGAACATGCAGAACTTCAATCCGAGCATCCGAACGAGGTATACAAGACCTTTTTTGGACTGCTTTTGTCTAGAGTTACGCAATGACATGAGATTAGAGGTTGTACGAAGTCAGGAAGATGGGACCATGCCCATGGTCTTCAAGCTTCAAATTTTATCCGGTGTGCTACCACGCGTAATAGTCACTTGGGATTGGCAATCCTTGGCTCTTGTGGGACATTGCTATGTAGAAATGTATGTATGAAATGTTGAGACGGTGCACTGGGGTTGAGGTGGTAAGATGACGATTTTTCCCCTTACCGGGGTTATCTCCGGTTTGGGCTGATAGCAAACGTTGCTCAGGGTTACATCTGAGATTGGACTGCTGTAAGTGTTTGAATTCTGTAGGGTCATCTTTAAGTGTGCCTGTCTTCCCAGTGTTAACTCTGGGTATTTGGAATGAGTGCCTCGGCAGGAGGTCTGAGATTGAAGCTGATTGTGTGCATTTAAAACAAGCATTTTTCGAAGTTATTGCCGGAACTGCAACATCATTCCTTGGGGTTATCTCCAAGGATAAAACTCAGGGTTATCTCTAAGGTTGGAATTGATACTCCCGGTGTGTGTTCCGGGGTTGAGACTGAACTTCTGGTAGTATCCGGAATGGATATGAGCTGTCTTCTATGGTTATCTCTGAAAGATAAATCTTCCTTCCTGCAATATTAGTAACATGTGTGCAGAAAATTTTGAGTGTCTACATATGCCCCTCTTTATCATATTCATGCAATGCAAGGCATAGATAGGATAAAGAATCCTAGACACTTGAAATGCAACAAGATAAACATGAAGCTATGTGCAGAAACATGATGCAAATGCATGATGCATATAGATTGTTGGATTATTTCCCAACATAATGGAATGATTGTCGTTTCCCTTTTAATCCTACCGGGTATGACAACCAGTGATGTCTTGGACATGCGATCCAAGTCTTCAAGAATGTTGACGTTGGGGTTATCACCAAAGTCCTGGATCCTTGATACAAACTTTACTTTGAAGATATGCCTTTCGTGTGCAAAAGATCTGTGGGGATAAAGCTTTGTCTGTTTGAGGATGTGTATAACATATACCAAGATCCTGTCGGAGTTACTGCCAACAATATGTATTATCAGGGCTTCCTGACCTTCGTTGATGTGTGTATCACCGGATAGATCCCCTCTGGGCAAACTGTCAAGGCTGTTTGACGTTCATTGATGTGTGTATCAATGGTTGCATTGCATTATGACCCCCACCGGGGAACATGTCAAGGTTGCTTAACCTTCATTTACGCGTATATCAATGGTTGAATTGCGTTGTAACCCCCGTCGGGGAAGGTTGCAGATAAGTGCACTGATGGATGAGATCATCAAATGGCCTCCGATGCTTCGATGGGTTTACTTGCCATCGGTTGAAATTATGTCAAGGCTGCTTGACCTTTATTGACACGTATATCAATGGTTGTACTGCATTGTAACCCCCATCGGGGGATTTGCTCATAGATAAATAATGCATTGTAACCCCCGTCGGGGATACGTGGATGAGTGAAAATTTGCATTGTGACCCCCGCCAGGGATACTTTATCAATGATTGAAATCAACATTGTGACCCCAGCCGTGGATACTTTATCAATGTTTGAAATTGGCATTGTGACCCCCGCTGGGGATACTTTATCAATGTTTGAAATCGGTGTTGTGATCCCTGTCGAGGATACTTCTTTTAGGGTTACGACCCTGTGTTTGGCGGCATCGGACCCTTGTGAGGTATTGTCGAGCATGATTTGCAAAAACTGAAGTCACTGATATAGTATACCTTGCATTCAGACGAATACCAATGAGTGATATGTGAAGCCACAGTTTGTCCCATGAAAACAAAGATTTCAGGCTACTCCGCTCAATCGCGTAGCATTTTTATTCCTAATTTGGCCTTTTTAGCTTGCAAAACCTCCTTTGCAACTCGAACTGAACTGAGCCGGAGGGGTGGGACCTATGTTGGGGTGCCATAGGTACACCTGCTACAGCCGCAAGTAGACCTGCAGCCAACCGTGGGTATATAATGCCTACGGGTTGCTTTCATAAGTCACTTTCAAGTTGCGCCGAGAAGGAAATCCGAGAGCTCTTCTTTAGATCTGCTGAGTTCGGGCGACTTTCTGTAAATTCTACTACCGTTCAAGTGTTCTTCACTGTCCTGGTAACGTATGCATGTATTCTTTTCCAGTTTCTATTCGTTGGAAAAAGACTTATCACATGAAATGCATTTAGACACATAGTAGTGAATATGCATGCTGATATGACTTGATAAAAAATATTCAACATAGTAAATGTTAGTATTAAACCATGCTAAACATAATAATTTGAAAAAATTTGACTTTTGAAATAGTCAAATTGACACCTTTTACTGTCATTTCTTATCCTATTTGAGGACAAATGAGTAAAGGTAGAAAAGCAAAGTAACCATGGTAATTAGACTACATTTATGGATTTTTTACTATGATGTGTTAATGTATGTAGGATGTATATGACTGTGGGTATGTGTGCTACTGAATGGCCACCTAGTCATGTCTATGCGCATGTAGATAGTCCTATTTATAAAGGGGACTACGGAAAAATTTTCCAAAACGTAGGCATTGGGTAGTCATGCATTTTAACTCTACTGTAGGCGTATGTTAAAATAATGCATGCATGCATGTAGTCATAAAAATGCATTTCGAAAAACTCCAGGTTAAACATTACCACACCATTTTTGAGGTGATTTGGAGACTTGTTGTTCAGATATTATGGATCTGGATCAGCCGAGTGGTTCCCGTAGGACCACTTCTGGTTTACGGAGAAGGGCTTCAGAAGTGTCTAGACCATGTTCTGTTAGATAGTCTCGTCGTTTGGTGGAGGCGGTGATACGTCCTGTCTAGGTTGAAGTGCTGGACGTCGAGGACGAGGAGGAGGATGTTCCGGTTGTGGACCCCGCTCCTGCTGCACGTATTCCCCGTATGGATTTTCCAGTCATTCAGGTGGTGAACCTAGAGTTTTTAGGCAACTTGAGTCGACACCCTTCAGTTTACCTGCACACAAACGAGGTATAAAGTTAGATCTTAATCTTCCTTATTTCCTATTGATGAGGAGTAAAGGGTTCTGATGTTGATCTGCATTTGATGTAGGTTCCCGGCTTTACACAGCCTTGAGAGATTGGTTCAACATCCACTCTATGTATCAGGCTTTGCATGATTCGTTGTCTTTGGGGTTACCTCAGGGCATTGTATGAGCGCTGATTTCACCAGACTCAATCACTCTATTTGTTGGACTGTGAGGTAATGATGATGCTGATGGATTGGCAGTTTATCACAGGTATGGAGTTTGGAGGGGAACCAATGCCTTGTATGGTGGATATCACCCCTACTGCCATCAGATCCTTGCTAGGAGTTCCAGCGGAGGCGCTCAAGGGTAGGACTGTTCGTACAGATCCTTTGAGCATAGATGCTATGAGCGGGCTATTGAGTGAGCCCATACCCGATGATATGAGAGTCAGGGATCACATTCTTCGTTGAGTGTTCCTGATGATCATTAGGGGCTGCTTCATAACAGATAACTCTTCTACGGTGTCCTTCGCTTTGATCAGCGCCACTCGACATGTGGACCGTATAGGAGATTATGATTGGGGTTCCTACACCTTCGCCTATTTCCTCAGGGAAATGCATATGCGATCGCAAGGCTTGACCGAGGCTTGGTTAGGATTCTACCCGTTTCTGTTGGTGAGTATTTCTATTATCTTTTTCCATGTACAAGTTAAGAGTGTTGACTGGCAGCAGATGTTTGCCTTTGTGTTGGCAGTTTTGGACCTATGAGAGGCTCCCATGTTTGCGTCCTGTGCGTGTGTTAGGCTTAGATACCTATCTATGAGAACGGATATGTCATTATTCCATACTGGCGGAGGTCCCTATTGCTGAGGGTTTTACTCATTGTCGCCTACAGCTGGAGTTGTTGACAGCGGATGTCATCACGTGGGTTCCCTACTCTGGGGAGCATTTAAGCATTGGATTTGAGGATGGGTACCCGACTGGTGTTGAACACGTGATTTCCACCCGTAGGATTCCTCTCTTCATAGATGGAGGATGGGAGCTCTACTTAGGAGATCGTGCTATTAGGAGCACTACATGAGAGATTTGCATGCCGATCTTGCCTCCTGTCAGGCATTATTGGCTTGTTTCGCAGTCACCCGTCATTCATATCCCATTGTTAGGGATTGACGGTTTCACATTATCAAAGGGTCCCTGCACTTAGGAGATATTCCAGCATTGGTGGTTCCCTCGTACCATTGGAGCCTAGACTCGCGCCACTCACTTCATGGGGGATATGGTTCCAGGATCTGTGATGATGACGGATTGGCTAGCCTGTGTCCGAGATCCGACTCATTTGACATAGATTGACAGTTTGACCTGGTAGTTGGACCAAGCACATTTCTTTATCCGGCACTTGGGCAGAGATCCTTCAGAGGCAGATACTTTTGATCCTTCCAGCTCTGGTGCTGGCCCCTCAGGTGACCCATATGGCTTTGCCGGTGAAGATCCTCCCTTGTATAGGCCTGACATCTCTGCGGATAGAGATTCAGTGACTCAGGAGGAGTTACATCAGGTGGATAGTATTGATGATGTAGACATTGACACCATTATCTTCTTCTGATGTATATTCTCGTTATCTCTTTTGATAGGCCTCTGTTAGACATTGGGTAGCTTCGCCCCATTCTCGCTATATCTTTTGATAGGCCTCTGTTAGAAGTAGGGCAGTTTTGCCCCATTTCCCTGTATTTTAGCTGTACAAAGATGTGATAGATGATGATATACTTAGGAATATATGTATAATTTTCCATTCCCTATATCATATTGCCATCTATTGTATTATACATGTTATTATGTTATGCATATGTATGTATGTCCAGAGATATTCAACATTTACCCCTGGATGGTCTTATGACATGGCTTGTATAGATGTCTTCTTTGACTGTTAGCCGTATTGATCATACCCCACCATTATTGGTGGCATCTGGTATGCGATCATGGTATGATAGCATGTCACCATCGAACGGGGGTATTTGTAGATCATCTGTTCTGACATACTATGACCACGTTGATGTTTGAGTTCCCACATGATTCGTGGAGGGCATGCTGGAGCACTGGGTATCGGAGAGGCAGGTTTTCCAATTTGGGATCCAAGAGTTGACTCCTACTCTGTAGGAGTATGCACGTTTGATGATGCTGCAATTGGACAGACCTTGCGTGCATATGGCGATTAGAGATATGAGTAGGCAGTTTATGACCCTCACTGGCTTGAGGCGTAGGGTGGTGCCGGATGAGCTCACATCTGGCCACGTTATATCCCAACATTTTTTGTTTGACAGATTTGGCTCAGAGGATAGTTATGCACGACATTTTGGGGATTTCACCACACCAGAGGATTATTGGCGTTTGGCCAGAGTAGATGTACTGCTATTGTGCGTACTGTCATATGTCTACTTGCCACGGTACATGGATGAGTTGGACATAGGAGTCATCATGGTAGTGAGAGCTCTTAGGGAGGGTCACACCATCATACCGATGATCATAGCAGAGACTCTAAGATCAGGTACATACTGCTGCACTTATCTGACGGGAGTATTTATAGGCAGCTCGATCATGCTGTACATGTGGTTTATGTCACACCTGAGACCAATTGGCACTTTTGGACGGCATGGGTATTGTTTCACCCATGATATAGCCATGACATACTCCTTTCAGCCTGCGGAGTGTACAGATGCTACATTTTGGTCAGCTTTCTTGGCAGGGATCGGAGATCTGTTTGATATATTGTCGTGTATAGGGCTTAGCTCACCCTACAGCTTCATCACTCATGCTCCGGGCATGGATTATCTCCATCTAGCTGGTTTGAGGGGCATGATTACTTATCACCCACTGGCCGTGATGTGTCAGTTTGACCAATTTCAGGACTTCCATCCTTTTGAGGGGGCATCGAGTCGTGCCGGCCGCTTCTTGCCACTTATCGAGAGAGGATATATCCGGGTTGTATACTGTTGGGATCGTGAGAGCTAATGAGTTTTCTATCGGTCATCAAGTTGTTCAGAGAGTATTCCGCATGGATGGAGACAGAGGCGCATCACTATGGTAGTATCCATAGTGCGGGGATTGATTAGATGATGAGGAGCCCTATGGAGGAGGCCGATATTCCCATCAAGGAGGATTTGTTGGCTTTGGTTGCCAAAGATTTATGATGGATTCTCCCACTATGAGTGCTACTGTGATTCATCATTCAGCACAGTATCTAGAGCAGAGTCTACATCTGATGACCTTTTAGAGAGATCAGGCTAGGGCCTTGATGTTGACAGCTCTTGATGGGAGAGATGCCGCTCTATTGGAGAGGGATGAGGCTAGATCATCTAGAGATGCATTGATTGTAGAGCGGGATGCTACCCTATCTGCCCGGGATGTGGCCGTGATAGATAGTACTTCAGTGAGATCCCTTACGACTGGCATCCTTGCTGATATGGGTGCATAAATTGATGAGCATCATGCCACCATGTAGTTAGCCTCGGATCTGCTAGCTCGTGCAAATACCATTGGGCAGGAGCTTGCAGCGTTACCTCCTTCTTCAGAGAAAAATGCTATGTTAGATCTGATAGTCCACATACATACAGATCCGTAGATAGACTTGTATTTTCCTGCACAGACTAGCTTAGCCATTTTGTCACGTACAACACATATTGTATATATCAAACAGTATTATATACGACAGAGAAATATATTTTGATTCATTTCCCTTTCAGTTGTGCCTTGATACTTGCTTGATATTTGCCTGTTTCTTCAAGGCTTGTGATCTTGATGCATTCAGAACTCATCCTTGATGTGTGGACATTGAGACGTCGCAGGATCTTTCAGAACTGATCATTGATATGTGTGTATCCCTACCATCTTTGGTGTCTTGGGACTGGTTTCTGTATGGAAATGTGGAGAGGAGTGTGGCTTTTCCTCTCTGAGATTGACCGAACCACAGATGGTCGCTAATACTTCTATTTGTGAGAAGCCTAGTTAATTCCATCTCTTATGGATTGGTATTGCTCTTTGAGGCACAACTGCAGCTTAGATGGTCGCCGAATCTCCTATTTATGAGGAGAGGTTAGGTAGTTCCATCCCTTTGGTCTGAAGCTGATGAAATGTGGTGGATTAAAGTTTGATCCCAGTACCGTGTGACAAGTATTTTTGTTTTGGTAGGGGTTAGACCGAACCATAAATGGCTACCTACATACTCCTATTGAAGAGGAGATCAGGTCTGCGTAGTTCGAACCTGGTGTAAGAGGTTCAATGCTGAATGTGAAAGGCAGATGGGTGTAGAAGCTTTATTAATGAAGAAGGGTGTAGAAGTGAAACCAGGCTACTGGTTTGAAGTGTATGTTTCCCCGAGGGGCAAAAGAGTGTAAAAAAGGGTTAAAAAACCGAAATGACTGGTGATTTGATGATCCAAAACCAGGATGTTTGCTTGATGATAACCTCAAACATAATACCATTTCACGGTGTCCGAGTTGATGAGCTGTGGAAATTCATCGCCATCTATTTCTTGTAGTCTGAGAGCGCCTCCTGTCAATACCTCCTTGACAACAAATGGGCCTTCCCAGTTAGGAGTGAATTTTCTGTTAAATTGATCTTGGTTATCAATGATCTTCTTCAAAACCAAGTCATGTTATTTAAACTACCGTAGTCGAAATTTCTTGTTGTAGGATCTTGCGATCCTTTGCTGATATAACTGACCATGGAAGATAGCCGCGGTTTGTCTTTCGTCTATTAGAGATAATTGGCGATACCTGTCTTGTACCCATTGGTCTTCGTCCAGCTGAGCGTCCATCAACACTCTGAGGGATTCCATTTCCACTTCTATAGGGAGCACTGCTTCCATCCCATAGGCTAATGAGTAGGGGGTTGCCTCAGTGGAAGTATGCATTAAAGTTCTGTAGGCTAATAAAGTCAAAGACAAGAGGTCAGGTCATCCTTTGTGATTGGCAGACATTTTTTGCAATGATCTTCTTGATGTTTTTATTTAGCCGCTTCAACAACACCATTCATCTTTAGACGGTAGATGACGGAGTTAAGGTGTTTGATGTAGAATTTACTACATAACTCCTCCATTATTTTGTTGTTGAGGTTCTTAACATTGTCTGACACAATGACCTCTGGTTGTCCATATTGACAAACGATATTATTTCTGATAAAAAAAATGATGACTTCTTTGGTAACCCTGGGGAAGGAGGCTGCTTCTACCCATTTGGTGAAGTGGTTAATCATGGTGAATATGAATCGATGTCCATTACTGGCTTTGGGCTCGATGGACCCGATCACGTCCATTCTCCACATCGAGAAGGGCCATGACGAACTCATATTGTGGAGTTCCCTTGGATGGGCATAGATAGCATTCCCATGAATTTGGCATTGATAGCATCTTTTGTCATGATCATCACAGTCAACTTTGAGCGTAAACCAATAATGCCTTGTTCTGAGGATTTTCTTAACAAGTAGGGGTCCGCTCATGTGTGGGCCACATACTCCACCATGGATCTCATGCATGAGCCTCTGGGCTTGGTCTTTCTCCAGACAGCTGAGGATACCTAATCCTGCATCTCTCTTATAGAGTGCATCTCCGCTCAGGTAGAATTTCATAGCAAGTAGATGGATCCGCCTCTTTTCAGTCAGGCTCGCCTCAGCGGGTGTACATTCATCTCGTATATACTCCTTGATATGTTGATACCAAGGGTTATGGATGGGAGGTATCTCATTCGATACTTCTCCAACATAGTTCCCATAAGCTGGGGCCTTTTGTAGGGCAAATGTGATGTTTGGCATGTTTTCCTTGTCAAGTATGTGAATCAAGGAGGCTAACGTTGCTAGTGCATCCGTAAAATCATTCCTATTACGAGGAATGTGTAGAAAGGAGATTTCTTCGAACTCCAAAGCCATCTGTAAAACTTGCTGATGGTAAGGAAGCAAATGTAGTTCTTTGGTTTGATAGATTCATGTGGATTGTTTGATTACCAACTCTGAATCCTCAAATGGAAAAGAGCCATCATAGCTCGCTGATAAGTTGCCCCGACATTGATGAGGCCAAATGACAACCGTCTGCAGTAGAAGGTTCCCCAAGGCATGATGAAAGTAGTTTTCTCACGATCGTCCTCAGCGACCATAATCTGATGATACCCCGCAAAGCAATCAGCAAAGGAATACATGCCGTATTGAGAAGTATTATCAATAAGAATGTGGATAAAGGGCACGGGAAAGATATCTTTAAGGCAATCTTTGTTCAGATCCCGGTAATCCATGCAAACTCACACCTTTCCTCTTGGTTTAGGCATGGGAACAATGTTGGATATCCATTCTGGATATGTGGACAACATGATGATGCCAGCTTGAAATTGTTTCACAATTTCTTCTTTCACCTTTAAACTCCACTCAGGTTTCAATCACCTGAGCTTCTGCCTGACTGACTTGAATTCCTCTTTAATGGGAAGGCGATGAAGGATAATGTCAGTGGACAAACCCACCATGTCTTCATGAGACCATGCAAACACATCCTGGAATTGGGTTAATAGCACAACCATGTCATTCCGTTGGTTTGGGGTTAGGTCTGGACCAATCTAGATTAGCTTAGAGCTTTCTAAGGTTCCAAGATTGAAAGAAGTGGTTTGGTCAAGATTGGGTTTAGGTTTGTCTTTGACCCATTCCTTAATCTCCTGAGGTGTCTTAATGTCCTCTTGGGTTTCCATCAAGTCTGAGTCCAACTTTTCATCAAAGTTACAGTCCTTGTGGAGAAAAGGCACCTCATCAGGAAGTACATGCACATTTAAATTCAGAGTCCTAAAACAAAATATATTTTCACTTAATATATGAAACTGTTTAATCATACAAAAGTGTTAGCATGTACCGATAAAATAACTGCTAATACTGTACAAAAAAGTAAGCAATTAAAGTTATCTAGATGGCAGAGGGATTTCTGCCCGTTTTACCCTCGTTAACCAATGCATGAAGTGCTGCTCCAATTGTCAAGAGTAAAGTCTTGATGGACTGCAGTGATGGAGGGGCTATCATCATCCTCATTTTCCCGAATGATGACTATAACATCTGGGCAATCATTGTTTGGGGTGTATCGGTTTGTATGTTCATCATGGACAATGATGCGTATGCCTGACATCATCAAGGCGATGTCATGTTTATGTTTACGTTCTCTTTCTTCCACTTCGGGATCAGGAATCAGGACCTCTTTTTCTTAAAGGGTACTGCTTTGGGAAATAGCATAGCCATAACATGGGCTGGCACCCTTACCGGAGACTGTATCATCTCATGAAGTGCAGGTGGGGAAAATCGATGTGTGGTGGAAGCTTGAGGAATCTGCTTGTGCTTGTGAGGATTCCTGTGACTGGAACTGGCAGAATAGCCTAGTCCAACTGTCCTAGTTTGATTGGATATTTGAATTGGGTGCTTAATACCCTGCTGATTTTTACCCAGCCCTTGTCCAAGATGATGACCCAATGACATCATGAGTGGCCGACATAACCTCGGCAGAAATCTTGGGTACGGGAAGTGGTGCTCTAATAGGATGGTATTGTGTGTTGCTCACTTCTAAACTATGAAAATTGCCTGGCTCAACTTCTGAATTGAAGCTGATAATTAGGAGATCTCCTTGTTCAGGATATTCCGGCTCAGCGTTGACAGTGACTAGGCTATTGTTGACAATGTATTTGAGTTATTGAAGTAGTATAGAAGGGACGACTCCAGCCATATGGATCCATGGTCTCCCAAATAGCAGGTTGTATCCTGAATCTATCTTGAGGACGTGGAAGGATACATTGAATGTGTTTGGACCAATCTCAATTAGCAGCTCAATCTCTCCGACAGAATTTTTTTAGGATCCATCAAAAGCTTTGATAACCGTATGGCTGCTTCGAATCCGTTTGATATTGACATTCATCTTCACCAAGGTGGCATAAGGATAGATATTCAGAGACGAACCTCCATCTATCAAAACTCCAGCTAACATATACCCGGAGGACAAAATTGCAATGTGCAATGGCTTGCAATGACTTGTCCTTTCGGGTGGTATGTCGTCATCAGTGAAGGATATCACATTGTTGTTAAAAATGTGATCAACCAGATGTTGAAATTTTTTCACATCAACTGATTTTGGCAAGTATAGGCTTCTTCCAAAACCTTCAATAAGATCTTCCTGTGATCCTTAGAAGAGAAAACCAAGTCCAGTATTGAGATATGATGTGGAGCTTCTCTTAAGCTTAGAACCACCTTGGCTTCATTATGGCCCATAGTGCAGAGGAAGTTTTCAATTTTCTCCAAGCGAATCTTCCCCTTTGCTTTTATGGTAGGCTTCATCACCCTCTGAGGAAGATATAGTGGATTTTCCTTCGACATTGTAGCAGTAGTATGAGACGTGGATCCTTCAGCTTCTCCATAATTCCATGGGACTTTATGTAAGCTGACAACAGGATATTATGGTATGAAGGGTAAAGAAATTGGCTTTGGTGCAGCCACTTTCAAAGGATTGTCAGCTTCTTTGAGTTGAATTGCTTGTATAGGAAATGGTTTGCCAGTCTCATCAGCCTCAGCAGATATAACTGCTACTAATCCCTTCCATTTGATAGGACGGGTATCCCACTCTCGAGTAGACAAAGTGTCATAAATCGCCAATTGTAGGACACCGCTATCAATTAGATTCTGAATAAGGTGGCGGAGTGCCCAACATTCTTCTATGCTGTGACTGCGAGAATGTGAATGATATTTACATACTCTACCAGAGTTGAACCGTCTTGAACGAGGATTAATTGGAGGTAGAAGGGAGGTGATTCTTCCTTTGTTGATTAGTATCTGAAATATCTCCTCCATAGGTTGGCCCAGGTATGTAAATTCCCTTTTATTGGCAAAATCCCGACGGGCCTTAGCGCTTGCTCTCTTCGCAACCTTATCCTCCATAGCTTCGCTTTCTGAAGGTGATGATGGAGCATTCATAACAAAAGGAAGGAGACATGCATGCTCCTAGCTGACTAACTGGCGCGTGACTTGATGCTGATGGGTCACCAGTTCTGCCAATTGTTCAATTTGATTACAAAGAGCTTTCATTTTTCATTCCATAGCAAATTGGAACTTTGCATAATCCCATCTGTCAACACCGTCTTTGATGGTTTGGGATGATTCACTGTTAAAATTGGAACTTTGTTCAGTGCTCTAACTAATCATGTTGACCTCTTCTTCTTTGTGTTGAGGAAGAGGGTTGTCTTGCACATGAGGTTGATCTGGTTTGGTAACCACGATCTCACCATTGTCTATCAAATCTTGGATCTTGTGTTTCAAGGCCTAACAATCTTGAGTATCATGTCCAGGTGCTCCGGCATGATAGGCACACTTACGAGTAGCATTGAAACCCCTCCCATTAGGGTTGACTGGTGGAAGAAGAAGCGTGATTTTCTTCTGAGTAGTCAGAAGAGCAAGAATATTCTCGAGCGAGTCCCCTAAGGGTGTGAACGTTCGAGGGCACTTTGCATCTCCACCTTTAGGCAATGGAGGGTTTGAAGACTATGCTTGGAAAGGGGAGTAGTTTTTCCTCTGTATAGGCATGTTCTGACTGCTTTTTTGACCTTGTAGTATCAAGAAAACATCCCCCTCTTTCTTTTTATGGACCCTCCGGGGGTTGTTTCCATAAGATCCGAATTGGATGTGCTCAACAACTTCTTTAAGAGCGGCTAGGTCTTGAATCTTTCCTGACTTCAACCCCATCTCAGTCATTTCTCCGTGCTTGATCATTTTAGAAAATGGTTTGCCAATACCAACTAAGACTCTCTCATAGAAAGGAGCTTCTTGTATGTCTATGAAAGTCATGACCATTTCTGACTCTGTCATAGAAGGAATAACTTGAGCAGCAAGGCGCCTCCACCTTTGAGCGTACTCTCTGAAAGACTCATTAGACTGTTTCTTGACCTTGGTAATATGTTACCAGTCAGGAGCCATCTGAGATTGAAAACTGTACTGAGTAAGGAAGGTATGAGCTAGTTCTTCCCAGCTATGGATCTTTGAGTTGTCTAATCTGGTATATCATGAACGGGCTTCTCGGTCGAGAATCTTAAAAGCAATTTGCATTACGAGCTTCGTTTTCCGTATAAGATCCAAGTTCTCCAATGAACACCTTCAAATGTGTGAAAGGATCTTCTAATCCATCATACTTTTCAAAGTCAAGGGTTTTGAATTTCTCTGGATAATGAACACCAGGGAATATGCAAAGGTCAGCATATGAAACACTTCCATGTATTCCAATTCCTTTGAGAGAATGGATGGTTTCTTCCATTTGAAGGACTTTCTTCCTGATATCACCGGTGTCTGGATCTCCTTTGAGATGGGTGTTTTTAGGGTCTTTGTTGGTCGTATCCAATTGAGGTTCTGGATTTGTTTTATCCAAACGTTGTGCTCCTCCTTGTGTAGAGGATTCTGTATGTATAGGCATTTTTGAGCCCTGAGTAGACTGATGTAATTCTTTAAGCAGAACAGCCAAATCTGTAATTTGTTTACTTAATCCGTCAAATTCTTCTCGAGAAATAGGATTAGACTGGTCAGAAGAAGACATGATTGGCTGCAGGCTCGTGGCCTTTTTGGATTTTGAGCGGGTAACCGGCCCAATTGTTTTCCTACAAAAGACTTATGTAGTTTAGTCTTAGGGATAATGCAAATGTTTACAAGCTATGTGATATACCCGTGTTAGGAATATTATCCTGCAAAACGGATGTTAATTGATAGCATGTACAAATATTATTCATATTTTCCATTACATAAAGATGAGCATGGAATAAAATTACAAGTAAATGCTTTTACAAGTAATTGAAAATGGAAAGCATGAAGAGGCTTTCCTCTGAGTTTGGTTTATCAGAGGCTGACCTATCTTAGGGTTACTCTCGCGGCTTTTTGGCATGAAGGTTCCCAGATCATCGTAATCTACTTGACAGGAAGTTAATCCAGTCTTTTAACTGGAGCGAATCTGGGTGGTACCTTTTCTGAGCCTCGTTAGAATTAGTCTCCTTACGAGTCCAGTAATCAAACACTGATAGGATAGCCTCCTGGTGGAGGAACAACACAACATATATTCACATACAATGTGTCTCACCGTTTATGAAAATGATGACATATGCGAAGCACTAATATCACAGATAGATATTTCACAGTGCAGTAATTTAAAATGCATTCGTACACATTCATCATAAATGTAAATACAACATTCACACACAAGCAAATAACAGTTTTGAAAAGCTTGTAGTAGCGGCTTAAGCCCTCTTACTGGTGTCCCCAGAAGAGTAGCCACCTGTCGACGTCGGGATTTTTATTTGTCCCTTTTCTGTTCTTGTTTTTTTGTTTTTCTCATGTTATGTGAGATTTGTTTGAAAAACTAAGTGAAAAAGGTCTGACATGTATCATGTCGACGATTTGATTGTAAGAGTCTCCAGTTGGTGTTTTTAACTGGTTGCACCAACGCAACTGGGAAAAGGTTTGCACATTGACCCAGTGATGTGACACTGCTAAACGGGTCTGTGAAACCGAGATTCATTTGGGTTCGGGCGCTTGATTATGCGGAGGGAAGGTGTTAGGCACACCCCGACATCTGTGTTGCCACGGTGACCGCCACTTTTTAAGAAACTGTTATATGAATGTGTGTGTGTGTGCGTGTGGATCAATGTGTAATTTATTTGGAAGTAGTGCGAGGCCTCGTTCGCACCTATATATAAAGGGTTTGAATTCATATGAAAATTCAGTTTTAAACATGATATAGCAGTGAAGTTTTGTAAAAGAGATTTTTCAAACCTTGTGCTCAATAGTAATTGAGACCTTTTCATACTTCCATTTTATTATTAAATGTTCGGCTTGTTTGCTTTTATTTTTGAGATGCGAAGCATCTTCGAGAAAATAATATATAGCGATCTTAGAACTTCTCACAAAAGCATGATGACCATCTAAGGAAATTCAAACATAGTGAATAATTTACAAGTCGCCACAATTGAAAAAAGTCCATCACGAGAATGAATCTTGTTTGATGAGTGAATCTGTGATCACATGATTCCTAGGCTCACATGATGCCATAATTTATATGAAAAGCGATAGCGATTATATATATAAAAGTTGTAAATATATATATACTGACATGATCAACCACCACGTAAGCACCTCCATGGGGGATCGAAATGTAAATATATAAAAGATATATATATATATATATATATATATATATATATATATATATATATATATATATATATATACTGAGTTCTAAAACGGACTTATCGTATGCGGACCATTTGTGGACTCAACAAAAAAAAGAGAGGCGCTGGTCATTTGAAAAGATCCGGGTCAAATATTGAAAGAAACAAACCAAGACCAAGGTAACAAAATCTACATTTCCGCTTTCTCTTTCTAAGCCTTGAAATCTCTCCTTTTCTCCCGCTCTCTCTTGAGGAATCGACGCCTTTCTCCTCTCTATTCGCGAGGAATCGGCGCTTTAAAAAATCGGCCCCTTCTCCCTTCCTCGTCGATTCTAGACCAAGGTAACAAAATTAGAACTTTGGGTGATAATTTTCTTGTTTTATGGGTTGATATCAGGAAAGATTCATTCCAATTTATGATTTGGTGTTCAATAATAGCTTTTTTATAAATTTTACTTAATAAGGGCCAAACCCTATTGTGATTTGGTACTGTAATTTGTGATTTGGTACTGTAATTTTGCTTGCTACATAGTTTTGTTTCTGCACCTACACCTTCACAGTTGGTTGTTTCTGCACCTGCACCTGCTCTATCTTTGTTTCTTGTTCTGCACCTACACCTGCTCAACTAGTGTAACCTATGTATGTTAGGTGTTTGTAAAAATGTCTCAATAATTTTATTGCCAGTATTGTAATTCTTGGACTTCTGAAAAGAAAAGCACTTGTGTGACCTTATTTTATCTGCTGGTTCTATTATCATCTGTCATATAGAGTAGACAATTTTTCAGGGGCTTGATGCATATGTGAAACTTCTACATACTTCGGTATTCTTATTATTATGCAAATTGAAATAGTAAGAGTCATACTAGTAACTAGAAGGGAATACTTTTTTCTTGGTCTGTTCTTGTCACTCTTAAGGTTCTGATATCTTTATATACATTTAGTCTTAGGTATCCTTCTTGGTGAGGATTGTTACTGTTGATAAAACCATAAAGCACATAGCACAGTTGATGTCTGCATTTCCAGCACAGTTGATGTCTGCATTTCTAGCTTCTGTAGGAGTTGCTAGAGATATTGCAATACTGCTTTTCTTTTGTTTGTAAAAATGTCTCAATAAGTTTATTGCAAAGGGTATTGTCTATTGAAATTTGTTTGTATTAATATTGCAGTACCAATGAGCACAAATTCATCAGGGAGTTCATCACGCAGTTGTAAATATGGAGTTCCTTCACCTTTGAAGGTTTCATGGAGCAAAACAAATCCCGGGAGACGATTTGTTGGTTGCACAAATTATAAAACACTACCATGTAACTCGTTTGAATGGATTGATCCACCAATGTCACCGGGCGCAAGAATTGCTCAATATTATGTCGAAAACAATGAATTGAAGGCTGAAATAGAAATTTTGAATTGCAGGATTAACGAGCTGACTATTGTAGAAAAGAAAAATCAAGAGTTGGTGGAAAAAATTGAGGAGATGACATTGAAGAATGAAAGACTGAAGAAAAAAGTGGTGTACTCGATTTTTATTTTTGCTTTCATGTTGTGTTTTTTGTTGTTTGTAATGTAGTCAAGTTGTGTTGTAATGAAATTGTTTAATGTAGTTGTAGTTGCTTTGTAATGAAACTATTGTAATGAAAGCTGTTGTTTGTAATGAATTTATGGTTTATTGATGTTTCACTTTAATGCATGTTCTCACCGGGCTTGAATAATGGAACATGTATCATAATAGTGCTGTTAGTCAAATTTCAGTTAATTACTATGATTCAAACTAGCTTCTATTAATGTCTGAAGGTTCTCCATTGTGTTTATAGGCACTGCTTTCATTGTGTTAGGATGAGAGTGTTTCGGCTAAGGGTGCTCTAGAATTGTGCATTAATCAGATGAAAAATATCTTAAGCTCCAAACATTTGCCGGAAAATGCATCAATGGAAATTATTGGTCGAGCATATCGTGTTGCAGAGACAATGCTTTCCGGGGGTAGTGACTTTATTAGTAATTCTGAAAGAGGTAAGGATGCCGATGATGCATCTTCTGATGCCGGTAGCTCTAGTGTGGCTAGTCAGTCCACCGATGAGCTGTCTGAATTCACCATCTAATTCTATTTATCAAAACCATTACTAATGTACCAAACAAGAGGAAAATCATTACTTCTCAAAACCATTACCATTACTTCAATAGTTCTGGAACAACACATAACAGACAGAAAACACCAAAAAATTGCAGTGTTGAAATTATACATAAGAAAACACACCAGTCCATTCCAAGGAAAATAGAATGCAGAATGCAGTCCATTCCATTTCAATCTCAGTAGTCCATTCCAACATCTCAGCAGTCCATTCCAATATATCAGCAGTCCATTCCAACATCTCAGCAAAATGCAGTCCATTCCAAAATCTCATCCTACAATGAAAAACAACAGCATACATAAATGAAAAAATAAATGAAAAAATAACGAATAACATTGTTTTGACAATTAACATTGCAGAAAACAATGACCTTACTTACTTTTATCATAATTGCAGTCTACCATAGTCTAATAGACAAGCCCAACATGTTAATGAAAGTTATAGTGATATTCCTGAAATGCAAAACAAAATGTTAGTTGCAAAATCTACAATGAAAATACCCTTTATAATATAATTTTTCAATCACCTAGAGATGAATAACTGTCATTATCTACATTTGGATTGGGAGTTGCACCGTCATGACAAGGTGAATACCTGTAATAAAAATAACATCTAATAAGCACAATTACATACAACTTCGAAACTATGAAAACAAATGCTTTAGATTTTCTTACCGGTTTGTAAGCATTGGACAATTTCTTTTGTCGTGTGTTTGGCCAACCAAACCACACCCATTACACCGTCTAACTTTAGATTTATTTGGTCCCCCTAATGCTTTCTCTTTCCCTCCCTTGAGCCTTTTACCACAACCCTTTGCACGCACTTGACTCGGTTCATTGTAGTAGTTGCTAACCCCACTCCCTGAAGCAACTACACTTGGAATTTGACTTCTTTCTACACTATCAACAAAACTTGTACCACAACTAATCATTTGATTAATTTTATCATGTACACCACTCAAAGCATCAATATATACCTTAGTTGCTTCTTTGCTAGTAAGGGCCTTGTCAACTATATCTAAGGCTAGTTGCATTAATTGACTCCGCTTCAGTAGATATGACCTGTTATCAGTTATCTCAATGCCACTACCATCAACGACTACCCCAGATTTTACTATTTTTTTCCATCTACTCAAAATGTATTGACTTGGCAATCTTTCATAATCGTGCATTTTGTGCAAATATCCCAACATGTGTCTACAAGGAATTCCCATGCTCTCAAATTTTTTGCAAGTACATGAAGCAAAATCCTTCACCTTGTCATAATGAATTTGTCGCAATGGATAATTACCGCCACTTTTTCTTGCAATGTTGTATACACAGTGATCTTCATCCTCATCTATAAGCTCAAATTTAAAAGTCAAGCTCTCCCACATCTCATCCTAAAATTTAAAAAATATTTCATATGTATAGATATCAACCATATGCACCAAAAACTCATGAAGCATTTTCATTTTAGGCTTCTCAATCATATCTTTGTGATCTGCCAATAATTCTTCATGACGTTGACGCTCAAATCCCCTACCAAACTGAATCATAAAATCCACCAATGAATTATTTTTTGAAACATATTTTTGAAGAATGAGTGAGAGCTTTCAAATTTCATTGGCTACTTGACATTCGGTAGAGAAAACATGATTCATATATATGCAAGCACCCATTTAGCAGATGCAATTTGATACATTGATTGTAGCCATTTATTGTCATTTAACCCACTCTTCTCAACCAACTCTATCCATTTCAAATCAAACTCTTCCTTAATCTCTGATTTCCATATGCAATTTGAAAACTCCTTATAGTAAGCATTGTATTTAATCGAATCTATCTTCTCGTAAAATTTAGTTAAAATGTGCCAACTACAATATCTATGAAATGTTGTTGGTAGAGTTTGTGAAATTGCATTTGTCATGCAGGATCTTGATCAAGAATGATCATCTTAGGGCATCACTTGACATGGCTTCCAAAAATTGGTTGAAAAGCCAAACAAATGAATCTATGGTCTCATTACTCAAGAATGCACATGCAAATATTATTGTTTGACCATGATTGTTAACCCCCATTAGTGGCGCAAAAATTAATCCATACCGATTAATGTTGTACGTAGTATCAAATATCACTACATCACCATAAAACTTGTAAGCCCGTCTAGAGGTTGAATCAGCCCAAAAACAATGAGTAATCATGTTTTCATCATTTGACTCAATTTTGAAATAAAATGATGGATTCTTTCCTTGTTCACCCATTAAAAAATCGTGTAACATATGTCCATCATGTCCTTTCATGTCATTGTGCTTATCTCTTTCGAGATTATACAAATCTCTTTGCGTACAACCAATATTCTCAAACCCCCCCCGATTGCACTCCAAGCAAATTGAATTGTTGATGCGATGGTATATTTACCATCTGAAGCTGTTGAGTCAGGGCCTTTTGGGCAGTTGATATATTGCGGTGAAATCGCAAAAAATATGTTTTTCGTGGAGTTGTTAATGGGTGACAATGACCCTCAACAAATATACTAACAACATATAAGTCTGAAGGTGTCATCATAATAGCAAGTTTTGATTTACAACCCTCTTTAATTGATCCCCTGCGCCTTGTTGCCTCAATGTTCGCTACTGTTGTAGCATTCCCCTGTTTCCAACAAACAAACTCTTTCCTTATGATCTCATTACTTCCCCATCTCTTTTTTCCAGACCAATGTCGAACACTAAAGCCACTCTCTTTTGCATATGCATTGTAGAAACTAAAAGCATCATCTATTGTTTGAAATTCTTGACCTATTTTTGGTTTAAGCTCTTGTGCTACTTGAGGATTATACAAATTATCTAAAAAATTAGGATCTAACTCAACACTAGGTTCCTCATTTAGCCCACTCTCTAATTCAAAGTCTACATTTCCCCCTTCTTCCCGCTCTAAATTTTCTCCCATCCCATACTCTGCTTCCACGTTATACATGAGAGATTAAAACCTATAATGATCAAATATGGTAATTACCTTTTCAGAATATGATAAAATTGTGAATACCCATCTTAAACAATTAGTAATACCCATCTTAAAACTAATATATTTATAAAAAAACAGAAAAAAAAATTAAAGTTAAGAAATTCGTACATCCAGATTTGGTCAAAAAAAAATTAATATGTATATTAACTTGCTTCATAGCAGACACCCAAAATGCAAAAAAAAATAAAATTACAGATACTCACTGACTCTGTTTAAACAACTCTAATTAAAAAAATATTGAGAAAAACTCTGTTTAACACGAATGAAGTTTGGTGCCCTTTGAAATTTTACCTTCTTTATGAGAATTTGTTTAACACCAATGAAGTTTAGTACCAATCTTTATGAGAATTTGTTTAACACGATCCGGTTTGCTTCAGATCTTTACCTTCCGATTCGTTGACACGAGAATCATTTCTTTTCAAATGGGAAGCAAGAATCTGGGAGAGAGAATCGGCAGGGAGCGAAGATTAGATTTCGCATGGGTTCAGTCGTTCTGTAGCAATTGGAAGAGAAAGAGGGATTTTTCATCTGTCAAACTCTTATGACCATGACCCGCGTGTTTCAATTTTTACGACCCGGATCTGAACTAATGACCCGCGTGTTTCATTTTTTTGTTGAGTCCGTTAGTTGGTCCATTGAATCAGTCCACTTTAGAACCCCACTGATATATATATATATATATATATATATATATATAGACATGATCAACCACCACGAAGCACTTCCATGGGGGATCTGAAATGTAAATAAAGCAAGAATCGATCAACCGCCACTTAAGTAAACTCCAAAGTGACTAAATGTAAATAAATCAATAAAGACGATCAACCACCACGAAGTAAATTCCAAGCGGGACGAAATGTAAATAAAGTCAGTAAAAGGCCAATAAGTAAACTCGTGCATAGCAGTAAATGTATATATATATATATATATATATAAAAGCGAAAGAAATACGGGATATAAAATCGTGCTCATCGAGCGAGTTCGACAATGATTCATATATATAAGTATATATATATATATATATAAGCAAGTAAATGCTCTAGGATGTAAAATCCGAGCTCATGAGATATAATCGACAATAGTTCATATATATAATGTATAGAAATTAGGATTAGGTTAGACGAGGACGCTCGCATTTAATAGCGTCAGGACCTTTTTTTTTTTTTTTTTTTATACAACTAAAATAAAAATAAAAATTATGGAACTTGAATTTTACATAATACAATATTTTGGGTGTAATTTGGATATATATATCAAAACATGTCTCGTATAGTGCATGCGATCGTATATACATTTTTGGTATAGGTATCCAAAACACGCCCAAAACATTATATTATGGAAAAATTTTGATTCCATAATTTTTTATTTTTTTTTAGTTGTTCTACAAAAAAAAAAAAAAATTGTGGTCCGGATTTTGGACTGTCAGGGAGTCGGGACAGGATCCGTGTTATACGTGTATATATATATATATATATATATATATATATATATATATATATATATATATATATATATATGCAAAGTAAACGCACCAGACATAAGTTTAGGCTCAATCGAGGCATAACTCGATAATGTTAGTCCATATATAAAAACATATATATATAAGTACATATACAGACAGAAATGAAAACCATGGAACGAAGTTCGGGCATACACACACAACATGACTCTCAACGTGAAGAATAGTGTGTGCAAAGATGAAGAGAAAGGCTTTACAGAGTGTGAGAAGGCTTATAGTGGGCTGCCAAGGCAGGCTTCTATGACTCTAGATGGATAAACACTCAGATCCCACCGGTAAAATATAGCTATATATGAGCTAACAGGTGTTTAAAATGAGAAATCACTCAATATGGGGTGTGTACAGAGTAAATTGGACAGGGCTTCCTCGCCTATTTTTCTCTTACAAATGGCCACCCCAAGCAGTATATTATAGATTTGAGAGTCGAGTGGTGTGTTTGCTGTTGCCATGAGATGCACTGCTGTTGCCGGGGTGCCCCTGCTCTACGGGTCCCGCCGCTTCAAAAACGCGTGCACTCGTGCATTGTGATGTCCGTTCGAACTTGCAGAACTTCAATCCAGAGCATCTGAACGAGGTGTACAAGACCTTCTTCTTGACCGGTTTTGTCGAGAGTTACGTAATGACGTGGGATTAGAGGTTGTCTGACGAAGTCAAGAAGAGGGACCATGCCCATGGTCTTCAAGCTTCAATTCTATACGGTGTCTTGCGCCGCGTAATAGTCACTCGGGATTGGAACTCCTTAGCTCTTGTGGAACATTGCTGTGTAGAAATATATGTATGAAATGTTGAGACGGTGCGCTGGGGTTAAGGTGGTAAGATGATAATTTTTCCCCTCACAGGGGTTATCTCCGGTTTGGGCTGATAGCAGACGTTGCTCAAGGTTACATCTGAGATTGGACTGCTGCAAGTGTTTAAATTTCGCAGGGTCATCTTTAAGTGTGCCTGTATTCTCGGTGTTAGCTCCGGGTCTTTGGAATTAGTGCCTCGACAGGAGGTCTGAGATTAAAGCTGATTGCATGCATTTGAAATAAGCATTTTCGGAGTTATCGCCGGAACTGCAACAACATTCCTTGGGGTTATCTCCAAGGATGAAACTCGGGGTTATCTCCGAGGTTGGAATTAATACTCCCAGTGTGTGTTCCGGGGTTGAGACTGAACTTCCGGTAGTATTCGGAATGGATATGAGCTTTCTTCCAGGGTTATCTCCAAAAGATGAATCTGCCTTCCTGCAATGTTAGTAACAGGTGTGTAGAAAATTTTGAGTGTCTACAGGATGCTTTGCCTAGAGTAAGTAGATTCAAAGTTCCATTCGAGCCATTACACATGGAGGAAAAAGTTTTAGCTAGGATAAAACATTCACTTGAGGAGCCACCCACTCTTGAGCTCAAACCACTTCCTAAACACCTCAGGTATGCTTATTTGGGTGATTCAAATACTTTATCTATTATTATTGCATCTGCACTTAACGAATTGTAGGAAAGTAAATTGCTGAGGATTTTGAGAGAATACAAGTCTGCAATAGGCTGGACTATTGCCAATATAAAGCGGATCAACCCTTCCTTTTGCATGCACAAAATTCTCATGGAAGAGGATGCGAAGCCAATAGTGGAGATGCAAAGAAGATTAAATCCAATCATGAAAGAAGTGGTGAAGAAAGAAATACTAAAGTGGTTGGATGCGGGAATTATTTACCCGATTTCAGACAGTGCATGGGTCAGTCCAGTACAGTGCGTGCCAAAAAAGGGTGGAATGACAGTGGTTAAGAATGAAGATAATGAACTGATTCCGATGAGGACAGTGACCGGATAGAGGGTGTGCATGGACTACAGAAAGCTGAATACGGCAACTCGAAAGGATCACTTTCCTCTACCCTTCATTGATCAGATGTTGGACCGATTGGCTGGACATGAATACTATTTCTTACTGGATGGATACTCGGGCTACAACCAAATTGTCATAGCTCCCGAGGATCAAGAGAAGACCACCTTTACATGCCCATACATAACCTTTGCATTTAGAAGGATGTCCTTTGGGTTATGTAATGCACCAGCTATATTCCAACGATGCATGATGGTTATTTTCTCAGACATGGTAGAGAAGAACGTTGAATTTTTCATGAACGACTTTTCAGTCTATGGAAACACTTTTTATAAGTGTCTGGAGAATTTGGTCATGGTTTTAAAGTTGTGTGTGGTACCTAATTTGGTACTCAATTGAGAGAAGTGACACTTTATGGTTGAAGAAGGGATAATTCTAGGGCACAAGGTCTCTGCTAAAGGTTTGGAGGTTGATAAGGCAACATTGGACACGATCGAGAATCTTTCATCGCCGAATTCAGTAAAGGAAATCCAGAGTTTTCTTGAACATACCGGGTTCTACAGAAGATTTATAAAGGATTTCTCTAAAATTGCAAAACCATTGTGTAGTCTTTTAGAGAAGGATGCATTGTTCAGATTTGATGAGGTGTGTAAAATAACATTTGAGCAGTTGAAAAAGAAGTTGACATCAGTCCCAGTGATCGTCACACCTGATTGGACTATGCCCTTTGAATTAATATGCGATGCGAGCGACTATGCACTAGGAGCTATTTTGGGTCAACGCCGAGAGAAAATATTCTACATCATATACTATGCAAGTAAAACCTTTAAGGACGCCCAATTAAACTATACAACTACAAAGAAGGAGTTACTTGCAGTGGAATATGCCTTTGACAAATTCAGGGCATATTTGATTGGGACAAAGGTGGTGGTTTACACGGATCACTTGGCAATTCACTATTTGATTTCAAAGAAGGATGCTAAGCCAAGACTAATCAGATGGATCCTTCTCCGTCAAGAATTTGATTTGGAAATAAAGGATAGGAAGGGAACAGAAAATCAAGTAGTAGATCATCTTTTGAGGCTGGAAAATCAGGATAAAGATGGAGTGGATAAATGTGTTATCAATGAATCGTTCCGGAATGAACAACTATTTGGAGTTAATTCAGAGTTTTCGTGGTATACGAATTTTGCTAACTATTTGGTGAGAAACATCCTTCCCCCATGATCTGACACGATAACAGAAAAAGAAATTCCTACATGACGTCAAGTGATACATGTGGGATGAGCCATACTTATTCAAACAGTGTGAAGACAAGATGATTTAAAGGTGCGTGCCATATAGTAATGTGAAGAATATTCTACACGAATGTCATTCATCTGTAAATTTGGGAAATTATGGTAGTGAGCGGACAGCGGCCAAGGTATTATAAGCAGGATTTTACTGGTCTACGGTGTTTAAGGATGCCCACTAGTTTGTAAAAACTTGCGACAGATGCCAAATGATGGGTAACATCTCAAATAGGAATGAAATGTCGCTACACACTATCATGGAAGTGGAAATTTTTGATGTATGGGGAATGGATTTTATGGGACCGTTTCCTCCCTCTTTCAATAACCTATCTTGCTAGTTGTTGATTATGTGTCGAAATGGGTTAAAGCCGTAGCACTCCCCACAAATGATGCCAATGTGGTTCTAATGTTCTTACATAAGAATATTTTTACAAGATTTGGCACGCCAAGAGAAATTATAAGTGATGAGTGTGACGCCACCAAAATAGGTATACATCACCCATCTTGGGTCGCCAGATACATGGTACAGAATACAAATACAATCTTAAATATACAACAAAAGCTGTGAGTTTTAATACAAATATTGTCTTCTAGACAATATCCACTCTCAGAATAAGTCATCATTACAATTATTATCACACTATTTTATAGAATAGTGAGGACTATTAATGCTATCATCTGGACCATCACTCCGTCCCCCGACTAGTCCCTGCTACGTTCTCATTTCCTGAAGAGAATAGTGAAAGAAAGGGTGAGCTCAACTAGCCTAGTAAGAAATATTATGACTAAGATAATACAGGATAAATTATCATTAGCCTTCAACAATGTTAAACTAATAAAATACAATAGACAACAAGTTTAACTGCAGCGGAATAAGCAATCCATTAAAAGAGTCAAGTAGAGAATAAAATCTACTATCTTTTATGATTTAAAAAGTTTTTCATCACTTTTATCGCTGAGACTCAGCTTAATAAATAATCCACATCATCCATACACTACGGCCAAGGATATTCATTAGGGTCACTACCACAAATTATCCATGCACTACGGGCCAAAGATATTCGTGTATTCATCAATGGTCATGATCATGCCAACAACTGTCCATCAATGCACAACGGGCCAATGAGGACTTTTATCACATCATTTGTAACATTACGGTCATGATTATATCAAATAATCCCTGGTCATAATCATACCAAGTCCATCTATGCACTACATGCCACATATGACTTTCAAAAATATAAACACGAGAATGATGACAATGATATAAGAATTCAATAAAATAAGTTCACGAATTAATTTATCCAGGAACTAATAACGTCCAAATTGTCAACATGATACTTCTTTGTAGAGTAAAATTCAAGAATGCTCAGAAGAATATTTCCATGAAAAGATATTGGATGAAGCGCAAATATCAAGGATATTCCACTAATTTCATGGAGTATAGAAGTCAAAAGTTTAACCAATCGAGTATAATAAATAATGGAATAACAAAAGAAATCACCGTGCATGTGATAGATAAAGACAAAAAGTTATTCCAATGTAATAATAAATATGGAACCGTGTGCGGCGTAAATGTACGAGCGGGATATTACGACATAATAATAAATACGGAACCGGTCCCGTAGAAACGCATGAGCATGACGGGATATTCAACAGAATAATAAAGAATGGAATAACATAAGGATTTCACCAAGTATAGGGAAAGTCGCGTGATACAAAGTTATTCCAATGTAATAATAAAGACGGAACCAAGTCCGGCGTGAAACGCATGCAGACGGATATTCCAATGAGAATAATAAAGAATGGAATAACATAAGGATTTCACCAAGTATAGGGATTCAGCGACATCTGAGTTATTCAACAGAATAATAAAGAGCGGAACCAAGTCCCGGCGTAAAACGCCTTGATGACGGGATATTCCAATGTAATAATAAAGAATGGAATAACATAAGGATTTCACCAAGTATAGGGTATGCCACGTATACAGGTTATTCCAATAGAATAATAAAGAATGGAATAACAGAAGTTCTCTTCATGAATAAGAAAGAATAACACCCCTTACCGTAAAAAGACACTGGATATCGAAGTAGTGAAGTAGCAAAATACTCTTCTTCTTTCACTCTATAATTTCTCTCTCTAGATTTTCAGTGAATTCGTAAGAAATAATGAAGGATTGAGCTTCTATTTATAGAAGAATGGATTGAATAGTAACTAATTCTGAGCGGTCAGATTGATTTACTTTTAAGCAGACGGTTGATTTATTTACTATTAAAACTTAAACAGTCATCATACCGATTTACTATTAAAACTTTAAACCAGCGATCCATATTAATTCACTATTATAACTTTCCACCAGCGGTCCATATTGATTCACTAATATAACTTCAACCAACGGTCTAAAAAATTAGCACATCTCCTCATGGAATAATATTGTACCAAAATACCCAAATGCACAATACTAGAGTGAATAGTAATTGGGTGAATAGTAACTCATGAATAGTAACTCGTGAATAGTAACTCATTAATAGTAACTCGTGAATAGTAACTCATGAATAGTAACTCATGAATAGTACTCTGACACAAAAAGTTCCTCGAATACCCGATTGAACAATATAACCTCCAGACATCAATTATCATCAGAATAGATGTCGATTTCTACTAACACAAATAATCCCAACACAATAAAACTATCAAATTCATCTTTAATCAACACAAACTTATTCATCATTAATATTATAACTCACAATATTTAGCAACCAGGTTGTTCCCAGGAAAGATGGGGCTTTCCAATAAGGATTTCTCCCTATTGGCGCGCAATTAGGTGACCAAACCTCTCCTTGACAGAACTTCTAGACATTGTAAATATTGCAATTTAATAATATGAATAACTTTGTCATCTCAATTATTGATTTAATAATATAACATATAATGCGAGGATGATCTTTGTGACAATAATCGAATCAATAATATGAGAGATATGATGCAACAATTATTGTAGCAATAATTGAGTATAAGCTGAGTGACTTCTCACGTAAGCATCAATAATCAATACCGTGTGCTACTATGCAACGACGCCAGACATCGTACTTTTACTACCGGGTAGTTCAACAGTTTTAACAATAACACCTCCGCCGTTAATTATAAAATATTTTTATCGTTTTCTCAATCCAACAATAATTCCATTGTGGGGTCCACCAATGATTGTACCGTTGTACGAATATTCCCGACAAAAAGAATATTCCCCGACCAATCGAATATTTTATAACAACTTGAATACTTAGTAAAATTTATAAATATTACCCACAACTATAACATTATATCAAATTCATTCCATAATATTCAAAAATGATATTTATAGAAAAATCATCTTTATTAAAAAAAAGTTGGGGTCTTACAATGAGTGTAGTCACTTCTGCAACAAATCATTTACAATATTCTTGTTAAAACTCTCAGCTACGCTTTTGTCGTATTGTATAAATTAAGTTTGTATTTGAATTTTGTACCATATATTTGGCGACTCAGAATGGGTGATGTATACCTATTTTGGGGGCGTCACACCCAGGATGGATTGTAAATGGTGTGTGTTGTGTACCTCCATCATGATTTTATACTTTAAATCAGGGTCGTTAGGAACATAAAGTCTAGAGTTAACTTGAAGTATTCCTTCTTCATTGATTCTTGCTTCTGGAATAACACCTTCTTGCACTTTCTTCTTCATACGCATCAACTCCAGGTCCGTGGTTTGCGCATCTTTAACTTTATCGATTAAAGTCAGTTCTACTCGTATATTTGCCATCATCATATGGGTCCCTGGAGTCTTTAACTCTATCTCCATCCTTTGTAAGTCATACAAAATGGGCCTTTGCGTTGACAATATCGCACTCGTACCCGCATATGATCTTCTACTCAACGCGTAAGCTACCAAGTTCGTTTTTCAAGGATGGTATTGAATGGTATGATTATAATCTTTTTACAGCTCGAGCCAACGTCGTTGTTGCATGTTGAGTTCTTTTTGGGTGAAGAAATATTTTAGGCTTTTATGATCCGTATAGATCTCCACTTTCTCCCCATACAGGTAATGCCTCCAGATCTTTTGTGCGAAAATGACTGCTGCCAACTCTAGATCATGAGTAGGAGAATTCCTCTCATATTCTTTGAGTTGTCATGAGGCATAGGCTATGGCTTTCTCATGTTGCATGAGAACACATCCTAACCCTGCCTGAAGCATCACTATAGATGAAAAATCCCTCCAAACCAGATGGTATTGTTAGAACAGGTGCTGAAATGAGTCTCCTCTTGAGTTCTTAAAAACTCCTCTCACATTCCTCACTCAAACCAAATTTTATATCTATTCTAGTCAGTTGAGTTAATGGAGTAGTGATTCGAGAAAATCCTTCCACGAATCTCCGATAATAACCAAATTTAAGCCTCAGAAAGCTACGCATTTGATCATCGACTTAGGTTGCTCCCAGCTTTGAACTGCTTCAATCTTTTTCGGGTCAACAGATAATCCATGATTTGATATCATATGCCCAAGGAATGCTACTTCCTCAATCCAGAACTCGCATTTCTTCAACTTGGCATATAGCTTGTTTTCACGAAGATTTTGGAGTATCAGCCTCAAGTGTTGCTAATGATCTTCACGACTTTTGGAGTATATGAAGATGTCATCAATAAAGACAACCATAAAATGATCCAAATATTCCTTGAATACTCAGTTCATTATATCCATAAAGGCAGCAGGAGCATTAATCAATACAAAAGACATGACTAGGAATTCATAATGCCAGTATCGAGTTCTGAAAGCAGTCTTTGGAATGTCATCAATTTTAAGCTTTAATTGATGATATCCGGAATGAAGATCGATCTTTGAAAAGAATTTGTCTCTTTACAACTGGTCAAACAGGTCATTAATACGAGATAACGGGTACCTATTTTTGATGGTGACATGATTCAACTCCCGATAATCAATACAAAGTCGCATACTTTCATCTTTCTTATTTACGAATAGAATAGGAGCACCCCAAGGAGACGTACTAGGATGAATGAAACCGATGTCTAGCAATTCCTATAGTTGGGTTTTTAACACCTGAAGTTCAATAGGAGTCATTCGATATGGGGCTTTAGAAATGGGTTTCGTACCGGGTTCAAGGTCGATACAAAATTTAATTTCACGCTCTTGGGTAGGCCATGAAGTTCTTCAAGAAATACGTCAGGAAATTTATAAACAATAGAAATATCATTCAAATTCGACGTATTTTTGTTTAAATCTGTGACATGGGCTAAGAAAGCTTGACATCCATTTTCAGTATACGAATAGCTTTATGGCTTGATATGACAGTGATTGACTTTAGTGGTTTAGTTGCTTGAATTCGCATAATAGGTTGGTTAGGAATATGAAAGCTAACAACCTTACGAAAATAATCAATTTTAGCATGATGAGTAGTTAACCAATCAATCCCTAAAATCACATCAAATGCAGGAATTTTCAAAGAGATGAGATCGACATGTAATGTGAGGGTACCGATTTGAATAAAATAAGACTTATAAATAGTGGATGTAATGAAGGTTTCTCCCAACGGAGTTTCAACAGATAAGTCAAATTCTAATTTCTCCGGAGTTAAATTTAAACGTTGAGTGTAAGTAGGAGAAATAAAAGAATGGGTAGAACTAGTATCAAATAAGGTATAGATTTCGCAAGAGTTTATGATTAGCTTACCCGTGATAACTTCGTTTGGGTTCCTCATTTTTGGGAGGTCATGACAAACGCTCTTCCTTGAACTACCGGCTTTAATTTGTCTGGGACGGTCTTTGGTGTCTCCATCCAAGTTGGACTTGACTTTACTGCATGACAAAATTGGGCTATGTGACCTTCTCTTCCGCAATTAGAATATGCTTTGGAATGCATCGTCCAGTTTGGACTGATGTGTCCCTCCCATCCGTATTTGAAGCATACGATCGGTGGTCGTTCTTCTTCCTTGAAAACGGGTGCTTGTGTTGCTGTCTTTCCATCATTATTGAACCTTCTCTTCTTGAAATTTCCACTTCTATTGTCTTGGCCATGATTACCACCGGAGTGGTTACCATTTCTGGCATGTTGATTCCCTCCACGTTTGTTGTCACCGCTTCTATGACTGCTACCACTAGTATTATCGATTTACCGACTGCTCTCTCTTGGTTGGGTTGACTCATTTTCGCGCTCCAATAACTGAGCCCTATTCAAAACATTTGAATACAAGCAAAGTTTGTGAGAAATGAGGTATTAACGTATTTCGGGTTTCAAACCTCGCAGAAACATTCACGTCATTCTCTCCTCATTATCTACCAAATGGGATGCAAACCTAGATAACTCCGCAAATTTAGGCTCGTACTGAGATACGGTCATATTGTTTTGCTCCAACTTGATGAAATCCATCTCCTTCATGTGATGAATACTTTTGGGAAACTACTTGTCGTTGAACAGTTCTTGGAACATCTCCCAAGAAATCTTTAGTGTGGCAGGTTGAGTACGTTTTACAGATTCCCGCCAGTAATCTGTCTCTCCTCTCAACATGAAGGTGGCAAAGTGAACCTTTTACTCCTCGGAGCATCCCAAGACATCAAATATCTTGGTGATCTGCTTTATCCGTGTCTCTGCTTTAAGTGATTCTGGCTTTCCCAAAAACTTCGGTGGTCCCAGCTCCTTGAACTACTTGGCAGTGACCATCCGAGAGTTGCCAGTGTTTCCACCTGCATTTTGAACAGGAGTCTCTCTTGCCTGATGTTGTACAAATTGCAGAAAGCTCCTAAATATTTCGTCGTTCATCATTTGGTTGGTGTTGTTGTGTACATGAGGATTATTGTCTTCCTGATGCACATTATCCTGGTTATTGATCATCGGTGACTCAACGATCTCATGTGCTCCATTGCTTATCTCAACATTCTCGGATGCCATTTTTAAACACTGCCACAAAATAAGGGTTAATTGACATGCCATATGACACCCCCAAAATAGGTATACATCACCCATTCTGAGTCGCCAAATATATGGTACAGAAATCAAATACAAACTTTATTTATACAATACGACAAAACGTAGCTGAGAGTTTTTAAACGAATATTATCTTCTACACAATATTCAAACTCAAATGGAGTACTCATTATATTTATTATCACACTATTTCATAGAATAGTGAGGACTACTATAGCCACCATCTCATACCATCACTCTGTTCCCCGACTAGTCCCAGTTACGTTCTCATTTCCTGAAGAGAACAATGAAAGCAAAAAGGGTGAGCTCAACTAGCCCAATAAGAAATATTATGACTAAGATAATGCAGAATAAATTATCGTTAGCCTTCAACAGTGTTAAACTAATAAACAACAATTTTAACTGCAGCGAAACAAGCAATCCATTAGAAGAGTCAAGTAGAGCATGATATCTACTAACTTCTATGATTTAAAATGTTTATCATCAATGTTATCACTGAGACTCAGCTCAATAAATAATCCACAACACTGAATTATCCATACACTACGGACCAAGGATATTCATTAGTATCACGTCCACGAATTATCCATGCACTACGGGCCAAGGATATTCGTGTTACTACCAATGGTTATGATCATGCCAACAACTGTCCATCAATGCACTACAGGCCAATGAGGACTTTTACCACATCATTTGTAACATTACGGGTCATGATTATACCAAATAATCCATGATCATAATTATACCAATCAACAGTCCATATATGCACTACGGGCCAAAGATGACTTTCATCATAATATAAGCATGAGGATGATGACAATGATATAAGAATTCAGTTAAAAGAAAGCAAAGGATAAATTTTTAAAGATTTATAATTTAATTTATCCAGAATTCAATAATATCCAAATTATCAACATGATACTGCTTTGTGGAGTAAAATTCAAGAATAATATTGTATCAAAAATGATTTGGACAGAAAAGAAATCAATTTTTGTCATGAATAGTACCCCAGATGAATAGTACCCGAGTGAATAGTACCACATGAATAGTATTTCATGAATAGTACTTTGAGAATAGTACTTTGTTAATAGTATCCCGTGAATAGTACCCCGTGAATAGTACTTTGTGAATAGTACCCCGTGAATAGTATTTTGTGAATAGTACCCCATAAATAGTACTCCGACATGAAAAGCTTAACATTTAACAGGAATGTTCAGAAAAATATTCTTGTGAATAATACTAGATGAAGCACAAATTTCTAGGGTATTCTACTAATTTTACGGAGTATAGAAGCAATAATTTAACAAAATGAGTGTAGAATTAGGAATAAAAAATGAAATAATATTACTTACACACTACAGAGTATGGAAGAAAATATTATTTCCTACTAATATTAAACAAAAATAATATCCATTACCTTAGTAGAAGACTGGATACTGCAATAGTGAAGTAGCAGAATACTCTTCTTCTTCCTCTCTATAGTTTCTCTCTCTATAGATGCTCTTGAGAGTCTTAGTGAATTGGTGAGAATGAAAGAAGAAATGAGCTTCTATTTATAGGAAAACATAGTTTCGATAATTACACGTTTAGGGGCCCAAATTATTACAGTTTAGTACCTTCATCTTTACCTCTATTTTTAATTTAGTCCTTTAAGTATTATCAATCTTGCACAACCTCCCCTAATAGTACATGCATGTGAACCAATAGTTCCATGCATGTGAACCAATAACAATTAATTGCTCATTTATCCGATTAATTATCCATTTGGTCAATAATAACAAAACCAATAAATCACAAAAGTACCTCCTTTGAGGGTAATTGGGACACAAAAGAATTAAAGAAAACTAAATGAACAAACATATTTAATTAACATGAACTTATTCATCATTAATATTATAATTCACAATATTAACAACCAGATCATTCCCAGGAAAAAGGGTTTTTCGATAAGGATTTCTCCCTATTGGCGCGTAATTAGGTGACCAAACCCCTTTCCTCGACAGAACTTTCTAAACATCGTCAATAATGCAAATAATAATATGAATAACTTTGTCGTCTCAATTATTGATTTAATAATATAAAATATTGTGCAGATGATACTGTGATAATAATTAAATCAACAATATGAAAGATATTATGCAGCAATTACTGTGGTAATAATTGAATAAAACTGATTGACTTCTCACGTAAGCATCAATAATCAAAGATATTGTACAATACCGTGTGCTACTATGCAACCATGCGTATTACTGTACTTTTACCACCGGGTATTTCAACAGTTTAACGAATATTCCCCGACTAATCGAATATTTTATAACAACTTGCTTACTTTATAAAATTTATAAATATTACCCACAACTATAACATTATATCAAATCCACACCATAATATTCAAAAATATATTTTGGGAAAAATTAATCTTTATTCATAAAAGTTTGGGTCTTACAACCTCCCCTTATGAAATTTCGTCCTCAAAATTGGGGTATGTACCTGGTATGTCGAAGAGGTGAGGATACCTTGATTTCATTTCAGATTCTAACTCCCAGGTCATTTCCTCAACATAGATATATGAAAAACGTTATGAACGCGAGACATATTTGGCGGTAAAGTGAGTCTATAGGCCACAGTTCCTACTCGGTCAAGGATTTCAAATGGGCCAATGAATCGAGGATTGAGCTTTCCTCTCTTTCCAAATCTTGTGACTCATTTCCACGGAGCAACACGTAACAACACATGCTCTCCAACATTGAATATCAAGTCTCTTCGATGAAGATCGATATAACTCTTTTGTCGATCTTGTGAGGTTTTTATACATTATCGGATCATTTGAATCTTTTTCGTTGTTATGCATACCAATTCTTGTCCCAACAACGTTGCTTCACCCACCTCATCCCAACATACTGGACAACAACACTTGCGTCCATACAACGCCTCGATTAGAGCCATCACTACAAGAAAAGAGGCTAATTTCGACGGAATTATTTCTGACGCACTACATTTCGTCGACATTAGTATATTTTCGAAGGAATAATCCGTCGGACATATGTCCCTCAAAAATAATTTATTTTTGACCATATTCCGTCGGAAGTAGGGCTCCACTGGTGGCACCAAGATTCCCACCAGCGCCAAATATAACCTCGATGGAACAAGCGTTATTTTTGATAGAATATCCGTCGACTTTAAGATAGTTTCAAGGGATCTAAACCCGACAGAACTTCCGTCAGAAATAAACCTAAAAAAATGCTTCTTCTTCTCTAGCGTCCTCTCATTTTCATATCTCTCCCTCTCTCTCTAAATACCTACAGTCTACTCTCTCTCTCTCTCATAGCTCCCACTCCCAACCCCCTCTCCCCCGGTCTCCCTACCCCCACCCTGCACCCGGTACCCCCACTCCCTCCCGCCGGCCAGTCGTCCCCCCACGGCCCCACCCTGCCCCACAACCCCCACCCCTATTCCATGTCGTCCCCAAGACCCCACCCACCCCTGTGTACTCCCAACCCCTTCCCTGGCATTCCCCCCCTCTCCCCCACTGCCCCAGGACCCATTGTCCCGGTACCACCCCACCCACCACGCACCACACGCCACGGCCACCCACCATTCTCTCCTAATTTTCCAGGTATTGAGTATATATTATATGTTAGTAGTATAAAATTTAAGTATAAAATTTGTGTATGAATTTGGTATTATAATGTGCAATTGGTCTAAATTTATTCTGTTTTTGGATTGATATTACTAGAATTTTGGTATTATAATGTATGAATTCTATTTTTTGTTTATAATTTATCTGAAATTCTGAAATTGGTCATTTGTAGCTTCTGTACATGTATAGCATCCATTTTATTGATTGGTTTTGTTTTTTTTTTATGTAATTGAAGTGTATATTTCTTCAATTTCAATATTGTATGTTGTATGTTCATAAAAGTAAAGGAATGTGCTGCTTGATATTTCCGACGAAATTTCCCACGAAAATTCTGTCAGAATTCTTGAGATGCAAAATCTGTTGGCTCTAATAACTATTTATTACTTAATTTTCTAATACTAAAATTCACTAATTAAGTAGCATTTACTTAATTAGTTTTCGTCAAATAATTTATACTTCAAATATTAATTAATTTAATCAACTTAATTTTAAAAACAAACTAAAATAAAAATTCACTATTTAATATACTAATATATAATTTAGAATAAAATAAAATAAAGTTTAATAAATGAAATTAATATAATTTAATATATAAATAGATTAAATTAAAAATAAAATTCATTAATAAATAAAATAAATAAAACAATAAATTTAATTTAGTTTAGTTTATTAAATAAAATAAATTTTAAAATAAATATATAATATAAAATAAATAAAACAATAAATTTAATTTAATTTAGTTTATTAAATAAAAAAATTTAACAAATAAATATAAAATAAATTTAACAAATTTGATTTAATTTAATAAATAAATTAAATTTAATAAAAATATATAATAAAACACAATTCAATAAAAAATAAAATAAAATAAAATAAAATAGAATAAAATAAAATAAAATAAAATTAATAAAATTTAATTTAATTTAATTTAATAAAAAAATTTAAAAATTATATTATATAATACAAAATAAAATAAAATAATTAATAAATTAAAATAAAATAAATTAAAATAAATTAAATTAAAATAAAATAAAATAAAATAATAAAGTAAATCAAATTAAAATAATAAACTAAGTAGCATTTGCTTAGTTGGGATGCAATTCAAAGAGACTGAATATATAAGAATGTTGTCGTGGAAATAAAATAATATACTTTGTAACTTAATTAGAAACTCGTTTGACAAGTAGGAGTGAATATCGAACAGTAGTCTCTATAGATTTCAAATAAAAATTCTCATAAACTAAGTACCACTTACTTAGTTTATCATTGGAAAAATAAACTAAGTAGCATTTGCTTAGTTTGCCACAATTTTCAATAAACTCGATAATACTCTACCTACATATATGTACTCTTCCTACATATATGTACTCTTCCTTGTATGCAGGATTCGACATAGCAGTTGTAGCTAATAGTACTCCAACCGGTTCCTCGACAAAAATTAAAAAAAAGGGTCGTAGTTTCTGTTTGTGTCTTATACTCGAATAATAAAGGTAATTAAATTATTGAAGACATTCCTCACTGTTCCATCATAACAGATGCCAACATATGAAAGGAGTGCCATTAAGTTGTTGAACAAAGTTATATATTAAGCAACCCTCTAGATGAGCGAACGATCACTTCTCTACTAGGAATGAATCATTGCCTGATATGGGTCCAATCCATGACATAGACAGCTTCTCACCACTCCAAATTCCTCAGATGGGTAGTGCTCACAGAATATTTCACCTCTTTTTCTATAAGAACTACCCATCTGAGGAATTTGGAGTGGTGAGAAGTTGTCTATGGCATGGATTGAACCCATATCAGGTAATGATTCATTCCTAGTAGAGAAGTGATCGTTTGTTCATCTAGAGGGTTGCTTAATTTGGAACTTTGTTCAATAGCCTAATGGAACTCCTTCGGGATGTTGTCATCTGTTATGGTGGAACAGTGAAGAATGTCCACAGTAATTCAATTAACTTTATTAATAGAGTATAGGACACAAACAGGAACTACAACCCTTTTTTTTTTGTTAGATGATGGCCGAAGAACCGGTTGGAGTACTATTAGCTGCAACTGCAATTAATATGAAACTTAGATTGACTCTTCTCCTAGTAGTCATTACAGCTGCAACTGCTATGAAACTTAGAAACCCGTTTGATAATAGTGTTTAGGAGTGGATGTCGAACAGTAATCTCTATAGATTCCAAACAACAATTCTCATAAACCCGTCTTGATGATGTATTTGTGTTAGCCAGCCAAGAAACTCAAGTGTACTACGCCCCTAATGCCGTTCACACTAGAACCCCCTGGTATACAGTTGTGACAACGAAGACTCGGCCATTTGATGGTACTAATTTATCTAGAACGGATGACCTGTTACAAGAACAAGTTAGCAATCCCAGCCACGTTGTGCTATATGATGACGATATGTTGGGTGATGATGTCGTTGACGTACTCGATGTTGACGATGTGGAGGAAGATGTGGTTTTCAGTCCGTATGTGATGGTAGAAGATGATACTGAGGAAGTAATTGATACAAAAGAGGAAGAGACAGAATCAGAGGATGAAAATGATTTTGACTCTGACGGGTTTGACAACGTACTACTTCTTCACTAATTGGTGTTTTGTAAATATTATACAACTAAAATCAATCATTATATATAATAGTTGCAATGAAATTTAATTAATGTCATCGTATCTATGTTTGTTATTTTAGTAGTACAACTATATATGCCTCAACATAGCGGTGGAGGTGGCCGTGGTGGTGACCGCTCCAGATCGGGTGATGGCTATGACGCCCCCAAAATAGGTCCACACGACCCATTCTGAGTCGCCAGATATCACACTATAAAAATCAAATACAAACTTCATTTATACAACTGTTGAACTGTCGTGCAGAATACGACCACAGTTAAACTGTGAGTTTTAATACAAATATATGTAACTCTCATGGTTCCTCGACCACAACCTTACAATGATACTTTACATAAAAGTACAGTCAATAATTGTTTTAGAAATTAAAATCCTTGGAAAATGCTCAAGAAAACCTTCGTACATGGGAGACCATGCATCTATGTTATGATATATATCATATGACTCGAGAATTATCCTTAGCTAACCCAATAGACCCCAAAGAAAAACGAGAAGATTATTGTCATGTTCTTTCCAAGGGTGAGTCTTTTTTTGACATATAATTATCTCCATTGTCTCCAATTGAGAATTATAATTCAAACAAACTCCAAGATTATATAGGTAGTGCTCATAGATATAATCAGTAAGTGCATGTGCACAACCCTGTCTTATGATAACACGAAGTCGTCTATCATTAGACATCTTAAATGATAGTGGCAAAACACCCTTCCAAAGTTGGGTTCACCTCACCCTATTCGGTTCACCAAAATCAACGGTTAAAATGACGTATAAAATATGACACACTTATCTAAAATTTCTCAATGAAATTATTTCCATACTATTTTAGGGGAAACCTCAACAGCTATAGACCACCGTTCTAATCCCCTGTTAACCCCGCTCGACCCAGCTACACTCTTATTACCTGAAAGGAATTGTGAAGCAAAAAGGGTGAGCATAACTAGCCCAGTAAAGAATATCATGACTAAAAATAATAAAATTATCAATAGCCTTCACAAGAATAAATCGTAGATTTAGAACATATGGTAGATGATAAAACTTTTCAACCATACTTGCAAATGAACGAAGCAATCCATTAAAGAGTCAAATAGACCATAAGGTCTATTATCTTCTCCATGTTAAAAGTCCACCAACAATGTTTTATCCCTGTAACATCAATCAACAATTCATGTCCACAATCATGTGAATAACTCATAATCATAATTGTGATTCTAAATTCCTCTTCGCACCTGTATGCGAAGATAATTTTCATCATTGTCTTTACTTGAAACATCAAAATCATGGTTATACCAAATCACAATTCTTGTTCATAATCATACTAATAAATTCATCTTTGCACTACTACCAAAGATATTCATTAACAATTCATCTTTCCACTCTGTGCCAAAGACATACAATTGTATTTTAGAAGAGTCAAGTAGAGCATGATATCTACTATTTTCTTTAATTAAAAGTGTATAATCAATATTTTATCATCGAGACTCAAATTTTAATAAATAATTCACATCATCGAATCATCTCTGCACTACTGCCAAGGATATTCATTAGTATTATGACCACGAATTATCCATGCACTATAGGCCAAGGATATTCGTATTTTCAACAATGGTCATGATTATACCAAATAATCCCTGGTTATAATCATACCAACAATTTTCCATCAATGCACTACGGACCAATGAGGACTTTTACCATATCATTTGTAATATTACGAGTCATGATTATACCGAATGATCCCTGGTCATAATCATACCAATCAATATTTTATCTATGCACATAAGCCAAAGATACTCATCAATCAATAGTTCATCTTTGCACGTAAGCCAAAGATATACAACTGTAAGACCAATAATCAACAGTCCATCTTTGCACGTAAGCCAAAGCTATATAACTGTAAAACCAATAATCAACAGTCCATCTTTGCAAGTAAACCAAAGATGACTTTCATCATAATATAAGTATGAGGATGATGACAATGAAATAAGCATTAATCAAACGAAATCAAGGATAAATATTAAAGACTTTAAATTTGTCCAGAGTTTAAAAATATCCAAATTGTCAACATGATACTGCTTTGTGGAGTAAAATTCAAGAATAATATTCATGTACCAAAAATAATTTGGAGAGAAAAGAAATATATTTTTCGGGTAATTAGTACCCCGTGAATAGTACCATGTGAATAGTACTTCAGGAATAGTACCTCGTAAATAGTACCCTGGCATGAAAAGTACCCCAAATACCCGAGTGAATAATATTTGAGTGAATAGTAATCGGGTGAATAGTAACCCGTAAATAGTAACTCATGAATAGTATTCCGTCATGAAAAGATCAATAATTATCAAGAAAACTCATAATAATATTTTCATGAAAAGATACTGGATGAAGCGCAAATATCAAGGATATTCTACTAATTTCATGGAGTATGGAAGCCAAAACTTCAACAAAATGAGTATAAAATTCAAAATCTGAAACGAAATAATATTACTTACATACTACAGAGTATGGAAGAAAATATTATTTCAAGCGAATATTAAACAAAAATAACATCCCTTGAATGGAAATAATATTCCAACGAATATTTAACGAAGATAATATTCCTACGAATATTGAACGAAGATGATATTCCTTACGAATATTGAACGAAAATAATATTCATACGAATACGAAAAATAATTTCTCTTTAGAATATGAAATAAATAATACCCCTTACCTCAGAAGAAGACTGGATACTGGATTAGTGAAGTAGCAGACTACTCTTCTTTTTTCTCTCTATAGATTCTCTCTCTATAGCTTCTCTCTCTATAATTGCTCTTGTGAGTCTTAATAAATTGGTAAGAATGAAGGAAGAATGACCTTCTATTTATAGGAAAATATACTTTCGATAATTACACGTTTTGGGGCTCGAAATATTATAATATAATACCTTCATCTTTTCTTTCATTTTTAATTTAGTCCTACAAGTATTATCAAACTTGCACCACCTCCCCTAATAGTATATCATGTGAATCAATAGTTCTATACATGTGAAAATACGAATTACAGTATAGTACCTCCATCTATACCTCTATTTTTAACTTAGTCATGCAAGTATTATCAATCTTGCACCACCTCCCCTAATAGTACATGAATGTGAATCAATAGTATACACATGTGAACAAATAGTTATAAGCATGTGAATTTATAGCAATTAATTGCTCATTTATCTGATTAATTACCCGATTGGTCAGTATAACCTCCAGACATCCATTATTATCGAAATAGATGTCGATTTCCACTAACACTAATAATCCTAACACAATGGAACTATCAATTTCATCTTTAATCAACACGAATTTATTCATTATTAATATTATAACTCACAATATTTAACTACTAGGTCGTTCCTAGGAAAAAGAGGGTTTTCCGATAAGGATTTCTCCTTATTGGCGTGCAATTAGGTGACTAAACCTCTCCTTGACAGAACTTCTAGACATTGTCAATATTGTAAATAATAATATGAATAACTTTGTCATCTCAATTATTGATTTAATAATTTAAAATATTGTGACAAGGAAACTCATAATAATATTTCCATGAAAAGATACTGGATGAAGCGCAAATATCAAGGATAATCTACTAATTTCATGAAGTATGGAAGCCAAAACTTCATCAAAATGAGTATAGAATTCAAAATTTGAAACGAAATAATATTACTTACATACTACAGAGTATGGAAGAAAATATTATTTCAAGTGAATATTAAACAAAAATAACATCCCTTGAATGGAAATAATATTCCAACGAATATTTAACGAAGATAATATTCATACGAATATTGAACGAAGATGATATTCCTTACGAATATTGAACGAAAATAATATTCATACGAATACGAAAAATAATTTCTCTTTAGAATATGAAATAAATAATACCCCTTACCTCAGAAAAAGACTAGATACTGGAGTAGTGAAGTAGCAGACTACTCTTCTTCTTTCTCTCTATAGATTCTCTATCTATAGCTTCTTTCTCTATAATTGCACTTGTGAGTCTTAGTGAATTGGTAAGTGTGAGATCCCGAATTTTATAAAATAAAAGTATTCAATTTTTCTATTTTGGTAAATAGTTAAATTGATAAAAGTTTAAAGTTAAGGGTGATATTTGAAATTTTTTTAAAGTAAGTAAGTTGTCATAAAATAATCGGTGGTAAAAGTACAGTAATACGCGTGGTTGCATAGTAGCACAGGGTATTGATTATTGATGCTTACGTGAGAAGTCACTCGTTATACTCAATTATTGCTACAGAATAATTCTTTGCATCATATCTCTCATATTATTGATTCAATTATTGTCACAAGATATCATCTGCATAATATTTTATATATTATTAAATCAATAATTGAGACGACAAAGTTATTCATATTATTATTTTCAATATTAACAATGTCTAGAAGTTACATCAAGGAGAGGTTTGGTCACCTAATTGCGGCGCCAATAAGAGAGAAATCCTTATCGAAAAGCCCCTTTCCGCAAAAAACGACGGTTGTTAAATATTGTGCGTTATAATATTAATGATGAATAAGTTCGTGTTGATTAAAGATGAGATTGATAGTTCCATTGTGTTGGGATTATTTGTGTTAGTGGAAATCGACATTTATTTCGATAATAATTGATGTCTAGAGGTTATATTGACCAATCGGGTAATTAACCGGATAAATGAGCAATTAATTGCTATTGATTCATATGATTATAACTATTTGTTCACATGTGTGTACTATTGATTCACATTCATTTACTATTAGGGGAGGTGGTGCAAGATTGATAATACTCGCATGACTAAGTTAAAAATAGAGGTATAGATGGAGGTACTATACTGTAATTCGTATTTTTACATGTCTAGAACTATTGATTCACATGATTTACTATTAGGGGAGGTGGTGCAAGTTTGATAATACTTGCAGGACTAAATTAAAAATGAAGAAAAAGAGGAAGGTATTATACTGTAATATTTTGAGCCCCAAAACGTGTAATTATCGAAACAATATTTTTCTATAAATAGAAGCTCATTCTTCCTTCATTCTTACTGTGACGCCCCCAAAATAGGTATATATCACCCATCTTAAGTCGCCAGATACATGGTACATACATTTAAATACAACTTAATTATACAACAGTCGTGTAAAATACGACAAAACATAGCTGAGAGTTTAAACAAGAATATTGTCATCTAGATAATATCCACACTCAATGGGGTCCTCAATGGAACTAGGTCATGCGTAATCCGCACAGACAGGATATTCCAACGGAATAATAAAGAATGGAACCAGGTCATGCGTAATCGCATGCATGTGATATTCCAATGTAATAATAAAGAATGGAATAACAACAGATTTCACCTGGGCATGCGATAGGCGCATGCAGAAAAGTTATTCCAAATGTAATAATAAAGAATGGAATAACAGAAGAATTTCACCATGTATGCGGTACTTCGCATAGACAGGTTATTTCAACATAATAATAAAGAATGGAATAAAAGAAGCTCTCTTCATGAATACGAAAGAAATAATACCCCTTACCTTAGAAGAAACTAGATATTAGAATAGTGAGGTAACAGACTATCTTTGCCCGTAGTGCAAAGATATTTCTTTAATATCTCAAAGAAATATATAATCATTTCAGAATCTATATAAACAATAATTATAATCATGTTGATCAATTCACCTTTGCACTTAAGCTAAAGATAATCGTTTATAAATTCAATGGTCATGATCATACTAGTCAACAATTCATCTTTACACTACTGGCCAAAGAGAACCCATAGTCACGATCATACCAATAATCTACCCATCTTTACACTCAAGTGAAAGAGAAATTCCATCACCAGAATGTTATATATGATAATAAAAACAATATGATCAAAATATGGATTTAATTTCAAGAGTAAGATTCATAAATCCATAATTTCATAACATCTTAATCCAAATGTTATAAATCACTTAATAATCTCATAATCTAATATTATTAATACTACCACAATATTTTAATCATTTCTTAAACTTATAAATAATTTATTTTAATTGTTTACACTTTACTAATTAATGCATTTAATCATCCTAAAATGCCAAACTCATAAAATTTTATCATCAATAACCAAAACCCTCATAAAAAATCTGCGCATATACCTTATATAGGATTTCCAAGCCATAAAATCCTATTTTCCAATTTTGTTACTTCACATAACATATTTAATTCATTTACTCATAACTAGTCTATTTTCATGAAAATACCAAAGCAAAGACAAACAAATTTTCTTTTTAGGATTTAGCGTAATATAGTCCCATATTGAATATATATTTTCTCGTAATTTTTAAAATTTATTTACTATTTTTCATATGGCCAAAAGCGCATTTAATATTTAGACATTTATCATAAATTATACTTTTATCCAAAAATTCCAAAATTTACAGAGTATACTGTTATTATATACATGTACTCCCAATAAAAATTTCACCAATTTTAATAAAAATTATTTTATTTTCTGAAACTTTAGTAATTCATAATAAATAGCCCTTTTATCAGAAAAATATGAATTTTATGTCCATTCCACACGAAATCGAATTCTCTACAACTTTGTAGCTTTAAGTGTTTCCAAATTCGCACGTAAAATATCCAAAAGAAATCCACAAACGGATGATTTTCAACACCTTTTAAAATTCATAACAAATCATACGTTAATATTTAATGGTTCAAAATTTGTGGATATATACTCAACTTATATATGTATAACATATCCAAAAATCACAATGATCTAACGGTCAGATCAAAATTATCACTCACGCAATAGAGCTTTAAGAACACCGATTTGATTTTTTTAATACCTCCAATCCGAAAAAATACTGATAAAATACCTCAATATTAATTCCTTCATTTATAACCACATAAAATAAATATTTTCCTATCCATCATTTATGTCCACATAAAATAAATATTTCCTTATCATATTAATCAATAAATAATTATTCACAAATAATATTACAGAATCACAATAATGACAACCAGGCCGTTCCCAGGAAAGAGGGGGCTTTCCGATAAGGATTTCTCCTTACTAACGCTCAATTAGGTGACCAAACCTCTCATTGAAAAAACTTTCTAGACATTGCCGATAATGCTTGATGAGTGAGTTTTATACACATGAATTGAGTGCGTTTGAACTTAATCTTTTGGATGTTTTTAAGAGTTTGTGTCTATTCATGCATGTTTTACATTGTTTAGTAGGAATTGGGACAAAATTTACTTGGATCGACGTTAGGGGTGGCTAGATTCGCGTTTTCGGCATGCCATTTACATAGCATCCACTTAAAATACAATTTCAGCATTTCTCTGCACCTTATTTCAAAACAATCAAAGCATGAAAGTTGTAAATCTACGTCTCCTCTTTCCGGAACATCTTGAATCATCGAAATCGGAGTTTGAACGAAGACGTTATGGCCATTTTCCCAAAGGACGTCAGAGCAGAAAATTTCCAGACATGAGGCCAGCGTCGGGGCGCCCAAACAAGGCCTATGCCTAGCGCCAGGGCTCTAGAATGCAGTGTTGCAGTGCCATGCCCAACGTCGAGGCGCTGGGGAAGGGATTGGTCAAGCTTGGACGCATTTTGGGGTGAATTTTGACACTTTTTTGACTCCAAATTGGATTGGGTTTGTTCCTAAGCTAAAAATTGGACTTGTAACCTATAAATACATGATGTAAGGCATAAAATAAAGGGTGATTACATAGATTAGATTAGAGATACACTCCTTTAGATTAGGATATTCATTCATAACTGGAGTCTAATCAAGAATCAAGAGAGATTTTGTTGAGAAGAATTCCAATTGAAAATTGAAGCTTGGGAGATTTTCTTTAAGAGTTTCTTCTTCTTTTTCTTATTTTTAATGGTGTAATTCTTTCAAGATGATTTTCATGAGATTGTTGGTTTTATTTTTCGTTATGAACTAACTCTTTTATTAAGACTACAAATTGAACCTTTTATGTCTATGAATTAATTATTTAATTTAGTCCAATTATTTATGTCAAGGTGAATTGTTTATCATGTCTTGTGCGTATTGATTAATTATTTGGCCAGTAATTACCGTGTTACTCTTGAAGGATTCAGAAGATGAACTTTAGGGTTGGAACTGGACATGATAACATGTATGCTTGATTATTTGTATGAGACAAATAATTAGGGTCGTGAATTGAATAGGAATATCTGTTCACTGCATATAACAAATTGGGAATTGGAACTTAATGGGTTTAATTTAATTATTTTGCATAGGAATATTGCAAGATTAAATGAATTGAATAAAAGTTAAATGATCACTTGGGAAAGGGCTTTTAACACGTAGAATTCCTGTTAACAATTCAATAGGCATAATAATTGGATTAGTTGGATAATTGGTTTGTAGTACATAAATTGGGGATATTGTAGTCTTAACCTTTATTTATCTGAATTCATTCATTTAGTCTTTATCGTTATTTAGTTGAATTAATTTAAGAGTAATCTAGTTTTAATTGATTAATTTAGTTTTCTTAATTAGAAAAATCACAATTTGTAGTTGTTTAAATAAAATTAGTTTGGTTAAGAACTAATACTTGGTGATTATTATTAAATAATTCCTCGTGGGAACGATACTTTTCTTATCACTTTATTACTTGTTGACCGTGTATACTTGCACGAATGTTTTGATTGTGAAATCGATCAACAAGTTTTTGGCACCGTTGCTGGGGAATTAGTTTAATAATTTTGCCAATATTAATTTTTATCAAATTAGTTTTAATTTAAACATTTTTTTATTATTTTCTTTAATTCTCTACCAATTTTTTCTTTCTTTCTTTTCAGGTACCATAACGGAATTTAATTCTCAATGGTCGTATACGAGAATGACTAAGCCAAGGGGAGCGGAGATTGATGGACTCACGACAGTACTTTCTGCATTATCAGCATAAATTGAGACACTTTCGAAGAGGTTAGACGCTTTTGCAACACAACGTCGTCAAAGTGTGGCAGTTACTTGTGATTATTGTGTTGGAAATCATATGAATCATCAATGCGCCATCTGTTTCGAGCCGGTACAGTATGGTGGTGATTACCCCAATAATTATGTCTATCCCAACAAATATTATCAGGATTGGGGGTATCACCCGAATATTTCATGGAGCCATACTCATCGAGATCAATTTTATGCTCCAAGTCCAATATACCCACCGGATTTCTCGTGTCCACCTCCACTACAACAGGAGGAACATTCAAATTTGGAGAAAATTTTGTCCAAGTTCATAGCTTCAAGTGAGGAGAGGAGGATTAATCAAGAGATATCGAGTCAAAATTTTGCGAACCAAATGGAACAACTAATCAATGCCTCGAAAATTTGCCCTCAATACACTTGGCCCAATGACATGGATTCCGAGACTGATGGAGAGCCCGAACAAAATCTGCAATTAGATGAGCCACAAGATGTTGAAAGAGAGGAAATAATTGGGAACCAAGAAAAGGGGATCGACGAAGATTTAACTGTAAGATTCAACGAAGATGAGTCAATTTCATTAGTATCCCATGTGCCTCTTCCACCAAAGTTCAAGAATCTGGGCAGTTTTGCAAAACCATGCCCAATTGGCAGTCATGACGTCGACAAAGCTCTTTGTGACATAAGAGCTAGTACAGTTGTGGAGTCATGGTGGGGTGAAAAGGAGAAGATAGAGGAAGATCCCATTGTATTTATTAAACTTCAATGCCCTTATCTGATCATCGACATAATGCGGAAAACACCTAGTTTTTGGACGTTCTTAATGGGGAACATATCTACAAAGAGCATGCTAGGTGACTTTCATTCAAGGGTCATTATTAATGGGAACCTCCCAAAAGAGACATTGCTTCTGATGGATGGAGGGTTCCTCAATTTTTGTAGGGGAATTGGATAGAGAATTGAAGAAGTCAGGCTGTGACTATAAAACAAGCGCTTATTGGGAGGCAACCCAAGTTTAATTTTTTTTTTTTTTTATAGTTTTTATTAGGTTTTATATTAGTAGTTTTGAATTTGCATTTATTTAGAATTTAATAAAATTATTTCTATCATGTTTTACAGGTTATTCAAGTCAAATTCAAGTGTGGTGCCCAATTTATTCCATGTGCCTAGCCTATTCTCCAAACTTAGCGGACAAGGAGGAAGATTGCTATATTTTCAGGGAAGTCCTTTGGGACACCCCCAAAACAGGTATACATCACCCATCTTGAGTCGCCAAATACATGTACAAAATACAAATACAAATTTAATTATACAACCGTCGTGTAATATACGACAATACATAAACTGAGAGTTTTAATAGGAATATTGTCATCTAGACAATATCCACACTCAAAGGAGTCCTCATTATATTTATTGTCACACTGTTTAACAGAATAGTGAGGACTACTGATGATATCTTCTGGACCGTCACTCCTTTCCCTGACTCGTCCTAGCTATATTCTCATTTCCTGAAGAGAACAGTGAAATAATGGGTGAGCTCAACTAGCCAAGTAAGAAATATTATGACTAAGAATGCATAATAAATTATCAATAGTCTTCAACAATGTTAAACTGATAAAATACAATAGACATCAAGTTTAACTTTAGCGGAACAAATAATCCATTAGAAAAGTCAAGTAGAGAATAAAATCTACTATCTTCTATGATTTAAAAAGGTTTTTCATCAATTTTTATCGTTGAGACTCAGCTTAATAAATAAACCACATCTTCGAATCATTCATGTACCACGGGCCAATGATATTCATTAAATCATCAATGGTCCTGACTATACTGAATAATCCCTAGTCATAATCATACCAAGTCCATCTCTGCATGTAAGCCAAAGATATACAACTATAAAACCAACAACCAACAGTCCATCTTTTCACGTAAGCCAAAGATATACAATTCAATAATCCACAGTCCATATTTGCATGTAAGCCAAGATAAATTTTATCACCATATAAGCATGAGGATGATGACAATGATATAAACATTAATCAACTGAAAAAAAGGATAAATATTAAAGACTTTAAATTTATCCAAATATTATCAATCACATAATAAATTCATAATCTAATATTATTAATATCATAACAATATTTTAATCACGTCTTAAACTTATAAATAATTTATTTCAATTGTTTATACTTTACCAAATAATGCATTTAATCATTCAAAAATACCATACTAATAAGATTTCATCACCAATGATCAAATCCCTTATCAAAAATCTACATATACCTTATATAGGATTTCCAAGCCATAAAATCCTATTTTCCAACTTTGTTACTTCACATAACATATTTAACTCATATATTCGTAACTAAATAATTTTTATAAAAAATATCAAATTAGTCCCAAAAATATTTCTTTTTTGGGATTTAGCAAAATATAGTCCCATAATGAACATATATTTTTCTCGGAATTTTTAAAATTCATTTACTATTTTTCAAAAATTAATTTCTAATTAATTCCTTAAGAAATTAGCTACATCAAGTTTAACTCCAGAAATTCCCAAATCTTGGCAGGATCTTACACATATTAACGTGAGCTTCCAGTTTAAATTTCATGGTCATCGGAGTTATAAAACTCCGGTTATGGCGTTTTTTGTCGGAAAAACCTAAATATTGAAATGGTCATAACTTGCTAATTTCAAATCGGAATGAGCTCATTTTTGGACAGGAGGTACATTATACCATATACTTTCATGTCCCAAAAGGCCGGAATTTTTCTCACAAACTAAGTGGCCGAAACAGCCCTTACAAAATTATGGACAGTAGCTTTTTGCTATTTTCCAGCTTTTGACTCCTTTGCTAAAAACAGTCCACACAAAAATCTACAACACCTTTTCCAGTGATTCCACTTGGAGATGATACAAAACTCATAGATTTAACTCTAGAACTTGACCACACTCAAAAATTTAAAATATAATAAGAAATATGGTCAATTGAATTTCATGTTCTGTTTTCACCAAAATCTGATTTTTCAACCCTTTGTGATTTCTAAGAAACTTTCATGTTTTCACATAATAACCAACATAACTCATCATAACACTTACTAATACCACATATACCCATGATTTTCATCAGTCCAATGCTTTTATTATGACTCTCATCATAATTAACGTAAACAGATCATTTCCACAATTTAATAAGGAATGAATACAAAGGATCATTCACTATGCATGTGGTAATTCATATAGACAGGTTATTCCAACAGAATAATAAAGAATGGAATAACAGAAGGATTCACTATGCATGCGATAGAGACCGCACAGACAAGTTATTCCCAACAGAATAATAAAGAACGGAACCAGGTCAGACGTGATCCGCACTGACTGGATATTCCAACAAAATAATAAAGAATCGGAACCGAGTCAAAGTAAATTCAAGACCGAAGCGGATATTCCAATGTAATAATAAATAATGGAACTAGTTCTCGGCGTAAAACGATGAGATAGGATATTAAAGCGTAATAGTAAAGAATGGAATAATAGAAGAATTTCACCATGTATGCGCAAGATTTTTTGCATATACAGGTTATTCCAACATAATAATAAAAAATAGAATAACAGAAGAAGTTCACCATGTATGCGGTACTTCGCATAAACAGGTTATTCCAACATAATAATAAAGAATGGAATAACATAAGTTCTCTTCATGAATAAGAAAGAAATAATACCCCTTACCTCAAAAGAAAACTGGATACTGGAAGAGTGAGGTAGCAAACTTCTCTTCTTCTTTCTCTCTATAATAATTGCTCTATAGCTTTTGTGAATTGGTGAGAAATGAAGGAAGAATGAGCTTCTATTTATAGGAAAATATAGTTTCGATAATTGCACGTTTTGGGACTCGAAATATTACAGTACAATACCTTCAACTTTTTTTTCATTTTTAATTCAGTCATCCAAGTATTATCAAACTTGCACCACCTCCCCTAATAGTAAATCATGTGAATCAATAGTAAATCATGTGACTCAATAGTTCTAAACATGTGAAAAAAATTAATTACAGTATAGTACCTCCATCTATACCTCTATTTTTAACTTAGTCATGCAAGTATCATCAATCTTGCACCAACTCCCCTAATAGTATAAGAATGTGATTCAATAGCACACACATGTGAACAAATAGTTATATGAGCATGTGAATTAGTAGCAATTAATTGCTCATTTACCCGATTAATTACCCAGTTGGTCAATATAACTCCCAGACATCAATTACTATCGAAATAAATATCGATTTCCACTAACACTAACAATCCCAACACAATGGAAATATTTTTCTCAAAAATTTCATTTTTGAAATTTTGAAGTTTGACTTTTTCTGAAAAGTCAACTGTTGACTTTTTTGACCAAAAAGTTAACCTCGGAAAATTTTGTGTTTATAGTTTATTTCTACTAATTTCATCATTCTGGACTCAAATATCACGTCCGTGTCTCCAAATTCAACTCTGAACTCAAATTCGATTATAATAACATTCATCATTAATATCATAACTCACAATATTTAACAACCAGGTCATTTCCAGGCAAGAGGGGGCTTTCCAATAAGGATTTCTCCCTATTGGCGCACAATTAGGTGACCAAACCTCTCCTTGACAGAACTTCCAGACATTGTAAATATTATAATTTAATAATATGAATAACTTTGTCGTCTCAATTATTGATTTAATTATATAACATATAATGCAGATGATACTATGACAATAATCGAATCAATAATATGAGAGATATGATGCAACAATTACTGTAACAATAATTGAGTATAACTGAGTGACTTATTATGTAAGCATCAATAACGAAAACCGTGTACTACTACGCAACCACGTGTATTACTGTACTTTTACTACCGAGTAGTTCAACAGTTTTACGGTAAAACTTCCGCGGTTATTTTCATACAAATAATTCTGTCGTTTTATTACGACGACAATACTTCCATTGTGGTTAACCAATGATTGTGCTGTCGTACGAATATTCCCTGTTAAAACGAATATTCCCCGACCAATCGAATATTATATAACAACTTGCGTACTTTGTAAAATTTATAAATATTACCCACAACTATAACGTTATCTCAAATCCACACCAAAATTTTGAAAAAAATATTACGAGAAAACTAAATCTTTATTCGTAAAATCTGGGGTCTCACGGCCTTTGCTTTAATTTTTTCTATTTTAGCCATTGAGGACAATGTCTAGTTTAAGTTTGGGGGCATTTTAGTGTCGTATTGCATATAGTTAGTTATTTGTATTATAGTTCGTTATTTTTATGTGTTAGCATTGTGTTTTTGCATTTAGTGTGCATATAATACATGGTAGTTAATTGCATATGCATATATGTGGTGCATTAGTATGTGTTCATGAAGTATAATTTTTTTAGGCAATAGATTGGTTTGAATTTAGCTCACTTACTATGATAAGATTGATATTAATTGTTAACTTGAAAGCAAGATTGATAATTGATGATGAGTTCTAATTTTAATCATGATGATAATCTTAGCCTATCTGAAACTTATGTAACCGGTTAGCACTTAAAGTTTAACTGTTTTAATCCACTTGGTTCAAGGGTTTCATAATTTGTTTCTGAGGAAAAATCTTGGTTAAAATTTAAGGAAATTAGTGAACTGGTGATAAAGGTTGGAATGACGTAAAAGCTTGAGTTTGGGGGAATCTATGGGGTATATATATACAAAATATAAAAGAAGGAAAAAAATGATGAAACGAAAAAAAATAGTAAATTCAAAAAAAAACAAAAAAAAATTGGAGGTAGACACGAGAAATTCAAAAAAAAGAGAATAAACACCGTGGCATGCTTGTCTAGTTTTGTGGCCTTTGTTACGTGAGTAAGTAAGCCCGAGGGGATTGTCTTTACACCTGGCGCCCTAAGGTCTTAATGGTCTGGGAGTCGTTGGTCGAAAGCTCGTTAAGGTAGCACTGAAAAGCCTAAGGGAATAAGACATTGCACAGCCATGAGAATTATAAAAAAAACACCAGAAAGAGCAAAAATGCCCTCGTGGTTAAATAAAAGTATAAATAAATCATGTATTTACCCTTAGACTTGGTAATTGCTAAGTTTTAACTGGAGTTGTCATGTTCACAAAAGTAATTGAATTAGAACTGAAATTTTCCTTCTAAGAAGTTTGTTATGTGATTATCTTGAACTGTGGTTGGTTAGAATGGTTAACAAGCACACACACAACATGGGTGATGACTAGTTTGGATTGACTAATTGGTTAAAGTTATGAATTTTGACTTGATTGGATATATTATTTGAGTATCAATGGTATCTTTGAGGCCTGTTGCTATATATCACATTGATTTATTACTGGGTTCGTAGGTATATTAGGAAGTAGATCATGCATATGCATTCATGTAGTTGAGTTTGGTTGTTTATTTTTAGTTCTTTTGTATTTTTGCTTGAGGACAAGCAAATGTTTAAGTTTGGGGTTATTTGATGAGTGAGTTTTATACACATGAATTGAGTTCGTTTGAACTTAATCTTTTGGATGTTTTTAAGTGTTTGTGTTTATTCATGCATGTTTTACGTTGTTTAGTAGGAATTGGGACAAAAGTTAATTACTTGGATCGACGTTTGGGGTGGCTAGAATCGCATTTTTAGTTTGCCATTTATATAGCATCCACTTAAAAGCCAATTTCAGCATTTCTCCGGACCTTATATTAAAATAATTAAAGAATGAAAGTTTTAGATCTACGTCTTTTCTTTCCGGAACATCTTGAATCATCAAAATCGGAGTTTGGACGAAGAAGTTATGGCCATTTTCCCAAAGGACGTTAGAGCAGAAAATTTCCAGACATGAGGCAGCGCCGGGGCGCCCAAATAAGGCCTATGCCCAGCGCCGGGGCTCAAGAATGCAGTGTTGCAGTGCCATGCCCAGTGCTGGGGCGCTGGGGAAGGGATTTGTCAAGCTTGGACGCGTTTTGGGGTGAAGTTTGACACTTTTTTGACTCCAAATTAGATTGAGTTTGTTCCTAAGCTAAAAATTGGACTTGTAACCTATAAATACATGATGTAAGGCATAAAATAAAGGGTGATTACATAGATTAGATTAGAGATACAGTCATTTAGATTAGGACATTCATCCATAACTCGAGTCTAATCAGGAATCAAGAGAGATTTTGTGGAGAAGAATTCCAATTGAAGAATGAAGATTGGGAGATTTTCTTTAAGAGTTTCTTCTTCTTCTTATTTTTAATGGTGTAATTCTTTCAAGATGATTTTCATGAGATTGTTGGTTTTATTTTTCGTTATGAACTAACTCTTTTATTAAGACTACAAATTGAACCTTTTATGTCTATGAATTAAGTATTTAATTTAGTCCAATTATTTATGTCAAGGTGAATTATTTATCATGTCTTGTGCGTATTGATTAATTATTTGGCCAGTAATTACCGTGTTACTCTTGAAGGATTCAAAAGATGAACTTTAGGGTTTGAACTGGACATGATAACATGTATGCTTGATTATTTGTATGAGACGAATAATTAGGGTCGTGAATTGAATAGGAATATCTGTTCACTGCATGTAACAAATTGGAAATTGGAACTTAATGGGTTTAATTTAATTATTTTGCAGTAGAATATCGCAAGATTAATTGAATTGAATAAAAGTTAACTGATCACTTGGGAAAGGGCTTTTAACACTTAGAATTCATGTTAACAATTCAGTAGGCATAATAATTGGATTAGTTGGATAATTGGTTTGTAGTACATAAATTGGGAATATTGTAGTCTTAACCTTTATTTATCTGAATTCATTCATTTAGTCTTTACTGTTATTTAGTTGAATTAATTTTAGAGTAATCTAGTTTTAATTGATTAATTTAGTTTTCTTAATTAGAAAAATCACAATTTGCAGTTGTTTAAATAAAACTAGTTTGGTTAAGAACTAATACTTGGTGATTTTTATTAAATAATTCCTCGTGGGAACGATACTTTTCTTATCACTTTATTACTTATTGACCGTGTATACTTGCATGAATGTTTTGATTGCGAAATCGATCAACAAGTTTTTGGCGCCGTTGCCGGGGAATTAGTTTAATAATTTTGCCAATATTAATTTTTATCAAATTAGTTTTAATTTAAACATTTTTTTATTATTTTCTTTAATTCTCTACCTATTTTTTCTTTCTTTCTTTTCAGCTACCATGGCGGAATTTAATTATCAATGGCCGTATATGAGAATGACTAAGCCAAGGGGAGCGAAGATTGATGGACTCACGGCAGTACTTTCTGTATTATCAGCACAAATTGAGACACTTTCGAAGAGGTTAGATGATTTTGCAGCACAACGTCGTCAAAGTGTGGCAGTTACTTGTGATTATTGTGTTGGATATCATATGAGTCATCAATGCGCCATCCGTTTCGAGCCAGTACAGTATGGTGGTGATTACCCCAATAATGATGTCTATCCCAACAACTATTATCAGGATTGAGGGTATCACCCGGATTTTTCATGGAGCCATACTCATCAAGATCAATTTTATGCTCCAAGTCCATATACCCACCGAATTTCTCGTGTCCACCTCCACTACAACAAGAGGAACATTCAAACTTGGAGGAAATTTTGTCCAAGTTCATAACTTCAAGTGAGGAGAGGAGGATTAATCAAGAGATATCGAGTCAAAATTTTGCGAACCAAATGGAACAACTAATCAATGCCTCGAACATTTGCCCTCAATACACTTGGCCCTATGACATGGATTCTGAGACTGATGGAGAGCCCGAACAAAATCTACAACTAGATGAGCCACAAGATGTTGAAAGAGAGGAAACAATTGGGAACCAAGAAAAAGAGATCGACGAAGATTTAACTATAAGATTCAACGAGGATGAGCCGATTTCATTAGTATCCCATGTGCCTCCTCCACCAAAGTTCAAGAATTTGGGCAGTTTTGTAAAACCATGCCCAATTGGCAGTCATGTCGTCGGCAAAGCTCTTTGTGACATAAGAGCTAGTACAGCTGTGGAGTCATGGTGGGGTGAAAAGGAGAAGATAGAGGAAGATCCCATTGTGTTTATTTAGCTTCAATGCCCTAATCTGATCATCAAAATAATGGAGAAAACACCTAGTTTTTGGACGTTCTTAATGGGGAACATATCTACAAAGAGCATGCTAGGTGACTTTCATTCAAGGGTCATTATTAATGGGAACCTCCCAAAAGAGACATTGCTTCTGATGGATGGAGGGTTCCTCAATTTTCGTAGGGGAATTGGATAGAGAATTGAAGAAGTCAGGTTGAGACTATAAAACAAGTGCTTATTGGGAGGCAACCCAAGTTTATTTTTTTTTTTATAGTTTTTATTAGGTTTTATACTAGTAGTTTCGAATTTGCATTTATTTAGAATTTAATAAAATTATTTCTATCATGGTTTATAGGTTATTCTAGTCAAATTCAAGTGTGGTGCCCAATTTATTCCATGTGCCTAGCCTATTCTCCAAACTTAGCGGACAAGGAGGAAGATTGCTATATTTTTAGGAAAGTCCTTTGCTTTAATTTTTTCTATTTTAGCCATTGAGGACAATGTCTAGTTTAAGTTTGAGGGCATTTTAGTGTCGTATTACATATAGTTTGTTATTTGCGTTATAGTTCGTTATTTTTACGTGTTAGCATTGTGTTTTTGCATTTAGTGTGCATATAATACATGGTAGTTAATTGCATATGCATATATGTGGTGCATTAGTATGTGTTCATGAAGTATAATTTTTTTAGGCAATAGATTGGTTTGAATTTAGCTCGACCTATGATAAGATTGATATTAATTGTTAACTTGAGCAGTGTTGATAATTGATGATGAGTTCTAATTTTAATCATGATGATAATCTTAGCTTCGTCTCGAAACTTATGTAACTAGGTTAGCACTTAAGGTTTAAGCTGTTTTAATCCACTTGGTTCAAGGGTTTCATAATTTGTTTTCGAGGAAAAATCTTGGTTAAAATTTAAGAAAATTAGTGAATCTGGCGATAAAGGTTGGAATGACGTAAAAGCTTGAGTTTGGGGGAAACTATGGGGCATATATATACAAAATAAAAAAGAAGAAAAAAAATGATGAAACAAAAAAAATAAAAAATTCAAAAAAAATAAAAAAATAAAAAAAACAAAAAAAAAGTGGAGGTGGACACGAGAAATTAAAAAAAAAGAGAATAAACACCGTGACATGCATGTCTAGTTTTGTGGCCTTTGTTACTTGAGTAAATAAGCCCGAGGGGATTGTCTTTACACCTAGCGTCCTAAGGTCTTAATTGTGAGATCCCGAATTTTATGAAATAAAAGTATTCAATTTTTCTATTTTGGTAAATAGTTAAATTGATAAAAGTTTAAAGTAAAGGGTCATATTTGAAATTTTTTTAAAGTAAGAAAGTTGTCATAAAATAACCAGTAGTAAAAGTACAGTAATACGCATGGTTGATAGTAGCACACAGTATTGGTTATTGATGCTTATGTGATAAGTCACTCAGTTATACTCAATTATTGCTATAATAATTACTGCATCATATCTCTCATATTATTGATTCAATTATTGTCACAGTATCATCTACATAATATTTTATATATTATTAAATCAATAATTGAGACGACAAAGTTATTCATATTATTATTTGCAGTATTGACAATGTCTAGAAGTTATGTCAAGGAGAGGTTTGGTCACCTAATTGCGCGCCAATAAGGAGAAATCCTTATCGGAAAGCCCCCTCTTTCCTGAGAACGACCTGATTGTTAAATATTGTGAGTTATAATATTAATAATAAATGTTATTAAAAATCGAATTTGAGATTGGAGTTGAATTTGGAGACGTGAACGTGATATTTGAGTCCGGAACGATGAAATTAGTAGAAATAGACAATAAACACAAAATTTGTCAGGGTTGACTTTTTGGTTAAAAAAGTCAATAGTTGACTTTTTCGAAAAAAGTCAAACTTTGAAATTTCAAAAATGAAATTGTTGAGAAAAATATTTTCATTCTGTTGGGATTATTATTGTTAGTGGAAATCGACATTTATTTCAATATTAATTGATGTCTGAAAGTTATACTGACCAGTCGGGTAATTAATCGGATAAATGAGCAATTAATTGTTATTAATTCACATGATTATAACTATTTGTTCACATGTGTGTACTATTGATTCGCATTCTTGTACTATTAGGGGAGTTGGTGCAAGATTGATAATACTTGCATGACTAAGTTAAAAATGGAGGTATAAATAGAGGTACTATACTCTAATTCATATTTTTACATGATTATAACTATTGATTCACATGATTGAACTATTGATTCACATTATTTACTATTAGGGGAGGTGGTGCAAGTTTGATAATACTTGCAGGACTAAATTAAAAATGAAAGAAAAGTTGAAGGTATTGTACTGTAATAATTTGAGCCCCAAAACATGCAATTATCGAAACTATATTTTCCTATAAATAGAAGCTCATTCTTCCTTCATTTCTCACCAATTCACTAAAGCTATAGAACAATTATTATAGAGGGAAATTATAGAGAGAAAGAAGAAGAGAAGTTTACTACTTGACTATTCCAGTATCCAGTCTTTTTTGAGGTAAGGGGTATTATTCTTTCGTATTCATGAAGAGAATTATTTTCTTTTAATACTCATAAGAGCTGTTATTCCATTCTTTATTATTATGTTAAAATAACATGTCTATGCGAAGTACCGCGTACATGGTGAAATTTTTCTGTTATTCCATTCTTTATTATTCTGTTGGGAATAACCTGTCTGTGCGGTCTATCGCATGCATGGTGAATTCTTCTGTTATTCTATTCTTTATTATTTCGTTAGAATAACTTTGTCTATGTGGATTACCGCATGCATGGTGAATGATCCTTTGTATTCATTCCTTATTAAATTATGGAAATGATCATGCTCACGTGGATTACTGCATGGTGGGCTAAAATCCATTTGCAGTTTCGTAATTTTTCTGACCCTCAAAAATTCTGGAAAAATTTGAAATGATAATTTGATGAGTTTTCTAGATTGTGTCCAAAAATGACGATTTTTGGATGTATAGATTAGGAGTTATGAATTTTATGGGAAAAGACTATTTTAAAAGTAAACCCTTTTAACTCCTTGTGGTTAACTCCAAAATTGGTAAAATTTTTATTGGGAATACATGTATATAACAGGAGTATACCTTGTAAATTTTGGAATTTTTGGACAAAAGTACAATTTATGATAAATGTCTAAACATTCGGCAGTTTTGGCTATATGAAAAATAGTAAATGAATTTTAAAAATTTTGAGAAAAAATATATGTTCAATATGGGACTATATTCTGCTAAATCCCAGAAAAGAAATATTTTTGGGACTGATTTGGTATTTTTCATGAAAATAAACTAGTTATGAGTAAATGAATTAAATATATTATGTGAAGTAACAAAATTAGAAAATAGGATTTTATGGCTTGAGAATCCTATATAAGGAATATGCAGATTTTTGATGAGGGATTTGATCATTGGTGATGAAATCTTATGAGTATGGCATTTTGAATGATTAAATGCATTATTTGGTAAAGTGTAAATAATTCAAATAAATTGTTTATAAGTTTAAGAAGTGATTAAAATATTGTTATAATATTAATAATATTAGATTATGAGTTTATTAAGTGATTGATAATATTTGGATAAATTTAAAGTCTTTAATATTTATCCTTGATTTCGTTTGATTAATGCTTATATCATTGTCATCATCGTCATGCTTATATAATGATGAAAGTCATCTTTGGCTTACGTGCAAAGACTTTTGATCGTTGATTATTGGTTTTATGATTGTATATCTTTGGCTTACGTGCAAAGATGGAATTTGTTGATTATTGGTTTTACTGATTGTATATCTTTCGCTTACGTGCAAAGATGAACTATTGATTGATGAGTATCTTTCGCTTACGTGCAAAGATGGGTATTAATTATTGGTTTTATGATTTGTATATCTTTGGCTTACGCGCAAAGATGGACCGTTGATTATTGGTTTTCTGATTTGTATATCTTTGGATTACGTGCAAAGATGAACTATTGATTAATGAGTATCTTTGGCTTATGTGCATAAATGAATTGTTTATTGGTATGATTATGACCAGGATCATTCAAAGATAATCATGACCCGTAATGTTATAGATGATGTGGTAAAAGTCCTCATTGGCCGTAGTAGTGCATTGATGGGCGATTATTGGTATGATTATAACTAGGGATTATTCGGTATAATCATGACCATTCGACGATTACATGAATATCCTTGGGTCAGTAGTGCGAGGATGATTCGATGATGTGGATTATTTATTGTCGAGTCTCAAAGTGATAAAATATTGATTATACACTTTTAATTCGTAAAAGATAGTAGATATCATGCTCTACTTGACTCTTCTAAAATACAGTTGTATATCTTTGGCCTGTAGTGCAAAGATGAATTGTTAATGAATATCTTTGGTCGTAGTGCAAAGATGAATTTATTAGTATCATTATGAGCAGGAATTGCGATTTTGTATAACCATGATTTTTGATGTTTCATGTGAAGATAGGTGATGAAAATTACCTTCGTCCTGGGTGCGAAGAGGAATTTAGAATCACAATTATGATTATGAATTATTCATATGATTATGGACAGGAATTGTTGATTGATGTTACAGAGATAAAATATTATTGGTGGACTTTTAACATGGAGAAGATAATAGACCTGATGGTCTATTTGACTCTTTTAATGGATTGCTCGTTCCGCTGCAACTATGGTTGAAAAGTTTTATCATCTACCATATGTTCTAAATCTCTGATTTATTATTGCTGAAGGCTATTGATGATGTAAATTATCTTTAGTCATGATATTCTTTACTGGGCTAGTTGTGCTCACCCTTTTTGCTTCACAATTCCTTTTAGGTAATACAAGTGTAGCTGGGTCGAGCGAGGGTAACAGGAGAATAGAACGGTGGTCTATAGCTGTTGAGGTTCTCCCTAAATAGTATGGAAATAATTTTATTGAGAAGAGTGTGTCGTATTGTATACGTCATTTGATATTTAATTTTGGTGAACCGAATAGGGTGAAGTGAACCCAACTTTGGAAGGGTGTTTTGCCACTATCATACAAGATGTCTAATGGCATACAACCTCGTGTTATCATAAGACAGGGTTGTGCACATCCACTTGCTGTGTATATCTATGAGCACTACCTATATAATCTTGGAGTTTATTCTAAATATAATTCTCACTTGGAGATAACGGAGATAATTATATGTCAAGAGAAGACTCACCATTGGAAAGAAGATGATAACAATCTTCGTGTTTTTCTTTTGGGACTATTGGGTCGACCAAGGATAATTCTGTGGACATATGATATCTATCATAACATAGACGTATGGCCTCCCATGTACGAAGATTTCCTTGAGTATTTTCCAAAGATTTTAATTTCTAAAATAGTTATTGACTGTACCTTTTATAAAGTACCATTGTAAGGTGTTGTGGTCAAGGCACCACGAGAGTTATATATATTTGTATTAAAACTCACAGCTTATCTATTGTCGTACTCTGCACGACAGTTCAACAGTTGTATAAATAAAGTTTATATTTGATTTCTGTAGTGTGATATCTGGCGACTCAGAATGGGTCGTGTGGACCTATTTTGGGGGTGTCACATTAATGGTCTGGGAGTCGTTGGTCGAAAGCTCATTAAGGTAGCACTGAAAAGCCTAAGGGAATAAGACATTGCACAGCCATGAGAATTATAAAAAAAATACAAGAAAGAGCAAAAATGCCCTCGTGGTTGAATAAAAGTATAAATAAATTCTGTATTTACCCTTAGACTTGGTAATTGCTTAGTTTTAACTGGAGTTGTCATGTTCACAAAAGTAATTGAATTAGAACTGAAATTTTCCTTCTAAGAAGTTTGTTATGTGATTATCTTGAACTGTGGTCGGTTAGAATGGTTAAAAAGCACACACACACAACATGGGTGATGACTGGTTTGGATTGACTAATTGGTTAGAGTTATGAATTTTGACTTGATTGGATATATTGTTTGAGTATCAATGGTATCTTTGAGGCTTATTGCTATATATCATACTGATTTATTACTGGGTTTGTAGGTATATTAGGAAGTAGATCATGTATATGCATTCATGTTGTTGAGTTCGATTGTTTATTTTTAGTTCTTTTGTATATTTGCTTGAGGAGAAGTAAAGGTTTAAGTTTGGGGGGTATTTGATGAGTGAGTTTTATACACATGAATTGAATGCGTTTGAACTTAATCTTTTGGATGTTTTTAAGTGTTTGTGTCTATTCATGCATGTTTTACGTTGTTTAGTAGGAATTGGGACAAAAGTTACTTGGATCGACGTTTGGGGTGGCTAGATTCGCGTTTTCAGCTTGCCATTTACATAGTATCCACTTCAAAGCCAATTCCAGCATTTCTCCGGACCTTATTTCGAAAAACTCAAAGAATGACAATTGTAGATCTATGTCTCCTCTTTCCGGAACATCATTGAATTATCCAAATTGGAGTTCGAACGAAGAAGTTATGGTCATTTTCCCAAAGGACGTTAGAGTAAAAAATTCGAGATATGAGGAGGCCAATGAGGCGCGCCCAAACAAGGCCTATGCTGCCAATGGGGCTCTAGAATGCAAGATGTTGTTGGCGCCATGCCATGCCCAAATCGAGTCTTTCGGGGAAAGGATTGGTCAAGCTTGGACGTGTTTTGGGGCGAATTTTGACACTTTTTTGACTCCAAATTGGATTGGGTTTGTTTCTAAGCTAAAAATTGGACTTGTAACCTATAAATACATGATGTAAGGCATAAAATAAAGGGTGATTACATAGATTAGATTAGAGATACACTCATTTAGATTAGGATATTCATTCATAACTCGAGTCTAATCAGGAATCAAGAGAGATTTTGTGGAGAAGAATTCCAATTGAAGATTGAAGCTTGGGAGATTTTCTTTAAGAGTTTCTTCTTCTTCTTATTTTTAATGGTGTAATTATTTTAAGATGATTTTCATGAGATTGTTGGTTTTATTTTTTGTTATGAACTAACTCTTTTATTAAGACTACAAATTGAACCTTTTATGTCTATGAATTAATTATTTAATTTAGTCCAATTATTTATGTCAAGGTGAATTGTTTCATGTCTTGTACGTATTGATTAATTATTTGGCCAGTAATTACCGTGCTACTCTAGAAGGATTCAGAAGATGAACTTTAGGGTTGGAACTGGACATGATAACATGTATGCTTGATTATTTGTATGAGAGGAATAATTAGGGTCGTGAATTGAATAGGAATATCTGTTCACTGTATGTAACAAATTGGGAATTGAAACTTAATGGGTTTAATTTAATTATTTTGCATTAGAATATCGTAAGATTAATTGAATTGAATAAAAGTTAACTGATCACTTGGGAAAGGGCTTTTAACACTTAAAATTCTTGTTAACAATTCAGTAGGCATAATAATTGGATTAGTTGGATAATTGGTTTGTAGTACATAAATTAGGGATATTGTAGTCTTAACCTTTATTTATCTGAATTCATTCATTTAGTCTTTACCGTTATTTAGTTGAATTAATTTAGAGTAATTTAGTTTTAATTGATTAATTTAGTTTTCTTAATTAGAAAAATCATAATTTGCAGTTGTTTAAATAAAACAAGTTTGGTTAAGAACTAATACTTGGTGATTTTTATTAAATAATTCCTCGTGAGAACGATACTTTTCTTATCACTTTATTACTTGTTGACCGTGTATACTTGAACGAATGTTTTGATTGCGAAATCGATCAACAAGTTTTTGGCACCGTTGCCGGGGAATTAGATTAATAATTTTGGCAATATTAATTTTTATCAAATTAGTTTTAATTTAAATATTTTTTTATTATTTTCTTTAATTCTCTACCTATTTTTTATTTCTTTCTTTTCAGGTACCATGGCAGAATTTAATTATCAATGGCCGTATACGAGAATGACTAAGCCAAGGGGAGCGGAGATTGATGGACTCATGACAGTACTTTCTGCATTATCAGCACAAATTCAGACACTTTCGAAGAGGTTAGATGCTTTTGCAGCACAACGTCGTCAAAGTGTGGCGGTTACTTGTGATTATTGTACTGGAAATCATATGAGTCATCAATGCGCCATCCATTTCGAGCCGATACAGTATGGTGGTGATTACCCTAATAATTATTTATATCCCAACAACTATTATCAGGATTAGGGGTATCACCCGGATTTTTCATGGAGCCATACTCATCAAGATCAATTTTATGCTCCAAGTCCAATATACTCACTGGATTTCTCGTGTCCACCTCCACTACAACACGAGGAACATTCAAATTTGGAGGAAATTTTGTCCAAGTTCATAGCTTCAAGTGAGGAGAGGAGGATTAATCAAGAGATATCGAGTCAAAATTTTGCGAACCAAATGGAACAACTAATCAATGCCTCGAACATTTGCCCTCAATACACTTGGCCCTATGACATGGATACCGAGACTGATGGAGAGCCCGAACAAAATCTACAACTAGATGAGCCACAAGATGTTGAAAGAGAGGAAACAATTGGGAACCAAGAAAAGGAGATCAGCGAAGATTTAACTGTAAGATTCAACGAGGATGAGCCGATTTCATTAGCATCCCATGTGCCTCCTCCACCAAAGTTAAAGAATCCGGGCAATTTTGCAAAACCATGCCCAATTGGCAGTCATGTCGTCGACAAAGCTCTTTGTGACATAAGAGCTAGTACAATTTTGGAGTCATGGTGGGGTGAAAAGGAGAAGATGGAGGAAGATCCCATTGTGTTTATTAAGCTTCAATGCCCTAATCAGATCATCGACATAATGGAGAAAACACCTAGTTTTTGGACGTTCTTAATGGGGAACATATCTATAAAGAGCATGCTAGGTGACTTTCATTCAAGGGTCATTATTAATGGGAACCTCCCAAAAGAGACATTGCTTCTGATGGATGGAGGGTTCCTCAATTTTCGTAGGGGAATTGGATAGAGAATTGAAGAAGTCAGGCTGAGACTATAAAACTAGCGCTTATTGGGAGGCAACCCAAGTTTATTTTTTTTTTTTTAGTTTTTTTTAGGTTTTATATTAGTAGTTTTAAATTTGCATTTATTTAGAATTTAATAAAATTATTTCTATCATGGTTTACAGGTTATTCAAGTCAAATTCAAGTGTGGTGCCCAATTTGTTCAATGTGCCTCAGCTTTATTCTCCAAACTTTAGGAGAGGAGAAAGATTGCTATATTTTCAAGGAAGTCCTTTGCTTTAATTTTTTCTATTTTAGCCATTGAGGACAATGTCTAGTTTAAGTTTGGGGGCATTTTAGTGTCGTATTGCATATAGTTAGTTATTTGCATTATAGTTCGTTATTTTTACGTGTTAGCATTGTGTTTTTGCATTTAGTGTGCATATAATACATGGTAGTTAATTGCATATGCATATATGTGGTGCATTAGTATGTGTTCATGAAGTATAATTTTTTTAGGCAATAGATTGGTTTGAATTTAGCTCGACCTATGATAAGATTGATATTAATTGTTAACTTGAACAGTGTTGATAATTGATGATGAGTTCTAATTTTAATCATGATGATAATCTTAGCCTGTCTGAAACTTATGTAACCGGTTAGCACTTAAGGTTTAACTGTTTTAATCCACTTGGTTCAAGGGTTTCATAATTTGTTTCTGAGGAAAAATCTTGGTTAAAATTTAAGAAAATTAGTGAACTGGCGATAAAGGTTGGAATGACGTAAAAGCTTGAGTTTGGGGGAAACTATGGGGCATATATATACAAAATAAAAAAGAAGAAGAAAAATGATGAAACAAAAAAAATAAAAAATTCAAAAAAAAAATTAAAAAAAAACAAAAAAACAAAAAAAAAAAGTGGAGGTGGACACGAGAAATTCAAAAAAAAAAAGAAAGAGAATAAACACCGTCGCATGCTTGTTTAGTTTTGTGGCCTTTGTTACTTGAGTAAGTAAGCCCGAGGGGATTGTCTTTACACCTAGCGCCCTAAGGTCTTAATGGTCTAGGAGTCATTGGTCGAAAGCTCGTTAAAGTAGCACTGAAAAGCCTAAGGGAATAAGACATTGCACAACCATGAGAATTATAAAAAAAAACACGAGAAAGAGCAAAAATGCCCTCGTGGTTGAATAAAAGTATAAATAAATCCTGTATTTACCCTTAGACTTGGTAATTGCTAAGTTTTAACTGGAGTTATCATGTTCACAAAAGTAATTGAATTAGAACTGAAATTTTCCTTCTAAGAAGTTTGTTATGTGATTATCTTGAACTGTGGTTGGTTAGAATGGTTAACAAGCACACACACAACATGGGTGATGACTGGTTTGGATTGACTAATTGGTTAGAGTTATGAATTTTGACTTGATTGGATATATTATTTGAGTATCAATGGTATCTTTGAGGCCTGTTGCTATATATCATATTGATTGATTTATTACGTTGAGTTCGATTGTTTATTTTTAGTTCTTTTGTATTTTTGCTTGAGGACAAGCAAATGTTTAAGTTTGGGAGTATTTGATGAGTGAGTTTTATACACATGAATTGAGTGCATTTGAACTTAATCTTTTGGATGTTTTTAAGTGTTTGTGTCTATTCATACATGTTTTACGTTGTTTAGTAGGAATTGGGACAAAAGTTAATTACTTGGATCGACGTTTGGGGTGGCTAGATTCGCGTTTTCAGCTTGCCATTTACATAACATTCACTTAAAAGCCAATTTCAGCATTTCTCTGGACCTTATTTCAAAATACTCAAAGAATGAAAGTTTTAGATCTAAGTCTCTTCTTTTCGGAACATCTTGAATCATCGAAATTGGAGTTTGAACGAAGAAGTTATGACCATTTTCCCAAAGGACATCAGAGCAGAAAATTTCCAGACATGGGGCCAGCGTCGGGGTGCCCAAACAAGGCCTATGCCCAGCGCCGAGGGTCTAGAATGCAGTGTTGTAGCGCCATGCCCAGCGTCGGGGTGCTGGGGAAAGGATTGGTCAAGCTTGGACGTGTTTTGGGGCGAATTTTGACACTTTTTTGACTCCAAATTGGATTGGGTTTGTTCCTAAGCTAAAAATTGGACTTGTAACATATAAATACATGATGTAAGGCATAAAATAAAGAGTGATTACATAGATTAGATTAGAGATACACTCATTTAGATTAGGATATTCATTCATAACTCGAGTCTAATCAGGAATCAAGAGAGATTATGTGGAGAAGAATTCCAATTGAAGATTGAAGCTTTGGAGATTTTCTTTAAGAGTTTCTTCTTCTTCTTATTTTTAATGGTGTAATTCTTTCAAGATGATTTTCACGAGATTGTTGGTTTTATTTTTTGTTATGAACTAACTCTTTTATTAAGACTACAAATTGAACCTTTTATGTCTATGAATTAATTATTTAATTTAGTCCAATTATTTATGTCAAGGTGAATTGTTTATCATGTCTTGTGTGTATTGATTAATTATTTGGCCAGTAATTACCGTGTTACTCTAGAAGGATTCGGAAGATGAACTTTAGGGTTGGAACTGAACATGATAACATGTATGCTTGATTATTTGTATGAGACGAATAATTAGGGTCATGAATTGAATAGGAATATATGTTCACTGCATGTAACAAATTGGGAATTGGAACTTAATGGGTTTAATTTAATTATTTTGCATAGGAATATCGTAAGATTAATTGAATTGCATAAAAGTTAACTGATCACTTGGAAAAGGGCTTTTAACACTTAGAATTTCTGTTAACAATTCAGTAGGCATAATAATTGGACTAGTTGGATAATTGGTTTGTAGTACATAATTGGGGATATTGTAGCCTTAACCTTTATTTATCTGAATTCATTCATTTAGTCTTTACCGTTATTTAGTTGAATTAATTTTAGAGTAATCTAGTTTTAATTGATTAATTTAGTTTTCTTAATTAGAAAAATCACAATTTGCAGTTGTTTAAATAAAATTAGTTTGGTTAAGAACTAATACTTGGTGATTTTTATTAAATAATTCCTCATGGGAACGATACTTTTCTTATCACTTTATTACTTGTTGACCGTGTATACTTGCACGAATGTTTTGATTGCGAAATCGATTAACAATGCTATCTAATAATATTATTCAAATAATATGAATTATTGATCTGATAATGAGAAATACTGTGCAGTGACAATTATTGAAACAACAATAATATAAATTATCAACGCAGCAATTATTGAATCAATAAAATAAAATATTGAACACTAATTACTGTAACAATTATTGAGTAGTGTCTTCTTACGTAAGAATCAATAATTCAAAAATACTATGTAATACCGTGTGCTATTGTGTAACCACACGTATTACTGTATTTTAACCACCAGGTAATCCAACAGTGTTAACGGTAACAATTACGCCGTTATTTATAAAAACTCAAACTTGTCGTTTTCTTCATCTGACAGTTATTCTGGCACAAATGGCTGTGCCGTCGTACGAATATTCCTCGACAACAAGAATATTCCACGACCAAACGAATATTCCCCGATAATAATGAGTATTTTATAACCACTTGCATATTTTGAAAAAATTTATATATATCACCCTTAACTTTAAACTTTTATCAATTTAACCATTTACTGAATAATAATTATAAGAAAAATTGAATACTTTTATTTCATAAAATTCGGGGTCTTACAGTCAATATGCATGAGGGATCCGTATCTTTTCTTGACCTTATTTATACCGGAGGATAAGAGTCCTACAAAAGACATTAACGTGTACCTTAGGCCGTTAGTCGATGAACTTAAGATGATGTGGGAAACATGTATTCAGACTTTTGATAAATCTATCGGACAGAATTTTGTGATGAAGGCAACCTTGTTGTGGACTATCAATGACTTTTCGGCACTAGGGATGATTAGTGGTTGGTCGACTCATGGTAAGTTGTCATGTCCAGTCTGTATGGGAGATGTGCAAGGCACTCAACTACATCATGGCTGGAAAACTAGTTTCTTTGGAACTGCTCGTAGATTCTTGACTGCTGAGCACAGTTATAGAAAGATGTCTACACAGTTCAACATAAAGACATAGAAGAAGGGGGTTGTTGGTCGCTTGTCGGCTAGCGACCTATTGGGCTGGCTAAATGATCTAACATTTCCACCGCCTGAGAAGGAGCATAGTAAGTTGAGAGTAATAGGATATCAGAAAAGTCATAACTGGACACACTCGCCGATTTAGTTTGAGTTGCCATACTGGGTAACACTAGCACTTCGTCATTGTATAGATGTTTTACATATAAAAAAGAATGTATTCGAGAACTTGTTTTACACCGTACTAGATACGAGTGGTAAAACAAAAGACAATGATAAAGCATGTAAAGACTTTGAGGAAATGAATATCAGGCGGGAATTATGGCTCTGACCTAACAATTCAAAACCAAAAGCTCCATTTTGTCTTACCAAGCAATAGATTGAAAACATTTTCAAGTGGCTTAACGCATTGAAGCTCCCGGATGGATATGTTACTAACATATATTGTTGTACTAAAGTTGAGCAGTTGAAAATTACTGGGTTCAAAAGTCACGATTGTCATGTATTCATGCAAAAGTTGATGCCAATTGCATTTCATGAGGTGTTACCCAGGAATATTTATGATACCTTTACCTCACTTTCAAATTTCTTTCAGGATATTTTCTCAACTGTTATAAGGTATAGTGATGTGGAGCAGATGGAGAAAAACATAGTGTTGACAATGTGCAAGCTCGAAATGATCTTACCATCGGGGTTCTTTAATAGCATGGAGCATTTACCTATTCATCTGCCATATGAACTTAAGTTTGGAGGACCGGTGCAATATCGATGGATGTATCCTTTTGAGAGGTAATATCACATACATTGTGCAATATTCATCATCTTTAAAATTAATTTATCCGATACTACCATATTTCAGGTATATGCGTCAATTAAAGTAGAAAGTTAAAAACAAAGCGCGTGTAGAGGGTTCTATTGCTGAAAGATATACGGAGAAAGATCTTGTCAACTTCTGCTCGTTGTACTTTGACGATGTAGTCGCAACGAAGCACAACCGTTTAAGTTGGAATGAGGTCGTCGATCCGTCTGGTCGTGCTGATGAGTTGGTTGTATTCACATATTCGGCTACACCATTTGGACATGAGACGAAGACTTACCTAACCAATAAAGATTTAAAGATTGTATCTACATACGTGCTTCTAAATATGCCTGAAGTATCGTCATAAATCAAGTATGTATTATTACAAGTTGAAAATGATTTATCTAACCTTAATCAATAATTAAACAGTTGACATATTATTGTACGCGGTTCATTCGATTTGGAAGCGCATGCTTCAAACCCAGGGTTGACTACATCACAGATGGAAGCATTCACTAATGAAAATTTTTAATAGTGGTTTTAGAGAAAGGTCAAAGAAGAAAACACTTATGAGAATTTTAGAGATGTCATTTTAGGCCCGTACAAACTTAATAGTTCATTTCCAGGCTGCATCGTGAATGGATATAGATTCAAGGTTGATGACGTGAATGAATTGACATCAGTCTACTCTGGTGTTTTTGTGTTGGGAAGTTTTTACAGAGATTCTGAGTCCAATTATTATGGAATATTAGAGGAAGTTGTTGTGCTCAATTATCCAGGGGCCAAAAAGGTCGTTACATTTAAGTGTTGCTGGTTTAATACTCTAAAGGGTGTTAAAGTTGATCATAATAGAATCATCACAGTAGATATAAATCCAAGTTACAGTCTGATGACGTATTTGTGTTATCCAACCAAACAACTCAATTTTACTATGCCCCTAATGTCGTTAATTATAGAACCCCCTGGTATACGGTTGTGACAATGAAGAATCAATCATTTGATGGTACTAATCTGTCTGGAACGGATGACCCGTTGCAAGAAAAGTTAGCAATCCCAGCCACGTATTACTATATGATGGCGATGTGTTGGTAGATGATGTCGTTGATGTACCCGATGTTGACGAAGTGGAGGAAGATGTCGTTGTCAGTCCATACGTGATGGTAGAAGATGATACTAAGGAAGAAATTGATACAGAAGAGGAAGAAACAGAATCAGAGGATAAAAATAATTTTGATTCTAACGGGTTTGACGACGTACTACTTCTTAACTAATTGGTGTTTTGTAAATATTATACAACTAAAACAAATCATTAGTACAATTTTAATGAAATTTAATTAATGTAATTTATGTCTGTTATTTCAGTAGTACAGCTATGCCTAGACATAGTAGTGGAGGTGGCCATGGTGGCAGCCGTGATGGATCGGGTGAAGGCTCCCAAGGCGGGTCGTCTTCATTAGCTAGTGAATTAATTTCTTTTTGGCTCAGTAATACTTTTTTCATAACTATATTAAACATTCATTTACTATAATGTATCAATGTCATAACTATATTAAACATATAGATTCTAGACGTCGACGTCAGCGAGGGCCTAACCTCGGTCGATTAGGTTGTCCGTTGGCAGTTCCTGACACAGTTCCCATTGATGTCAACTCATCAGTGTAGGTTTCAACTATAATATATCACTTATGTTCAATTAGAATGATATTATTATGTGATTAATAAACTAAAATGTTCCATACAAATTTTGTTTTCTAGTATTATGGATCCTATCACTAAGGCGACTGTGACGCCCCCAAAATAGGTATACATCACCCATCTTGAGTCGCCAAATACATGATACAAAATTCAAATATAACTTAATAATACAACTATTGTGTAAAATACGACAAAACATAAACTGAGAGTTTTAATACGAATATTGTCTTCTAGACAGTATTCAAATTCAAATGGAGCCCTCAATACATTTATTATCACACTATTTTATAGAATAGTGAGGACTACTAATTCAAACATCTGGACCGTCATTCCGTTCCCCGACTAGTCCCGACTACATTCTCATTTTCTGAAGAGAACAATGAAAGCAAAAGGGTGAGCTCAACTAGCCCAGTAAGAAATATTATGACTAAGATAATGCAGAATAATTTATCGTTAGCCTTCAAATGTTGTTAAACCGGTAAAATATAACAAACATTAAGTTTAAGCTGCAATGAACAAGCAATCCATTTAAGAGTCAAAGAGAGCATAATATCTACTATCTTCTATGATTTAAAAGGTTTTTCATCACTTTTATCATTTGAGACAAATTTTTAATAAATAATTCACATCATTGAATCACCCCTGCACTGTGACAACCCGAAATTTTATAAGTTATTAAAATAGGAATTTAATAATTAAAATTCTTATTATGAGATGTTTTGAGTTTGAGTATGTATATATATATGTGCTATATATTTTGAAATATGTGATGCGGTGTGAAGATATATATATATATATATATATATATATATATATATATATATATATATATATATATATATATATATATATATATTGGGAAAGTGAGGTTTAATAGTTAAGTTAACTATTGAAGAATTAAATGAATTTGGTAATTATTTTAAATATTTATTGAATTAAATAAATATTTTAAATAATTTATTTATTGAGAAAAATAAATAATTTATGAAATTGTGATATAATAATTTAGTTACGTGTGGATGATAATTAAGTTAAAGCAAAGGTAAATTTTATTCTTTGAAGATTTAATTTAATGAATTAATTAAAATAAATGAGTTGTTTAATACTAAAGAAAATAAGTAAATTAAATAAAGCGATGTTTAAGTCTAATTTATTAATTAAATTAGATATATGATTATTTATTAATCATCGGAAGAATTATAATAAAAATTATAATTATTATTGTAAGTTATGTAAATTGGTTGCAGGTGTGACAAATAAAAACTATATAATATAATATTATTAAAATAATCTAGTATGGGGGAAATTGTGTGTAACCAAACGCAGCCTTATGGCTTTTGGTTTATTGTAACTGACACCTTTTATAACTAATATACGTGAAAGAGAGGGGAGTCCGTTTATTTTACGTGTTCTTTTTCTAAGGTTAAGAACACAGAAGAGAGGGTTAGAGAAAGGGAGAGAATTCTTTGTAATTGAGAAGAAAAATTTTGAAAATCAAAGAAGAGGAAGAAGATTAATCAAGCTTCTCTAATTATCTAGCTAATTAAAGGTAAGTAATCTATTTTAAAGTTTCAAGTTCTTAGTTTTGTTTTCTAAGTTCTCTATAATTGAAGTTCTAGGGTTAATTGTTGAGAAATTAATTTTTATGTGTATTGGGATTACATAATCTGTATTATGTTGTCTATAGATGATTTTTGAAGTATCGAATTCATGAAAACATGTTTGAAGATGAAGAATTTGAGTTTTGGTTTTATATATATTACATGGTATGTTTTGGAGTCAAAATTGGTTTTGAATTCATACTCTAAACTGTAAATTGATAATGGAAGTTGTTAGTACGTTGAAAAACGAAAAGAATGAAAGTTAAACGGACCAATTTCGTTGACGAATGAATTCGCTAAATGTGTTTAAAACATAAAAATAGAGTATGAACATGTGTTTTGGGTCAAATTTTAGGTTGGTCAATATTTTTATAAATTGTTAGAATTCTAGTATGTTGTATTTCTATGAATTACGAATCCATAGAATCGAAAACGGACTAATTTGGATGTGTATAACTCAAGTTATGAAGATTAAGAGAGAAAAGGGTCAAAAATCGTGAAAAACAGTGAGCTTGAGGTCCTGTTTACATTAACCAAGCAATTGCATATGCCCTAAGTCATTTGGGGCGCAATTTACCTTTATAAGGCGCAGACTACACGCTTATGCCCAAGGCTTAATTGGGCGCAGCTGTGCCCAAACTATGTCAGGTGTGACTATTTTGATCTGTTTTAGTAAAATGGTCATAACCTTTTCATACGAACTCCGATTAAGATGATTCAAAATGATCCGGAAAGAAGACGAATAGACCTACAACTTTGATTTTTTAAGTTTTTCAATTTAAGGTGGGGAACAGTAATAAAATGGTCATCTTTGTGACTGATGCATATTTAGAGGCAATCGGAGGGCATCAGACATGCACATACACAAGTATAGTGATGTCGACGATAATAGATGTTGTTCTAAGTTATAGAGTATGAATATTATGAAGTATAATGATGCTTAATATGAATAAATGATATATTAGATAAGTTGAATACGCATACTAAGCACACACAAGAGAGACAAATTAGGCGTGTGACGAATAAACGTCAAAACGCCGTGAGAAGTGATAATGAACGTAAAATGTATTTTACATCAAATGAAATAAATATAATAAGATATTGAATAGTGTTAATATAAAACCAATAAGTAGTCCTAGCAAGACTTAAACACTTGAATGAACTTCGAATATGAAATACAGTGAGATACAAGTTGAAAGTTAACACAATAAAATTGAACATTGTGTATATATAATAGGAAGGGTTATGAGATGTAGAGTAAAGTTTACATTACAACTACTATGCATTGCTATGTGACTAATAGTTGATGTGCATGATTATATAATTGTGTAGGACACGTGAAGTGCAGATAACTGTAAGCTGTTAAACTGTTATTGGTAAACAACGATCAAGGCAAGTCTTCCAGTTCCTAGTTGCTATGTGAACTTGGTGATTAACTATTTTAAATCTTTATTGCAAAGAGCATGATGTGTTATATATATATTGAATGTATAAAATGTTAAAGTCAACTTATGACTATGTTGATTGAGTAAAGCATGCTGATTGAGTAAGGAACTCAATCTTTATACTTGTTATATGAATTGTAAGATGTATGTTATGTTAGTCCAATGTTTATGAGATATATGTTGAGCATGTTATTATATGCTACGTGATGCATGAAAACTGTTAGATTTTGCTGGGCTGTCGAGCTCAACCTTGCAAATAACCATTTTTGCAGGTTAAGGATTGAAGGTAACACTATGTGTTACTTGAATGACGTGGATAAATAGTAATACACGAAGATTAATATTTTAGCTAAAGTTGTTATTTCTTAATACCATGATTAAGATTCATGAGATGTACTAAATGTTTTATGATGTATAGTTTTATGTTGAGTTGTAAAGCTAAAGTTAGAGTTATCTGATATGTAAAGGTTATCAGATTGAAATGTAAAATTTTATATAATAATAGTGATAAAGTGAATCATAAAATAAGATTGATTCAAAGACATGTAGATGATAAAGGTTTTGATTTAGGGAATTAAAGTAAAAAGACATAAAAGTTTAAATTATTCCGCATTTTATATAGTTTAACATCGAATAATGATGTAAAATCAGAAGGTAGATGTGTTATTAACGACCGAAGTTGAGAATTATATTGTATGAATTTTGGGGTCGTTACAGTTGGTATCAAAGCTGATAGGTTAGAAACCGTAGGTAAGAGTACCTTAAGCTATAACCTTAGAGAAGAGAGGTGAAGATAATAAAAGAATACGCTCAAATAGAGTTTGTATAATAAGAAGTAATTTAAGAAATTTATATAGAAGGGATTAAAATGTGCGTGAAAGGATTTAAAGAAGAATCTCACAGAGTTATAAGGAATATGAATGTGGGGTTACCCAACTCCAATAATAAGAATGTAAGGTGATAATTAATAGACAATGTCTATAAGAAGAGAGTGATAAAGAAGTTAAGAATAAGAAGTTATTGTGACACCCCCAAATCCAGATACTTCATTTCCACAGGATTTGGTGCTCACTTATCAAAAACTATTACATCTAACTACCCATAGTAAAGGATAAAGACATAATTAAAATAATTTAAACAATAACCTCTCCCATTAAAGGGTTACATCATCATCTCAAATTAAATCCCAGATAATCTAACCTTAAAATTATTACATAAGTTTGTGGAATACATCACATATTTAAAACAATTCTTGAAACATAAAACATTTAAATAAAATTATCATAAGTCTTCAGCATTTGGACATCTTGCCCTTGCCTTTGCTAGTCGATGGCTCATCAACTTTCTCCACTTTAGCTATAGTGTTAATTATAAGAGTGAGCAAATAAATGCTCACTGATATAGAACGTAGCAATAATAATAACATGAGAGTGAACAACGAAAACTGAACTATAAGGAACTTGTTCTTCAAATCAAACTAGAAAACAAGTTCGAACTTTAATTATCTGAGGGTCTTAAGACCACGAACTATGTCCCCGGTACTTAGGTATTATTACCCAACCTTAATAAATCATTTAGACTATACTGGACCCTTCTTATCGCATTTAGGGGATCATCCTTTATACCATATATTGTGCACAAACATCTAAACGTTACACGTACAAAATCCCCTATGTTAGGGTTGTTCGTCTCAGTTTGGATTTAGAATTTCCTCACTAAAGAAAGTTTAGTTTGGAACTAGCTTATCACTATTTTTAGAATTTTAGAACACTATTCGAATATAGATTAATTCAATCAATAAAGGTTTGCTTACAATAATAAAGCTTTGAACAAGGTTATCAAAGTCAAAGATTGAATAACAATAATATATAATTGAGTAATCATGCTATACATGCAAAGCGCTATAGAAGAGTTAAAACAATCTCCGTTGAATCAATGTATTAGAACATTATATGCTTTGAATAATAATTAGGAAACTAAATCTCGCTCAATGTAACGAATTAGGCTACATAAGCTTGTACAAACATACGCAAGATAGGTTAAGCTTGCTCAAATTCATAAAGAATGTTAGAAACTTGCAGAATAATAATATAGGAATGGAAACTTGCGTTCGATATGAAAATAACAAAGTTCGAAAGCTTGCTCAATTGTAAAGAGATAAGGTTTAGAACTTGCACAATTATAAAAGTAGGATTAGAGAACTTGCCTCGTGCGTAGGTTAAACAATCACTACTCACGTTCTCCCCAACTCCTACACATACGATATGTATTGACAATACACATTAGTTACACTAACATTACCTTCATGAGTCACTTTCTACTTTTAGTATAGCTACTAACTAAGTTTAAGTTTAAACAACATCGCATCTTTTCATGAACATTACTTTTTAGCTTTCTAACAACTACTTAAGTGATCATGTCAATGCACCACATACACATTAACAACTTGATACAACATCTTATTACATGTCCAACATGTTATCATTAAGTTATACTAACACACAAAGGATTGCACTTGCATTCGTGCATCCCGACGTCCTCCGATTGGCTCCAAATACACAACAGTCCTAAAGATGACCATTTTGACCCTTCATAACGATTTCAAATTGAAACCCTTAAAGAATAAAAGTTATAGGCCTATTTGTCCTCTTTTTAAATAATCTTGAATCACCTCAATCGGAGTTCGTATGAAAATGTTATGGCAATTTTACTACAGGAGGTCAAAACTGTCTGACCTAGACCATTTTCAGTATTTGGGGCACGAGACAAGGCCGGACACAATTTCAATAACGGGTATGAGTTCAGCGTTAGGCGTGAAACTTACGGTTCTGCTTTTTTGGCCGAAAGCGAATTTGCACTGGTCTTGTGAATTTTATTTGGGGCTCAATTCTGAGAACACCCAAAATCAGAAACAAAAGCAAGCCTCGTGTGTTTAATTTCTAACACCAATTAACATGTGTAATCCATGTAAAGTACACATAAATATTACCAAGCATATATGTACCAATTTAAACAACTAAACAAAAATTTTAGAAAACTTAAATTTTAAAAACATGGTTTAAAAACCAAAACTCCATAGTTGATATATTTTAACATAGTAAACATCGTAGATTCTAATAACAACCGGTTTGTTTACTTTAACTACAATTCTCTCGAAATTCGTAACAAACAAATTAACATAATCTTTGTTTAATCTCTCAATTATTAGTATAATCTAATTTTGTTATCATACAAAATTTAACAATCATCTTATTCATATCTTTATCAGTAAAACTATTTCCTTCTTGTAATCAGTAAATTAGCATACAATCTTATCTATACATTAAGCATACAATCATATATATACATATATACATGCTAGTTATTACCAAAACACATGATTTAATAAAGCATAGTTTACAGACAATTTTTGTAAAAAACCTTATATTACAGTCAAATTCACATACACATAGAGACTTTAGGCATAATTACGTAAAACATATATAAGTATAAAGGTTATGCCACATACCTTCTAATTGCTCAGTAATCCTTGCTAACACCACTGGAATTGTTTAAAAACCCCACGTGTACACTCTCAATCTCCTCTACAATTCTCTTTTCCTCTGTTTTCTTTCTATACTAACAAGCCTTGGAAAATAATGCGTAGAGTTATAAACTGACTCCCACGCTCTCTTTCCGTTAAGGAAACAAAGAACGCCAATTAAAATAATCCAAAGGCCACAAGGCCCTGTTTGGCTAACCCATAAATTCCATAACTAAATTATTTAAATAATATTTATATTATATAGTTACACTTGTCACACATTACTTCAATTAATTAAATAACTTTGATTTTAGCTTATAATAATAATAAAATTCTTATTACCTACTTAAAATTAATAAATAATTATATATCTAATTTAATTAATAAATTAGACACATCACTTTATTTAATTTATTCATTTTCATTAAATTAAATAATTCATTTAATTAACAAATTTCTTAAATATTAAGCAATTGATTTAATTTAATTATCTCTTTAAATTAAATCCAACAAATAAAATTATCATTACTCGATTCAATTAACATTAATTAATTTAGTTACTAAATGAATTCTTCACAATTCATCAAATATTTATTTTTCTTAACAACTAAATTATTTGAAAATATTTATTAAATTCAATAAATATTTGTAAATTAAATTATAAATTCCTCGATCGTTACATCCTTCCCTCCTTAAAAGGATTCTGTCCCCCAGAATCACAACTCGAAAAAGAAAAAGTTATCCATTACATTTTTCCCTCCTTAAGAAGATTCTGTCCCCAGAATCGCTATACAAAATCAAGCAAACAACTGAGGATAATTCTTCATCGTAACACTTTCAAGTTCCCACGTAGCTTCCTCAGTATTGTGGTTCCTCCAGATTACCTTAATAGAAGGTATCACCTAATTCCTCAGTACTTGCCCTTTTTTGTCAACAATTTGAACAGGGACTTTTTCATAGGACAAATCTTTCTCAAACTGTAAGGGCTCATATTCTATAACATGTTTATAGTCAGGCTTATATGGCCTCAATACCGATACATGGAAAACATTATGAATATGCTCCAACTCCGGAGGTAAAGCTATCTCGTACCCCACTTCACCAACTCGTCGAAGCACTTCAAAAGGTCCTATAAATCTAGGGCTTAATCTCCCCTTCTTGCCAAATCGAATTTTCCGCTTCCAGGGAGACACCTTCAGGAAAACATAACTACCGACATCGAATTCTCGATTTTGTCGATGTTGATCGGCATATTTCTTCTGTCTATCCTGTGCAGCTATTAATCTTACTCGAATAATCTTGATGATGTCAACAGTCTGTTGAACCAATTCTGGACCCAATAGCTGACGTTCACCTACCTCATCCCAGCATAACAGAGTTCTGCATTTCCTGCCGTACAACGCTTCATAAGGCGGCATGCCAATACTCACGTGATAACTATTATTATAAACAAATTCCACCAATGGTAGATGGTCATCCCAATTTCCCTTGAAATCCATGATACATGCTCTGAGCATATCTTCTAGTGTTTGGATGGTTCTCTCACTTTGTCCATCGGTCTGAGGATGGTACGTTGTGCTCATTCTCAGCTGTGTTCCCAAGAATTCTTGTAGTCGTCTCCAGAAACTAGATGTGAAACATGGATCTCTGTCTGACACAATGGACACAGGTACACCGTGTCTTGACACAATTTCCTTTACGTATAGTTTTGCTAACCGATCTAGGGTAAACCGATTCTTGATTAGCAAAAAGTGTGCCGATTTTGTCAGTCTACTGATAATCACCCAAATGGCGGCATAACCTTGCTGAGTCGTTGGAAGACCTACCACAAAATCCATTGTGATGTTCTCCAATTTCCATTTTGGTATCTCCAATGGTTGTAACAATCCGCCTGGCCTTTGATGTTCAACTTTGACTTTCTGACACGTTAAACATTTTTTCATGCATTCAGCCACATCCCTCTTCATATTCGACCACCAAAAATAATGTCTAAGATCCTGGTATATCTTTGTACTCCCAAGGTGAATCGAATATCTTGAATTGTGAGCTTCATTCAGAATTTCTTCTTTAACTTCTGTTACTGGTGGAACCCAAATTCTCCCTTTGAACAGAAGTAACTCTTCCAAATCAATTTTGAATTTGTCTCCCTCACCTACAGATATCTTCTGTTTTATCTTTTCGCAGTCTTCATCCTGAAGTTATGCACTTTTCACCTTATCTACCAACGTTAAACTATTTCCCATCTGGAATAACTTTTCATCGGATTCTGTCGGATATTTAATTTCCAACTCCATCTTAGCCATTTCCGACACTAACTTTTCTTGATCAGTTAACATCATTAACTTCTCCCGTCCCTTCCTACTTAAGGCATCAAGAACAACATTCGCCTTTTCCGGATGATAGAAAATCTCATAATCATAATCTTTGATCACCTCCAACCATCTTCTTTGTCGCATGTTCAAATCTTTTGTGTAAAGATATACTTGAGACTTTTTATGGTCGGTATATATCTCACACCTTTCTCCATAAAGATAATGTCTCCAAATTTTCGTGGAAAACACTCTCGCCGCCAACTCCAAGTCATGAGTCGTTGGATACCCTTCTCGTAATTTTTCAATCGACGTGATGCATACGCAATAACTCGTGGCTTCTGCAGCAAGCACATAGCCTAGTTCTTTATGGGATGCGTCACTATACACCACAAAATTTCCTGTATCATCAGGCAACGACAACACAGGTGCTGAACTCAACCTCTTCTTTAACTCTCGAAAACTTTCCTCACACTTCTCTGTCCAAACAAACTTAACCGCTTTTCTAGTTAAATTTGTCAACGGAGTTGCAATCTTGGAAAAGTCTTGAATAAAACGCCTATAGTAACCCGCCAATCCTAAGAAACTCCTCACTTCTAACGGTGTCTTCGGCTGATCCCAGTTTATTACAGCTTCCACCTTTGATGGATCTACCAAAATTCCATCCTTATCAATAACGTGCCCGAGAAACAGTACACGTTCCAACAAAAATTCACATTTTGAGAACTTAGCGTACAACTTCTCTTTTTTCAATGTTTCCAACGTCAATCTCAAGTGTTCCACATGTTCCTCCTTGGTCTTGGAATACAGCAATATATCATCAATAAACACCACCATAAACTTGTCTAGGAATGGTTTAAACACCCTGTTCATCAAGTCCAGGAACGCTGCAGGTGCGTTAGTTAAACCAAAAGACATAACTAGAAACTCATAGTGACCATACCGAGTTCTGAATGTTGTCTTCGGTACATCCTCCGGCCTCACCTTCAATTGATGATAACCACTTCTCAAGTCTATCTTAGAGAAATACCTCGCTCCCTTCAACTGATCGAATAGGTCATCGATTCTAGGTAATGGATACTTGTTTTTAATCGTGACCTTATTCAATTCTTTGTAATCAATGCAAAGCCGCATCGATCCTTCTTTCTTCTTAACAAACAACACCGGTGCTCCCCATGGCGAAACACTCGGTTGAATATACTTCTTGTCAAATAATTCTTGCAATTGCACCATCAACTCCTTCATTTCTACCGGGGCCATTCTGTATGGTGCCTTAGATATCGGAGCCGTTCCTGGTAGTAAATCAATCATGAACTCGATTTGTCGATCCGGCAGAAGACCCGGCAAATCATAAGGAAATACGTCTGCAAAATCTCTTATAATCGATATCTCTTCCAACTTTGAACTCTTCTTCTGCGTATCGACTATGCAGGCTAAGTATCCTACACATCCTTATCTCAATAACTTCTTGGGTTGCATCACCGTCAGACAACTTGCTTGTCGAGGTGACTTGCTGCCAAAGAACACAACCTTTGATGGAGTCATAAGGTTAACACATTTCCTTTGGCAATCAATTACTGCTCCGTAATTGGATAACCAATCCATTCCCAGTATAACATCGAATTCACCAAGTCTAATTGGTATCAAATCTACCATCATCTCATGACCTTTTATAACCACCCTACAATTCCTATATATGTATCTGACAGGAATCACTTCCTTATTCGCAATCTCAATACTTAAGGGAAATTCTAATTCTTCCTGAGGCAAATCTAAATTCTGAACAAATTCATCGGATATAAATGAACAAAGTAGCACCCGAATCAAATAGTACATAAGCGTTAATACCATTAATCGGAATGATACCTGATACCACATCCTTAGACTGTACAGCATCCTGCACGGTCATATTGAAAGTCCTCGCAGTAGGTCGGTTTGATTGTGCTGGTCCAGTGATAGTCAATGCACCACCACCGTTGTTGTTTCCTTTTCCAGCACTTGCACTTCCCGCTTGCTTCTTAGGGCAATCACGAGCCATGTGATCCTTTGAACCGCAGGTAAAGCATGCTCCTTTCTTTGGACTAAAACAGTTTGGTGCAATATGTCCCTCCTGACCACAGTTGAAAGACACTCTCTTTCCCTTCAAACATACTCCAGTATGGTTCTTCCCACAAGTTGCGCAAGCCTCAAACGTTTTCTTCTGTTGATTTCCTTGCTGTCCTCCCGCAGACGAATTCTCACTCCATTTCCTCTTCTGACTATTACTTCCAACATTACTACCACCAGCCTTATTCTCATTTTCATTCTTCTTCTTCTTCCGTTCTTGATTGTACTTGGTCAAGGCATCGCTTCCACCTTCCGCGATGATTACCTTCTCTAGTACAGTCGCAAATGTGTTTAGCTGGAACATTGAAACTTTGCTATAAAACCAGGGTTTGAATCTTTGTTCAAACCTTCTCACTTTACGCTCATCGGTATTGACTTGATAAGTGGAACCTCACCAACTCGTTAAACTTTGCGAAAGATATTAGCAATAAGAAGATAGTTCCTTGCTTCAACTCCAGAAATTGCACTTCCGGTGATTTAGAGAACTTGCTTTGGAAAGTACATCTCGAAAAACATTTCTTTGAATCTATCCCATGCTATCACTCCTTGTCCTCCACGAACCTTGTTTGCTTGCCACCAGTAGCTAGCTTCAGACTTCAGCATGAATGTTGCGAACGCAGTCTTTTGATCTTCATTAACTCTAGCAACGTCGAACACCTTCTCCATTTCCATGATCCAGGTTTGGGCTTCTACTGGATTCATAGACCCTTTGAAATTTGGCGATCCAACCGCTTTGAATTCCTTGAAAGTCGTGACTTGAGCTTGCGGTTGATTCGCAAGTGCACCCGTCAACAGAGCTACCAACTGCTGAACCGGATTAGCGTTGGTCTCATTGTTATTCTTAGTAGACCCCTCAGGAGGTGCTTGCTGACGTGGTTGTCTTTTTTTAGGAGGCATTTTCTGTTAAAATATACGCTTATTAGCTCATTACTCAACTTCTTGGGTAATTAAAATTTAACTTAAACATTCCAAGATTAAAGCTTTAACACATAATATTTCAAATAAACTTTGATATTTTATTCATTCATAATGTTTTAAAACATACTAAAGATAGCATATTCGCTATCAACATTCACTTTCTTGAACTAAACAAGTTCCAAGATTACATACCCATATTATCCCTTTATTTATCTCAAAATAAGGGATTCACAGTTTATTTATTCACATAATTAACCACACATTATTATCTATCTTATTCTATCTTGGCATATTAAGACGTCGTAAGGCTTCCCGACGTTCCTCCTCTATGATACGATATGCCGTTCGACGATCCATCACGAACCACGGCGTATTCTCAAACTGAGGTGGATAATAGTAGACTCGATCCTGGGCCCTATCAATCGCCGAATTAAAAGCATAATCCATCTCTTTCATCTTGGCTTTCTTCACTTGAACCTTAGCCTTAACACGGTCTGCACGTTGAGTCACCTTCATCCACGGATCCTCTGCTCTTGCACGCTTAGCTGACTCCTCCTTGAAATCATCTTTCAATTTCTCCATGTCCGTCTTCATCTTCTCGTGTACTGCCAACAGGTCTTCATGCTAACCCTTTGTATGAACTAAGTCCCACTCCGTGTTTCAAAGTTTTGAGTCGAGTTCCTGAATCTCTGCATCCTTTTGCTCCATCGAAGCGTGATGCATCCCAACCATTTCCTTCAGCTCCTCGACCTCGTCCTGTAACTCTACGTTACGGTCGTATAGAGCATCATACATCTCCGCTGATATGGAGTTTGGTGGAAACTCCTCAGAATCCTCCTCCTCATTATCCTCTTTTACCTCCTCAGAACTATACTCCACAGAATCAGTCACAAGCTCATCCTCCTGGATCAACTGCTCCCGCACTACATGAATATCTCGGGGCTCATCATCTATAGGTATCTGAGGTATCACCTCTCTAGCTGGACTGGATCCTCCTTCGGTAGACATCCTGACAACAAAATGTTTTAGGTTTTATTTAATATTTTTGATACTCGCGAGCACATAAGTTATTAACACATAGCACATAATGTATTTTATTGTTTAGCCTTAATAGATACCTTAATCCATTCCTTAAAACTTGATAAGAGTTGAACACCTCTATGTTTTCTATTTTCTTAAAGGTTACTTCCTAAGGTTTCCCCACCTAAGGTTCATAACCTAAGGCACTGATACCAACCTGTGACACCCCCAAATCTATATACTTCATTTCCACAGGATTTGGTGCTCACTTATCAAAAACTATTACATCTAACTACCCATAGTAAAGGATAAAGACATAATTAAAATAATTTAAACAATAACCTCTCCCATTAAAGGGTTACATCATCATCTCAAATTAAATCCCAGGTAATCTAACCTTAAAATTATTACATAAGTTTGTGGAATACATCACATATTTAAAACAAGTCTTGAAACATAAAATATTTAAATAAAATTATCATAAGTCTTCATCATTTGGACATCTTGCCCTTGCCTTTGCTAGTCGACGGCTCATCAACTTTCTCCACTTTAGATGCAGTGTTAATTGCAAGAGTGAGCAAACAAATGCTCACTGATATAGAACGTAGCAAAAATAATAACATGAGAGTGAACAACGAAAACTGAACTATAAGGAACTTGTTCTTCAAATCAAACTAGAAAACAAGTTCGAACTTTAATTATCTGAGGGTCTTAAGACCACGAACTATGTCCCCGGTAATTAGGTATTATTACCCAACCTTAACAGTCATTTAGACTATACGGACCCTTCTTATCGTACTTAGGGGGATCAGCCCTTTGTACCATATATTGTGCACAAACATCTAAACGTTACACGTACAAAATCCCCTATGTTAGGGTTGTTCGTCTCAGTTTGGATTTAGAATTTCCTCACTAAAGAAAGTTTAGTTTGGAACTAGCTTATCAATGTTTTTAGAATTTTAGAACACTATTCGAATATAGATTAATTCAATCAATAAAGGTTTGCTTACTACTTGAAGGTTTAATACAACGATAAAGCTTTGAACAAGGTTATCAAAGTCAAAGATTGAATAACAATAATATATAATTGAGTAATCATGGTATACATGCAAAGCGCTATAGAAGAGTTAAAACAATCTCCCTTGAATCAATGTATTAGAACATTATATGCTTTGAATAATAATTAGGAAACTAAATCTCGCTCAATGTAACGAATTAGGCTACATAAGCTTGTACAAACATACGCAAGACAGGTTAAGCTTGCTTAAATTAATAAAGAATGTTAGAAACTTGCAGAATAATAATATAGGAATGGAAACTTGTGTTCGATATGAAAAGAACAAAGTTCGAAAGCTTGCTCAATTGTAAAGAGATAAGGTTTAGAACTTGCACAATTATAAAAGTAGGGTTAGAGAACTTGCCTCGTGCGTAGGTTAAACAATCACTACTCACGTTCTCCCCAACTCCTACACATACCATATGTATTGACAATACACATTGGTTACACTAACATTACCTTCATGAGTCGCTTTCTACTTTTAGTATAGCTACTAACTAAGTTTAAGTTTAAACAACATCGCATCTTTTCATGAACATTACTTTTTAGCTTTATTACAACTACTTAAGTGGTCATGTCAATGCACCATATACACATTAACAACTTGATACAACATCTTATTACATGTCCAACATGTTATCATTAAGTTATACTAACACACAAAGGATTGCACTTGCATTCGTGCATCCCGACGCCCTCCGATTGGCTCTAAATACACAACAGTCCTAAAGATGGCCATTTTGACCCTTCATAACGATTTCAAATTGAAAACCTTAAAGAATAAAAGTTATAGGCCTATTTGTCCTCTTTTTGAATAATCTTGAATCACCTCAATCGGAGTTCGTATGAAAATGTTATGGCTATTTTACTACAGGAGGTCAAAGCGTATCAGGCCAGACCACTTTCAGTAGCTAGAGGCGGCGTAATGATGGTGTCGGGCACTAATTCCGGTGTTGGGAGCAAATTCAGTATTTGGAGCGCGAACTTCTAGTTTACTTTTGGCGCTGAGGCGCGAAATTTGGCGCTGGGGCTCCGAATTACAGAACACCCAAAATCAGAAACAAAAGCAAGCTACTGTGTCTTAATTTCTAACACCAATTAACATGTGTAATCCATGTAAAGTACACATAAATATTACCAAGCATATATGTACCAATTTAAACAACTAAACAAAAATTTTAGAAAACTTAAATTTTAAAAACATGGTTTAAAAACCAAAACTCCATAGTTGATATATTTTAACATAGTAAACACTGTAGATTCTAATAACAACCAGTTTGTTTACTTTAACTACAATTCTCTGAAATTCGTAACAAACAAATTAACATAATCACTGTTTAATCTCTCAATTAGTATAATCTAATTTTGTTATCATACAAAATTTAACAATCACTGTTCATATCTTTACTGTAAAACTATTTCCTTCTTGTAACCGTAAATTAGCATACAATCTTATCTATACATTAAGCATACAATCATATATATACATATATACATGCTAGTTATTACCAAAACACATGATTTAGTAAAGCATAGTTTACAGACAATTTTTGTAAAAAAAACCTTATATTACAGTCAAATTCACATACACATAGAGACTTTAGGCATAATTACGTAAAACATATATAAGTATAAAGGTTATGCCACATACCTTCTAATTGCTCAGTAATCCTTGCTAACACCACTGGAATTGTTTGAAAACCCCACGTGTACACTCTCAATCTCCTCTACAAGTCTATCTTCCTCTGTTTTCTTTCTATACTAACAAGCCTTGGAAAATAATGCGTAGAGTTATAAACTGACTCCCACGCTCTCTTTTCGTTAAGGAAAAAAAGGACACCAGTTAAAACAAGGCCCTGTTTGGCTAACCCAAAAATCCTATAACTAAATTATTTAAATAATATTTATATTATATAGTTACTGTGAGATCCCAGATTTTATGAATAAAGATTTAAATTTCTCGAAATACTTTTTTTAATATTATGGTGTGGATTTGATATAATGTTATAGTTGTGAGTAGTATTTATAAATTTTGCAAAGTATGCAAGTTGTTATAAAATATTCGTTTGGTCGGGGAATATTCTTTTTGTCAGGAATATCCGTACGACGGCACAATCATTAGTGAACCAATAATGGAAGTATTGTCGTAGTAAGAAAATGACAGAATTATCTTGTTATAAAAATAACGACGGAAATTTTACCGTTAAAACTGTTGAACTACTCGGTAGTAAAAGTACAGTAATATGCATGGTTGCATAGTAGCACACGGTATTGGTTATTGATGCTTACGTGAGAATTCACTAAGTTATACTCAATTATTGCTACAGTAATTGCTGCATCATATCTCTTATATTATTGATTCGATTATTGGCACAGTAGCATCTGCACAATATGTTATATTATTAAATCAATAATTGAGATGACAAAGTTGTTAATATTATTAAATTGCAATATTTACAATGTCTAGAAGTTCTGTCAAGGAGAGGTTTGGTCACCTAATTGCGCGCCAATAGGGAGAAATCCTTATTGGAAAGCCCCCTCTTTCCTGGGAACGACCTTGTTGTTAAATATTGTGAGTTATAATATTAATGATGAATAAGTTCGTGTTGATTAAAGATGAATTTGATAGTTCCATTGTGTTGAGATTATTTGTGTTAGTAGAAATTGACATTTATTTCGATAATAATTGATGTCTGGAGATTATATTGTTCAATCTGGTATTCAGGGCACTTTTCGTGTCGGAGTACTATTCATGAGTTACTATTCATAAGTTACTATCCATGAGTTACTATTCACGAGTTACTATTGAGTCACATTCACTTACTATTAGGGGAGTTGGTGCAAGATTGGTGATACTTGCATGACTAAGTTAAAAATGGAGGTATAGATGGAGGTACTATACTGTAATTAATTTTTTCACATGTTTAGAACTATTGAGTCACATGATTTACTATTGATTCCCATGATTTACTATTAGGGGAGGTGGTGCAAGTTTGATAATACTTGGATGACTGAATTATAAATGAAAGAAAAGTTGGAGGTATTGTAATGTAATTTTTTGAGCCCCAAAATGTGCAATTATCGAAACTATGTTTTCCTATAAATAGAAGCTCATTCTTCCTTTATTTCTCACCAATTCACTAAAGCTTTAGAGCCATTATTATAGAGAGAAATTATAGAGAGAAAGAAGAAGAGAAGTCTACTACCTCACTATTCCAGTATCCAGTCTTCTTTTGAGGTAAGGGGTATTATTCTTTCGTATTCATGAAGAGAATTATTTCTTTCAATACTCGTAAGAGTTGTTATTCCATTCTTTATTATTATGTTGAATAACTTTGTTTTATGCAATACCGCATACATGGTGAAATTCTTCTATTATTCCATTCTTTGTTATTCTATTGGAATAACCTGTTTATGCCAATACCGCATACATGGTGAAATTCTTTTATTATTCCATTCTTTATTATTCCGCTGTAATATCACGTCGTGCGCTTTCTGGCTGGACCTAGTTCCATTATTTATTATTCTCGTTAGAATAACTTTGTTTGTCTGCTATCTATCGCATGCGTGGTGATTTCGTTGTTATTCCATTCTTTATTATTTCGCCGGAATATCACGTCTGTTCGCTTACGTCGGTCCTGGTTCCATTATTTATTATTACATTGGAATAACTCATCGTCCGATCTATCGCATGCATGGTGATTTACATTGTTATTCCATTCTTTATTATTTTGTCGGAATATCCACATAAATGCGTTTACGTGGGACTGGTTCCATTATTTATTATTACATTGGGAATAACACATGCATGCGAATCTATCGCACGCATGGTGAATCCTTCTGTTATTCCATTCTTTATTATTCTGTTGGAATAACCTGCCTGTGTGGATTACCACATGCATGGTGAATGATCCTTTGTATTCATTCCTTATTAAATTGTGGAAATGATCTGTTTACATTGATTATGATGAGAGTCATAATAAAAACATTGGATAGATGAAAATCATGGGTATATAAAGTATTAGTAAGTGTTATGATGAGTTAGGTTGGTTATTATGAGAAAACATGAAAGTTTCTTAGAAATCACAAAGAGTTGAAAATCAGATTTTGGTGAAAATGGAACATAAAATTCAATTGACCATATCTCCTATTATATTTCGAATTTTTGAGTGTGGTCAAATCCTAGAGTTAGATCTATGAGTTTACTAACTTATCCAAGTGGAATCACTAGAAAATGTGTTGTAGATTTTCGTGTGGACTGTTTTTAGCAAAGCAGTCAAAAGTTAGAAAATAGCAAAAAGCTACTGCTCATAATTTTGTAAGGGCTGTTTCGGCCACTTAATTTGTGAAAAAAATTTCGGCCTTTTGGGACATGAAAGTATATGGTATAAAGTACCTCCTCTCCAAAAATGAGCTCATTCCGACTTAAAATGAGCAAATTATGACCATTTCAATATTTAGGTTTTTCCGATGAAAACGCTATAACCGGAGTTCTATAACTCCGATGACCAACTGGAAGCTCACATTAACATGTGTAAGATCCTACCAAGATTTGGGAATTTCTGGAGTTAAACTTGAGGTAGCTAATTTCTTAAAAAATTAATTAGAAATTGATTTTTGAAAAATAGTAAATAAATTTTAAAAATTCCGAGAAAAATATATGTTCATTATGGGACTATATTCGCTAAATCCTTAAAAGAAATATATTTTTGGGTGATTTGGTATTTTTTTCATGAAAATGGTTTAGTTACGAACATATGAGTTAAATATGTTATGTGAAGTAACAAAGTTGGAAAATAGAATTTTATGGCTTGGGAATCCTATATAAGGTATATGTAGATTTCTGATGAGGGATTTAATCATTGGTGATGAAATCTTATGAGTATGGCATTTGTTTGAATGATTAAATGCATTATTTGGTAAAGTGTAAACAATTGAAATAAATTATTTATAAGTTTAAGAAGTGATTAAAATATTGTTATAATATTAATAATATTAGATTATGAGTTTATTAAGCGATTGATAACATTTGGATAAATTTAAAGTCTTTAATATTTATCCTTGTTTTTGTTTGATTAATGCTTATATCATTGTCATCATCCTCATGCTTATATGGTGATGAAAGTTATCTTTGGCTTACGTTCAAAGATGGACTGTTGATTATTGAATTGTGTATCTTTGGCTTACGTGAAAAGATGGATTGTTGATTATTGAATTTTGTATCTTTGACTTACGTGCAAAGATGGATTGTTGATTATTGGTTTTATTGTTGTATATCTTTGGCTTACGTGCAGAGATGGACTTGGTATGATTATGACCAGGGATTATTCGGTATAGTCATAACCATGGATGATTTAATGAATATCCTTGGCCCGTAGTGCAGGGATGATTCGATGATGTGGTTTATTTATTTAGCTGAGTCTCAGCGATTAAGTTGATGAAAAACTTTTTAAATCATAGAAGATAGTAGATTTTATTCTCTACTTGACTTTTCTAATGGATTGCTTGTTCCGCTGGAGTTAACCTTGATGTCTATTGTATTTTATCAGTTTAACATTGTTGAAGGCTAATGATAATTTATCCTGCATTATCTTAGTCATAATATTTCTTACTGGGCTAGTTGAGCTCACCCTCTCTTTTATTGTTCTCTTCAGGAAATGAGAATATAGCTGGGACTAGTCGGGGAATGGAGTGACGGTCCAGATTATAACATTAGTAGTCCTCACTATGGCATGACATGCAATATATAATTGTATTGAGTACCTAAGATGTGTGTGTCGTATTTTATACGTCACTTAATAATTGATTTTGGTGAACAACAATAGGGTGATGAGAACCCGACCCTGAAAGTGTCAAAAATGCACCGCAGTAAAATGAAGAGAACAGAAATCTTCTCGTGTCCCTTTGGAGACTTAAAATATTTGCTGTTGTACTTTATATGGCATGTATTAATTTGAGTATGAATATTATCGTATTATATACATTACAATATTTGTATTGAAACTCACAGTATATATGTCATCGTATTTTGCACGACTATTGTATAATTAAGTTGTATTTGAATTTATGTACCATATATCTGGCGACTCAAGATGGGTGATGAATACCTGTTTTGGAGGCGTCACAGTTGGTATCAAAGCTTAGGGATATGATCCCTGGCTGAGATGTGAGACATGAACTAGGAGGGGAGAGACGGGGAATTCCTTCGCTAGCATGACCTACCTAAGTTTATTTGGTAATTAATTGGTCGGTCAGAGTATAGGGATAATATGTGATATGTTAATTAACCCTTGTTTTGTGACAGTGTTTGAAAATGGCATCTGAAAATGTTGAGATAAGCAATGGAGCAAAATAATATGACCGTATCGCAGTACGAGGCTAAGTTTGCGGAGTTATCCCGGTTTGCATCCTATTTGATCGATAATGAGGAGCGAATGACACGAATGTTTCTAAGAGGTTTGAAACCCGATATACGTTAATACCTTATTTCTCATAAACTTTGTTTATATTCAGATGTTGTGAATAGGGCTCAGTTATTGGAGTGCGATAATGAGTTAGCACAACCAAAAGGTAATGACCAACAACACGATAATAACCGTACCATTGGCAACGACCATCGGAACAATGATGACCATCGTGGGGGAAATTATCATGCCAAGAATGGTAACCACTTCAGTGGTAATCATGGTCAAGATAATAGAAGTGGAAATTTCAAGAAGAAAAGGTCATTTAGCTCGATTTTGTCCTATAGTGAAGTCAAGTCCAGCTGGGACGGTGGCACAAAAGGTGGATACGGACAAAACAAAGTTGGTGGTTTCAGGAAGAGCATTTTTCGTGACTTCTCAAAAAGTGAGTGACCCAAACAAAGTTAGCACGGGTTAGTTAATTATAAATTCTTATGAAGTCTATACCTTATTAGATACCGGTTCTACCCATTCTTTTATTTCTCTTGATTGCGTTCAACGTTTAAATTTGTCTCCAGAGAAGTTAGACTTTGACTTATCTGTTGAAACTCCATTAGGAGAAACCTTCATTACATGTGCTATCCAAGTCTTGGATGAGAGTCACAGTTTTGAATGATATTTCTATCGTTAATAAATTTCCTGACGTATTCCTGAAGACTTCTTGACCTACCCCAGAGCGTGAAATCGAATTTTGTATTGACCCCAGTACAAAACCCATTTCTAAAACCCTTAAATATTTCTTCAACCAAAACGAACGTATTATGCGCCAAGGACGTTGGCTCGAGCTGTTGAAGATTACGATCGTACCATTAAATATCATTATGGAAGAACGAACGTGGTAGCTGACGCGTTCAGTAGAAGATCGTATGCGTTTATGAGTGCGATGTTGTTAACACAAAAATCCATTTCGTATAACTTACAAATGATGAAGATAGAGTTAAAGACTCTAGGGACCCACGTGAAGATAACGAATATACGAGTAGAATCGACTTTTAATCGACAAAGTTAAAGCTGCTCAAGCTACAGACCCGGAGCTGATGAATATGAAGAAGAAGGTTCAAGAGGGCGTTATTCTAGAAGCAAGAGTCGATGAAGAGAGGAAATCTAAACCCTTGATTTTATTGGCCCATTTGAAATCCTTGATCGAGTAGGAACTGTGGCCTATAGACTCGTTTTACCGCCAAATATGTTGCGTGTTCATAACGTTTATCACGTACCAAAGTTATATAAATATGTGAACAACCCGAACCACATTATTGATTTAGAACCAAACGAGATAGCGGAAGATTTAACGTATAAGGAAATACGTGTTAAAATCTTGAATAAGAAGGATCGTATTCAACACTCAAAGGTTATACCTCAAGAGTTAGAATCTGAAATGAAGTCAAGGTATCCTCATCTGTTTGGCATACCAAGTACGTACGTATATTTCGAGGGCGAAATTTCATAAGGAGGAGAGATTGTGAGACCCCAGATTTTATGAATAAAGATTTAAATTTCTCAAATTATTTTTTTTAATATTATGGTGTGGATTTGATATAATGTTATAGTTGTGGGTAGTATTTATAAATTTTGCAAAGTATGCAAGTTGTTATAAAATATTCATTTGGTCGGGGAATATTCTTTTTGTGGGGAATATCCGTACGACGGCACAATCATTGGTGAACCCACAACGGAAGTATTGTCGTAGTAAGAAAACGACAGAATTATCTTGTTATAAAAATAACGGCGGAAGTTTTACCGTTAAAACTGTTGAACTACTCGGTAGTAAAAGTACAGTAATACGTGTGGTCGCATAGTAGCACACGGTATTGGTTATTGATGCTTACGTGAGAATTCACTAAGTTATACTCAATTATTGCTACAGTAATTGTTGCATCATATCTCTCATATTATTGATTCGATTATTATCACAGTATCATCTGCACAATATGTTATATTATTAAATCAATAATTGAGACGACAAAGTTGTTCATATTATTAAATTGCAATATTTACAATGTCTAGAAGTTCTGTCAAGGAGAGGTTTGATCACCTAATTGCGCGCCAATAGGGAGAAATCCTTATTGAAAAGCCCCCACTTTCCTGGGAACGACATGGTTGTTATATATTATGAGTTATAATATTAATGATGAATAAGTTCGTGTTGATTAAAGATGAATTTGATAGTTCTAAATTTTAAGTGCGAAGACAATAACTGCCAACTCTAGATCATGAGTAGGATAATTCCTCTCATATTCTTTGAGTTGTCGAGAGGCATAGGCTATAACTTTCCCATGTTGTATGAGAACACATCCTAACCCTTTGCCCGAAGCATCACTGTAGATGACAAATCCCTCCAAGCAAGATGGTATTGTCAGAACAAGTGCTGAAATGAGTCTCCACTTGAGTTCTTGAAAACTCTTCTAACATTCCTCGCTCCAACCAAATTTTGTATCTTTTTGAGTCAACTGAGTTAATGGAGTAGCGATTCGAGAAAACCCTTCTACGAATCTCCGATAATAACCAGCTAAGCCGAGAAAATTGCATACTTCGGTCACTGATTTAGGTTGCTCCTAGTTTTGACTAGCTTCAATCTTTGCCGGGTCAACAGATATTCCATAACTTGATACTACGTGCCCAAGGAATGCTACTATCTTTTAGCTTAGGAACAAACTCAATCCAATTTGGAGTAAAAAAAGTGTCAAAATTCGCACCAAAACGCGACCAAGCTTGACCAAGCCCTTCCCCAAAGGCTACTCGACATTGGGTAGTGCAGACCTCAACAACACTTTGCATTCTAGTGCCCGGTCTTTGGGCATAGGCCTTGTTTGGGTGCCCCGGCGCTGGCCACATTTCTGGAAGTTTTCTACTCCGAAGTCCTTTAGGAAAATGGCCATAACTTCTTCGTCTGAACTCCGATTTTGATGATTCAAGATGTTCCGGAAAGAAGAGACGTAGATCTACAACTTTTATTCTTTAAGCGTTTCGAAATATGGTTGGAATAAATGTTGAAATTGGCCCTGAAGTGACTATTATGTAAATGGCAAGCCGAAAACGTGAATCTAGCCACCCCAAACGTCGATCCAATTAACTTTTGTCCCAATTCCTACCAAACAACGTAGAAAATGCATGAATAGACACAAAAACTTAAAAACATCCAAAAGATTAAGCTTAAACGCACTCAATTCATGTGTATAAAACTCACTAATCAGTATCCCTCTGGAGTAGTTCGCCGCGATACGCGACGAGATTGTTCAGATGGTGGTTACCTTACTTATGGATGCGTTTGGGCCTATGTTGAGTCAGCCCTCAACTACTTAGGTATACTATTCCTTTTAAATTCAAGTATATATTCTGCATGTTATTTAATTTTCATTTAGTTATCTTTAACTGTATTATATATATGGACTAATGAGTTACATTCTATTATATCAACAGGGTGACGAGCGAGCTAACGATGCTGAGCGGTTGGACAATGACGGCCCGTGACTTAGTTTTGTAGATGATTTATACATATTTATTTAGTTTTTAGCTTAATGTGATATAAATTTATATGGTTTAGTTAATTTTTGAGATATTTTAGCTTTTAATTATCATTACTTAGTTTGACATATTTACGTTAGTTTAAATGCATATTTGATATACTTTAGTTGATTAGAACTTTAGTTTAATGTCATATTCATGTTGACCTTGGTAATTCACATTTATGTTGGTCTTGGAAATATTATTATTGTTGGCCTTGGATTATAGTTATGTTTTATGTGTTGTTGGGAAAAAACAGGTTTACAGGTACAAAAAATGTGGGTTATTTCCCTAGATATTGCCAAAAAAGAATAAATATTATAAAAAAAAGACTAACCTCGACAAAATAAGTATATCCTCGACAGCATTCCGTCGAAATTAATCCCCTTCTATTTTTTATGAGATGCCACATGGCAGGTTTAGACTCGATAGAATATTATCAATGGATACAATTCAGTCGATAATATATTAATGTCGACCAAAAATTCCATCGAGTTTAGTTCGGTCAAGGATATATATCTCTGACTAAAAGATCGACAGACTTAATTTTGACGTGCTTATATCCAACTAAATTGTCGACCAAATATTCCGTCGAAATTAAGCATAATCTCAACGAATTATACTTAAATCTGACGGAATAGTCCGTCGAAAATAACCCTTTTTGTTGTAGTGTTATTATAAAAGTTTTCACAATTCAATTGTAAAAAAGATCAATATATGAGATTGGACATAATTAAAAAAAATGACCCACCATATGACATTAATTTAGCGGAAAACTTGTTGGAGAAGAATAGGTAGAGAGAAAAAAAAGTGGATAAAAGATAATATTTCAATTCATTACTAAGAAAATAATGTTCACACGGAACGCATGATAAGATAAAGCTAACAAACTGAGTGAATATATATCCACCATACAACTATAATGATATTGTTAGTCCAAAGTATTATTATATACTAATTAAATAAATAGAATTAGAAGATAAATAATTTTATAAAAAATGACTTACTAGATGTAATTGACAAACTTTTAAAACCAAGTCAACTGTTGGACAGTCTCTCCTTAAAGCAGATTTTGTCCCTGCTATCGGTGCTTACGGATGGAACAATGGACATCTACTTCCCAGGATAAAATGGTTTTCAACTCTCACAAGAAACACTTCAATGGAAGAGTTCCACGAACCATCAAAATTTTGAATACTCTCTATGACTAAATGAAATGAAGAATGAATTTAAATTTTTTTAAGAACTTGAGGAGGATTGAAGTTGAATTTGAAGTGATTATTTTAGGTAGATTTGGAACCTATTTATAGGTTTCCAAATACCCCTTTGAAGATATACATCCTTTCAAAAGGTTACATCCTTTTGAAAGATTACATCCTTTTGAAATTTTACATCCCTTTGAAAAGATACATCCCTTTGAAAGTTACATCCCTTTGAAAAGATACATCTCTTTGAAAAGGTACATCCCTTTCAAAAGGTATATCTCTTTGAAAAGGTATGAACCAAAGGTCACACCTATTGGTTTTATTTTATTCATTCATATATATATATATATATATATATATATATATCTAACAATCCCCCACATGAATGAAATTTGGATAAATTAATGCAAATGAATATGCAGACAAACTTAGAGAGAGTATCAGTGAACAAAAAATACTGAATTGGTGAAGGTAGCTTGTGGCCTTGAACCTTTCTTAGTGAAAGACTATCGGATTTACTGGCCAATCAATGAACGTGATGTCTAGAATTGTTCAACCTTTTATTGTAAACCAAGACAATAGAATTCACATAGTATTTTTCAATTTATTTTATTGGTTCTCATTATTGTGTCCATTTTGTCCTTGGACACCTCCTGGTTTCATGAATATCCTAGAGAATTTAGCCTTCGTCATTCTCATAGAAGTAGCCCCCTTCTAACTCACATAGGTAATTTCTATGAAGAGTGTCATGCTAATACCCCACTTGACCTTTTTATATTCAAGTTATAGAAATTATTAAAAACAAAGTTTATCCTATTTCACTCTATAGTTTATGCATTGTATCATCATAGAAATAGGAAGATGTATTTATCTTCTCAGTGCTTACTAGATCACACATAATTAGGTTGTCCCTTTGAACCTATTTCTTGGGATCTCTAATCATTTAGGTTGGGTTTCCATTATGGCGACTCTTTAGGATTTTATAGGCTTTAAACCCATTCCCCTTGATGAATTTTTCACTTACTCTCCAGGTATACCTTTCGTTAGTGGATCCACAATATTATCCTTTGACTTCACATAGTCAATAGATATTATACCATTTGAGAGTAATTGTTTAACAGTTTCATGTCGTCAAAGTATATGTCTGGAATCACCATTTATAATTACTATTTTGTACCCTACCAATCGCTGATTGACTATCACAATGAATAATGATTGGTGGCACTGGTTTAGGCCAAATTAGAATATCCTCCAAAAAATTATGAAGCCATTCTACTTCTTCTCCTGCTTTATCTAAAGAAATAAATTCAAATTTCATAGTGGATCTTGCAATACATGTTTTCTTAGAGGATTTCCATGATACAGCTTTACCTCCCAAAGTAAACACATATCCACTTGTGGATTTAGTATCATGGGAGTCAGATATCCAATTTGCATCACTGTATCCTTCAAGTACAGCTGGATATCTTGTATAATTCAATCCATCAGTTAAAGTGTATCTTAGATATCTAAGTACCCTTACTAAAGCCTTCCAATGTTCTTTTCCAGGATTACTTGTATATCGACTTAGCTTACTTACTTATCGAGTATGTTATATTCGATCGGGTCTTGATTTGATAAATACATTAAAGCGCACTTTTATTATACGAGAATATTCTAATTGGGATATACTTTCACCACGATTAGTAGTGAGATAAAGTGTTGGGTCAACAGGTGTTCTTACTGGACTTTTCTCATATTTATTATACTTTGCAAGTATTTTCTCAATATAATGAGATTGAGACATAATAAGTCTATTAGATATTCTGGAAATCTTGATTCCTAAAATAACATCTGCTTGGCCCATGTCTTTCATTTCAAACTTGCTAATTAACATTTATTTGGTAGCATTAATAACATTATTATTACTACCAATGATTAGCATATCATCCACGTATAGACTAACTATTAAATATCCCCTTTGAGTGTTTTTGACATATACACATTTGTCACTCTCATTTATTTTGAAATTATTTGATATCATAACATTATCAAAATTTTCATGCCACTGCTTTGGTGCTTGTTTCAAACCATATAATGATTTAATAAGCTTGCAAACTTTCTTTTCTTTTCCAGGAGCAATAAAACATTATGGTTGCTCTATATAAATTTCTTCCTCTAATTCACCATTAAGAAAGGCAGTTTTAACATCCATTTGATGTATTTCTAAATTGTGTATTGAAGCTATTGCAATTAACATTTGAATGGATGTTATCCTTGTAACTGGTGAATAAGTGTCGAAATAATCAAGTCTCCTTTTGCCTATAACCTTTGGCTACAAGTCTTACTTTGTATTTATCAATAGATCCATCGGCCTTCATTTTCCTTTGGAAGATGCTTCTGCATCCTAATGGTTTGGTTCCTGGTGCAAGATCCACCAATTCCCAAGTATGATTTTGCATAATGGATTCAATTTCACTATTGATCGCTTCTTTCTAATATGAAGATTTTGGAGTATACAACGCTTCCTTCACACTTTGAGGTTCACTTTCTAACATGTAACTTAGAAAGTCAGGACCAAAAGACTTAAAGATCTTAACCCTTTTACTATGTCTAGGTTCATCTTCATCTCCCTGTTCATTAGACTCTTTGTCTATTATAGTTTGATGATTACTAGTCGTAGTATTATTAGGTCTTTTACGAGAACTTGTTTCTTATGTATTTTTATATGGAAAAATATCTTCAAAGAAAGATGCATTCCATGATTCTATAAATGTATTGACATGAATATCAGGAATGTCTGATTTATGAACAAGAAACCGATATGCACTACTGTTATTTTCATAACCTATGAATATACAATCAATTGTTTTAGGACCTATCTTAACCTTCTTAGGATCAGGAATAATTACTTTCTCAAGACACCCCCACACTCGAAGATATTTATAGGAAGGTTTTCGACCTTTCCATCATTCATAAGGTATCTTATTTTTTTTTTCTTATGAATCAAACGGTTGAGAATAAAATTTGAAGATATCAATGCTTCCCCCCACATGTTATGAGGTAACCCAGAACTTATTAACATAACATTCATCATTTCTTTTAAAGTTCGGTTCTTGCGTTCAGCAACACCATTTGATTGAGGTGAATAAGGAGCGGTAGTTTGGTGAATAATACCATTTTGTGAACAAAATTCTACAAATGGCTATTCATATTCACCACTTTTATCGCTTTTTATAGCCTTAATCTTTTTGCTAAGTTGATTCTCAACTTCATTCTTATAATGTTTAAACATTTTAATTGCTTCATCTTTTGTCCTTAAAAGATAGACATAACAATATCTTATGCAATCATCTACAAAAGTAATAAAGTACTTTTTACCACCTCTAGTTTGCACAAATTTTAAATCACATATATCAGTGTGAATTAAATCTAGAGGTTTTGAACTTCTTTCAACAGAATGATAAGATGTTCTAGTTAATTTAGCCTCTACACATGTTTCACACTTATGAATTTTGTCAATACTAAATTTTGGAATTAATTCTAAATTAATTAATTTACTTAAAGTATCATAGTTCACATGTCCTAATCTACCATGCCACACATTCATAGACTCAAGCATATAAACAGAAGATGTGTTTTTATTATTAATAATAACATTTGGTACAATAGTCATGACGTTCATTTTAAACATCCCATCACACATATAGTCTTTTCCAACATACATTCCATATTTAGTAAGTACAAATTTATCAGTATGAAACACTAGTTGAACCCTTTCTTGCTTAATACAGATCTAGAGACTATATTCTTGCGAATGTTCGGCACATGTAGTACATCATTGAGCATGAGTTCCTTGCCCGAAGTCATCTTTTACACGACCTTTCCTTTTCCTTCAACTTTAGAAGTGGAGGAATTACCCATGAATAGTTGCTCACCATTTTCTATTGGTTGATAGGTAGTAAACAGTTTATTGTCCGAGCATATGTGGCGTGTAGCGCCAGTATCAACCCACCATTCTTTAGGATTTCCTACCAAATTGGCTTCCGAGACAACTACTAAAAGATATATATCAGAAATTTTAGTAGATACTTCATCTATTTTTGCTATGTTTGCTTGAGCATTTTTCCTTTTGAAGTTCTCTTGCTTTTTGGGTTTGCGACAATCCTTTGCAAGATGCCCTATCCTGTTGCAATTATAGCATTTCCCTTTAAACTTCTTTGAAGGATCGCTTCCTTGACTTGGGTCTTCATAGTTGTGTTTCCTTTTCTTAGTTTTGTTACCACTCTTAATTACATTAGCATTGAATGTAATTGTAAGTTTTTCAACTTTATTTTCGGACATTCGATTATCTTCTTCAATCTTCAACCTAACTATCAAGTCCTTGAGCCCCATTTCTTTACGTTTATGCTTTAAATAATTTTTAAAATATTTCCAAGAAGGGGGTAATTTTTCAATTACTGCAGCCACTTGAAAAGATTCACTTAAAACCATTTGTTCAGCATGAATCTCATGGATTATCAATTGAAGCTCTTGGACTTGATTTATGGCAGTCTTTGTATCAACCATTTTAAAATCCAGAAATCTGCTGACAACGAATTTCTTCATGCCATCATCTTTCGTTTTATATTTTTTATCCAAAGACTCCCATAATAACTTAGCAGTTTTGATTGGGCTATACACATTATACAATGTATTGTCGAATCCATTAAGGATATAATTTTTGCAAAGAAAATCAGAATGCTTCCATGCATCCACAGCAGCCAATGTGGTCCTATCAGTTTCATTATCGTTTACCACAGAGGCATCCTCATTTAAAAATCTTGAAAGATTCAATGTAATAAGATAAAACAACATTTTCTGTTGCCATCTTTTAAAATCAATCCCACTGAATTTTTCAGGTTTCTCGCCATGACTAACATGGGTAGAAACATTGATAGGAACATTGGTTGTAATAGAGTTAGGCACAATTGAATTAGATAATTTCATAATTCTATTAAATACACAATTTACAGAATCACTTTAATAAAATAGAAACAATAGAAAGAGAAAAACAAAAATAAATAAATTTATAATTACAATTAAATAAATTTGTATTTAATATTATTAATGTTATTTTTATTTTATTTTTATAAATCAGAAAAAAAAATTCTGTAATGAAGCTAAATAAAACTATAATATTTTGTTTTCAATTTACAAAGTTCGTATCTTAATTTCTTAACCTTTGTTGAAACAGAATTGTCTTCTGATCAATTTCTTTATAATGATCACAAGTAATTATATATTATATATTAGTAAAATATATAATATATATCAGTACGTCACGCTGGGATCCTGTTAAGTATCGTATGTTTATATATAATATATATTTACTAACAGTACATGTGAACATATATGTGATTAACGTGAAATGGATGTATACAACATATAATATAATATAATATGTGTGTGTGTGTGTGTGTGTGTGTTTGTGTGTGTGTGATTAACGTGAAATGGAACATATATGTGATTAAGTGAACATATATATCATATATGTGATTAACGTGAATAATATATATATATATATATATATATATATATATATATATATCATATATATATACTAACTATTAACGAAATACTGGATTCAACGAATATTATATATTATAAAATAAGTACTCAGGAAGTTCTGTTTTTATAAATTAGTATAAAATGAATACTAAAGAAGAACACGAAATCTGATTTAAGATTATTAGTCCAAAGTATTATTATTATATACTAATTAAATAAACAGAATTAGAAGATAAACAATTTTATAAAAAAATGACTTACTAGATGTAATTGACAAACTTTTAAAACCAAGTCAACTGTTGGACAGTCTCTCCTTAAAGCATATTGCGCCCCCGCTATCGGTGCTTACAGATGGAACAATGGACGTCTACTTCCTAGGATAAAATGGTCTTCAACTCTCACAAGAAGCACTTTAATGGAACTCTAACCAACAAAATTTTGAATACTCTCTATGACTAGATGAAATAAAGAATGAATTTAATTTTTTTTAAGAACTTGAGAAGGATTGAAGTTGAATTTGAAGTGATTGTTTTGGGTAGATTTGGAACCTATTTATAGGTTTTCAAATACCCATTTGAAGATATACATCCTTTCACAAGGTTACATCCTTTTGAAATGTTACATCCCTTTGAAAAGATACATCCCTTTAAAAGGTTACATTCTTTGAAAAGATACATCTCTTTGAAAAGGTACATCCCTTTGAAAAGGTATATCTATTTGAAAAGGTACATCCCTTTGAAAAGGTATGAACTAAAGGTCACACCTATTAGTTTTATTTCATTCATTTATATATATATATATATAGGGAAATGATCCATAACATGTATTTGATATGGATGAAAATTGGACAAATAGCATCTCCACCACACATTACATAAATTAAGGGTTGGGATTAAAAATGGTAATACGTCGTCCGCTAGTTGAACTAGCGGACGTATAGGACATATAAATCATAATTTTTGGACAGATTTGACCCTTAATTCTCAGTAACCTTCAACTATCGTACGGGCACCCAACCTCCTGTTGCGATTCCTACATCAAACTCAAACCCTCCCTCCTGCTGTGATTCCTAAATCAAACTCAAACACTCACTCCTGCTGCGATTCCTAAATCAAACCCTGTGATTTCAGGTACTGCACCCTCCCTCCTGCTCTTGCTGCGAGTTTAAAAACCAAACCCTCAAACCCTCCCTCATGCTGCGATTCCTAAATCAAAGCCAAGGATTTCGAAATCCAAATCGAGTTGCCCTCCTGCTGCGATTTCGAGCTGAGATTTCGAGCTCAACTAGCGTACGAACACCCTCGATTCATACGACAATTTCCTAAACCAAACCCTCCCATCTGCTGCGATTGATCAGGTATTTTTTTCTTTTGTATCAGGTTCAGCTGATTTTGCTACCAAGTAGGTTGTATTAGTGTTTAGTTTTGCTTATCTAATTAATCTTATGGTATATATTTTCTAGTTTTTCCCTAGGTGGGTTTTTGAGATTTTGTAAATTTGGTTATTTTTAGTTATCAAATCTGTTAATTTGTTGTTGGTCATGTATCTCGTTTTCAATTTACTGTATAGTTAACTACTTTCAGAAAAGTAATTGGCCTGATATTAGGATTCAAATAATAATGTTCTAAGATCAATTTAGTGGAGATTTGTCTAGTCTTATGGCTTTTGGTAGCATTGGAGGAACTTGTTTTCAAATTTTGGAATTTCTTAATTTTTGGAAAGCCTCAAAATCAGCATTGTTTGAGTTGTGAAAGACTTCCGAGTGAAAAGCCATATGATAACCAAAGTCATTCATCTATATCACTGTTGGTTTCTTAAAATTAAAGGACCCATTTGAAGGACATGATTATTTTAAGGCTAGTTTGATTAATATTTTACTTGTCATATTAACTCGATGGTGCCCCAACCTGTTTTCACTTACTTTGTGGTTGGTCAAGGACATTGTCCTTGGTGTGTCCACATAGGAAGAAACAAAGTTTTTTTATCTGTAAAGTAGAGATTTCACCGTTCTTGTGAAAGTGGTGTGTTTTGTTGTTATTCAATTGATTACTAGAAGTTTACTTGTGCAAAAAAACTAAATTCCCACTTTTTTACTTGTGACAAATGTATGTGCTCTTCAGTTTGTTGCATCTCTTTGCTGTAAATGTGTAACCTATACTTGATATGCTTTCTCATTGCGCATAAACAAATGTTTAGAGATAATGTCACTTGGGTCTGTGTACATGGAATATGTTGTTAGAAACTTAAAATCAAGCTAATCTTGTGGCAATGACCGCATAACATCCTTGCTCTTGGATATAACTTTAGCCTTCCAAGTAAATTTTTTTTAGACATGTCTCATCATATATGTGAAGAGTGGTTTCGCAATGTAACGGGAATGGCCCAAAGAAGAATATCCTCCATATGCCAACGGACCTGGATATATAATTTCCAGTGATATCGCCAAATATATCGTCTCTCAGCGTGTTAAAAGATGCCTAAGGGTTTGTAAACTAGAAAGCTAATAATCTTTTACATCTATTATCATTGATGATTAAAGTTCTATTACTGAAGCAAATAGTTCTATGTTTCTCTCTTTGGCAGCTCTTCAAGATGGAGGATGTGAGCATGGGAATGTTGGTTCAATAGTTCAACATCTCCACACACCGTCAATACTCCAATAGCTAGAAATTTTACCAAGATGGGTGCACGGAGAATTATTTCACCGCTCATTACTAATCTCCTAGGCAAATGATATGTCTTTGGGACAAACCGGCAAGGGGTCAAGCTCGTTGCTGCAACTTTTAAAAGAGAAATTGATTCTCAACTACAGGGATTGAAATTATTTTGCAACCATTTCGCTATTACTAGAAATTCTTTCACCTTTTTGTCAAATCTTGCACATTTTATAGACGAATGGAGATTACTGCTTCAGAGGTTTTTTTGGAATTTTTATTATAAATGATTTAGAGTATTCTGTGATTATTTCCACTTAGGTTTGAACGTGGGGATTGCCCAGTGACAGATGCCAACTAGAGTGAATAAGCTAGTTATATAAAATTTGTGCCATTTTTGTATTATTGTTATTATTTCCACAAATTCTTTTGTAATATTACATATTAATATATTTAATTTAATATAATATTTGGGATGCTTAATATTCGAGATGCTTAATATTACAGATCTGAAGCATTGGGATATTCAAGATATGCTTAATATATATTCTAGATCAGTCATTTATTCGCATAATATTTGGGCATACCATATTACAGATCACTCAGTCATTCATTCGCATAATATTTGGCATACCATATTATAGATCACTTTTGAATTATATTTAAGGGTCCGCTAGTTCAACTAGCGGATTAATGGGCTGAAACAAAGCCAAGGCGCGTTAAGCAGCAGGAGGGTCAAATCTGTACGAAAATTATGATTTATACGTCCGCTAGTTCAACTAGCGAACGACGTATTACCATTTTTAATCCCGACCCTTAAGTTATATAATGTGTGGTGGAGATGCTATTTGTCCAATTCATCCATAGCAAATACATGCTATGGATCATTCCTAATATATATATATATATATATATATATATATATATATATATAGGAATCCATCCATGGCAAACCTATTTGCCATGGACACTATGGCAACAACCCCTTTTCGGACCGTTGATCAATTGATTTGAAGGCTGAGATTGGATTGGATTTTGGACAAGCCGGCACAGGTTGTTGTGCCTAAATATTTACCTATACCGGCTTCTATTTTAATAAGGGGTCCCCACATATCTTACATATTGTCAGTATAGTTAAACAAAATGAATATATAATATTAAAATATTCAAACCAGTACAAGCTGTACCAGCTTACAATTTTTTTTTTACGTTTTTCTCCATTATATGTCATGACTCAACAAATTAAAATAGGATAAAAAAATAAAATGAAGACCAACCGGACCAAGCTGTAACGGCTGGGAATAAAAAAAAAATTAATAATGCCAGCCAGTACAGCTTGTCACGGCTGGCAATTAAAAATTTAAAAATAATATCCAACCATTCGCTGCTAAACAGATTCGAACTCGCAACCTCCAGCTCCAAACCCTCGTCATATGACCACCCGAGCACCACGGGCCTAGCTGTTCATTTCTTTTAAGGATATATCTTTATATTAAAACTTTACCATCCCCCAAAATCTATATATTATTATTTATTTTTATATAAATCTATATAATAGATTGGGTTTTTTAAAATATAAAAAATTGATATTATTATTAATATAAAAATAAATATCAGTCTGTAATAAAATATAAAGTGATCATTATATTACATCTTGCATTATTATTATTAATTTTACTATTAAGCCATTCTTATTATTATTATTTTATATATGATTAATATTGTTGTTGTTTCGATGATAGGAAATGAATGCCATATCTATTTATGAAAGTTGTAGTAAATTGGTAGTGGAATTTAAATGATGGAAGATTATAATAATTTATTTTAAGATTCTTAATATTTATTTTTATATTAATATTAATACGTAAGTCATATTCTTTTATGAAACCATGTTCCTTTATGAACTCTGTCCATTGACTATGTTGAAATTAATTTTCTCCTAAGTTCTAACTTTGAAATTATATCAATTTCAATTAGTTTAATAAGTAATGATGACAATTTTTCAAGACATTTCAGGAAATTAATTTATTTATCCAATTTATAAAAGTAGTTAAGTATTATTATAATAATAATAATGTGATTATCAATATTAGAACTATAGATTATACCAATACTAGTACTGAATACTAGTACTGCATAACATTAACATGAATAGTACAGATTACATGTTCATTTTCATAAAATAAAAAAAATATAGCATAAATAATACAACCGAAGCCTATTTTTTTGGCTCAGGAATCCCTAGCACTCGATAGTGATTTCGATTATCGTGATCAGTTTCAAAGCCACAAATTGCACATTTTCGATAAAGATGATTTTTGTAATGGTTTGCATCGTAGAAGACCCCAACTTTTTTAATAAAGATGATTTTCTATAAATATCATTTTTGAATATTATGGAATGAATTTGATATAATGTTATAGTTGTGGGTAATATTTATAAATTTTTGTAAGTAATGCAAGTTGTTATATAACATTCGCTTTTGTTAGGGAATATTCTTTTTTGTCGGGAATATTCGCATGCGACGACACAATCATTAGTGGACCACACAACCGGAGTATTGTCGTAGTAAGAAAATGATGTAATTATCTTTTATAAAAATAACGGCGTAAGTGTTACCATTAAAACCGTTGAACTACCCAGTAGTAAAAAAGAATACGATGTCTGGTTGGTTGCGTAGTAGCACACGGTATTAGTTATTGATGCTTACGTAAGAAGTCACTCAGTTATACTCAATTATTGCTATAGTAATTGCTGCATCATATCTCTCATATTATTGATTCGATTATTGTCACAGTATCATCTGCATTATATGATATATTATTAAATCAATAATTGAGACGACAAAGTTATTCATATTATTAAATTGCAATATTTAAAATGTCTAGAAGTTTTGTCAAGGAGAGGTTTGGTCACCTAATTGCGCGCCAATAGGGAGAAATCCTTATTGAAAAGCTCCCTCTTTCCTGGGAACAACCTGGGTGTTAAATATTGTGAGTTATAATATTAATGATGAATAAGTTCATGTTGATTAAAGATGAATTTGATAGTTTTATTGTGTTGGGATTAATTGTGTTAGTAGAAATCGACATCTATTCCGATGATAATTGATATCTGGAGGTTATATTGTTCAATTGGGTATTTGAGACACTTTTCATGTCGGAGTACTATTCACGAGTTACTATTCACGAGTTACTATTCATGAGTTACTATTCACGAGTTACTATTCACGGGGTACTATTCACCCGAATAATATATATTTCTTCGGTCCAAATTATTTTTGGGTACAATATTATTTCATGAGGAGATGTGCTAATTTTTCAGACCATTGATTGAATTTATAATAGTAAATCAATATGGATCGCTAGTTTAAAGTTTTAATAGTAAATCAATATGAATCGTTCGTTTAAAGTTTTAATAGTGAATCAGTATGGACCATTGCTTTAAGTTTTAATAGTAAATCAATATGGACCGTCCGTTTAAAAGTAAATAGATATAGACCGTTCATGAATTAGTTATTATTCAATCCATTCTTCTATAAATAGAAGCTTATTCCTTCATTATTTCTTACGAATTCACTGAAACTCTAGAGAGAGAAATTATAGAAAGAAAGAAAAAGAGTTTTCTGCTACTTCACTACTTCGATATCCAGTTTCTTTAACGGTAAGGGGTATTATTTCTTTCTTATTCATGAAGAGAACTTCTATTATTCCATTCTTTATTATTATGTTGGAATAACCTGTTTATGCGAAGTACCGTATACATGGTGAAATTCTTCTATTATTCCATTCTTTATTATTCTGTTGGAATATCCACATGCATGCGTTTACTGTGGGACACGGTTCTATCTTTATTATTCATTTGGAATATCATCATCGTATGCGTTTTTTCTACTGGACCTAGTTCCGTCATTATTATTACATTGGAATATCTTGTCTTTTGCTTTTTCTGCAGAACACTGGTTCCAGTATTTATTATTACATTGGAATAACTCGCTCTGTGCGATCTATCACATGCCCGGTGATTTCTTTTGTTATTCCATTCTTTATTATACTCGGTTGGTTAAAGTTTTTACTTCAATACTCCATGAAATTAGTGGAATATCCTTGATATTTGTGCTTCATCCAGTATCTTTTCATGAAAATATTCTTCTGAGCATTCTTGAATTTTACTCTACAAAGTAGTATCATGTTGACAATTTGGACGTTATTAGTTCCTAGATAAATTAATTCTTGAACTTGTTTTTATTGAATTCTTATATCATTGTCATCATCCTCATGTTTATATTTTATTGAAAGTCATCTATGGCCTGTAGTGCATAGATGGACTTGGTATGATTATGACCAGGGATCATTCGGTATAATCATGACCATAATTTTACAAATGATGTGATAAAAGTCCTCATTGGCCCGTAGTACATTGATGAAAAGTTGTTGGCATGATCATGACCATTGATGAATACACGAATATCCTTGGCCCGTAGTGCATGGATAATTTGTGGTCGTGACCCTAATGAATATCTTTGGTCGTAGTGCAGGGATGATGTGGACTATTTATTAAGCTGAGTCTCAGTGATAAAAGTGATGAAAAAATGTTTTAAATCATAAAAGATAGTAGATTTTATTCTCTACTTGACTCTTTTAATGGATTGCTTATTTCGCTGCAGTTAAACTTGATGTCTATTGTATTTTATCAGTTTAACATTGTTGAAGGTTAATGATAATTTATCCTGCATTATCTTAGTCATAATATTTCTTACTGGGCTAGTTGAGCTCACCCTTTCTTTCATTGTTCTCTTCAGGAAATGAGAACGTAGTAGGGACTAGTCAGGGAACGGAGTGATGGTCCAGAGGATAGCATTAGTAGTCCTCACTATTCTATGAAATAGTGTGTTAATAAATGTAATGAGGACTTATTTTGAGTGTGGATATTGTCTAGATGACAATATTTATATTAAAACTCACAGCATATATTTTGTCGTATTTTACACGACTGTTGTATAATTAGTTTGTATTTGTATTCAGTACCATGTATCTGGTGACCCAAGATGGGTGATGTATACTTATTTTGGGGGTGTGACAGTTGGTATCAAAGCTTAGGGATATGATCCCTGGCTGAGATGTGAGATAAGAACTAGGAGGGGAGAGACGGGGAATTCCTTCGCTAGTATAACCTACCTAAGTTTATTTGTTATTTAATTGGTTGGTCAGAGTATAGGGATAATATGTGATATATTAATTAACTCTTGTTTTGTGGCAGTATTTGAAAATGACATCCGAGAATGTTGAGAACATCAATGGAGCACAGGAGACCGTTGAGTCTCCACAGATCAATAATCAGGACAATGTGCATTAGGAAGGTGACAATCCTCATGCAAACAACAACACTGACCAAATGATGAACGATGGAATGTTTCGAGGCTTCATGCAATTCATGCAACATCAGGCGAGAGCGGCTCCTATCCAAAATACAGGTGAAAACACTGGCAACTCTCGGACGGCCACCGCCAAACAGTTCAAGGAGCTGGGACCACCGGAGTTTTTTGGAGAGCCAAAACCACTTAAGGCGGAGACGAGGATAAAGCAGATCTGCAAGATATTTGATATCTTGGGATGCTCCAAGGAGCAAAAGGTTTCCTTTGCCACCTTCATGTTACGTGCAGAGGCAGATTACTGGTGGGAATCTGTAAAACGTACTCAACCTGCCGCACTGAAGATGACTTGGGAGAAGTTCCAAGAATTGTTCAACGACAAGTACTTTCCCGAAAGTATTCGTCAAATGAAAGAGGTAGAGTTCATCAAGATGGAACAAAACAACATGACCGTGTCACAGTATGAAACCAAGTTTGCCGAGATGTCCCGGTTTGCGTCCTATTTGGTTCATAATGATGAGAGAATGACACGAACGTTTTTAAGAGGTTTGAAACCTGAGATACGTCAATATCTTATCTCTCATAAACTGTGTTTGTATTCAGATGTTGTTAATAGGGCTCAGTTATTGGAGCGTGATAATGAGTCAACCCAACCAAAAGATAGCAGCATTCAAAATGATAATACTAGTAAGGGCAGTCATCGAAGCGGTGACAACAAGCGTGGAGGGAATCAACAGGCCAGAAATGGTAACCACTTCGGTGGTAATCAAGGCCAAAACAATAAGAATGGACATTTCAAGAAAAGGAGATTCAACAATGATGGAAAGACGTCAGCACTAGCACCCGTTATTAAGGAAGGAGAACGACCACCTATCATATGTTTTAAATGCGGAGGGGAGGGATATATCAGTCTAAATTGCGTGATGCCGTCCAAAGCATGCTATAATTATGGAAGAGAAGGTCACCTAGCCCGATTTTGTCATTCACCGAAGACAAGTTCAGCTAGGATGGAGGCACCAAAGGCCGTCCCAGAAAAGTCAAAACTGGTAGTGCAAGGGAGAGCGTTTGTCGTGACCTCCCAGAAAGCAAGGAACCCAAACGAGGTCATCACGGTTAAGCTTATCATAAACTCTAGTGAAGTATATACCTTATTTGATACCGGTTCTACCCATTCTTTTATTTCTCCTACTTGCGCTCAACATTTAAATTTGACTCCGGAGAAATTAGACTTTGACTTATCTATTGAAACTCTGTTGGGAGAAACCTTCATTACATCCACTGTTTATAAGTCTTGTTTGGTTCAAATCGGTACCCTCACATTACCTGTCGATCTTATTTCATTGAAAATACTTGCATTTGACGTAATTCTAGGGATTGATTAGTTAACCACTCATCATGCAAAAATTGATTGTTTTCATAAGGTTGTTAGCTTTCATATTCCTAACCAACCTATTATGCGAATTTAAGTAACCAAACCATTAAAATCAATCACTATCATCTCAAGCCATAAAACTATTCGTTTATTAAAAAATGGATGTCAAGTTTTCTTAGCTCATGTCATAGATCTAAACAAAAATACGTCAATTTTTAATGATATTTCTATTGTTAATGAATTTCCTGACATATTCCCTGAAGAACTTCCTGGCCTACCCCTAGAGCGTGAAATTGAATTTTGTATTGACCTTGAACCCGGTACAAAACCCATTTCCAAAGCCCCATATCGAATGGCTCCTATTGAACTTCAGGAGTTAAAGACCCATCTGCAGGAATTGTTAGACATTGGCTTTATTCGTCCTAGTACTTCTCCTTGGGGTGCTCCTGTTCTATTCGTGAAGAAGAAAGATGGGAGTATGCAACTTTGTATTGATTATTGGGAGTTGAACCATGTCACTATCAAAAATAGATATCCATTGCCACGTATTGATGACCTGTTTGACCAGTTACAAGGCGCCAAATTTTTTTCAAAGATTGATCTTCGTTCCGGATATCACCAATTGAAGATTAGAATAGATGACATTCCAAAGACGACTTTCGAAACTCAATGCGGGCATTATGAATTCTAGTCATGTCTTTTGGATTAACTAATGCTCCTCACGCGCTTTCATGGATATGATGAACCCGAGTATTCAAGGAATATTTGGATCACTTTGCGATCGTCTTTATTGATGACATCCTTATTTAATCCAAAAGCCGTGAAGATCATGAGCAACACTTGAGGTCGATACTCCAAAAAGCTTCGTGAATATAAGCTTTATGCCAAGTTAAAGAAATACGAGTTCGGCTTGAGGAAGTAGCATTCCTTGGGCACGTAGTATCAAGTCATGGAATATCTGTTGACCAAAGAAAGATTGAAGCTATTCAAAGTCGGGAGCAACCTAAATCGATGATCAAGCACGTAGCTTTCTCGGCAATTGGTTATTATCGGAGATTCGTAGAAGGGTTTTCTCAAATCGCTACTCCACTAACTCAGCTGACTCGAAAAGATACAAAAGTCGGTTAAAACGAGGAATGTGAGAAGAGTTTTCAAGAACTCAAGAGGAGACTCATTTCTGCACTTGTTCTGACAATACCATCTGGTTTGGAGGGATTTATCATCTACAGTGATGCTTCGGGCAAAGGGTTAGGATGTGTTCTCATGCAACATGGGAAAGTCATAGCCTATGCCTCACGACAACTCAAAGAATATGAGAGGAATTATCCTACTCGTGATCTAGAATTGGCAGCAGTCGTTTTTGCACTAAAGATTTGGAGGCATTACTTGTATGGGGAGAAAATGGAGATCTTTACGGATCATAAAAGCCTCAAATATTTCTTTACTCAAAAGGAACTCAACATGCGACAATGACGTTGGCTTGAACTATTGAAAGATTATGATCATACCATCTAATACCATCTTGGAAAAGCGAACGTGGTAGCTGACGTATTGAGTAGAAGATCATATGCGAGTACGAGTGCGATATTGACAACGCAAAGGCCCATTTTGTGTGACTTGTAAAGGATGGAGATAGAGTTAAAGACTCTAGGGACCCATGTGATGATGGCGAACATACGAGTAGAACCGACTTTAATTGATAAAGTTAAAAGTCGCTCAAGCTACGAGACACGAGTCGATGCGTATGAGGAAGAAAGTGCAAAAAGGTCTTTATCAAGGAAGTAAGAATCGATGAAGAAGGAATACTTCGAGTCAACTCCAGACTTTGTGTTCCTAACGACTCTGATTTAAAGTATAGAATCATGATGGAGGCGTACAACACACCATTTGCAATCTATCCCGGGAGTACCAAAATGTATCATGATCTTTGTCATACATTTTGGTGGAGCAATATGAAAAGAGAGATAACGTTGTTTATCTCAAGGTGTCTAACTTGTCAACGAGTCAAGGCGGAGCATCAATTGCCAAAAGGTCCATTGTAACCACTTGAAATTACAGAATGGAAGTGGGAGCACATTACCATGGATTTCGTTACTGGTCTTCCCAAGGTTTCTCAAGGCATAGATGCGATTTGGGTCATTATTGATAGATTAACCAAGTCTGCTCATTTCTTACCAATACGAGAAACTTATACACTTGAACGTCTTGCTAGTATGTACATAAACGAGATTGTAAGATTGCATGGTATGCCAGTATCCATAGTTTCTGATCGAGACCCAAGATTCACTTCAAGATTTTGGGTTAGTTTGTAAAAAGCTATGGGCACAAATTTACGATTTAGTTCGGCATATCATCCTCAGACGGACGAACAATCAGAGAGGACTATTCAAACTCTGGAAGATTTATTAAAACTCGTGTCCATGACTTCAAGGAAGTTGGGACAAGTTCTTACCATTGGTGGAGTTTTCCTACAATATGCATTATCAGCACAAGTATTGGCATGGCTCCATTTGAGGCGTTGTATGGAAGAAAATGTCGTTCTCAAAGATCTTTGGGATGAGGTGGGTGAAGCAACGTTGTTGGGATTGGAGCTGGTACGTATGACTACGAAAAAGATTCAAACGATTCGACAACGTATAAAAACCTCACAAGATCGACAAAAGAGTTATGTTGATCTTCATCGAAAGGACGTGGAATTCGATATTGGAGATCATGTGTTGTTACGTGTTGCTCCATGGAAAGGAGTTACGAGATTTGGAAAGAGAGGAAAGCTCAATCCTCGATTCATTGGCCCATTTTTAATCCTCGATCGAGTAGGAACTGTGGCGTATAGACTCGCTTTACCGCCAAGTATGTCTCGTGTTCATAACGTTTTTCATATATCTATATTACGTAAATATATGAAAGACCCGAACCACATTATTGAGTTAGAACTGGACGAAATAGCGGAAGATTTGACGTATGAAGAGGTTCCTATTCAAATCTTGGATAAGAAGGAACATATTCTACGCTCCAAGGTTATACCTCAAGTCAAAGTTTTGTGGAGAAACCACGATGTTGAGGAAATGACCTGGGAGTTAGAATCTGAAATGAAATCAAGGTATCCTTACCTCTTAGACATACCAGGTACGTACCCTAATTTCGAGGGTGAAATTTCATAAGAAGGGGAGGTTGTAAGACCCTAACTTTTTTTTAATAAAGATGATTTTTCTATAAATATCATTTTTGAATATTATGGAATGAATTTGATATAATGTTATAGTTGTGGGTAATATTTATAAATTTTGCGAAGTACGCAAGTTGTTATATAACATTCAGGAATATTCTTTTTGTCGGAAATATTCGTAAGATGGCACAATCATTGGTGGACCCCACAACGAAAGTATTGTCGTGGTAAGAAAACGATAGAATTATCTTTTTATAAAAATAACGGCAGAAGTGTTAAACTAGCCGGTAGTAAAAATACAGTAATACACGTGGTTGCATAGTCACACACGGTATTGGTTATTGATGCTTACGTAAGAAGTCACTCAGTTATACTCAATTATTGCTACAGTAATTGCTGCATCATATCTCTCGTATTATTGATTCGATTATTGTCACAGTATCATCTGCATTATATGATATATTATTAAATTAATAATTGAGACGACAAAGTTATTCATATTATTAAATTACAATATTTACAATGTCTAGAAGTTCTGCCAAGGAGAGGTTTGGTCACCTAATTGCGCGCCAATAAGGAGAAATCCTTATTGGAAAGCCCCCTCTTTCCTGTGAACAACCTGGTTATTAAATATTGTGAGTTATAATTTTAATGATGAATAAGTTCGTGTTGATTAAAGATGAATTTGATAGTTTCATTGTGTTGGGATTAATTGTGTTAGAAGAAATTGACATCTATTCCGATGATAATTGATGTCTGAAGGTTATATTGTTTAATCGGGTATTCGAGACACTTTTCATGTCGGAGTACTATTCACGAGTTACTATTCATGGGGTACTATTCACCCGAACAATATATTTCTTTTCGGTCCAAATTATTTTTGGGTACAATATTATTTCATGAGGAGATGTGCTAATTTTTCAGACCGTTGGTTGAATTTATAATAATAAATCAATATGGATCGCTGGTTTAAAGTTTTAATAGTAAATCAATATGAATCGCTGGTTTAAAGTTTTAATAGTGAATCAGTATGGACCGTTGCTTTAAGTTTTAATAGTAAATCAATATGGACCGTTCGTTTAAAAGTAAATCAATTTGGACCGTTCATGAATTAGTTAATATTCAATCCATTTTTCTATAAATAGAAGCCATTCCTTCATTATTTCTTACGAATTCACTGAAACTCTAGAGAGAGAAATTATAGAGAGAAAGAAAAAGAGTTTTCTGCTACTTCACTACTTCGATATCCAGTTTCTTTAACAGTAAGGGGTATTATTTCTTTCTTATTCATGAAGAGAACTTTTGTTATTTCATTCTTTATTATTATGTTGGAATAACCTGTTTATGCGAAGTACCGCATAAATGGTGAAATTCTTCTATTATTCCATTTTTATTATTACATTTGGAATATCTGTCTAGTGTGTTTTCTGTAGGACTTGGTTAAAATCTTTATTATTACATTGGAATATATCACATCAGACGTTTTACTTGGGACTGGTCCGCGTCTTTTATTATTACGTTGGAATATCTTATGCATGCGGTTTCTATTTGGACCTAGTTAAAATCATTATTATTACATTGGAATATCACATGCATGCGTTTTCTGTAGAAGCTAGTTCCGTATTTATTATTCATTGGAATAACTCGCTGTCGCGATCTATCACATGCCCGGTGATTTCTTTTGTTATTCCATTCTTTATTATACTCGGTTGGCTAAAGTTTTGACTTCTATACTCCATGAAATTAGTGGAATATCTTTGATATTTGCGCTTCATCCAGTATCTTTTCATGGAAATATTCTTCTGAGCATTCTTAAATTTTACTCTACAAAGTAGTATCATGTTGACAATTTGGACGTTATTAGTTCCTGGATAAATTAATTCTTGAACTTGTTTTATTGAATTCTTATATCATTGTAATCATCCTCATGTTTATATTTTATTTAAAGTCATCTGTGGCTTGTAGTGCATAGATGGACTTGGTATGATTATGACCAGGGATCATTCGGTATAATCATGACCGTAATGTTACAAATGATGTGGTAAAAGTCCTCATTGGCCCGTAGTGAATTGATGGACAGTTGTTGGCATGATCATGACCATTGATGAATACACGAATATCCTTGGCCCGTAGTGCATGGATAATTTGTGGTCGTGACCCTAATGAATATCCTTGGTCGTAGTGCAGGGATGATGTGGATTATTTATTAAGCTGAGTCTCAGCGATAAAAGTGATGAAAAAATATTTTAAATCATAAAAGATAGTAGATTTTATTCTCTACTTGACTCTTTTAATGGATTGCTTATTCCGCTGCAGTTAAACTTGATGTCTATTGTATTTATCAGTTTAACATTGTTGAAGGCTAATGATAATTTATCCTGCATTATCTTAGTTATAATATTTCTTACTGGGCTAGTTGAGCTCACCCTTTCTTTCATTTGTTCTCTTCAGGAAATGAGAACGTAGTAGGGACTAATCGGGGAACGGAGTGATGGTCCAGAGGATAGCATTAGTAGTCCTCACTATTCTATGAAATAGTGTGTTAATAAATGTATTAAGGACTTATTTTGAGTGTGGATATTGTCTAGATGACAATATTTGTATTAAAACTCACAAGATATGTTTTTGTCGTATTTTACATTTATTTGTTGTATAATTAGTTTGTATTTGTATTCAGTACCATGTATCTGGCGACCCAAGATGGGTGATGTATACCTATTTTGGGGGTGTCACAGGTACAACTTGTACCGGTTAAAATATTTTAATATTATATATTCATTTTGTTTAACTATACTGACAATATGTAAGATATGTGGGGGCAACTTATTAAAATAAAAAGTGTTTGATGCAGGTAAATATTTAGGCACAACAACTTTGTCTTAAACTTGTCCAACATAAAATCCAATCTCAAATTTTTAAATCAATTGATCAACAAATCAAGAAAAGGGGTTGTTACCCACGGTGTCCATGGCAATTTGGTTTCCATGGATAGATTATATATATATATATATATATATATATATATATATATATATATATATATATATATATTATCCGGATCTTAAGCTCACCCCTTATCCAACTCACCCGAGCTCACTTCTCGATTTAGCGATGGATTTGACAGTTCGATTTAATATACAACCGTTGTCTCATACTTTTAGCGACGCTATATGTTGTATCGTCGCTAAAAATATGAGCGACGATTATATGTATGACCGAACCGTCAGCGGGTCTCTGTCGCTAAAGGGGTGAGCTTCAGTGAGTTAGATAAAGGCTGAGCTTAAGATCCGAACTATATATATATATGGGGTTCCATCCATGACAACCGGTTCTTAGTGGAGCAACTTTTTTTTGGCCTGTTGAATTTTTTTTTTTTTTTTGCTCCAGCCAAAATTTTAACAGGCCAAAAAAGAGGTTTCTCCACAGCAACCGGTTCCTGTGGATGGAACCCCTATATATATATATATACGGTCTGTATCTTAAGATCACCTCTTATCTAACATACCTTGCTCACCCCCCTTTAGTGATGAATTGGGCGACGATTCGGTCTGTCGCTATATATAGAACCGTCATCTTAGCTTTTAGCGACGGACAACATATAGCGGTAGAGCGAAACGTCGCCCGGTCCGTCGTTAAAGGGGGGTGAGCAAGGTATGTTAGATAAGGGGTGAGCTTAAGATCCGGATATATATATATATACATGATTTACAATTTAATTTATCCAGAATTCAATAATGTCCAAATTATCAACATGATACAGCTTTGTGGAGTAAAATTCAAGAATAATATTGTATCAAAAATGATTTGGACCGAACAGAAATCAATTTTTATCATGAATAATACCCCGAGTGAATAGTAACTAAGTGAATAGTGTCCCGTGAATAGTACTTCGGGAATAGTATCCCGTGAATAGTACTCCGACATGAAAAAGTTAAAACTTATCAAGAATGCTCAGAATAATATTTTCATGAAAAGATACTGGATGAAGCGCAAATATCAAGGATATTCTACTAATTTCATGGAGTATAGAAGCCAAAACTTTAACAAAATGAGTGTAGAATTCAAAATCTAAAACGAAATAATATTACTTACATACTACAGGTATTTCATATGAATACTGAACAAAAATAATATCCCTTACCTTGAAAAGAAGAGTATTCCAACTGGTATAGCGGGGATATTCTTGAAGAAAACTTTTACCATTTTCTACGCTCAAAGCTTTCTAAAACTCGAAAGAAATACGCTCAATATTATAGAATAAGAATTCTCTGATTCTGGTGTGATTTTCAATTCTAACTAAGCATCCTATTTATAGGAGAATGGAAGGGGCAATGTGTAAGGAAATTCACGGATGAAACATTCACAATTCACGGGCCAAGCTTTGTAAATTTTTTAGACGTCCGTTTTTAAAAATATAATATTATAATATTCAAGTAAAACAAATAACTTTATATAAAATATAATATATTCTATTTTTTCATAAAAAAACAAAACTTATTATAATATATATATATATATATATATATAATAAAAATAAGTAACTCCCTCCATCATATGTTTCCTATTACCCCCCCCCCCCCCCCCATTCTGACATTTCATTTTTCCACATGTAGGCCCCACATGTGGCCCTACCTTTATTATATTAAATAATTTTTTATCGATTATTTTGAAAAATAGATAAATGAGGTTCCATAAAATAAGAAAAATTTACATCAAATACTTCATAAAAATCCCCTCAATACTTTTAACAATATTTATCATCATTATTATAATTCGTAATATTAACAACCAGGTCGTTCCCAGGAAAGAGGGGGCTTTCCAATAAGGATTTCTCCCAATTGGCGCGCAATTAGATGACCTAACCTCTCCTTGACAGAACTTCTAGACATTGTCAATATTGCAAATAATAATATGAATAACTTTGTCATCTCAATTATTGATTTAATAATATAAAATATTATGCAGATGATACTGTGATAATAATTGAATCAATAATATGAGAGATATTATCAAAGAATTATCGTAGCAATAATTGAGTATAACTGAGTGACTTCCCACGTAAGCATCAATAATCAATACCGTGTGCTACTATGCAACCACGCATATTACTATACTTTTACTACTGGGTATTTCAACAGTTAACGGTAAAACTTTCACCGTTATTTTCATAAAAAGATATTTCTGTCATTTTCTAACTTCGACAATACTTCCGTTGTGGGTTCCACCAATGATTGTGTCGTCGTACGAATATTCCCTGTTAAACGAATATTCCCCGACCAATAGAATATTTTATAACAACTTGATTACTTTGTAAAATTTATAAACATTACCCACAACTTTAATATTATAACAAATAAACACCATAATTATTCAAAATGATATTTATAGAAAAATTCATCTTTATTCATAAAAGTTGGGGTCTTACAACCTCCCCTTCTTATGAAATTTTGCCCTCGAAATTAGGGTACATACCTGGTAAGATGAATAGGTGAGGATACGTTGATTTCATTTCAGATTCCAACTCCCAGGTCATTTCCTCAACATCGTGGTTTCTCCACAAAACTTTGACTTGAGGTATAACCTTGGAGCGTAAAATATGTTCTTTCTTATCCAAGATTTTAACAGGTACCTCTTCATACGTTAAATCTTCTGCTATCTCGTCTGGTTCTAATTCAATAATTTGGTTCGGGTCTTTCACATATTTACGTAACATAGATATATGAAAAATGTTATGAACACGAAACATACTTTACGGTAAGACGAGTCTATAGGCCACAGTTTCTACTCGATCGAGGATTAAAAATGGGCCAATGAATCAAGGATTGAGCTTTCCTCTCTTTCCAAATCTTGTAACTCCTTTCTATGGAGCAACACGTAAAAACACATGATCTCCAATAGTAAATTCCACGTCCTTTCGATGAAGATCAGCATAGCTCTTTTGTCGATCTTGTGAGGTTTTTATACGTTGTCGGATCGTTTGAATCTTTTCTATAGTCATACGTACCAACTCTAGTCCCAACAACGTTGCTTCACCCACCTCATCCCAACATACTAGAGAATGACACTTTCTTCCATACAACGCCTCAAATGGAGCCATGCCGATACTTGCTTGATAACTGTTGTTGTAGAGAATTCCACCAATGGCAAAAACTTGTCCCAACTTCCTTTGAAGTCAAGGACACAGAGTCTTAATAAATATTCAAGAGTTTGAATAGTCCTCTCCGACTGCCCGTCCGTCTGAGGGTGATATACCGAACTAAATCGTAAATCTGTTCCCATAGCTTTCTGCAAACTGACCCAAAACTGTGAAGTGAATCTTGGAACTCGATCAGAAACTATGGATACTGGTATACCATGCAGTCTTATAATCTCAATTATGTACATACGAGCAAGACGTTCGAGTGTATAAGTTTCTCGTATTGGTAAGAAATGAGCAGACTTGGTCAATCTATCGACAATGACCCAAATCGCATCTATGCCTTGAGAAACCTTGGGAAGACCAGTAACGAAATCCATGGTAATGTGCTCCCACTTCCATTCTTGAATTTCAAGTGGTTGCAATGGACCTTTTGGCACTTGATGCTCTGCCTTGAGTCGTTGATAAGTTAGACACCTTGAGATAAACCTCGCTATCTCTCTCTTCATATTGCTCCACCAAAATGTATGTCAAAGGTCATGATACATTTTGGTACTCCCAAGATGGATTGCAAATGGTGTGTTGTGCGCCTCCATCATGATTTTATACTTCAAGTCAAAATCGTTAGGAACACAAAGTCTGGAGTTGACTTGAAGTATTCCTTCTTCATCGATTCTTGCTTCCGGAATAGCACCTTCTTGCACTTTTTTCTTCATACGCATTAACTCCAGGTCTGTAGCTTGAGCAGCTTTAACTATATCGATTAAAGTCGATTCTACTCGTATGTTTGCCATCATTACATGGGTCCCTGTAGTCTTTAACTCTATCTCCATCCTTTGAAAGTCATACAAAATGGGCCTTTGTGCTGACAATAACGTACTCGTACTTTCATATGATCTTCTACTCAATGCGTCAGCTACCACGTTTGCTTTTCCAGGGTGGTATTGAATGGTATGATCATAATCTTTCAACAGTTTGAGCCAACATCATTGCCGTATATTGAGTTCCTTTTGAGTGAAGAAATATTTGAGGCTTTTATGATCCGTATAGATCTCCACCTTCTCTCCATACAGGTAATGCCTCTAAATTTTAAGTGCGAAGACAATAGCTGCCAACTCTAGATCATGAGTAGGATAATTCCTCTCATATTCTTTGAGTTATCGAGAGGCATAGGCTATGACTTTCCCATGTTGCATGAGAACACATCCTAACCCTTTGCCCGAAACATCACTGTAGATGACAAATCCCTCCGAGCCAGATGGTATTGTCAGAACAGGTGCTGAAATGAGTCTGCTCTTGAGTTCTTGAAAACTCTTCTCACATTCCTCGCTCCAACAGAATTTTGTATCTTTTTGAGTCAGCTGAGTTAATAGAGTAGCGATTCAAGAAAACCCTTCTACAAATCTCCGATAATAAACAACTAAGTCGAGAAAGCTACGTACTTTGGTCACTGATTTAGGTTTCTCCCAGCTTTGAATTGCTTCAATCTTTGTTGGGTCAACAGATATTCTGTGATTTGATATCACGTGCCCAAGGAATGCCACTTCCTCAAGCCAGAACTCGCATTTCTTCAACTTGACATAAAGCTTATTTTCACGAAGCTTTTGGAGTATCAGCCTCAAGTGTTGCTCATGATCTTCACTGCTTTTGGAATAAATAAAGATGTCATCAATAAAGATGACCAAAAAGTGATCCAAATATTCTTTGAATACTTGGTTCATCATATCCATAAAGGCAGCAGGTGCATTAGTCAATCTAAATGACATGACTAGGAATTCATAATGCCCGTACCGAGTTTTGAAAGCAATCTTTGGAAAGTCATCAGTTTTAATCTTTAATTGGTGATATCCGGAACGAAGATCGATCTTTGAAAAGAGTTTGGTGCCTTTCAACTGGTCAAACAGGTCATCAATACGAGGTAACAAGCCTATTTTTGACAGTGACATGATTCAACTCCCGACAATCAATACAAAGTCGCATACTCCCATCTTTTCTTCACGAATAGAACAGGAGCACCCCAAGGAGACATACTAGGACGAATGAAACTGATGTCTATCAATTCTTGCAGTTGGGTCTTTAACTTCTAAAGTTCAATAGGAGCCATTCGATATGGGACTTTGGAAATAGGTTTTGTACTGGGTTCAAAGTCGATACAAAATTTAATTTCACGCTCTGGGGTAGGCCATGAAGTTCTTCAGGGAATACGTCAGGAAATTTATTAACAATAGAAATATCATTCAAAACTGACGTATTTTTGTTTAAATCCGTGACATGAGCTAAGAAACCTTGACATCCATTTTTTAATAAACAAATAGCTTTATGGCTTGAGATGACAGTGATTGATTTTAATGGTTTGGTTGCTTGAATTCGCATAATTGGTTGGTTAGGAATATGAAAACTAACAACCTTACGAAAAAAAATCAATTTTTACATGATGAGTAGTTAACCAATCAATCCCTAGAATTACGTCAAATGCAAGTATTTTCAATGAAATAAGATCGACAGGTAATGTGAGGGTACAGATTTGAACCAAACAAGACTTATAAACAGTGGATGTAATGAAGGTTTCTCCCAATGGAGTTTCAACAGATAAGTCAAAGTCTAATTTCTCCGGAGTCAAATTTAAACATTGAGCGCAAGTAGGAGAAATAAAAGAATGGGTAGAACCGATATCAAATAAGGCATAGACTTCGCTAGAGTTTATGATAAGCTTACCCGTGATGACCTCGTTCGGGTTCCTTGCTTTCTGGGAGGTCACGACAAACGCTCTCCCTTGAACTACTAGTTTTGACTTGTCTGGGACGGCATTTGGTGTCACCGTTCCAACTGGACTTGGCTTCCCTGTACGACAAAATCTAGCTAGGTGACCTTATCTTCCATAATTATAACACGTTTTGGACTGTTGCGCACAGTTTAGACTGATGTGTCCCTCCCCTCTGTATTTGAAGCATATGATAGGTGGTCGTTCTCCTTCCTTAACAACGGGTGTTGGAGCTGACGTCTTTCCATCATTGTTGAATCTTCTCTTCTTGAAATGTCCACTTTTATTGTCTTGGCCATGATTACCACCGAAGTGGTTACCATTTTTGGCATGTTGATTCCCTCCACGTTTGTTGTCACAACGACTTCAATGATCGCTACCATTGGTATTATCGACTTGTCAATTTGCTCTCTTGGTTGGGTTGACTCATTATCGTGCTCCAATAACTGAGCCCTATTTATAACATCTGAATACAAACACAGTTTGTGAGAGATAAGGTATTTACATATCTCGGGTTTCAAACCTCTTAGAAACATCCACGTCATTCTCTCCTCATTATCAACTAAGTGGAACGCAAACCGGGATAACTCGGCAAACTTGGCTTCGTACTGCAACATGGTCATATTGTTTTTCTTCAGCTTGATGAACTCTACCTCTTTCATATGACGAATACTTTCAGGAAAGTACTTGTCGTTGAACAGTTCTTGGAATTTCTCCCAAGACATTTTGAGTCGCGGCAAAAGTGAGTACGCTTCTTGATTCCTACCAAGAATCGCCTCTCCTACATAACATGAAGGTGGCAAAGGAACCTTTTGCTCCTGAGCATCCTAAGATATCAAATATCTTGGTGATACGCTTTATCCACGTCTCACTTTAAGTGGTTTTGGCTCTCCCAAAACTCTGGTGGTCCTCCTTGAATCGCTTAGCGGTGGCCGATCAAGAGTTGTCGGTGTTTCCACTGCATTTTGGATGAGAGCCGCTCTCGCCTGATATTTCATGAATTGCATAAAGCCTCTGAACATCCCATCGTTCATCATTTGATCGGTGTTATGGTTTATCTGAGGATTATTGTCTTCCTGTTGCACATTATCCTGGGTATTGATCTATGGTGACTCAACGGTCTCCTGTGCTCCATTGCTATTCTCAACATTCTCGGATGTTATTTTCAAATACTACCACAAAACAAGGGTTAATTGACACACCACATATTATCCCTATATTCTGACCGACCAATTAAATAACAAATAAACTTAGGTAGGTCATACTACCGAAGGAATTACCCGTCTCTCCCCCTAGTTCTAGACTCACATCTTAGCCAGGGATCATATCCCTAAGCTTTGATACCAACTGTGACGCCCCCAAAATAGGTATACATTACCCATTCTGAGTCGCCAAATACATGGTACAGAATACAAATACAAACTTAAATACACAACATGAGCTATGAGTTTTAATACAAATATTGTCTTCTAGACAGTATTCAAACTCAAAATAAGTCCTCAATACATTTATTATCACACTATTTAACAGAATAATGAGGACTACTTGTGACGCCCCCAAATTTGGACCTCCAAATGGTCACTCGAATTCGGTTCATCACGTTCTCATGGTAAAACCATAATAACTAAAATAACGCATACACAACCGAAAATCTATTTTAGAATAATATACAATGATTTATTATAATTATTCCCCCAAGTCTCGCAACCTACAATACTTAATAGATTATATAATAGTATCAAATAAAGACCTATTACATAATCCTACTTAATTTTAAACATAGTCCACAAATAGTCTTAACATAAATAATAGCTTTAAACATAAAAAGGACAAGCTAGTCGGTTGCCTTGCCCTTGCCCTTGCCCTTGTCTGCTCCAGATACACCTCCCTGTTCTTCCTTAACTGAAAGGTTTTAAATAAGCAAGGATGAGTACAAATTGCCCAGCAAGTAATATACAACAAGGGTGTAGGATATAATATCACAAGGTTTAAAATATCGAAGGGTTATTTCTAGGATAGTTCAAAGTGTCAGAATAACATCATGAATAGGGATATGACAATTCAATATAAATCAACAGATATATATGAATTCAACGGTTAACAATGTATCCAACTGGATAAGCAATTTATACTGAACAATCACTAAGGACTATGGAACTTCCACTTGAGTTACCAATATTAAACTAATAACCAAAAATATCAAGTACTATAGATGATCAGTCTACAATACTTTACATTATGCATAACACCACAATAATATTTATTCATGTGTTGGGGTTTCCAACAACATACACTCCCCTTGCCAAAAGGGTTGTCCAACTCAGTTTTCAAGATTTCCGCACCAATCAATTGGTTTGGACAGTTTTTATAAACATGCATATAGTCTAATAATAGAATCAAATGGCATCGACTCTTTCACAATATTCAAGGGCAATACCAATTTCAACATGAATAATAGCCTTCACATGGGTTTAACATACTAACTCATTTGAACGAGAAAGTAATATAACTTGTATTCAAAAGGATAAGGTTACGGTATTGTTTGAATAAATAATGCAATGGTATTGCACAACAATAATAGTAGGGTATAGATACTTGCACAATAAAAGTAAGGTTCAAGGAAACTTGCTCAATAATAATTAGAGTAAGTTTAGGGAACTTGCCTTAAGCGTAGTTTATCCACGTTAATAAATCAACACTTTTGAATCCTATTTATAGTGCATTATATGATCAAGATATTCATTAGCTAACACAGTTTTTAATCAAGCTTGGCACGATACAAGTATGCACATAGGGTACAAAATCAGTTTATAAGTCATCATGAATCAACTATTTGTTACTTCACAAGCAAATCAAGAATGCTCAAGGTTAAGACCTCCTACTCATGAACTTTTCATCTCAATGCAACATCGACTTATCAACTAAGCATCACACATATATATGTACATCAGTAGGTTTTAGATCACATTTAGCATCATAGGCATCATATAAGTTACTGTCCAAAAGATCAGAATTCATTTTCGGGATTCAGATCATGCAATTGCGCCATGGCTTAGCTAGGGCCGGTAGTTCTTGTTGCTAATCCCCCCGACTTCTCGCCAAGACCGAAGTCATTGCTTTTTTGTGTGTTCTGTCCGGTCTCGAATGCACAATCATACATAATGTATTTTGACATGTTACGGTTCCTTTCATGCTTCTTAGATCAATCTAGGTTCCTTCTTGCATAACATGGTTCTAAGTTTGATCATTTCAATAATTTAAAGTCATTCACGGTCATAAAACCACAAATTCTATCATGCTTGCTTTCTAAATCATACAAGATAGTTACAACACTCATATTATACATGCTTGTGTGTATTCATATCACATACATGAAACTAACACCATTTTAGTTGAAAAATAGGCTTTGTTCATGCTTCATTTGAAATATAACATACAAGCATAGTATATCCATGGCTACACTACATGAGTTAGTCTAAGAGCATCATTAAATATGATCACAAATGTCAGATTCTAGTTCTTAAGGTAACATGACAATATTCCTATTCAAATGTCATATTTTCTTTTGTAAAGTATACAACATGTTCATGCTTTATTGTCGATCATATAAACACAAGCTAAAGGTTTATTCATGCATGTCTAAGTCACACTAACATGCTTTGCAAAGTCAGAATATACAACATGTAGAAATCATGTAAGTTAGAATACTAGGCTAAGTCTTTTCTTGAAAATATTCCTAACATAAGGCTTAACAAGTTTAATCATGCTCAACGGACTATGTACACTACAACATGCTCATCTATGTGCAAAATCAGTCCTGCATAGCTCGCTAGGTTCACAATTTGTAGAACATGATCTTCAACATAGTTGGTTTTCAAAACTTAAGGTTCAAATCTTCATTTAAACCATATGTTTTCGTTAATCATGCAAACCTATTTAAAACATACTCCACTTAGCATAATATACATGCACATACACATTACACATGTTGTAATAAGTCTTAGTACTATATCAGATTGCAAAACAGAAACTAAAAAGCGAACTCGAAGAACCGTGTAGCAATTGCTAACTTCTTACTCAATACAAATGTAAGCAGCAATTGCAGTGCGTTGCATTCTGTTCAAGCTAAAAAAAATTCTGCCTTAAGAATCTGTCTAGCCAAATCTCAAAATTTATTCACCAAATGGATTCTAAACACTCATAAATCCATTACAACATGCTTATATGATCATATAACAACTAATTAAACATTACTCAGTCTCCTTAACATATAATTCCATGAATTCAAGAATTTGAACATTAAGACTAAAACTCCATTTTTACAGAGAATGAAAATGGAAAGCTAGTAATGGAATTATACCTCTACAATATGAATGAAACTTGCTCCAATTGAACTTCTAAGCTCTAAGAATGCTTGTATGCTCTCAACTCTCACTTAGCAAATTCTCAGACAAATCTCAGCAACAAGAATGAAGAAACACAACTGCTATTTATAGAGAAATACAAATCCAGACATTGCATTTTTCCATTGAATCAAACTCATGTGTTAAAGGATTGCATGAGGGTTAACAAGGAGTTGTTAGATTGGTTGTTGGAACTCATCATGATTACCACTCCTCCTGATCATGAGCTAGAGAGTTGGAAGAAAATGAAGAACATAGGCTAGCCTTTTTGCTATCACACGTGACTGAAGTTTGAAGCAAATGGGACACTCATATTGGGACAACTTAATTGCTCAACATTCTAGCAACACTTAGAATATACTTATGCACAACTCTTATTCTTATGTTATATTTTTAATACACATCTTAACCATATATTATAACTAAATGTCACACTTAATAATTAAGGTTTCAATGTAGTAGATGAAATATGGGAATGCAATATACATATAATCCATGTACATTCTATCACACTGGTATACTTTAATAGTTCATGGTATATTATCTCCACACATGCCCACATACATATTTCTACATAGATAATGTATTTATAACATATAATCCCAATATATTTAGTCACAATACTCTTACAATATAGTTTTATAAGACTTAATATATATAGCCACATAAATGTCACACTGCACCATATAGTTATATTAGTATTATTGTTCACATGCATATAATTATTAATATAATATTATTATATTACTAACTTGCTCACTTATGTTAAATAAATTAATCATGCACTTCCTTAATTAATTAACATCAATATTAATCCACCCATTTATGGGTTTTCCATCATCGTTACTTATCTATATAATAATCTCCTATTATTAATAATTGATAAGAATCAATATTCCACCACAACCATTATCAATTAAATAACAATTAATAATCACATATTAACCGATCTTATTAATATCAATTAAAAATTCATAAATATACTACAACCACACTTAATTAATTAATATTACTTAATTGCTCATCTCATAATTTCTTCGCCGCTTATCATTACTAATTTACTATATGTATTTCCATCACCATGCCACACAAGGCTTTCAACGAGTTTACCACCAACTTCACGTATTCTCAATTATTCATTTATTTAATATAATTGAGTTATCTCATTTCATAACACGACATTGTTCATATTCAAATAAATATTTATTTTCATTAATATATTTATTTAATAATATGCAGAAATTCTCAGGTATTACACTACTAATGCAAACAACATCGGACCAGTCACACTGTTCCCCGACTAGTCCCAAATTTATATTCTCATTTCTGGAAGAGAACAATGAAAGCAAAGGGTGAGCTCAACTAGTCCAGTAAGAAATATTATGACTAAGATATTGCAGAATAAATTATCGTTAGCCTTCAACAGTGTTAAACTGATAAAATACAATAGACATCAAGTTTAACTGCAGCGGAATAAGAAATTCATTAGAAGAATCAAGTAGAGCATGAAATCTACTATCTTCTATGATTTAAAAAGTTTATCATCAATTTTATCGCTGAGACTCAGCTTAATAAATAATCCACATCATCGAATCACCCCTGCACTACGACGAAGGATATTCATTAGTATCACGACCACAAATTATTCATACACTACGGGCCAAAGATATTCGTGTTTTCATCAATGGTCATGATTATGCCAACAACTGTCCATCAATGCACTACGGGCCAATGAGGACTCTTACCACATCATTTGTAACATTACGGTCATGATTATACTAAATAATCCCTGGTTATAATTATACCAAGTCCATCTATGCACTACGGTCAAAGATAACTTTCATAACAGTTAATATAAGCATGAGGATAATGACAATGATATAAGAATTCAATTAAAAAAAAGCAAAGAATAAATTTTTAAAGATTTATAATTTAATTTATCTAGAATTCAATAATGTCCAAATTGTCAACATGATACTGCTTTGGGGAGTAAAACTCAAGAATAATATTGTATCAAAAATAATTTGGACCGAAAAGAAATCAATTTTTATCATGAATAGTACCTTGAGTGAATAGTACCCCATAAATAGTACTTCGGGAATAGTATCCCGTGAATAATACTCCGGCATGAAAAAGTTAAAACTTATCAAGAATGCTCAGAATAATATTTTCATGAAAAAATACTGGATGAAGCCCAAATATCAAGGATATTCTACTAATTTCATGGAGTATAGAAGCCAAAATTTTAACAAAATGAGTGTAGAATTCAAAATCTAAAACGAAATAATATTACTTACATACTACAGAGTATAAAAGAAAATACTATTTCATATGAATACTGAACAAAAATAATATCCCTTACCTTGAAAAAAAGAGTATTCCAACTGGTATAACGGGGATATTCTTGAAGAAAACTTTCATTGTTTTCTACGCTCAAAGCTTTCTAAAACTCGAAAGAAATACGCTCAATATTATAAAAGAAGAATTCTCTAATTCTTGTGTGATTTTCAATTCTAACTAAGCATCCTAATTATAGAAGAATGGAAGGGGCACTGTGTAAGGAAATTCACAGACGAAACATTCACAATTCACGGGCCAAGCTTTGTAAATTTTGTAGACGTCCGTTTTAAAAAATATAATATTATAATATTCAAGTACAACAAATAACTTTATATAAAATATAATATATTCTATTTTTTCATAAAAAATAAAACTTATTATAATATATATATATATATATATAATAAATATATATATAAAATAATAAAAAATAAAGTTACTCCCTCCATCATACGTTTCCTATCTCCCCCCCACCATTTCGACATTTCATTTTTCCACATGTGGGGTCCCCACATGTGGCCCCCACCTTTATTATATTAAATAATTTTTTACCGATTATTTTAAAAAATAAGTAAATGGGGGTCCATAAAATAAGCAAAATTTACATCAAATACTTCATAAAAATCCCCTCAATACTTTTAACAACATTTATCATTATTATTATAATTCGCAATATTAACAACTGTGTCGCTCCTCGAGGAAAGGGAGGGCTTTCAATAAAAATTTCTCCCTATTGACGCCATGATTAGATGACCTAACCTCTCCTCGATGTAACTTCTAGACATTGTCAATATTGTAAATAATAATATGAATAACTTTGTCGCCTCAATTATTAATTTAATAATATAAAATATTATGCGAGATGATCTTTGTGACAATAATTGAATCAATAAATATGAGAGATATTATCAAAGAATTCTTTGAAGTAATAATTGAGTATAACTGGGTGACTTCCCATGTAAGTATCAATAATCAATCCGTATGCTTCTTATGCAACCACGCAGTATTCTTTGTCTTTTTACTAAGGGTATTTCAACAAAGTTAACGGTAAAACTTTCGGCGTAGTTATTTTCATAAAAGATATTTATGTCGTTTTTAACTTCGACAATACTTCCGTTGTGAATTAACGATGATTGTCTTACGCATCTGAATATTCCCCTGTTAAACGAATATTCCCCGACCAACCGAATATTTTATAACAACTTGCTTACTTTGCAAAATTTATAAATATTACCCATAACTTTAATATTATAACAAATAAACACCATAATTATTCAAAATGATATTTATAGAAAAATTCATTTTTATTCATAAAAGTTTGGGTCTTACAGTCAAGCTTTCAGTTTTTTCCCGTTTTTGTGTAGAATTTGACGCACTTTGGTGATTAGAGCGCATGGATGGTTCTTGGCGTTAACATTCACTTTTTGGTGAGATGTGAATTCAAATAAAATGAATCACATAATAATCTCGAAAGAGACACGTACTTTTAAATATCTTAACATTAAATATAGTCTTGTTCAGCTGAATTATAATTACAAAAATATTAATATATAAGATTGGACATAATTAAAAAAATGACCTACCATATAACATTAATTAATTATCTTTAGTGAAAAATTTGGAGGAGAAGAATAGGTAGATAAAAGAAAAAGAGATAAGGATAAGATTTAAATTCATTACTAAGAAAATAATGTTTACACCGGTTAATATAAGTAACCCATGACAATATAAAGCTAACAAATAACCCATTACAAGATAAGACTAACAAACTAAGTGAATATTTATCCACCATACAACTTGCATGATATTATCAAATGAGGACCTGAATATATATCCACCATACAACTAGAATGATATTATCAAATGAGGACCCTTGAATCTTATACGAGTATGATAATTCAAGATTATTTCCCAACTCTACGTTCTCCATTCTGTGTGGTCCCTAACCTGTCAACATAGTTGTTATATTCAGTCTCTACTATCACCTTGTGTACTATGTACTATAATACTCGACTCTGGTTGCATGATAGTTATCCATTGCCTGTAACAAATACAATATATCTTAACACTGTTCATGATGTTAGAATTTTTTGAAGTGTAGCTTATTACATTGTATTCATTAAGATATTTTTTTTACGTTCTTTTAAATTCATTATTCTTTTTTCTTTTTCTTCCTTTGTCTTCGTGTTTTTCAAGTTCCAAATATATATTAAAATTAATTAAAATAATATAAGGGTATTTCAGAAATGTAGTATAAGTACTTGTAAAACTTAAGGATAATATATCGATTATATTAATTGTTTAGCTTTCATTAATTTTAATTGTTAACGTTAACAATTCATATAAAACAACCCAACTGGGCCATATTCTGCACAAAGAGTCAACCTTAACCAAATCATTTAGTTATTTATATGGTATAGCACCAAAGAAATCCCTCAAGTGTTGAATAACTGAGTCCAATAAGTCTTGGCAAGACATGAATATTGGACATTTTTATTTTTATTTTTTTTTACTTGCGATTCTCAAAAAATATATAGTATTTATTTTAACAGGAATTTTTATAAAATATAGTATTTTAGGTGTAATTTAGAAACATATACAAGAACATGGTTGTACAGTCTGTATAATCATGTTATATATATATATATATATATATATATATATATATATATATATCCAAATTATACCTAAAAAACACTATAGTTTATAAAAATTCTAGTTAAAATAAATATTATATATTTTTTAAGAGTCAAGCAAATTTTTTTTTGAAAATATCTAATATTCCTGTCGCATGTCCATGCAGAAGGACTCAACTCAGTCGCTTAATTCCGCCATGGAGTCCTTCCTCCCACAACTCTACTCTATAATAGCTGCTCTGTTTGCTATAATATTAGTCCTTTATTATTTCTCACCTTGGACTAGAATTAGCAAAAAAAATGTAGCACCTGAAGCTGGTGGTGCATGGCCTATAATAGGTCATCTCCACCTCCTAGGCGGCTCAAAGCTACCCCATCTTGTCTTTGGATCCATGGCCGATAAATACAGGCCGATCTTCAGGGTCTGGTTCGGGGTTCACCGGTACTTAGTGGTGAGCAGCTGGGAGATTATTAAGGAAATTTTCACAACCAACGATATAATAGTGTCGAACCGACCCAAAATCCTAGCAACTGAACATTTGTCCTACAACTATGCCATGTTTGCATTTACTCCCTACAGTTCATTTTGGGTTGAACTCCGAAAAATCACCTCCCTCGAGCTGCTCTTCAGCAGGCGGCTCGAGCTGCTCAAGCACGTGTGAATCTCTGAAATGGAGATCAGCATGAAACAACTCAACAAAATTTGGTCCAAAAAGAAAGATGGGTCCGGTCGGGTTTTGGTAGAGATGAAGAAATGGTTTGGAGACTTGACTCTCAATGTTGTGCTTAGGATGGTTGCTGGAAAGCGGTATTTTGGCGGAGGTAACGCCAGCGACGACGAGGAGGCAAGGCGGTGCCGGAGGGTATGGAGGGAGTTCTTTCGGTTACATGGGGTGTTTGTGGTGGCTGACAGTCTTCCGTTTTTAAGGTTGTTGGATTTGGGTGGATATGAGAAGGCTATGAAAAAAACGGCTAAAGAAATGGATAATATTGTTAGTGGTTGGCTAGAAGAGCACAGGATGAAGAGGAATTCATTAGATGAAGATAATACGCAGCAAGACTTCATGGATGTGATGCTATCGGCAGTCAAAAATGTAGACCTTTCTGGCTTTGATGCTGATGTGGTGATCAAATCAACATGTACGGTAGGTATTAATTCTCGATCACCACTTTAAATATAACTAGTAACTTCAACTCTACAATCAAATTAAGGTGACAAATTAGTGGTAAGATTTTTTCCTATACTGTGAATATAAAATCTAACATGCATTTTTTCAAGATATACCACTTAGGTTGTGTTTGTTTATATCTGAATATCTCTTAATGGGTATGTCTCTAATTCAGTCAGAGATAAAATATGTTTGATAAAAAAATTTTGCTTCTTAATATTTCTTTATTCGATAAGATATGAAATTAAATCTATTTTGAACCACATTAACTATTTGTTGGACAAAAATAACCTCTAAAATATTACAAAATCCCTCTTCTCCCTCTTCCTCCCCCAACCGTCTTTGCTCCTGCTCCTCACAGATCTGCCGCGAATTCATACGAACAACGTTCCTAAAGTTTTAATGGCGAAAGAAAATAGTTTATCAGCCATGGAAATTGACGATAAGAAGTCAATAGCCTCCGATAAGACCAAATTTGGTGTTTTAAATCTATTGTGGTATATTCTGGTTGCTTATGGATATGCTCTTTCATTGTTTCTGTGAGTAGAGGAGATTTGGTTTTAAGCAGCGGCGGTTAGGGAATGTAGTATAAATCTGATTTAAGGATGTTGGGGGTCTTTGTGGTGATTTGGTTGATGTTCTGGGCTAGGCCTCCCCTCCGCGTTTTTCTATTCTAGCTTTTGTCCATCCTGCTTGGATCTGATCGGGTTGGTGATTAAGTGGGATGGGGCAGCTTCGTGGTGTTTTGTCGTATATGTGGTAAGGGGCTGTTGCCGGCTTCACTTGGTCTAATCTCGCTGGAATCTTAATCTCGCCAGTTTCTGGTTTCAAATTTATTGTCGCTATTCTAATAATTAATATTCCATGTTTATTGTTCATCATTTAAGGTTAATTCTTGGTGTTTTGATAATTTAAATATAAATGATTACCTCCAAATTTGGAAATCAATACCTCATAAAGTAGAGAGAAATTGTGCTGAGCAAATGTTGAGACTTGGAAAAAAAAATGCTCATCAGAAAAAAAAAAAGAGTTCAGGGGTAATATGGTAAAATAATGTTATTAAGATATTTTGAAAAAAATTAATTATCAAACAATATTTTTTCATTCATATACAATTCTAATTAGATTCTCTACATTATTCAGATGTCTAAACTGTTTAGATCTTAACATTCAATTTTATCAAACACCACCTTAGAAGCATTAGAGATTATCAACTAAAATTTTGATCCAATTCATTAACTAATTTTAGTTAGTTATATTATACGACCAGCCATATCAATAACTAAACTTTTGTCTAGATAAATCAGACAAAAAATTCTCATCCAATGTAATACTGTACTATTTTGAAATAAATATAAATATATACCTTGAGATTAATTTGTAAAATAATCTAATTTGCTGTTGAGTGACCTTTTCTAGGTTTTAATTTCCAGCGGCACCGACACCATCAGAGTTGAGCTAACATGGGCACTCTCCCTGCTACTAAACAACCGACATGCACTAAAAAAGGCTCAAGAAGAACTCGACAACGTTGTCGGTAAACAAAGACAAGTGAAAGAATCTGACCTCAACAATCTAGCATACCTTCATGCAATAATCAAAGAAACATTACGTTTATACCCAGCATCTAAACTCGGAATCCATAGAGAATTTTCTGAGGATTGCATCGTCGCAGGCTACCATGTTCCGAAAGGAACACTGCTAGCCGTTAACCTATGGACACTCCACCGAGACCCGATAATATGGTCCGATCCGACGGAGTTTAGGCCGGAAAGGTTCCTCAACATGCCCAAAGAAGTTGATGTGAAAGGGCAACATTTTGAATTGATGCCATTTGGTGCGGGTAGAAGATTGTGCCCCGGAATTGCTTTTGGCCTTCAAATGTTGCACTTGGTGCTGGCTACTCTGCTGCATGGTTTTGAAATCTCGACTCCGTCGGATGGACCAGTTGATATGTCCGAGGATGTTGGACTAACAAATGCCAAAATTACCCCACTTGAGGTCCTCCTTGCACCGCGCTTATCTCCTACTTTTTATTAGTAAAGTCCAAAAAATAAATAAGGTTGTGCTAGAGCATTATTGATACTGTTAAAGTATATAAGCATTTAGTTTATATATATGAGCAACCAAAATTAAGCTTATCTTATTACCATCTTTTGTTACTGGTGTATTCCCAATCAAGTTTACTGATTATTAAGTTTACTTATTATTAGATTCTATCTGTACGTAATTAACTTTATGCTGCAAATGCAACTTTTTGTTATTAAATTGATCAATAGACAGTGCAAGATGTTTGGCTCTTATTGACAAATTCTAATTTGCAGCTTCTGATATATAGATAAACGATCATTTGTGATGGGTATGGATATATAGTTTTGGGAAAGGTCATTAAGTTTTACACTACAAGAAAAAACCTTATTTTCGACCGAATTTTCTCTCAGAAATAAGCCTATTCAGTTGGAAATAATTTATTTCCGACGGAAAATTCTGTCGGAAATTCGGTCGTATATATACGCGTCGAAGATAAGATTCGTCACAAATTCCGTTGTACCTATCTTATCTTCGACGAATTTATCTCCGACGGAATTTCGTCGAAAATAAGCTATCTACGACCGAATAAATAGGTCGAAACTTTCCGTTGAGTATAATATTCCTTATTTTTGACGAAATGATTCCCTCGGAATTAACCTATTTCCGACTGAAAATTAAAATAAACCGGTATTTATTAAAAATGGCTAATTATTAACCCCGACAGAATTTTCGTCGGAGATACCTTATTTTCGACGAACATGTTCCCTCGGAAGTAACTTATTTCTGACTGAAAATTAAAATATACCGTTATTTATTAAAAAAAAATGACTAAATATTAAATTCGACGAAAATTCCGTCGGAAATACCTTATTATGTCGGAATTAACTGTTTTTTTTAAATGCAGATTTGAAAAAGTTCAGTTTTCGGGTGTTTAAACTCATTTATGTACCTGTAACCTGTTACAACCCAATACACAATAATATAAACCTGCATCTCACATTCAAATATTTAACGTAGCGCTAAAACGTAATATCTACCAAAACGTAATCTTCAACTCATTATCATTCACATTCAAATATCCACCAAAACGTAATCTCCAACTCATTATCATCAAAACTACTGAGCTAACCAATTACAAAAATAAGCTAATGTTCCATAAATAATAAACAATATAATTTACAATACTTATACAGACGCAATTAGACACTACAATATATACAAATGTTCTACAATACTTATACAGACGTAATTAGACACTACAATATATACAAATGTTCTACAATAACATGAATACAAATGAAGTATAAACTAGTAAAAGTATCATCATCTGGCGGATGTGAACGACGATTGCCTACGGTGTATGGAAATCGTTATATTTGCGTCATCATCATCCATCTCTCATCGCTTATCGCCACCACATTGATAGAATCAAAAATATAAATTATTAGTCCGTATATATATATATATATGTGTGTGTGTGTGTGTGTGTGTGTGTGAATTAACAAGCTAGCCTTAATTAAAAAAACATAAACAATAAGAATACCTGAGTAGGCGGGGGCGGACGAAAAGCCTCATCCAAAAGGGTAATCACCATCCGGAGCATCTCGCTGCTCCAAGCGTTGAACTGCTCCCGACGTAATCATGTACTCTCTGCGGAGGCCCCTTGTGACGCCCCCAAAACAGGTATACATCACCCATCTTGAGTCGCCAAATACATGGTACATAAATCAAATACAACTTAATTATACAACTGTCAGGTAATATACGACAAAACATAGCTGAGAGTTTAAACAAGAATATTGCCTTCTAGACAATATCCACTCTCAATGGAGTCCTCATTACATTTATTATCACACTACTTCACAGAATAGTGAGGACTACTAAAATAACCATCTGGATCGTCAATCCGTTCCCCGACCAGTCCCAGCTATATTCTAATTTCCTGAAGAGAATAGTTAAAGAAAAGGGTGAGCTCAACTAGCCCAGTAAGAAATATTATGGCTAAGATAATACAGAATAAATTATCCTTATCCGTCAATAGTATAACAACTAATAGAATACAATAGACAACAAGTTTTAGATCAACAACTGCAGCGGAATAAGCAATCCATTAGAAGAGTCAAGTAGAGCATGATATCTACTATCTTCTATGATTTAAAAAGTTTTTCATCAACTTTATCATTTGAGACTCGACTTAATAAATAAACCACATTATCGAATCATCCCTGCACTACGGGCCAAGGATATTCATGTAATAATCAATGGTCATAATTATACCGAATAATCCCTGGTCATAATCATACCAATAACTGTCAATCAATGCACTACGAGCCAATGAGGACTTTTACCACATCATTTGTAACATTACGGGTCATGATTATACCGAATGATCCCTGGTCATAATCATACCAATCAACAGTCCATCTATGCATGTAAGCCAAAAATGACTTTCATCACAATATAAGCATGAGGATGATGACAATGATATAAACATTAATCAAACAAAATCATGGATAAATATTAAAGACTTTAAATTTATCTAGAGTTTAAAAATATCCAAATTGTCAACATGATACTATTTTGTGGAGTAAAATTCAAGAATAATATTGTATCAAAAATGATTTGGACCGAAAAGAAATCAATTTTTGTCATGAATAGTACTCCCGGTGAATAGTATCCTGTGAATAGTACTTTGGGAATAGTATCCCGTGAATAATACTTTGTGAATAGTACTCATGAATAGTACTTTATGAACAGTACCGTATATGTGAATAGTGCCCATAAATAGTACTCCGTGAATAGTACTCATAAAAGAAAAATACAAAATAAAATGATATTCTATGACAAATACAAAAGAAAGGATATCTCATACGAGTATAATAGAATATAATGTGGCGCAAATGGATTTTCATAAAAATGAATCGAATAATTCAATTCACGAGAGCGGATCATTTCCACAATATAATAAATAATGAATACGAAGGGTTATTCACCATACATGCGGTAGTCGCGTGAGAGCGGGTTATTCAATGGAATAATAATAAAGAATGGAGTAACAACCCTTACGAGTATTGAAAGAAAATAACTCTCTTCATGAATCTGAAAGAAATAATACCCCTTACATTTGTTGAATAAAAATAATATTCCTACGAATATTGAACGAAGATGATATTCCTTACGAATATTGAACGAAAAAAATATTCATACAAATACGAAAAATAATATCTCTTCAGAATATGAAATAAATAATACATCTTACCTTGGAAGAAGACTGAATCTTTGGAATAGTGAAGGAAGGACTATTCTTCTTCTCTCTTCTTCTTCTCTCTATAGCTTCTCTCTCTATAATTGCTCTTGTGAGTCTTAGTGAATTGGTGAGAATGAAGGAAGAATGAGCTTCTATTTATAGGAAAATATAGTTTTTGATAATTGCACGTTTTGGGACTCAAAATATTACAGTATAATACCTTTATCTTTTCTTTCATTTTTAATTTAGTCCTATAAGTATTATCAAACTTGCACCACCTCCCCTAATAGTACATCATGTGAATCAATAGTACAATCATGTGACTCAATAGTTCTATACATGTGAAAAAAATAATTACAGTATAGTACATTCATCTATACCTCAATTTTTAATTTAGTCATGTAAGTATTATCAATCTTGCACCACCTCCCCTAATAGTACATCCATGTGAATAAATAGTTATAAACATGTGAATTAATATCAATTAATTGCTCATTTATCCGATTAATTACCCGATTGGTCAATATAACCTCCAGACATCAATTATTATCGAAATAGATGTCACTTTCCACTAACACTAATAATCCCAACACAATGAAAATATCAATTTCATCTTTAATCAACACGAACTTATTCATCATTAATATTATAACTCACAATATTTAACAACCAGATTATTCCTAGGAAAGAGGGGGCTTTCCGATAAGGATTTCTCCCTATTGACGCGCAATTAGGTGGCAAAACCTCTCCTCGACAGAACTTTCTAGACATCATTAATATTGCAAATAATAATATGAATAACTTTGTCGTCTCAATTATTGATTTAATAATAATAAATATTATGCAGATGATACTGTGACAATAATTGAATCAATAATATGAGAGATATTATGCGGCAATTACTATAGCAATAATTGAGTATAACCGAATGACTTCTCACGTAAGCATCAATAATCAATACTGGTGTGCTACTTATGCAACCCACCGTATTCATTGTACTTTTTTTACTACTAAGGGTAGTTCAACAGTTTAACGGTAAAACTTTCGCCGTTATTTTTATAAAAAGATATTTCTGTCGTTTTCTAACTACGACAATACTTCTGTTGTGGGGTCCACCAATGATTATGTCGTCATACGAATATTCCCTTTTAAAATGAATATTCCTTGACCAATCGAATATTCCCCGACACAACGAATATTTTATATCAACTTGCTTACTTTGCAAAATTTTCACATATCACCCTTAACTTTAACCTTTATCAATTTAACCATTTACTAAATAACATTATAAAAAAATTGAATACTTTCATTTCATAAAATTCGGGATCTAACAATCTCCCATCCTTATAAAATTTTGCCCTCAAAATTTACGTACGTACCTGGTATATCGAAGAGATGATGATACCTCGTTAGAATCTAACTCTTGAGGTATAACCTTTGAGCGTAGAATATATTCATTCTTATCCACCATTTTAATAGGTATCTCCTCATACGTTAAATCTTCTGCTATCTCGTCTAGTTCTAATTCAATAATGTGGTTCGGGTCATCCACATATTTACGTAACATCGATACGTGAAAAACGTTATAAACACGCGACATACTTGGCGGTAAAGCGAGTCTATAGGCCACAGTTCCTACTCGATCGAGGATTTTGAATGGCCCAACTAAATTGAGGGTTGAGATTTACTCTCTTCATCAATTCTTGCTTCTAGAATAACGCCCTCTTAAACCTTCTTCTTCACATTCATCAGCTCTGGGTGTGTAGCTTGAGCGGTTTTAACTTCATCGGTTAACGTCGATTCTACTCGTATTATTTGACATCATCATGTGGGTCCTTAGATTCTTTAACTCCATCTTTATCATTTGTAAGTCATATGAAATGGGTCTTTGTGTTAACAACGTTACAATCGTAAACGCATACGATCTTCTACTCAATGCATCAGCTACCACATTCGCTTTTTCCATGATAATATTGAATGGTATGGTCGTAATCTTCAACAGCTCGAGCCAACGTCTTTGGAGCATGATACGTTCATTTTGGGTGAAGAAATATTTAAGAGTTTTAGAAATGAGTTTTGTACTGGGGTCAATACAAAATTCGATTTCACGCTCTGGGGGTAGGCCAGGAAGTTCTTCGAGAATACGTCAAGAAATTTATTAATGATAGAAATATCATTTAAAATCTGTGACTCTCATCCAAGACTTGGATAGCACATATAATGAAGGTTTCTCCTAACGGAGTTTCAACAGATAAGTCAAAGTCTAATTTCTCCGGAGTTAAATTTAAACGTTGAGCACAAATAGGAGAAATAAAAGAATGGGTAGAACCGTTATCTAACAAGGTATAGACTTCGCAAGAGTTTTTTGAGAAGTCACGAAAAACGCTCTTCCTGAAACCACCGACTTTGTTTTGTCTGTATCCACCTTTGGTGCCACCGTCCCAGCTGGATTTGATTTCGCTACAAGACAAAATTGAGCTATGTGACAATATTTTCCACAACTAAAACATACATTGGAAGGCTGTGAACAGTTTGGACTTATGTGTCCCTCATCTCCGCATCTATAGCATTTAACTGGTAGTCGTTCTCCTCCCCTAAAATTTGTTGCTGGCGCTGGCGCTACTGCCGACGTCTTCCCATTATCGTTAAATCTCCTCTTCTTGAATTTTCTACTTGAATCATTTCTTCTATCATCTTAGCCATGATTACCACCGAAGTGGTTACCATTTCTTGCCTGATAATTTCCTTCACGATGGTTATCGTTAGTCCGATGGCCGTTGCCACCGGTACGATTATTATCGTGTTGTTGGTTATTATCTTTTGGTTGGGCTGGCTCATTATCGCGCTCCAATAACTGAGCCATATTCACAACATTTGAATATAAACAAAGTTTGTGAGAAATGAGGTATTGACGTATCTCAGGTTTCAAATCTCTTAGAAACATCCGCGTCATTCTCTCCTCATTATCAACCAAATGGGATGCAAACCGGGATAACTCCGCAAACTTTGCCTCGTATTGGGATACAGTCATATTGTTTTGCTCTAGCTTGATGAACTCTACCTCTTTCATGTGACGAATACTTTCGAAAAAGTACTTGTCATTAAACAGCTCTTGGAACTTCTCCCAAGACATTTTGAGTGCGGCAGGCTGAGTACATTTTACTAATTCCCACCAGTAATTTGCCTCTCCTCGAAACATGAAGGTGGCAAAGGGAACCTTTTGCTCCTCGGAGCATCCCAAGACATCAAATATCTTGGTGATCTTCTTTATCCACGTCTCCGCCTTAAGTGATTTTGGCTCTCCCAAAAACTCCGGTGATCCTAGCTCCTTGAACTGCTTAGCGGTGACTAGCCGTGAGTTGTCAGTGTTTCCACCTGCATTTTGAACAGGAGTCTCTCTCGTTTGGTTTTGCATAAATTCTAAAAAGTTCCTAAACATACCATCGTTCGTCATTTGGTTGGTGTTGTTGTTTACATGAGGATTATTGCCTTCCTGATGCACATTATCTTGGTTATTTATCGTCGGTGACTCAACGGTCTCATGTGCTTCATTGCTTATCTCGACATTTTTAGATGCCATTTTCAAATACTTCTACAAAAAAAGGGTTAATTGACATATCACATATTATCCCTATACTCTGACCAACCAATTAAATACCAAATAAACTTAGGTAGGTCATACTAGTGTAAGGAAATTCCCGAGTCTCTCTCCCTCTCTAGTTCTTGTCTCACATCTCGACCAGGATCATATCCTAAGCTTTGATACCAATTGTGGCGCCCCCAAAGCGGTATACATCACCCATCTTGAGTCGCCAAATACATGGTACATAAATCAAATACAACTTAATTATACAACTGTCAGGTAATATACGACAAAACATAGTTGAGAGTTTAAACAAGAATATTGCCTTCTAGACAATATTCACTCTCAATGGAGTCCTCATTACATTTATTATCATACTATTTCACATAGTAGTGAGGACTACTAAAATAACCATCTGGATCGTCAATCCATTTCTCGACTAGTCCCAGCTATATTCTAATTTCCTGAAGAGAATAATTAAAGAAAAGGGTGAGCTCAACTAGCCCAGTAAAAAATATTATGGCTAAGATAATGCAGAATAAATTATCCTTAGCCTTCAATAGTATAACAACTGATAAAATACAATAGACAACAAGTTTTAGATCAACAACTGCAGCGGAATAAGCAATCCATTAGAAGAGTCAAGTAGATCATGATATCTACTATCTTCTATGATTTAAAAAGTTTTTCATCAACTTTATCGCTGAGACTCAGCTTAATAAATAAACCACATCATCGAATTATCCCTGCACTACGGGCCAAGGATATTCATGTAATCATCAATGGTCATGATTATATCGAATAATCCCTGGTCATAATTATACCAATAACTGTCCATCAATGCACTACGAGCCAATGAGGGATTTTACCACATCATTTGTAACATTACGGGTCATGATTATACCGAATGATCCCTGGTCATAATCATACCAATCAACAGTCCATCTATGCACGTAAGCCAAAGATGACTTTCATCATAATATAAGCATGGGGATGATGACAATGAAATAAGCATTAATAAAACGAAATCAAGGATAAATATTAAAGACTTTAAATTTATCCAGAGTTTAAAAATATTCAAATTGTCAACATGATACTGCTTTATGGAGTAAAATTCAAGAATGATATTGTATCAAAAATGATTTGGACCGAAAAGAAATCAATTTTTATCATAAATAGTACTCTAGGTGAATAGTAACCCGTGAATAGTACTTCGGGAATAGTACCCCATGAATAGTTCTCATGAATAGTACTTCGTGAATAGTACTTTATGAATAGTATCGTATACGTGAATAGTGCCATATACGTGAATAGTGCCCATGAATAGTACTCTGTGAATAGTACTCATGAAAAGAAAATACAAAAGAAAACGATATTCTATGACGAGTACAAAAGAAAGGATATCTCATACGAGTATAAGAGAATATACGAAACTGTAAATGGATTTTCATCCGCAATACGGTAATCCACGTAGACAAATCATTTCCATAATTTAATAAAGAATGAATACAAAGGGTCATTCACCATGCATGCGGTAATACGCGTAGACAGGTTATTCCAACAAAATAATAAATAATGGAATAACAGAAGAATTTCACCATGCATGCGGTAGTCCGCGTAGACAGGTTATTCCAACAGAATAATAACGATTGGAATAACAGAAGAATTTCACCATGCATGCGGTAGTCCGCGTAAACAGGTTATTCCAACAGAATAATAAAGAATGGAGTAACAACCCTTACGAGTATTGAAAGAAAATAACTCTCTTCATGAATACGAAAGAAATAATACCCCTTACGACTGTTGAACGAAAATAATATTCCTACGAATATTAAACGAAGATGATATTCCTTACGAATATTGAACGAAAATAATATTCATACGAATACGAAAAATAATATCTCTTCAGAATATGAAATAAATAATACCCCTTACCTTGGAAGAAGACTAGATACTGGAATAGTGAAGTAGCAGACTACTCTTCTTCTTTCTCTCTATAGCTTCTCTCTCTATAACTGCTCTTGTGAGTCTTAGTGAATTGGTGAGAATGAAGGAAGAATAAGCTTCTATTTATAGGAAAATATAGTTTTGATAATTGCACATTTTGGGGCTCAAAATATTACAGTATAATACCTTTATCTTTTCCTTTATTTTTAATTTAGTCCTCAGATTATTGTCAAACTTGCACCACCTCCCCTAATAGTACATCATGTGAATCAATAATACAATCATGTGACTCAATAGTTCTATACATGTGAAAAAAATAATTACAGTATAGTACCTTCATCTATACCTCCATTTTTAATTTAGTCATGTAAGTATTATCAATCTTGCACTACCTCCCCTAATAGTACATGCATGTGAATCAATAGTACACACATGTGAACAAATAGTTATAAGCATGTGAATTAATAGCAATTAATTGCTCATTTATCCGATTAATTACCCGATTGATCAATATAACCTCCAGACATCAATTATTATCGGAATAGATGTCACTTTCCACTAACACTAATAATCCCAACACAATGAAAATATCAATTTCATCTTTAATCAATACAAAATTATTCATCATTAGTATTATAACTCACAATATTTAACAACTAGATCATTCCCAGGAAAGAGGGGGCTTTCTGATAAGAATTTCTCCTTATTAGCGTGCAATTAAGTGACCAAACCTCTCCTCGACAAAACTTTCTAGACATCGTCAATATTGCAAATAATAATATGAATAACTTTGTCGTCTCAATTATTTATTTAATAATAATAAATATTATGCAGATGATACTGTGACAATAATTGAATCTATAATATGAGAGATATTATTCAGCAATTACTATAGAAATAATTGAGTATAACTTAATGACTTCTCACGTAAGCATCAATAATCAATACCGTGTGCTACTATGCAACCACGTGTATTACTGTACTTTTACTACCGGGTAGTTCAATAGTTTAACGGTAAAACTTTCGCCATTATTTTTATAAAAAGATATTTCTGTCATTTTCTAACTATGACAATACTTCTGTTGTGGGGTCCACCAATGATTATGTCGTCATACGAATATTCCCTATTAAAACGAATATTCCTCGACACAACGAATATTTTATATCAACTTGCTTACTTTGCAAATTTTCACATATCACCCTTAACTTTAACCTTTATCAATCTAACTATTTACTAAATAACATTATAAGAAAATTGAATACTTTCATTTCATAAAATTCAGGATCTCACACCCCTGCTATAATATCCTGAGAAATCTGGTAAAGAAGAGAACTGGAAGGCAATTGCTGACGTATAGTTCAAAAATTCTCAAAACAACAAAAATGTACCGTTTTGTATTGGCATCGACCTAAGTGAGAGATATAACATCCAATAACAGTCCTAAACTGGGGACTGTTCGACATTCACTCCTACTGAGTGAATGTCAAACGGGTTTCTAAGTTCCAAAGTATAGTACATATATTATTGAGTGTATTGAAGATTAAAGAGAAAGTATTATTGAGTTTATTAAAAATTATGACAAACTAAGCAAATGTTACTTAGTTTATTTTGCCAATGATAAACTATGTAAGTGGTACTTAGTTTATGAGAATTGTTATTTGGAATCTATAGAGACCACTGTTCGATATTCACTCCTACTTGTCAAACGGGTTTCTAAGTTTCATAGCTGTTGCAGCTGTAATGACTACTAGGAGAAGATTTAAGGACTTTCTTGTATACAGGGTTCGACATAGCAGTTGTAACTAATAATACTCCAATTGGTTCTTCGGTAATCGGGAAAAAAAGGGTCATAGTTCCTGTTTGTGTCCTATACTCGAATAATAAAGTTAATTCAATTACTACAGACATTCCTCATTGTTCCATCATAACAAATGACAACATCCCGAAGGAGTTTCATTAAGCTATTGAACAAAGTTCCATGTTAAGCAACCCTCTAGATGAACGACTGCTAGGAATGAATCATCTCCCCATATGGGTCCAATCCATGACATAGACATCTTCTCACCACTCTGAATTCCTCAAATGGGTAATTCTCATAGAAAAAGAGGTGAGACGTTCTGTGAGAACTGTGACGCCCCCAAAATAGGTCCACATGACCCATTCTGAGTCGCCAGATATCACACTACAGAAATCAAATACAAACTTCATTTATATAATCGCTGTTGAGTCGTAAGTGCAGATACGACGACAACACATAAGCTGTGAGTTTTAATACAAATATATATAATTCTCATGGTGCCTTGACCACAACACCTTACAATGGTACCTTACATAAAGGTACAGTCAATAACTGTTTTGGAAATTAAAATCTTTGGAAAATACTCAAGGAAACCTTAATACATGGGAGGCCATGCGTCTAGGTTATGATAGATATCATATGTCCACAGAATTATCCTTGGTTGACTCAATAGTCCCCAAAGAAAAATAAGAAGATTGCTATCATCTTCTTTCCAATGGTGAGTCTTCTCTTGACATATAATTATCTCAATTGTTTCCAATTGAGAATCATATTTCAAACAAACTCCAAGATTATATAGGTAGTGCTCGTAGATATACTCAGCAAGTGGATGTGCACAACCCTGTCTTATGATAACACGAAGTCGTCTATCATTATACATCTTGTATGATAGTGGCAAAAATGCCCTTCCACAGTTGGGTTCACCTCACCCTATTTGGTTCACGAAAATCAACGGTTAAAATGACGTATAAAATACGACACACTTATCTATAATTCTCAATAAAATTATTTCCATACTATTTTAAGGGAAACCTCAACGGCTATAGACCACCGTTCTAATCCCCTGTTACCCCCGCTCGACCTAGCTACACTCTTAATACCTGAAAGGAATTGTGAAGCAAAAGGGTGAGCACAAATAGCCCAGTAAAGAATATTATGACTAAAGATAATTAAATTATCAATAGCCTTCATCAGTAATAAATCAGAGATTTAGAACATATGGTAGATGATAAAACTTTTTAACCATAGTTGCAGCGGAACGAGCAATCCATTAAAAGAGTCAAATAGACAATAAAGTCTATATCTTCTCCACGTTAAAAATCCACCAACAATGTTTTATCCCTGTTACATCAGTCAACAATTTCTGTCCACAATCAGATGAATAACTCATAATGATAATTGTGGTTCTAAACTCCTCTTCACACCCAGGACGAAGATAATTTTCATCACCTATATTTACCTGAAACATCAAAAATCATGGTTATACCAAATCACAATTCTTTCTCATAATCATACTAATAAATTCATCTTTTCACTACGACCAAAGATATTCATTAACAATTCATTTTTGCACTACAGGCCAAAGACATACAACTGTATTTTAGAAGAGTCAAGTAGAGCATGATATCTACTATCTTTTACGAATTAAAAGTGTATAATCAATATTTTATCGCTGAGACTCAGCTTAATAAATAATTCACATCATCAAATCATCCATGCACTACGGCCAAGGATATTCATTAGTATTATGACCACGAATTATCCATGCACAACGGACCAAGGATATTCGTGTTTTCAACAATGGTCATGATTATACCGAATAATCCCTGGTTATAATCATACCAACAACTTTCCATCAATGCACTACGGGCCAATGAGGACTTTTACCACATCATTTGTAACATTACGGGTCATGGTTATACCGAATGATCCCTGGTCATAATCATACCAATCATGTGAGACCCCGAATTTTATGAAATGAAATTATTCAATTTTCTTATAATTATTCAATTTAGTAAATGGTTAAATTGATAAAGGTTCAAGTTAAGGGTGATATTTGAAAATTTTGCAAAGTATGCAAGTTGTTATAAAATATTCGTTGTGTCGGGGAATATTCGATTGGTCGAGGAATATTCGTTTTAACAGGGAATATTCGTACGACGGCATAATCATTGATGGACCCCACAACAGAAGTATTGTCGTAGTTAGAAAATGACAGAATTATCTTTTATAAAAATAACGGCGAAAGTGTTACAATTAAAAGCTGTTGAACTACCCATTAGTAAAAAATAAGATGTCTGGCGTGATTTCATAGTAGCACACGGTATTGATTATTGATGCTTATGTAAGAAATCACTTAATTATACTCAATTATTGCTACAGTAATTGCTGCATCATATCTCTCATATTATTGATTCAATTATTGTCACAGTATCATCTGCATAATATTTTATATATTATTAAATCAATAATTGAGACGACAAAGTTATTCATATTATTATTTGCAATATTGACAATGTCTAGAAGTTCTGTCAAGGAGAGGTTTGGTCACCTAATTACACGCCAATAAGGAGAAATCCTTATCGGAAAGCCCCCTCTTTCCTGGGAATGACCTGGTTGTTAAATATTGTGAGTTATAATATTAATAATGAATGTTATTAAAAACTGAATTTGAGTTCGGAGTTGAATTTGGAGACGCGGACGTGATATTTGAGTCCGGAATGATGAAATTAGTAGAAATAGACTATAAACACAAAATTTATCGGGGTTGACTTTTTCGTCAAAAAAGTCAATAGTTGACTTTTTGGTCAAAAAAGTCAATAGTTGACTTTTTCAGAAAAAGTCAAACTTTAAAATTTCAAAAATGAAATTTTTGAGAAAAATATTTCCATTGTGTTGGGATTGTTAGTGTTAGTGGAAATCGACATTTATTTCGATAATAATTGATGTCTGGAGGTTATATTGACCAATCGGGTAATTAACCGGATAAATGAGCAATTAATTGTTATTGATTCACATGATTATAACTATTAGGAGAGGTGGTGAAAGTTTGATAATACTTGCAAGACTAAATTAAAAATGAAAAAAAGTTGAAGGTATTGTACTGTAATATTTCGAGCCCCAAAACGTGCAATTATCGAAACTATATTTTCATATAAATAGAAGCTCATTCTTCCTTCATTTCTCACCAATTCACTAAAGCTATAGAGCCATTATTATAGAGAGAAATTATAGAGAGAAAAAAGAAGAGAAGTCTGCTATCTGACTACTCCATTATCCAGTTTCTTCTAAGGTAAGGTATATTATTATTATAGTAAGGGGTATTATTTCTTTCGTATTCATGAAGAGAGCTATTGTTATTCCATTCCTTATTATTATGTTGGAATAACTTTATCATCTACAAGTAACTTGCATACATGGTGAAATTCTTCTATTATTCCATTCTTTATTATTCTATGGAATAACTTTCATGCATGCGGTTTATCGCATTTACAGTGAATTCGTTGTTATTCCATTCCTTATTATTATGTTGGAATAACCTATCTATGCAATCTAATCGCATACATGGTGAAATTCTTCTATTATTCCATTCTTTATTATTCGTTGGAATATCATATGCATGCGGATTACGCATGACTGGTTCATTCTTTTATTATTATGTTGGAATATCACATGCATGCGGATTACGCATGACACAGTTCCATTCTTTATTATTACATTGGAATAACACATGCATGCGGTTTATCGCATGCCCGTGAATTCTGTTGTTATTAGTTCTTTGTTATTCTATTGGAATATCACATGCATGTGGATTATGTATGACCTGGTTCCATTCTTTATTATTCTGTTGGGAATAACCTGTCTGTGCGGTCTATCGTATGCATGGTGCATTCTTTTGTTATTCCATTCTTTATTATTCTATTGGAATAACCTGTCTATGTGGATTATCGCATGCATGGTGCATGATCCTTTGTATTCATTCCTTATTAAATTGTAGAAATGATCTATTTACGTGGATTACCGCATGGCGGGTGAAAATCCATTTGCAGTTTCGTAATTTTTCTGACCCTCAAAAGTTTTGGAAAAATTTGAAATGATAATTTGATGAGTTTTCTAGATTGTGTCCAAAGATGGCGATTTTTGGATGTATAGATTAGGAGTTATGAATTTTATGGAAAAAGACTATTTTAAAAGTAAACCCTTATAACTCCTTGTGGTTAACTCCAAAATTGGTGAAATTTTTATTAGGAGTACATGTATATAACAGAAGTATACCCTGTAAATTTCGGAATTTTTGAACAAAAGTACAATTTATGATAAAGGTCTAAATATTCGGCAGTTTTGGTCATATGAAAAATAGTAAATGAATTTTAAAAATTTCGAGAAAAATATATGTTCAATATGAGACTATATTTTGCTAAATCCCAGAAAAGAAATATTTTTGGGACTGATTTGGTATTTTTCATGAAAATGAACTAGTTATGAGTAAATAAATTAAATATGTTATGTGAAGTAACAAAATTGGTAAATAGGATTTTATGGCTTGGAAATCCTATATAAGGTATATGCAGATTTTTGATGAGGGATTTGATCATTGGTGATGAAATCTTATGAGTATGACATTTTTGAATGATTAAATACATTATTTGGTAAAGTGTAAACAATTAAAATAAATTGTTTATAAGTTTAAGAAGTGATTAAAATATTGTTATAATACTAATAATATTAGATTACGAGTTTATTAAGTGATTGATAATATTTGGATAAATTTAAAGTCTTTAATATTTATCCTTGTTTTTATTTGATTAATGCTTATATCATTGTCATCATCCTCATGCTTATATTATGATGAAAGTCATCTTTGGCTTACGTGCAAAGATGGACTGTTGATTATTGGTTTTACAGTTGTATATATTTGGCTTACGTGCAAAGATATTGTTGATTATTTGTTTTATAGTTGTATATCTTTGGCCTACGTGCAAAGATGGATTTATTGATTATTAGTTTTGATTTGTATATCTTTTGGCTTACGTGCAAAGATGAACTATTGATTGATAAGTATCTTTGGCTTATGTGCATAGATGAACTATTTATTGGTATGATTATGACCAGGGATCCTTCGGTATAATCATGACCCGTAATGTTATAGATGATGTGTTAAAAGTCCTCATTGGCCCGTAGTGCATTGATGGACAGTTATTGGTATGATTATAACTACGGATTATTCGGTATAATCATAACCATTGATGATAACATGAATATCCTTGGCAGTGAAGCGAGGGATGATTCGATGATGTGGATTATTTTATTGTCGAGTCTCGCCGATAAAATATTTATTATACACTTTTAATTCGTAAAAGATAGTAGATATCATGCTCTACTTGACTCTTCTAAAATACAATTGTATGTCTTTGGCCTGTAGTGCCAAGATGAATTGTTAATGAATATCTTTGGTCGTAGTGCAAAGATGAATTTATTAGTATGATTATGAGCAGGAATTGTGATTTGGTATAACCATGATTTTTGATGTTTCTGGTGAAGATAGGTAATGGAAATTATCTTCATCCTGGGTGCAAAGAGGAATTTAGAATCACAATTATGATTATGAGTTATTCATATGATTGTGGACAGGAATTGTTGATTGATGTTACATGGATAAAATATTATTGGTGGACTTTTAACATAGAGAAGATAATAGACCTGATGGTCTATTTGACTCTTCTAATGGATTGCTCGTTCTGCTGCAACTATGGTTGAAAAGTTTTATCATCTACTATATGTTCTAAATCTCTGATTTATTATTGACGAAGGCTGTTGATAATTTAATTATCTTTAGTCATGATATTCTTTACTAGGCTATTTGTGTTCACCCTTTGCTTCACAATTCTTTTCAGGTAATAAGAGTGCAGCTGGGTCGAGCGGGGATAACAGGGAAATAGTGTGATGGTCCGAGACTGTCGAAGTTTCTCAATACATTATAAAACGGCATGACATGCAGCGGATAATTGTATTGAGGACCTAAGATGTGTGTGTCGTATTTTATACGTCACTTAATAATTGATTTGGCGAACAACAATAGGGTGATGAGAACCCGACTTTGAAAGCGTCAAAAGTGCACCTCATTAGAATGAATATGATAGTAATTTTCTCGTTCTTCTTTGGGGTCTTAAAATATTTGCTGCTGTATTTTATATGGCATTGTAACAATTTGAGTTTGGATACTATGTACGAGATAATATTGTATTACAACTCACAGCTTATCTATTGTCGTACTCTGCACGACGTGATTCAACGATTAATATAAATGAAGTTTGTATTTGATTTTTATAGAGTGATATCATGACACTCGAGAATGGGTGATGTATACCTATTTTGGGGGCGTCACAAATCAACAGTTCTTCTATGTATATAAACTAAAGATACTCATCAATCAATAGTTCATCTTTGCACGTAAGCCAAAGATATACAACTATAAAACCAGTAATCAACAGTCCATCTTTGCACGTAAGCCAAAGATATACAACTGTAAAACCAATAATCAACAGTACATCTTTGCACGTAAGCCAAAGATATACAACTGAAAACCAATAATCAATAGTCCATCTATGCACGTAAGCCAAAGATGCCTTTCATCACAATATAAGCATGAGGATGATGAAAATGATATAAGTATTAATCAAACGAAATCAAGGATAAATACTAAAGACTTTAAATTTATCCAGAATTTAAAAATATCCAAATTGTCAACAAGATACTGCTTTGTGGAGTAAAATTCAAGAATAATATTCATGTACCAAAAATAATTTAGACAGAAAAGAAATATATTTTTCGGGTAAATAGTACCCCGTGAATAGTACCTTGTGAATAGTACTTCGGGAATAGTACCTCGTGAATAGTACTCCGACATGAAAAGTACCCCAAATACCTGAGTGAATAATATTTGGGTGAATAGTAACCCGTGAATAGTACTCCGGCACGAAAAGTGTCCCGAATACCTAAGTGAATAATACTAGAGTGAATAGTAACTGGGTGAATAGTAACCCGTGAATAGTAACTCGAAAAAGAAAAATACCAAAGAAAATGATATTCCATGATGAGTACAAAAAAATGATATCTCATACGAGTATAATAGTATATACAAAACTACAAATGGATTTTCACCCGCCATGCGGTAATCCACGTAGACAGATCATTTCCACAATTTAATAAAGAATGAATACGAAGGATCATTCACCATGCATGTGATAGTCCACATAGACAGGTTATTTCAACAGAATAATAAATAATGGAATAACAGAAGAATTCACCATGCATGCGGTAGTCCGCGTAGACAGGTTATTCCAACAGAATAATAAAGAATGGAATAACAAAAGAATTCACCATGCATACGGTGAGTCGCACAGAGCAGTTTATTCCAATGAGTAATAATAAAGAATGGAATAATAGAAGAATTCACCATGCAGCGCCATGAGTCAAGCGAGAGCAAAGTTATTCCAATAGAATAATAAAGAATGGAATAACAAAAGAATTCACCATGCATGCCAGAACGGTGGTCAGATAGATGGAGTTATTCAATGAATAATAAAGAATGGAATAACAACCCTTACAGTATTGAAAGAAAATAAATCTCTTCATGAATACGAATGAAATAATACCCCTTACTATAATAATAATATCCCTTACCTTATAAGAAAAGCTGGATCTTTGGAATAGTGAGGTAGTTGGACTTTCTTCTTCTTTCTCTTTATAATTTCTCTCTATAATAATTGCTCTATAGCTTTAGTGAATTGGTAAAAAATAATGAAGGAATGAGCTTCTATTTATATGAAAATATAGTTTCTATAATTGCACATTTTGGGGCTCGAAATATTACAGTATAATACCTTCATCTTTTCCTTCATTTTTAATTTAGTCATGCAAGTATTATCAAACTTGCACCACCTCCCTTAATAGTAAATCATGTGAATCAATAGTAAATCATGTGACTCAATAGTTCTAAACATGTGAAAAAATTAATTATAGTATAGTACCTTCATCTATACCTCCATTTTTAACTTAGTCATGCAAGTATTATCAATCTTGCACCAACTCCCCTAATAGTAAATCATGTGAATCAATAGTACACACATGTGAACACATAGTTATAAGCATGTGAATTAATAGCAATTAATTACTCATTTATCCGATTAATTACCCGATTGGTCAATATAACCTCCAGACATCAATTATTATCGAAGTAAATGTCGATTTCCACTAACACCAATAATTCCCACACAATAAAACTATCAATTTTATCTTCAATTAACATGAACTTATTCATCATTAATATTATAACTCACAATATTTAACAACTAGTTCGTTCCCAGGAAAGAGGGGGCTTTCCAATAAGGTTTCTTCTTATTAGCACGCAATTAGGTGACCAAACCTCTTATTGACAGAACTTCTAGACATTGTCAATATTGCAAATAATAATATGAATAACTTTGTCGTCTCAATTATTGAGTTAATAATATAACATATTATGCAGATGATACTGTGATAATAATTAAATTAATAATATGAGAGATATGATGCAGCAATTACTGTAGCAATAATTGAGTATAACTGAGTGACTTCTTACGTAAGCATCAATAATCAATACCGTATGCTACTATGCACCCACACGTATTACTATACTTTTACCACCAATTATTTTATGACAACTTACTTACTTTGAAATTTTTTCATATATCACCCTTAACTTTAACATTTTATCAACTTAACCATTTTTTAAATAGAATAATAATTATAAAAAATTGAATACTTTCATTTTATAAAATTCGGGGTCTTACAAGAACTACCCATCTGAGGAATTCGAAGTGGTGAGAAGCTGTCTATGTCATGGATTGGACCCATATGGGGAGATGATTCATTCTTAGCAGAGAAGTGATCGTTCGTTCATTTAGAGGGTTGCTTAACCTAGAACATTGTTCAATAACTTAATGGCACTCCTTCCGGATGTTGTCATTTGTTATGATGGAATAGTGAGGAATGTTCGTAATAATTCAATTAACTTTATTATTCGAGTATAGAACACAAACAGGAACTACGACTCATTTTTTTTAATTGCTGCCGAGGAACTGGTTGGAGTACTATTAGCTGCAACTGCTATGTCGAACCCTGCATACAAGGAATGTCAACTTGGGGACTGTTCGACATTCACTCCTATTGAGTGAATGTCAAACGGGTTTCTAAGTTTCAAAGTATAGTACATTATTAAGTGTATTGAAGATTAAAGGGAGAGTATTATTGAGTTTATTAAAAATTGTGGCAAACTAAGCAAATGCTACTTAGTTTATTTTGTCAATGAAAAACTAAGTAAGTGCTACTTAGTTTCTGAGAACTATTATTTGGAATATATATGGAGACTACTATTAAATTATTGTTTTTTATTTTATAAAATTAATTTAATTGTCTTTATTATTTTATTTAATTGTATTTTATTTTATTTTGTACTATAATATATAATATAATTTTTGATTATTTTATTATATTAAATTAACTTCATTTTTTATTTTATTAAATCAAATTAAATTAATTCTTATGTTTTAATTTAATTTATTTTAAATTATTTTAATTAAATTTATTTTATTTTATTTTATTAATATTTTTTATTGGATTGTATTTTATTTGTATTATATTATATATATTATATTTTTTATTAAATTAAATTTTTTATTTTATTTCATTTTATTTAATTAAATTTAAATTATTATAATTTATTATTATTCTATATTTTATTTTATCTTATTATTAATCATATTATATTATATTATTTAATTTAATTTCATTTATTTATTTATTAGATATAATTTAAGTTATTTGATTTAGTAAATTATTTTATTTTATTTCATTTCATTTTATCTTAATTATCTTATCTTATGTTATTTAATTATATTATATTATATTATTTAAAATTTATATTATTTATAATATTATTTTATTTTATTTAGTAGTACAAAACTAAGTAAATAGTACTTAGTTCATTTTAGTGTTGGAAAATTAAGTAACATATTTAAATAGTTACATGAGCCCACAAAATTTGCAATTGAAGAATTCTGACAGAAATTCCGTCGAAAATATCAAATATCACCGTTACACTGTAAATGTAAGACCCCAACTTATTATAAATAAAATTAAATTTTCTCTATTTATTATTTTGAAATAATAAGGTGATAATTTGATATAATACTTTAGTTATGGGTGAAATGTGCAAATTTTGCAAAATAAACAAGTGGTTATAAAATATTCATTGTTGTCGGAGAATATTCGATAAGTCGTGGAATATTCTTGTTATCGGGGAATATTCGTACGACGGTGCAACTATTTGTAGGCCCCATAATGGAATAATTGTTAGATGAAGAAAACAACAAGTTTGAGTTTTTATAAATAACTGCGTAATCGTCTGTTAACACTGTTGGAATACCCGGTGGTTAAAATATAGTAATACGCGTGGTTGTACAGTAGCACACGGTATTACACAATATTTTTGAATTATTGATTCTTACGTAAGAAGGCACTACTCAATAATTGTTACAATAATTACTATTCAATATTTTATTTTATTGATTCAATAATTGATGTATTGATATTTTATATTATTTTTGTTTCAATAATTGTCACTGCACAGTATTTCCCATTATCAGATCAATAATTCATATTATTTGAATAATATTATTAGATAGCATTATTGGCAATGTCTAGAAAGTTATGCCAAGGAGAGGTTTGGTCACCTAATTGCGCGCCAATAAGGAGAAATCTTTATCGGAAAGCACCCTTTTTCCTAGGAACGGCTTGGTTGTCATTATTGTGATTCTGTAATATTATTTGTGAATAATTAATTATTTATTTATATGATAAGGAAATATTTATTTTTATGTGGATATAATTGAAGGAATTAATGTTGAGGTGTTTTATCAGTATTTTTGTTAGGATGGAGGTATTAAAAATCAAATCAGTGTTCTTAAAGCTCTATTGCGTGAGTTATAATTTTAATCCGACCTTTGGATCGTTGTGATTTTTGGATATGTTATACATATATAAGTTGAGTATATGTCCACAAATTTTAAACCGTTAAAAATTAACGTATGATTTGTTATGAATTTTATGAGGTATTGAAAATCGTCCGTTTGTGGATTTCAGATATTTTCTGTTTGGAATTTGGAAAAAACTTAAAGCTATAAAGTTGTAGAGAATTCGATTTCGTATGGAATGGACATAAAATTCGTATTCTGCAGTTGTTGATCTAAAACTTGTTGTCTATTATATTCTATCAGATTTTTCCCTGTTAAAGATTAAGGATAATTTGTTATATATTATCTTAGTCATAATATTCTTTATTGGGCTAGTTGAGCTCACCCTTTTCCTTTTTGTTTCATTTTCTTCTCAGGAAGCGAACAAAACATGAACCAGTCGGGGTATAGGGTGATGGTCCTAGACAGTTGTTTTAGCAGTCCTCATTATTTTTATAAAATAGTGCATCAATAATTGTAATGAGGACTTTATTTGAGTGTGGATATTGTCTAGAAGATAATATTTTTATTTAAACTCACAGTATGTGTTGTCGTATTTTGTACAACAATTGTAATAATAAAGTTGTAGTTATTTTCTGTACCATGTATTTGGCAACTCAGAATGGGTGATGTATACCTATTTTGAGGGCGTCACAGTTGGTATCAGAGCTTAGGGATATGGTCTCTAGCGGAGATCGGGGAATAAAACTTGGAGGGGAGAGACGAGTAAATCCTTCGCTAGTGTGTCCTACCTAAGCTTATTTGTTGGTCTGTCATAATATAGGGATATTATGTGACATGTTAATTTGTTTAATTAACCCTTGTTTTATGGCAGTTTTTAAGAATGACAGATGAGAACGTTAACAATGGAGTGTATAAGACTGTGGAACAACCTTCAATCACCAACCAAGAGAACGTGCAACAGGAAGGCAATATTCCTCTTGTAAACAACACTATGGAGCAAACGATGAATGATGGAATGTTTAGAAGCTTTTTATAATTCATGCAAAATCAGACGAGGTAGTCTAGTTTACAAAATATGGGTGGAAATGATAGCAACGCGCGATTTGTCACAGCCAAGCAGTTCAAGGAGTTGGGACCACCAGATTTCTGGGGAAAACCGGATCCGATTAAGGCGAAAACATGGGTCAAGCAAATTACCAAGATATTCGATGTCTTGGGATGCACGGAAGAACAAAAGGTTCCATTCGCCACCCTTATTTTCCGTGGTGAGGCAGATTACTGGTGGGAATCTGTGAAGCGTACCCAGCCAACCGTACTCAACATGTCTTGGGAAAGATTTCAAAAACTGTTCAATGACAAGTACTTTCCTGAAAGTATTCGTAATATGAAGGAGGTAGAGTTTATTAGATTGGAATAGAACAATATGACGGTGTCCCAATACGAGGCGATGTTCGCAGAGTTATCCAGGTTTGCACCTCATTTGGTAGAGAATGAGGAATGTATGACGCGAATGTTTCTGAGAGGTCTAAAACCCGAGATTCGTTAATACCTTATCTCTAAAAAAATTTCTCTGTATTCAGATGTTGTCAACAGGGCTCAATTATTAGAGCGAGATAATGAGTATGTTCAACCAAGGGACCACAACCAGGGTCATACCGGTGATAGCAGTCATCGGAGCGATGATAACCAGCGAGGAGGGAAAAATACGGACAAAAGTGGTAACCACTCTGGTGGTAATCGTGGCCATGATCATAGGAGAGGTGAGTCAAGTGGAAATTTCAAAAAGAGGAGATTCAACAATGACGGGAAGACATCAGCACCAACACCAACAAAAAATTCTAGGGGAGGAGAACGACCGCCAGTTAGATGCTACAAATACGGAGAGGAGGGACACATAAGTCTAAATTGTTCACAGCCTTCCAAGGTGTGTTTCAATTGTGGAAAAGACGGTCATATAGCTCGATTTTGTCCGATAGCAAAGTCAAGTCCAACTGGAACGGCGACACCAAAGGCGAATACAGACAAAACAAAGTCGGTGGTTCAAGGGAGGGATTTGTCGTGACTGGCCAAAATGCGAGAAACCCGAATGAGGTGATCACGGGTAAGCTAATCTTGAACTCTTGCGAAGTTTATTCCTTACTAGATACTGGTTCAACCCATTCTTTTATCTCTCCTCCTTGTACTCAACGTTTAAACTTGACTCTGGAGAAATTAGACTTTGACTTATCTGTGGAGACTCCGTTAGGAGAAACCTTTATCACATCCACTATTTATAAATCTTGCTTGATCCAAGTTGGCACAATCACATTACCTGTTGATCTTATCTCTTTAAAGATACTTGCATTTGATGTGATTTTAGGGATTAATTGGTTAACCACTCATCATGCCAAAATTGATTGTTTTCGTAAGGTTGTTAGTTTTAATATTCCTAACCAACCTGTTATACGAATTCAAGAAACTAAACCACTAAAATCAGTCACTGTCATATCAACCTATAAAGCTATTCGTTTATTGAAAAATGGATGTCAAGCTTTCTTAGCCCATATTATGGACTTGAACAAAAACACGTTAGATTTGAATAATATTTCTGTTGTTAGTGAATTTCGATGTATTTCAAGAACTTTACGGTCTACCCCGTAACGTGAAGTTGAATTCTTTATTAATAATTTTTAACCGTACAAAGTCCATTTCTAAAATTCCATATCGAATGGCTCCTATTGAACTTCAGGAGTTAAAGGTCCAACTACAGGAGTTGTTGGACACCAGTTTCATTCATCCTAGTAAATCTCCTAGGGGTGCTCCTGTTTTATTTATAAAGAAGAAAGACGAGAGTATGGGACTTTATATTGACTATCGGGAATTGAACCATGTCACCATCAAGAATAGGTATCCGCTACCTTGCATTGATGACCTGTTTGATCAGTTGTAAGGAGCACAATTCTTTTCAAAGATCGATCTTCGTTCTGGATATCATCAGCTGAAGATTAAAATTGAGGATATTCCGAAGACTGCCTTCAGAACTCGTTACGGGCATTATGAATTCTTAGTCATATCTTTTGGATTGACTAATGCTCCTGCTGCTTTCATGGATATGATGAACCATGTATTCAAGGAATATTTGGATCAGTTCGTTGTTGTCTTTATTGATGACATCCTCATCTATTCCAAAAGCCGTGAAGATCATGAGCAACATTTGAAGCTGGTACTGCAAAGACTTCATGACAACAAGCTATATGCCAAGCTGAAGAAATGTGAGTTCTGGCTTAAGGAAGTAGCATTCCTTGGGCACGTGGTGTCAAAACATGGAGTATCTGTTGACCTGGCGAAGATTAAAGCAATACAAAGTTGGGAGAAACCGAAGTCGGTGACCGAAGTGCGTAGCTTTTTGGGCTTAGCTGGTTATTATCGGAGATTCGTGGAAGGATTTTCTCGAATCGCTACTCCGTTAACTCAGCTGACTCAGAAAGATACAAAATTCATATGGATCGAGGAATGCGAGAAGAGTTTCCAAGAGCTCAAGAGGAGACTCATTTCGACTGTTCGACAATACCATCTCGGTTGGATGGATTTGTTATCTCTGATGATGCTTGTGCAAAGGGTTAGGATGTGTTCTCATGCAACATGGGAAAGTCATAGCCTATGCCTTGCGATAACTCAAAGAATATAAGTGGAATTATCCTACTCATGATCTGGAGTTGGCAGCTGTCGTTTTTGCGTTGAAAATCTGGAGACACTACCTGTATGGGGAGAAAGTGGAGATTTATACAGATCATAAAAGCCTTAAATATTTTTTCACCCAAAAGGAAGTCAACATGCGGTAACGACGTTGGCTCGAATTTTTGAAAGATTACGACCATAGCATTCAATATCATCCTGGAAAAGCAAACGTTGTAGCTGACGCATTAAGTAGAAGATCGTATGCAGGTACGAGTGCGATATTATTAACACAAAGACCCATTTTATACGACTTACAAAGGATGGAGATAGAGTTAAAGGCTCTAAGTACCCAAGTGATGATATCAAATATACGAGTAGAACCGACTTTAATCGATAAAGTGAAAGCTGTTCAAGCTACAGATATGGAGCTGATGCGTATGATGAAGAAAGTGCAAGAAGGTACTATTCCAAAAGTAAGAATAGATGAAGAAGGAATACTTAGAGTCAACTCCAGACTTTGTGTTCCTAACGATTCTGACTTAAAGCATAGAATCATGATGGAGGCACACAACACACCATTTGCAATCCATCTTGGGAGTACCAAAATGTATCATGATATTCGACATACATTTTGGTGGAAAAAAATAAAGAGAGAGATCACGAAGTTTATCTCGAGGTGTTTAACTTGTCAATGTGTAAAGGCGGAGCATCAAGTGCCAAAGGGTCAATTGCAACCACTTGAGATTCTGAAATGGAAGTGGTAACACATTACTATGGATTTTTTTGCAGGTCTTCCCAAAGTTTCTCAAGGCATAGATGCGATTTGGGTTATTGTTGATAGATTAACCAAGTCTGCTCATTTCTTGCCTATACGTGAGACTTATTCCCTTGAACGTCTTTCTCGTATGTACGTAAATGAGATTGTGAGATTACATGGCATGCCAATATCCATAGTTTCAGATCGTGACCCAAGATTTACTTCACGATTTTGGGTTAGCTTGCAGAAAGCTATGGGCACGGATTTACGATTCAGTTCGGCATACCATCCTCAAACGGACGGGCAATCGGAAAGAACTATTCAAACCCTTGAAGATCTATTAAGACTCTATGTCCTAGATTTCAAAGGAAGTTGGGATAAGTACTTGCCATTGGTGGAATTCTCCTACAACAACAGTTATCAAGCAAGTATAGGCATGGCTCCATTTAAAGCATTATATGGACGAAAGTGTCGCTCTCCAGTATGTTGGGACGAGGTGGGTGAAGCAACGTTGTTGGGACCAGAATTAGTACGCATGACTACAGAAAAGATTCAAATGATCCGGCAACGTATAAAGACCTCACAAGATCGACAAAAGAGTTATGCTGATCTTCATCGAAAGGACGTGGAATTTAATATTAGAGATCATGTACTGTTATGTATTGCTCCATGGAAGGGAGTTACAAGATTTGGGTAGAGAGGAAAGCTCAATTCACGATTTGTTGGTCCATTTGAGATTCTTGACGGAATAGGAAATATGGCCTATAGACTCGCATTACCTCTAAGCATGTCTCGTGTTCATAATGTTTTTCACATATGTATGCTTTGTAAATATATGAAAGACCCAAACCACATTATTGCGTTAGAACCAGACGAGATAGCCGAAGATTTAACGTACGAGGAGGTACCTGTCAAGATATTGGATAGGAAAGAACATGTCCTACGTACAAAGGTTATACCACAAGTCAAGGTGTTGTGGAGGAACCATGCTATTTAAGAAATGACCTGGGAGTTAGAATCAAAAATGAAAGCGAGGTACCCTCACCTTTTCGAAACACCAGGTACGTACGTCAATTTTGAGGATGAAATTTCACAAGGAGGGGAGGTTGTAAGACCCCAACTTATTATAAATAAAATTGAATTTTCTGTATTTATTATCTTGAAATAATAAGGAGATAATTTGATATAATACTTTGGTTATGGGTGAAATGTGCAAATTTTGCAAAATAAGCAAGTGGTTATAAAATATTTATTGTTGTCGGGAAATATTTGATTGGTCGTGGAATATTCTTATTATCGGGGAATATTCGTACGACGATGTAGCCATTTGTGGGCCCCATAACAGAATAACTGTCGGATAAAGAAAATGACAAGTTTGAGTTTTTATAAATAACGTCATAATCGTTACCGTTAACACTGTAGGAATACCCGGTGGTTAAAATACAGTAATACGCGTGGTTTCATAGTAGCACACGGTATTACACAGTATTTTTGAATTATTGATTCTTACGTAAGAAGGCACTACTCAATATTTGTTACAGTAATTACTGTTCAATATTTTATTTTATTGATTCAATAATTGCTGCGTTGATATTTTATATTATTATTGTTTCAATAATTGTCACTGCACATTATTTCCTATTATCAGATCAATAATTCATATTATTTGAATAATATTATTAGATAGCATTATTGGCAATGTCTAGAAAGTTACATCGAGGAGAGGTTTGGTCACCTAATTGCGTATTTAGTAAGGAGAAATCCTTATCGGAAAGCCCCCTCTTTCCTGGGAACGGCCTAGTTGTCATTATTGTGATTTTGTAATATTATTTATGAATAATTATTTATTGATTTATATGATAAGAAAATATTTATTTTATGTGGATAGGTATTAAAAATCAAATCAGTGTTCTTAAAGCTCTATTGTGTGAGTTATAATTTTAATCTGACCGTTGAATCGTTGAGATTTTTGGATATGTTATACATATATAAGTTGAGTATATGTCCACAAATTTTGAACCGTTAAAAATTAACGTATGATTTGTTATGAATTTTATGAGGTATTGAAAATCGTCCGTTTGTGAATTTCAGATATTTTTTGTTCGGAATTTGGAAAAACTTAAAGCTACAAAGTTGTAGAGAATTCGATTTCGTATGGAATGGACATACAATTCATATTTTTCTGATAAAAGGGCTATTTATTATGAATTGTTGAAGTTTTGGAAATTAAATGTTTTTATTATGGGTGGGACCCACTTTTGTTAAAAATATGTGGGCTGCAAAAAATTTTCAGAATTGGCATGCTGGCTGATTCAAAAAGGATGGCGTAGAAGGAAAGATAATAAATAATAATATTTTATTATTTTAGTCTCCTATGACATTCTAGCATTTTACTATAAATAGACGCTTAAGTTAGAATTGAAAATCACACCAGAAACATAAGTTTTCTCTCTTTATATTGTCGAGCGTATTTTTTTTGAGTATTTAGATACTTTGAGAGTTGCTATTCAGTGCAAGTTTTTTTTAGCATTACATCCGATATTACGATCAGAAATACTGTTATTTTGAGGTAAGGGATGTTATTTTCTTCGTAAATGATATTATTTTGTTCAATATCATTATGCTGAAATATTGATATGAATTTTATTGTGAAACTTTTACCTTTTTGTATCGGGGTTACTATTCACGTATACGACACTATTCATAAATACGACACTATTCACCAAAAAATGAAATTTTCTCTTCTTTGTCCCAGATGTCTATTATGGTTACTATCTTTGATTGTATCCATGTTTTGATCTTCATTCTTGAATTTTACTCCATTATGGTTTATTATGGAGAATTTTTAAACTTGGATTATCTAAAGTACGAATCCCTAATCTTTGTCCTTTTATCTCACTAGATTCGTTCTCTAAAATGTTTTTCATCATCCTCAGTCCTTAATGGTGATAATTGATGAATATCTTTGGCCTATAGTGGAAAGATATATGATAACCTGATGAATATCTTTGGCCCGTAGTGCAAAGATGAACAGGTGTTGAGATGAACATGACCAACTGGTGATATAAATGAATATCTTTGGCCCGTAGTGCAAAGATGAATATTTGATTCAAGATGTATATTGATTGAAGTTACAGGAATAAAATATTGATGATGGACTTTTAAATTCATAGATGATAATAGATTTCATTCTCTACTTGACTCTTCTAATGAATTGTTGTTTCCGCTGCAGTTGTTGATCTAAAATTTGTTGTCTATTATATTCTATCAAATTTTTTGTGACGCCCCCAAAACAGGTATACATCACCCATCTTGAGTCGCCAGATACATGGTACAGAATACAAATAAAAACTTAATTATACAACTATCGTGTAAAATACGACAAAACATAACTGAGAGTTTAAACAAGAATATTGCCTTCTAGACAATATCCACACTCAATGGAGTCCTCATTACATTTATTATCACACTATTTTATAGAATAGTGAGGACTACTATGACACCATCTCGGACCATCACTCCATTCCCCGACTAGTCCCGGCGACGTTCTCATTTCTTGAAGAGAACAATGAAATCAAAAAGGTGAGCTCAACTAGCCCAGTAAGAAATATTATGACTAAGATAATGTAGAATAAATTATCCTTAGCCTTCAACAGTATAACAACTGATAGAATAAAATAGACAACAAGTTTTAGATCAACAACTGCAGCGAAATAAACAATCCATTAGAAGAGTCAAGTAGAGCATAAAATCTACTATCTTCTATGATTTAAAAAGTTTTTCAATAATTTTATCACTGAGACTCAGCTTAATAAATAAAATCGAATCATCCCTGCACCACGGCCAAGGATATTCATGTAATCATCAATGGTCATGAATATACCGAATAATCCCTGGTCATAATCATAGCAACAATTGTCCATCAATGAACTATAGGCCAATGAGGACTTTTACCACATCATTCGTCACATTACGGTCATGATTATACCGAATAATCCCTGGTCATAATCATACCAAGTCCATCTATGCACGTAAGCCAAAGATGACTTTAATCACAATATAAGCATGAGGATGATGATAATGACATAATAATTCAATAAAACAAGTTCAAGGATAAATTTTAAAGATTTATAATTTAATTTATCCAGAAATCAATAACGTCCAAATTGTCAACATGATACTGCTTTGTAGAGTAAAATTCAAGAATAATATTCATGTACCAAAAATAATTTGGACAGAAAAAAAAAATATTTTTTTGGTGAATAGTATCCCATGAATAGTACTTCGAGAATAGTACTCCGTGAATAGTACCCTCGACACAAAAAGTGTCTCGAATACCCGAGTGAATGATACTAGAGTGAATAGTAATCAGGTGAATAGTAACCCATGAATAGTAACTCGTGAATAGTACTCCAGCACGAAAAGTGCCCCGAATATCCGAGTGAATAATACTAGAGTGAATAGTAATCGGGTGAATAGTAACCCATGAATAGTAACTCGTAAAAGAAAAATATCAAAGAAAATGATATTCCATGACGAGTACAAAAGAAATGATATCTCATACGAGTATAATAGAATATCTCTGAAAGCTGTAAATGGATTTTCACCCGCCATGTGGTAATCCACGTGAGCAGATCATTTCCACAATTTAATAAAGAATGAATCTGAAGGATCATTCACCATGCATGCGTGATAATCCACATAGACAAAGTTATTCCAAGCAGAATAATAAAGAATGGAATAATATAAGAATTCACCATGCATGCGGTAGTCGCGTGAGACAAAGTTATTCCAATGAGAATAATAAAGAATGGAATAATCGAAGAAGAATTCACCGAGGCATCACGATAGACCCATGCAGACGAGTTATTCCAATGAGAATAATAAAGAATGGAATAGCGAGAAGAATTCACCGGTGTATGCGATAGATCGCATGCAGACGAGTTATTCCAATGAGAATAATAAAGAATGAAATAATGAAGAATTCACCAGCATACGATGGTAGCATAGACATGTTATTCCAACAGAATAATAAAGAATGGAATAACAACCCTTACTAGTATTGAAAGAAAATAACTCTCTTCATGAATACGAAAGAAATAATACCCCTTACCTCAGAAGAAAACTGGATACTGGAATAGTGAGGTAGCAAACTTCTCTTCTTCTTTCACTCTATAATTTCTCTCTATAATATTTCCTCTATAGCTTTAGTGAATTGGTGAAAAATAATGAAGGAATGAGCTTCTATTTATAGGAAAATATAGTTTTGATAATTACACGTTTTGGGGCTCGAAATATTACAGTATAATACCTTCCTCTTTTTCTTCATTTTTAATTTATTCCTGCAAGTATTATCAAATTTGCACCACCTCCCCTAATAGTAAATCATGTGAATTAATAGTTCATTCATGTGACTCAATAGTATAATCATGTGAAAAAACTAGTTATAGTATAGTATATTCATCTATACCTCCATTTTTAATTTAGTCATGCAAGTATTATCAATCTTGCACCAACTCCCCTAATAATAAATTATGTGAATCAATAGTACACACATGTGATCACATAGTTATAAGCATGTGAATTAATAACAATTAATTGCTCATTTATCCGATTAATTACCCGATAACTTCCAGACATCAATTATTATCGAAATAAATGTAAATTTCCACTAACACCAATAATTCCCACACAATGAAACTATCAATTTTATCTTTAATCAACACAAACTTATTCATCATTAATATTATAATTCACAATATTTAACAACCAGGTCGTTCCTAGGAAAGAGGGGACTTTCCGATAAGGATTTCTCCCTATTGGCGCGCAATTAGATTATCTAACCTCTCATTGACAGAACTTCTAGACATTGTCAATATTGCAAATAATAATATGAATAACTTTGTCGTCTCAATTATTGATTTAATAATATAACATATTATACAGATGATACTGTGGCAATAATTGAATCAATAATATGAGAGATATGATTCAGCAATTACTGTAGTAATAATTGAGTATAACTGAGTGACTTCTTACGTAAGCATCAATAATCAATACCGTGTGCTACTATGCAACCACGTGTATTACTGTACTTTTACTATTGGGTAGTTCAACAGTTTTAATGGTAACACTTTCGCCGTTATTTTTATAAAAAGATAATTCTGTCATTTTCTTACTACGATAATATTTTCGTTGTGGGGTCCACCAATGATTGTGCCGCCGTACGGATATTCCCCGACAAAAAAAATATTTTATGACAACTTGCTTACTTTGCAAAATTTTCACATATCACCCTTAACTTTAACCTTTTATGAATTTAACCATTTATGAAATAAAATAATAATTATAAGAAAATTGAATACTTTCATTTCATAAAATTCGGGGTCTTAAAATCTCCCCTCCTTATGAAATTTCGCCCTCGAAATTTACGTACGTACCTGGTATGCCGATGAGGTGAGGATACCTTAACTTCATTTCATATTCCAACTCTTGAGGTATAACCTTTAAGTGTCGAATATAATCTTTCTTATCCAAGATTTTAACATGTATCTCCTCATACGTTAAATCTTCTGCTATCTTGTCTAGTTCTAATTCAATAATGTGGTTCGGGTCATCCATATATTTACGTAACATCGATGCATGAAAAATGTTATGAACACGCGACATACTTGGCGTTAAAGCGATTCTATAGGCCACAGTTCCTACTCAATCGAGGATTTCAAATATACCAATTAAATTAAGGGTTGAGATAACGCCTTCTTGAACCTTCTTCTTCACATTCATCAGCTCCGCGTCTGTAGCTTGAACGACTTTTAACTTTATTGATTAAAGTCGATTCTACTCGTATATTTGATATCACCACGTGGGTTCTTAGAGTCTTTAACTCTATCTTTATCATTTGTAAGTTATACAAAATGGGTTTTTGTGTTAACAACATCGCACTCGTAAACGCATACGATCTTCTACTCAACGCGTTAGCTACCACGTTCAATTTTCCCATGATGATATTGAATGGTATAGTCGTAGTCTTCAACAGCTCGAGCCAACGTCTTTGGCGCATTATACATTCGTTTTGGTTGAAGAAATATTTGAGGGTTTTAGAAATGGATATTGTACTGGGGTCAATACAAAATTCAATTTCACGCTCTAGGGGTAGGTTAGGAAGTTCTTCGAGAATACGTCAGGAAATTTATTAACGATAGAAATATCATTTAAAAACTGTGACTCTCATCCCAAGACTTGGATAGCACATGAAATGAAGGTTTATCCTAATGGAGTTTCAACCAATAAGTCAAAGTCTAATTTTTCCGGAGTCAAATTTAAATGTTGAGCGCAAGCAAGAGAGATAAAAGAATGGGTAGAACCGGTATCTAATAAGGTATAGACTTCGCAAGAATTTATAATTAACTAACCCGTGCTAACTTCGTTCGGGTTACTCGCTTTTTGAGAAGTCACAAAAAACGCTCTTCCTGAAACCACCGACTTTGTTTTGTCCAGATTCGCCTTTGGTGCCACGGTCCCAATTTGGACTTGACTTTGGTGCACGATAAAATCAAAGCTAGGTGACCTTCTTTTCCACAATTGTAACATGCTTTGACCGCATCATGCGACTTGGTGATATGTCCTCCCTCCGCATTTGAAGCATACAATTGGTGGTCGTTCTCCTTCCTTGAAAACGGGTGTTTGTGTTGCTGTTTTTCCATCATTATTGAACCTTCTCTTCTTGAAATTTCCACTTCTATTATCTTGGCCATGATTACCACTGAAGTGGTTACCATTCTTGGCATGATAATTTCCCCTACAATGGTTATCATTGTTCCGATGGCCGTTGCCACCGGTACGATTATTATCGTGTTGTTGCTCATTACCTTTTGGTTATGCTGACTCATTATCGCGCTCCAATAATTGAGCCCTATTCACAACATCTGAATATAAACAAAGTTTGTGAGGAATGAGGTATTGACGTATATCGGGTTTCAAACCTCTTAGAAACATTGGCGTCATTCGCTCCTCATTATCGACCAAATGGGATGCAAACAGGGACAACTCCGCAAATTTAGCCTCGTATTGCAACACGGTCATATTTTTTTGCTCCAACTTGATGAATTCCACCTCCTTCATGTGACAAATACTTTCAAGAAAGTACTTGTCGTTGAACAGCTCTTGGAACTTCTCCTAAGACATCTTGAGTGCGTCAGTAGAGTGCGTTTCTGATTCCCACCGAAGAATCGCCTCTTCACGCATAACATAAAGGTGGCAAAGGAACCTTTTGCTCTCGAGCACCCCAAGACATCAAATATCTTGGTGATCTGCTTTAACCACGTCTCTGCCTTAAGTGGTTCTGGCTTTCCCAAAAACTCCGGCGGTCCCATCTCCTTGAACTGCTTAGCAGTGACCAACCGTGGGTTGCCATTGTTTCCATCTGCATTATGAACAGGAGTCTCTCTCACCTGATGTTGCATGAATTGCATAAAGCCTCTGAACATCTCATCGTTCATCATCTGATCGGTGTTGTTATTTACCTGAGGATTATTGTCTTCATGTTGCACATTATCCTGGGTATTGATTGTTGGTGACTCAATGGTCTCATGTGCTTCATTGCTGATCTCAACATTTTCGGATGCCATTTTCAAACACTGTCACAAAACAAGGGTTAATTGACATATCACATATTATCCCTATACTACAATCGACCAATTAAATACCAAATAAACTTAGGTAGGTCATACTATGAAGGAATTCCCGTCTCTCCCTCCTAGTTCTTGTCCCACATCTCATTAGGGATCACATCCTAAGCTTTGATACCAACTGTGACGCCCCCAAAACAGGTATACATCACCCATCTTGAGTCGCCAGATACATGGTACAGAATACAAATAAAAACTTAATTATAGAACTCGTGTAAAATACGACAAAACATAACTGAGAGTTTAAACAAGAATATTGCCTTCTAGACAATATCCACACTCAATGGAGTCCTCATTACATTTATTATCACACTATTTTATAGAATAGTGAGGACTACTATGACACCATCTCGGACCATCACTCCATTCCCCGACTAGTCCCGGCTACGTTCTCATTTCTTGAAGAGAACAATGAAATCAAAAGGGTGAGCTCAACTAGCCCAGTAAGAAATATTATGACTAAGATAATGTAGAATAAATTATCCTTAGCCTTCAACAGTATAACAACTGATAGAATAAAATAGACAACAAATTTTAGATCAACAACTGCAGCGAAATAAGCAATCCATTAGAAGAGTCAAGTAGAGCATAAAATCTACTATCTTCTATGATTTAAAAAGTTTTTCAATAATTTTATTACCGAGACTCAGCTTAATAAATAAAATCGAATCATCCCTGCACCACGGCCAAAGATATTCATGTAATCATCAATGGTCATGAATATACCGAATAAATCTGGTCATAATCATAGCAACAATCGTCCATCAATGAACTATGAGCCAATGAGGACTTTTACCACATCATTCGTCACATTACGGTCATGATTATACCGAATAATCCATGGTCATAATCATACCAAGTCCATCTATGCACGTAAGCCAAAGATGACTTTAATCACAATATAAGCATGAGGATGATGATAATGACATAATAATTCAATAAAACAAGTTCAAGGATAAATTTTAAAGATTTATAATTTAATTTATCCGAAATCAATAACGTCCAAATTGTCGACATGATACACGCTTTGTAGAGTAAAATTCAAGAATAATATTCATGTACCAAAAATAATTTGGATGAAAAAGAAATATATTTTTTGGGTGAATAGTACTTGGGAATAGTACCAAGTGAATAGTAATTTCAAACACAAAAAAGTGTCCCAAAATACAGAGTGAGTGATACTAAAGTGAATAGTAATTGGGTGAATAGTAATCCATGAATAGTACTTCGGCACAAAAAGTGCCCCGAATACCCGAGTGAATAATACTAGAGTAAATAGTAACTGGGTGAATAGTAACCCATGAATAGTAACTCGTAAATGAAAATATCAAAGAAAATGATATTCCATGGCGAGTACAAAAGAAATGATATCTCATACAGTATAATAGAATATCTAAATCGCAAATGGATTTTCACCGTCATGCGGTAATCCACCAATGCGGATCATTTCCACAATTTAATAAAGAATGAATACGAAAGATCATTCACCATACATGCGGTAATCCACATAGACAGGTTATTCTAACAGAATAATAAAGAATGGAATAACAGAAGAATTCACCATGCATGCGGTAGTCCGTGTAGACAGGTTATTCTAACAGAATAATAAAGAATGGAATAATAGAAGAATTCACCAGGCATGCGATAGACCCGCGATGATAAAAGTTATTCCAATGAGAATAATAAAGAATGGAATAGCAAGAAGAATTCACGGTATGCGATAGACCGCACAGACCAGTTATTCCAATAGAATTAATAAAGAATGAAATATGAGAAGAATTCACCTGTGCATGCGATGAATCATGATGTAGACATATTATTCAAATGTAATAATAAAGAATAGAATAACAACCCTTACGAGTATTGAAAGAAAATAACTCTCTTCATGAATACTGAAAGAAATAATACCCCTTACCTCGTAAGAAAAGCTGGATCTTTGGAATAGTGAGGTATGAGACTTCTCTTCTTCTTCTCTCTATATTTCTCTCTATAATATTTGCTCTATAGCTTTAGTGAATTAGTGAAAAATAATGAAGGAATGAGCTTCTATTTATAGGAAAATATAGTTTCAATAATTGCACGTTTTGGGGCTCAAAATATTACATTATAATATCTTCCTCTTTTTCTTCATTTTTAATTTAGTCCTGCAAGTATTATCAAATTTGCACCACCTCCCCTAATAGTAAATCATGTGAATTAATAGTTCATTCATGTGACTCAATAGTATAATCATTTGAAAAAACTAATTATAGTATAGTACCTTCATCTATACTTCCATTTTTAATTTAGTCTTGCAGGTATTATCAATCTTGCACCAACTCCCCTAATAGTAAATCATATGAATCAATAGTACACACATGTGATCACATAGTTATAAGCATATGAATTAATAGCAATTAATTGATCATTTATCCGATTAATTACCCGATAACTTCCAGATATCAATTATGATCGAAATAAATGTCGATTTTCACTAACACCAATAATTCCCACACAATAAAACTATCAATTTCATCTTTAATCAACACGAACTTATTCATCATTAATATTATAATTCATAATATTTAACAACCAGGTCGTTCCCAAGAAAGAGGGGGCTTTTCGATAAGGATTTCTCCCTATTGGCGCACAATTAGATTATCTAACCTCTCATTGACAGAACTTCTAGACATTGTCAATATTGCAAATAATAATATGAATAACTTTATCATCTCAATTATTGATTTAATAATATAACATATCATACAGATGATACTGTGACAATAATTGAATCAATAATATGAGAGATATGATGATGCTGATTCTTTGTAGCAATAATTGAGTATAAGCGAGTGACTTCTTGCGTAAGCATCAATAATCAATACCGAGTGCTACTATGCAACCAATGCAGTATTCTTGTACTTTTACTACTAGGGTAGTTCAAGCGGGTTTAACGGTAACACTTTTACGTAGTTATTTTTATAAAAAGATAATTGCATCGTTTTTTAACTATGACAATATTTACATTGTGGGGTCCACCAATGATTGTGTCGTCGTACGGATATTCTCCGACAAAAAGAATATTTTATGATAACTTGCTTACTTTGCAAAATTTTCACATATCACCCTTAACTTTAACCTTTTATGAATTTAACCATTTACGAAATAAAATAATAATTATAAGAAAATTGAATACTTTCATTTAATAAAATTCAGGGTCTTACATTTTTCCCTGTTGAAGACTAAGGATAATTTGTTGTATATTATCTTAGTCATAATATTATTTTCTGGGCTAGTTGAGCTCACCCTTTTCTTTTTATTCCATTTTTCTTCTTAGGAAGCGAGAACATAATGAGAAACGAAAAGGGTATAGAGTGATGGTCCCTGAGCGGTTGTTTTAGCAGATCCTCGCTATTTTTGTAAAATAATGCATCAATAATTGTAATGAGGACTTTATTTGAGTGTGGATATTGTCTAGAAGATAATATTTGTATTTAAACTCACAGTATGTGTTGTCGTATTTTGCACAACAATTGTAATAATAAAGTTGTAGTTGTTTTCTGTACCATGTATTTGGCGACTCAGAATGGGTGATGTATACCTATTTTGGGGGCGTCACAGTAAACATACACTATAATAAGTTGTAATTGTGTAAAAAAAGCTGTAATTAAACTAAAATAACAGAAGCTGCAATTGCAACAACATTTGCACAAAATAAAGAAGCTGCAATTGCACAAAATATTGGACAGAAATTAAGCACACAAATAATGTTCAGCAACAACATTTACAGAAGACAAACAATGCCTAGCTATTTCAGTAACAATTTGACTGCAGTCCTAATTTCATCAAGCACGCGAAATTAAGGTCCAATATATGTTGGACAGAAATTAAGCACACGAAATTAAGGTCCCAATTTCATCAAGCACACAAAATTAAGCAATAAGCACAATATTGGACAGAAAAGAAAAAAAATTTCAGTGAAAAAATTAACCCTAAATATACAATATTGGACAGAAATTAAATAAACTTTAGTTTAAAATTTGTAATCCAACTAAAGAGGAGAAGGAGGTGGACTGCAGAGGTTGGGAGGTGGATGGCGGCGGCAGCTAGCGGAGGCGTTGGTGGCGTCCGGTCCGACGAGGTAAGGTTAACAGTGGGAGTGGGAGAGATGAGAGTGAGGTGCAGGGAGAGGGTGGTGCAGAGATAGGGAGTAGGTGCAGAGAGAGTGTGGAAGAGTGAGGATAGAGAAAGAGAGAAATGCAATGAGGGAGGCGCTGAAGAAGACGCTGCTAATTAGGTTTTAAAACATATTTTCGACGAAATTTTTATCAGATATACTTTCGTCGGACTTATGTTATCCTTGACGGAACTTCCCTCAGAAATAACCAAAGTTCTGTCGAACTTAAGCTTTGCGCTGACGGGAAACTTGGCGCCATTTCAGACCTTATATATACTTCCGACGGATTTCCCTCGGAAATAACGTACTTCTGACGGAATTATGATCGACCGAATTTTTCGTCAAAAATACCTAATCTCCAACTGAATATAGTCTGTCAAGCCTAATTCCATCAGAATTAATGCTTTTTCTTGTAGTGTTAAAAAGATTATTAAAGATGCAGATTTCTTTAAATTTCAATCTCAGCACGTAGAATTTAATTTTATTAATAGATTTATAAAGTGAGCCAAGCCTAGTATATAAAGAATTCAACCTCTCTAATTTAAAAGTAACTGGCAATGAGAATAGTTGATCCAATTTATTATATACTAGATATATATACTTTCTCAAGATATTCGATGTGAGACAAGATATATACTCTAACAATTCCTCTCACGTGTAACTCGGTATATTGAGGGTTGCACGTGAAACTGATGAATATGAGACCCACACAGGATAAATAAATCTAAAAAAAACTAGTCACAAGATAAACCCAAAAGAAATCTAATAACGACAGACAACTATTGATCCAATTGATAAGTGGTACTAGTTAAAGAAATGAGTAATTTTTTACGGTTAAAAAATGAACTACAAGTGGATATGAATGAAAGTCAAGAAGAGCGTTATGAGTGTGCAAAATCTTTGGTTCAAATCATCCTGACCACACTTTGCCTTTATGTTGATTTAATAGTGCAAATGTCCTTACTCTTTAAAGTTGCATCGAAGGAGTATTAACATGATATATATTATTGGCGTCTTTTTTTAACAGTTTAAGCTTTTAAATGATTTGATTACTTCGAATTGATTATTCCTAATAAGTAGGTTGCGAGGATTTTTAAAGTTGTTGATGAAGCATTTTCAGTTCCATACCTTTGCATATAGATGGATTCATCAGGATAGGATTCAGGCGCATGACATTTATTTCAAAAACATTTTGAATAGCCTCGCTAGATGTTGATGTAGCCTTGTAATTTGGCTTTGAGTTGTACTTTATATTAATTTACATTTGTGTAATGTTTATCATATCGCTTTATCCAAATCTTTTGGATTGACATATTTTGTTTGAATATTTATATTAATAAAATCCTATTATTTTTCCAAAAAATAAAATAAAATCAACAAATAGACAGTTTACTTCACCCTTAACTACTTAATCTAAATGTTTGTTTTTCATTTTTTTTATCTTTCCTATTTACAATTAGGAGTTAGTTTACTATTTAAATAAACTAAATTACACAACTAAGTAACATTTACTTAGTTGACTATACTAAAATAATAAAAAATTATAATTTAATATAATGTAAATAAATATTATAATAAATATAATTTAAGAAAAAAAAGGATAATAAAAATAATATAATATAAAAACTAATTAGCATTTACTTAGTTTGGTACTCCTAAAACAAAATAAAATAAAATGGGTATGGATGTATAAATGAAAAAATAGTCTCATTTAATAAATACTTAGAATATAATAAAATATATATAATACAAAATAAATTAAATAAAAGAAAAGAAAATAACTAAAATAAAATAATTCGAGATTTATTCCGGGCTCGGGATTTGACCCGAGTTATTTCATATGGTATCAGAACTGACTCTCGAATGCTTAGGTCGGGTCATCTGATCAAGTTGCCGGAGGTGGGGACACGAAAGCTGGTGTTATTATCCCACAATGGAGGGGTTAAATGCTTTCTAAGTCACTGTACTTTATGTCAACTTACAAATGGATCACCGAACTTTTTTTTCTTACAGTCAACTCATTGTACTTGACTTTTCTAACACAAAGTTAAAAAAACCGTTAAAAGCTTTGACTTTAACGGAAAAAGACAGCTAGGCAGCTGAGTTATCCATTAAAAAGCTGATGTGGCAGCCTTTTGTGACGTGGCAGTGATTATGTGGATTTGGAGGAAAATTTTTATGAAGAAAATGAAAAAATTATTTTAAAGTATAATATAAATTTAAAAAGTGTGCCAAAAAATAAGAAAATAAATAAATAAATATATTTAATTATTTCTGTAATTAATATCAATTAAAATTTTATTTATAATTAAGCCATTTATAAAATATAAAATCCAAAAATATGCTAATTAAAATTAAGGGGAATGTAGACACTCAAAATTTTGCATTCCTGTTACTAACATTGCAGGAGGGCCGAATCGTCTTTTAGAGATAACCCTGGAGGACAAAGCAACTCCAATTCCGGAGACAACCCCAGAATTATCAGTCTTGCCATCTCGGAAATAACCCCGAGATAACCAGTTCCAGTCCCGGAGATAACCCTGGGAGTTTTAATTTCAACCTCGGAGACAACCCCGAGGAATGCAGTTCTGGTTCCGGAGACAACCCCAGAATCATCAGTTTTCCATCTCAGATGTGAGACCCCAAATTTTATGAATAAAGATTTAATTTTCTCAAAATATTTTTTGAATATTATGGTGTAGATTTGATATAATGTTATAATTGTGGGTAGTATTTATAAATTTTGCAAAGTAAGCAAGTTGTTATAAAATATTCGATTGGTCGGGGAATATTCGTTTTAGCAGGGAATATTCGTACGATGGCACAATCATTGGTGGACCCACAATAGAATTATTGTCGGATTGAGAAAACGACAAAAAAATTTTAGAAAAATAACGGCGGAGGTGTTACCGTTAAAACTGTTGAACTACCCGGTAGTAAAAGTACAGTAATATGCGTGGTTTCATAGTAGCACACGGTATTGATTATTGATGCTTACGTGAGAAGTCACTTAGTTATACTCAATTATTGCTCACAAAGAATTCTTTGCATCATATCTCTCATATTATTGATTCAATTATTGTCACAAAGTATCATCTCGCATAATATGATATATTATTAAATTAATAATTGAGGCGATTAAAGTTATTTATATTATTAAATTACAATATTTACAATGTCTAGAAGTTACATCAAGGAGAGGTTTGGTCATCTAATTGCGGCGTCAATAAGGAGAAATCCTTATCGAAAAGCCCCTCTTTCCAGGAACGACACGGTTGTTGAATATTGTGAATTATAATATTAATGATGAATAAGTTCGTGTTGATTAAAGATGAAATTGATAGTTCCATTGTGTAGGAGTTATTAGTGTTAGTAGAAATCGATATTTATTTCGATAATAATTGATGTCTGGAGGTTATATTGACACTCGGGTATTCGGGGCACTTTTTGTGTCGGAGTACTATTCACGGGTTACTATTCACCCAAATATTGTTCACTCGGGTATTTGGGACACTTTTCATGTCGGGATACTATTCACGGGGTACTATTCCCGAAGTACTATTCACGGGGTACTATTCACCTGAAAAATATATTTCTTTTCGATCCAAATCATTTTTGAGTACAATATTATTCCATGAGAAGATGTGATAATTTTTCAAACAGTTGGTTGAAATTATAATAGTAAATCAATATGGATCGTTGGTTTAAAGTTTTAATAGTAACTTGTCCTTTCGGTTTTCCAAGAGTTACTTGTCCTTTAGGTTTTCCAAGAGTTACTTGTCCCTTCGGTTTTCCAAGAGTTACTTGTCCCTTCGGTTTTCCAAGAGTTACTTGTCTCTTCGGTGTTCCAAGAGTTAATTGCCCATTCGCAAATAGTAGTTGTCTCTTCAATATTACCAAGAGTCATTTTGACCCTTCGTTAAGACCAAGAGCTACTTTTAATTCTTCTATAAATAGAAGCTTATTCCTTCATTATTTCTTATGAATTCACTGAAACTCTAGAGAGAGAAATTATAGAGAGAAAGAAGAAAAGAAGTCTGCTACCTCACTATTCCAATATCCAGTTTTCTTCTGAGGTAAGAGGTATTATTTCTTTCGTATTCATGAAGAGAGCTTCTGTTATTCCATTCTTTATTATTATGTTGAATAATCATCTATGCCAAGTATCGCATACATGGTGAAATTCTTACGTTATTCCATTCTTTATTATTATGTTGGAATAACCTATCTATGCCAATCACCGCATACATGGTGAAATTCTTCTTATCCCATTCTTTATTATTACGTTGGAACATCCTCGCCCATGCGCTTACGCACGTGACTGGTTTCGTTATTTATTATTTTATTGGAACATCATGTCTGTGCGTTTACGCATGACCTGGTTTCGTTATTTATTATTCTGTTGGAATATCATGCGTATGCTTACGCATGACTGGATTCATTATTTATTATTACATTGGAATAACCTTTATGCGGGCGGTCTATCGCATGCCTGGTGAGTTCTTTTGTTATTCCAATCTTTATTATACTCAGTTGGTTAAAGTTTTGGCTTTTATACTCCATGAAATTAGTGGAATATCCTTGATATTTGCGCTTCATCCAGTATCTTTTCATGGAAATATTCTTCTGAGCATTCTTGAGTTTTACCCCACAAAGCAGTATCATGTTGACAATTTGGACGTTATTGGTTTCTGGATAAATTAATTCTTGAACTTGTTTTATTGAATTCTTATATCATTGTCATCATCCTCATGTTTATATTATGTTGAAAGTCATCTGTGGCCTATAGTGCATAAATGGACTTGGTATGATTATAACTAGGGATTATTCGGTATAATCATGACCGTAATGTTACAAATGATGTAGTAAAAGTTTTCATTGGCCCGTAGTGCATTGATAGACAGTTGTTGGCATGATCATGACCATTGATGAATACACGAATATCCTTGGCCCGTAGTGCATGGATAATTTATGGTTGTGATACTAATGAATATCCTTCGTAGTAGTGCGAGTGGATGGTGTGGATTATATATTGTCGAGTCCAGTGATAAAAGTGATGAAAAACCTTTTAAATCATAGAAGATAGTAGATTTTATTCTCTACTTGACTCTTTTAATGGATTGCTTGTTCCGCTGCAGTTAAACTTAATGGTTGTTATATTGTATCATTTTAACACTGTTAAAGGCTAATGATAATTTATTCTGCATTATCTTAGTCATAATATTTCTTATTGGGCTAATTGAGCTCACCCTTTTGCTTTCATTGTTCTCTTCAGGAAATGAGAACGTAGTAGGGACTAGTCGAGGAACGGAGTGACGGTCCAGATGATAGCATTAGTAGTCCTCACTATTCTATGAAATAGTGTGTTAATAAATGTATTGAGGACTTATTTTGAGTTTGAATACTGTCTAGAAGACAATATTTGTATTAAAACTCATAGCTCATGTTGTATATTTAAGATTGTATTTGTATTCTGTACCATGTATTTGGCGACTCAGAATAGGTGATGTATACCTATTTTGGGAGCGTCACATCGGAGATAACCCCGAGATACTCAGTCTCGAAGACAACCCTGGGAGTTCCAGTTTTAACCTTAGAGACAACCCCGAGGAGTGCAATTACAGTTCCGGAGATAACCCCAGAAAAGCTCATTTCAACCCTTGCAATCAACTTAACCTCAGAGATAACCCCGAGGCACTTAGTTCTAGTCCTGGAGATAGCCCCGGGAGGTCAGGAACACCTCAGAGATAACCTTGAGGACATTCAGCACTTACAGCAGCCCAATCTAAGAGATAACCTTGAGCAACGACTGCTACATCAACCCAAACCAAAGATAACCCCGGTGAGGGGAAAAATCATCATTTTGCCACCTCGATTCCACACTGCGCCATCTCAACACATGTCATCAGATGACGGATCTACACTAAATACTCTACTGAATGCGGGGTCATAGTAGCAGTCATACTGGGAGAATCCATCACAACTGCTGGCAACGCAGCAATTAGCTCCTCCTCAGTAGGAGAATCAATGTCCTCTATGGGCTCTCCACCATCAAAATCAATCCCCGAAACTGTGGATACAACCACAGCCGATGTGGTCTCTACCTCCATCCATGCAGAATACTCTGCCGAACAGCCCGGATGGTTAACAGAAAACTCAACTAGCTCACGCTGATCCCAATAGGCATACACCCTGGATCTATCCTCTGATGACAAATGGCGAGAAGCCAAACGCTGACCTAATGCTTCCTCAAAAGGATGGACGTCCTGGAACTGGTCGAACTGTGACATCACAGCCAGTGGGTGGTAAGTAATCATGCCCCTCAAACGAGCCAGAGGGAGATAATCCACGCCAGATGCATGAGTAATGAAGCTGTAGGCTGAACTGAGCCCTGTACAGGGAAAAATATCAAATGGATCTCTAATCCCTGCCAAGAACACTGACCAAGATACAATGTCTGTACACTCCCCTAGCTGAAAGGAGTAAGACATGGCTATCTCATGGGAAAAGCAGTACCTATGTCGTCGGAAGGTGCCAATCGGTCTCAAGTGTGACATGAACCACACATACAACATGACCAAACTGCCTATGAATACTCTTGCAGGATAGATATGAAAATACATGGTGGATCTCAACGTCTCTGTCATAATCATCGGCATAATGGTATGACCCTCCTTGAGAGCTCTCACTGCCATGACAACACCGATATCCAGCTCATCCATATACAGCGACATGTACACATAAGCCACTACGCACATCATGAGTATGTCTACCCTGGCAACACGCCACTGATCCTCCGACGTGGTAAAATCCTAGGAATGTCGTGCATAACTTTCCACTGAGCCAAATCTGTCTATCAGAAAACGCTGGGACACCATATGGCCGGATGTAATCTCATCATATACTACTCTACGCCTTAGCCCAGTGAGGATCATAAACTGCCGGCTCATGTCGCCAATAACCATCCGCACGCAAGGTCTATCTAGTGGCAGCTCCGTCAACCGCGCATACTCCTCTAAGGTGGGAGTCAACTCCTGGGTCCCAAATCGGAAAACCTGCCTCTCCGATACCCAATGCTCCAGCATACCATCTACAAAGCCCACAGGAACCTAGAACATCAGGAGGGTCAAAGAATGCTGTAATAGTTGATCTACGGTCACCCTGTTTGGAGGTGACAAACTATCATACCATGACCTTAAACGAAAGGCTACCAATACTGGTGGGGTATGATCAATGCGGCTAACTGTCAAAGAAGACATCTGTGTGTGCCGTATCATAAGACCATCCAGGGTCAATGCTGAATATCTCTGGACATACATATGTATAACATAATACATGCATGATCAACAATAGATGGCAATATGATGTAGGGAATGGAAAATAGTACATACATTCCTAAGTATATTATCATCTAATACATCATCTCTGTACAGCTAAAAATATAAGGAAATGGGGCATAGACGCCCAACGACTAACAGTGGCATATCAAAAGATATAGCGAGAATGGGGCACATCCACCCAGTATCTAACAGAGGCCTATCAAAAAATATAGCGAGAATACACATCAGAAGAAGACAATGGTGTCAATATCTACATCATCAATCCTGTCCACCTGATGTAACTCCTCCTGAGTCACTGGATCTCCGCCATGAGGGATGTCAGGCCTATACAATGGAGGATCTGCACCAGAAAAACCATATAGGTCATCTGAAGGGCCAGCCCCAGAGCTAGAAGGATTAAAATGTTCTGCCTCTGAAGGATCTCTGACCAAGTGCCGGATAAAGAAATATGCCCGGTCCAACTACCGGCTTAAACTGTCAATCTGTGTTAAATGAGTCGGATCTCTGACACAGGTTATCCAATCCGTCATCATCACAGATCCAGGAACTATATCCCCCATAAACTGAGTGGCGCGGGTCTGGGCTCCGATGGTACCAGGGGACCACCAACGATGGAACATATCTTGAGTATACGAACCCTCTAAAAATGTAAAGTCGTCAACACCCATCAATGGGATATCACTGACAGGCGACTGTGACACAAGCCAATAACACCTGACAGGAGGCAAGATCGGTACACGAATCTCCTCTGTGATGCTCCTAATAGCACGTTCTCCCAAATAAAGCTCTCATCCTCCATCTGTGAAGAGATGAATCCTACGGGTGGATATCACGTACTCGACACCAGTCGGGTACCCATCCTCAAACCTAACGGTCAAATGTTCCCTAGAATAGGGAACCCAAGTGATAGCATCGGCTGTCAACAACTCCAACTGTAGACGACAATGGGTGAAACCCTCAGCTACAAGAACCTCCCCCAGTATGGAGTGATGCCATCGTCGTCCTCGTGGATATGTATCTAAACCTAACACACTCACAGGACGCAAGCATGGGAGCCTCTCATAGGCCCAGAACTGCCAACACAAAGGCAAACATCTGCTAGCTGTCAGTCAACACTCTTAACCCGTAGATGGGAAATCATAAGAGAAATACTCACCAGCAGAAATGGGTAAAATCCTAGCCAAGCCTCCAATACGATCATACTTAACGGATCTATAGACACTTGAAATTTTGCATTCATGTTACTAACATTGCGAGAGGGCAGAATCGTCTTTCAGAGATAACCCTGGAGGACAAAGCAGCTCCAATTCCGGAGACAACCCCAGAATTATGAGTCTTGCCATCTCAGAGACAATCCCGAGATAACCAGTTCCAGTCTCGGAGACAACCCCGGGAGTTTCAGTTTTAACCTCAGACACAACCTCGAGGAATGTTGTTCCAGTTCCAGAGACAACCCTAGAATCATCAGTTTTCCATCTCAGAGACAAACCCTAAGATACTCGGTCCTGGAGATAACCCTGGGAGTTCCAGTTTCAATCTCAGAGACAACCCCGAGGAGTGCAGTTGCAGTTCCGGAGATAACCCCAAAAAAGCTCATTTCAACCCTTGCAATCAGCTTCAACCTCGGAGATAACCCCGAGGCACTCAGTTCCAGTCCCGGAGATAGCCCCGGGAGGTAAGGCACATCTCAGAGATAACCCTGAGGACATTTAGCACTTACAGCAGCCCAATCTCAGAGATAATCTTGAGCAACGACTGCTACATTAGCCCAAACCAGAGATAACCCTAGTGAGGGGCAAAATCATCATTTTGCCACCTCGATTCCACATTGCGTCGTCTCAATACATTTCAACATATATTCTACGTAGCAATGTCCTACAAGAACCATGGCTCCAATCCCGAGTGACTAATACATAAGACAGCACACCGGATAGAATTTGAAGCTTGAAGACCTGGGTATGGTCCATCTTCCTGACTTCGTACAACCTCTAATCCTATGTTATTGTGTAGCTCTCGACAACAACATTCTAAAAAAAGGTATTATACACCTCAATCAGATGCTCGGATTGAAGTTCTGAAAGTTCGAGCGAACAACATGTTGCATGCGTGCATGTATTTCGAGAGACGGCAGAACCTGAGAGAACCGGGGCACTTTTGAAGCCATGATGTGCATATGCACCATCGTAAGTACACCAATGGCCATCAAGTAGTACACCAATGACATCGTAGTACACACAGAGGCTACCGCAGTACACAGTGCTCCCCCCTATAAATAGAGGGCTTGGGGTGGCCATTTTGCATAGAGAAAAGGCGAGGAAGCCCTGTCCATTTTGCTATGTACACGCTATAAACTAAGTGCTTTCTCATTTTAAACACTTGTGAGTTTATATTGTGTGACGCCCCCAAAATAGGTATACATCACCCATCTTGAGTTGCCAAATACATGGTACAAAATTCAAATACAACTTAATAATACATCTGTCGTGTAAAATACGATAAAACAGAAACTGAGAGTTTTAATACGAATATTGTCTTCTAGACAGTATTCAAACTCAAATGAAGTCCTTATTACATTTATTATCACACTATTTAACAAAATAGTGAGGACTACTAATGCTATCATCTTGACCGTCACTCCGTTCCCTGACTAGTCCCAACTATATTCTCATTTCCTGAAGAGAACAATGAAAGCAAAGGGTGAGCTCAACTAGCCCAGTAAGAAATATTATGACTAAGATAATGTAGAATAAGTTATCATTAGCCTTCCACAATGTTAAACTGATAGAATATAATAGACAACAAGTTTAACTGCAGTGGAACAAGCAATCCATTAGAAGAGTCAAATAGAGCATGATATCTACTATCTTCTATGATTTAAAAAGATTTTCATCAAATTTATCGCTGAGACTCAGCTTAATAAATAAATCACATCATCGAATTATCCCTGCACCACGACCAAGGATATTCATATAATCATCAATGGTCATGACTATACCGAATAATCCCTGGTCATAATCATACCAACAACTGTCCATCAATGAACTACAGGCCAATGAGGACTTTTACCACATCATTTGTAACATTACGGGTCATGATTATACGGAATGATCCCTGGTCATAATCATACCAATCAACAGTTCATATATGCACGTAAGCCAAAGATGACTTTCATCACAATATAAGCATGAGGATGATGACAATGATATAAGAATTCAATTAAAAGAAAAAAAGGATAAATTTTTAAAGATATATAATTTAATTTGTCCAGAATTCAATAATGTTCAAAGTGCCAACATGATACTGCTTTGTGGAGTAAAATTCAAGAATGATATTGTATCAAAAATGATTTGTGAATAGTACTCATGAATAGTACCTCATGAATAGTAATAGTACTCATGGACAGTACTCCAGCATGAAAAGCTTAAAATCTAACAAGAATGTGCAGAAAATATCCTTGTGAAAAGATACTAGATGAAGAGCAAATTTCAAGGATATTCTACTAATTTCACGGAGTATAGAAGCAATACTTTAACAAGATGAAGGTATAATCAGGAATACGAGATGAAATAATATTACTCACATACTACAGAGTATGGAAGAAAATATTATTCCTACTGAATCTTGAACAAAATAATATCCCTTACCTCGTAAGAAGATTGATAATCTTTGGAATAGTGAGGTAGCAGACTTCTCTTCTTCTTTCTCTCTATAGCTTCTCTCTCTATAAATGCTCTTGTGAGTCTTAGTGAATTGGTGAGAATGAAGGAAAAATGAGCTTCTATTTATAGGAAAATATAGTTTTGATAATTGCACGTTTTGGGGCTCGAAATATTACAGTATAATACCTTCATCTTTTCCTTCATTTTTAATTTAGTCCTGTAAGTATTATCAAACTTGCACCCACCTCCCCTAATAGTATATCATGTGAATTAATAGTACATTTATGTGAATCAATAGTTCAATCATGTGAAAAAAATAATTACAATATAGTACCTTCATCTATACTTCCATTTTTAATTTAGTCATGCAAGTATTATCAATCCTGCACCACCTCCCCTAATAGTACATGCATGTGAATCAATAGTACACACATATAAGCAAATAGTTATAAGCATGTGAATTAATAGCAATTAATTTCTCATTTATCCAATTAACTACCCGATTGGTCAATATAACCTCCAGACATCCATTATTATCAAAATAGATGTCGTTTTCCACTAACACTAATAATCCCAACACAATGGAGCTATCAATTTCATCTTTAATCAACACAAACTTATTCATCATTAATATTATAACTTACAATATTTAACAACCAGGTCATTCCCATGAAAGACTAGGTGACCAAACCTCTCCTTGACAGAACTTCTAGATTGTCAATATTACAAATAATAATATGAATAACTTTGTCGTCTTAATTATTGATTTAATAATATAATTGAATCAATAATATGAGAGATATGATACATCAATTACTATAGCAATAATTAAGTATAACTGAGTGACTTCTCACGTAAGCATCAATAATCAATACCGTGTGCTACTATGCAACCACGCCAGACATCGTAATTTTACTCTTTGGGTAGTTAAAAAGTTTAACGGTAAAACTTTCGCCGTTATTTTTATAAAAAGATAATTCTGTCATTTTCTAACTACGACAATACATCCGTTGTGGGGTCCACCAATGATTGTGCCGTCATACGAATATTTCCTGTTAAAACGAATATTCCTCGACCAATCGAATATTTTATAACAACTTGCTTACTTTGCAAAATTTGTAAATATTACCCACAACTATAACATTATGTCATATCCATACCATAATATTCAAAAATATATTTCGAGAAAATTTAATCTTTATTCATAAAAGTTGGGGTCTTACAACCTCCCCTTCTTATGAAATTTCATCCTCAAAATTAGGGTGCGTACCTGGTATGTCGAAGATGTGAGGATACCTTAATTTCATTTCAGATTCTAACTCCCAGGTCATTTCCTCCACATCGTGGTTTCTCCACAAAACTTTAACTTGAGGTATAACCTTGGAGCGTAGAATATGATACTTCTTATTCAAGATTTTAACATGTAACTCTTCATACGTTAAATCTTCCTCTATCTCATCTGGTTCTAATTCAATAATGTGGTTCAGGTCTTTCACATATTTACGTAACATAGATATGTGGAAAACGTTATGAACACGAGACATACTTGGTGGTAAGGCGAGTCTATAGGCCACAGTTCCTACTCGTTCGAGGATTTTAAATGGGCCATTGAATCGAGGATTGAGCTTTCCTCTCTTTCCAAATCTCGTAACTCCTTTCCATGGAGCAATACGTAACAACACATGATCTCCAATATTGAATTCCACGTCCTTTCGATGAAGATCAACATAACTCTTTTATCGATCTTGTGAGGTTTTTATACGTTGTCGGATCGTTTGAATCTTTTTCGTAGTCATACGTACCAACTCCGGTCCCAACAACGTTGCTTCACCCACCTTATCCCAACATACTAGAGAACGACGCTTTCTTCCATACAACGCCTCAAATAGAGTCATACCAATACTTGCTTGATAACTGTTGTTGTAGGAAAACTCCACCAATGATAAGAACTTGTCCCAACTTCCCTTTAAGTCAATGACACATAGTCTTAATAAATCTTTAAGAGTTTAATAGTCCTTTCCGACTGATCGTCCATTTGAGGATGATAAGCCGAACTAAATCATAAATTCGTGCCCATAGCTTTTTGCAAATTAACCCAAAATCTTGAAATGAATCTTGTATCTTGATCAGAAACTATGGATACTGGCATACCATGTAGTCTTATAACCTCGTTTATGTACATACGAGCAAGGCGTTCAATTGTATAAGTTTCTCGTATAGGTAAAAAATGAGCAGACTTGGTCAATTTATCAACAATGACCCAAATTGCATCTATGCCTTGAGAAACATTGGGAAGACCAGTAACGAAATCCATGGTAATGTGCTCCCACTTCCATTCTAGAATTTCAAGTGGTTGTAATGGACCTTTTGGCACTTGATGCTCTGCCTTGACTTGTTGACAAGTTAGACACCTTGAGATAAACCGCACTATCTCTCTTCATATTGCTCCACCAAAATGTATGTCGAAGATCACTATACATTTTGGTACTCCCAGGATGGATTGCAAACAGTGTGTTGTGCGCCTCCATCATGATTTTATACTTCAAGTCAGAATCGTTTGGAACACAAAATTTGGAATTGACTTGAAGTATTCCTTCTTCATCGATTCTTGCTTCCGGGATAGCACCTTCTTGCACTTTCTTCCTCATACACATCAGCTCCAGGTTTGTAGCTTGAGCAGCTTTAACTTTATCAATTAAAGTCGGTTCTACTCATATGTTTGCCATCATCACGTGGGTCCCTGGAGTCTTTAACTCTATCTCCATCCTTTACAAGTCATACAAAATGGGCCTCTACGTTGACAATAATGCATTCGTACCTGCATATGATCTTCTACTCAATGCGTCAACTACTACGTTCGCTTTTCCAGGATGGTATTGAATGGTATGATCATAATCTTTCAACAGCTCAAGCCAATGTCATTGCCGCATGTTGAGTTCCTTTTGAGTGAAGAAATATTTGAGGCTTTTATGATCCGTATATATCTCCACATTTTCTCCATACAGGTAATGCCTCCGAATCTTAAGCGCAAAAACGATAGCTGCCAACTCTAGATCATGAGTAGGATAGTTCCTCTCATATTCTTTGAGTTGTCGAGAGGCATAGGCTATGACTTTTGCATGTTGCATGAAAACACATCCTAATCCTTTTCCTGAAGCATCACTGTAGATGACAAATCCCTCTGAGCCAGATAGTATTGTCAGAACTGGTGCTGAAATGAGTCTTCTCTTGAGTTCTTGAAAACTCTTCTCACATTTCTCGTTCCAACTGAATTTTGTATCTTTTCGAGTCAGCTGAGTTAATGGAGTAGTGATTCGAGAAAACCATTCTACTTAATCTCGATAATAACCAAACTAAGCCGAGAAAGCTACGATTTTCATCATCGACTTAGGTTGCTCCCAGCTTTGAATTACTTCAATCTTTGCCGGGTCAACAGATATTCTGTGATTTTATATCACGTGCCTAAGGAATGCAACTTCCTCAAGCCAGAACTCGCATTTCTTCAACTTGGCATATAGCTTGTTTTCACAAAGCTTTTGGAGTATCAACCTCAAGTGTTGCTCATGGTCTTCACGGGTTTTGGAGTATATGAGGATGTCATTAATAAAGACGACCACAAATTGATCCAAATATTCTTTGAATACTCGGTTCATCATATCCATGAAGGCAGCAGGAGCATTAGTCAATCCAAAAGACATGATTAGGAATTCATAATGCCCGTACCGAGTTCTGAAAGCCATTTTTGGAATGTCATCGATTTTAATCTTTAACTGATGATATCCGGAACGAAGATCGATCTTTGAAAAGAATTTGGCGCCTTGCAACTGGTCAAACAGATCATCAATACGAGGTAACGGGTACCTATTTTTGATGGTGACATGATTCAACTCGATAATCAATACAAAGTCGATACTTCCATCTTTCTTCTTCTTCATGAATAGAACAGAACACCCCAAGGAGACGTATTAGGATGAATGAAACCGATGTCTAACAATTCTCAGAGTTGCATTTTAACTCACGAAGTTCAATAGACCATTCGATATGGGGCTTTGGAAATGGGTTTTGTACCGGATTCAAGGTCGATACAAAATTCAATTTCACGCCTCGGGGTAGGCCTGGGAAGTTCTTGAGGAATACATCAGAAATTTATTAATAATAGAAATATCATTCAAATCCGACGTATTTTTATTTAAATCCGTGACATGGGCTAAGAAAGCTTGACATCCATTTTTTAATAAACGAATAGCTTTATGGCTTGATATGATAGTGATTGACTTTAGTGATTTGGTTGCTTGAATTCGTATAATAGGTTGGTTAGGAATATGAAAGCTAACAACCTTACGAAAACAATCGATTTTAGCATGATGAGTAGTTAACCAATCACCCTAAAATTACATCAAATGCAAGTATTTTCAAATAAATAAGATCGATAGGTAACGTGCGGTTACCGATTTGAATCAAACAAGACTTATAAACAGTGGATGTAATGAAGGTTTCTCCTAACGGAGTTTCAACAGATAAGTCAAAGTCTAATTTCTCCGGAGTCAAATTTAAACGTTGAGTGCAATTAGGAGAAATAAAAGAATGGGTAGAACCGGTATCAAATAAGGTATATACTTCGCTAGAGTTTATGATTAGCTTACCCGTGATCACCTCGTTTGGATTCCTCGCTTTTTGGGAGGTTACGATAAACGCTCTCCCTTGAACTACCAGTTTTGTCTTGTCTGGGACGGCCTTTGATGCCTCCATTCTAGCTGGACTTGACTTTGGTGTATGACAAAATCGGGCTAGGTGACCTTCTCTTCCACAATTGTAACATGCTTTGACTGCATCACACAGTTTTGACTGATATGTCCCTCCCCTCCGCATTTGTAACATTTGCAAATAATAATATGAATAACTTTGTCGTCTCAATTATTGATTTAATAATATAAAATATTATGCAGATGATACTGTGATAATAATTGAATCAATAATATGAGAGATATGATGCAGCAATTACTGTAGTAATAATTGAGTATAACTGAGTGGCTTCTCACGTAAGCATCAATAATCAATACCGTGTGCTACTATGCAACCACGCGTATTATTATAATTTTACTACCGGGTAGTTCAATAGTTTAACGGTAAAACGTTCGCCGTTATTTTTATAAAAAGATAATTCTGTCATTTTCTAACTACGACAATACTTCCGTTGTGGGGTCCACCAATGATTGTGTCGTCGTACGAATATTCTCCGAACAATCGAATATTTTATAACAACTTGCTTACTTTGCAAAATTTGTAAATATTACCCACAACTATAACATTATATCATATCGACACCATAATATTCAAAAATATATTTCGAGAAAAATTAATCTTTATTCATAAAAGTTGGGGTCTTACATACTGTGCTATAGTTTACCGGTGGAAACCGAGTGTTCATTCAATTAAATTTATTTGAAGTCTTCTTGGTAGCCCACTGTAAGACTTCTTACATTTCTTAAAGCCTTTTCTCCACATTCTGCTCACACAGTTATTCACGTTGAGAGTCGTGTTGTGTGCGTATGCCTAGACTTCGGTCCGTGGCTTTTTATTCCTTTGTGTGTGTGTGTGTGTGTGTGTGTGTATATATATATATATAAACTGTTATCGAACTCTGTTCGGTGAGCCTGGATTTACATCCGGAGCATTTTTTGCTTATATATATATATATAAAAACTATTGTCGAACTCTGTTCGATGAGCCTGAATTTATATCCGGTGCGTATACTACTTTATATATATATATATATATATATATATATATATATATATATATATATATACATTTCTATCAGCCCGGAGTTTACTTGTGGCCTTTTTATCGCTTTTTTACATTTCATTCTCGCCTGAAATTTACTTCGTGGCGATTATTGATCGCTTTAACTACTTTATTTACATTTCGTCCCCACTCGGAGTTTACTTTCGTGATTATTGATCGATCATCTATATATATTTACTGACTTTTATATATATACATTTCCAATTCCCCATGGAGTTGCTTCGTGGTGGTTGATCGTTTGATATATATATATATATATATATATATATATATATATATATATATATTTATAACTTTTATATATATAATCGTTACAACTTTCATATAAACTGCAACATCATGTCAGCCTAGGAATCATGAGATCACAGAATCAGTCTCCTGAATCTAGATTCGGTTCCCATGATAAACATTTTCGGCTGTAATCAGCTTGTATAATATTCACGGTGTTTGAATTTCCTTAGATGGCTCTCATGCCTACAAGGAGTTCGGCACTAAGATCGCTATGCATATTATTTTCTCGAAGATGCCTCGCATCTCGAAAATAAAAGCAATCAAGCCGAACATATAATAAAATGGAAGTATCAAAGGCCTCAATTACTATTCAGCATAAGGGTTTGAAAAACCTCTTTTACAAAACATCACTGCTATATCTTGTTAAAACTGAACTTTTATATAAAATTTAAACCCTTTGTATATAGGTGCAAAAGAGGCATAACACTACTTCCAGATAATTTCACATTGACCCACACACACACACACACACACACATTCATATAACAGTTTAATTGAAAAGTGGCGGTCACCGTGGTAATACGGATATTGAGGGGTGCCTAACACCTTCCCTCCGCATAATCAAGCCCCTGGACCCTAACGAATCTCGATTTTACAGACCCGTTAAGCAGTGTCACATCACTGGGTCAATGTGTAAACCTTTTCTCGGTTGAGTTGGTGCAACCATTTAAAAATACCAACTGACGACTCTTATAGTCCAATCGTCGATATATACATGTCGGACCTTTTCACAACTTATTTTTTTAAACAAATATCACCTAACATGAGAACACCAAAAGATAAGAACAGAAAAGGGACAGGAAAAATCCCAACGCCAACAGGGAATGTGAAATATAATTAGGGGGAAATGAAAGAAAATTATAATAAAATCAGAAAATTTAGCAAAAAATACATGGTAGAAATTAAAAAATAAAAAGAGTTATTTAGTTATTTTTATAATTAATAAAAAATATTTTTTTATATAATTAATAACAAATATAATTGAGGAAATTATAAACATTATATAATTAAAAATATTTTAAAAATTAAAATCTTTTCAATTCGGACATTAAAATTATAATTGAGTCAATTTGGTGATAATTTTTTTTATGGAAATATCAATTCCCTAATTTTAATACTTTTTATAAAAAACTAAAAAAATTGTCAACAAAAAAATGTAAAAGAATAGCACACGGGTCCTCAAAAATTTCAAAACTCAAAATCTGAAATTCATTTCCCTCCCAACCTCACTCCGCTCCTCTCTATACCAAAAGTAAAACCCACAATCTACTCTGCGCTTCTTCTCTTTCCAATCTCCAAACCCTTTAAATCCCTTAGGAACACCACAAATCAATCAATTAAATACACATACAAAAATGTTAACCTCATCGATTCACGGATTAATGAACGCATGTATGGCGGAGGCATAGTCAAGGCCGCCGTCCTCAAATTTTGACCATGCGCAACAAAAATCATACAAATCGATAACCCTGGGCTTTCAGTAGATCGACCAATGCACAAGGCGGAGATTCTTTCAAAAGGTCAACCAGATTTCACATTTATCTCCTTTTCCACGCTGAAAACCCTATCCTCTATACACACCTATCGATTCCACTTCATCATCTTTCTGCTGGAAACTCTAATTTCCACATACAAGACCCCCTCTATTCAACCTCTTATTCTTTTCCAGCTGGAAATCCTTTTATACCAAACCCTAATTAGCATCATCGGTTCTATTCGAGATGGCATGCTGTCAGGAAGTCTGTTAGAACTAATTGTTGATTAAGTGTTGTTAGTTACTTAAGGCTATTTTAGTCTTAACATTTGATACAATAAGGACTTGTTAGTCTTTGTTAGTCTTTTCCTTTCTAAGTCAATTAGCTAGTAGTATTAATACTGAACTATTGTATGGAAATGGGCATGAATATATTATATGTTTCTTCCCTAATTCTCTGAATTCTCTCTCTATCTTCTTCTCCACTCTAACTATTATCTCTCTTTATTATTCTCTCTTTCTTCCTCTCCCTTACTCTATTTCCTGCTATTTTCCTGTCAAATTCCACTAGATAAATCCAATTACTGAGACATGTCTCATTTTCAACTGCTAAGGTACTGAACTAATTAAGCTAGTTCATTACAATTGGTATCAAAGCTACTACAATTCAGACATGGCGACTAATAATCAGAGGATTGGCAATCTCGAAGCACATATTACCGAACATAATACTTCAATTCAGCAGATGAAGGTGCAGCTCCAGGACTCGATTAGCAGTTTGAGTCAGAATTTTGAAACTCAAATGGAACAGAAAATGCAACAGATGTTGAAAGGCTTTGAAGCATTACTTTCAGTTCGATTTCCTGTAACACAGACTATAGGTAATCATGATACAGATTCTGGTTCAATTCTAGGATCCTTTGAGTCTGGAACTTCTACTGAAAAAATTGATAACAACATATTCAAATCAATTAAGTTTGAATTTCCTAAATTCAGTGGAGTTAATCCTAGATCATGGATTAGAAGATGTAATAAACTATTTGCTCATCACATGGTGGATGAAAAGCAGAAGTTGTATTTATCAACAATGAATCTGGAAGGAGAAGCTGAGGAGTGGTATTCTGGTTTTGTGACTGGGGGAGTTGAACTGAATTGGAGTGGTTTTATTGAAGAAATTTTGGCTAGGTTTAGCTCAGAGGTACAGATCAATCCAATAGGAGAACTTAAAAATCTGCAGCAAAATGGCACTGTTGATGACTATAGGAGGAAGTTTGAGGAGCTTAAGAGTTGGTCTCTTGCTAGGAATCATGTACTAAATGAGCACTTCTTCATGGATTGTTTCATGGGAGGACTTAAGGAAGAAATTAGATTGGGAATTCAAGAGTTAAAAATTTCTTCTCTTAAGGAATTGATTAGAATGGCTAGAGTTGAAGAAGCTAAACTAGAAGCGTGGGTAAGGAGGAGTAGAATGGGTATAAAATCATTTTTGGGCAGTTCACAGAAAATTAACCAAGGTTTTGGACCTAGAACTACAGAAGGGGGATCTGCTGTGATTCAATCTGCTGGTCTGCCTAACATTGAGGTAGGCAGGACTTTACCTGTGCGAGGGTTAACAAGAGAGCAAATAGCAGACAAAAGAAAGAAGAAATTGTATTTTTCATGTGATGAACCCTATTTTGTGGGACACCAATGCAAAAAGCCACAGTTGTTTATGATGATACCATCTGATAAACTTGATAAAGAGGATAACCAGGGTTGTGGCAGTGAAGAGTGTGATGATGAAGATGTGTATGTTAAGGAAATGGATGAGAAACAAGAGGCACATATTACATTGCATGCTCTGTCTGGTCACAGTGTTCATAGCACTATCAGAATTTTAGGAATGGTCAATGGGAAGGTTTTGAGAATTTTAATTGATAGTGGAAGCACTAACAATTTCTTGGATTCCCAAGCTGTTAAGAGAATTAAGGCTGGGATACAAGAAAAAAAACCTATTTCAGTTCCTGTGGCTGATGGTTTTAAGGTTACCAGTTATCAAGAATGTAAATCAATTAAGTGGACAGCACAAGGAGAGGCCTTTACTACTGATTTTAGAGTTTTGCCTTTAGGAGGAATAGACGTTGTATTAGGTGTACAGTGGCTCAAAAAATTTAATCCTGTGACTTTTGATTTCAATCAGTTGCATTTATCTTTTGTCAAAGATGGGAAACAAGTGTTGTTACAAGGAGATTCTGATATGGTATCTCCTAGTATTCAAATTATGAAATTTGGGGATTTCAAAAGAACTTTGAATGCAACAACTCATGGCTACTTTGGGTATCTTTTTGGTTTAGTCATGAATCAAGGTGTTGAAGGGTCAAAATTGGAAGGAGAAGGCAGTACTAGTAAAGAAAAGAATGAACTTGAGGAACAACAACAGTTGCAATTAGATGAATTACTTCGAGGCTTTAAACAAATTTTTCAGGAACCAAATTGTTTACCTCCAGACAGGTCATATAATCATCACATCAATTTGAAGGATGGTAGTCAACCTATTAATTTGAGGCCATACAAGTATCCTCATGTGCAAAAAGAGGAGATTGAAAAAATAGTTCAGGAACTATTGCAATCTGGAGTAATTCAACCCAGTCATAGTCCATATGCCTTTCCAGTTTTATTAGTGAAGAAACATGATGGATCTTGGAGGATGTGTGTTGATTATAGATCATTAAACGATATGACTGTTAAGGATAAGTTTCCCATTCCAGTAATTGATGAACTATTGGATGAGCTGCATGGTTCTAGATGGTTTTCAAAGTTAGACCTCAGATCAGGTTACCATCAGATTAAGGTTCATGCTCCTGATATTCCTAAGATCGCATTTAGGACTCACATGAGCCATTTGAATTTTTGGTCATGCCTTTTCAATGACTAATGCACCTGCAACTTTCCAGTCTTTAATGAATGAAGTTTTTAAACCATATCTTAGGAAATTCATACTAGTATTTTTTGATGATATACTTGTGTACAGCAGAAGTTTTGAAGAACATTTGTATCATTTGAGAATGACCTTGCAGCTGTTAGTGGATCATCAATTATATGCTAAGAGAAGTAAGTGCATGTTTGGTACTCAACAAATTCAGTATTTGGGACACATAATTGATCCATCTAGAGTATCTACTGATCCAGATAAGATATTGTGCATGACTAATTGGCCTTTACCTCAAAATATTAAGAGTTTAAGAGGATTCTTGGGGTTAACAGGATATTACAGAAAGTTTATTCAGTATTATGGTATTATTAGCAGACCTCTCACAGATTTGCTTAAGAAAGATAAGTTTTTTTGGAATGAAGAGGCTACAAAAGCTTTCTTAGCTTTAAAGGAGGCCATGGTGAAAGCTCCAGTTTTAGCTTTACCAGACTTTACTAAACCTTTTGTATTGGAGACAGATGCTTCCTATTTTGGTTTGGGTGAAATTCTAATGCAGCAAGGGAAACCTATTGCTTATCTCAGTAAGGCTATTGCTTCCAAACATTTGGGTTGGTCTACTTATGAGAAGGAATTAATGGCTGTGGTACATGCGGTTCAGAAGTAGAGGCATTACTTGTTAGGTAATAAAATCATCATTAGAACTGATCATCACAGTTTGAAGTACCTATTGGATCAAAGAATAACTACTATAAATCAACAGAAATGGGTTACAAAATTGATGGGTTTGGATTATGAGATCGAATATAGGAAAGGCAAAGAAAATGTGGCAGCAGATTGTTTATCTCGCTATTCTGAGTTGCAAAATCAAGAGCACAGCTATTTGGGTTTATCTGTAGTGGTTCCTCAATGGGTTCGTGGAGGTGTACGATCGTGAGAAGATGATGTTACATTAAGGGACATTATTCTTAAACTCGGTTTGATCCTCTCACCGTTCTCGATTATACTTTTGTACATGGAAGGCTTAAGTTTAGGGACAGGTTAGTCATTGGATCTGATATGAATCTGAAGACTAAATTACTTGGTGAGTTTCATTCTTCTCCTGTTGGTGGCCATTCTGGGATTCGGGGAACCTATGAAAGACTTAGTCAGTACTTCTATTGGTCTTCTATGAGAGCTGATGTCCTTAAATTTGTAAAGGAATGTGATATATGTCAGCAACAGAAACATGAGAATGTGGCTTTGTCTGGGTTGCTACAACCATTATCAATACCTGATAGTCCTTGGTTAGATATTGCAATGGATTTTATTGAAGGGTTGCCTAAATCTAATGGGTTTACTGTTATATGGGTGGTGGTTGATAGGTTTACAAAGTATGGCCATTTCATTCCTCTTAAACACCCTTTCACTGCTCATGATTTAGCACAGGTATTCATTTCTCAGGTGTATAAACTGCATGGATTTCCTTCCACTGTGGTTTCAGACAGAGATAAGATCTTCATTAGTTTATTTTGGTAGTCTTTGTTTAAGTTGATTGGAACTAAATTGCATTTGAGTACTGCTTATCACCCTCAGTCTGATGGACAGATTGAGAGGTTGAATCAAATACTGGAATGTTATCTTAGATACATGGTGGCTCAGAAACCCAACAATTGGATTAGTTGGTTACCTTTTTTTGAGTGGTGGTATAATACCCACTACCACAATGGACTAAAAGCTACACCTTTTGAGGCATTATATGGTTATAGAGCTCCTCATCTGAACTTTCATCAGTATGGAAGGGTTTCTGATTCAGCTACTAAGCAATTTTGTCAAGATAGGAATGTGTTTTTGTAGCTTTTGAAACAGAATTTAATTGATGCCCAGTCCAGAATGAAGTGGTATGCTGATAAGGCCAGGAATGAGAGGTCATTTGTGGTGGGGGATTTGGTTTATTTGAGGATTAAGCCTCATAGGCAGACTACTCTAGCTTATCCTAAGTTTGGGAAGTTAACTCCTAAATTTTTTGGTCCCTTTCCTATTGAACAGAAAATCGATTCAGTAGCATACAAGCTCACTCTTCCCACAGATTCTAAAATCCATCCTGTGTTCCATGTGTCTTTGTTAAAGAAAAAAATTGGAAAGGAATGCATTAGTTCTTCTATCTTGCCTCAGCTGGATGATGATGGCCAGCTCCTTGTGGAACCAGTGGCTGTGTTGGATAGAAGAATGGTTAAGAAGAAAAATGCTAATGCTGCTGCTGCTCAAGTATTGGTGCAGTGGTCTAACACTTTACCAAATAATGCTACTTGGGAGGATTGGGAATCACTCCACCAGAGATATCCCCATTTTCAACCTTGAGGTCAAGGTTGTTCTGATGGAGAGGGGTTTGTCAGGAAGTCTGTTAGAACTAATTGCTGATTAAGTGTTGTTAGTTACTTAAGGCTATTTTAGTCTTAACATTTGATACAATAAGGACTTGTTAGTCTTTGTTAGTCTTTTCCTTTCTAAGTTAATTAGCTAGTAGTATTAATACTGAACTATTGTATGGAAATGGGCATGAATATACTATATGTTTCTTCCCTAATTCTCTGAATTCTCTCTCTATCTTCTTCTCCACTCTAACTGTTATCTCTCTCTATTATTCTCTCTTTCTTCCTCTCCCTTACTCTATTTCCTGTTATTTTCCTGTCAAATTCCACTAAATAAATCCAATTACTGAGACATGTCTCATTTTCAGCTGCTAAGGTACTGAATTAATTAAGCTAGTTCATTACACATGCCTCTGCTCTCTGATTTGGTCCCTATTTGTTGGTAAAGGTTTTAATTTTTGTGGCGATTATGGTGACGTTGGCCCTAAGAAGATGTCTATGTGGTGATTCCTGGTGATACTTTGGTGCTCGTTCCCCTAAACAAGTGGAGTAGGGAACAGAGGAGAGAGAGAGAAAAAGAGAGCAGTTTGGGTTTTTTTTCATGCTCTTTTTAATAAAAATAATTATTTCTTAAATTTGATTAAATTAAATTATAAAATTTAAATTTTGTATAATTTTAAAATATAAATTATTTGATAAAATAAAAATTATTTGATAAAATTAAAATAAAAAATTATTTGATAAAATTAAAAATTATTTGATAAAAATTATTTGCATGTAAAAGTACACATTTATTTATCCTAGTTAGAAAAAAAAAAAAAATTATTAATTATATTTTTAAATTTATAATTATTAATTTTAATTAATTATATTTTTAATTATTAATTATATTTTTAAAGTACAAATTTATTTATCTTATTTTTAAAATTATAATTATTATATTTATCCTAGTCCACATTTGAAAATATTTTAAATTTTATAATTTCCTCAATTATATTTGTTATTAATTATATAAAATACATTTTCTATTAATTACAAAAATAACTAAATAACTCTTTTTATTTTTTAATTTCTACCATGTATTTTTTGCTAAATTTTCTCGATTTTATTATAATTTTCTTTTCATTTCCCTAAATATATTTTCACATTTCCACAATTTTAATTAGCATATTTTTGGATTTTGTATTTTATAAATGGCTTAATTATAAATAAAATTTTATTTGATATTAATTACAAAAATAATTAAATATATATATTTTATTTATTTTCTTATATTTTGGCACACTTGTAAATTTATATTATACTTTAAAATATTTTTTTCATTTTTTTCATAAATTATTTTCTCCAAATCCACATAATCACTGTCACGTCACGCAAGGACGTCACATCAGCTTTTTAACGGACAACTCAGCTGTCTAGCTATCTTTTTTCGTTAAAGTCAAAGCTTTTAACGGTTTTTTAACTTTGTGTTAGAAAAGTCGAGTATAGTGAGTTGACTATAAGAAAAAAAAAATTCAGTGATCTAGTTGTAAGTTGACATAAATTACAGTGACTTAGAAAACATTTAACCCCACAATTGAGAGATGAAGGTTTCGGAGGTAGGGACACGAAATCAACTGGTATTATCCCACAATGGCTAGAGAGGTAAAGATATTTGGGCCGTGTGTGATTGGTTCTGATGGGGATATCAGAAATTTAAGTTGGGGAGTTTGTAACATCCCAGTCTCACATCGAAAGATAGAAGAAAAATTTGTCTACATATAAGTAAATAAGTTATTACCAATAATACCTTCAAGTCATGACTTTTTGGGTGTATCTATCCAAAAAGATACTATTGGGTCAGTGATTTAAGACGTTATTTGAATGAATGTTATTTGATTCGAACTTAAGACTTAATCTGGGATTTGTTCTGAATACAGAATTTGACCCGAATTGTTTCAATATGTATAATCATGCATACACCTGTTTTAATCTGAGTAAAAGCATATTTACCTTTATAAATGTATAATCCACTTACAACTGAACTGGCAAAATTGATCTGCTTGTTTATTTGGGATGGGGCTGAAAAATTGAAATTCTAGAATTGTGTGTATGAAATTTGGAAAACTTGTGAAAATAAGATTGGAAATGAAATCCTGAAACTCAATGGAGCTTTTTTAAACCATTTAATACACTATATTTTAATATTGTTCTTGATGTTAGATTTTTCAGAAGTATAGTTTATTAAATTTATTTTCATTAACGTATTTTTTCCCTCTTTAATTTTACATTTATTATTTTTGATGTTAGAATTTGAAACTGGAATATATATATATATAATCGGAGAGAATCACATGCATTTTTTTTTATTTAACATACCTTGCTCACCACCTTTACCGACGGATCGGGCGACGGTTCGATCCATCGCGTAGTGACGCATCGAACTGTCGCCATAACATATAAATCGTTTATCTATTCTATAGCGACGGACCAAACCGTCGCTCGATCCGTCGCTAAAAATGGTAAGCTGGGTCGCACTTAAAAAAATGTATAATTTTTGTTTTTTATAATAGTACAAAATAACATAATAATATACCATTATAATTTTACTATTTTGTCAACATTTATAAATTAAGAATTTATCACGCCCTCCAATATTCATTTTTAGTTGACGTTTTAGGAGCAAGTACATGGAAAAAATATAATTAATTGTTTAATTTATTAATTTGAATATAAAATCTCAATATTACTTTTTAAAATTCATTGCAATGGTAAGAGAAACAAATTAGTGTTTATTTATAGGGATAAAACGAGAAAACTAAGTAATTAATTCTTCCAAAAAATCTAAATTGTCAGATAAAGAAGAATGTTGTCTCTAATTTAAACTCTAATAGGAGAAAAAAACATATTCGAAAAAAATTATAATTTTTTAATTTTTTTTATAATTTTTTGTTATATTCCAGATATATTAATAAACATATGTTAAACAACTATGAATATACTTTTGTTGATCTGTCTTTATGCGTATTTATTATTGACGTATATCTTTATAGCCAATACCAATAATATCTATTTTAGTCATATATGCTTTAAAAGGATACACATGCGAGTGAATATTGAAATTTCCATTTGTCAACAAACTGGGCTGAAAACGAGTAGTAGGGCTCGGATCGGTGTCGACTCGATAAAAAATTAAACAGACTCAGAATTCTTCATGAGTAACTCGATAGATTTCAAATCATTCGCCACGAATTTGATCGAATATGTTCGATTATGGTTCGCAATTATGAATATATGTAAAGTTAAGTTTGATTGTGACACCCCCAAAATAGGTATACAATATCCATTCTGAGTCGCCAAATAGATGGTACAGAAAGCAAACTACAATTTCAATAATACAATTGTCGTGCAAAATACGACAACACATACTGTGAATTTAAATACAAATGTTGTCTTCTAGACAATATCAACACTCAAATAAGTTCTCATTACAATTATTCATACACTATATTACAAAAATAATGAGGACTGCTAAAACATCTTTCTAGAACCATCACTCCATACCCCGACTCGATCCTGCTATGTTCTCACCTCCTGAGAAGAAAAATGGAACAAAAAGGAAAAGGGTGAGCTCAACTAGCCCAGTAAAGAATATTATGACTAAGATAATATACAAAAAATTATCATTAGTCTTCAACAGGAAAAAATCTGATAAAACATAATAGATTACAAGTTTTAGATCAAAACTGCAGCGGAAACAGCAATCCATTAGAAGAGTCAAGTAGAGAATGAGTTCTACTATCTTCTAAGATTTAAAAGTTCATCATCAATATTTTATCTCTGTAACAACAATCAATATACATCTTTAATCGAATATTCATCTTTGCACTACAGGCCAAAGATATTCATTTGTATCACCAGTTGGTCATGTTCATCTCAACACCTGTTCATTTTTGCACTACGGGCCAAAGATATTCATTAGTTAATCATTCATCTTTGCACTATAGGCCAAATATATTCAATAATATCATCATTAAGGACTGAGGATGATGAAAAATATTTTAGAGAACGAATCCAGTGAGACAGAAGGGCAAATAATAGGGATTCATGTTATAGTTTATCCAAGATCACTAATACTTCATAATAACCAATTTTGAAGCAGAATTCAAAAATAAATATCAAAACATGGATACAATCAAAGATAGTAACCATAATTGACATCTTGGACAAAAAAAAAAATTTCATTTTTCGATGAATAGTGCCGTATACGTGAATAGAAACCCCGACACAAAAACTTCTAAATTTGATTAAAAAGTTCAAACTAATATTTCGGCATAATGATATTGAAGAAAATAATATCATTTAAGAAGAAAATAATATTCCTTACCTCAAAGAAATAGTACTTCGGAATGAAAGGTCGGAAGTGATGCTGAATGAAACTTGTACTGAACAGCAACTCTCAAAGTATCTAAATACTCACAAAATACGCTCGATAATATAGAGAGAGAAAGAGAGAAAGCTTATGTTTTTGGTGTGATTTTCAATTCTAACTTAGCCCTCTATTTATAGAAAAATGTTAGCACGCCGAAGCAGACTTGACCTGCTACCTGATGACTTTACCTGCTACTATTGCCACCCTCCATATTTGAAATAAAATTCAGCACATTTCTTCACCACCCACAAGTGGGGCCCACTCAATTCTAGAATTTTCCACCAAAATCATTTATAAACCTAATTTCTGAATCAGTCATCTCTTAAAATTCATAACAAATCATACGTTCATTTTTAACGGTTCAAAATTTGTGGACATATACTCAACTTATATATATATATATAACATATCTAAAAATCACAACGATCCAACGGTCGGATTAAAAATTATAACTCATGCAATATATCGTAAAAATACTGATTTGATTTTTAATACCTCAATTTTGACAAAAATACTGATAAAACACCTCAACATTAATTCCTTCAATTATAACCACATAAAATAAATAAATCCATCATTTATATCTGCATCAAATAAATATTTCATTATCATATAAATCAATAATTAATTATTCACAAATAATATTATAGAATCACAATTATGACAACCAGGCAGTTCCCAGGAAATAGGGGGCTTTCCAATAAGAATTTCTCCTTACTGGCGCGTAATTAGGTGACCAAACCTCTCCTTGACAGAATTTTCTAGACATTGCCAATAATGCTATCTAATAATATTACTCAAATAATATGAATTATTAATTTGATAATGGAAAATACTGTGCAGTGACAATTATTGAAATAACAATAATATAAACTAACAACGCAACAATTATTGAATCAATAAAATAAAATATTGAACAAGAATTCATCGTAATAATTATTGAGTAGTCTTGCCTCTTACGCATTTAAACATTAATTCAACAATATCGCAATACCGCAAGTGCTACTTCAAGCAAACCACGATATTATCGTATTTTAACCACCAGGTATTCCAACAGTGTTAACGATAACAATTACGCCGTTATTTATAAAAACTCATACTTTGTTGTTTTCTTCATCCGACAGTTATTCTGTTATGAGGCCCACGAATGGCTGCGCCGTCATACGAATATTCCCCAATAACAAGAATATTCCACGACCAAGCGAATATTCCCCGACAACAATGAATATTTTATAACCACTTGCTTATTTTGCAAAATTTTCATATTTCACCCATAACCAAAATATTATATCAAATTAACTTCTTATTATTCACAATAATAATTAGAGAAAATTTGATTTTATTTAAAAAAAATTGGGGTCTTACAACCTCCCCACCTTATGAAATTTCTTCCTCGAAATTGACGTACGCACCTGGTGTTTCAAAAAGGTGAGGATACCTTGCTTTCATTTCTGATTCCAACTCCCAGGTTATTTCTTCAATAGCATGGTCCCTCCATAAAACCTTAACTTGTGGTATAACCTTTGTGCGTAGGACATGCTCTTTCCTATCCAAGATTTTGACAGGTACCTCCTCGTACGTTAAATCTTTGGCTATCTCGTCTGGTTCTAACGTAATAATGTGATTCGGGTCTTTCATATATTTACGTAACATCGATACGTGAAAAACGTTATAAACATGCGATATACTTAGCGTTAAGGAGAGTTTATAGGCCACAGTTCCTACTCGATCGAGGATTTCAAATAAATTGAAGGTTTGAGCTTTTTTCTCTTCATCGACTCTTACTTCTAGAATAACGCCTTCTTGCACCTTTTTCTTTATATTCATCAGCTCCGGTGTGCAGCTTGAGCAGTTTTAACTTTATCAATTAAAGTCGATTCTATTTTAACATCATAACGTGGGTCCCTAGAGTCTTTAACTATATCTTTATCGTTTGTAAATTATACAAAATAGGTCTTTGTGTTCAAGAATATTGCACTCATACTCGCGTACGATCTTCTACTCAACGCGTCAGCTACCACGTTTGCTTTTCCAGGATGGTATGGTCAAAACAAGTGCCGAAATGAGTCGCCTCTTGAGCTCTTGCAAAATCTTCTCGCATTCCTCGCTTCATACGAATTTTGTATCTTTTCGAGTCAGCTAAGTTAACGGAGTAGCGATTCGAGAAAATCCTTCCACGAATCTCCGATAATAACCAGCTAAGCCCAGAAAGTTACGTACTTTGGTCACCAACTTCGGTTGCTCTCAACTGTGATTCATATCCCAATCTTGGATAACACGTGACAATGGTACCTATCATTTTACGACCACACAAATATAGAGTCTCCTACGGAGAGTCTGGCTTTAGTGCATTCCATAAAGGAAGTCACGAGATAGAGGCTCGGGTACCAACTCTTGTACTTGGGTTTTAAACTCCTGAAGTTCAATAGGAGCCATTCGATATGAGAATTTAGAAATGGGTTTTGTACCGGGTTCAAAGTTGATACAAAATTCAATATCACACTCTGGGGGTAGGCCAGGAAATTCTTCAAGAAATACGTCAGGAAGTTCACTAACAACAAAAATTTTATTCAAATCTGACGTGTCTTTATTCAAATCCATAACATGGGCTAAGAAAGCTTGACATCCGTTTTTCAATAAACGAATGGCTTTATGGCTTGATATGAAAGTGTTTGACTTCAATGGTTTAGTTGCTTGAATTCGCATAACAGGTTAGTTAGGAATATGAAAACTAATAACCTTATGAAAAGAATCAATTTTGGCATGATGAGTAGTTAACCAATCCATCCCTAAAATCACATCAAATGCAAGTATCTTTAAAGAGATAAGATCAAAGGGTAATGTGATGGTGCCAACTTGGATCAAACAAGATTTATAAACAGTGAATGTAATGAAAGTTTCTCCTAACGGAGTCTCCATAGATAGGTCAAAGTCTAATTTCTCTGGAGTCAAGTTTAAACGTTGAGCACAAGCAGGAGAGATAAATGAATGGGTAGAACCGGTATCTAGTAAGGTATAAACTTCACAAAAATTTATGACTAGCTTACCCGTGATCACCTCGTTCGCGTTCCTCGCATTTTGTCCAGTCACGACAAACGCTCTTCCAGGAACCGTTGACTTTGACTTTTTTGGGACAGCCTTCTGAGTCACCATCCCCGCTGAACTTGGTTTCGCCATAGTACAATCTCGAGCGATATGTCCTTCCTTTCCATAATTATAACATACCTTGAACTGTTATGGGCAGTTTGGACTGATATGCCCTCTTTCCCGCATTTATAGCATACTGACCGGTGGTCGTTTCCTCCCTAGCAACGATTAATGCTTTGGTGTTGTCAACGATGTCTTCCCGTCATTGTTGAATCTCCTCTTTTTGAAATTTCCACTAGACTCACCTTGTGAGACCCCGAATTTTATGAAATGAAAGTATTTAATTTTTATAATTATTATTTTATTTAGTAAACGGTTAAATTAATAAAAAATGCGAATACGCATGTGGTTGCATAGTAGTGGCACACAGATTGTACAATATCTTAAATTATTGATGCTTACGTGAGAAGTCACCGCTTTTTATTCAATTATTGTCAATATTTTATATATTATTAAATTAATAATTAAGACGACAAAGTTATTCATATTATTAAATTGCAATATTTACAATGTCTAGAAGTTCTGCCAAGGAGAGGTTTGGTCACCTAATTGCGCGCCAATAGGGAGAAATCCTTATTGGAAAGCCCCCTCTTTCTTGGGAACGACCTGGTTGTTAAATATTGTGAATTATGATATTAATGATGGATAAGTTCGTGTTAATTAAAGATGAATTTGATAGTTCCATTGTGTTGAAATTATTTGTGTTAGTGGAAATCGACATTTATTTCGATAATAATTGATGTCTGAAGGTTATATTGTTCAATCGGGTATTCGGGACACTTTTCGTGTCGGAGTACTATTCACGAGTTACTATTCATGAGTTACTATTCACGAGTTACTATTCATGAGTTACTATTCAAGAGTTACTATTCATGAGTACTATTCATAGGGTACTATTCACCAGAACAGTATATTAATTTTCAATCCAAATCATTTTTGGGTACAATATTATTCCATGAGGAGATATGCTAATTTTTCAGACCGTTGGTTGAAATTATAATAGTAAATCAATATGGATCGTTGATTTAAAGTTTTAATAGTAACTTGCCCTTTCGGTGTTCTAAGGGTTAATTGTTCATTCACAAATAGTAGTTGTCTCTTCAATATTACCAAGAGTTACTTGCCTCTTCGGTGTTCCAAGGGTTAATTGCCCCTTCGTAAATAGTAGTTGTCTCTTCAATATTACCAAGAGTCATTTTGAGCCTTCGTTAAGACCAAGAGCCACTCTCAGTTTTTCTATAAATAGAAGCTCATTCCTTCATTATTTCTTACGAATTCACTGAAACTCTAGAGAGAGAAATTATAGAGAGAAATTATAGAGAGAAGCTATAGAGAGAAAATCTATAGAGAGAAAGAAGAAGAGTATTCTGCTACTTCACTACTTCTATATCCAGTTTCTTTATAAGGTAAGGGATATTATTTATTGTACTCGTAAAGGGTGTTATTCTTTTGTATTCATGAAGAGAACTTCTGTTATTCCATTTTTTATTATTATGTTGGAATAACCTGTTTATGCAAAGTACCGCATATATGGTGAAATTCTTCTATTATTCTGTTCTTTATTATTCTCGTTTTAATATCCTCACGATGTGCGTATTACGCTGATTCGGTTCCATTAATTATTACATTGAATAACCTTTCATGCATGCGGTCTATCGCATGCATGGTGATTTCATTGTTATTTCATTCTTTATTATTCTGTTGGAATATCCTGTCTGTGCATTTTACGCCGGACCTGGTTCCGTCTTTATTATTCTGTTGGAATATCCTGTCTGTGTGTTTTACGTCGGACCTGGTTCCATCTTTATTATTCTGTTGAGAATAACCTGTCTGTGCGGTCTCTATCGCATGCATGGTGAATCATTCTGTTATTCCATTCTTTATTAATTTGTTGGAATAACCTGTCTATGTGGATTACCACATGCATGGTGAATGATCCTTTGTATTCATTCCTTATTAAATTGTGGAAATGATCTGGTTATGTTGATTATGAAGGAAGTCATAATAAAAGTAATGGATTAATGAAAACCATGGGTATATGTAGTGTTAGTAAGTGTTATGATAAGTTATGTTGGTTAATATGTGAAAACATGAAAGTTTCTTAGAAATCACAAAGGGTTGAAAATTAGATTTTGGTGAAAACGGAACATGAAATTCAATTGACCATATCTCCTATTATATTTTGAATTTTTGAGTGAGGTCAAGTTCTAGAGTTAGGTCTATGAGTTTTGTAACTTATCCAAGTGGAATCACTAGAAAAGGTGTTGTAGATTTTCGTGTGGACTGATTTTAGCAAAGGAGTCCAAAGCTGCAATTTACGAAAAAACTACTGCCCATAAATTTAAAAGGGCTGTTTCGGCCACTTAATTTATGCGAAAAATTCTGGCCTTTTGGGACATGAAAGTATATGGTATAAAGTACCTCCTGTCCAAAAATGAGCTCATTCCATCTTAAAATGAGCAAGTTATGACCATTTCAATATTTAGGTTTTTTCGACGAAAAATGCTATAATCAGAGTTCTATAACTCCGATGACCATGAAATTTAAACTAGAAGCTCACGTTAACATGTGTAAGATTCTGCCAAGATTTGGGAATTTTTGGAGTTAAACTTGAGGTAGCTAATTTCTTAAGGAATTAATTAGAAATTGATTTTTGAAAAATAGTAAATGAATTTTAAAAATTCTGAGAAAAATATATGTTAATTATGGGACTATATTCTGCTAAATCCCAGAAAAGAAATATTTTTGGAACTGATTTGGTATTTTTCATGAAAATGGTTTACTTACGAACATATGAGTTAAATATGTTATGTGAAGTAACAAAATTAGAAAATAGGATTTTATGGCTTGAGAATCCTATATAGGGTATATGCATATTTTTGATAAGGGATTTGATCATTGGTGATGATATCTTATGAGTATGGCATTTTTGAATGATTAAATGCATTATGTGGTAAAGTGTAAATAATTGAAATAAATTGTTTATAAGTTTAAGAAGTGATTAAAATATTGTTATAATATTAATGATATTAGATTATGAGATTATTAAGTGATTGATAACATTGGGATATTCTTGAACCCTGGATAAATTATATTATAAATGTTTAATATTTATCCTTTATCTCATTTGATTGATTCTTTATATCATTGTCATGATCCTAATGCATATTGTGTTGAAAGTCATCTGTGGCTTACGTGCATAGATGGACTTGGTATGATTATGACCAGGGATTATTCGATATAATCATGACCGTAATGTTACAAATGATGTGGTAAAAGTCATCTTTGGCCCGTAGTGCATAGATGGACTTGGTATGATTATGACCAGAGATTGTTCGGTATAATCATGACAGTAATTGAAAAATCTGAATATCCTTGGCTCAGTAGTGCATGGATAATTCATGGTCGTGATACTATTAAGTCGAGTCTCAAAGATTATTGGTTTTCTGATTGTATATCTTTGGCCTGTAGTGCAAAGATGAACTGTTGGTTACTAGTTATACAGTTGTATATCTTTGGCCGTAGTGTAAAGATGAATTTATTAGTATGATTATGAGCAGAAATTGTGATTTACTATAACCATGATTTTTGATGTTTTAGGTGAAGATAGGTGATGAAAATTATCTCCGTCCTAGGTGCGAAAAGTAATTCAAATCACAATTATGATATTGAGTTATTCATATGATTGTGGACAGGAATTGTTGATTGATGTTACAGGGATAAAACATTATTGGTGGACTTTTAATTTGAGAAGATAATAGACACGATGGTCTATTTGACTCTTTAATGGATTGCTTGTTCACGCAACTATGGTTGAAAAGTTTTATCATCTACCATATATGTTCTAAATCTTTGATTTATTATTGATGAATGCTATTGATAATTTAATTATCTTTAGTCATGATATTCTTTATCGGGCTAGTTGTGTTTCACCCTTTTGCTTCACAATTCCTTTCGTGTAATAAGAGTGTATTTGGGTCGAAGCCGGGATAATGAGGAAATAGTGAGATGGTCCGAGACTGTTGAAGTTTCTCAATACATTATAAAATGGCATGACATGCAATATATATTTGCATTGAGGACCTAAGATGTGCGTGTCGTATTTTATACGTCACTTGATAATTGATTTTGGTGAACAACAATAGGTTGATGAGAACCCAACTTTGGAAGGGTGTTTTGCCATTATCATACAAGATGTCTAATGACATACAATCTCATGTTATCATAAGACAGGGTCGTTCACATCCACTTGTTGAGTATATCTACAAGCACTACCTATATGATCTTGGAGTATATTTGAGATATAATTCTCACTTGGAGATAACTGAGATAATTATATGTCAAGAGAAGACTCATCATTGGAAGGAATATGATAGTAATCTTCTCATTTTTCTTTGGGGTCTATTGGACCAACCAAGGAAAATTCTCTGGGCATATGATATCTATCATAACTTAGATTCATGGCCTCCTATGTATGAAGGCTTCCTTGAGCTTTTCCCAAAGATTTTAATTTCTAAAACAGTTATTGACTGTACTTTTATGTAAACTACCTTTGTAAGGTGTTGTGGTCGAGGCACCATGAGAGTTACATAGATTTGGTATTGAAACTCACAGCTTATCTGTTGTTGTACTCTGCACGACAGTTCAACAGTTGTATAAATGAAATTTGTATTTGATTTTTATGGAGTGATATCTGGCGACTCAGAATGGGTCGTGTGGACCTATTTTAGGGGTGTCACACACCTCTTCTATTATCATGGCCACGATTACCACCCGAGTGGTTACCACTTTTGTCCGTATTCTTCCCTCCTCGCTAGTTATCATCGCTCCGATGACTGCAGTCATTGGTATGACCCTGGTTGTGATCCCTTGGTTGAGTATATTCATTATCTCGTTCTAATAATTGAGCCCTGTTGACAACATCTAAATATAGAGAAAATTTATGAGAGATAAGGTATTGACAAATCTCGGGTTTTAGACCTCTCAGAAACATCCGCGTCATACGTTCCTCATTTTCTACCAAATGAGGTGCAAGCCTGGATAACTCTACGAACTTCGCCTCGTACCGAGACACCGTCATGTTGTTCTGTTCCAGTCTAATAAACTCTACCTCCTTTATATGATGAATACTTTTAGGAAAGTACTTGTCATTGAACAGTTTCTGAAATCTTTCCTAAGACATGTTGAGTGCGGCTGGCTGGGTACGCTTCGCAGATTCCCACCAGTAATCTGCCTTTCCACGGAACATAAAGGTGGCGAATGGAACCTTCTGTTCCTCCGTGCATCCCAAGACATCGAATATCTTGGTATTTTGCTTGACTCACGTTTCTGCCTTAATCGGATCGAGCTTTCCCCAGAAATCTGGTGGTCCCAACTCCTTGAACTGCTTGGTTGTGACAGACCGTGCGTTGCTATCACTTCCACCCATATTTTGTACACGAGTCTCCCTCGTCTGATTTTGCATGAACTGCAAAAACCTCCTAAACATTCCATCATTCATCGTTTGCTCCGTAGCGTTGTTTACAGGAGTAATATTACCATACTGTTGCACGTTCTCCTGGTTTGTGACTAAAGGTTGTTCCACAGTCTCATACACTCCATTATTAACGTTTTCAGCAGCCATTCTTAAATACTGCCATAAAACAAGGGTTAATTAAACAAATTAATATATCACATAATATCCCTATATTATGACCGATCAACAAATAAGCTTTGATAGGACACACTAGCGAAGGATTTACTCATCATCTCCCTCCTAGTTCTATTCCCGATCTCGCTAGAGACCATATCCCTAAGCTCGATACGATACCAAGCGTGACGCCCCCAAAATAGGTATACAACACCCATTCTAAGTCACCAAATACATGGTACAGAAAGCAAACTACAACTTCAATAATACAATTGTCGTGCAAAATACGACAACACATACTGTGAATTTAAATACAAATATTGTCTTCTAGACAATATCAACACTCAAATAAGTCCTCATTACAATTATTCATACACTATTTTACAGAAATAGTGCTAAAACATCTTTCTAGAACCATCACTCCATACCCCGACTCGATCCTGTTATGTTTTCACCTCCTAAGAAGAAAAATGGAACAAAAAGGAAAAGAGTGAGCTCAACTAGCCCAGTAAAGAATATTATGACTAAGATAATATACAAAAAATTATCATTAGTCTTCAACAGGGAAAAATCTGATAAAACATAATAGACAACAAGTTTTAGATCAAAACTGCAGCGGAAACAGCAATCCATTAGAAAAGTCAAGTAGAGAATGAGTTCTACTATCTTCTAAGATTTAAAAGTCAATCATCAATATTTTATCCCTGTAACAACAATCAATATATATCTTTAATCGAATATTCATCTTTGCACTATAGGCCAAAGATATTCATTTGTATTACCAGTTGGTCATGTTCATCTCAACACCTGTTCATCTTTGCACTACGGGCCAAAGATATTCATCAGTTAATCATTCATCTTTGCACTACAGGCCAAAGATATTCAATAATATCATCATTAAGGACTGAGGATGATGAAAAACATTTTAGAGAACGAATCAAGTGAGACAGAAGGGCAAATATTAGGGATTCGTGTTACAGTTTATCCAAGATCACTAATACTTCATAATAACCAATTTTGAAGCAGAATTCAAAAATAAAGATGAAAACATGGATACAATCAAAGATAGTAACCATAATAGACATCTTGGACAAAAAGAAAAAATTTCATTTTTCGGTGAAGAGTGCCATATTTGTGAATAGTGTCGTATACGTGAATAGTGCCGTATACGTGAATAGTAACCCCAACACAAAAAGTTCCAAATTTGATTAAAAATTTCAAACCGATATTTCGGCATAATGATATTGAAGAAAATAATATCATTTAAGAAGAAAATAACATCCCTTACCTCAAAAAGCGAAGATTTGGAATGAAAGGTCGGAAGTGATCTTTGAATAAAACTTGTATCAACAAAGAACTCTCAAAGTATCTAAATACTCACAAAATACGCTCGATAATATAGAGAGAGAAAGAGAGAAAGCTTATGTTTTTGGTGTGATTTTCAATTCTAACTTAGCCCTATATTTATAGAAAAATGTTAGCACGCCGAAGCAGACGTGACCTGCTACCTGATTGATTTACCTACTACTATTGCCACCCACCATATTTGAAATAAAATTCAGCACATTTATTCACCAACCACAAGTAGGGCCCACTCAATTCTAGAATTTTCCACCAAAATCATTTTTAAACCTAATTTCCGAATCAGTCACCTCTTAAAATTCATAACAAATCATACGTTCATTTTTAACGGTTCAAAATTTGTGGACATATACTCAACTTATATATGTATAACATATCCAAAAATCACAACGATCCAACGGTCGGATTAAAAATTATAACTCACGCAATATATCATAAAAATACTGATTTAATTTTTAATACCTTCATTCCGACAAAAATACTGATAAAACACCTCAACATTAATTCCTTCAATTATAACCAAATAAAATAAATAAATCCATCATTTATATCCGCATCAAATAAATATTTCATTATCATATAAATCAATAATTAATTATTCACAAATAATATTATAGAATCACAATTATGACAACCGGGCACTTCCCAGGAAAGAGGGGGCTTTCCAATAAGGATTTCTCCTTACTAGCGCGCAATTAGGTGACCAAACCTCTCCTTGACAGAACTTTCTAGACATTGCCAATATTGCTATCTAATAATATTATTCAAATAATATGAATTATTGATCTGATAATGGAAAATACTGTGCAGTGACAATTATTGAAACAACAATAATATAAACTTACAACGCAACAATTATTGAATTAATAAAATAAAATATAGAACAGTAACTACTGTAACAATTATTGAGTAGTGCCTTCTTACGTACGAATCAATAATTCAACAATACTATGCAATACCATGTGCTACTGTACAACCTTGCGAATTACTGTATTTTAATCACCAAGTATTCCAACAGTGTTAACGGTAACAATTACGCCGTTATTTATAAAAACTCATACTTTGTCATTTTCTTCATCCGATGCTTATTTCATTATGAGGCTCCACGAATGGTCAAGGCCGTCGTACTAATATTCTCCAACAACAAGAATATTCCACGACTAAGCGAATATTCCCCGACAACAATGAATATTTTATAACCACTTGCAATTAACTTCTTATTATTCACAATAATAATTAGAGGCAATTCGATTTTATTTAAAAAAAAATTGGGGTCTTACATTGATTCTGTAATGAATTGGAGAAACATAACTGAAATTATCACGGGAATTCAGGAGAGGAGAAACAGAAAATTGAGTTGAGAGAGAGAAGAGAATAAGGAGATAAAACTGTAGAGAGAGAAGGAAAATATCACATTATTATTCACTGATCCTAAATACAATTACAACTCAGCTATATATTTGTGACGCCCCCAAAATAGGTATACATCACCCATTCTGAGTCGCCAAATACATGGTACAGAAACAACTACAACTTTATTAATACAATTGTCGTGCAAGATACGACAACACATAAACTGTGAGTTTAAATACAAACATTGTCTTATAGAAAATATCCACACTCAATTAAGTTCTCATTATAATTATTGATACATTATTTTACAAAAATAGTGAGGACTACTAAAACAACTTTCTAGAACCATTATTCCATACCCCGACTAGTACTCGCTACATTCTCGCCTCCTGAGAAGAAAAATGGAACAAAAAGGAAAAGGGTGAGCTCAACTAGTCCAGTAAAGAATATTATGACTAAGATAATATAGAACAAATTATCATTAGTCCTCAACAGGGAATAATCTGATAGAATATAATAAACAAGTTTCAGATCAATATTCACAACAGAAATAACAATTCATTAGAAGAATTAAGTAGAGAATGAAATCTACTATCTTCTATGATTTAAAAGTCCATCATCAATATTTTATCCCTGTAACATCAATCAATATACATTTTGAATCAAATATTCATCTTTGGACTACAAGCCAAAAATATTCATCAGTTGGTCATGTTCATCTCAACACTTGTTCATCTTTGCACTACGGGCCAAAGATATTCATCAGGAAATCATTCATCTTTGCACTACAGGCCAAAGATATTCAGTAATATCATCATTTAGGATTGAGGATGATGAAAAATATTTAAAAAAAAATGAATCCAGTGAGACAAAAGAACAAATATTAAGGATTCGTACTTTAATTTATCCAAGTTCAAAAATACTCCATAATAAACCATTGTGGAGAAAAATTCAAGAATGAAGTTCAAAACATGGATACAATCAAAGCTAGTACTCATAATAAACAACTTGGACAAAGAAAAGAAAATTTTAATTTTTTTGTGAATAGTACTGTATACGTGAATAGTGCCGTATACGTGAATAGTAACCTCGACACAAAAAGACAAGAATTTTACAAGAAAATTTTTACCAATATTCCAGCATAATGATATTGAAAGAAATAATATCATTTGTAAAAAAAAATTAACATTCCTTACCTCAAAAGGACAGTACTTCTGACTGGAATACTGGATATAGTGCTGAAGGAACTTCCACCGTATAGCAACACTCAAAGTATCAAAATACTCACAAAATACGCTCGATAATATATATATATAGAGAGAAAACTTTAGTTTCTGGTGTGATTTTTAATTCTAACCTAAGCACTCTATTTATAGGAAATTGCTTAGAACACCAAAGCAAAAAATTTAATAAACTAATAATATTTCTTAAATTTTTCCTACGCACACGAAAGAAAACTTAATTCATCTCATTTACCACACATGTGGGGCCCACCAAAATGAATAAAACATTTTTCTTTTAAAAAATATTTAAAACTTCAAAAATCAATTATTCCGGAACTTTAATAATTCATAACAAATAGCCCTTTTATTAGAAAAATTTGAATCTTATGTCCATACCATAGGAAATTCAATTCTCTACAACTTTGTAAGTTTAAGTTTTTCTAAATTCTAAGCAGAAATTAACCGAAATCCATATACGGGCGATTTTGCAGGCTATAATCAAATTTCAGTCAAGAAATGGGGCCCACCAACATGTTTAACATGTTTTTAACATTTATTGTAACAAAAATACTCTTCCTCCTCATTTATTCATAAATCACACATTCAATGTAAAAATATCACCATTATTATATTATTATAATATAATAATATATTTAAATAATTTATTTTATCAAAAAAGATAAAATATCAATTTTAAACAATTGTCACTTTTCTAAAAATTCCTCCATTTATATCCACATAAATAAATATTTTCCTTATCATATAAATCAGTAATTAATTATTCACAAATAATATTACAGAATCACAATAATGACAACTAGGTCGTTCCCAGGAAAGATGAGGCTTTCCAATAAGGATTTCTCCTTACTGGCGCGCAATTAGGTGACCAAACCTCTCCTTAGACAGAACTTCCTTAGACATTGCCAATAATGCTATCTAATAATATTATTCAAATAATATGAATTATTGATATGATAATAGAAAATACTGTGCAGTGACAATTATTAAAACAACAATAATATAAAATATCAACGTAGCAATTATTGAATCAATAAAATATTGAACAATAATTACTGTAACAATTATTGAGTAGTGCCTTCTTACGTAACAATCAATAATTGGTGCAATGTCATGTGCTACTGTGCAACACCGCGTATTACTGTGTTTTAACCACCGCGTATTACTGTGTTTTAACCATCGGGTATTCCAACAGTGTTAACGGTAATAACTACGCCGTTATTTATAAAAACTTATACTTGTCGTTTTCTTCATCCAATCGCTTTTCGTTATGGGGCCCACATAAGTTGGGGTCTTACAACCTCCCCTCCTTATGAAATTTCATCCTCGAAATTGACGTACGTACCTGGTATTTCAAAAAGGTGAGGATGCCTCGCTTTCATTTCCATTTCCAACTCCCATGTCATTTCCTCAATAGCATGGTTCCTCCACAAAACTTTGACTTGTGGTATAACCTTTGTGCGTAGGACATGCTCCTTCCTATCCAAGATCTTGACAGGTACCTCCTCATACGTTAAATCTTCAGCTATTTCGTCTGGTTCTAACTCAATAACGTAGTTCAGGTCTTTCACATATTTACGAAGCACAGATATGTGAAAAACATTATGAATACGAGACATACTTGGAGGTAACGCGAGTCTATAGGCAACATTTTCTACTCGGTCAAGAATCTGAAATGGACCAATAAATCATGGATTGAGCTTCCCTCTTTTTCCAAATCTTGTAACTCCCTTCCATGGAGCAACACACAACAATACATGATCCCTAATACTAAATTCCATATCCTTTCAATGAAGATCCGCATAACTCTTTTGTCGATCATGTGCCATTTGTATACGTTGTCGAATTATTTGGATCTTTTCTATAGTAATACGTACCAACTCTGGTCCCAACAATGTTGCTTCACCCACCTCATCCCAATATACTAGAGAGCGACACTTTCGTCCATACAAGGCTTCGAATGGAGCAACACCTATACTTGCCTGATAACTGTTGTTGTAGGAGAATTCCACCAATGGTAAATACTTATCCCAACTCCCTTTGAAGTCTAGGACACAGAGTCTTAATAGATCTTCAAGAGTTTGAATAGTCTTCTTTGATTGTCCGTCCGTTTGAGGATGGTATGCCGAACTGAATCGTAAATCCGTGCCCTTAGCTTTCTGCAGGCTAACCCAAAATTGTGAAGTAAATCTTGGGTCATGATCCGAAACTATGGATACTGGCATGCCATGCAATCTCATAATCTCATTTACTTATATACGTGCAAGACGTTCAAGGGAATAAGTCTCCTGTATCGGCAAGAAATGAGCAGACTTAGTTAATCTATCAACAATAACCCAAATCACATCTATGCCTTGAGAAACCGTGGGAAGACTCATAACGAAATCCATGGTAATGTGTTCCCACTTCCATTTCAGAATCTTAAGTGGTTGTAATGGACCCTTAGGCACTTGATGCTCAGCCTTTACACGTTGACAAGTTAAACACCTCGAGACAAACTTCACGATCTCTCTCTTCATATTGTTCCACCAAAATGTATGTCTAAGATCACGATACATTTTGGTACTTCCAGGATGGATTGTAAACGGTGTATTGTATGCCTCCATCATGATCTTATACTTCAAATCAGAGTCGTTAAGAACACAAAGTCTGGAGTTGACTCGAAGTATTCCTTCTTCATCGATTCTTGCTTCTGGGATAACACCTTCTTGTACTTTCTTCTTCATACGCATAAGCTCCGGGTCTGTGGCTCGAGCAACTTTAACTTTATCGATTAAAGTTGGTTCTATGCGTATACTTGACATCATCGCATGGGTCCCCGGAGTCTTGAATTCTATCTTCATCTTTTGTAAATCACACAAAATGTGCCTTTGTGTTGACAACATCGCACTCGTTCCCGCATATGATCTTCTACTCAACGCGTCACTACCACATTCGCTTAAGACCCCAACTTATTATAAATAAAATTGAATTTTCATATATTCATTATTCTAAATTAATAAGGTCCTTAATTTGATATAATGACTTTCCCATGTTGCATGAGGACACATTACCCTTGGGTGATAAAAATGCAAATTTTACAAAAAAAAAGCAAAAAGTGGTTATTGAAAAATTGTATTTTTGAGAAATCCTTACTTTTCGTGGAATATTCTTTTTTTGTGGGGAATTCGTGTAAGACCCCAACTTATTAACAAATAAAATTGAATTTTATCTATTCATTATTCTAAATTAATAAGGTGTTAACCATATCGTGGGGGCTCACAAAATGTAATAACGGGAATTATTCTTTTTGGTGATGAAGAAACGTATGATGACAAAGTATGAGTAATTTTATAAAAAACGACAAAGTATGAATTGTTACGTAATTGTTAACATCGTTTGATTACTCCGGTGGTTAAAATACAAGAATACGCGGTCGCACAAAGAAGACACCAGACAGAAGACAAGATTGTTGAATTATTGATTCGCACGTAAGAAGGCACTACTCAATAATTGTTACAAAGAGTTATCGCTCAATATTTTATTTTATTGATTCAATAATTATCGCGTTGATATTTTTAATATTATTGTTGTTTCAATAATTATCACCGCACAAGATTTCCCATTATCGATCAATAATTCATATTATTTGAATAATATTATTAGATAACATTATTGGCAATGTCTAGAAAGTTCTATCAAGGAGAGGTTTGGTCACCTAATCAGGCGCCCAAGAAGGAGAAATCCTTATTGAAAGCCCCCCCTCTTCTCGGAACTACCGTCACGGTTGTCATAATTGTGATTTCGTAATATTATTTATGAATAATTAATTATTGATTTATATGATAAAAAATATTTATTTGATGTGGATATAAATGATGGATTTATTTATTTTATATGGTTATAAATGAAGGAATTAATAATGCCGAGGTGTTTTATTAGTATTTTGTCGAATGGAGGTATTAAAATCATCCTTTGTGGATTTCGGATATTTTTGGTTTGGAATTTGGAGAAACTCAAAGCTACAAAGTTGTAGAGAATTTGATTTCGTGTGGAATGGACATAAAATTCGTATTTTTCTGATAAACGGGCTATTTTCTATGAATTACTAAAGTTTCAAAAAATAAAATAATTTTTATTAAATTATGGGTGGGACCCACTTTTTGGTTGGTGTTGAATGCACATGGGCTGCTAATTTTGTTCAAAGATGGCTGATTGTCCAACCTAGCATGCATAGAGAAAAGATAAGAATTATTAATATTTTATTAATTTAGTCTCCTTTCATGCTTCTAAAGCATTTTCCTATAAATAGAGGGCTAAGTTAGAATTGAAAATCACACCGTAAACAAGTTTTTCTCTTTCTCTCTATATTATCGTTTATTCTTGTGAGTATTTTGATACTTTGAGTGTTGCTATACTAGTGCAAGTTTCACAAGACTATATCCCAAATTCAATGTAAGTACTGCTATTTTGAGGTAAGTGGATGTTATTTTCTTTCAAATGATATTATTTTCTTCAATATCATTATGCCAAAATATTGGTTTGAACTTTTAATCAAATTTGGAACTTTTTGTGCTCTGGGTTACTATTCACGATATGCACTATTAACATTATTCACTATATAAGCACTATTCACCAAAAAATGAAAATTTTCCTTTTGTCCAAGATGTCTATTATGGTTACTATCTTTGATCAGATCCATGTTTTGATCTTTATTTTTGAATTCTCGCTTCACAATTGGTTATTATGGAGTATTATTGATCTTCGATAAATTGTTATACTTAATCCTTAATATTTGTCCTTTCGTCTCACCGGATTCGCTTTTCTTTAAAATATTTTTCATCATCCTCAGTCCTTAAATGATGATATTATTGAATATCTTGGCCCGTGAAAGTGCAAAGATGAATGTGTGTTGAGATGAACATGACCGATCGGTGATATAAATGAATATCTTCGCCTCAGAAGCAAAAAGATGAATGATTAATCGATGAATATCTTTGGCTCAGAAGGCAAAGATGAATATTTGATTAAAGATGTATATTGATTGATGTTACAGGATAAAATATTGATGATGGACTTTAAATCTTAGAAGATAGTAGAATTCATTCTCTACGTGACTCTTCTAATGGATTGTTGTTTTCACGCATTTGTTGATCTAAAACTTGTTGTCTATTATATTCTATCGATTTTTCCTCGTTGAAGACTAATGATAATTTGTTGTATATTATCTTAGTCATAATATTCTTTTATCGGGCTAGTTGAGCTCACCCTTTTCCTTTTTGTTCCATTTTTTCTCGTGAGGAGGTGAGAACATAAGCAGGATCGAAGCCTGGGGTATGGAGTGATGGTTCTAGAAAGATGTTTTAGCGTCCTCCTCACTATTTTGTAAAATAGTGTATGAATAATTGTAATGAGGACTTATTTGAGTGTTGATATTGTCTAGAAGACAATATTTGTATTTAAACTCATAAGATGTGTTGTCGATTTTGCACTACAATTGTATTATTGAAGTTGTAGTTTGCTTTCTCGTATCATGTATTGGCGCACTCGTAATGGGTGTTGTATACCTATTTTGGGGGCGCCACAGCTTGGTATCAAAGCTTAGGGATATGGTCTCCATGAGATCGGGAATAGAACTAGAGGGGAGAGATGAGTAAATCCTTCGCTAGTGTGTCCTAACTAAGCTTATTTGTTGGTTGGTCATAATATAGGATATTATGTGTTATGTTAATTTGTTTAATTAACCCTGTTTTATGGCAAGATTTAAGAATGGTCACGAGAACGTTAACAATGGAGTGTATGAGATCGTGGAACAACCTTTAGTCACAAACCAGAGAACGTGCAACAGATGGCAATATTCCTCCAGTAAACAACACTACCGAGCAAACGATGAACGATGGAATGTTTAGAGCTTTTTGTAGTTCATGCAAAATCAAACGAGGGAGACTCGTGTACAAAATATAATGTGGAAATGATGGCAACGCTGGGTCATTCGTCACAACAAGCGCTTCAAGGAGTTGGGACCACCAGATTTTCGGGAAAGCCCGATCCGATTAAGGCGAAAACATGGGTCAAGCAAATTACCAAGATATTCGATGTCTTGGGATGCACAGAGGAATGTAAGGTTCCATTCGCCACCTTTTATGTTCCGTGGAGAGCAGACATCGGTGGAATTCGGAAGCGCATCTACCACCACCGCACTCAACATGTCTTGGGAAAGATTTCAGAATCGTTTCAATGACAAGTACTTTTCCGAAAGTATTCATCATATGAAGGAGGTAGAGTTTATTAGATCGAATGTAACAACATGACGGTGTCTCAAAGACGAGGCTAAGTTCATGAGTTATCCGTGTTTGCACCTCATTTGGTAGAGAATGAGGAACGATGACGCGGATGTTTCGAGAGGTCTAAAACCCGAGATTCGCCAATACCTTATCTCTCATAAATTTTCTCTATATTCGACATGTTGTCAACAGGCACAATTATTAGAATGAGATAATGAGTATACTCAACCGAGGGACCACAACTGTGGTCATATTTGACGATGACAAATCATCATCGAGCGATGATAACCAACGAGGAGGAAAAATATGGACAAAAGGCAGAACCACTGGGTGGTAATCGTGGCCATGATAATAGGAGAGGTGAGTCAAGTGGAAATTTTAGAAAGAGGAGATTCAACAAATGATGGGAAGACATTAAAGAAAGAAGACCAAAGACCAACAACAAATTTTAGGGGAGGAGAACGACCGCCAGTTAGATGTTACAAATGCGGGAAAGAGGGACATATCTGCCCAAATTTTCCACAAAAATCCAAGGTATGTTATAACTGTGGAAAGGAAGGTCACGTAGCTCGGGATTGTTCTGTAGCAAAACCAAGTTCAGCGGGGATGGTGACTCCAAGGGTCGTCCTGGATAAGTCAAATCACGGTTCGGAAGAGCGTTTGTCGTGACTGGCCAAAACGTGAGGAACCCGAATGAGGTGATCACGGATAAGCTAATCTTGAATTCTTGTGAAGTTTATACCTTACTAGATACCGGTTCTACCCATTCTTTTATCTCTCCCGCTTGTGCTCAACGCTTAAACTTGACCGAGAAATTGGACTTTAACTTATCTCGTTGAAACTCCGTTGGGTGAAACCTTCGATACATCTACGCTTATAAATCTTGCTTGATCCAAGTTGGCACTATCACATTACCGCTGATCTTATCTCTTTAAAGATACTTGTTTTTGATGTGATTTTAGGAATTGATTGGTTAACCACTCATCATGCCAAAATTGATTATTTTCGTAAGGTTGTTAGTTTTCATATTCCTAACCAACCTGTTATGCTAATTCAAACAACTAAACCACTAAAATCAACCACCATCATATCAAGCCACAAAGCTATTCGCTTATTAAAAAATGGATGTCAAGCTTTCTTAGCCCATGTTATGGATTTGAATAAAGACAAGTCGATTTGGATAATATTTCGTTGTTAGAGAATTTCCCGATGTATTTCCTCAAGAACTTCCGGCCTACCCCGTAACGTGATGTTGAATTCTTTATCGACCTTGAACCGTACAAAGCCTATTTCTAAAACCCCATATCGAATGGCTCCTATTGAACTTCAGAGTTAAAAGTCCAACTACATGAGTTATTAGACATCGGTTTCATTCGGCCCTAGTACATCTCCTTGGGGTGCTCCTGCTTTATTCAGAAAGAAGAAAGATGGGAGTATGCGATTTTGTATCGACTAACCGAGAATTGAACCATGTCACCATCAAGAATAGGTATCCGCTACCTCGCATTGATGACATGTTTGACCGCCTTATAAGGAGCACAATTCTTTTCAAAGATCGACCTTCGCTCGGATATCATCACCAAGATTAAAACCGAGGATATTCCAAAGACCGCATTCGTAACTCCCAGAGACGGCATTATGAATTCTTAGTCATGTCTTTTGATCGACTAATGCTCCCGCCGCTTTCATGGATATGATGAACCGAGTATTCAAGGAATATTTGGATCGGGTTCGTTGTTGTCTTTATTGATGACATCCTCATCTATTCCAAAAGCCGTGAAGATCATGAAGCACCATTTGAAGTCGACACTTGAAAGACTTCGTGAAAACAAAGCTTTATGCCAAGTCAAGAAATGCGAAGTTCGCTTCGAGGAAGTAGCATTCCTTGGGCACGTGGTGTCAAAACATGGAGTATCTATTGACCCAAAGAAGATTGAAGCAATACAAAGTTGGGAGCAACCAAGTTCGATGATCAAGACGAGCTTTCTCGGGCTTAATGGTTATTATCGGAGATTCGTGGAAGGATTTTTTTGAATCGCTACTCCGCTAACTCAAACCGACTCAAAAAAGATACAAAATTCAGTATGGAGCGAGGAATGCGAGAAGAGTTTCCAAGAGCTCAAGAGGAGACTCATTTCGCAAAGACTGCTCGCAATACCATCTGGTTCGGATGGATTTGTTATCTACAGTGATGCTTCAGGCAAAGGGTTAGGATGTGTTCTCATGCAACATGGGAAAGTCATAGCCTATGCCTCACGATAACTCAAAGAATATGAGAGGAATTATCCTACTCATGATCCGAGTTCAAGTAGCAATGCTTTTGCTGCTGAAAACTGGAGACACTACCATATGGGGAGAAAGTGGAGATTTATATGGATCATAAAAGCCTCAAATATTTCTTCACCCAAAAAGAACTCAACATGCGGCAACGACATTGGCTTGAGCTATTGAAAGATTACGATCACACTATTCAATATCATCCTCGAAAAGCAAACGAAAGTAGACGACGATCGAGTAAGATCGTGATGCGTACGAAACGAAAGTGCAATGTTGTTAACACAAAGACCCATTTTGTACGATTTACAAAGGATGGAGATTGAGTTAAAGACCTGTGGACCCACATGATGATGATGGTGAATATACGAGTAGAACCGACTTTAATCGATAAAGTTAAAACCGCTCAAGCTACGACCACCAATGATGCGTATGAAGAAGAAAGTGCAAGAAGGTGCTATTCCAGAAGCAAGAATCGATGAAGAAGGAATACTTCGAGTCAACTCTAGACTTTGTGTTCCTAATGATCCTGACTTGAAGCATAGAATCATGATGGAGGCACACAACACCCCGTTTGTAATCTATCCTGAGAATACCAAAATGTATCATGATATTCGACACACATTTTGGTGGAACAATATGAAGAGAGAGTTCGCGGAGTTTATCTCGAGGTGTTTAACTTGTTAACGAGTATAGGCGGAGCATCAAGTGCCAAAAGGTCCATTAAAACCACTTGAGATTCCGAAATGGAAGTGGGAACACATTACTATGGATTTTGTTACAGGTCTTCCCAAAGTTTCTCAAGGCATAGATGCGATTTGGGTTATTATTGATAGATTAACCAAGTCCGCTTCATTTTTGCCGATACGTGAGACTTATTCCTTGAACGCCTTGCTCAGATGTACGTGAATGAGATTATGAGATTGCATGGCATGCCAAGATCCATAGTTTTGGATCGTGACCCAAGATTCACTTCACGATTTTGGGTTAGCTTCAGAGAAAGCTACGGGCACGGATTTATTTATCTGGGCTTCAAGATACCATCCTCAAACGGACGGACAATCGAGAGGACTATTCAAACTCTTGAAGATTTATTAAGACTCGTGGTTCTAGACTTCAAAGGAGTTGGGATAAGTATTTACCATCGTGGAATTCTCCTACAATAATAGTTATCAAGCAAGTATAGGCATGGCTCCATTTGAGGCGCCAGATGGACGAAAGTGTCGTTTTCAAAGATGTCGGGACGAGGTGGGAGAAGCAACGTTGTTGGGACCGTAATTAGTACGCATGACTACGTAAAAGATCCAAATGATTCGACAACGATTCAAACCTCACAAGATCGATAAAAGAGTTATGCCGATCTTCATCGAAAGGACGTGGAATTTAATATCGAGATCATGTACTATTACGTATTGCTCCCATGGAAGGGAGTTACAAGATTTGGGAAGAGAGGAAAGCTCAATCCACGATTTGTTGGTCCATTTGAGATTCTTAACCTAATAGGAAATGTGGCCTATAGACTCAAGATTACCTCCAAGTATGTCTCGTGTTCACAATGTTTTCCACATATCTATGCTTCAGAATATGTGAAAGACCCAAACCATATTATTGAAGTTAGAACCGCACGAGATAGTTCAAGATTTAACGTACGAGGAGGTAATTGTTAGATCTTGGATAGAAAAGAACATGTCCTACGCACTCAAGGTTATACCACAAGTTAAGGTTTTGTGGAGGAACCATGATATATGAGGAAATGACCCGGGAGTTGGAATCGTAAATGAAAGAGAGGTACCCTCACCTATTCAAAACACTGTGTACGTACGCCAATTTCGAGGACTAAATTTTATAAGGAGGGAGGTTGTAAGACCCCAACTTATTATAAATAAAATTGAATTTTTCTATTCATTATTCTAAATTAATAAGGTGTTATTTTTGATATAATGCTTTGGTTATGGGTGAAATGTGCAAATTTTACAAAATAAGCAAGTGGTTATAAAATATTCATTTTTTGTGAGAATATTCTTTTGGTCGTGGAATATTCTTTTTGTCTGGGAATATTCGATACGAATATTCACAAGCAGCAAATTCGTGGGGCTCATAATGTAATAACCGTTGGATGAAGAAAACGATAAAGTATGAGTTTTTATAAATAATCTACACGTAATTGTTACCAAGTAACACTATTGGATTACCCGTGGTTAAAATATAAGAATACGCGTGGTCGCGCAAAGAATATACCAGATCAAGCACAAGATTGTTGAATTATCGATTCAGACGTAAGAAGGCACTACTCAATAATTGTTGTTAAAGTAGTTATCGCTCAATATTTTATTTTATTGATTCAATAATTATCGCGTTGATATTTAATATTATTGTTGTTTCAATAATTATCACGCACACAAGATTTCCCATTATCGATCAATAATTCATATTATTTGAATAATATTATTAGATAAGATTATTGGCAATGTCTAGAAAGTTCACAAGGAGAGGTTTGGTCACCTAATTGCGGCGCCAAGAAGGAGAAATCCTTTATTGAAAGCCCCTTTTCCGGAACTACCGGTTGTCATAATTGTGATTTCGTAATATTATTTGTGAATAATTAATTATTGATTTATATGATACAGAAATATTTATTTGATGTGGATATAAATGATGGATTTATTTATTTTATGTGGTTATAAATGAAGGAATTAATGCTGAGGTGTTTTATCAGTATTTTTGTCAGAATGGAGGTACTAAAAATCATCCGTTTGTGGATTTCAGATATTTTTTGGTTTGGAATTTGGAGAAACTCAAAGCTACAAAGTTATAGAGAATTCGATTTCGTGTGGAATGGACATAAAATTCATATTTTTCTGATAAACGGGCTATTTTCTATGAATTAATGAAGTTTCGGAAAATAAAAATGATTTTTATTAATTTATGGGTGGGACCCACTTTTTGGTTGGTGTTGAATGCACATGGGTCGCTAATTTTGTTCAAAGATGGGTTGATTGTCCAACCTAGCATGTGTGAGAGAGAAAAGATAAGAATTATTAATATTTTATTAATTTAGTCTCCTTTCATGCTTCTAGCATTTTTCCTATAAATAGAGGGCTAAGTTAGAATTGAAAATCACACCGTAAATAAGTTTTTCTTTCTCTCTATATTATCGAGTTTATTCTTGTGAGTATTTTGATACTTTGAGTGTTGCTATATACGGTGCAAGTTTCACAAGACTATATCCCAAATTCAATGTAAATACTGTTATTTTGAGGTAAGTGGATGTTATTTTCTTTCTAAATGATATTATTTTCTTCAATATCATTATGCCGAAATATTGGTTTGAACTTTTTAATCAAATTTGGAACTTTTTTGTGTCTGGGGTTACTATTCACGATATATTACACTATTCACGACATATTATTCATTATTCACTATTCACAAAAAATAAAAAATTTTCCTTTTGTCCAAGATGTCTATTATGGTTACTATCTTTGATTGTATCCATGTTTTGATCTTTATTTTTGAATTTCGCTTCACAATTGGTTATTATGGAGTATTATTGATCTTCGATAAACCGTTATACTTAATCCCTAATATTTGTCCTTCGTCTCCTCATCGGATTCGCTTTTCTTTAAAATATTTTTCATCATCCTCTATCCTTAAATGATGATATTATTGAATATATCTTGGCCCGTAGTGCAAAGATGATGACAGTGTTGAGATGAATATGACCGATCGGTGATATAAATGAATATCTTCGCCTCAGAGAGCAAAAGATGAATGATTAACTAATGAATATTTTTGCCTCAGAAAGTGCAAAAGATGAATATTTGATTAAAGATGTATATTGATTAATGTTATGTGGATAAAATATTGATGATGGACTTTAAATCTTAGAAGATAGTAGAATTCATTCTCTACGTGACTCTTCTAATGGATTGTTGTTTCACCGCATTTGTTGATCTAAAACTTGTTGTCTATTATATTCTATCGATTTTTTCCTCGTTGAAGACTAATGATAATTTGTTGTATATTATCTTAGTCATAATATTTTTATCGGGCTAGTTGAGCTCACCCTTTTCCTTTTTGTTCCATTTTTCTTCTCGTGAGGTGAGAACATAAAGCAGGATCGAGTTGGGGTATGGAGTGATGGTTCTAGAAAGATGTTTTAGCAATCCTCACTATTTTTGTAAAATAGTGTATGAATAATTGTAATGAGGACTTATTTGAGTGTTGATATTGTCTAGAAGACAATATTTGTATTTAAACTCATAAGATGTGTTGTCGTATTTTGCACGACAATTATATTATTGAAGTTGTAGCAAATATTCCTTGAATACTTGGTTCATCATATCCATGAAAGTCGCAGGAGCATTAATCAATCCAAAAGACATGACTAAAAATTCATAATGCCCGTACCGAGTTCTAAAGGCAGTCTTCGGAATATCCTCAGTTCTAATCTTCAATTGATAATATCCAGAATGAAGATCGATCTTTGAAAAGAATTGTGCTCCTTGCAACTGGTCAAATAGGTCATCCATGCGAGGTAGCGGATACCTATTCTTGATGGTGACATGGTTCAATTCCCGGTAGTCAATACAAAGTCGCATGCTCTCGTCTTTCTTCTTTACAAATAAAACAGGAGCACCCTAAGGAGATGTACTAGGACGAATGACACCGATGTCCAATAACTCCTGTAGTTGGACCTTTAACTCTTGAAGTTCAATAGGAGTCATTCGATATGGGGTTTTAGAAATTGGCTTTGTACAAGGTTCAAGGTCAATTAAGAATTTAACTTCACATTCTGGGGGTAGACCGGGAAGTTCTTCAGGAAATACATCAGGAAATTCACTAACAACAGAAATATTATTCAAATCTGATGTGTCTTTATTCAAATCCATAGCATGGGCTAAGAAAGCTTGACATCCATTTTTCAATAAATGAATGGCTTTATGGCTTGATATGACAGTGATTGATTTTAGTGGTTTAGTTGCTTGAATTCGCATAACAGGTTGGTTAGGAATATGAAAACTAACAACCTTAAGAAAACAATCAATTTTGGCATGATGAGTAGTTAACCAATCAATCCCTAAAATCACGTCAAATGCAAATATCTTTAAAGAGATAAGGTCAACAGGTAATGTGATGGTGCCAACTTGGATCAAACAAGATTTATAAACAATGGATGTAATGAAAGTTTCTCCTAATGGAGTCTCTACAAATAAGTCAAAGTCTAATTTCTCCGGAGTCAAGTTTAAACATTGAAAACAAGCAGAAGAGATAAATGAATGGGTAGTAAGGTATAAACTTCGCAAGAATTTATGATTATCTTACCCGTGATCACCTCGTTTGGGTTCCTCGCATTTTGGCCAGTCACGGCAAATGCTCTTCCAGGAACCGTTGACTTTGACTTTTTTGGGACAGCCTTTTGAGTCACCACCCCCGCTGGACTTGGTTTCGCTACAGTACAATCTCGAGCGATATGTCCTTCCTTTCCATAATTATAACTGATGTGTCCCTCTTTTCCACATTTATAGCATACGACTGGTGGTCGTTCAATTCCCTTAGAAACAGTTGTTATTAGTGCTGACGTCTTCACATTATCATTGTTGAATCTCCTCTTTTTGAAACTTCCACTTGACTCGCCTCTCCTATTATCATGGCCACGATTACCACCAGAGTGGTTACCGCTTTTGTCTGAAATTTTCCCTCCCCGCTGGTTATCATTGCTTCGATGACTGCTATCACCGGTATGACCCTGGTTGTGGTCCCTCAGTTGAACGTACTCATTATCTCGCTCTAATAATTAAGCCATGTTGACAACATCTGAATATAGAGAAAATTTGTGAGAAATGAGATATTGACGTATGTCGGGTTCCAAACCTCTCAGAAACATCCGCGTCATACGTTCCTCATTCTCCACCAAATAAGGTGCAAACCTCGATAACTCGCTGAACTTCGCCTCAGATTGGGATACCGTCATATTGTTACATCTCGATCTAATAAACTCCACCTCCTTCATATGATGAATACTTTCGGGAAAGTACTTGTCATTGAACATTTTCGAAATGTCTCCCAAGACATGCCGAAAAGCGGCTTGGATGGATGGTACGCTTCACGATTCCCACCAAGAATCGCCTCATTACTGGAACATAAAGGTCGCGAATGGAACCTTCTGTTCCTCCGTGTATCCCAAGACATCAAATATCTTGGTAATTTGCTTAACCCACGTTTCTACTTTGATCGGATCCGGCTTTCCCCAAAACTCCAGCGGTCCCAACTCCTTGAATTGCTTAGCAGTGACCAACTATGAGTTGCCATTGTTTCTACCCGCATTTTGAACAGGAGTCTCCCTCGTTTGGTTTTGCATGAACTGCAAAAAGCTTCTAAACATCTCATCATTCATTTATGCGCTTTCGTTGATGTTGTTTTACTGGGAGGAACATTGCTTACACTGTTGCACGTTCTCCTCGTTGGTGATTAATGGTGTCTCCACGGTCTCATTTACTCCACTGTTAACATTCTCAGTTGCCACTCTCAAATATTGCCATAAAACAAGGGTTAATTAAAGAAATTAACATATCACATAATATCGCTATATTTTGACCAACCAACAAATAAGCTTAGGTAGGACACACTAGCGAAGGAGTTACTCGTCTCTCTCCTCCTAGTTCTATTCCCCGATCTCTGCCAGAGACCATATCCCTAAGCTCTGATACCAACTGTGACGTCCCCAAAATAGGTATACATCACCCATTCTGAGTCGCCAAATACATGATACAGAAACAACTACAACTTTATTAATACAATTGCCGTACAAGATACGAAAACACATAAACTGTGAGTTTAAATACAAATATTATCTTCTAGACAATATCCACACTCAAATAAGTCCTCACTACAATTATTGATACATTATTTTACAAAAATAGTGAGGACTACTAAAACAACTTTCTAGAACCATTATTCTATATCCCGACTAGTACTCGCTACATTCTTGCCTCCTGAGAAGAAAAATGGAACAAAAAAGAAAAGGGTGAGCTCAACTAGCCTAGTAAAGAATATTATGACTAAGATAATATATAAAAAATTATCATTACTCCTCAACAAGGAAAAATCTGATAGAATATAATAAACAACAAGTTTCAGATCAATATTCGCAGCGAAAATAACAATTCATTAGAAGAGTTAAGTAGAGAATGAAATCTACTATCTTCTATGATTTAAAAGTCCATCATCAATATTTTATCCCTGTAGCATCAATCAATATACATTTTGAATCAAATATTCATCTTTGCACTTCTGTGCCAAAGATATTCATCATTGGTCATGTTCATCTCAACACTGCTCATCTTTGCACTACGGGCCAAAGATATTCATCAGAAAATCATTCATCTTTGCACTACAGGCCAAAGATATTCAGTAATATCATCATTTAGGACTGAGGATGATGAAAAATATTTTAAAGAAAATGAATCCAGTGAGACAAAAGAACAAATATTAAGGATTCGTACTTTAGCTTATCTAAGTTCAAAAATACTCCATAATAAACCATTGTGGAGCAAAATTCAAGAATGAAATTCAAAACATGGATAAAATCAAAGCTAGTAATCATAATAAACAACTTAAACAAAGAAAAGAAAATTTTAATTTTTCTGTGAATAGTGTCGTATACGTGAATAGTAACCCCGACACAAAAAGACAAGAATTTTACAAGAAAATTTTTACCAATATTCCGGCATAATGATATTGAAAGAAATTTTTTTTTTACCAATATTCTGGCATAATGATTTATTTTATCAAAATAGATAAAATATCAATTCTCAACAATTGTCACTTTTCTAAAAATTCCTCCATTTATATCCACGTAAATAAATATTTTCCTTATCATATAAATCAATAATTAATTATTCACAAATAATATTACAAAATCACAATAATAACAACCAAGTCGTTCCTAGGAAAGAGGGGGCTTTCCAATAAGGATTTCTCCTTACTGGCGCGCAATTAGGTGACCAAATCTCTCCTTAGACAGAACTTCCTTAGACATTGCCAATAATGTTATCTAATAATATTATTCAAATAATATGAATTATTGATCTGATAATGGAAAATACTGTGCAGTGACAATTATTGAAACAACAATAATATAAATATCAACGTAGCAATTATTGAATTACTAAAATATTGAACAGTAATTACTGTAACAATTATTGAGTAGTGCCTTCTTACGTAAGAATCAATAATTGGTGCAATACTGCGTGTCTTCTTGTGCAAACACCAAGATATTATCGTGTTTTAACCACTGGGGTATTCCAACAGTGTTAACGGTAACAATTACGTCGCTATTTATAAAAACTTATACTTGTCGTTTTTTTCATCCGACTGCTTTCCGTTATGGGGCCCACACAAGGCTGCGCCATCGTACGAATATTCCCCGACAACAATGAATATTTTATAACCACTTGCTTATTTAAGATATTTGCGCATTTTACCCATAACTAACCACATTAATCAAATCAACCCTTACTATTTCAAAATAATAAAGAGAGGAAATTCAATTTCATTTATAATAAGTTGGGGTCTTACAATATTTACTTAGAATACCACTATTACCATTATGCCCCACTAATCCTATATTTATTTCTATATCCCTACCTATTCCTTACAGATTCCTGGGCGGCTGAGTTTTTAACTATTTCTCTTCCCCAGTTGGGTTAGTTCGGTACTTCCACTTCCTCCTACAGTATATTTGATAGACTCCACGACAAGCTTGCGTGAGGTGGTCATCGCCCGGATCATGTCTAGTACAGTTGATAGAGTGAAATTCTCTTGACACCTCAACGCAACGTCTATATTGAGACGAGAACCTTGGTACAATCAATCAAGTAATGAAATCTATGTTGAATGGGATACCAACGACGCCTAAACCCCGTGGTTTATATTAAAACAGAAACCTCGACACAATCAACGATTGATGCGGTATAAAACGCCACACACAACTATACTATGTATTATTGTATGATAAGTCAAATTGAATCTCAAAGAAAAAACTAAGAAATTACTTGGGAATTCTTCAAAGAACCAAAGAAGAGAATAAACCTCACAAGTATATTGAATTTGAAGTGTAGTTTTATAATAGATGTAACCCCTAATTATACTAGTTACGAAAATTCTAATCCTAATAGAAATTACAAACCATAACCCTAATTTCTATAAGAAAATAGAAACTTATTTAGAAAATAAATCTTAACTAATAATAAATCCTAATTCAATAGAATTGAAAAAAAAAACAATTTTCTAGAACTCCAAAAATCCACAATTGTCGTGTAATTATTTTCTTTTCTTGTTGTGTCCGGATCTTATGTTGCCGCGTGAAACCAACTGAATTTCCGTGCGACTTGATTTGCAAGATTTGCTTTGAATTTCCATGTAATGCTTAGCTTGATGAATACTGGTTTTTTTTAATCGTGGCCCACACATTATGTACCTGAATATCCATTCCCCAATAAGTCTTGGTGGACAGGTTTGTCCAACTAGAATATTGGACATTTTTAATTATTTTTTCTCGTGATTTTTCAAAATGTATAATATTTATTTCAATTAGAATTTTTACAAAATATAGTATTTTATATATAATTTGGATACGTATACAAGAATAGGATTGTACAGACTATCTAAAAAAAAATATCCCTGTAGAAGGACTCATCCATTCCCACATCCACATGCTTTACCACTTTAGCTTATGAATGAATCTAATATTCCAAATAGTAGGCCCGCATGATATTTGTAATAGGATTTCCTTTACAAGTTGGCTGAATGCGTGGCTGTACAGAATTAGATTAGTCTTGGTGCTTGTTGGTATGACGTCCCATAATGGTGCCCATATGAATAGTTTTCTTGATTTATTAACCAACAATTCGTATTTTCCTTCTTGATGAATATGAACCCATCAAGAACATGTAAAACAAATTTAACCTTTCTCTTCTCATTGACATTAACACAGTCAAGATCATATAGTTATAAACGGAATAAAAAGGTCACAACCAACTTCACAATATAAAAACTCAATATCATACTTATCATGATATACAAACTCAACATATGCTACAGAATTTTCCAAATTATTGACAAAAATCAGAATATCATCAAAATAGAGAATAACAAATTTTTTCATGAAAGAATACAAAATATGATTCAACAATCCCATGGAAGTATGCAATGCCTTAGTTAATCCAAGTGAACTAACTAAACATGCAAATAACTCATATCTCAATCCATCTTGATGATAAACATTTCTCAAATCAAAACCATATTATAGTTCCTCATGCCATGAAAATTTCTTGAACAGACAAGCATGAACACTACCATTGTCAATTAACGACATCTTATGTAAAGATTAACTAGCATGAAACCCTAACTCAATATATGGATAAGAAGAACTAGAATGAATGTCATGCAAGTACGAACATTGAAAACGAGAATATATATCATGATCATAAAGTAACTCAACAAAGATAAAATATCCGACATAGTTTATGATAAAGATGATTCTAACCTCAAAGTAGCTAAAAATAAATTTACCAATAGAAGCATGGAAAACATGTTTTAAATAACTCATGAAACACTAAATGAATCATTTAATCTATTAGAAATAACTATCCATCTATATAATTCACATGTTAAAATAATTTCCCATTTATCACATTTTCTCATGCTAAACTGATTAGGCGTGGTTATCACATGATCATTACATCTCGATAAAACACAAGTATTATGCAATCTATCAAACATATTATCTAAAAAAAGAAAAGAATAATGAAACTTGTTTACCAATTCAAAATCGATGCAGAAACTCGTTGTCCCATCCCCCGTAGATACTATGATATCTGTTGCCTAATTTCTTAATAACACTTTAACAGGCAAGCATACGCGTTCAATTATAATATTCAGCAAGCAAAGATATCGTTCCCACGAGGAAATAGACTAATATTTATCAATTACTAATTCCAATGCAATTAATCCTATAAACTACGAAATATTATTTGTAATTTAAAAATTAAACTTAACAAAAATAATAATTAAAATTAGAATTTCACAAGAATAATTATAGATTTAACAGGTTAAGATTACAACTTCCCTTGGTATTTCATTTAAACCAATTTACTTCTCATTTAAATCAATTAATTAATATGAATCATTATCCAAGAATGTTTAATAGTGCTCATGCACTTCTTCCAAAGACACGTGAACAAATCCTCCTAAATCCAATCATTAAGACACATAATTACAAGGAACACCCTATTTAATTAATTCACTATATTCCTATGTGAATCAATTTTATTAGGGTTTTACGCATAAATTCTTTCAATGGATACAAAAGACACATAGGTATATTCCTATCCTACATGCTAATCATATTAACCCTAATCAGATTATATGAATAGATGTTATTATATCCAGATCTAAATCTATATTCCATCTTCCAATTTTATATAGATTATCACAGTAATTATTGGCCAAACAATTAATCAATAAGCAAAAAATATAATAAACAATTCAATAAAAACCAACTTTCATTTAATGGGAAGGTTTAATTTAAACTACATACCAAGTTCCGTTGCAATCTTAATGAAAATTTAGTTCATAATAATAATAAAGAAAAACATCATCCAAATTAATAATCCAAACATCCCAGATAATTACAAAAGATAAAACTAGAGAAGAGAAGAAGAAACTCTGAATTTGCTCCAATACTCTCTTTGATCTTCAGCCCTTGCAATTCTCCTTCGTGTTTTTCTTCATTGTCCTCTCTGCAAATCTCTTGAAAAATTGAGTGATACGTCTTTTCTAACGTCTTCTCCTATTTGTATTAGTTAAAACTCTTATTCAGATTCCTTTTTGGCTTCGAAAATCAACTCATCAAGAGCAAAAATCCTCTTTAGTTATTACACATGAGCGCCTCAGCGCTCAACCTGTAATTTCAAAGCGCTTTAGGTGCTTGACTGCACTAATGATTTACAAAATGCCACTCAGCTCTAATTTTAGTGATTTTTGATCTTTTTCTTCTCACAAATGACCAATTTGTCCCTCCAGCTCTAACCTACAAGAAATAAACACAAAAACACATAAAAAGATACTAAAAAAACTTAAAGATAGCAATAATTAAGTTTAATAATATTGGATTCATAGGTATAAAACCTACTCATCAAATACCCCCAAACTTAACAAATTGCTTGTCCCCAAGCAATGCAAATAAACTAGCTAAGAGCTTACCTAGTCAAGTATCAAAGGCCACATAAATAAAATAGCTAAAGTGTTTATTCGTATGAATTTTTTTTTTTGGATTTTCTTTCTATTATTTTTTTTCAATAGAATTCCTATATTTTCCCCCAAACATGAGTTTTTACGTCATCCTAGCCTTTATTACAAGTTTATCAATTTTTCTTCATTAAAACCAAGATTTTCCCCGAGAAGACAATTATGCGATCATTTAAAACTAAGTTGATCAAAATGGTCAATCTAACGTGCTAGCTGGTTACATCAGTTTCAAATAGGATAAGATTTACATCATGATACGACACTACATCCATGTCTTAGTTGTAATATTATTCAAATATACACGCGATCCAAATCTCATCATTGGCCAAGTCAAACTCACACTAACTGACATGCTCGGATTCATGTAATATGAACTAACTAAATGCAAGATTTTTTTTTTTAGAAATTAGAATGACAACTACATGCAAAACTACAAGATAAATGTGTTATATTAAACGAATGCAAATACTAAATGAATGCTACTAAATGACTGCAATGCAATTAGAAGAATGCACCCCCAAACTTAACATATGCAATGTCCTCATTGTATATAAAAAACATAAGAAATTAGGCACTGAGGACTTCCGTGAAAGATTGAAGCTTTACTCTTCATCAGCATCATCTACTACTTCTGTATTAGCATCAACCTCAAGAGCTAAGTCAGTCGGGGGGTACACAGACAAGGGTGGAGGTGGTGGGAACTGGTATGGAGCGTCAATCACTTGCAGGCTTAGACCCCTATGTTAACCTCCCCTAAACTTGGTTTAGAGCAAATCTTGAAGCTTGAACCTTGCTTTGAATTGTTGATGTTGGAATCCAAGTAGGAGATAAAGAAGTTGACTTTAGATTGATTTCTTCTTGATTGTGGTTTGGAGAAGATGAATTAGATTTTGATTGAGAGAGTGCAAGAGTTGGTGTTATTGAGGTGCATGGTCTTGGAAGGAGTTGCTTTTGAATTAGGAGTGAAAGGAATTGGGTTTGAATTAGAATTTCCTGGCTTAGGGCTTTATTTTTTTTCAAGTGCACATGTAGAGCGCCTAGGCGCTTGAAATTGTGAAGGTTGGAGCGCCTAGGCGCTTGAAAAGAGCTTGAAGTGGGCGCCTAGGCGCTTGGGCATGTCTGGACATTCTGCAATTAAGCGCTTAGGTGCTTGGAATATGCTTGTTTTGGGCGCCTAGGTGCTTGGGCCAACCTTAGCCAAAATTTGTGCTCTTTTATCCTTCTAACCTGCAAGCCATGAACCCAATTCTCAGTTATCATTTGCAAGGAGATTACAACTGAACATACAACCCTAAACTAAGATAAAATACATAGCTAAATGAACTAAAATACTAAAATAAAATTAATGAACTAAAATTTAAAGAGATAAAATGCAAGTCTAGGTTGCCTCCCAGTGAGCGCTTAGTTTAACGTCCTCAGCCCGACTGCTTTAACTTTCTCTATACAATTCCCCTTTGAAAATTAAGGAACCCTCTAGTAAGGGTCATTAATTCAAATTCACCTAGCTTGTTCTTTATAGGTAGATTCTCTTTTATAACCTTCAAATAACTAGGCATTTTCTGAGTTGTATCTGTGAATGAATTCTTACGTTGAAGCTTTTCTAGAACAACTGGTTCTTCATCACTCTTCCCATTCTCTTCACACCATGTCACCAATTTTAAGCTAGCTTCCATGTCATATATAGCTTTATCGAAAAAATGACTACCAATTGGGCACGAGATTGCAAATCTAGCCGGATCCTTAAAATTTGGTAGAGAAGATATATGGGGCACTATCAAAATCAGTTCATCTATGTCGGAACTCAAGGATAGATCTTTGGCAACCTTCTTTTCCTGCTCCCCACTTGTCTCCTCCCTTTCCACGTCCTTTTTTTTTGGCACATCCGATTCCAGATTTAGCGTGGGCAATCCATCAGTCTCGGGAACCATGTTACTTGACACTTCTCCTTGAGGGCGATTGATAATGGCATTGAAAAGTTTTCCCATCTGGTTCTCAAGATTTTGAATCGACATCTCTTGACTATTCGTCTGCTCCTCAATCAAAACCATGAACTTGAAAAGAAGTCCCTCCAAGTTTGACATCCTTTCTTCTTCATAATTAGGAACTTGATCCTGAAAGTCTAGAGTGTATGATTGGCTTGGAGAAAAGGTTTGTGTGACGCCCCAAAAATAGGTATACATCACCTATCTTGGGTCGTCAAATACATGGTACTGAATACAAATACAAACTTAATTATACAACATAAGCTGAGAGTTTTTACATGAATATTGTCTTCTAGACAATATCCAAACTCAAATAGAGTCCTCATTACATTTATTGTCACACTATTTTATCGAATAGTGAGGACTACTATAACACCATCTTAGACCATCACTCCGTTCCCCGACTAGTTCCAGCTACGTTCTCATTTCCTGAAGAGAACAATGGAAGTAAAAGGGTGAGCTCAACTAGCCCAGTAAGAAATATTATCACTAAGATAATGCAGAATAAGCTATCATTAGCCTTCAACAATGTTAAACTGATAGAATATAATAGACAACAAGTTTAACTGCAGCGGAACAAGCAATCCATTATAAGAGTCAAGTAAAGCATGATATCTACTATCTTCTATGATTTAAAAAGTTTATCATTAACTTTATCACTGGGACTCAGCTTAATAAATAAATCACATCATCGAATCATCCCTGCACTACGGGCCAAGGATATTCATTATTATCACGTCCACAAATTATTCTTGCACTACGGGCCAAGAATATTCGTGTAATCATCAATAGTCATGATTATACCGAATTATCCCTGGTCATAATCATACCAATCAACAGTTCATCTATGCACGTAAGCCAAAGATGACTTTCATCACAATATAAGCATGAGGATGATGACAATGATATAAAAATTCAATTAAAAGAAAGTAAAGGATAAGTTTTTAAAGATTTATAATTTAATTTATCCAGAATTCAATAATGTCTAAATTGTCAACATGATACTGCTTTGTGGAGTAAAATTTAAGAATAATATCCATGTATCAAAAAAAATTTGGACAGAAAAGAAATAAATTTTTTGGTGAATAGTACCCCGTGAATAGTACCCTATGAATAGTACTTCAGGAATAGTACCCCGTAAATAGTACCCCGACATAAAAAGTGCCCCGAATACCCGAGTGAATGATATTTGAGTGAATAGTAACCTATGAATAGTAATTCATGAATAGTACCTCGGCATAAAAAGTGCCCCGAATACCCGAGTGAATAATATTTTAGTGAATAGTAATCGGGTGAATAGTAACCCCTGAATAGTACCCCGATGAAAATATTGATATTTAATAAGAGAGTTCATATCAATATTCCAATGAAACGATACTGGATGAAGCGCAAAACTCAAGGATATTCCACTAATTTCAAGGATTATAGAAGCAATACTTACCATGGTTAGTTTAGATTTAAGAATATGAAAAGAAATAACATACGAAACTGCAAATGGTTTTTCACTTGTCATATAGTACGTAATCCACGTAGACAGGTTATTCCGACATATTAAAGGATGAATACGAAAAATAGTATTCCTTATGAATACGAAAGAAATAATACCCCTTACCTTAGTAGAAGGCTGGATACTGTAATAGTGAAGTAGCAGAATACTCTTCTTGCTCTCTATAGTTTCTCTCTCTATAGCTTCTCTTGTGAATCTCAGTAAATTGGTGAGAATGAAGGAAGAATTAAGCTTCTATTTATAGGAGAAATGACAAAATATTAACTAATTCACGAACGGTCCAGATTGATTTACTATTAGAACAGACGGTCTATATTGATTACTATTAAAACCACAATCGACGGTCCAGATTAATTTACTTTTAAAACCACCACCGACGGTTCAGATTAATTTACTTTTAAAAACACCACCGACGGTCCAGATTGATTTATTATTAAAACCACCACCGACGGTCCAGATTGATTTACTATTAAAACCACCATTGACGGTCCAGATTGATTTACTATTAAAACCACCACTAATGGTCCAGATTGATTTAACTTATTACACTTTAGTACCCCTAAAGTTTTCCAAGTTTGCATTATTCCCCTCTAACTTTTATAATTCACTTATCTTCAATAAACACATTCTTAATACTTCAACTATTATTCATCATTAATATTATAACTCACAATATTTAACAACCAGATCATTCCCAGGAAAGAGGGGGCTTTTCGATAAGGATTTCTCCTTATTGGCGCGCAATTAGGTGACCAAACCTCTCCTCGACAGAACTTTCTAGACATCGTCAATATTACAAATAATAATATGAATAACTTTGTAACCTCAATTATTGATTTAATAATATAAAATATTATGCAGATGATACTGTGATAATAATTGAATCAAATAACGTGAGATACTATGCAATAATTTCTGTAGCAATAATTGAGTAAACTGAGTGGCTTCTTACGTAAGCATTAATAATTAATATTGTGTGCTACTATGCGACCATGCATATTAATGTACTTTTACCACCGGGTAGTTCAACAGTTTAATAGTAAAACTTTCATCGTTATTTTTATAAAAAGATATTTCTGTCATTTTTTAACTATGACAATACTTCCGTTGTGGGGTCCACCAATGATTGTGCCGTCGTACAAATATTCCCTGCTAAAATGAATATTCCCTGACCAATCGAATATTTTATAACAACTTGCTTACTTTGCAAAATTTGCAAATATTATCCACAACTATAACATTATATCATATCCACACCATAATATTCAATAATATATTTTGAGAAAAATTTAATCTTTATTCATAAAAGTTGGGGTCTTACAACCTCCCCTTCTTATGAAATTTTATCCTCGAAATTAGGATACGTACCTGATATATTGAATAGGTGAGGATACCCTGATTTCATTTCGGATTCTAATTCCCAGGTAATTTCCTCAACATCGTGGTTTCTCCACAAAACCTTGAATTGAGGTATAACCTTGGAGCGTAGAATATGATCCTTCTTATCCAAGATTTTAACAGCTACCTCTTTATACGTTAAATCTTCCGTTATCTCGTCCGATTCTAATTCAATAATGTGATTTGGGTCTTTCACATATTTACGTAACATAGATATGTGAAAAACGTTATGAACACGAGACATACTTGGCGATAAGGCGAGTCTATAGGCCACAGTTCCTACTCGATCGAGGATTACAAATGGGCCAATGAATCGAGGATTGAGCTTTCCTCTCTTTCCAAATCTTGTAACTTCTTTCCATGGACCAACACGTAACAACACATAATCTCCGATATTGAATTCCACGTCCTTTCGATGAAGATCAACATAACTCTTTTGTCGATCTTGTGAGGTTTTTATACGTTGTCGGATCGTTTGAATCTTTTCCGTAGTCATACGTACCAACTCTAGTCCCAACAACGTTGCTTCACCCACCTCATCCCAATATACTGGAGAACGACACTTGCGTTCATACAACGCCTCAAATGGAGCCATGCCAATACTTGCTTGATAACTGTTGTTATAGGAGAATTCCACTAATGGCAAGAATTTGTCCCAACTTCCTTTGAAGTCAAGGACACAAAGTCTTAATAAATCCTCAAGAGTTTGAATAGTCCTCTGCGACTGCCCGTCCGTTTGAGGATGATATGTCGAACTAAATCGTAAATTCGTGCCCATAGCTTTTTTTAAACTAACCCAAAATCGTGAAGTGAATCTTGGGTCTCGATCAAAAACTATGGATACTGGCATGCCATGCAGTCTTACAATCTCATTTATGTACATATGAGCAAGACGTTCAAGTGTATAAGTTTCTCGTATAGGTAAGAAATGAGCAGACTTGGTTAATCTATCAATAATAACCCAAATCGCATCAATGCCTTGAGAAACCTTGGGAAGACCAGTAACGAAATCCATGGTAATGTGCTCCCACTTCCATTCTGGAATTTCAAGTGGTTGCAAAGGACCTTTTGGCATTTGATGCTCCGCCTTAACTCCTTGACAAGTTAAACACCTTGAGATAAACCCCGCTATCTCTCTCTTCATATTGCTCCACCAAAATGTATGTCGAAGATCACGATACATTTTGGTACTTCCAGGATGGATTGCAAACGGTGTGTTGTGCGCCTCTATCATGATTTTATACTTTATGTCAGAATCGTTAGGAACATAAAGTCTGGAGTTGACTCGAATTATTCCTTCTTCATCGATTCTTGCTTCCGAAATAGCACATGCTTTCACTTTCTTCCTCATACACATCAGCTCCAGTTCTGTAACTTGAGCAGCTTTAACTTTATTGATTAAAGTCGGTTCTACTCGTATATTCGCCATCATCACATGGGTCCCTGGAGTCTTTAACTCTATCTTCATCCTTTGTAAGTCATACAAAATGGGCCTTTGCATTGACAATATCGCACTTGTACCCGCATATGATCTTCTACTCAATGCGTCAGCTACCACGTTCGCTTTTCTAGGATGGTATTGGATGGTATGATCATAATCTTTCAACAGATCAAGCCATCGTCGTTGCCGCATGTTGAGTTCCTTTTGAGTGAGGAAATATTTAAGGCTTTTATGATCCGTATAGATCTCCACTTTCTCCCCATACAGGTAATGCCTCCAAATTTTAAGTGCGAAGACAACAACTACCAACTCTAGATCATGAGTAGGATAATTCCTCTCATAATCTTTGAGTTGTCAAGAGGCATATGCTATGAATTTCCCATATTGTATGAGAACACATCCTAACCCTTTGCCTGAAGCATCACTGTAGATGATTTAATCCTCCGAGCCGGATGGTATTGTCGAGCAGTCTTTGAAATGAGTGTCCCTTTGAGTTCTTGAAAACTCTTCTCACATTCCTCGCTCCAACCGAATTTTTTATCTTTTCGAGTCAGCTGAGTTAATGGAGTAGCGATTCGAGAAAATCCTTCCACGAATCTCCGATAATAACCAGCTAAGCCGTAAAGCTATGTACTTGATTCCTTCGACTTGGGTTGCTCCCAGCTTTGAATTACTTCAATCTTTGTTGGGTCAACAGATATTCCATGATTTGATATCACGTGTTCAAGGAATGCTACTTCCTCAAGCCAAAACTCGCACTTCTTCAACTTGGCATAAAACTTGTTTTCACAAAGCTTTTGGAGTATCAGCCTCAAGTGTTGCTTATGATCTTCACGGCTTTTGAAATATATGAAGATTTCATCAATAAAGACGACTACAAAATGATCCAAATATTCCTTGAATACTCGGTTCATCATATCCATGAAGGCAGCATGAGCATTAGTCAATCCAAAAGACATGACTAGGAATTCATAATACTCGCATGCAGAAGTTACGAAAGCGATCTTTGGGATGTCATCGGTTTTAATCTTTAACTGATGATATCCGAAACGAAGATCGATCTTTGAAAAGAATTTGGCGCCTTGCAACTGGTCAAACAGGTCATCAATGCGTGACAACGGGTACCTATTTTTGACGGTGACATGATTCAACTCCCGATAATCAATACAAAGTCACATACTTCCATCTTTCTTCTTTACGAAGAGAATAGAAGCACCCCAAGGAGATGTACTAGGATGAATGAAACCGATGTCTAACAATTTCTGCAGTTGGGTCTTTAACTCCTGAAGTTTAACAGGAGCCATTTGATATGGGGCTTTGGAAATGGGTTTTGTACTGGGTTCAAGGTCGATACAAAATTTAATTTCATGCTCTGGGGGTAGGCCAAGAAGTTCTTCAGGGAATACGTCAGGAAATTTATTAACAATAGAAATATCATTCAAATCTGACATATTTTTATTTAAATCTATGACATGGGCTAAGAAAGCTTGACATCAATTTTTTAATAAACGAATAGCTTTATGGCTTGATATGACAATGATTGACTTTAGTGGTTTGGTCGCTTAAATTCGCATAATAGGTTGGTTAGGAATATGAAAGCTAAAAACCTTATAAAAATAATCAATTTTTGCATGATGAGAAGTTAACCAATCAATCCCTAAAATCACATCAAACCAAAGTATTTTTAAGGAAATAAGATCGACAGGTAACGTGCGGTTACCGATTTGAATCAAACAAGACTTATAAACAGTGGATGTAATAAAGGTTTCCCCCAATGGAGTTTCAACCGATAAGTTAAAGTCTAATTTCTCCGGAGTCAAATTTAAACGTTGAGCGCAAGTAGGAGAAATAAAAGAATGGGTAGAACCGGTATGAAATAAGGTATAGACTTCATTAGAGTGTATGCTTAGCTTACCCGTGATCACCTCATTTAGATTCCTTGCTTTTTGGGAGGTTACGACAAACGCTCTCCCTTAAACTATCAGTTTTGTCTTGTCTGGGACGGCCTTTGATGCCTCCATCTCAGCTGGACTTGACTTTGGTGCACGACAAAATTGGGCTAGGTGACCTTCTCTTCCACAATTGTAACATTCTTTGGACTGTTGTGTACAGTTTGGACTGATGTGTCCCTCTCCTCTGCATTTGTAACATACGACCGGTAGTCGTTCTCCTTCCTAAACAACAGGTGTTGGTGCTGACGTCTTTCCATCATTATTGAATCTCCTCTTCTTGATATTTCCACTTCTATTATTTTAGCCATGATTACCACCGGAGTGGTTACCATTTAAGCATATTGATTCCCTCCACGTTTTTTGTCACCGCTTTGATGACTGCTACCACTGGTATTATCGACTTGCCGGCTGCTCTCTCTTCGTTGGGTTGACTCATTATCGTGCTCCAATAACTGAGCCCAATTTACAACATCTGAATACAAACATAGTTTGTGAGAAATGAGGTATTGATGTATTTCGGGTCTCAAACCTCGTAGAAACATTCACGTCATTCTCTCCTCATTATCAACCAAATGGGATGCGAACCGGGACAACTCAGCAAACTTAGCCTCATACTGTGACACGGTCATATTGTTTTGTTCCAACTTGATAAACTCCACCTCCTTTATGTGACGAATACTTTCGGGAAATTACTTGTCGTTGAACAACTCTTCGAACTTCTCCCAAGACATTTTGAAAGGCAGTCGAGTACGCACATCGATTCCCACCAGTAATCTACTTCTCCTCTCAACATGAAGGTGGCAAAGGGAACCTTTTGCTCCTCGGAGCATCCCAAGACATCAAATATCTTGGTGATCTGCTTTATCCACGTCTCCACCTTAAGTGGTTCTGGCTTTCCCCAAAACTTCGATGGTCCCAACTCCTTGAATTACTTAGCGGTGACCATCTGTAAGTTGCCAGTGTTTCCAGCTGCATTTTGAACAGGAGCCGCTCTCGCCTGATGTTGCATAAATTGCATAAAGCCTCTGAAAATCCCATCGTTTATCATTTGATCGGTGTTGTTGTTTACCTGAGGATTATTGTCTTCTTGTTTCACATTATCCTAGGTATTGATCGTTGGTGACTCAACGGTCTTATGTGCTTCATTGTTGATCTCAACATTTTTCAGATGCCATTTTCAAACACTACCACAAAACAAGGGTTAATTCACATGTCACATATTATCCCTATACTCTGACCGACCAATTAAATACCAAATAAACTTAGGTAGGTCATACTAGCGAAGGAATTCTCCGTCTCTCCCCTCTTAGTTCTTGTCTCACATCTCAGCCAGGGATCATATCCCTAAGCTTTGATACCAACTGTGACGCCCCCAAAATAGGTATATATCACCCATCTTGGGTCGCCAAATACATGGTACTGAATACAAATACAAATTTAATTATACAACATGAGCTGAGAGTTTTTACACAAATATTATCTTCTAGACAATATCCAAACTCAAATAGAGTCCTCGTTACATTTATTGTCACACTATAATTTATCGAATAGTGAGGACTACTATAACACCATCTTGGACCATCACTCCGTTCCCCGACTAGTTCCGGCTACATTCTCATTTCCTGAAGAGAACAATGGATGTAAAAGGGTGAGCTCAACTAGCCCAGTAAGAAATATTATGATTAAGATAATGCATAATAATTTATCATTAGCCTTCAACAATGTTAAACTGATAGAATATAATAGACAACAAGTTTAACTGCAGCGAAACAAATAATTCATTAGAAGAGTCAAGTAGAGCATGATATCTACTATCTTCTATGATTTAAAAAGTTTATCATTAACTTTATCGCTGGGACTCAACTTAATAAATAAATCACATCATCGAATCATCCCTGCACTACGGGCTAAGGATATTCATTAGTATCACGTCCACAAATTATTCTTGCACTACGGGCCAAGAATACTCGTGTAATCATCAATGGTCATGATTATACCGAATTATCCATGGTCATAATCATACCAATCAACAGTCCATCTATGCACGTAAGCCAAAGATGACTTTCATCACAATATAAGCATGAGGATGATGACAATGATATAATAATTCAATTAAAAGAAAGTAAAGGATAAATTTTAAAGATTTATAATTTAATTTATCCAGAATTCAATAATGTCCAAATTGTCAACATGATATTGCTTTGTGGAGTAAAATTCAAGAATAATATCCATGTATCAAAAATAATTTGGACAGTAAAGAAATAAATTTTTCGGTGAATAGTACCCTGTGAATAATACTTCGGGAATAGTACCCCGTGAATAGTACCCCGACATGAAAAGTGCCCCGAATACCCGAGTGAATAATATTTTAGTGAATAGTAACTGGGTTAATAGTAATCCGTGAATAGTAACTCGTGAATAGTACCCCGACATAAAAAGTGCCCCGAATACCCGAGTGAATAATATTTTAGTGAATAGTAATCGGGTGAATAGTAACCCGTGAATAGTAGCCCGGTGAAACTATTGATATTTAATAAAAGAGTTCATATCAATATTCCAATGAAACGATACTGGATGAAGCGCAAAACTCAAGGATATTCCACTAATTTCAAGGATTATAGAAGCAATACTTACCATAGTAAGTTTATATTTAAGAATATGAAAAGAAATAACATACGAAACTGCAAATGGATTTTCACCTGTCATACGGTACGTAATCCGCGCACAGGTTATTCCGACATATTAAAGGATGAATACGAAAAATAGCATTCCTTATGAGTACGAAAGAAATAAAACCCCTTACCTTAGTAGAAGGCTGGATACTGCAATAGTGAAGTAGCAGAATACTCTTCTTCTTGTTCACTATAGTTTTTCTTTCTATTGCTTTTCTTGTGAATCTCAGTAAATTGGTGAGAAATAAAGAAGAATTAAGCTTCTATTTATAGGAGAAATGACTAAATAGTAACTAATTCACGAACGGTCCAGATTGATTTACTATTAAAATGGATGGTCCATATTGATTACTATTAAAACCACAACCGATGGTCCAGATTGATTTACTTTTAAAACCACCACCGACGGTCCAGATTGATTTACTTTTAAAACCACCACCGACGGTCCAGATTGATTTACTATTAAAACCACAATCGATGGTCTAGATTGATTTACTATTAAAACCATCATCGACAGTCCAGATTGATTTACTATTAAAACCACCACCAATGGTCCAGATTGATTTAACTTATTACACTTTAGTACCCCTAAAGTTTTCCAAAGACACGTGAACAAATCCTCCTTAATCCAATCATTAAGACACATAATTACAAGGAATACCCTATTTAATTAATTCACTATATTCCTATGTGAATCAAGTTTATTAGAGCTTTACGCACAAATTCTTTCAATGGATACAAAAGACACATAGGTATATTCCTATCCTATATGCTAATCATATTAACCCTAATCAGATTATATGAACAGATGTTATTATATCCAGATCTAAATCTATATTCCATCTTCCAATTTTATATAGATTATCACAGTAATTGCTGACCAAACAATTAATCAATAAGCAAACGATATAATAAACAATTCAATAAAAACCAACTTTTATTTAATGGGAAGGTTTAATTTAAACTACATACCAAGTTTCGTTACAATCTTAATGAAAATTTAGTTCATGATAATAATAAAGAAAAACATCATCCAGATTAATAATCTAAACATCCCAGATAATTACAAAAGATAAAACTAGGGAAGAGAAGAAGAAACTCTGAATTTGCTCCAATACTCTCTCTTTGATCTTCAGCCCTTCCAATTCTCCTTCGTGTTTTTCTTCGTTGTCCTCTCTGCAAATCTCTTGAAAAATTGAGTGATACGTCTTTTCTAAAGTCTTCTCCTATTTGTATTAGTCAAAACCCTTATTCAAATTCCTTTTTGGCTTCGAAAATTAACTCATCAGTGGCAAAATCCCTCTTTAGCCGCACATGAGCGCCTAGACGCTCAACCCAGGTTATTTCCAAGCGCCTAGGCGCTTGACTAGGACCATGTATTTACAAAAATGCCACTCATCTCTAATTTTAGTGATTTTTGATCTTTTTCTTCTCCCAAATGACCAATTTGTCCCTCCAGCTCCAACCTATAAGAAATAAACACAAAAACACATAAAAAGATACTAAAAAAAAACTTAAAGATAGCAATAATTAAGTTTAATAATATCGGATTCATAGGTATAAAATCTACTCATCAATATCATAATTAGCACAAGAACTCATGTCTTCTCTCACGATACCCACTTAATTTCATCAAATCTCCAACCCGCCTCGGTAACTCCATCGTCTCCTCGGGAATACTATCAGCTGATCAACATGGAATGATAGCACGAGGTATATCATCAACAACCTGCACAAGAGAAATAACAGAACTAGACAAAGAAGAGTTAACCTTATTGGTATTCAAAAGTGTGGTCTTGTACGAGTATAGTCATTGACTGTTCAAAATAAACTCACTTTCTAACTCACTCTCTTTTTCATAGTCACTTATTTTTTTTCTCAATCTCTTGTTTGTTTTCTCTCTCTCATCATTTTTAATCTCACTATTTTTTCATTCTCATTTTCTCAATCTCTTTTTTGTTTTCTTCCTCACTCTTTTCAACTTTTTCTATTTCACTATCAATCTTTAGATAAATTTCTTTTTGTCGATTATTTTTACATGTAATTTTTTTTACAAACTTATCCTCTTGATCATTTTCTTTCGATTGTTCACCAACTTGCTTTTGATCATGGATATCATCGTGAACATTAGAACCCAATAGCTCTCTTTGGACTGCATATTCGATTATATATTCTTCCCCCCTCTGCTGAACTTGCTCCCTTTGCACCTTAGAAGTGTTTCGTAGTTGCATCCAACAATCCTCCAATCCCTTGCGACACGCCTCCATGATGTCTTCTTTTATGTTATTAGATGCCTTTAAAATGTCTTAATTGTGGTTTTCTCCAATGGGAATCCTCCTTGTTTACATGTCGGTGAACCCTTCTATCGTCTTCTAATGTTGATTGCCTTGAAGGTTGGTTTACATGTCTTTGAGATGTATAGTCCTCCCTCCTATCTCGCTGTACTAAAGCAAACCGCTTTTTCATTGCTATTTTTAATTATGCCCATGTCTCGATCGAATGCTTTCCAAAATTTTTGCAAAACTCCTACCATAAAATTGCATGATTAGAGAACTCTTGAACTACCCGGCTGACCTTCCTCCGCTCGAAGTAATCATAATAGTCAAACTCTCGCTCCATTTTTCTATCCCATCTCAGATATGCTTCTGTATCAATATTACATTGGAAAGTATTCCTTCGAGACCCATAAGAACTTTCATAATTGTAGCCATATATGTTCGTTGCAAAACAAAAGTTAGTAGATAAAAAAAATTTCCTCACACTCCCTTACGTGTTTCACTCAAACAATGATGAATCTCTCGTGTATTGCTCAATTGGCTTTTACCCTCTAATAAACTCACACTCTTTCCTTTTACCTCTAATATTCTTTCTTATAGGTTCTTTTTGAATTCACCAAATAAATTCACAGTTTTACAATGCAATTCAAAAGTAACTTATTAAGAACAAAATATATAAGGTATGAATATCGAGATACCACAAAGTATTATGGGTGATCGCTTTGTACTCTCCGAAAAGTTATGATGTTGCTTAGTTGAAATTGATAATGAATGGAACGAAATGAAATTTTGGTTGGAATTTGATGATTTGATGATGTGCTACAAATTTGGTTAGCACAGTAGAAAAATAATTTGAAAATTTTTCTTTGCTCTTTTTTTCACTAATTTAAATTTTTTTTTTTGCAATTTATATTTCGATAGAAAATTAAGATAAGTAACTAGCTAGAAAAACTTAGATTTGATACCAAATGATAGCTCCACAACACGCTTGCGTGACGTGGTCGTCGCCCGGATCGTTTCTAGCACAGTTGATAGAGTGGAACTCTCTCGACACTTCAACCCAACGTCTATATTGAGACGAGAACCTTGGTACAATCAATTTAGCAATGAAATCTGCATTGAATGGAACACCAATGATGCCTAAACCCCTGGTTTATATTGAAACAGGAACCTCGATACAATCAACGATTGATGTGGTAGAAGACGCCACACACAAATATGTATTGTTGTATGATAAGTCAAATTGAATCTCAAAAAATAAACTAAGAAATTACTTGGGAATTCTTCAAAGAACCAAAGAAAATAATAAACCTCACAAATATATTGAATAATAATAATGATATTAAATGTTGTTAATTACAATAGATGTAACCCTTATTTATACTAGTTACAAAAATCATAATCCTAATAGGAATTACAAACCAATTTGGAATAGAAATTCCTATTTCTATACAATAATAGAAACCTATTTAGAAAGTAAATCTTAGCTAATAATAAATCCTAATTATAATAAAATTTGATAAGTATCTGAAAATCCCTAAAATCGTGCTAATTACCTAAAACAAAAGGCAACAAAATACAGTATAATCTGTCTATTATTTTAGGAAATAAAATCTTCTCTAATTTCTGAATTGGACTTGTATCAAATTGATCCAAACTTGTGTCCCATGCTTTTGAGCATCCTCTATGTATTTTAACAATCGAGTCGATAGATTAACAAAAAATTCTGACCCAGACAGTCTGTAATCAATACTTCATTCAGTTCCTTCAATATTGTTAGAGAATCGTAAGAGAGGCCTTAAATTTTTGTCTACGAAATAACAATTTACACTTTTTTCATCATTTATTTTGTAAACAATTTCAAGATCTATGCATGGCTATGATTTGAGAGAATTTAAAGAGGTATAGGGCTTAACTTCAATTGTTGGTAAATTATCAGTTCGCAAATTCATTTATATAACCCTAATTTTCATTTTCCCCAAATCATATGAAACCATAGTTTTATTTTCTTCTAAATTAACTCTCATCCTAAAATTCTTTAAAACTCTGAGTTTGTTATTTGGGTTTTGTTTGAATTGGTTGTGTTTGAATTTTGGTATTAAATTGTAATTTGCTGAACTTATTATTTGTTTGAATGATTATTAGATGATTCCTTATTATTGAAAACTTGAGATAAGGAACTGAGAATTCATATATTTATTCTCCTGTATTTTTAAAATTGGGATATTGACTACTATTTCTTGTTTTATTTCAGGAATGTGATATTGAACGGGCACAACATTGGTCCTTATCAAATTCATGCTGAAAAATTTGTTCCAATTGTGAAAGGAGGATAACAGACGAAGATGGAACTGATGGAAAATCCGTTTTAATTCATGTCGGAAAATCTGTTCCATTTTGTTCCAATTCATGCTGGAAAATCTGCTCAAATCTGTTCCAATTGTTTTTAGTTCAATCACTTAAAAAGTAATGTAACTTAACTTGTCTTTTGTTTTACCATTTTATTGTTAGTTCACAGTCTATTGGAATATTATTTTTAGGATGGAAATGCAGAGGCTAATGGTGAAATTAGCAAGCGTGAAAGGGCTAGGTTGAGGGAGATGCAGAGGTTAAAGAAACAAAAAATACAAGAAATGTTGGATGAACAAAATGTCGCTATTAACGCTAATATGGTGTGTTCCATGGAAATCCCTTTTTGGGTTTTAGTCATAATTCAGTTTGTTGGTGTAGTGGTATCATGGTTTGTAATGTTTTTCTTTTTAATACAGAATAACAAGGGAAAAGGGTTTGCCAAAGGTGACAAATCATCGCAGAAGAACAAAAAGGTAAGGTATGAGTTGCACTCGATTGGATTTTATAAACACGATATATTGATTTATATAACTCACACTTTTCTGGATGGTTCAACAGTTTTACTTGTTTACACTACTAGAAATTCAATATATAGCGACGGTTGGGGAGGAAGTGTCGCTATAGGATACATATAGCGACGGTCACTATTTGGCTGTCGATGTAGGGAGTTTTTTTGGGCTGAGGGTAATTTGGGCGCATAAAAATCTGTTAGCTCCTATTTTTCCCCAAATTAGTAAAAACAATTTACCCAAATCAGTCTAGATATTTGCTAATCAGTAAACTCAGTCGATCGATCGACCATCTCGCTCCTCTGTCACCATTTCTCAGTCGATCGATCACCCATCTCGCTCATCTCTCACCATTTCTCAGTCCTTCGATCAACCATCTCGCTCCTCGCTCACCATTTCTCAATCTTTCGGTAGTAGGCCATACATCAATAAAAGGTATGATACTTACACATTATTAGGTCTTCTTCCTGAGCTTAATAGGCATCATAGCTTTGGTTGAGCTTACTAGGAATCATACATCAATAAAAGGTATGATACTTACACATTATTAGTATGATTTCAGGGTTGGGTCTTCTTCCCGAGCTTAATAGGCATCATACCTTTGGCTGAGCAGCTAGGTTGGGCTACAGAGTAATTCCCTACACATTATTAGAACTTCCCTTACAATTGGCATGCATAAATATTTCTTTATTTTTTTTAAATTAAATAATTTGCAATGAGAATTGAACCCTGATTTCCTAGTTGCCGTAATACTTCATTGATAAACTAGGGAAAATTCTCTAACATGCATCTTGAAGTCCATATAATGCAAATTTGTTTTTTTTAATGAGGTAATTTCGTTTCTGAATATTGTATATAGTTTTGCTTCTTTTTGATGTAGGCAACTGTCTTCTTACACCGGTGCTACAAGTTTCTTTTCCTAACTTCTCTAGTCTACTATTTTAATTGTCTTAATTACTATTTTTATGCATTTATGACCATTAGTTTTTGTTTATATCAGTTTGATTCTAGAGATGTATACTATTGTTGACACTCATTTTTGTTTATTACATAAAGTTTTTATTTGAGTTTACTGTGGTCGTTGAAATTAATGAGAATATGATAAAGGAAAAACTAAACTAAATAATCAAACTCTTTAAAATAAATGTATAACCTTGATGTAATATTCTTAGGCGGACCGATTTTAGTTGCATTCACATAATTTCAAATGTTGTTGTTTACATTTGTTTCACTTTTATGGTTGAGGGTTGCATACATTGTTCGAGTTATTAAATGGATTTACTGCGGTCTTTGAAATTGATGAGAATATGGAAAACGAAAAACTAAACTAAAAGATCACACTCTTTAGAATAAATTTATAATCTTGATGTAATATGCTTAGGCGGATCGATTTGTAACCTTGATGTAATAAGAGGAATTATATTGTTTGATTAACAAGAGATGTTCGGACCACATTCTAAGCCTACAACTTCGTTCAATGTTGACCTCCAACGATTTGCCCTGTCCATATCCATTCCTTTTTTACTTTCATCATCTTTTTTCGCCATCAATTTCTCTTTGTCCCTACCACATGCTTTCTTGATGCTTCTTGTTTGGTACCTAACATTGGATGGTATTTCAATTTAAATTAGGGACACAATATTATGGATAAGGGGTGGATAGAATTACCTAGTTATTCTAGCAAATATCTTGCAGGCCTAGATAGATTTCTGAACTTTGGTTTCGAAAAAGTGGGCATGGTCACAGGAAGAATTCCTTGTCCATGTAAGAATTGTGTGAATGGAAGATACCAGATTCAAACAACTATTCGTGAACATTTGATTTGTGATGGATTTATGTTTGGCTACACGAATTGGGTGCATCAAGGGGAAGATGAGATTGTTAGGGATGTGAGCAATGATGATGTTCACGACGAACCATCATAATCCAAAGATGATCATCGTATGCCTGAGATGATAAATGATATATTTAGGGATCACGGTGTGGAATCGTCGGCTGAAGCTTCAAAATACCAAAAGTACATGTCAGAGGCCAATCAACCTTTATATCCTAGATGTGAAATTGAGACAGTCCTTTCATTCATTATATGGCTTTTCAATCATAAAAATGTTAGCAAATGGACTGATTTGTCCTTTGATGATTTGCTCCGTAAGTTCAAGTCATCATTTCCAGCATTTGCAAACTTGCCTGATAATTTTTATGAAATGAAGAAAATGGAAATGGTTGGCCATTTAGGGTTTAGTTATGAGAAGATTGATGTATGCGAGAATGATTGTATGCTCTTTTGGAGGGAGAATGAAAAATTAGAGTCTTGTACAGTTTGCAAATCATTGAGATGGAAGCAGACTGAGATGGTTGTACCAGAGAAGGCACAAATAGATACAAATGCTAAGAGGAGCAAAGTAGCTGTGAAGCAATTACGTTATTTAGCATTAATTTCGAGATTACAGAGGCTATTTATGTCTGTAGAAATTATAAAATACATGACGTGGCATCATGTGAAGCGACGGAAAGATGAAGTTAATCGTCATCCAACTGACTCTGTAGCTTGGAAGTATTTGGATACAATGAACCCTACATTCTCTCAAGAACATCGAAATGTAAGACTCGGACTGTCCACTGATGGCATGAGTCCTTTTACCCATGGGTCAATGTATAGTATATGGTCAGTGACAGTTGTTTATAACTTACCACCATGGATGTATATGAAGCAGGAGTATTTTATCATCTCGTTGTTAATACCTCGTCCAAACTCTACATGTAATGATATTGATGTATGTGAAACTTTTAATTGAGGAGTTGAAGATACTATGGAGTTATGGGGTTGAAACGTATGATGCATCTACTGGTACAAATTTCCAAATGCGTGCTGGACTGTTGTGGACAATTAGTGATTTTCCATCTCTTGCTATGTTATCTGGTTGGAGCATTAAAGGTAAGTTGGCTTGTCCATCATGTCAAATGAACACTCATTCTTGTAGATAAAAAGCAAGGAATGTTATATCGGGCATCGTTGTTTCCTGGAGTCAGGTCATAGTTATAGGTTTGATACACGAAGATTTAACGGAGAATGTGACCATAGTGAAGCTCCGGTGGTGCCGTCAGGATTTGATATTCTTGAACAAGTTAATGCCATTAATGTCACTTTTGGAAAGACACCCACTAGCACGAAGACCATTCCCCATGACTTAAAACATAATTGGAGGAAGAAATCTATTTTCTTTGAATCGCGTATATGGCGGATACTTTTGTCAAGCGCCACAATCTAGATGGAATGCACATTGCCAAAAACATTTGTGATAGCCTGATTGGGACATTGTTGAGTGTGCAAGGAAAGTTAAAAGATAATTTAAAAGCAGGATTGGACTTGATGAAAATGGGTATAAGAAGATAGCTCCATCCAATTGTAAGACCCCAACTTTTATGAATAAAAATTAATTTTTCTCGAAATATATTTTTGAATATTATGGTGTGGATATGATATAATGTTATAGTTGTGGGTAATATTTGTAAATTTTGTAAAGTAAGCAAGTTGTTATAAAATATTCGATTGGTCGGCGAATATTCGTTTTAGCAGGAAATATTTGTACGACGGCACAATCATTGGTGGACCCCACAACGGAAGTATTGTCGTAGTTAGAAAACGACAAAAATATCTTTTTATAAAAATAACGGTGAAAGTTTTACCGTTAAACTGTTGAACTACCCAGTGGTAAAAGTACAGTAGCACACAGTATTGATTATTGATGCTTACGTGAGAAGTCACTCAGTTTTACTCAATTATTACAACAGTAATTGCTGCATAATATCTCATATTATTGATTTAATTATTGTCACAGTATCATCTGCACAATATTTTATATTATTAAATCAATAGTTGAGAAAACTCATTTATTCGTATGATTATTACATTATTGACAATGTCTAGAAAGTTCTGTCGAGGAAAGGGGTTTGTCACCTAATTGCGCGCCAATAAGGAGAAATCTTTATCAGAAAGCCCCCTCTTTCCTAGGAATGATCTGGTTGTTAAATATTGTGACTTATAATATTAATGATGAATAATTGTTGAAGTATTAAGAATGTGTTTATTGAAGATAAGTGAATTATAAAAGTTAGAGGGGAATAATGCAAACTTGGAAAACTTTAGGGGTACTAAAGTGTAATAAGTTAAATCAATCTGGACCATTGGTGGTGGTTTTAATAGTAAATCAATCTGGACCGTCGATGGTGGTTTTAATAGTAAATCAATCTGTACCGTCGATGGTGGTTTTAATAGTAAATCAATTTGGACCGTCGATGGTGGTTTTAATAGTAAATCAATCTGGACCGTCATAGGTGGTTTTAAAAGTAAATCAATCTGGACCGTCGGTTGTGGTTTTAATAGTAATCAATATGGACCGGTCTGCTCTAATAGTAAATTAATCAGGCCGCTCGTGAATTAGTTACTATTTAGTCATTTCTCCTATAAATAGAAGCTTAATTCTTCTTTCATTCTCACCAATTCATTGAGACTCACAAGAGAAACTATAGAGCGCAAGAAGAAGAGCATTCTACTACTTCACTATTCCAGTATCCAGTCTTCTACTAAGGTAAGGGATATTATTTGTTGTATTCGTAAGGGGTATTATTTCTTTCGTATTCAGAAGGAATACTATTTTTCGTATTCATTCTTTAATATGCTGAATAACTGCTCACGCTGAATTACGCATCGTATTATGTGTGAAAATCCATTCATAGCTTTCAGTATGTTATTTCTTTTCATATTATTAAATTTAAACTTACTATGGTAACTATTGCTTCTATAATCCTTGAAATTAGTGGAATATCCTTGATTTTTGCGCTTCATCCAGTATTGTTTTATTGGAATATTGATCTGAACTCTCTTATTAAATATCAATATTTTCACTGGGGTACTATTCATAGGTTACTATTCACTAGAATATAATTCACTCGGGTATTCGGGGCACTTTTCGTGTCGGGGTACTATTCACGAGTTACTATTCACAGGTTACTATTCACCCAGTTATTATTCACTCAAATATTATTCACTCAGGTATTCGGGGCATTTTTCATGTCGAGGTACTATTCTTGAAGTACTATTCATAGGGTACTATTCATGGGGTACTATTCACTAAAAAATTTATTTCCTTTCTTTCCAAATTATTTTTGATACAGGGATATTATTCTTGAATTTTACCCCACAAAGCAGTATCATGTTGACAATTTGGATATTTTTAAACTCTGGATAAATTTAAAGTCTTTAATAATTCTCCTTGATTTTTTTTTTATTAATGTTTATATCATTGTCATCATCCTCATACTTATATTATGATGAAAGTCATCTTTGGCTTACGTGCATAGATGGACTGTTGATTGGTATGATTATGACCAGGGATCATTTGGTATAATCATGACCCGTAATGTTACAAATGATGTGGTAAAAATCCTCATTGGCTTGTAGTGCATTGATGGATAGTTGTTGGTATGATTATGACCAGGGATTATTCGGTATAATCATGACCATTAATGATTACATGAATATCCTTGGCTCGTAGTGCAGGGATGATTCGATGATGTGTTTTATTTATTAAGTTGAGTCTCTGTGATAAAGTTGATGAAAAACTTTTTAAATCATAGAAGATAGTAGATATCATGCTCTACTTGACTCTTTTAATCGATTGCTTTTTCCGCTGCAGTTAAACTTGTTGTCTATTATATTCTATCATTTTAACATTGTGGAAGGCTAACGATAACTTATTCTGCATTATCTTAATCATAATATTTTTTACTGGGCTAGTTTAGCTCACCCTTTTGCTTTCATTGTTCTCTTCAGGACATGAGAACATAGCCGGGACTAGTCGGGGAACGGAGTGATGGTCCGAGATGGTGCATTAGTAGACCTCACTATTCTGTGAAATAGTTTGATAATAATTGTAATGAGGACTCCATTGAGTGTGGATATTGTCTAGAAGACAATATTCATTTTAAAACTCTCAGCTTATGTTTTGTCGTATGTTACATGATAGTTGTATAATTAAGTTGTATTTGAATTTTGTACCATGTATTTGGAAACCCAAGATGGGTGATGTATACCTATTTTGGGGGCATCACACCAATACCCGTGCAAGCAAGCAATTCAAAGTACCTTTTGCCAGCTGCAAGCTACTCAATGTCTAAGAAAGAAAGACATGATTTCTTGCAAGTGTTGAAACATGTTAAGGTACCTGATGGATATGCTTCAAATATTTCACGTTGCATCAATTTGAAGGGGGTAAGATCTCAGGTCTTAAAAGTCACGACTGCCATATTTTAATGCAACAATTACTTCCAATAGCAATACGATGTACCAACTTTCCTAGACATGTCTGCTCAACAATAATTGAACTTTGTAACTACTTTAGAGAATTATGTTCCAACTATAACACATCGGAAGATTATGAACGGTTGAACAAGAAAATTCCGTTAATACTTTGCAAGCTTAAGATGGTGTTTCCTCCTGCTTTCTTTGATATAGTGGTACATTTGTGTGTCCACCTTGCTGAAGAGGCGAAGATAACTGGAAATGTGAAATATCGATAAATGTGGGCTTTTGAAAGATACATGGGCAAGTTAAAAGGGTATATTCGCAACAGAAGTTGTCCAGAAGGGTCAATTGTAGAAGGGTATTATGACGCCCCCAAAATATGTATACATCACCCCTCTTGAGTTGCCAAATACATGGTACAAAAATCAAATACAACTTCTTTAATACAACTGTTGTATAAAAATACGACAAAACATAGCTGAGTTTTTACATGAATATTGTCTTCTAGACAATATCCAAACTCAAATGGAGTCCTCATTACATTTATTGTCATACTATTTCATAGAATAGTGAGGAATACTATAACACCATCTCGGACCATCACTCTGTTCCCCGACTAGTCCCGGCTACGTTCTCATTTCCTAAAGAGAATAATGAAAGCAAAAGGGTGAGCTCAATTAGCCCAGTAAAAAATATTATGACTAAGATAATGCAGAATAAGTTATCGTTAGCCTTCCACAATGTTAAACTGATAGAATATAATAGACAACAAGTTTAACTACAGCGGAAAAAACAATCGATTAAAAGAGTCAAGTAGAGCATGATATCTACTATCTTCTATGATTTAAAAAGTTTTTCATCAACTTTATCGGCCGAGACTCAAATTTTAATAAATAAACCACATTATCGAATCATCCCCGCATTACGCCAAGGATATTCATGTAATCATCAATGGTCATGATTATACCTAATAATCCTCGGTCATAATCATACCAACAACTGGCCCATTTATGCACTATGTGCCAATGAGGACTTTTACCACATCATTTGTAACATTACGGGTCATGATTATACCGAATGATCCCTGGTCATAATCATACCAATCAACAGTCCATCTATGCACGTAAGCCAAAGATGACTTTCATCACAATATAAGTATGAGGATGATGACAATGATATAAGAATTCAATTAAAAGAAAACAAAGGATAAATTTTTAAATATTTATAATTTAATTTATCTAGAATTCAATAATAATCAAATTGCCAACATAATACTGCTTTATGGAGTAAAATTCAAGAATGATATTGTATCAAAAATAATTTGGACCGAAAAGAAATCAATTTTTGTCATGAATAGTACTCCGGGTGAATAGTACCTGGGTGAATAATACCCCGTGAATAGTACTTCAGGAATAGTACCTCGTGAATAGTACTTCATGAATAGTACTTTGTGAAAAGTATCCGCGAATAGTACTTTATGAATAGTACCGTATAAATTAATAGTACTCATGGACAGTACTCTGGCATGAAAAGCTTAAAATTTAACAAGAATGTGCAGAAAATATCCTTGTGAAACGATACTAGATCAAGCACAAATTTCAAGGATATTCTACTAATTTCACGGAGTATAGAAGCAATACTTTAACAAAATGAGGGTATAATCAGGAATACGGGATGAAATAATATTACTCACATACTACAGAGTATGGAAGAAAATATTATTCCTTATGAATACTGAACAAAATAATATCCCTTACGAATAAGAAATAAATAACATCCATTACCTTAGAAGAAGACTGCATACTGGAATAGTGAAGTAGCAGACTTCTCTTCTTCTTTCTCTCTATATCTTCTCTCTCTAAAGCTTCTCTCTCTATAATTGCTCTTTTGAGTCTTAGTGAATTGGTGAGAATGATAGAAGAATGAGCTTCTATTTATAGGAAAATATAGTTTCGATAATTGCACGTTTTGGGACTCGAAATATTACAGCATAATACCTTCATCTTTTCCTTCATTTTTAATTTAGTCCTGCAAGTATTATCAAACTTGCACCACCTCCCCTAATAGTACATCATATGAATCAATAGTACATTCATGTGAATCGATAGTTCTATACATGTGAAAAAAATAGTTACAGTATAGTACATTTATCTATACCTCCATTTTTAATTTAGTCATGCAAGTATTATCAATCTTGTACCACCTCCCCTAATAGTACATGCATGTAAATCAATAATACACATATGTGAACAAATAGTTATAAGCATGTGAATTAAAAGAAATTAATTGCTCATTTATCCGATTAATTACCCGATTGGTCAGAAATCAATTATTATCAAAATAAATGTCGATTTCCACTAACACTAATAATCCCAACACAATGGAACTATCAATTTCATTTTTAATCAACATGAACTTATTCATCATTAATATTATAACTCATAATATTTAATAACCAGATCATTCTTAGGAAAGAGGGGGCTTTCTAATAAGGATTTCTCCCTATTGGCGCGCAATTAAGTGACCAAACCTCTCCTCGACAGAACTTTCTAGACATCGTCAATATTGCAAATAACAATATGAATAATTTTGTCATCTCAATTATTGATTTAATAATATAAAATATTGATAATGTGAAAATAATTGAATCAATAATATGAGAGATATTATGCAGTAATTACTGTAGCAATAATTAAGTATAACTGAGTGACTTCTCACGTAAGATCAATAATCAATAATCGTGTGCTACTATGCAACCACGCCAGACATCGATTTTTTTACCAACGGGTGGTTCAATAGTTTAACGGTAAAACTTTTGCCGTTATTTTTATAAAAGATAATTTCGTCATTTTCTAACTACGAAAATACTTCCGTTGTGGGGGTCCCACGAATGATTGTGCCGTCGCATTTAATATTCCTCGTTAAAATGAATATTCCCCGACCAATCGAATATTTTATAACAACTTGCTTACTTTGCAAAATTTATAAATATTACCCACAACTATAACATAATATCATATCCACACCATAATATTCAAAAATATATTTCGAGAAAAATCATTCTTTATTCATAAAAGTTGGGGTCTTACAGGTATATTGCTGAAGAATGTGTTACATTTTGCTCAAGATATTTGAGTCAAAATAATACTGCATGGAAACGAGTTGGAAGAAATGAAGTTCGATACAAACAAGGTGAATCAAGTTTCTCTGTATTCAAAAACATAGGTCGATTTCTTAATGTCACAAAAGTTTGTACTCTATGTGGCGATGATGTCAAGAGTGCACGCATTTATGTGCTATTCAATTGTACAGAGGTTGAGTCATATCTAAGGTGAGTAAATAAAGAATGACATTTATTTGAGCAATATTAATAACTTTTGTTAGCCGGCCAGCTAGCTATGATAAAAAAAATTGTTTGTTTATTTGTTTGTAGTATTTGGAAAGATTCATATATGTTACGACGTGGAAAGCGTAAGCAAAAACCGACGCCAAGGGAAATTAACAATGCTAAGAAAAAGGAATTTCCTGAATGGTTTAAGAATTATATAAGTACTACATTATGTGAACGTAATTTTATGCAAAATTTTGTAATGGTTATTAATAATAAATGGATGGAATTTGCTTATATCGCAACCATTTTGTAGATGGCAACTATGAATAATGATGCTTCAAAGGAAGTTCAAGCTCGTGCATTTGGCCCAAATTTGATAAGCAGGAGAGGAGATGGTTATTTGGTAAATGGGTATCGATTACATTCTACAAGTTATGAGTAAGAGGAGAACGCATAATAGTGGGGTATATGTGGTAGCAACTACTCGTGGATATTCCTTTGCTAGAGACCGAAATCCTAAGGAAGATGTAGTTGAATACTTTGGTATTTTGGAAGATGTTGTTGAATTAGATTATTATGGATCTAGCAAAGTTGTTCTATTCAAATTTAAGTGGTATGACAGTTTAGCACGTGATAGAGGGGTCAAAACTGATGACTATGGCTTCACGCTTGTAAATTATCAAAAGTTTGGTTCAACCGATGAGCCCTTTGTAATGCCTTCTCAGGTTCAACAAATATTTTATGTTGATGATCAAAGGGAAAACAATTGACGTGTGTTTATACGAATAAATTCGAGAGATTTATGTGAAGATGCTGAAGTAGATTCTGATAGTGACGAGTTACCCAATACCAATGAAGAATTCATCACTCTAGTTGTAGAAGTTGATATTGAAAACATAAATTGGGTTAGGAATGACATTGATGCTGAATTAGTTGAAAATGGACGAAAAAGAATTAAAAGTAAGTGAAAAATAGGATCTCAAATTTATATATCTCGTTTCAAAAGATGAATGATTGAACATATTGTTGATGAAGATGAAGACGAAGACGGAGACGAAGGAGAAAGAGAATATGAGGGTCCCGAAGATGAAGAGGAGGGTGATAGTGAGGAAAATGAAGATGAGGAAGAATGAAGAGGATAAACGTCACAATTGATAGATCATGTCTATGTCTAACAAAAGATAGATATTTGAATCTGCATTTCATAATTGTATAATATGTTTTGCTACTTTCGAACTAATTATAGGTTGGTTTTGCTACTTTTAATGAATATCCAAAATGTCTGCAAGAGTGAGGATCATATACATACTACTAATGTATTCATATGCTTGAAAGTTTTTTGACTTTTCCTACTACCTTTCTTTCTGCTGGCCTTTGATTAGGGAGTACTATTAAGTTTTTCTCCTATATACTAATATGCTTGGAGCTGATGTATTGATTAGGGAGTACTGTTGAGCTTATGAATTGATATTCTTTACTATTTTGAATTCATATTTTTGTTTCTCAAGTTGCTTTAATGGCTTCTAACAGAACATCTAGATCTCGTGCTAACTATTCCAATGGCCCGAAAATTAATGAAAATGAAGATAATGATATCCATGCCGATGAATGCAAAGGAGAAAAGTATTCATGAGAATGCTGAAGGTATATACCTCTAAAAATAAATGAGTCTAATAAATGGTTTGCAAATACATACATATGGTGCAAGGCAACACAACCACTTTCGCTAGCTATCCCTTGACAGGTCCAAGTCCAACACCATAAGGAGGTTCAAATTACTAATGAACAAGCACAAATTAAGTTTAGAATGTGTTACAAAGGCTCAATTATTTATTTGTGTGAAAATTAGAATGTCATACACAAAGGATCAATTATTTGTGTACAAATTAAGTTCAGAATTTGTTACACAAACTCAACCACATTTTAGAGATAATAAAGAGTTCCATAAAACATAATCACTACAGGAATACATTATTCTAAGTTACAACAGTGTTTCAACTTATTACAGACACTGAATACAAGAACATAAACACAATGCATCTTGATTCTTGAAACTGGCACTAGTTCAAGTATAGGCAGCAGAGTTTCTGAAACTAGTACCATGCATATATCTACACTTATACTTGCATTGTCATGAAGGAAACTTCTACACTTATAATAATTGCTGATAATGTACTTCTTCAAGCTAAGTTCAAATTGAGATTATTGAGGTTTTATATTAAAATTGTGTTGCATTGTTCCAATAAATCTAGATCTTAGCACAATAATTGTTGCTTGAAAGCCACTTGTATGTCGCTACTTTTGCGAGGTCTTGTAATATTTCTATGTTCTTTAACACTAATCACCTGAATTTTTCTTTGGGTGAGTTGGTTATAAATAGCTATAAAGTATTTTTCAAAAATATCTGTCTTACCTGGTTCTGACATGGATACATGGTTTTGTTGAGCTGCCCATGTAGTTGGTCTTGCTACTTTTGGACTTTGGTGGCTATTTTAAGTTAAATTTGTGGCTCTCCACAGTCCACAAAGTTTTGTCTGAACTTGTTGTGAAACAATGTCTCATATCCACTAGAAATCAGTTGTAGATATAAATGAGTATTAGAAAATCTTCTCCAATTGTTTCTACCTTGTAGCTACAACAACATTGTGTCAATATATCTTCGTTTTGAATTGCCTCTCCTCCGATGTTGCTTGATGTGTTGTTAGGTAGCTATTTTCTCTTTGTTTCTTTCATTTTCTTTCATGATTCTTTCTCTCTTTTAGGTTCTCGACCTAAAAGAAAGCATGGACCAACGATGGGAGCAAAGTTATGGTCAAATATTGATGCACCCAAGAAAGTAATTTATGATGCAAATTAAGTGGTCAACCTGTTGGGGGAGACACCAACAAGTTAACAACCTTTCTCAGGTGTCTTGCTCGTAATGGAGAATTTTTTCCAATAAGTACTCCAACATGGTTCAATATGACAAAGGCTAACATGACAAGGGCTTGGGAAGAAATTCAGGTTATTAATCATAATATTTTATAGAATTTGACATTAAGCACTTTGAAGGTAATTTAATATATGTGTAAATTTGTTTGTTGTAGAAATGATTTACCACAGATCACCCCAATGCTAAAAGAAAACTGATGGCTATCATGAACAATAGGTGGAGAGATTGGAAGTCTAACTTAAAGAGTAATAATTTTGTGGCTGGTGACCGTGCCAAATCTATAGCGAATACTATAAACAATGATCGAGTAAATCCTAATCAATAGGTTGCGTTGGTTGGTTATTGGCTAACTGATGATGCACAGGTTGTGTTTATTCTAATTTTATGTATTATTAATTCTTAGTTATTGTGATATTATATTATTAATTTATAAATACATGCAATGCAGGATATAGCAACAAAAAATTGTGAAAATCGGAAAAAAAAAATGTTGGTAGGTCATACGTTGGGCACTAAATCAATTCCAAAAAAGAAGCATGAATTGGTAATATTTGATGTTCTTTCAATATTTTTTGTCGTTAATCATGTATTTGACTTCTATGAATAGAGCATTTCTTGAATTATGTACTAATTTTTGTTTTATTTGTACTACCAAATAAATAAAAAAAGAGATTGATCGAGCGGATATGTATATACAGTCCCACACTCGAAGTGATAACTCAATTTTACCGGGAGCATCCTCGAATGTGGTACGTATTTATCAATCCTCAAACAATGGGGTCTTTTAACTCTTTATTCTATATTGTCTTTAAGCTCTTTATCGAGGGTATGATTCTAGATGGTTATAGTCTTTATGCTTTCATTAAGAATATAATGTTTGAATATAACTGATTACTATATGATTAGTAAAAGTTTATCAAATGTTTGTATAACTGAATAAGCAAAAAGGGGGATAAGCACTGGATGTTATATATGTATAAAATGGAAATTTATATATTGCATAAGTATGAAAAAATCAAAGGAATTGAAGGCAAATTTTGAAGAATGGATAAATTGGTTAGTTTACTAATTATTTGATTTTTTTAAACTTGGTTGTGTATTTTACTAATGAGATCAAAATAACTGAGACACGTACCATAGATTGAAATTCTAGCCAAAAAGCTAATGCAACAACTTAGTATGTGACCGAATCCTGATAAAGACTAAGCAAACAAGCTTGGATACAGCCTTGGAAAGAAATTATTTGCTACTCTTCTTTAAGTTATGTTGAACTGCCTTGTATATTTAAGTTATGTATATTTTCACAGAAAAAAATTATTGAGTTAAAGAAGACTCAGGAATCGACTGGTGAAAGCAATAGTACAAGACAGAATGATATACTTGCACAAGTGCTTGGACCGGAGCGATATGGTAGACTTCAACAAGGTGGAGTTGGTGCCACAGCTACACTTGGGGGCCTCGTGACACAAATAATGAGGTACAACGTGAGAATCAAGAATTAAAAGTTGAGTTGAAAAAGGTGCGGGAAAAAGGAGACGATACTGCAAGGAAAGTGGATGAACTATTATCAATCATGACAAAATTTATGAAGAAGTCATCAGTTCCAAATGCTCATTCCAACAATCAGGTGTTGCTCTCTCACTCCACTTATACTTAAAATTTTTGCTCTATCACTCTGTTTGTATGGATTAACAAGTTTACTTGATAATTAATTTTTAGGATCGATCCACAGAAGGAGATAATGGTGATATTAGTGGATCAAATAATCCTATAGAGGACCTATGACATGTCTCGTGCTGCTAGAGATATGTTACATGTGTTGCTGGAAATTTGTTAGATGTAACACTATTTTGGATGAAAATTTGTTAGATGTGATACTGAAAATATGTTAAATGTGCTACTGGTTATGTACTGTTTTGATACATAGTAACAATATTTTTGATGGTTATGTATATTTAGATGATATTATACATTAATAGACTTTATTTGTTTTGTTCTTTTAGTTGTAAATGTTATATTCAGATTGCATGGTTGAATGTAGTTATGCTTCTTAACAGGTAAAATAAATAAGAAATATTGTATAAGAACATCAAGTTCTTTAAAAATTTGGAAAAGATATAGCGACGGTCGGGACCGTCGCTAAGGGCAAAAAAATTTTGCGCCAAACGACAGCCACGACCGTCGCAATACATTTCAACATTCGCGCCAAATCTTCTATAGCGACGGCCAGCCCGTCGCAATAGATCTTAACCATTCGCGCCAAATCTTCTATAGCGACGGTTACGGCCGTCGCTATATCTATTCTCTGACCGTTGGTATAAAGCTTTAAGCGCGTTTTTGTGAAGTTTTCTGGCGACGTTTTGACCATCGCTATAGGAGAAAGGACCATCGCTATAGGTTTCAGCGACGACTTATATGGCGATGGTGTCCGACCGTCGCTATAGCATATAGCGACGGTCTTTTCATCTATAGCAACGGTCGACGACCGTCGCTGTAGATTGATTTTTTAGTAGTGTACATGTCCTGTACACTAAAAGAGCACACATTTAACATAGGCAGGTGTACTAATCCTTATTGTGTGGATGGACACTTATGAGTGCCCAAAAAATCTTTCCCTCTTGGGCTTTCTTACGTACTTGTTAGTAGTAAAAAAGAATGACAAATCGAGGATCATCGTTTCACCCAAGTAAGTTATATGTGAGAAAACGATCATTAGAGATATCATTTGAGTTTGTTTCTGTTCTGCCGAAAACATTAGTTGGAATGTAATTAGTTTATTGAGGATATTAGTAATTGAGGGAAAATTTAGTATTCTATTGTCTGAAGATGTTCTAAAGCTTTGCATTGTTGTTACTGGTGTTGACATCCTTATTAATTAGAAGGTAGTATCTTCTCTTGTATGTTTGTTAGTATTGTTGCTAGAATATCATAGAAAAATGGAGCAGCCACTAATACAATCATAAACTCACAATATATAGCACATCCTACTACGGATTGTTTTTTTCTCTTTCCAAAAAACTGAGTTCCTAATTTCCGACTATGGAATGTTTTTATTTGTTAAAATCATAATATGGAATTAGATGTCTTATATAATCTAATATTCAATAGATTCAATGATGGTTTAATTGTTTATAATTGTATGGTTCAGGGGTCGTCATGCATCAAAGCTTACAGAAGAGGAAGAAGACGAAAAATATCTCAAGGATGAAGAAGGACTTTCTAGGGGAGGAAACACACGGCTGTTTGTGCAGCCCTCCTGTAAGTTTTCTCTATTGGTTTTAATGAATTGTTTGGCAGTATGAGCAGATAACTTGCATTCATCTTGTTTGGTTGTATTTTTTAAATTTTAACTCCTGGCATTTGTATGTTGTTATTGTAGTTTGGAACAATTATTGCATTTAGAGTTGTATTAGGAACATTTGAAATTTCCAAGTTATTTTTAAATATTTACCAAGTTATTTTTAATTATTTGACTGCAATATGTAGTTGCATTGGAATTTTAGACCTTTGATATTTTACCTCACTTTGCATGAAGTATTTGGATGTTTGTTCTTCATTTGTACTGTCTGCTTTTACCTGGGATGGAGATATGATACAAGATATTCTCATTTTCTCCACTTGTTTGCTCTAAATAAGAATTACTTTCTTCTCTGGTCTTTTCTTTGATACTTATTCTTTCATTTTCTCCACTTGTGATTATGAAGGTTGTCTGTTGTCTGTTGCTGTAAATTGTGATGCTAATCATTTTTTTTCTTTTGTTTATTCGGTTGAGTGGAAGTGAGGATTTATACTATTTCGATTGTGTTGTAAACTTAATTATTATTGTTTGCTACTGCCTTGCCTATTGGTATTAACTTCATATGTTTGGTGTGTTGCTATTTTTTTTATATTTTAAACTGAATGATGTTGTTGTAAATTATTAATGTTTGTTTTTTGTTTTATTTAGAACTTAGAATTTTTGTAATTAACATTGATCAGTTCTATTGGACTCTTAAATGTTGCTGCTGGACTTGAACTTGGACTCTTGAATGTTGTTACTGGACTTGGAAACTTGCACTACTGCTACTGAAAACTAGAATGTTAATGCTACTGTTAGAAACTTGAATGTTAATGCTGCTGCTATAAACTTAAATGTTAATGCTGCTGCTACTAATGTGTATTTTATAATTCATATGCCTTAAACTTTTCAAAATTGTATATTGTAAACTGTAAATTTAGAATCAATAATATTATACAAGCTCGTTTGTACTTGAGTTTGTTTAAAAACAAATAGTTCGAACATAATTTCGAATCGAATCGAATCGAATAGATCTTCGAGTACCATTTTCTGCATCGAGTCGAACACAAGTACATTGTTTAAATTCTATTTTGAATTCAAATCGAATATGAGTAAGACAATTTTGTATCGAATCAAATATGAGCAGCCTAGAATCCGAATCGATTCGACTCGTTTACGGCCTTATTCTTATACCATGAAAAAATGCTCATCTTTTAGTTTAATTGTAACAATTCCTATAAAAAAGACAATCCAAAATTCTGCCACATAAGTGAGAAATCCCACAAACGCTCAATTCTGCCATGGAGTCCTTCCCCACAAAATTCTATATTAGTCTTTTTTTTATTTGTCACCTGGGCCTGAGAAAAAAAATGTAGCACCTGAAGCTGGTGGTGCATGGCCTATTATATAGGTCATCTCCATCTCTTAGGAGGCTCAAACCTTCCCCATCTTGTATTCGTGGCCATGGCCCAAAAATAGGGGCCCATCTTCACAGTTCTGGTTGGGGTTCACCGGACCTCGGTGGTGAGCAATTGGGAAGGAGATTTTCGCATGATGTAATTATGTCGAGTCGGCCCAAATTTCTAGCAGTTGTACATTTGAAATGACAGAAGTGTCATTTAATCATGTATATCTCCTCTCTCCGAACAAGGTCCGTGACCCTTATAGCACTTTGAGTAGGAGTTGAACTCAAAACCTCCGAATTTATGGCTGATCTCTAGTTCTTTCATAAACTAATTAGGCAAAGCGTGTCTTAAAAATGATATGGAATTAAATATGATAAAAGGTAAAATTTATAATATATATATATATATATATATATATATATATATATATATATATATATATATATATAGCCAGTCTTAAGTGATTTATCCCATCAATGTATTGATATCAAATCATTTAAGACACTTGTTTTAGACTTAAAATTTGAGCTACAATTACCCTATTTTTATAGTAATAATAATAATCATATATACCTAACCTTATAATTGTCTGTTTCAAAAAAATCTAAAAATTGTCATTTTATAAAATTCGTTTTACCAGAACGACAATCTGTATAATTTTTTTGTTGTTGTTGATATTACAGAACTTTAGAATGCCCATTTAGTGACTTTTAAGTCATATGGGGAAAAAAATATATTATTTATCTACAATCAGGCATTCACTTGTTTTAAAAGCATGTTTGCCTAAATTAATAGATTTGGCTCTAGTAATTCATTACACATTTCTCCTAATTCTATTTAATATACTAATTATTTGATCTTATTAATTTTATTAATAATAATCAAAATATGTTAATAAATACTTGATTAAATTAAGATCAATCCTATAGAAAATTAAAATTATAAAAATTCACAATTAAAAGTCTAAATATTTTTTCATTCGATTTATTGAAATTTTGATGAAAAATCTACATATTTATCAAATGGTAAAAAAAGTGTCGAATTATTTTTATTTTTAAAATAATTATGCTATTTAATATAATAAATCAGTTGACTGATATCATACTAGTTATAACTATAAAAAATTAGTGTGTTGGATGAAATTTGAGAGAAAGTGTACTAGAAGGGATTCAAACACTAAATACTAAATTCATGTATAATCCACATACAACTCCTAAATGTACTTTGTTTTGATTATCTCTCTCTCTATATATATATATATATATATATATATATAGGGGATCGATCCATAGCCAACGTTGTAAAAAAGAGTAGCCTTACAACACATTGTGAGCGTCCATTCTATGATCTAACGGTTTAATAGAGGTCTCATCTGCAGTTTAGTTTCCAGTATTCTGGAGTTTAATATTGCAGACGAGACAAATATCCAAAATACCCTCCTTGTAAAAGTCTTTCGTCCTCAGTATTAAACTGTGGACGTTGAGTATTTTGGGCCAATTAGGAATAAGTACCATCTGCAATATTAAACTGCAGACGCTAAGTATGGTAGGTCAATTGACCAACGAAGTCGTTTTGGTCAAATTCAATTTTTTTCTAGGCTCTGCAATATTAAACTGTAGATGGCAAATATTAATAAAAGATTACTTCGGAATCGGGACTATGGTGGATTACTTCGGGATCGAGACTATGGTGAATTACTTCGGGAAGAATTTGGCTATGAGAAATCCCTTCGAGAGTTCGGGATAAACTCCAGGGGTAACCCTTCTCCCTAAACTTCCTCTGTATCACTTGTATCACTTGATAATCACATACAAAGAGAGAAGAAGAAGAAAAATTAAAATTCTGTGTGTTTTCTTGTCCACAATTATTATGCCACTAATTCCACCCGTTAACCGACGAATTCCCCACAAAAAAAGTCAATAAAGAAGAATTATTTCTATTTTTTTTCCAAACTCCAATCTCAAAACTCCCTATTTTTTCGATTGGATCTGGAAAAGACCCAGAAAAAAAAAGAGACAGAAAAAAAGTTAGGCTAAAATCAAAATTACTTTCACTTTCTTTGAGTGGGTATTGGGGCTGAAATTCTTTCTTTAGGTTCTTCTTAATAGTCATTAAATCACTACAAAAAAAATAGTCATTCTTGAAATGACTCGCTTGTCGCTTATTACTATATAGTGTCGTCGGCATTGATAAATATCATGATTTACCGATGCCGCTTTCGATCGACGCCCATTCATTCCCTAATTGTGTCGTCACCCATGGTTCTGGCCATCACTGGTAGTCGGCATCATTGTCATTGGTGACGGGTGTCATTGGCGACGGTACAATGTCAATGCCAACGACTATAGCGACGGCGAATCCGTCGGCAAAGACTCCATAAAGTTTTTGGGGCAAAACCTCATTCCTGACGGCATGGCCGTCGGCAATGACTTTTTTGGCCGTCTGCAATGCCTTTAACTCATGACTGTCACTATATGTCATTGGCGACGGCAATGTCGTCGCCATTACCCCCGTCGGCAATGACTATATATATTTTGAATTTTTTTTATAATTTAAAAATTTCTCTGTTCATTTACAAATATAAATGTACACCTGTTATAAACTAATAACAACCATCAAATAATAAGTAAATATCATACAATTCACCATTGAAATAGTAATCCAAATCAAATATATAGATCAAAAATATAATGGCCAAATGCAGATAACTCAAAAAGCTGTGACAAGTACATACATGAAACTCAGAATATAACATAAACTAAACTAACTACAACCCATCGCTTTGTCTCCATGTCATCGTCGCCTCACGGTCATCACCAGATCTTTGGAGGAGGTTTGCCGTCATCAACTCGACGGCCATCGCGCCAGTCTTTGGAGGAGGTGCCGTTATCGCTTCAATTCAGTAATCACCAGTGCCTCCACCTCCACCTTCACCTCCACGAGTCTCGTCAACAAGACCCTACAAAATTAAAATATTAATAACAAAGTTAAAATGAAAACATATTTACATTATTTTAGTTTGTGTTCTTCAAGTTAGGTGGACGGGACTCGAACTTGGGCTCCGTATATCGGAATCGAGTCCCGTCAGTTGTAACGCATGTCTATTGCCTATGTGGTGCTATTGCTTGTGTTTGCGTGTTTTTTGGACGACCGAGGTGTGTTTTGGTCTCTTTTTTGACTATTTTTCTAATATTTCTCAAGTTAGGCGGACGGGACTTGAACTCGGGCTCCGTATATTGGAATAGAGTCCCGTCAGTTGTAACGCGTGTTTATTGCCTATGCGGTGTTATTGCCTGTGTTTGTGTGTCAACTAGAAGACCGGGGTGTGTTTTGTTCTCTTTTTCGACTATTTTTCTAAGTTTTCTAAAGTTAGGCGGACGGGACTCGAACTCGGGCTCCGTATATCGGAATCGAGTCTCGTCAGTTATAACGCGTGTCTATTGCCTATGTTTGCGTGTCATTTGGACGACTGATGTGTGTTTTGGTCTCTTTTTCGACTATTTTTCTAAGTTTTCTCAAGTTAGGCGGACAGGACTCGAACTCGGGCTCCGTATATCGGAATCGAGTCCCATCAGTTGTAACGCGTGTCTATTGCCTATGCAGTGCTATTGCATGTGTTTGTGTGTCGTTTGGACGACCGGGGTGTGTTTTGGTCTCTTTTTCGACTATTTTTCTAAGTTTTCTCAAGTTAGGCGGACGGGACTCAAACTCGGGCTCTGTATATCGGAATCGAGTCTTGTCAGTTGTAACGCGTGTCTATTACCTATGCGGTGCTATTTCTTGTGTTTGCATGTCAACTAGACAAATGGGGCGGGTTTTGGTCTTTTTTTTGACTATTTTTCTAAGTTTTCTCAAGTTAGGCGGACGAGACTCGAACTCGGGCTCCGTATATCAGAATCGAGTCCCGTAAGTTGTAACGCATGTCTATTACCTATGCGGTGCTATTGCCTATGTTTGTGTGTCATTTGGACGACCGTGGCATGTTTTGGTCTCTTTTTTGACTATTTTTCTATGTTTTCTCAAGTTAGGCGGACGAGACTCGAACTCGGGCTTCGTATATCGGAATCGAGTCCCGTCAGTTGTAACGCGTGTTTATTGCCTATGCGGTACTATTGCTTGTGTTGGCGTGTCAACTAGACGATCGAGGTGTGTTTTGGTTTCTTTTTCGACTATTTTTCTAAGTTTTCTCAAGTTAGACGGACGGGACTCGAACTCAGGATCCGTATATCGAAATCGAGTCCCGTCAGTTGTAACGCGTGTCTATTGCCTATGCGGTGCTATTGCCTATGTTTGCGTGTCATTTGGACGACCGATGTGTGTTTTGGTCTCTTTTTTGACTATTTTTCTAAGTTTTCTCAAGTTAGGCGGACGAGACTCGAACTCGGGCTCCGTATATCGGAATCGAGTCCCGTCAGTTGTAACGCGTGTCTATTGCCTATGCGGTGCTATTTCCTGTGTTTGTGTGTTAACTAGTTATTTGACAGTTTATATAAGCAATATAATTAAAAATAAGGAAATACATCAATAATAAGTTTTACTTGTCAAATATGTGGAGGAAAGATGTTGGCCAAGAAAACTGCACATACACGGATAGCCTCCTCCCGGACTACAACCATGAGGTCGTCGGTGGCGATTCTGAGGATCTATGGAGCCGTGGACAACCTCCCCGAGAAAGCAATTTGGTAGATCCGTGGCGTGATGGTGCGCTGACCGCACGACATCGCTCACCATGCACCTCTATGATCCGCTCAAGAAGTCATCGCCGATAATGAAGGGCTGCTACCGATCCACTCACACCACTACCTCCGGTGCGTGGGCGACGTCGAGATCACGCAACAGGGACTATAGTGTAGGCTGGGACATGGGGAATGCCCACAACTCTACCCTTCTTTGGCCCCCCTGTACTCTGCAGCCAGTCCTCCATCTCCTCATCTTCACGCTCAGCATCAGCCACTGGAGTGTCACCTCTCTAGCTGCTCCGGACCACAGAAAGGTCCTCAAATTGTGTCTAAAAAAACACAGAAATAGGTAAAAAGCAAGTATTACACAAAAAAATACAAAAGAATTTCAAAGCCATCAAATACAAACTAAATGAAATAATTAAATTACTTACCGCAATGCGCTCTGCCTCAGGTGAGATATAACCACCATCACCTTTCTTCTAGTGAGCGTGCCACCAAAACTCAAGGTGGGAATGTCGGTGCTTTAGACTCTCCTCGAGTCTCTCCCTGTAGAGGTCGTACGACTGACTCCCAGTGCAGTGTGGGAGACGACTCTATTGTCGGGAAGCTGTACGCTGTGCCGACATCTTCTTGAACGCCTCACCCTCCCAGATATCGCACATCTTCTCCCACACCACAACACCAATGAAATCTGGTCGGAAATCTCTAAGTGTCTGTCCATCAGCCATCTTGGTCTGGGCCTTCTTCTTCCAGTCGTAGACCCACTTATTCCAATTCATCTCGAGATACTTCCCGAGAACAGTGCTACCGTGGGCTTCATGCCCGTCCTCGAAGCGATAATATCTCTGCAGTACAACATATGAATATCAACAATTACTTAGTAGACAACATAAAGCAAAGCGGTAAATAAATATTCAAAAGCACAAATTAAAACTTAACATATGAATGAATGACTTCTTACCCTAAACTCAGCAATAATCAGCTCACGTGTGCGGTCATCCACATCCGCCCACCTCATCCACGGGCTGGAGAATCGGTTGTAGACAATCCCAAGCAACGTGTTCCTTGGCGTCGCGTCAAGGATACTAAAATTGAAATTATTAAATTTCCAAATTATAAAGAATATATAAGAACTAAATAATTAATACAAACATAATGTATATATTACCTAGTAGTCCCCACACGGCATATAAGCGGGGCCTGGGGGGGATTCCCTAGCAATCCACGTCTATATTCTCTCGGAGAGGCCTACGTCGATCACCTATGTAGTGAAATATAACAATATTTATATAAACGAATATAATGTCAATATTATATAAAATTAAAAAACAATAAGATGTATAACAACAAATATGTAATTATATGATCGATGATACTACCGATCATCACCAAGATTACCTCCACACCCCCGGCCTAAACTACTAAAGACGCCCACCACGATCGCCGTGTGGTGTACGCGCCATATCTGTATATATATACTGTCAAATCATCATCAAGAAGATAATATGCGGATACAACTAAAATGATATAAACACAAATATCAGAATCGTCATGCACATACAACTAAAAGGATACAATATGCAGATATAACTAAAAGGAAACAACTATGACATTTGAATACAACTAAAATGATACAACATGTAGATACAACTAAAAGGATACAACATGTAGATACCACATTTGTTTGTTCTTTCATTTTATTTTTTTTATTTATTTATTGTTTTTTATAGGCTTAAATATAAAAAATGGCAACAAAGTCACGATCATTTATGCCCCAAAGTCACTGTGTTTGCTCTGTTCCCACCCATCATAAAATTTTAGACTATTCAGATTCTCTCTCTTCTTCTCCATCAAATCAATTCATCAGAACCTCAGTTTTCACTCTTTTAGTCAAAAAAAAAACAAGAGCACAAGAAGATATTTACTTGGTAAAGCTTTGTGAAAAGATGAAGAGGGATAGAGATGAGATATCAAAACTAAAAATAGTGAGAAAAAAGGGAGATCAAGTAATTCTCTGATGAACTCCTCCTCTTCACAGTTTAGAAGAAGAAGAAGGAGATCAAGAAAATATTCGACAGTTCAATCATCTAATTGACAAAATTAAAAGGTGAATACAACTAAAAGGACATAAAGAGTACATACTCCTAATCATTTATATCATCAAAGCCATCAATATCAGAATCATCATCTTCGAGTAGTAGATCTTCACTACCATTGTCATCACCATCTTCATCATCCTCAACGATTTGTTCAATTATATCTACCTCCTCAACAACATCGTCTTCACTTTCGACAGCGAAAACATCATCCTCTTCTTCACTAGACTCACTAATAATTGTCACATCAGCAGGTGTGACACTAGTAGACTCGACTTGTAAAGGTTCATCGTCTGGACGAGGAGTTGTGCCTTGAAAACCACGGGCTTTGGTGGTTATTATAAAGATATACAATGGGCTTGCAGAGTCTTAACACGCATAGATAAGACACAATTCGTGTTGTTGCTTGACTTGCTAAAATAAAAGGCTCGTCCATACCAGTCATCAGTCTTAGTTTTGACTTAACGTTAAAAGTCACCCGTCCTGATTTTTTATCTACTTTAACTCCATTCTCAACATCAAACCAATGGTAATTGAAGCAAACTAATTTTTTATGACCCCAATATTTGAGAACGATAACTTCTAGCAATCGTCTATACCAGTCATCCCAAATGTTATTGTAGCAGCTACCTTTCACCACAACACCAGAATCAGCAGAAGCGACTTCCCCAATATCACAACACTTAAATTTGTAACCATTGACAATGCAACATGTATAAGTATCTACAGCTCTTTTAGGGCCGTCGGCTATAAGCTTTAGCCGATTGTCAGCTAACTCATCTGTGAGGACCTAATGTACATTAACACAACATATTCTAAAGTTAATTACGCCATAAGAATAAATCTATAATGGTAGATTCATTGAACTTGTAAAGGTTAGACTTACATGATCTTTAAACCATTGCACAAATTGTCCATTTCTCAAATTTTGTAAATCCCCATCCGATATACTCGGATTCGCTTCACGTACTTCAGCATCATATTGACTGTAACACAGTTATATACTTAATGTGTTTGTAAAAGAACCTTTCCCAGTTACACCAGACATATATAGTTATGACTACTTACTTAATGTATGGAGCTACTTCATTCATGTTGACAAGTGCATACAATGTGGCAGCTGCGTACTCATTATCGGTCAAGAATCGCCTTTTTTTATTGCCGAATGGGTGTACAAGATGACTAAAGGCCATTAATTCTCCATTTTCCTCGTGCGCAACAGCCTCATTCTGACATAAACGATTGTGCTTCGTTTGAACATTCGGCTAAAAGTACAACGAGCAGAAATTAACAAGTTCCTCCATAACATAACTTTCAGCAATTGACCCCTCTACACGGGCTCTATTCTTCACCTTTTGCTTTAGACGTCGCATATACCTATGTGATATATAGATTAGCAAACAAGAATTCTAAGTTTACCGTATTAAAAACATTAATGTCATTACCTCTCGAATGGATACATCCATCTATATTGCACGGGACCGCCAAACTTTGCTTCGTATGGCAAGTGAATAGGCAAATGCTCTATTGAATCAAAAAACGATGGAGGGAAGATCATTTTTAACTTGCACATTATTTCCACTATCTGCCTCTCCATTTTATCTATGTCTTTGAGTGGAGCTTCGCCAAGCATAGATCTACGAAGAAATTAGAAAGCTCATCGATTGCTTCAACCACATGTTTCAGTAACAAGTCGATAAATGCCACAGGGATCAACTTCTGCATGAATACGTGACAATCATGACTTTTGAGACCCCAAAACTTCAGCTCTTCAACTTTACAACACCTTGCTACATTCGAAGAATATCTATCTGGGAGCTTCAGTCCACTGATCCAATTATATATCAATATCAACTGTTCCCTGGTCAAAGTATATTCAACTTTAGGCATTACCGTCTTACTACCCTCTTGATACAGCCACAGATCTTCCCTAATGTTCATTTCTACCAAATCAAGTCTCGACTTGTTGTTGTCCTTTGTTCTACCACTGGCATCTAGGACTGTATAAAAAATGTTATCAAATACGTTCTTCTCAGTATGCATCGGATCTAAACAATGACGGATGTAGAGTGTAGCCCAATAAGGCAGGTCAAAGAACATGGATCTGTGTGTCCAGTTGTGAACCTTTCCATAACCATAAGCTCGCTCTAATCTATGATTCTTCCCTGGATGTGGAAACTTCAAATGACTAATCTAACTCAACACTGCTGACCCAAAAAGATGGCTAGGTACTTGACGTTTCTCTATTTTTTGATTGAATTGTCTACTCATCCGTCGATAACGATGTTCAGTCGACAAAAACTGTCTGGATGTTGCAAAGAAACTCATTTTCCCCCCATGTTTGAGCCGCATAGCTTTAACTGACCCCATGCACAAGGGACATGACAAGCCCCCGTGAGTCGACCATCCACTGATCATTCCTAACGCCAGGAAGTCATTTATTGTCCATAATAAAGCTGCCCTCATGTCAAAGTTCTTCTTAAGAGATACATCATAAGTTTGAACCCCTTTTTCCCATAACATCTTCAACTCAGCAACTAACGGCCTGAGGTATACATTGATGTCTTTACTCAGACTCTTATCACCCGGAATCAGTAAAGGCGGGAACATGTAGGGATCTTTCATGCACATCGAAGGCGGGAGGTTATACACCACAATAATCACCGGCCAAGTTGAGTAGGACTTTGTGTAAGGCCCGTTAAACGGATTAAACCCATCCGTAGCAAGTCCAAGCCTAACATTACGAACCTCTTCAGCAAACGAGGGGTGCTTGTTATAAAAAAATTTCCACTCAAACCCATTTTTCGGGTGCGTCAGTTGACCTTCGACTATGTCCCGTGTAGAGTGCCACCTCATATCCTCAGCGGTATGTGTTTACATGAACAATAGGCTGAAGCCTCTGGGCAATGGGAAAGTAACGTAAGATCTTTCTTAAGACGTGTTTTCCCTTTTTTTTCATACCATTCACATGATCTACTTGTACCACAAATATCACATGACCTCTTATCTTTATTGACATCACCATAATACAACATACAGTAATTCTCACAAGCATCAATCTTCTCATACCCTAGATTGAGCCTTTTGACCATTTTCTTCATATCATAGTACGACTTCGGTAACTTATTGCCTGCAGGTAAGCACTCCTTCACAATGCTTAACAGTTCATTAAAACCTCTCCCGCTACGGTCATGCTCGTTCTTGAAGTGTAAAAACTTAGTCACAACAGATAAGACAGTGTGCTTTTCGTGCCCGTCATATAGTGGCGTCGCTGCTTCATGCAATAAATCATAGAAACCCTTAGCCCCATCATTCGGCTCTTGCTCTAAGCTACTGCCATCCCTATCTGTATTCCACTGGAAGTATATGAACAAGCAGCTTAGACTATCATGTTAGTACAGTCAAAGGTTTTGTCACCTCTGGATTCCGATTCTGATTTATGTTCATCCAACCAGGTTTCCCCATGATAGATCCATGTCGTATAACCCTGCTTGAACCCATACGCAAATAAGTCACACATGACATCACTCCTTTCCTTCACACTTCATTCACATACCTCTTACAAGGACATCTGATCTCATCGCCGCTGACTTGCTCAAACGCGAAGTTGAGAAACTGTTCAACCCCACTACGATACTCAGAGCTAAGCCCACTCCTATCAGTGGCTACCCTATGTTCCATCCAACTTCGATCAACAAACATCTCGGACAACTATCTGCTATATATATGGAAAGTTAGACAAACACAATCAAGTCTCCAAGTTAATGTATATGCAAGCTTATGAGTTTCCTAACTTCATCTCCCACTCTAACGGGTCAGGCTTCTATCCCATTCCTAGATGTGTCGCCTCACTGATGCCAATAACTTGAACACATCTTTAAATTTTTCAAAAATTTCGGCAGCACCTCCCCCATGGTCTTCAAGTACACGAAATAGACTAACACATCGTAGTCTAAATATGCACCCGAAGAACATCAAGAGATATATACTGACCGAAAATTCAAAAAATATAAAGACGTGCTCAAGTCGTTAACACCAAACCTAAGTGAGATCGAAACATACAAGAACGATCCCAAAGCAGGGGACTATTTGAGATTCACTCCTATTAAGTGAATCTCAAACGGGTTTCTAAGCTTCCTAAACTATATGAAAATATGCACATATGAAATTGAACTCTTTCCTAGAACAAAAGGAATACTATCTTGAGAATGGATTATAAACCACAATAAAAGAAATTAATTAATCGATTCTCATGAGTATACAAAATCAAAGACTACATATTAAAGAATCCTCTAGAACATATTTAGAATAATGCAATGCTACCATTTTAATTAAGCAAAAAAATTGAAACAAAGACATGGTAATTTATATTGAGAAAGCATTATATTCGTTTCAAATAGATGTATCTCAATAACATAGATGTATCTCAACCAAAAGTACACATGTTATACTTTTCAAAGTGGACTGATTTCCTTTGACATAAAAGCTCATCAACATATAAAATGACCATGTCTGACCATAAAACATCATATAACATATAGATCTACCATCATATGACTCAGAAATATAAACTCATCATTTGATTTAAAACAACCATAGATAATCACATAAATCTAACTAGGGTTTTGAGATAAGTAAACTTTTGAACCTTGATTTAGTGTCACCTCTTCTTCTTCCAATGTAAGTTATAAAGCTTGAAGGCATGAACCAAATCTCCTCTCCTACTCTTCCTTAATGTTTCGGCAGCCCCCTCCCTTTTCTCTCTCAAAGTATATTGCTATATAGATTTTTGGAACTTAAGAAGAGAAAATGAACTAAACTTTTTGCTAGGTAATGAGAGAGGCTCTATTTATAGCTCCAAATATATATATATATATATATATATATATATATATATATTATTTGAAGCTCAATTCTAAGTTTTATCACCCAGAATGTTGATTAGGACGGTCACAACATAAATAGAAAAAGAAAACAAGGTGGCTCGTATCAATCCCATACTCCCTAAAATAATGGAAAAAAAAGAGGTACATATTCGGTTAATCACTAGAAGTGTCCATTATGGATTTTAGGTTTCTTGCAAAATGATGTTTAAAGAGTAAGCATCATTTGTGATGATTACTTCTCAAATCTTATGACCCAACCGCCTTACTTGTCTTTGAATGTGACCTTAAAATGCTAGATAATACAAAGGAATACGTTAGCTTCTATTGGATGTCAAATCATGCATTGATTTTTATCAACTAGAGCATATAATGAACTAATGAAGGTATCATCAAATAGTAAGTGTAAGGTCATATATGTTACTGCAAAGTAAATCTGTCAATAGGTGCTAGTCCATGTATGATGCAAGGTAGAATCACTTTACTGATATTATTTTTCCACTTGTTTAATCTTTGATTTATTTAATAGCATCTAGTTTGCTATAGTTAAGTGTAATATGAACTGACAAACATATTACATGAAAATATTTCAAATAAACATATATACATGAACTGACATGCATAATACTCCAAAAAAAAGAGAGGAGATGAAAGAAAAACTTACAAAAAAGAGAGAGATGCAGAGAAGGTCAATGCTCGTTGCTTACTGCCCAAAACAAGACATACAAGTATTAGAAGAAAAAAAAACCCCAAATTAAACCCTAACATAACTAAATTGGAACTTATATACAAATGAAACCTTAAGAAGAAAAAAAGTGTAACTTACTAATGGAAGCCAACAATAACAAATGTAGAACCAAAGCTGAGAGAGAACAAAAATTGGGGGAGATTATAACAATGTATCAGGCCAAAGAAAGGGGAGGAAGAAAGGGGGAGGCCAGACGGTGGAGGACCAACGGCGGGGACCGACGGAGACGAACGACGGCGAGAAGCGACGACAAGGACCGACGACACAGTGGTGGCGAGAGAAACAGAGGGAAGGAACAGAACGAGAGGGAAAGAAAATGGAGAGGAAAAAGAAATTGAATCTGGCGTATTAAAAATAATACCTCATTCTCGACTGCGTGTGTCGTCGTTCTCGTACTGTCGCCAATGAGTCATTCACGACGGCGATGCCGTCGCTATTGACATCCATAGTCATCGCCAATGAGTTTTCCCTCCACCGCCAAATTTTCGCACCTTTTTTTTCCTGGGAAAGTGTTATTATCGACGACACCCATTAGCGACGGCGTTTTTCGTCGGCATTAAAGTTATTTTGACAGAAATAATAATAATAATAAGATATGTTACAGCTAGCAGTATTTTGTAGATATTTATAAATATAATTATAATAATTAAAATTAAGAATAAATTAATTTTTTTAAATGAAGAAGAAGTATGAATTATTATTATCTAACACTATTATTTTTATAGCTTACAAGTATTTTTTCCCCATTAATTAAATAAATACAAAGAATTATGTATGTGCTTTGAAAACTTCAAATTGGTCTTGTGGTCAAGTATTGTATTTTGGTCAAGTGATGTACTGTGGTCAACAATTATAGAGACATAATAACTAGTCTTGTGGTCAAGTGTTGTATTGTATTCTGGTTGAAAATCCTACCTGCGGCCATACCCATATCCTTTTTATTTCTTTGTATTCTCATAACTAGTAAGGCATGCGACTAGTTTGAAAACCTAAATAAAAATGAGGGAATATTAATAGTCATTAGCATGGCCGTTAGTGGATCTTAAGCTCACCTCTTATCTAACATACCTTGCTCACCCTCTTTTAGCGACGGACCGAGCGACGATTCGGTCCATCGCTATATGTTCGGTCCGTCTCTATATGTTGTCCGTCGCTAAAAGCTAAGACGACAGTTCTATATATAGCGACGGACCGAATTGTCGCCCGGTCTGTCGCTAAAGGGGAGTGAATAAGGTATGTTAGATAAGGGGTGAGGTTAAGATCCGGACCATATATATATATATGTATGTATATGTATATATAGTTTTTTGTTTTTAACAACTCCACTTTGGTGGGATATGAATTCAAATAAAATGAATCACATAATAATCTCGAAAAAGACACGTACTTCTAAATATCTTAATAATAGACTTCTGTTATTTATACACTACAAGAAAAGCTTATAACCTCGACAGAATTATTTTCGACGCAGTACATTCCGTCGACTTTATGTTATTTCCGATCGAATATTCAGTCGCAATTAATTCTGTCGTAACTAACATTTTCTCGACGGAATTCTGTGGGAGATAACAGCCTTCTATTGGCGCCAGATTTCGCGCCAGCGCCAAACACAATCTCGACGGAATGCCGATTATGTCTGACGGAATTTCCGTCGATAATAACTATTTCTGAGGGAATTAATGTCAACTGAATTCCGTCCAAAATAAAGGTTAAAACCCTATCATTTTCAGTCTGTGTCGCCACAAACATTTGTTAGCAAATTTCATTTCTCTCTCTCCGAATCAACCAACCAACCTCTCTCTCTGTTGCATTCTCTCTCCTCACTCTTCCTCCATCGTTCTCCTCTTCAGGTCGACGTCTTCCTCCCAACGGCGCCCTCCTACCTGCCGCCGCCGTCCTGTCGTTTTCCTGCTGTCGGCGTCCTCAGCTCCTCCTGCCGGTGTTCTCCAAAGTAATTAAGGTTAGGTTTTACTATTGATTCCATGTTAGATTATTGATGTTGTGGGTAATTGTTCAATATAATTTTAGGTAATTTTTGATGTTGTGGGTAATTTTTTATCATTGTGTTGTTATTATAAGTTTAGGATTTGGTTTGATGTTTTTGATATTGTTTATGCAGTGGGTAATTAATTCATGCTAGATTGTGGGTACTGATCAATTACTAGTTTCCATCAATTAGCAGTTTTGTAAGAACCCGAATTTTTAGAAAATATTAAAATAAGAATTTAGTAGATAAAATTCTTAAGGCATGTGAAGGGTTCAAATAAATGTGTTACATAGGGAATTATGCGCTATGTAATAAGTGTGGTTGTGTTTAATAAATATATATCGTTATTATATATTTGTTATAAATTATAGAGATGAATTAGTAAGAAGATGGATAAAAATTTATCTATTGATATTAAATAATTTATGTGAAATTATTTTATAATAGTAAGTTGGTGACATTAAAATATCTTTGATAATCACCAATTTCTTGAGTATTTGTACGAGTGAATATCAAGTCTAAGGTAGTGCAATCGTACTCTTTAATTGTGGATGTATAGGAGCTAGGCTAAATAATTCCATCAGAGAGCGGATGTATATACGAATTAGTAACCGATCTAACTCACTGTGAAAATAGTGTAGACGAGACGAAAACTAATTTGTTGGTTATTTGTGGGAAACCACTCAGTGTACTATATTGAATACTATTAAAGACTCGATGTGTGTTAGGTTTGGACTTGTATATATGCACGTTGTTGACTAGGGAAGAACATCGATATACCTTTAAAGTGGTTAGAGAATTATTGAGTAAATTGATACACGGCGAGAAGTGAAGATTAAAGGAATGTATGTATGTGTTATGTTCAGGTTTTGTGTTATTGGTGGAAAAAAATACTATAAATGAGATTTTATAGTTGAGAGAAATAGAGTTTTAGAACTCGAAGTGTGATCCTTAAATTGTTAAGGAAAAATAGTAACCGGTGGTGTGAAACCAAAGAGGGGATTGATGTTAGACGGGTTAACACTTAAGGGGGATGTAATACCCGAGAATTTCCACGTGTTATTAAAGAAATATATTAATGAAAATAATATTTATGTGAATATAAGTGTTAATGTTTTGTAAGTCGATTAATTCAATCGAGTTGCACTAGATTAATACGTATTGAGAAGTGTGGAATTGACAATGAGAATTATGAAATGTCTTGTGTAGCATAATGTGAAATGAGGAAATTCATTAAGTGAGTTAAAAAGGGAATTAGGAAGATTAATCGTGTTTGATCATGTGATTTCATGTAATTAATGAATACACTTTTATAGATAGGTAATATCACTCATGTGGACATTAATTCATGTCGTGTAAAACGAGTTTAGCAATGGAGGTTGACAACAGCTTTGTCAAGGTACTGCAAGACACATCAAGACAAATTAGCACAAATTGCAATTGCGCGATGATCGATTGAAGTTAGTTAATTTCTACTGTGGAAATGAAATGGAACATTAATGTTGTATGTGTGACATTAATAAAAATCATATGATAGGAGTATATTTTAATGAAATGAGGTACCTAGTAGCACCATGGTATCATATGAAGTTGTAATGCATAAATGATTAATTATCTTGGTATTCTAGAATCTGAGAAAGGAATTCAATGTTTTAAATAAACATTAATATTAAATAAAGTTATAATGTGATTATGTGAGTGGTAGAGATAATTATGGGACTACCCGGACAATAATACCTAATTGCGTTACTTTATTATATGTATTTAATGTACATGGACTATATAATGTGAGTATATAATTAATCCCTAAATTCCTAATATGGTAACAATTGTACATTAAGATTATATTATAGGAATTAAATAAACCAAACCAAGCCTAGATAACAAGATTTCTGAGATTTTTCTCTCTTGTCCCAAATTGAGTGTCACAAAGTAAATGAACAATGGGCTAAAACTAAGTTACGTATTCTCCAAGTGGCTAAATCATAGGTGATCATTTGCTAGAAATGTGGCTGGTATGGAGTTGTTAAACTACTCCTTAATAACCTATGTAACCTTCCATTACACCATGGACTCCAACATTGTGTAAAGGAAATGTCCAGTCCATATTTCCTTTATAAATAAAAGCTTGATTTTTAGTTTTTGTGTTGCTTAAAACTTGTCTGGTAATTCTAAGTGTAGAGTATAAGTTGCTGAGCTACTTTAGAAGCATACTCAGAGTGTAGGAAGTTCAATTCAAGCTCAAGAAGGTATAAATTCTAATTGTGTTCTTAAATTGGGTCTTGTTTAATTCTTGAAATTTCTTGAATTCATATGTCAATTGATATGAATTAACATGTTATAATGTGTTTAAGAAGTTCACTTACATGTATGAACTCTTTTATGATAGTTGGAACAAGTTTAAAATCGTTAAAAATCAAGTTAGCTAAGACTCTGTAAAACAGAGTCTACTTCTGCTGCTGAACCAGATATGGCGCAGCTGCGCCCTAATTGAACTAGGGTACAGAGCAGCTACGCCATCCTCTGAGTTCAGTTGAGCATTCTGTTTTAAAAATCTGCTAAGTATGATCAGTTATTATGGCTTAAGCCAACATGTAAGCATGTGTAACATGTATATATAAGTATAATAACCTAATGTGAGCATGTTTTACTAAGATTAGCATGATTTGGTAGAAGATCTTTAACAAGGACTTTAAGTTTCAAAAATAAACTTTGTTAAAGTTCATGTTCTGTAAATTTTGAGCTTAGTGGTCTATACACATGACTGATTTTACACATAAATGAGCATGCTTAGTGTACATAGTTCATTTTTTCATAATCAAACTCGTTAGACCTTGTGTAAAAGAAGTTTTTAAGAAAACTTGGTATAAAAGAACTAAGGTGCATAAATACTACTTGCTATACATTCTGATCTTGCGAGCATGTTAACATGACTTGACTACATATGAATAGAGCCTTAAAGTTGCCTTGTATGTGTTTAATGGTATTGTTCAAGTTTAAAGTGGTTTCAAAAGCAAACTTGAACATATTTTCAAAATCTAGTTGCATCACATGGATATCTAGATTCTAAAGGATTAATATGACATGTTATGTCTATAAAATCCCTAGATATGATTTATATGTGCTATATCACATCATTCATGAAAAATGATTTCAAAGGCAACCATGTTTTGAACTTAAGTTGCATTACATATGAGTATTTAGATTTTAAAGGCTTGAGATGCCATTTTATGTTTCATTATGTCTCTAAACATAAGTCTTATATGTTAAACATAATGGAAGTAAACCAAGCATAACGTTAAAGCATGTTTTAAAGTGTTAAACAATTCTAGCTATGAGTAAAAGATATGAATATGAATGAGCATGTGTAGTACAGATTATGTGTCCCCTTTATGAGAACATAAGGCTAATTAGTACATCTAGTGATTACATGACCCTATTTGGCTTTGATTTTGTGAAAATCCTAAACTAAAGTCCCTAACATATAAGGTTGATCTTGGAGTGGTCATACAAGTATGTAAAGACCTCTAGTGTGTACGCATGAAAAGTATAAGAGTCTAAGTGTGTTAAAGTTTGGAAAGAAACAGGAAGTGCAAAGCTCAACCTTGGTGCGGCGGGGGGGACAGCAATTGCGCCATCCCTAAGCCTAGATTGAACATGTAGCTTGCATGCTGCCCATTCGTAGTCTAGAATAGGTTCTGGTTTTGATCTGATGTTTGAAGCATGCTTGTATAATTACTATATATGATCAATATGGTATGTAATGTGTTAAGAAGCATGTTATGTGATAAAGATAAATGTTAATCATGACTTTCGAATGTTAAGTCCAAAGGAATATTTACATGAGATAAAGCAATGATAAGTCCAAAGGAATACTCATGTTAGGTGATGTTGTATAAAGTTACAACTAAGTTAGACGTTTGTGTGTATGGTTGAACTTACCTAAATGAGTTTTAAATGTGTCGAATATATAGCGAGTCAAGTGCGTGATAAATATATATGAATGTTGATGTCATATACGAGTGGTTAAGGTATACCTATACGTACCTAGCTATTCCAAGAATATGATGAGAAAGCAGAATGTAGGTTCTACGAACCTTGTGGCGACCCCAAATCCGGATACTTGAAACCCGAACTCGGTTCTCCACGATACCATTTCTTTAAGCTGAATAATACTAAATAATAATAATATAATTCGAACTTAATTTACATACATCAAAGTTTACTTCCCCAGGTACGTGACCTTCAAATACATTCCTTATAATATCTGACAATAGATTCCATTGTCTTACTAACTATAACCATTAACTCATACTAAATCTCATTCGAATAGCTTTTCTTTTCCCTTGTTCGTGCCTGAGCCTTCAGGTCGATCGTACATAACTGAAAACATTTAGTTTAAGCAAGGATGAGCATTTGAGTGCCCAAAGAAGTAATAGCAATTATATATATAATTTGAAAGAATATAAGTATTCTCTTTACATAACACTTCTACAACGAATCAAAAGTTGTGAAGTAATCATCTTGATAAAAGATTCACATAACAACTCTTTTTCAATTTCTTGAAATTAGGCTCCACCCATGAATAGGGTTTAAGAAACATACTATGAACATTCTTTTCATTTTCGAAAAGGTTTAGCAGAAATTCATCCATAAGAAATCGTATAACTTACTGAGCACGGAGGGTGATCACCCAGATTGTACCCAGATTGATCAATACTACATAACTTGAACGAAATTCATCGCTCACCCTTTGTCCTACAAAAGCGCATAAAAATTTTCCCATTATCGGGATGTTCATACATGCACGGTTCCAAACCCGAAGGTTTTAATCTTACTCAACAATAATATGTAATTCAACATATATGTATACGGGTAATTGACAAAGGTATATCAACATGTGAATAAATGCTATGATTATCCAAGTGGGGACACTTGTATAACCATTTAGAAATCAACTTAATGTAGAATATATATCCGAGCTAACATGTTGATAATCAAAGCGTATAAAAATTTATGCAGAATAGAATAATTAGAAACTTCTTACTCATGTCCATTGCATAAAGGAAATGTAAAGGTAAGATACTTTTTGATTTGTCGATTACAAATCTCAACTTAGGTTTTATCTCTTTATCACAACCTATCAATAATCAGATCATTCGTTCGATTAGAACAATATATCATAACACATAGTATCTTTGTCAATTACTACGACAAGACATAGTCTAATCACGTCATCACATAATCGCAGTGATCATACTTTCTATTCTATACTTTTATACATTTTTCAAATATCTCACCCATGCTCTTACTGTAAGTCTTTTCTTTCTATTATAGAGTTACGACGGGTTGTCGGCGCATCAAGCGACTTTATCGGTAAATCATTGAGTCTAAGACTCTTATTCTATATCTCAACATCGTAAATATCGGACATTTTACTTTTAATCATTTTGAATTTTCCGTAAATTGAAAAATTTAAAATAAATCAAATCATCACTCAAGGGCTTATAGTGATATAAGCTGTTACTATGGGTGCTCTTCATCAAATCTCGGACTTCATAACTTGGTTTCTGCAAATCACTAGTTTGGCCAAATTATAACTTTCAAACATCGGAATCATAATTAAATGACTTAAACATTAAACAATTTCATTATCATTAATAATTAATTTATATTAAACTATTAATGAAACCATTGCCAAAATATAAAAGTTATTTATAATAACTCAAACTATTTTTAAAATATTTATATTACCCTTAAATGATTTTTAAAACAATTAAAATCATTTTTAAATAATCACCATTAATATATAAATATTAATGTACTATTCATCCAAATATTAAAAGTCATTAATTATAACTTAAAATATTTTTAAATCCTTAATATCCTCTTTAAATGATTTTTAAATAAATAAAACCATTTTTAAACTATTTATTTAATAATAATTATTAAATAAACTAAATATCATTAATATTATCTTAATATCATTAATATTAAATTATTAATGAAATTATCCTTTAAATATTAAAAGTTATATTTTATAACTTAAAATATTTTTAAATACCTTAATTTCATTTAAAATGATTTTTATAATATTAAAATCATTTTTAAACTAAATTATTTAATATAATCATTAAATAACTTTAATATCATTAATATATAATTAATTAATGAAATTCATCACAAAATATTAAAAGTCATGGAAAATAACTCAAAATATTTTCTTATACCATAAAATAATTTTTCATGATTTTTCATGAATTAAAACTATTTTTAAATCATTTATTTAATATTATAATTAAATAAATAAATACCTTTATATTTCAAAAATATTAAATATTTATGAAATATACTCAAAATAATTAAAACTATTTTTCGGACTTTAAAATAATTTTTCATAATTTATTTGGTATTTTAATAATTAAAAACTAATTTTTCTAATTTTTAAATTAATTTAGGAAAATCGTAAATTAAAATAATTAAAGCGTCGCTAAAGGCCCCTATAGTGACAGTAACTGTCATTATAGGTGTTCTTGAGCCTACCTGAGATCTTCATAAGGCGCGAGGCAAGGTGGCCTACTTTGACCGTGAATAACTCTCTCATCTTAACGCAATTTGGACAATCTATAAATTGGGTCTTGTAGAGGAAATACAAGACTACAAGATCCAACAATCATAACCTCTAAACAAACATCGGATCTGGGATAAATCAGCCATCAAAGTAGCTACCAAAGTCGTTCTTCACGGAGAAGCGATTCGAGGTGCCTACTTTGGACCTCTATAACTTGATGATCGTAACGTTTATGTGATCTATCAATTCCGATGTGTAGACAACATGTAGGACTACAACTCTAACACTTAACATCATCATAAGAACAAGAAATCAAGCATCTAAAGTATGGTCAAACCTTGTCGGAAAAATTAACACTTAGAAAATTCAAATTTGCCGAATTTTCTCGGTCAATCTTAGGTCAACCCGGTTTGACCTTAAATAACTCTTAATCCATAATATATATGGACTGATTCGTTTTGGAGGTTAAATACCACATAACAAGCTACACATAACAACCTTTAGAACACAAAACACATTAAAGATAGCAAGATATAAGGCCCGACATTTTCCAAAATAATATTTTACGGACACTTAGAATATTTTACGGGTTTGAAAAAGCAGTAGGTCAATGCTTAAATCAACCCACTTTGATGGCGTATAAATCCCGATCTACAATAGATATGAACTTTATTCCTTTTGGAGATTAAAGACCACATATCGAGGCTACCTATAACAACTTTTAAACAACAAAACTCGTGATCGACCAAAGAGTTATAGCCTCGACATTTGGTGAAAAATAATGAATTGGTTTTTCCAACTTGCTCAAATCTTCAAATTAAATTGCACTTTGATGTTATGGGTCTCATGATTTTACAACCCAGAACATTAATAGACTCCCTATTACACTACTTTAAACAATCAATTGCATCAATTAACATCGAATCGAAGGATTTCAAAATTAGGGAATTTCATACCTTTTTCTTACTTGATTTTTGATTTTTTTGGCTTTGATGCTTCTGATTTGTTGTTTGTAATGGTTGGGCTTTGTTTAGGGACTGATATGCTAGATAATTTCGTTGGCTAGAGGTTGAGAGAGTTTATCTAGAGAGTTTGTGAAATTTTAGTGTGCAAAATAATGTTAACTTTCCAATCTATTTATAAGCCAAATTAATTGCCTTGGATGCTAAATTGGTTGGTATAATTGAGGTGTAATGGTATAGTAGCATGAGGGAATTCTAGAAGGTGGTGGTTGGCTAGCTTTTGCAAAGATTCTAGCAACAATGCTACTAATAATACACTAATAAACCAAAAGGGCATTTTGGTAATTTTGCATATAATTTCATGGGCATTCTTGTACATGGCAATTAAATGTAATATTTAATCACTAGATGGTAATTCTTATCATTTACCAATTACTTTCTATCCTTTGGTAAATTAAAACATTTATACAATAATATCGTAATTAAACCCAATAATTTTAAATTAGGGTTTTCTATAGAAAAAATTAGGGTTCTATAATTAGGGTTTCTTAACGCCATCAATTAGGGTTTCTAATTGACCATTAGGGTTCTCTAATTATCTGTGTATGTTCTAACACAGTCATTACGATCTCTAACTTCAACCGATTAGGGTTGTAATAATTAGGGTTTGTCCTAATTATCGACATACAACAGTAATTAGGATTTTCTTCTAACTACCGACATCTTATACACAGTAACCTTCATATATATACGATCACTACTACTCACCATATCTCGAATCGAGTTTAATAATTAGGGTTTCACAATAGGTAATATGCTATTACCTAATCAATGATCGTCATTCTTTCAATATTATCTGTCATACATACACAAATTACATAATTATTGTCTTTGTAAAATCATTATAACAATAATATAATATTATTATTCTCATCTCTTGATCACAATCCCAATTCAGGGTTTGGATCTCATATCTGACTTCTCTTTCGCATATCAAGTTAAAATACTTGATTTAAATATTCTGAACAATTCATATAATAAAATATTTATTATATAATTCTAATTATCACTTCATATATTATTTCCAATCATGTTATCATGGAAAATAATTAATAAAAACATTTCGCTACTGTAAATTAATTACCATAAAAATATAATTTGTAGTAATTAATTATTCCAAAATTATTTCTAATTTTTTAAGTAATAAATATATTCATATTTATCGTTCACATTACTAGACACTTATTCTCGTCATTAAATAAAAAAAATTTATACACAAATTTCTTATTTATTTTATTTAGGAAATCTCGGGTTATTACAAACCTAGTTAGGAAACAATGTAACATTATTATTACATTGAGAATGCATGAAATATGTTACTTATGGATATGAATCCATGATTATATAATTGTGTAGGAATACACGAAGTGCAGATAAGCTTTAAGCAGTTAAGTCGTAATTGATAAACTACGAATCAGGCAAGTCTTTCAGTTCCTATTTGATATATGAATTCTATAACTGTTAGTTGAGCTATATTATGCTATGAGAATGTTGATGTATATATGAAATGCATATGAGATATATATAAAATATGGAAGTTGATTTGATAATATGCTTGTGAAGTAAATCCCTATGCCTGTTATGTGTGAAGTAACATGCGTAGTAAATATTAATTGATTATGAATGCATAAACTGGACATGTTATTATATGCTATGTGCTGCATGAAAACTGTTAGAATTACTGGGCTGTCGAGCTCACTTTTTGCAGGTTAAGGACTCACGGTAAAGATTACGTGCTACTTGATTGATAAAGTTCAATAGTAATTAAAGGAGATTGGTTTATGTGTTTAAATATATACTCTTAAACCATGTTTATGTTCTAGGAGTCGTACGAGATAATAGTTTACGAGGTGTAATACATGTTGCGTTGTAAAGTTGTATTATGTGATAAATAGAGAAATTCGAATCGAGATGTAAATCTTTATACAGTAATTCGAATAGAAGGAATCATAACATAATTTAATTCAAGGATTTGTAATTGATTCAAGTTAAGATATCAATAAAAGCTTATTTTTCAAAGGAGATTGAAAAGTTTAAATTATTCCGCATATTTATATAACATCGAATATGATGTAAAACAGGAATGGTAAATGACCAATATTTGAAACTTATAAAAGTTTGGGGTCATTATATAGATCCTGTAATTGGAAAGAATTTATATTCTAAATTGTAATAAGTAAAGTTATATTCATTATGTTATGAATAAAAGATATAAATAGTTTGACGATAATAGTATCATGGCGTCATAGGTTGGTATCAAAGCTATAGGTTATAAACTTAGGTAAGTGTACCTTAGGCTATAACCTGAGAGAGAGAGAGAGAGAAAGATAAAGTTTAATATATATATATATATATATATATATATATATATATATATAAGTGAAGATTTAAAAAAAGAATCTTGAAGTATCCAAGAGAATGAGAATTTAGGAGTTTCCTAACTCCAGTAATAAAATGATAAGACGATGTCTATAAGATGAAGATGACAAAGATAGTAAGAATGAACTCGAGTGGAGTTTTGTTGATAATAGGGAAAGAACCCTAAGGTAATTGATGATCACGACGTGATCAGAATGAAGTATGAAGTGATAAATAGTCTATAACGACTAAGTGTGTATAGCTTGAGGTTATAAGAGAATGTACTGTGAAATGGTATGATGTGAACTCATGAGGAGTTGTATGTGATGAGATACGAAGAATTCGTATCGAGCAAAAGAAAGTAAAGTGTAAGATAGAGTTAAGTGGGATTTCAATTGAGGACCCATGTCAGCAGTTGAGTTGTATGATTCCTTGTTATAGGCGGGGAATTGTACTTGGTGTAAAAACCATTTAGTTCTGGCATTGATAATCATTGAAATGTCTGTGTCGCCCTATTTGCTATATACTTGTTGAGAAGTTGATTCTTTTCTCATGCGTATAACAGATAGATATGTTATAGTTAGAGAATATAAGGTTAAGTTGTGAGTTCTTAAAACTCATACTTATGGTACGTTCGTGACTCATAATTATATGAAATGTTTTTGAACCCCTCAGCGAATGGACGCCTATGGTCTGTGTAAGACCCCAACTTATTATAAATAAAATTGAATTTTTCCTCTATTCATTATTCTAAATTACTAAGGTGTTAATTTGATATAATGCTTTGGTTATGGGTGAAATGTGCAAATTTTACAAAATAAGCAAGTGGTTATAAAATATTCATTTTTGTCGGGGAATATTCGTTTGGTCGTGGAATATTCTTGTTGTCGGGGAATATTCGTACGACGACGCAGCCATTTATGGGCCCCGTAATGGAAAACAGTTGGATGAAGGAAAACGATAAAGTACGACTTTTTATGAATAACTTACAGAATCATATTATCAATTAACAATGGTGGGTTACCCGGTGGTTAAAATACGATGTCTGGCGTGGTTGAATAAAGTAGCTTACGCGGTATTGCTGAGATTGTTGAATTATTGATTAAACGTAAGAAGGCACTACTCAATAATTGTTATAGTAATTCTTTATTCAATATTTTATTTTATTAATTCAATAATTATTATGTGGATAGTTTATATTATTGTTATTTCAATAATTCATCTTTGCACGATATTTCCATTATCAGATCAATAATTCATATTATTTGAATAATATTATTAGATGGAATTATTGGCAATGTCTAGAAAGTTCAGTCAAGGAGAGGTTTGGTCACCTAATTGCGCGCTTGATAAGGAGAAATCCTTATTGGAAAGCCCCTCTTCTTCGAACCGCCAAGGTTGTCATAATTGTGATTCTGTAATATTATTTGTGAATAATTAATTATTGGTTTATATGATAAGGAAATATTTATTTGATGTAGATATTAATGATGGATTTATTTATGTGGTTATAAATGAAGGAATTAATGCTGAGGTGTTTTATTAGTATTTTATCGGAATGGAGGTATTAAAAATCACCCGTTTATGGATTTCGGATATTTTTTATTCGGAATTTGGAAAACCTCAAAGCTACAAAGTTGTAGAGAATTCGATTTCATGTGGAATGGACATAAAATTCGTATTTTTTTGATAAACGGGCTATTTTCTATGAATTACTGAAGTTTCAAAAAATAAAATGATTTTTATTAAATTATGGGTGGGACCCACTTTTTGGTTGGTGTTGAATGCACATGGGCTGCTGAAATTTTTCAGAATTGGTGGCTAGCTTGCTCAATTGATGCATGCGTAGAAGAAAGAATGAGAAATAATATTATTTTATTATTTTAGTCTCCTATGGCGTTCTAACATTTTCCTATAAATAGACGCTTAGGTTAGAATTGAAAATCACACCAGAAACAAGTTTTCTTTCTCTCTAGATTATCGAGCGTATTTTTGTGAGTATTTTGATACTTTGAGAGTTACTATTCAGTGCAAGTTTCTGTCAGCACTATATCCGAAATTCACTCAGAAGTACGGTTATTTTGATGTAAGGGATGTTATTTTCTTCTTAAATGATATTATTTTCTTCAATATCATTATGCCGAAATATTGGTGAACTTTTTAATCAAATTTGAAACTTTTTGTGTCGGGATTACTATTCACGTATACGGCACTATTCACGTATACGACACTATTCACGAATACGACACTATTCACCGAAAAATAAATTTTTCTTCTTTTTGTCCAAGATGTCTATTATGGTTACTTTCTTTGATTGTATCCATGTTTTGATCTTTATTTTTGAATTCTGCTTCATAATTGGTTATTATGAAGTATTATTGATCTTGGATAAACTGTTATACGAATCTCTAATATTTGTCCTTCTGTCTCACTGGATTCGTTTTCTTTAAAATATTTTTCATCATCCTCAGTCTTAAATGATGATATTATTGAATATCTTTGGCCCGTAGTGCAAAGATGAACAGGTGTTGAGATGAACATGACCGACTGGTGATATAAATGAATATCTTTGGCCTGTAGTGCAAAGATGAATGATTAACTGATGAATATCTTTGGTCTGTAGTGCAAAGATGAATATTTGATTAAAGATGTATTGATTGATGTTACAGGGATAAAATATTGATGATGGACTTTTAAATCTTAGAAGATAGTAGAATTCATTCTCTACGTGACTCTTCTAATGGATTGTTGTTTCCGCTGCATTTGTTTATCTAAAACTTGTTGTCTATTATATTCTATCAGATTTTTCCCTGTTGAAGACAAATGATAATTTGTTGTATATTATCTTAGTCATAATATTCTTTACTGTGCTAGTTGAGCTCACCCTTTTCCTTTTTGTTCCATTTTTCTTCTCAGGAGGTGAAAACATAGCAGGATCGAGTCGGGGTATGGAGTGATGGTTGTAGAAAGATGTTTTAGCAGTCCTCACTATTTTCGTAAAATAGTGTATGAATAATTGTAATGAGGACTTATTTGAGTGTTGATATTGTCTAGAAGACAATATTTGTATTTAAACTCACAGTATGTGTTGTCGTATTTTGCACGACAATTGTATTATTGAAGTTATAGTTTGCTTTCTGTACCATGTATTTGGCGACTCAGAATGGGTGTTGTATACCTATTTTGGGGGCGTCACAGTCTGACTAGGGTAAGTTCCTAAACTCATATGATTATGGCAAGTTCCTTGATTTCCAAAGTGTGGAAAGTTTGATGAAATATATCGGGTATATATATGTTATGAAGTTAGAAATTTTGGTATAGTGAGCATTGATGGTGTTAGAGATTAATAGAATGAAGCAATGGAGTAAAGATTGAAGTTGATGGAGAAACATGGATTTTCTAAATCTTCTAGCTCTACTAGATTTTCAAAATTTATTGACTTCGTGCTGAAGTTTGCACCTCTATTTTCTCGAAAAAACTTTGGATCATGTGATTGAACCAATGATGTTTAAAAACAATAATGTTATTCATACGTCTATGCTAATTGTTTCGGCTAAGACAAAAATAATTTGAAAATTTTCAAAATGTATTTCTGACCATTTACATCATTTGGTATGGTGTAGAAATGGTAAATGATGGAGTCATCAATGCAGTTGAACCTAGTGTTGGTTGTGATCGAAAGATCGTCAGCCAATTTTGGTACGATGTAGTATGACAAAGTCACATAATGGCGGAATCCTCAACGTACTACTAATCTAGTACGGTATCATGACGTCATAAAAGAATTTTTGGTTTTCTTTTAAATTATGAAGAAGGTCAGTTAAGTTGGCTAAATTATTTCGATTGATGTCCGAGTTATTGATACAAGTCTAAGCTATTTGATTCGGCTAGACGGCTGTTAAAAAATATTTATAGAATTCAAGCGTTCTTTAGTATTTATGCCAAACCAGATTGCTCTGATGCGGATTGTAAGACCCCAACTTTTATGAATAAAGATAAAATTTTCTCGAAATATATTTTGAATATTATGGTGTGGATATGATATAATGTTATAGTTGTGGGTAATATTTACAAATTTTGCAAAGTAAGCAAGTTGTTATAAAATATTCGATTGGTCAGGGAATAGTCATTTTAACAGGGAATATTTGTACGACGGCACAATCATTGGTGGACCCCACAACGGAAGTATTGTCCTACTTAGAAAATGACATAATTATCTGTTTATAAAAATAATAGCGAAAGTTTTACCGATAAACTATTGAACTACCCGGTAGTAAAAGTACAGTAATACGCGTGGTTGCATAGTAGCACACAATATTGATTATTGATGCTTACGTGAGAAGTCACACAGTTATACTCAATTATTGCTACAGTAATTGTTGCATCATATCTCTCATATTATTGATTCAATTATTGTCACAAAGATCATCTCGCATAATATTTTATATTATTAAATCAATAATTGAGACGACAAAGTTATTCATATTATTATTTGCAATATTGACAATGTCTAGAAGTTACATCGAGGAGAGGTTTGGTCACCTAATCAAGGCGCTTGATAAGGAGAAATCCTTATCGAAAAGCCCCCCTTTTTCAGGAGCGACACTGGTTGTTAAATATTATGAGTTATAATATTAATGATGAATAAGTTCGTGTTGATTAAAGATGAAATTAATAGTTCCATTATGTTAGGATTATTAGTGTTAGTGGAAATCGACATCTATTTCGATAATAATGGATGTCTGGAGGTTATATTGACCAATCGGGTAATTAATCGGATAAATGAGAAATTAATTGCTATTATTCACATGCTTATAACTATTTGTTCACATGTGTGTACTATTGATTCACATACATGTACTATTAGGGGAGGTGGTGCAAGATTGATAATACTTGCATGACTAAATTAAAAATGGAGGTATAGATGAAGGTACTATATTGTAATTAGTTTTTTCACATGTTTGAACTATTGATTCACATGATTTTACTATTGATTCACATGATTGTACTATGTCATCCTCCTCATGCTTATATTGTGATGAAAGTCATCTTTGGCTTACGTGTATAGATGAACTATTGATTGGTATGATTATAAACAGGGATCATTCGGTATAATCATGACCCGTAATATTACAAATGATGTGGTAAAAGTCCTCATTGGCCTGTAGTTCATTGATGGACAGTTGTTGGTATGATTATGACCAGGGATTATTCGGTATAGTCATGACCATTGATGATTACATGAATATCCTTGGCCGTGGTGCAGGGATGATTCGTTGATGTGATTTATTTATTAAGCTGAGTCTCAATGATAAAGTTGATGAAAATCTTTTTAAATCATAGAAGATAGTAGATATCATGCTCTACTTGACTCTTCTAATGGATTGCTTGTTCCGCTGCAGTTAAACTTGTTGTCTATTATATTATATCAGTTTAACATTGTTGAAGGCTAACGATAACTTATTCTGCATTATCTTAGTCATAATATTTTTTATTGGGCTAGTTGAGCTCACCCTTTGCTTTCATTGTTCTCTTCAGGAAATGAGAATATAGTTGGGACTAGTCGAGGAACGGAGTGACGGTCTAGATGATAGCATTAGTAGTCCTGACTATTCTGTTAAATAGTGTGATAATAAATGTAATGAGGACTCTATTTGAGTTTGAATACTGTCTAGAAGACAATATTCATATTAAAACTCTCAGTTTATGTTTTGTCGTATTTTACACGACAGTTGTATTATTAAGTTGTATTTGAATTTTGTACCATGTATTTGGAGACTCAAGATGGGTGATGTATACCTATTTTGGGGGCATCACAGTTGGTATCAAAGCTTAGGGATATGATCCCTGACTGAGATGTGAGACAAGAACTAGGAGGGGAGAGACGGGGAATTCTTTCGCTAGTATGACCTACCTAAGTTTATTTGGTATTTAATTGGTCAGTCAGAGTATAGGGATAATATGTGACATGTCAATTAACCCTTGTTTTGTGGTAGTATTTGAAAATGGCATCTAAAAATATTGAGATAAGCAATGAAGCACATGAGACCGTTGAGTCACCAACGATCAATACCCAGGATAATGTGTAACAGGAAGATAATAATCCTCAGGTAAACAACAACACCGATCAGATGATGAATGATGGGATGTTCAGAGGCGTTATGCAGTTCATGCAACATCAAAGAGAGAGACTCGCATTCAAAATGCAAAGTGGAACATCGGCAACTCTCGGATGGTCACCGCTAAATAGTTCAAGGAGCTGGGACCACCGGAGTTTTTTGGAGAGCCAAAACCACTTAAGGCGGAGACGTGGATAAAGCAGATCACCAAGATATTTGATGTCTTGGGATGCTCCGAGGAGAAAAAGGTTCCCTTTGTCACCTTCATGTTGCGAGCAAAGGCAGATTATTGGTAGGAATCTGTAAAGCGTACTCAACCTGCCGCACTGAAGATGTCTTGGGAGAAGTTCTAAAAACTGTTCAATGACAAGTAGTTTCCCGAAAGTATTCGTCACATGAAGGAGGTGAAGTTTATCAAGCTGGAGCAAAACAATATGACTGTGACACAGTACGAAGCTATATTTGCCGAGTTGTCCCGATTTGCATCTCATTTGGTTGATAATGAGGAGAGAATGAAGCGGATGTTTTTAAGAGGTTTGAAACCTGAGATACGTCAATACCTCATTTCTCACAAACTTTGCTTGTATTCAGATGTTGTAAATAGGGCTCAGTTATTAGAGCGCGATAATGAGTCAACCCAACTAAGAGAGAGCAGCCGGCAAATCGATAATACCAGTGGTAGCAATCATCGAAGCGGTGACAACAAGCGTGGAGGGAATCAACATGCTAGAAATGGTAACCACTTCGGTAGTAATCATGGCCAAGACAATAAGAGTGGACATTTCAAGAAGAGGAGATTCAACAATGATGGAAAGACGTCAGCACCAGCACCCGTTGTTAAGGAAGGAGAATGACCGTCGGTCGTATGTTACAAATGCGGAGGGGAGGGACATATCAGTCCAAACTGTGTGATGCAGTCCAAAACATGTTACAATTATGGAGAGAAAGTCACCTAGCCCGATTTTGTCGTGCACCAAAGTCAAGTCTAGCTGGAATGGAAGCATCAAAGGCCGTCCCAGACAAGACAAAATCGGTGGTTCAAGGGAGAGTGTTTATCGTAACCTCCTAAAAAGCGAGGAATCCAAACGAGGTGATCACGGGTAAGCTAATCACAAACTCTAGCGAAGTATATACCTTATTTGATACTGGTTCTACCCATTCTTTTATTTCTCCTACTTGTGCTCAACGTTTAAATTTGACTCCGGAGAAATTAGACTTTGACTTATCTGTTGAAACTCCGTTGGGAGAAACCTTCATTACATCCACGGTTTATAAGTCTTGTTTGATTCAAATTCCAGAATCGTGACGTTACCTGTCAATCTTATTTCTTTGAAAATACTTGCATTTGATGTGATTTTAGGGATTGATTGGTTAACTACTCATCATGCTAAAATCGATTGTTTTCGTAAGGTTGTTAGCTTTCATATTCCTAACCAACCTATTATACGAATTCAAGCAACCAAACCACTAAAGTCAATCACTGTCATATCAAGCCATAAAGTTATTCGTTTATTAAAAAATGGATGTCAAGCTTTCTTAGTCCATGTCACGGATTTAAATAAAAATACGTCAGATTTGAATGATATTTCTATTGTTAATAAATTTCCTGACGTATTCCTTGAAGAACTTCCTGGCCTATCCCCCAGAGCATGAAATTGAATTTTGTATCGACCTTGAATCCAGTACAAAACCCATTTCCAAAGCCCCATATCGAATGGCTCCTATTGAACTTCAGGAGTTAAAATTCCAACTACAGGAATTGTTAGACATCGGTTTCATTCATCCTAGTACGTCTCCTTGGGGTGCTCCTGTTCTATTCATGAAGAAGAAAGATGGAAGTATACAACTTTGTATTGATTATCGAGAGTTGAATCATGTCACCATCAAAAATAGGTACCCGTTACCTCGTATTGATGATCTGTTTGACCAGTTGCAAGGCGCCAAATTCTTTTCAAAGATCGATCTTCATTTCGGATATCATCCATTAAAGATTAAAACCGATGACATTCCAAAAATGGATTTCAAAACTCGGTACGGGCATTACGAATTCCTAGTCATGTCTTTTGGATTGACTAATGCTCCTACTGCCTTCATGGATATGATGAAATGAGTATTCAAGGAATATTTGGATCACTTTGTGGTCGTCTTTATTGATGACATCCTCATATACTCCAAAACCCGTGAAGACAATGAGCAACACTTAAGGTTGATACTCCAAAAGCTTTGTGAAAACAAGCTGTATGCCAAGTTGAAGAAATGCGAGTTCTGGCTTGAGGAAGTTGCATTCCTTGGGTACGTGATATCAAATCACAAAATATTTGTTGACCCGGCAAAGCTTGAAGCAACTCAAAGTTGGGAGCAACCTCAGTCAGTGACCAAAGTACGTAGCTTTCTCGGCTTAGCTGGTTATTATCGGAGATTCGTAGAAGGGTTTTCTCGAATCGTTACTCCATTAACTCATCTGACTCAAAAAGATACAAAATTCGGTTGGAACGAGGAATGTGAGAAGAGTTTTCAAGAACTCAAGAGAAGACTCATTTCAGCACCTGTTATGACAATACCATCTGGCTCGGAGGGATTTGTCATCTACATGATGCTTCAGGCAAAGGGTTAGGATGTGTTCTCATGCAACATGGGAAAGTCATAGCCTATGCCTCTCGACAACTCAAAGAATATGAGAGGAATTATCCTACTCATGATCTAGAGTTGGCAGTTATCATTTTTCGCTTAAGATTTAGAGGCATTACCTGTATGGAGAGAAGGTGGAGATCTATACGAATCATAAAAACCTCAAATATTTCTTCACTCAAAAGGAACTCAACATGCAAGAACGCGACATTGGCTTGGTACATTGAAAGATTATGATCATACCATTCAATACCATCCTAGAAAAGTTTAACGTAGTAGCTGATGCATTGAGTAAAAGATCATATGCAGGTACGAGTGCGTTATTGTCAATGCAAAGGCCCATTTTGTATGACTTGCAAAGGATGGAGATAGAGTTAAAGACTCCAGGGATCCACGTGATGATGGCAATCATACGAGTAGAACCAACTTTAATTGATAAAGTTAAAGTTGCTCAAGCTATAGACCTGGAGCTTATGCGTTTGAGGAAGAAAGTGCAAGAAGGTGCTATCCCGGAAGTAAGAATCGATGAAGAAGAAATACTTCGAGTCAACTCCAGACTTTGTGTTCCTAACGATTCTGACTTGAAGTATAAAATCATGATGGAGGCGCACAACACACTATTTGTAATCCATCCAGAGAGTACCAAAATGTATCGTGATCTTCGACATACATTTTGGTGGAGCAATATAAAGAGAGAGATAGCGTGGTTTATCTCAAGGTGTCTAACTTGTCAACGAGTCAAGGCGGAGCATCTAGTGCCAAAAGGTCCATTGCAACCACTTGAAATTCCAAAATGAAAGTGGGAGCACATTACCATGGATTTCATTACTGGTCTTCCCAAGGTTTCTCAAGGCATAGATGCAATTTGGGTCATTGTTGATAGATTGACCAAGTCTGCTCATTTCTTACCTATACGAGAAACTTATACACTTGAACGCCTTGCTCGTATGTTCATAAACAAGGTTGTAAGACTGCATGGTATGCCAGTATCCATAGTTTCTGATCGAGACCCAAGATTCACTTTAAGATTTTGGGTTAGTTTGCAAAAATCTATGGGCGCGGATTTATGATTTAGTTTTGTTTATCATCCTCAAACGGACGGGCAGTCGGAAAGGACTATTCAAACTTTTGAAGATTTATTAAGACTCTGTGTCCTTGACTTCAAGGGAAGTTGGGACAAGTTCTTATCATTGGTGGAGTTTTCCTACAACAACAGTTATCAAGCAAGTATTGGCATGGCTCCATTTGAGGCGTTGTATGGAAGAAAGTGTCGTTCTCCAGTATGCTGGGATGAGGTGGGTGAAGCAACGTTGTTGGGACTAGAGTTGGTATGTATGACTACGGAAAAGATTCAAACGATCCGATAACGTATAAAAACCTCACAAGATCGACAAAAGAGTTATGCTGATCTTCATCGAAAGGACGTGGAATTCAATATTGGAGATCATGTGTTGTTACGTGTTGCTCCATGGAAAGGAGTTACGAGATTTGGAAAGAGATGAAAGCTCAATCCTCGATTCATTGGCCCATTTATAATCCTCGAACGAGTAGGAACTGTGGCCTATAGACTCGCCTTACCGCCAAGTATGTCTCGTATTCATAACGTTTTCCACATATCTATGTTACGTAAATATGTGAAAGACCCGAACCACATTATTGAATTAGAACCAGACGAGATAGAGGAAGATTTAACGTATGAAGAGTTACCTGTTAAAATCTTGGATAAGAAGGATCATATTCTACGCTCCAAGGTTATACTTCAAGTCAAAGTTTTGTGGAGAAACCACGATGTGGAGGAAATGACCTGGGAGTTAGAATCTGAAATGAAATTAAGGTATCCTCAGCTCTTAGACATACCAGGTACGCACCCTAATTTCGAGGACGAAATTTCATAAGAAGGGGAGGTTGTAAGACCCCAACTTTTATGAATAAAGATTAAATTTTATCAAAATATATTTTTGAATATTATGGTGTGGATATGATATAATGTTATAGTTGTGGGTAATATTTACAAATTTTGCAAAGTAAGCAAGTTGTTATAAAATATTCGATTGGTGGGGAATATTCGTTTTAACAGGAATATTTAAATGCGATTCAAGCCAATCATTAGTGGACCCCACAACGGAAGTATTTTTGTAGTTAGAAAACGACAGAATTATCTTTTTATAAAAATAACGACGAAAGTTTTACCGTTAAACTATTGAACTACCCGGTAATAAAATTACGATGAATGGCGTGGTTGCATAGTAGACACCGGTATTGATTATTGATGCTTACGTGAGAAGTCACTTTCGGTTATACTCAATTATTGCTACGAGAATTGATGCATCATATCTCTCATATTATTGATTCAATTATTATCACAGTATCATCTGCATAATATTTTATATTATTAAATCAATAATTGAGACGAAAAAGTTATTCATATTATTATTTGCAATATTGACAATGTCTAGAAGTTCTGTCAAGGAGAGGTTTGGTCACCTAATTGCGCGCCAATAAGGAGAAATCCTTATCGAAAAGCCCCCTCTTTCCTAGGAATGACCTGGTTGTTAAATATTATGAGTCATAATATTAATGATGAATAAGTTCGTGTTGATTAAAAATAAAATTGATAGCTCCATTGTGTTGGGATTATTAGTGTTAGTGGAAATCGACATCTATTTTGATAATAATGGATGTCTGGAGGTTATATTGATCAATCGGGTAATTAATCGGATAAATGAGCAATTAATTGCTATTAATTCACATGCTTATAACTATTTGTTTACATGTGTGTACTATTGATTCACATGCATGTACTATTAGAGGAGGTGGTGCATGATTGATAATACTTGCATGACTAAATTAAAAATGGAGGTATAGATGAAGGTACTATACTGTAATTATTTTTTTCACATGATTGAACTATTGATTCACATGAATGTACTATTAATTCACATGATATACTATTAGGGGAGGTGGTGCAAGTTTGATAATACTTGCAGGACTAAATTAAAAATAAAGGAAAAGATGAAGGTATTATACTGTAATATTTTGACCCCCAAAACGTGCAATTATCGAAACTATATTTTCCTATAAATAGAAGCTCATTCTTCCTTCATTCTCACCAATTCACTAAGACTCACAAGAGCATTTATAGAGAGAGAAGTTATAGAGAGAGAAGCTATAGAGAGAAAGAAGAAGAGAAGTCTGCTACCTCACTATTCTAGTATCCAATCTTCTTCTGAGGTAAGGGATATTATTTTGTTCAGTATATATTTGTAGGAATAATATTTTCTTCCATACTCTAGTATGTGAGTAATATTATTTTATCTCGTATTCCTCATTATACCCTCATCTTGTTAAAGTATTGCTTTTATACTCCGTGAAATTAGTATAATATCCTTAAAATTTGCGCTTCATCTAGTATCGTTTCACAAGGATATTTTCTGCACATTTTTGTTAAATTTTAAGCATTTCATGCCGGAGTACTGTCCATGAGTACTATTCATTTATACGGTACCATTCACAAAAGTACTATTTATGGGTACTATTCACAAAGTACTATTCTTAAAGTACTATTTACGAGATACTATTCATGAGTACTATTCACAAAGTACTATTCACTAGGTACTATTCCCGAAATACTATTCATGAGGTACTATTCATCCAGGTACTATTCACCCAAAGTACTATTCATGACAAAAATTGATTTCTTTTCGGTCCAAATTATTTTTGATACAATATCATTCTTGAATTTTACTCCACAAAGCAGTATCATGTTGGCAATTTGAACATTATTGAATTCTGAATAAATTAAATTATAAATCTTTAAAAATTTATCCTTTGTTTCTTTTAATTAAATTCTTATATCATTATCATCATCATGCTTATATTATGATGAAAGTCATATTTGGCTTACGTGCATAGATGAACTGTTGATTGGTATGCTTATGACCAAGGATCATTCGGTATAATCATGACCCGTAATGTTATAAATGATGTGGTAAAAGCCCTCATTGGCCTGTAGTTCATTGATAGATAGTTGTTGGTATGATTATGACCAAGGATTATTCGGTATAGTCATGACCATTGATGATTACATGAATATCCTTGGCCGTGGTGCAGGGATGATTCGATGATGTGATTTATTTATTAAGATGAGTCTCAGTGATAAAGTTGATGAAAATCTTTTTAAATCATAGAAGATAGTAGATATCATGCTCTACTTGACTCTTCTAATGGATTGCTTGTTCCGCTACAGTTAAACTTATTGTCTATTATATTCTATCAGTTTAACATTGTTAAAGGCTAACGATAACTTATTCTGCATTATCTTAGTCATAATATTTCTTACTGGGCTAGTTGAGCTCACCATTTGCTTTCATTATTCTCTTCAGAAAATGAGAATATAGCTGGGACTAGTCGGGGAACGCTGTGACGGTCCAGATGATAGCATTAGTAGTCCTGATTATTCTGTTAAATAGTGTGATAATAAATATAATGAAGACTCCATTTGAGTTTGAATACTGTCTAGAAGACAATATTCGTATTAAAACTCTCAGTTTATGTTTTGTCGTATTTTACACGACAGTTGTATTATTAAGTTGTATTTGAATTTTGTACCATGTATTTGGCGATTCAAGATAAATAATGTATACCTATTTTGAAGGAGTCACAGTTCATATTCTGCTGCTCAGTGTGTAGACTCATATTGTCCAACTCTGATAGTTGTGGACTCATAAATTCCTTACCAGTTCTTAGTTATCCATTGCCTGTAACAAATACAGATCTTAACATTGTTCATGATGTTAGAATTTTTAGAAGTGTAGCTTATTACCTTGTTTTCATTAAGATATTTTTTTGTTCTTTTAAATTCATTATTCTTTTTTAATTTTCCTTTTTCTTCCTTTGTCTTCGTGTTTTTCAAGTTCCAAATATATATTAAAATTAATTAAAATAATAAAAGGGTATTTCGGAACTTTAGTATAAGTATTGGTAAAATTAAACTTAAGGATAATATATCGATTTTATTAATTTCTAGATATGGAAGGAAGTGTTGAGATTTGAGCCAACTTCCTTAATTTTAGGAGATTTTGTACAATCTTGTTAAGGAATTATTGCTTGGGAGGAACCTTAATCCAACCTGATAGAGGTGGTGAGAACTCTAAGGTACATACAATTATTATTTTTCAGTACTAGAGCATTAAATCTTCATTGTTAACCTTATTCAGCATGTACTTATTCTCACACCTGAATTTATCCCTCGGTGCCCGCGTTGGCCGTTCTTTTCGTGTTTTTCGTTTTTTGTGCGAGGATTGAAGTTAGCGTGGGACGAATCTTGGCGTTAACATTCACTTTGGTGAGATATGAATTCAAATAAAATGAATCAGATAATAATCTCGAAAAAGACATGCACGTACTTTTAAATATCTTAACATTAAGTATAGAGTCCTGTTCAGCTGAATTACAATTACAAAAAACATCAATATATGAGATTGGACATAATTAAAAAAATGACTTACCATATGACATTAATTAATTATCTTTAGTGAAAAATTTGGAGGAGAAGTATACGTAGATAAAAGAAAAGGAGATAAGGATAAGATTTAAAATCATTACGTTTACACCGTAAACCCATGACAATATAAAGCTAACAAATAACCCATTACAAGATAAGGCTAACAAACTAAGTGAATATATATCCACCATACAACTAGAATGATATTATCAAATGAGGACCCTTGAATCTTATACTCTAACTGAGTATGATAATTCAAGATTATTTCCTAACTCTACGTTCTCCATTCTTGCACTTGATATAACGTCTCGTGCACGTAGGCTCTCTAGTAGTTCTCCTTGATCTTCTTAACTCATTCAATGTAGTATTCTGTGTGGGCCCCTAACCTGTCAACATAGTTGTTATATTCAGTCTCATTATCACCTTGAGTACTATGTACTATAATACTAGACTCTGGTTGCATGATACGTTGTGGTCCTGCGGACTCATAAATTCCTTACCAGTTCTTAGTTATCCATTGCCCGTAACAAATACAGTATATCTTAACACTGTTCATGATGTTAGAATTTTTTGAAGTGTAGCTTATTACCTTGTTTTCATTAAGATATATTTTTTTTCGTTCTTTTAAATTCATTATTCTTTTTTCTTTTTCTTCCTTTGTCTTCGTGTTTTTCAAGTTCCAAATATATATTAAAATTAATTAAAATAATATAAGGGTATTTCGGAACTGTAGTATAAGTACTTGTAAAACTTAAGGATAATATATCGATTTTATTAATTGTTTAGCTTTCATTAATTTTAATTGTTAACGTTAACAATTCATATAAAACAACCCAACTAGGCCATATTCTGCACAAAAAGTCAACCTTAACCAAATCATTTGTTAACGTTAACAATTCATATAAAACAACCCAACTGGGCCATATTCTGCACAAAAAGTCAAGCTTAACCAAATCATTTAGTTATTTATATGGTATAGCACCAAAGAAATCCCTAAAGAGTTGAATAACTCAATCGCTTAATTCTGCCATGGAGTCCTTCCTCCCACAACTCTACTCTATAATAGCTGCTCTGTTTGCTATAGTATTAGTCCTTTATCATTTCTCACCTTGGACTAGAATTAGCAAAAAAAATGTAGCACCTGAAGCTGGTGGAGCATGGCCTATTATAGGTCATCTCCACCTCCTAGGCGGCTCAAAGCTACCCCATCTTGTCTTCGGATCCATGGCCGATAAATACGGGCCGATCTTCAGGGTCCGGTTCGGGGTTCACCGGTACTTAGTGGTGAGCAGCTGGGAGATTATTAAGGAAATTTTTACAACCAACGATATAATAGTGTCGAACCGACCCAAATTCCTAGCAACTGAACATTTGTCCTACAACTATGCCATGTTTGCATTTACGCCCTACAGTTCATTTTGGGTTGAACTCCGAAAAATCACCTCCCTCCAGCTGCTCTCCAGCAGGCGGCTCGAGCTGCTCAAGCACGTGCGAATCTCTGAAATGGAGATCAGCATGAAACAACTCTACAAAATTTGGTCCAAGAAGAAAGATGGGTCCGGTCGGGTTTTGGTAGAGATGAAGAAATTGTTTGGAGACTTGACTCTCAATGTTGTGCTTAGGATGGTTGCTGGAAAGCGGTATTTTGGCGGTGGTAACGCCAACGATGACGAGGAGGCAAGGCGGTGCCGGAGGGTATGGAGGGAGTTCTTTCGGTTACATGGGGTGTTTGTGGTGGCTGACAGTCTTCCATTTTTAAGGTGGTTGGATTTGGGTGGTTATGAGAAGGCTATGAAAAAAACTGCTAAAGAAATGGATAATATTGTTAGTGGTTGGCTAGAAGAGCACAGGATGAAGAGGAATTCATCAGATGAAGATAATACGCAGCAAGACTTCATGGATGTGATGCTATCGGCAGTCAAAAATGTAGACCTTTGTGGCTTTGATGCTGACGTGGTGATCAAATCAACATGTATGGTAGGTATTAATTCTCGATCATCACTTTAAATTTAAGTAGTAACTTCAACTCTACTTGGATCAAATTAAGGTGACAAATTAATGGTAAGATTTTTTTCCTATACTGTGGATATAAAATCTAACATGCATTTTTTCAAGATATACCATTTAGAAGCATTAGAGATTATCAACTAAAATTTTGATCCAATTCATTAACTAATTTTAGTTAGTTATATTGTACGACCAGTCATATCAATAACTAAACTTTTGTCTAGATAAATCAGACAAAAATTTCTCATCCAATGTAATACTATTTTGAAATAAATATAAATATATACCTTAAGATTAATTTGTAAAATAATCTAATTTGCTGTTGGGTGACCTTTTCTAGGTTTTAATTGCCAGCGGCACCGACACCGTCGGAGTTGAGCTAACATGGGCACTCTCCCTGCTACTAAACAACCGACATGCACTGAAAAAGGCTCAAGAAGAACTCGACAACGTCGTCGGTAAACAAAGACAAGTGAAAGAATCTGACCTCAACAATCTAGTATACCTTCACGCAATAATCAAAGAAACATTACGTTTATACCCAGCAGCTCAACTCGGAGTCCGTAGAGAATTTTATGAGGACTGCACCGTCGCAGGCTACCATGTTCCGAAAGGAACACTGCTAGCCGTTAACCTATGGACACTCCACCGAGACCCGATAATATGGTCCGATCCGACGGAGTTTAGGCCGGAAAGGTTCCTCAACATGCCCAAAGAAGTTGATGTGAAAGGGCAACATTTTGAATTGATCCCATTTGGTGTGGGTAGAAGATTGTGCCCCGGAATTGCTTTTGGCCTTCAAATGTTGCACTTGGTGCTGGCTACTCTGCTGCATGGTTTTGAAATCTCGACTCCGTCGGATGGACCGGTTGATATGTCCGAGGATGTTGGACTAACAAATGCCAAAATTACCCCACTTGAGGTCCTCCTTGCGCCGCGCTTATCTCCTACTTTTTATTAGTAAAGTCCAAAAAATAAATAAGGTTGTGCTAGAGCATTATTGATACTGTTAAAGTATATAAGCATTTAGTTTATATATATGACCAACCAAAATTAAGCTTATCTTATTACCATCTTTTGTTACTGGTGTATTCCCAATCAAGTTTACTGATTATTAAGTTTACTTAGTGTGGGCCCACGTACAAATTAGGGTTCACTTGACCTAATTGAATTAAATGCACAAATGAATGTTCGCATTATGATCAAATGAAAAGACGAAAGAGCCGGAAATAAAGAAGCAAGACCTGAGAGAATCTTTCACGTGTCCCGAGGCAGAAGACACGTGGAGGTGACTCATTTTGAGAATTGATTGAGGGATTGGATTGGTGGCTAGAAGGGCAGGACGATTTGGGCATTATTCTGATGACTAAAGGTAAATTTGGAATTTTTCCGAGATCATGTGCCTAGCACATGACCACTCTCCAGAAAATCCTATAAATACCCCTTCCACTCCATTGGGAAAGGGACCTCATTTTTGGTCTCTTGGACATTTTGGAAGACTAGGAGACTTGGATATTCTCTCTCAACCCGAAGATTCAAGAAGGCTCTCTGAATCGTTGCTACCCTAACAAGGTTCTCGGATTCTAAGAGTTCTGCCACGTGTCGTTGGAGTAATCGCTCACATGCTTTTCTCCCCTCTTTAATCAATCAATCAATCAATTTCGTACTTTTCGTGGATTTCTCTCTTCCTCAGCCAACACAAAACCCTAACCCTAGCAAGGTACGATTTTCTTGCCCACATTTCTTTGGCGACTCTGCTGGGGAGGTGTAGAATTCGTGAAGGGTATGCCCACAACTCGAAGTGGGAGAACTACAGGAAGAGTGTTTCACCAACAAATAGTATTACCTCACCAAATCCAGTTCCAAGGCAAGCAACTCAAGCTTTCCAAGGAGCAAATCTAGATTTTGATCAACCACTTATTGAAGACGCTTTGGAAGAGAGTTCAACATCACTATACATGGCCAATCAACAACAAACCAATGCAGGAAGGCAAGGTGAGGATGCAAGTGGAGAGCAGATGAATCCTGTACAACTGGAGATGCTCAAGGTATTAAAGGAAGCACGGGAAGGACAAGGGATGATGATAGCCATGATGCTGGAGATGCAGAGGAAGCAAGAGGAGATGGGGAACTTCCGCCAGCAGTTGATGCAGATCCCTACCTTCAAGGCCATGTTCTCAGGCAGTTCGCAGGGAAAACAAGCAGGAGTGGAGGACAACAACAATGGCAGCAACAACAAAGGGAACCAGATTATACCTCCATTGATGGAAAGTCAATCGGTTCCAATAATCAACTTAGAGCCCCAGAATAGTGGTGACGTACCACAACCTAGGTTGGAAGCAAGCCAACCTCAGACAAACATCATCTCAACTGCTCTTCCAGCATTTTCACAGGTACAGATGCCAACCGTCCCAATCCATGTCCAGCGAGTGAGCTAACAACTGCCACCAGTGCCAGCTTTGCACGATGCAAGTGTGCATCAACCATACACGTCGCCGGTACAGTAGTATATTGCAACACCCCAGAGAGTTAATGCCACGAGCTAGTACGTGACGAAGGATGATATGATCGATGTGATCAATCAACTTCGGAGGCAGACATCCCGACCCTCGGAGTTAGACTTTACTCCACCTTATCCGGCACACATTCGGAGGCAACCTCACCCGTTGTGGTATATTGAAACATCCCCACAATTTCCAAAATACAACGGGGAGAAAGGAAATGCCAGGGAACATATTGTCAGGTTCGTAGAGTCAATGTCCCCGTGGCTAGGATATGATGAAGTGAACAACCACAACTTGTTGATGCGAGAATTCATCAAGACTTTGACGGATAGTGCCTTCAGTTGGTACTATAATTTGGAGAAGGGGTCAGTTCATAATTGGGATGACCTAAAATTACAATTTTTTAAGAAGTTTTTCTATGTGCAGAAATAGGTAACCATTGTAGAGCTCATGCGGTTTAAGCAGAAGCCGAATGAGGAGCTGTCAAATTACGTTGACAGTTCAGGCCCAAGACGAAGTATGCAAGAGAATCGATGAAGAAAAGAACTTGGTCAGCATTTGCAACAATGGTGCCTTAGATGCCTTCAAGCCCCACCTCATTACAAAGGCTTGTAATTCCTTCGTGACCCTCTCATCTTTTGCACAAGATTTGGGAGGAATCATGACATTTCCCACTAGCCATGCGACGGTTACATGGAAGGGCAAGAGGACATCAACTGTGGCTTTGGCTGACTCTCAGTCAAAACCACAAGGGGGCAAGAGGGAGAAGAATGAGAAGTTTGAGTGAAGTAGAGAAAAGCATGGGGACAAGTATACCAGAATGTCAGTTTCGGAGGCTATCACATGCAGCGAGAAGGCATTCAGGAGCTTGTACGAACAATGGGTCGAGCACGGAGTGGTGAAACCTCCAAGGCCCCGGTTGGTTGTGACGGAAGAGATGAAAAAAAGACCAGATTTCTGTGTATACCACCAATACTCGGGGCATTCCACTATGGACTGTTACAGTCTGCGGAGGATATACCATGAGAAGCTGGCGGCCGGGGAGATTGAACTAGGAGAAGAAACGTGCAACACTATCACCCATGGTGCAGTCCCGGAAGTCAGGAACCCAAATACTCGTTCTACCATCGAAAGAACTCTGAACTACAGATGAATTAAAAATCCACCCAAGATGGTGGTCTACCAAAAATGGTGGTTTAAGTCCTCAGGAATATCCTTTTCCAAGTAATTGGATGACCAAGGGAGGAGGCAAAAGAATTGACGAATTAAAAAAAAAAAAGATCCACCCAAGATGATGGTCCACTCTAAATGGTGGTCAAGTCCTTGTAGACTGCACTTGCTAATAAATTGGACGACCCAAGTGACGAGGCACCTAATTTCAAGTCCTCGTAGACTGCACTTGCCAAGAAATTGGACGACCCAAGTGACGAGGCACCCGATTTCAAGTCCTCGTAGACTGCACTTGCCAAGAAATTGGATGATCCAAGTGACGAGGCACCCGAGTGTTACACTTTATCATCAAAAGTGAACGAGGCACCTGACTATAAGTCCTCGTAAGTTATACTTTCACCTTCAAAAGTAATCGAGACACCTGACTAACAACCCTCAGAAGTTACACTTTCAACTTCAAAAGTGATTGAGGCACCTGAGTATAAGCCCTCAACCCCAAAAGTTACACTTTATCTTTAAAAGTGGTTAATGTTATGCTTTATTCGACAAAAGCAAGAAAGTTGCACTTTATCTCTAAAAGTGGTGAACGTTATGCTTTCTTCGACAAAAATAAGATTTATTATATGAAATGTTATGCTTTTCGTTAAAAGCAATTTGATTATCAATAAATTTGTCAAACTTTAACTTATACTTGATTATTTCTTCTGATTTATTAAAAGAAAAAGTATATATTCAAGTGTTAGTTTGCATGAAATATATGTACATGAATTTTCTGATACAGGAAATGGAAAAAACTACGAAAGCCATGATCTAAAGGCCATGACCTGTCGAACTGAAGAGAGGGGAATAACTAAAGCCTCCAAGTCGATAATGGTGGTACCCTGAGCCTTCGTATTAGAGGCTATCGAGCCTTCAAAGTCTTGAGTAGCTGACTAAATTTTCCAAAAGCTTGGGCTTCAATTTATCTATAGCATCTTGAAACTCCTAAAGCTCTACATAAAGTAAGTCATTCTCATGGAGACATGAAATGACTTTTGAACGAAGTGCAACAACAAGATGATTGGAAATAAAGAGATCCAACCTAGCATGGAAGGGAGACATGTCCAAGGAGAGTTAGGAGATACCAAGATATCCTTGAAGAGCTCCTCTAGGGCTCGCCCTCCTAGGGTTTTCTCCCCTAGAGGTTCCCTCTCCTAGGACTTTTGTTTTCGAAGCTTGCAAAACATCAAGCTTCAAGAAGTGTAGACTTCAACACTTCAAAATATTTTGCGCGATCATCTCACCAAAGGTGTGACTCACGCGCAGGGGGCAAATGCTTACTAGTAGATGACATAGACATCCTCCAGTAAAGTAAAGCATTCCCCCAAGCGGTGTGAATATGCATGTAGAGGAGCACCATGGTTCTGTTGGATACGAGTGTCCCTGCATAGCTGGATGCAACGAAGAATGTCAGTTTTTTTTTTAGTACATCCACATAATCAATATTCTTAAGTATCTCGTTGATCCAATGCTGCCATTCCTGAAGGTGGCTAGATGAATTAAACAAAAAGTGAAAGGGACTGAAAGGGTACTCTTGTTTCTTTATGCATATGCGGTGAATGCAAACAGAATGGGGAAAGTCACCCAAATCTCCGAAAGCTGCAACATATAGAATCAAACCTTCTTTCTCTGGCGAGAGAGAAGTTGTACAGTCATAAGCCTAAACATGCTCCTAAAAAACGTTGGAAGAACCAAAAGAGGGGAGCCCTTCCCCAATCACTGAGGAACGGGGCCTCCTTGGCAGTTTCTGGATTTGTAGAATGTTCAATGGCGATCAAGGGCTTGCAAGCAAGAAGAATTCAGCATAAGGGCTCTAAAGAGCAAGAAAAAGGATGGCAAGGAAAGCATTTGAACTTGAATGTTTATCATAGTAAAGAAGGAAGTTTGAGGTTTAAGCTTAAAAACACCTGAAAGAAGAAGCAAAAAAGAGCACAAGCATTAGGAGCCATTCAAATAAAAATAGGGTAAAGGAAGAACAGAAAAATGTGAAAGATGAGGCCATTAGGTCAGTTCCCCTAAGGGTTGGCCCGTAGGGTTTAGCCGCCTAAGGAGCTCTCCCCTCTTATATTTAACTTCTCCTTACTCGTTGAATCAACTGATTGGAATAAATGCTACTTCACCGAAATATCCGAGACAAGATCCTTGTTAAGGTGAAATGGCCTGGAATAAATTCTTCCTCCTTGCGGTGTTGTCCTTTCTTTCGGAATATCTGAGCCAAGGACCTTGTTAAGGTGAAATGGCTCGGAAGAAATTCTTCCTCCTTGCGGTGTTGTCCTTTCTTTGAGAATATCCGAGCCAAGATCCTTGTTAAGGTGAAATGGCTCGGAATGGATGCTTCCTCCTTGCGGTGTTGCTTTTTCCTTGAGAATATCCGAGCCAAGATCCTTGTTAAGGTGAAATGGCCCGAAACAAATGCTTCCTTGTTACGATATTGTCTTTTCTTTGAGACTATCCAAGCTAAGATCCTTGGTAAGGTGAAATGGCTTGAAATAGATGTTTCCTCGTTGCGGTGTTGTGGTCCAAAAAAGAAATACTACAATCACCTAAAAAGAAAAGAAACAAATGAAACAATCATGAAGAATTGACAAGCAGAAAACCAACACATTCACAATTTAAAGTGAACAATGAAACTTTTTGGCAGCCATTCCATAAAAAGACTGATAAAAATATTTTCAATTTGTCTAGCAGCAGTGGTTGTTAGCAATGGGGAAATCCTTCGTTCACGTCCCCTAAAAATTCTTCATGATCAGTGGGCTTAATTCATCACGGATTACGATGTGCACAAACTATGAGGTTGGACTTGACTGGAATGGCTACTATGGGTCTGGGCAATGGAATTGGCTGCCCATCTACTACTTCTACGCTTTCACTCGAGTCCTCCCTCCTTGAAGAAGAGAAAACTCTCACAATGAGGATCAACCATCATATCATTTTTAGCGGTGATCGATCCATAAACGCCTTTTATCTTTTCACCTATCAGGCTAACCTCTACATCGGCTTGCAAGGTTTCATTGAAGGAAATGTACGTCACTGTTGCACACACTTGTCCATCCTCATCCTTAAGTTCCTCATCAGGATGACGAATCAAAGCCGGCAAAGCTCTCTTCACCAAATCGCCTTCAACTGTACCAATTCGAACCAGTGAATTCGTCATTGCGGACCGCCGCGCGTTCAACCTGTTAGACAGATACGACGTCGTCTGGTTGCATAAATTCTTGTGCAAACTACACCTAAACGAGCCAGGATGATTCATCGGTGAGCACATACAAGTACGCTTCTGATTCGTCAACGGATTATGGCTCAGCTTCTTCATCACCTGGTTGCGAGTCGACGCCGAGATCGATCGTCCAGGAGAGCCAGGACGGTCGATGGAGAAGCGGACGGACGACGAGGATGCGGGAGGTGCGCCGTAGATATTCACGCGCGTCGGTGACGCCGATCTGTGTAGAAAACCGGACGAACAAGAGGAAAAGGTGGAAGTGGAAGAAGCAAACGCCGATGAGGAAGTCGAGGCTGCCGGAGAGGAATGGAATCTTCCGGAAGGAGAGTGAGAACGAATGACTGGTCCACTTGTTCTTCGAGATGAAGCTGCCATTGTTGTATCAGAAAGAATGTAGAGCAAGAGAATATTTGGGAGCTGGATTTGTTTCTCTAAAGAGACCTCTATTTGGGTGTTTATTGAGAATATGGTAAATCCCTTCTACGGGTGAGGAAGTTTAGCCTTTATCGAGGTGAAGGAATAAGGCATGGAAGCTGCAACTGTTTTGGGTGCTAAGAAATCAACTAGTGGTGCGCGTCCGTCTAATTAGATGGAAGATTATCTTTTTTTAAATTCCAACTTGGCTAGGTAACATATAAAAGAATTAAATAAAAATCTTAAATGAGATGGAAAGAAAATAAGGGAATTTACATGTTTCGTAAAAAAAAGAAAAAAAGAAAATAATAATAGTAATAATAATAGGGATGTTATGAAGTCGCTAAACACCAAAGAATGAATGGATGGCCTGCTGTATCCATTCACGTTGAGGAAACATATATATCCATGTCCCATAGAAAGGTAATAAGTTATACCAATAGTCACCAAGGCCATCTTATTCTTTCTTACAGGTATGCTTTTTATATATATATATATATATATATATATATATATATATATATATATATATATATATATATATTATGGAAACAAATATTCTATTTTTAAATGTAAAAGATTTGATCTTGTTTCCAAATAAAAGATGATTTGATCTTATTTACAAAATAAAATAAGACTTGATATATTATTATATATATAAGATTTGATCATTGTTTTCAAAATAAAATAAGATGTTATTTTATTTTGTAATATATAATTTGATTTGTTTGAATTTAGTTTCCCAAAATAATAATAATAATAATAATATATGTTTATATATATTTTGGGTAAATCGTTAGTTTTCATTTTGAAGCCAATCAATCGCCGTGCATTATAAATTATAAAAAAAGTGTTGAAATGGGTCTATTATGGTATGAAAGAATTGGATTTGCAAGAATTTATGGGAGGCTAATTAGATGATTATTTTATAATATAAAGTGATGACGCCCATCGATGGGAAGAACCCTTGATTCGCTCATCCGTTTTCAAAAAAATTAAGGAAATAAAGATTGAGCAGAATTTGGGGAAGATTTTCAACATTTCTTGGGAGAGCTCTCCTAGGGGTCCTCTCTCCAAGGATTTTCTATTTTCAGGATTTGCAAGATCGAGCTCCGCGGATTTTTTAGAAATTTGAAGCAGGATTCACAAAGATAAAGTATTTTGCACGATTGTCACTCCAAAGACGCAACCCTCGCGCAGGGGACAAATGTGGGCCCACGTACAAATTAGGGTTCACTTGACCTAATTGAATTAAATGCACAAATGAATTTTCGCATTATGATCAAATGAAAAGACGAAAGAGTCGGAAATAAAGAAGCAAGACCTGAGAGAATCTTTCATTTGTCCCGAGACAGAAGACACGTGGAGGTGACTCATTTTGGGAATTGATTGAGGAATTGGATTGATGGCTAGAAGGGCAGGATGATTTGGACATTATTCTGATGACTAAGGATAAATTTGGATTTTTTTTGAGATCATGTGCCTAGCACATGACCACTCTCCAGAAAACCCTATAATACCCCTTCCACTCCATTGGGAAAGGGACCTCATTTTTGGTCTCTTGGACATTTTGGAAGACTAGGAGACTTGGATATTCTCTCTCAACCCGAAGATTCAAGAAGGCTCTCTGAATCCTTGCCACCCTAACAAGGTTCTCGGATTCGAAGAGTTCTGCCACGTGTCATTGGAGTAATCGCTCACCTGCTTTTCTCTCCTCTTCAATCAATCAATCAATTCCGTACTTTTCGTGGATTTCTCTCCTCCTCAGCCAATATAAAACCCTAACCCTAGCAAGGTACGATTTTCTTGCCCACACTTAGATTCTATCTGTATGTAATTAATGAGGGTGTATTAAATTAAGACTTTTAAAGACTTTAAAAGTTTGGTTGTATTTGTTACCTCTTTTTCAGTTATGACAAAAGAGCTCTAACTCATACAAGCATACATGTGTCAACAAGTAATATAGAGTAAGTAAAGTATCGATCCCACAGAGAAAGTTGTTCAATTTAAACTACTATTCATCAATCAAATCACTACTTCTATATGCTTAAACTAAAGATCAAAAGTGTGAATTATTCCAACTGCAAATAATAACTAAAATGAGAATAAGAATGGAATAAATCAAATTTGAAAATAATGGGATCCTAACTTCATTTAATATTTCATCTAATTACCACTATCATGCAAGAATTGTTCACATATCACATGTAAATAGCCAAGAACACTAATAGAGTCATAGCCATTTTTCAATGCACTATGACCTACTTACACAGCATCCACAAATGATAGACTCTATGTAATCATCAATATAACCAAAATCACTATACGTCTATGTGAAATTGCAATCATACTAATTTTAAGCACAAGCCCTTATTTTAACTCATACGGTGAATAAGTATATGTCTATCTCATTCACGAAATACGCAAGCCATATAAAACAACCCCATATACGTATGCTATTATGACTACAAACTATACTCGCATGTTCATTATCAATTCCATGCAAATACTGAAATGAATGGTGATCAAGCATTCATACATGTAAAACAACCATAATAGAATTCCCATATGATATGTAAAACAGCCCTAGCAATCAAGCATGCAACCAAACTACATATTAAAATCCGTTAGAATCCCATAATGGAGTTTAGTTCATAACTGAACCAAAAGACATTATGGGATCGAAGCTAAACATGGTTATCAAGCAAACAATTAAAAGATGAAAGATGGAAACGATCAAACCCAATTGCAGATTATAAACCAAAGTTAAAGTTCAAATCCTTATATAAATCCAGCAAAACAATAATAATAATCCACAAAGACAGAAATTCCCAAGAAGAGTTGGAGAAGATGGAGTGTAGGCTTCGTTCTTCGTTGGAATCTCTCCCAATGTAAAACCCTAGTTTCTATTGTGAAAATACATCAAAAGTTATCCCCGTGTATGTCTGACACCAGTCAGATATCGTTTTAAAACAAATTACAACTCATTTAATTAAAAATTAAAATAAAACAAATCAGCGACTTTTGATTGCAGCGGCACCGCCGCGCCCTCCGATGTGTTCTCTCGCTGGCATGAGACTTGCGATAGGTCATGCTCTGTCGGTACCGAGTACTGAAAGCGGCACGCGCTCTCAAGGTTATTATGCCGCGCGACTTCTGCAATCTGTACTCTAGTTCTAACTCTTGCATTGATGCATTCTCATTGCACCTTTCCTTTGTCCATTCATGCTTAATCTTCTGCTCCATTTGATCCTTATGCCACTCATCTCCCAGCTTGTTCCCCGCTTCATGCGTCCATTAGCCTCATGCCCTCAAATACCACCAAATTAGGTCGTTTCCTACACTTTTTCACCAAAAGGAGTTTTAAGTACATGCAGTGCAAAATAACATGAAATGCAACTAAAACAGACTAAAATGTACTTAAGATGGGCATAATTCGCGTAAATTGATATCCAATAAGTAGGTATAAAACCCACTTATCAAATACCCCCAAACTTGAACTATTGCTTGCCCTCAAGCAATGCATGCTAAAATAACAATGACAATGCAAAAGCACCACTATGCAACTAAACTACTATGCAAACTAGTCTCACATCATTCCAACTTAAACAAAATTTCAGTCCAAAATGCCTCAGCGAATTATCCAGATTCAAAAATACAACTTCAAACTAAACTGTAGTCATAACATCATACACTCAGATAATTCATACATGCTATAGAAATGTTGTGTGTGTGTGTGTATAGTGTTCACCAAAACTTGATTCAAGCAAAGAATACACATGCTAAACTGCTCAAAACAAAAAATTATAGTCTAAATTAAGAATCATGTATACTTATGCAACGAAGATTGTTCCAACATATCCAAGCAAACTAAAGTTCAACAATGGGCTTACCTGCTTTATTGCTACTCACGAGGGTGATTTTCGCTCTTTCCCGCGGTGTTTATTGCTATTTTTCTTTTCTTTTGCTTTTTTTTTATATATGACTGTGTAATGCCTTATTCCATTAGGCAACACTGCTACCCTTTAGCGAGCTTTCAACCAACGACTCCCAGACCATGAAAGACCTTAGGACGCTAGGTGTAGAGACAATCCCCTAAGCGTATTTTTCAAAATAGCGAGGGCCTAGAAATAAGACTAGTCACATTCTTTCGCTATTTGATTTTTTTATTTTTTTTTACATAGCATACCCATGTTTTCCTAAAGTTTGAATGTCAATATTTGTCAAGTCTACATGCATGTTCCACATTTTTCTCTTTTTAAAACTACATTTTCTAACAAGCAATGCAACACATAATTCTTATACCTGCAAGTGATTGTGAACACATCCGTGCAAACCGAAAGCATTTAACAGCAACATGAATTCCATCGTGTAAAACATTATAACTACGTTCATGTTATCTAATATACTCTAAAATTCTTCACAATTCACTATCATCATTGGCTAGGCAAAAATTTCTATAAAACTAAACAATATGAGACATGCAAACTAAAGCGTCCTAACACAAGCAATAATAACTAAAAATTAAAAATTTCTGCAAAATTTTAACTAACACATAAACAATGCCAAATTAAAACTAAACATGCACAGACTAAATGAAACTATATGCAACTATACTACTAACCCAATACCCCCAAACTTATAATATTCAATGCCCCATTGAATGAAGGTAAAGGGTACAGAAAACTCCCCTAATGATGATTTGACGTACCACCTCCTCGGGTGGTGAACTACAGTGGTGGATATGGCACTGCAGTCCCAAACTGGGGCCACTCTAGCATCGTTCCTTGTTGCGCAAAGGCTTCAGCCAAAGCCCTCGTGAGACCCGTAGCAAACGCTCCAAAATTGTCATATATGGCATCGACTCGCTACTCCAACCTTCGGAGCTGGCGATCACCATGAGGAGCTTGTGGTCGTGCCGAGGGGCCGACCTCATTGGTCTGAGGGGGCTGCTGTGATGTCTCGGGAAATGTGGGCTGGAGGATAAATCCTCGTCCGCGTGGGTGTAGCACGCCTCCAGCCCAGTCCTCAAATTTAGCAATTGTGGCATGTGTGATGTCCTGGCTTGGATATTGCAGTTGTTCGTTTCCCCAGTTGCATCTCTGATAAGCACATAGCATTGCTACCACTGAAGCATGTGGAATGCTCCCAGTGGTACCTCCTCGCAGATATCGCAGCATATTCTGGTGGATGAGATGGCCAACATCAATATATTTCCCGGTGATAATCCCCCACAGAATAATTTCCCTCTCCGCCGTAATCTCGTGCTGATGCGATGAAGGCACTAACTTGGCACATATGAACAAGTTCCATGCCTTTGCATATCGGTTTAGGCCTACGGCTGGGAATATGTGCTGCTGGGTCGTACCGACTTTGTATGTCCATTTCGTGCCAGGCACGCACAGCTCAACAATCACCAAATCCAAGTCTGTTTTCATGTGCGCACTGGTGACCCAATTGGCAGCCCCTCTTGGTGGTGTCTCGGTGAGTCGAAAAATGGTTCTGATGGCGGGAGGTCTATAGTCTATCTCGAACCCACGAACCATCGAGATACTGCTCATGGTGACCTTGGCATTGGCATAAAACTCACGAACTATGCTCATCGGAACGGGCATGGGGGAGGCAGTTAGTCCACCCCAGCCTCGTTCCTGGATCATGACACAAAGCTGTCCATCCTGGCCTTCTGGTTTGAATCCTATTTCCTTGATAAATGTTTTTGCTACGATTCGGTAGTACTCTTGCTGGGCTTCCAAACACAAGAACTTGGTGTGGACGACAATGTCCTCCCCATGACTGCCGGAGGAAGATGATGAAGAAGACGATGATCGTGCTCTCTTTGGACCCATTTGTAAATGATTGAGAGAGAATGCAGATGAAATCGACTGAGAATGAATGAAAGCTTATGAAGTGATAACCTTCAAACTTGTTTCTGCCAACCCAATCAGAAACCCTAGCTTTATAGCAGTGGATGGGAGCGTGGGTATGTGCCTTGAACGTGGAGATGATCGTGGGAATGTAATGGAGAGATGTACGGCTTCAATTTGTAACTGATAGAGAGATAGAGACGTGAGTTATGGAGACTGAGAGAATTTTGCTTCTGTTATGATAGCAAATAAGAGTCCAAATGGTCCCCAACTAGTTTTTAAAATTTTCAAATCTGTCTTAGTCCGGCATCGCGCATGCGGCCGCTGAAGTTTTTTTGAAATGGGGTAGCTGAGGTGTGAATTTTTGTTCTGATTGACTTGATCTTGTGGCGTGCGCTGAAGTTTATCTTCTTCATAGGTTCTGTATGTGCGACATCGATATCTCTGACCGCTAATGTTCAATTCCACTCTGTCTATCAGTGATGCTTTCAATGGATGGTACCTGCATAGACATTAATGCACACTATTAAGGCATGAATTAATGATCACATCCGCTAATATCTTGTAAATATTCGCAATGCAATTCCTGCTACACATTTAAGCATGCAAATCCGATAGACTGTCAAAAGTGAGCTAGATATAACTAACTAAAATAATCTAAAATGAATAACTAAAAAGTCAATGGAGGTAGAAATAATGGGTTGCCTCCCATCAAGCGCTAAGTTATAGTCAATTAGCTTGACTGTCTCTAAGTATCATGTCGAAGGAAGAATGGAGGTGACTTTCTGCTTGCCCACCTCACCCCGAAATTTAATAACTTCAGCTTTCGTCAATGGCTCTACCTTCAGCTCTGAATTTTTACCCGTTACGTACTTCAACGGTCCATAATCCGGTTTCTGTACCTCATCATTCAGGCCTCGATCCACCAAGTCAACAAGAACGCATTCTTCTTCATCCGTTGGGAACTTTATTGACTTGAAGACATTAAAGGTGACCTCTTGATCATGTACGCGCATAGTGAGTTCCCCTTTCTGCACATCGATCGAGGTCCTGCCTATGGCTAAGAATGGTCTCCCCAGTATTATTGGTATGCTCTTGTCTTCCTCATAGTCTAAGATGATGAAATTAGCCGGAAAGATAAACATGTCCACCTTTACCAACACATCTTCAACAATTCCTCGTGGATACGTGATGGATCTGTCAGCTAGCTGTAATGATATGTTTGTCGGCCTTGGAGCCGACAATCCCAACTGATTGAACACTGACAAGGGCATCAAATTTATACTTGCCCCCAGATCACATAAACACTTACTAAAGCTCATCTTCCCGATTGTGCACGGAATTGTGAAGCTACCCAGATCCTTCAGCTTTGGAGGTAATTTCTGCTGAAGCACTGCACTGAATTCCTCTGTCAAGGCTACTGTCTCAAACTCATCTAGTCTTCTCTTCCTTGACAATATACCCTTCATAAACTTTGCGTAGCTTGGCATTTGTTCCAATGCCTCGACGAACGGTATGTTGATCTGCAGCTTTTTGAATACCTCTAAGAACTTGCTAAACTGTTTATCCTCCCTCTGCTTAGTTAATCTTTGCGGATACGGTACTTAAGGGTGAATTTGTGGCACTGAACTCTTAGGCTTTTCCTCTGAACCTGTTGTATCCTTCTCGACCTGCTGCGACTCAGATTTTTCCAGATTTTGTTCATCAGCGGTCACTGGTGCGCCTTTCGCATGCATGCGGCCTCTTTAGTATTCTCGGCGCGGCGTGCGACTTCTGATGTTCGCCAAATTTTTCCCAGATCTTAATGATATTGCTTGGCATTGTTCCTTCCCGTCTCTTCTAGGATTTATCTTTGTGTTACTTGGCAAGGAACCTTGGGGCCTGTTGTTAAGCATGCTCGTCATCTGCCCCATCTGAGTTTCCAAATTCTTAATAGCCACTGCTTGGCTCTTGATCATAACCTTCATATTTGCCATGTACTTCAACATCATCTCCTCCATTTTCGATTTCTTTTCCTGCTGAGGTGCAGCTGGAGTGTGATGTTGTTGTTGTTGATGAGAAAATCCCGGTGGAAACGGTGGTTTGGGTATACCGTGTTTGTTGGTTGTGGTTGGAATTGATGATTAATTTGGCCCGACTTTATTGATTTCCTTGGTTATTCGACCAGCTAAAGTTTGGATGATTTCAGTTGTTGGGGTGGTATGTGTTCTGAAATTGACCTTGGTCTTTCCTGTAGTTGCTCACATACTGCACCGACTTCGAGCTAATAGCACACTGATCCGTGGAGTGTGACCCTGCACAAATCTCACAAATGAAGGCAACTGTTTTCACTTTGCTCTCTGCTATTGTGTCTATCTTCTTTGTCATCGCTGCCATCTGAGTGATAGCATCTACCTCTAACACACCTGCTACCTAAGGCTGAGGCATCCGAGATGTAGGATTCTGAAAATCATTAGCTGCCATAGTCTCAATAAGTGTATAGGCTTCGTCATAGCTTTTTGCCCCATAATGCCCCTCCTGCAGCTGCATCTACAATCGGTCTCGACTGCCATCCCAATCCATTCTAAAAGGTGTTGATCACCATCCAATCCGGCATACCGTGATGTAGACACTTCCTTAACATCTCTTTATATCTCTCCCATGCTTCATATAAGGACTCGCCCTGTTGTTGCTCAAACTGACATATAGCTGTCCTCATCTTTGCAGTCTTAGCCATTAGGAAGAACTTGGCTAAGAATTTCTGCGCTAAGTCCTCCCATGTAGTGATTGACCTTGACGGCAAAGAATGAAGCCAAATCCTCGCCTTATCCCTCAATGAGAGTGGGAACAACCGCAGTCTGATAGCATCCTCCATCACACCGTTATATCGGAATGTATCACAAATCTCGATGAAACTTAATAAGTGTTCATTCGGATCATCAAGTAAACACCCCAAATCTGAGCGGAGTTACGCACCATCTGAATAGTGCCCGGTTTAATCTCAAAAGTATTGGCTGCTATCGCAGATCTGACTATGCTAGACTGGAGTCCGTTTATATTTGGCATGGAATAATCTCGTAGAGCCCGATGCTCTTCTCTTTGCTTAATTCTCTGTTCTTCTGCCATACTAACTGTAGTACTCTCTAACTGAGCTTGTAAATTTCTTCGCGCACTAGCTTTCCAACCTCTCCCGTTAATGTTATCATGTGCTGGTGTTAATTCGGAATTGAAAGATCTTGTGTGCATAAAAAATCTGCAAGTACCTGAAATCGCAAATAAAACAAAATTAGAAATGAGATAAGAATAGATATGTCTAAGTTATACAAAATAGCTTAAAATTGATGATAATTATTTAAACTAAACGCCTTTCCCCGACAACGGCGCCAAAAACTTGTTGCCTCATTTTCAGTTATGACAAAAGAGCTCTAACTCATGCAAGCATACATGTGTCAACAAGTAATACAGAGTAAGTAAAGTATCGATCCTATAGAGAAAGTTGTTCAATTTAAACTACTATTCATCAATCAAATCACTACTTCTATATGCTTAAACTAAAGATCAAAAGTGTGAATTATTCTAACTGCAAATAATAACTAAAATGAGAATAAGAATGGAATAAATCAAATCTGGAAATAATGGGATCCTAACTTCATTTAATATTTCATCTAATTACCACTATCATGCAAGAATTGTTCACATATCACAGGAAAATATCCAAGAGCACTAATAGAGTTATAGCCATTTTTCAATGCACTATGACCTACTTACAAAGCATCCACAAATGATAGACTCTACGTAATCATCAATATAACCAAAATCATTATATGTCTATGTAAAATTGCAATCATATTAATTTTAAGCACAAGCCCTTATTTTAACTCATACGGTGAATAAGTATATGTCTATCTCATTCACGAAATATGCAAGCCATATAAAACAACCCCATATATGTATGTTATTATGACTACAATCCATACTCGCGTGTTCATTGTCAATTCCATGCAAATACTGAAACGAATGGTGATCAAGCATTCATACATGTAAAACAACCATAATAGAATTCCCATATGATATGTAAAACAGCCCTAGTAATCAAGCATGCAACCAAACTACATATTAAAATCCGTTAGAATCCCATAATGGAGTTTAGTTCATAACTGAACCAAAAGCCATTATGGGATCGAAGCTAAACATGTTTATCAAGTAAACAATTGAAAGATGAAAGATAGAAATGATCAAACCCAATTGAAGATTGTAAACCAAAGTTAATGTTCAAATCCTTATATAAATCCAGCAAAACAATAATAATAATCCACAAAGACAGAAAATTCCCAAGAAGAGTTGGAGAAGATGGAGTTTAGGCTTCGTTCTTCGTTGGAATCTCTCCCAATGTAAAACCCTAGTTTATACTGTGAAAATACGTCAAAAATTATCCCCGTGTATGTCTAACACCAGTCAGATATCGTTTTAAAACAAATTACAACTCATTTAATTAAAAATTAAAATAAAACAAATCGTGACTTCAAGACATCTCATGGCCGCCGCGGCCTCCAGTGTGTGTTCTTGCGGGCACGAGACTTGCGATGGGTCATGCTCTCGTTCAAGTGAGTACTCGGCATGGCCGCACTCTCAAGGCTATGTATGTCATGTGGTATGCAAGGCTTCTATAATCTGACTCTGGATTTCTGCTGCTTTGCCAGACCGATTTGTTCTGCTACACCCTTCCTTTGTCCATCCATGCTTAATCTTTTGCTCCATTTGATCCTCATTCCACTCATCTCCCAGCTTGTGCCCCGCTTCATGCGTCCATTAGCCTCATGCCCTCAAATACCACCAAATTAGGCCGTTTCCTGTACTTTTTCACCAAAAGGAGTTTTAAGTACATGCAATGCAAAATAACATGAAATGCAACTAAAACAGACTGAAATGTACTTGAGATGGGCATAATTCGCGTAAATTGATATCCAATAAGTAGGTATAAAACCCACTTATCAGTATTCAATTAAGACATTTAAAGAGTTTATAAAAGTTTACTAGTATTCAATTACAACTTTAAAGAGTTTATAAAAGTTTACTGGTATTAGACGCGCGTTACAACTTACGGGACTCGATTCCAACATACGGAGACTAAGTTATCGCCCATTTTGCAAAACTCAACAACACTAAGGCAAAAAGCCAAAACAGAGCCCAAAACCCGCATCGTTCGAACACCACGCAAATACACACATAGCACCGCATAGGTATTAGACACACATTACAACTTACGGGACTCGATTCCAACATACGGAGATCGAGTTATCATCCAGTTTTCAAAACTCGTCAACACTTAGGCAAAAAGCCAAAAAAGAGCCCAAAACCCGCATCGTCCATCCGAATGCCACGCAAACACACACACAGCACCGCGTAGGTATTAGACACGCGTTACAACTGACGGGACTCGATTCTGACATACGGAGACCGAGTTATCGCCCATTTTACAAAACTCAACAACACTTAGGTAAAAAGCCAAAAAAGAGCCCAACACCTGCATTGGCCGTCTGAATGCCACGCAAACACACACATAGCACCGCGTAGGTACTAGACACGCATTACAACTTACGGGACTCGATTCCGACATATGGAGACCGAGTTATCACCCAGTTTGCAAAACTCACCAACACTTAGGCAAAACGCCGAAAAAGAGCCCAAAACCCGCCTCAGCCGTCCGAACGCCACGCAAACACACACATAGCACCATGTAGGTATTATACACGCGTTATAACTTACGGGACTTGATTCCGACATACGGAGACCGAGTTATCGCCCATTTTGTAAAACTCAACAACACTTAGGCAAAAAGCTAAAAAAGAGCCCAAAACCCGCATCGGCTGTCCGAACGCCACGTAAACACACACATAGCATCGCGTAGGTATTATACACGCGTTACAATTTACGGGACTCGATTCCGACATACGGAGATCGAGTTATCACCTATTTTGCAAAACTCAACAACACTTGAAGAACATAAACAAAACTAATTTAAATATGCTCTATTTTCGAATTCGTTATTAATATTTTAATTTTGTAGGGTCTTGTTGATGAGACTTGACGGTGGAGGTCATGTGACAAAGCGATGCCCGTGGTGGAGATGGTGATGGCCGTCGGCCGATCTTGATGAGACTATATGAGGTGGGACCGAAGCGGTGGGGCCGGTGGAATGATGATGATACTGCTATTCCTCGATCTTGGGTTGTAGTACCCATTATGTTTATATTTTGACCATCATATATGTATATTTATACTGACTTTTGAGTTATGCTGGACTAGAGTTTAGTATCTAGTTAGGTTGATGGTATATGTATCTAATTATATTGATTTTTATGATTACATTTTGTATTTACATTGTACGACTTTTATCTATAAGTCATTACGTTGTTTACATATTTAATGGTTGATATAGCAAAAGCTATTATTTTTATTGATATGCGTTCATGAAGAATTCTTTATTTTTCTTTAGTTTATAACAGGTATAATTATGTATATGTAAATGAATACGGGTATTTTGCAATTTTTTTAAAAAAATAAAATTTTCTAAAAAACTCATTGGCGACGGGAGTGGAGGGTCATCAAGTACTTTATGTCTTTTTCAAGAACAATGAGTGTTTTTAATTTCTGAAATAGCTATTCTTGACAGTCGTTTCGTCACCAATGTCGTCATGATAGCTCATTTCTTGACTACCGGTTGGTCATCACCAATGACCCCGTCGAGAACGACGAATTGATTGATGCTTTGAAATGACGGAACCGTGGGCGACGACCCATACTGATGACAGGAAAGGCAATCTGACAATGTCATCGCATAATGACCTTATCGGCCGACGACACTATGGTCATCATGATATTTATGAAGTCATCATCGGCCTATGACCTATTTTTTTTGTAGTGTTTTGTAATGTCTTTAAAAGTTAGGTGGTATTGAATTGAGACTTTTTATAAAGTCTATAAAAGTATTTTGGTATTCAAAAGGTCATTAATTTTTCAATTTTCTATCAAATGGTAGAGTTTGATAGATTTTAGAAGAATAAAAGTTATAACTATCAACCCATATTCAAAATCTGACCTCATCTCTAAAGACTTCTAAATACTTCCAAATATTAAACACAAAGGTAGAAATTCAAATCGCCAGTAAAAAAAATTGCAGAGATATTTTATGGAAAATTCAAAAATCGCAAAACTCTTCGGTAAATTTTTAACTTCAAATGAATATAAATTAATCTTATTTTACAAAATATAATTACTAAACTTATAAACCGTTTATATTTTTTTACTAAATTTATTAAAAATTAGATAAATTACACAAACTTTTATTATAGAAATATCTCGTTATGACTTTGAAAAATCAAACAGTAAATTTTGATTTTTAATATTATATTATATATATTATATTAAATAGATATAGTATATGATATATACGAATCTTGATAAATTCTAAAACTCATCAAAATTAAAAAAATTAATTAAAAGATGACAATGGTAGACTGTTAAAAAATTAGTTACATAGCATTTTAATTAATTAATTTCTAACATCATAAATAAATTAAAAGGTCACATAATTATTTTTTTAACGGTCAATTTTGGTTCACTAACAACTATTAATAATTTTAAGAAAAATAAAATCTATCTGGCAATTTTGTATGTGGCTTACCGACTACTAAAAATCTCTTTGGTAAATTTTTTATAACTTGGTGGCAACTTATTCACATGTATGAAGTTTTGCGATCATATAGATTTTCATCGTTATATTATTTTGTGAAAAACAGAGTTTGGTACTTCCTACTAAAAAATCGTACACATATAGAATATATAGTTCATGAAAAGTGAGCTTAATTTTTGTGTTGCGTTTGTAGCTTATAAAGTTTTATTCGTATTCGAGTATCCAAATTTATCATGAAATGAGTAGAATAATATGAATGCTTTCAACATTTATAAAATCTCATGTTACAATAATTTAATGAAATAATGAGATTTCCTGTAGTTCATGAAAAAAGAGTGAGAGATTGTACACATGGGCTAATTAAGAATTAATTTAAGCTACAAGATATATTAGAAGTATACAAAAGTTTATCAAAATCTTGGTAAAAAGTCTATTAAAGTCTGTCACTTATTTTATGAAATCTATAAAAGTCATTTTAAAAAAGTCTTTAAAGTCTTTAAAAGTCATTAAAATTCACAAACTCTACAAAAGTTTGTCACTTAAAAAAAATCTTTAAAAATCTTAATTGAATACACCCCCTAACTTTATGCTTCAAATACAACTTTTTGTTATTAAATTGATCAATAAACAGTGGAAGATGTTTGGCTCTTATTGACAAATTCTAATTTGCAGCTTCTGATATATAGATAAACGTCAACTTTGGTGGGTATGGATATATAATTTTGGAAAAGGTCATTAAGTTTTAAAAAGATCATTAAAGATGCAGATTTCTTTAAAATTTTAATCTCAGCACGTAGAATTTAATTTTATTGATAGATTTATAAAGTGAGCCAAGCCTAGCATATAAAGAATTCAACCTCTAATTTAAAAGTAACTAGCAATAAAAATAGTTGGTCCAATTTATTATATACTAGATATATGTACTTTCTCAAGATATTCGATGTGAGACAAGATATATACTCTAACAATCCCTCTCACGTGTAACTCGGTATATTAAGGGTTGCACGTGAACCTGATGAATATGAGACCCACACAAGATAAACAAATCCAAAAAAAGTTAGTCACAAGATAAACCCAAAAGAAATCTAATAACGACGAAAAATTATTGACCCAATTGATAAGTGGTACTAATTAAAGAAATGAGTAATTTTTTACGGTAAAAAATGAACTACAAGTGGATATGAATGAAAATCAAGAAGAGCGTTATGGGTGTGCAAGATCTTTGGTTCAAATCATCCAGATCACACTTTGCCTTTATGTTGATTTAATAGTGCAAATGCACTTTAATTTGTCCTTACTCTATAAAGTTGCATCAGAGAAGGAGTATTAACATGATATACATTATTGGCGTTCCAACAGTTTAAGCTTTTAAATTAGTTGATTACTTCAAATCGATTATTCCTAATAAGTAGGTTGGGAGGATTCACAAAGTTGTTGATGAAGCATTTACAGTTCCATACCTTTGCATATAGATGGATTTCATTAGGATGGGATTCAGGCGCATGACATTTATTTCAGAAACATTTTGAGTAACCTCGCTAGATGTTGATGTAGCCTTGTAGTTTGGCTTTGAGTTGTACTTTATATTAATTTACATTTGTGTAATGTTTATCAAATCGCTTTATCCAAATATTTTGGATTGACATATTTTGTATGAATATTAATATTAATAAAATCCTATTGCTTTTCCAAAAAAAATAAAAAAATAAAAAAATAGACAGTTTACTTCACCCTTAACTACATAATCTAAATGTTTGTTTTTCATTTTTTTTCTCTTTGCTATTTACAATCAGGTCGAAAGAATGATTTTCTTATATGGAAGCTTCTAACTGGATATCTTAATTTCTTACTCAAGAAATTTGCTTAGTCCTAGACTTCCTAAATATATGCCATGTCTACTTTTTATATTAATGTTTTGATTCAGAAACTCAATGAAAAGAGATTACTTACTTAGTACTTCTCATGATTTGGTATTAATGATGACACGATATTGATTAGGATTACATTAAACGATGAAACAAATTATTTTTAAGAAGAGAGAAATGATAAAGGCATGTTTAGCTTGAGCTTACGTGGATGAGAATCAAGTGAATAAAATTTGGGTTGCTTTAATTCAAGTGTCAATTAGACCAATTACAAAGGTTAGAACTAGAAGGTTCAAGCTAGATCTCAATGAACTGATCAAAGATGTTTTGACTGAAACTAACTCAAGGAGACCCAATGAAAAGGCTAAGGAGCATGAGACACAAGTTTGTATTAAATTGGTACAAGCCCAATTCAAAAATTAAAGAAGATTTTGTTTCCTAAAATATTAGACAAATTATATTGTATTTTGTTTTAGGTAATTTAACATAATTCTAGGGAGGTTATGATTTATTTTGATTGTAATTCTAAAGACTTCTACTAAGGTAAAATTAGGCCAACACTTTTAATATTTTTATTACCATAACTAAGTCATTGTAATAGTTTAAATAGGCTTCAAGGCCAAGGGTTTCCATACTGATTGATTTAATAACATTTTTTTCTTTTTTAGATTACTTGAGAGTATTCTATTTTTGTTCTTTTCAATAACTCTTAATCTTATATGTAAGACCTTGAATTTTCATAAATAGAATTTAATTTTCTTATAATTTTTATTCTAAATAGTAAGGTGTTAAATTGATAAAATGATAAAGTCAAGGGTGAGATATACAAATTATAAAATAAAAAAATATGTTGAGCAATATTTGTTGTCGAAAATATTAGGTAAAAAGTACAACGATGCCGAAACAACCGATCATTGATGGGCTCCACAACGACAAAATTATTGGATAAGAAAACAACAGAGATAACCTTTTTATAAAAATTATCAACGATACGATCATTTGCAACTATTAAAATACCTGGTGATAAAAGTACAATAGCACGCGGTATTCTACAGTGGCACACGACATTCCACAGTATAACACGGTATTGTACAGTGTAATTTCGTGTATATGCACACCTAGAGGGGGGTGAATAGGTGTCCAAACAAAAACGTGACTAACAATGACTAATTTTTATTTTCCAGTTCCAGGCCTAAAACAGACAAGTAAAAGTGTTTGCTTTAGAGTAAATTTACTTTTGTTATAATGCAGACAGGTGATAGTGTCTGGATTAGTATATTATATCTATCAACGGTATACTATTATGTGAATATGTTTAGATGTAAAATGTGACTTAAATAATCAAACCACAAGAATTAACAAACCACAGACACAAGGATTTTTACGTGGTTTTGCCCTTAACCTCTAATGGCTTAATCCACGTCCAATACCAACCGGTATTTGAGACTCTTTTTATTAAATTTAATATGCAATTAAATTCAAAAAAAGAACTCCCTGTTCAAAGTAGCTTCACACTGATGGACACCACTGCCCCCTTGCACCTCTGCAACCTTTCTCACCACTGAGATCTTTGCACCTTTGCAACCTTGAAAGCTTTTTCTGAATAGACCTTATCCACTATTAGATCAATCAAGCATAACAGTGCTTGAATTCAGAATACAAAGAATTTTGAATTTTGAATACTATGGACTCTTAATTTTTAGCTCAGAAGAATTAATAATCAATACAATATATAACTGAATAATAACTTTGATAGGCTTCAGACTTTATCTGATATATCTTCAAGAGTAGTGTTGAACTAATATTAGCTTCAAGTCTCTGTCCTTATTTTAGCTCGATAGAAGAAGTATATATATATATAGGAAATAGGCTAACGACTAGAAAAAGAGCTGTTAGAATAAGAGTTTTAATCCAGTTGGTACATCACATAATTCTAGCAACTAATTGATACCAAGATGTTTAACATAACAGATATAGTCCAGTAGGGAAGACACATGATTCAAGCAAATTGGTTTTGTCCAACGGAAAGAGATAAATTCAATATAGATGGAATATCACATGACTTTAGCAACTAAAGAGTACAATAGATATCAGGAATCAAAGATATGATATCCAAGTCAAATTGATATAGCTAAAATAAAAGAATATATAAGGATATTTAATTCATTCCAATCACTAATCAATTTGAATAAAGGGAACCGTTACCTTATTAGAATCATGTTCAAATTAGATATCATGTTAATACTAAACATGATAAATCTAAACGAAACCCTTTCAACAAATAAAATGAATTGTAAATCAAATTTGGGCCAGCAAAGAAATTAACTCATAATACATTAAATCAGCCCAAACAATTTAAACAAAACCAGTAAACAAAATATATACCCAATAATAATATTGTCATCATTAAAATCATAAAAGATATAAACCAATATTCTCCCCCTTTTTTATGATGACAATATATCAAACCTTGTAATTAACATGCTCCCCCAAAAATTATGCATATCAATGAATAATAAATAATTTGAGCCAGAAAATCATATTCATAATATAGAAATCTCTTCCCCTTTGTCAATACCAAAAAGAAATAAGACTATGCGTATTAATCATTATAACATAATAATTACCCACATATCTCTCCCCCTTGGTCATCAACAAAAAATAATTCATATTAATTTAGTTATCTCTCCCCTTTTGACATCAACAAAAAATAATTCATATCAATTTAGTTATCTCTCCCCCTTTGACATCAACAAAAAATAAGTGCAAAGATAAGAAGGAAATTAATGCAAGCTTAGAATAATATCACATATAGCAAGAAAATAAAAAAAAAATCATACCTTTGTGATTTGTTACCTATATATCAACAATTTTGTCACCTGTAATAAGTTCGATAGATGTGCTCCTTAGTGTAGCTTTGGATTTTGTATTTTTATAATAAAAAAATCTCTTTAATAACACTTCTTTTGGTCAACCCAATGTTTAGGTCTTTAATGCTCAGGTTATGAGGATGAATTTTCATTGTTCTGGATGATCTAGGAAGTTTGACATTTGACATTTTCTCTTTCGGTCCATGATCTGGTATATCAATTTTCGCTTCTGAAAATTCATCTGAATTGTCTTCTAAAGCAGGCGGTTCATGCTGTCTGGATTTAGGTGTCTGCACGTATTAGTTTTCTACTAAAACGGACGGGTCAGGCTGTCTGATTTCATCATTCTTTCCTTCTGATGCAGACGACTTAGGCTGCCCGTGTGACGCCCCCAAAATAGGTATACATCACCCATCTTGAGTCTCTAAATACTTGGTATAAAATTCAAATATAACTTAATTATACAACAGTCGTGTAACATACGACAAAACATAATCTAAGAGTTTTAATAAGAATATTGTCATCTAGACAATATCCACTCTCAATGGAGTCCTCATTACATTTATTGTCACACTATTTCACAGAATAGTAAGGACTACTAAAACAACCATCTGGACCGTCAATCTGTTCCCCGACTAGTCCCAGCTATATTCTCATTTCCTGAAGAGAACAGTGAAAGAAAGGGTGAGCTCAACTAGCCCAGTAAGAAATATTATGACTAAGATAATGCAGAATAAATTATCCTTAGCCTTCAATAGTATAACAACTGATAGAATATAATAGACAACAAGTTTTAGATCAACAACTTCAGCAGAATAAGCAATCCATTAGAAGAGTCAATTAGAGTATAAAATCTACTATCTTCTATGATTTAAAAAGTTTTTCATCAACTTTATCGCTGAGACTCGGCTTAATAAATAAAATCGAATCAATCCTGCACCACGGCCAAGGATATTCATGTAATCATCAATGGTCATGATTATACCGAATAATCCCTGGTCATAATCATACCAACAATTGTCCATCAATGAACTACAGGCCAATGAGGACTTTCACCACATCATTCATCACATTACGGTCATGATTATACCGAATAATCCCTGGTCATAATCATACCAAGTCCATCTATGCACGTAAGCCAAAGATGACTTTCATCACAATATAAGCATGAGGATGATGACAATGACATAATAATTAAATAAAACAAGTTCAAGGATAAATTTTAAAGATTTATAAACTAATTTATCAAGAAATCAGTAGCGTCCAAATTGTCAACATGATATTGCTTTGTAGAGTAAAATTCAAGAATGCTCAGAAGAATATTTCCATGAAAAGATACTGGATGAAGCACAAATATCCAGGATATTCTACTAATTTCATGGAGTATAGAAACAAAAACTTTAACCAACTGAGTATAATAGAATATATGAAACTACAAATGGATTTTCGCCCGCCATACGATAATCCACGTAGACAGATCATTTCCACAATTTAATAAGGAATGAATACGAAGGATCATTCACCATGCATGCGGTAATCCACATAAACAGGTTATTCCAACAGAATAATAAAGAATGGAATAACAGAAGAATTCACCATACATGTGATAGACCGCACAGACAAGTTATTCCAACAGAATAATAAAGAATGGAATAACAGAAGAATTCACCATGAATGCGATAGACCGCACAGACAGGTTATTCCAACAAAATAATAAAGAATGGTATAACAACCCTTACGAATATTGAAAGAAATAACTCTCTTCATGAATACGAAAGAAATAATACCCCTTACCTTAGAATAAAATCGGATCTTTGGAATAGAGAGGTAGCAGAGACTTTTCTTCTTCTTTCTCTCTATAATTTCTCTCTATAATAATTGCTCTATAGCTTTAGTGAATTGGTGAGAAATGAAGGAAGAATGAGCTTCTATTTATAGGAAAATATAGTTTCGATAATTGCACGATTTGGGGCTCGAAATATTACAGTATAATACCTTCCTCTTTTTCTTCATTTTTAATTTATTTCTGCAAGTATTATCAAACTTGCACCACCTCCCCTAATAGTAAATCATGTGAATTAATAGTTCATTCATGTGACTCAATAGTATAATCATGTGAAAAAACTAATTACAGTATAGTACCTTCAACTATACCTCCATTTCTAATTTAGTCATGCAAGTATTATCAATCTTGCACCAACTCCCCTAATAGTAAATCATGTGAATCAATAGTACACACATGTGAACACATAGTTATAAGCATGTGAATTAATAGCAATTAATTACTCATTTATCCGGTTAATTACCCGATTGGTCAATATGACCTTCAGACATCAATTATTATCGAAATAAATGTCGATTTTTACTAACATTAATAATTCCAACACAATGGAACTATCAATTTCATCTTTAATCAACACGAACTTATTCATCATTAATATTATAATTCACAATATTTAACAACCAGGTCGTTCCCAGGAAAGATGGGGCTTTCCGATAAGGATTTTTCCTTATTGGCGCGCAATTAGGTGACCAAACCTCTCATTGACAGAAATTCTAGACATTGTCAATATTGCAAATAATAATATGAATAACTTTTCTGTCTCAATTATTGATTTAATAATATATATTATGTAGATGATACTGTGATAATAATTGAATCAATAATATGAGAGATATGATGCAATAATTACTGTAGCAATTATTAAGTATAACTGAGTGACTTCGCACGTAAGCATCAATAATCAATACCGTGTGCTACTATGCAACCACGCATATTACTATACTTTTACTACCGGGTAGTTCAACAGTTTTAACGGTAACACTTTTGCCGTTATTTTTATAAAAAGATAATTCTGTCGTTTTCTAACTACGATAATACTTTTGTTGTGGGTTCCACCAATGATTGTGCCGTCGTACGAATATTCCCTGTTAAAACGAATATTCCCCAACCAATCGAATATTATATAACCACTTGCTTACTTTGCAAAATTTATAAATATTACCCACAACTATAACATTATATGAAATCCACACCATAATATTCAAAAATATATTTTGAGAAAATTATTCTTTATTCATAAAAGTTGAGGTCTTACAGTCCGGATTGAACTATTTAGGTTTCACGAATCAAATTTTCATTTCCTGTAGAATCCTTATCTTTAGATAGATCATGGTTAAATTCATCAAAAATTACAAATACAGATTCCTCATCATCATTGTCATTTGTATTAAATATGGAGCATTTAGCACAATAAATTTTTAGAATAAATAATATTATGAATCCTTTTTATTTGTAATATCATTGTTATTTGTACTAATTATGAAGACTAAGTTGTTATGAATGTCTTTGATCTGGGTACAAAGACAAGAGGATTATTGAGTGTCTTTTGCATGTGTGACAATGACACGTGGAGAAAATTCTCTTTGGCTTGGGTGTAAAGAGTAATTTTTGATTGACGTGATCATGACCAATTGGTGTTACAGCTAAATATCTTTGGTCTGGGTGCAAAGATGAGTTGTGGATTGACATGATTATGATAATTGATGATATAATTGAATATCTTTGGCCTTGGTACAAAGATAAATTAATCGGCATAATTACGACCATGAACTATTGAATGACATGATTATGAACATTAACTTGAATTATTATAAACATGATATTTGGTGTTAGAGGTAAAGACAGACGATGAGAATTCTCTTTAGTTGGAGTGCAAATAAGAATTGTTAATTGGTGTTATAGAGATAAAATATTGATTTTTAATTTTTCAATTGGAGAAAATAGTAGATATTATGATTTGAACTATTTTATTGGATTGTTCAGTTATTTACATCATCTACCATATGTTCTAAATATATGATTTATCATTGTTGAAAACTAATGATATCTTATTTGGCTTAGTCATGATATTTTTTACTGGGCTATTTGTGCTCAACCTTTTGTTTCGTAACTTCTTCTAGGAAATAAGAGTGTAGCCGTGTGACGCACCCAAAATAGGTCCACACAACCCATTCTGAGTCACTAAAATGCATTCTACAGAATTCAAATTTTTCTATTTATAAATATTAAACTATCGTGCAAAATACGACAATACATATAATGTGAGTTTCAATACAAATACTATAACGTATCTAATATGACAATATTCACACCCAACTTAAATTCTCAATACGATTACTATTTTATAATGTATTGAGATACTTCTACAGTTTCAGATCTTCATTCCATTCCCTGGCTAGTCACAACTACACTTGCATTTCCTTAGTAGGAGACTAGATCTGAATGGTATAAAGGAGATTATCTCGAGAAAATCTTGCACTATTAGCTACACTCAAAGTATCCGTATACTCAAAGAAATACTCACAATATTGAAGTAGAAGAGTTTTGTGTTTCTGATGTATCTCATCTTCTAAAGGTGCATCCTTTTATAGGCAAGGTTGGGAGGCATACCTCCCTTAATTAAAAAAATTTAGTCACGAGATTTGAACCTATTAGTGCACCAAACTTTGAAAAAGAAGGAAAAGTTTGTAAAATAATTGATTGTGAGTCCCAACCATTTTGAAAGTTTAGGATTTTTGAATTATTGTGGGTCTCGTCCATTTTAAAAGGAAAGTTTGTGGAAGTTTTGCATACTTCTAGGTCCTGTCCATTTTGAAAGTTTGCAAAAGTTTTAATTATTGTGGGTCCCTTAAAAAATAAGTCAAACTTACAACAAACGCCTTTTGCTAAATCTCTTTATTTATATCAAAAAATGAATAATATCTACCACACACCACTTACTAACATATTTAATTTTATTAATTAATTATATAAAATTATTCCTAATTATTATAAACTCACAATATTAACAACCAGATCGTTCCCACGAAAGAGGAATTTTCCGTATAAACGACGCACAATTAAATAACCCCTTTACTTGATAGAACTTTTAGATATTGTGAATAATGCTAACTGGTTTAATAATATCATATCAAATAATATGAGTTATTGTGTTGTATCAATTATTGATTTAATAATATAAAATACTGTGCAGATGTTACTATAACAATTATTGTATCAATAATATGAGATACTATGCAATAACTACTGTGACAATTATTGAATTAATAATATAAAATACTGTACGTGTGACTACTTCTGTAGCAATTATGGAATGATATAAAATATTATGCGGTTGTTACTGTAGCAATTATTGAAAAAATAGTTAGAGATATTGTGTAATACCGTGTGTTACTGTGGAATACCGCGTACTATGTACTGTGGAATACCACGTGTTATTATTCTTTTACTACCGAGTATTTCAATAGTTAACGATAAAAGTTATAACGCCAATTTTTTAAAAAGGTTATTACTGTTTTTCTATATCCGACAATTATTTCGTTGTGGGAACCACTAATGACTGGCTTTTTCGGCATCTTCGTACGAATATTTCCCAACAAACTATTTACTTTGTATAATTTGCACATATCATCCATAATTATAACATTTATTAAATCAACACCTTACTATTTAGAGTAATATTAAAAAAATTAAATTTTATTCATAAAAAGTTAGGGTCTTACAAGTCGGGTCTAGCGGAGAGAGCAGGGGAATGTAGTGATGGTCCGATACTGTAGAAGTCTCTCAATACAATATATAATAGTGTGACAATAATTGTATTGAGTACTAAATTTGGGTGTTAATACTGTCGGTACAATAATTGTGTTAAGAACTTGAAATATGTGTATTGCTGTATGTTCATGGCATTTTAATAATTGATTTTGATGAAAAGAATTTGTGTTTCTATGTATTTTGACGACTCAAATTGGGTAGTTTATAGACACGAATTTGGAGGCGTCACATTATCGATGTGTCCGTACGTGGAGATCAATCCGACTTATCAGATATCAATTGATAGGTGTTTATGGCGTCTTTTACCATACATATCAACCGTTGATTGTACAAAGGTTACCGTTTTAATATAAGCAAGGAGTTAAGGTGTCATTGATGTTCCATTCATAATCATCGCTAGACGATTTAGACGACGACCACCTCACGCAAGTGTACCGTAAAATCTTTAACCATAAATGAAGCATGTTTTGTAAGATATATCTGAATCTTCAAGAGACATATTTGTAATTAACTATAGTCTAATTCACTAAATATGTTTTGTAACTATGTTATTCTACGGCTTAGACAACTAAAATAGAAGCACCCAATTTGTAGCTTTATACGATACGATCAGATCAATTTTTTTTGAATTGTGCCGAAATGCAATATTAAGTTCAGTAACTTAAAACAGAAAATCTAAAAGATTGTGACCATATAAATTGTTTATTCCATGCAATGCAATAGTTTCATAATGATAAAAATAATTATATATATGGTATACCTAACCTTATAATTGTCTGTTTCAAAAAACCTAATAATTTTCATGTTATAAAACTCATGTTACAAGAACGACAATCTGTTTAATTTTTATTTGTTGGTATTAAACAACTTTAGAAATCCCAATTGATTAGACTTTTTAGTCCAAATAGTCATATCGAGAAAAATACATTATCCATGTATTGTCAAGTATTCTCACCTGTTTTAATTTGATTAAAAGCATGTTTACCTTTATTCATGTATAATTCACATACAATTGCCAAATGTTATTTTTTAATTTTTGAACATCCTAAACCGTTTTGGAGGGATATGTATTGGGAATTAAGTCAATGCAAACCACATAATAAAATAAAGAGAAATAAAACAATACAAGATATAATGCGAAAAATACTTGAAAAAACTATATGTCAAACTCCAAATCTCCACTATATCAAAAAAATGGGCTTAAAATAAACATCCAAAGTTTTATGCCCTAAAACATGAGGTTCCACAATACCACGAGACAACTTTTTGCACGGATTAAAAGCTACAAAAACCCTCTCCCTCAAACAAACACAAAACTCATTCACACCATCTCTCAACTCTTAGGATGTTACATAACTTTTAATTGTGCTACTCTTTAACAACTCAAAATAATACTTTATTTATAGAATACCCTACATATCTCCTCTTTCTATTCAAAATAGGACACTTCTAAAATAAAATTCCTACTACAAATTGATTTCTTTCTAAAATAATACTCCTATTAAAAATAGGAGTTCTTTCTTTCCATATTAGCAAATTCTTTTTTGAATAGGATTCGAGGAATATCCCAACAACTCCCCCCTCGACTCGAATCCTCGAATATTTCAAATTTATATCTGAATAGGATTCGAGGACTACTCCAACAATTTCTCTCTCAACTCGAATCCACAAACACTTCAACTTCATCACTACCACCGTTGTCGTAGTCACCACCATCATTCACATTATTTGTATTCTCTGCATCATCCATATAATCTGCACCATCTGCGGCATCCGCAATTAACATACATACTATCCAGATCATTCGTGTAAGACCCAAACTTATTATAAATAAAATTAAATTTCCTCTATTTATTATTTTGAAATAGTAAGGGTTAATTTGATTAATGTGGTTAATTATGGGTAAAATGCGCAAATATTTCAAATATGCAAGTGGTTATAAAATTTTCATTTTATCGGAGAATATTCGTTTGGTCGTGGAATATTCTTACTGTCGGGAAATATTCGTACGACGGCGAAGCCTTGTATGGGCCCCATAACGGAAAACGATTGGATGAAGAAAACGACAAGTATAAGTTGTTTATAAATAACGACGTAGTTGTTACCGTTAATACTGTTGGAATACCCGGTGGTTAAAACACAGTAGCACACGGTATGGCACCAATTATTGATTCTTACGTAGGAAGGCATTACTCAATAATTGTTATAGTAGTTACTGTTCAATATTTTATTTTATTGATTCAATAATTGCTACGTTGATATTTTGTATTATTGTTGTTTCAATAATTGTCACTACATAGTATTTTCATTATCAGATCAATAATTCATATTATTTGAATAATATTATTAGATAACATTATTGGCAATGTTTAAAAAATTCTGTCTAAGGGAGAGGTTTGGTCACCAATTGCGCGCCAGTAAGGAGAAATCCTTATTGGAAAGCCCCCTTTTTCCTGGGAACTGCCTGGTTGTCAGTATTGTGATTCTGTAATATTATTTGTGAATAATTAATTATTGATTTATATGATAAGAAAAATATTCATTTTATGTGGATATAGATGGAGAAATTTTTTAATGTGACAATTGTTGAAAAATTGTTATTTTATCTTTTCTGATAAATAATTCATTTAAATATATTATTATATTTTAATAATATAATAATGATGATATTTTTACAATGAATGTGGGATATATGAGTATATGAGGAGGAGGAGTATTTTTTTGTTACAATTAATGTTTAAAACATGTTAAACATGTCGGTGGACCCCATTTCTTGACTGAAATTGGTTTATAGCTCGTAAAATCGCCCGTTTGTGGATTTCGGTAAACTTCTACTTGGAATTTGGAAAAACTTAAACTTAAAAAGTTGTAGATAATGGAATTTCCTATGAAAAGGACATGTGGTTTGAATTTTTCTGATAAAATGGCTATTTATTATGAATTATTAAAGTTTCGAAGTTCTAGAATAATTAATTTTTGAAGTTTAAAATATTTTAATTAAGGAAAACATTTTTAATGTTTTGGCACATGGTGGCTGATGTTTTGGGCCAAATAAGTGGGCGTAGGAAATTTGAAAAAATTATATTATTAATTTATTAAATTTTTTACTTTGGTGTTCTAAGCATTTTCCTATAAATAGGGTGCTTAGGTTAGAATTGAAAATCACACCAGAAACTGAAGTTTTCTCTCACTTTCTCTCTCTATATTATCGAGCGTATTCATGTGAGTATTTTGATACTTCGAGTGTTTTATATACTTGGCAAGTCCCTTCAAAGACTATATCTAGTATTCCAAATGTAAGATTGCTTTTCCAAGGTAAGGATATTATTTTTTTTAAAATGATATTATTTCTTCTAATATCACTACTGCCGGAATATTGGTAAGATTTTTCTTGTGAAATTCTTGTCTTTTAGTGCTCTGGGGTTACTATTCACGATACAACACTATTCACTTATCACTGACACTATTCACGTAAAAAATTAAATTTTTGTTTTTATCCAAAATATCTATTATGGATACTAGCTTTGATTGTATCCATGTTTTGATCATTCTTGAATTTTACTTCACTATGATTATTTATGAAGTATTTTTGAACTCAGATTGTTTAAAGTACGAATCCATAATACTTGTTCTTTTGTTTCACTGGATTCGTTTTCTTTAAAATATTTTTCATCATCCTCAAATCCTAAATGATGGTATTATCGAATATCTTTGGCCCAGAGAAAAAAGCAAAGATGATTGATTTTCTTATGAATATCTTTGGCTGTGAGTGCAAAAGATGTACGGTGTTGAGATGAACATGACCGACTGATGAATATCTTTGGCCTGTAGTTCAAAGATGAATATTTGATTCAAGATGAATATTGGTTGATGTTACAGGGATAAAATATTGATGATGGACTTTTAAATTCATAGATTATAGTAGATTTCATTCTCTACATAACTCTTCTATGAATTATTATTTTCGATGCGAATATTGATCTGAAACTTGTTGTCTATTGTATTTTATCAGATTTTTCCCTATTGAAGACTAATGATAATTTGTTCTATATTATCTTAGTTATAATATTCTTTACTGGGCTAGTTGAGCTCACCCTTTTCCTTTTTGTTCCATTTTTCTTCTCAGGAGGCGAGAATGTAGCGAGTTCTAGTTAGGGTGTGGAATGATGATTCTAGAAAGTTGTTTTAGTAGTCCTCACCATTTTTGTAAAATAATGTACCAATTATTGTAATGAAGACTTATTTGGGTGTGAATATTGTCTAGACGGCAATATTTGTATTTAAACTCACAGTTTTCATGTTGTATTAATAAAGTTGTAGTTGTTTCTGTACCATGTTATTGACGACTCAAAATGGGTGATGTATACCTATTTTGGGGGCGCCACAAATTGGTATCGAGCTTAGGATATGATCTTTGGCATGAGATCGGAGAATTGAACTAGGAGGGGAGAGACAAGTAAATCCTTCGCTAGTGTGTCCTACCTAAGCTTATTTGTTAGTTCGTCAGTATATAGGGATATTATGTGATATGTTGATTTCCTTAATTAACCCTTGTTTTATGGCAGTATTTGAGAATGTCGACTGAGAATGTTAACAGTGGAGTAAATGAGACCGTGGAGACACCTTTAGTCACCAACGAGGAGAACGTGCAACAGGCTGACAATGTTCCTCCTGTGAACAACACCACTGAGCGGATGATGAACGACGGGATGTTTAGAAGCTTTTTACAGTTCATGCAAAATCAGACGAGGGAGACTCGTGCACAAACTACAGGTGGAAATGATAACAATGCACGGTTTATCATAGCCAAGCAGTTCAAAGAGTGGGACCACTGAATGCACGGGGAAAGCGGATCCGATTAAAGGCGTAAATGTGGGTCAAACAAATCACCAAGATATTCAATGTCTTGGGATGCACGGAGGAACAGAAGGTTCCATTCGCCACCTTTATGTTCCAGAATGTGGCGAGACATTGGTGGGAATCGTGAAGCGCACTCCATCCATCCATTACTCAAAGCATGTCTTGGGAGACGTTTCAAAACTTTTCAATGACAAGTACTTTCCCGAAAGTATTCGTCTATATGAAGGAAGTGGAGTTCATTAGACCGAACAAAATAACATGACGGTGTCCCAAAGACGAGGCAAAGTTTGCAGAGTTATCGTGTTTGCACCTCATTTGGTGGAGAATGAGGAACGTATGACGAAGATGTTTCGAGAGGTTTGAAACCCCAAGATACGCCAAGATCTCATTTCTCATAAATTTTTCTCTCTATTGAGATGTTGTCAATGTGGCTTAATTGTTAGAGCGAGATAACGAAAGTACGTTCAACCGAGGGACCATAACCAGATCATATCGGTGACAAAGAAATCATCGTAACAACGATAACCAAATGGAGAAAGAAGAATACAGACAAAGGCGGTAACCACTCTGGTGGTAATCATGGCCATGAGAATAGAAGAAGTGAGTCAGGAGGAGATTTTAAAAAGAGGAGATTCAATAATGACCATGTGAACACGTCAACACCAGCAGCAACTAGTTCTAAGGGAGGAGAACGACCACCGGTCATATGCTATAAATGTGGAAAAGAGGGACATATCAGCCCAAACTGCCCACAACAGTTCAAGGTATGTTATAATTGTGGAAAGGAAGGACATATCGCTCGAGATTGTACGTTGGCGAAACCAAGTCCAGCGGGGATAGTGACTCAAAAGGCTGTCCCAGAAAAGTCAAAGTCAACGGTTCCTGGAAGAGCGTTTGTCGTGACTGGTCAAAATGCGAGGAACCCAAACGAGGTGATCACGGGTAAGCTAATCATAAATTCTTGCGAAGTTTATACCTTACTTGATACCGGTGCTACCCATTCATTTATCTCTCCTGCTTGTGCTCAATATTTAAACTTAACTTCAGAGAAATTAGACTTTGATTTATCACGTGGAGACTCAGATTAGAGAAACTTTCATCACATCCATCGCCTATAAATCTTGTTTGATCCAAGTTGGCACCATCACATTACTTGTTGACCTTATCTCTTTAAAGATACTTGCTTTTGATGTGATTTTAAGGATTGATTAGTTAACTACTCATCATGCCAAAATTGATTATTTTCGTAAGGTTGTTAGTTTTCATATTCCTAACCAACCTGTTGTACGAATTCAAGCAACTAAACCATTAAAATCAATCACTATCATATCTAGTCATAAAGCTATTCGTTTATTAAAAAATGAATGTCAAGCTTTCTTAGCCCATGTTATGGATTTGAATAAAGACACGTCAAATTTGAATAATATTCCTGTTGTTAGTAAATTTCCTGACGTGTTTCCTGAAGAACTTCCTGGTCTACCCCCAGAACGTGAAGTTGAATTCTTTATTGATCTTGAACCTAGTACAAAGCCCATTTCTAAAACCCCATATCGAATGGCTCCTATTAAACTTCAAGAGTTAAAGGTCCAACTACAAGAGTTGTTGGACATCGGTTTCATTCGTCCTAGTACATCTCCTTGGGGTGCTCCTGTTTTATTTGTAAAGAAGAAAGACGGGAGTATGCGACTTTGTATTGACTATCGAGAATTGAACCATGTCACCATCAAGAATAGGTATCCGTTACCACGTATTGATGACCTGTTTGACCAGTTGCAAGGAGCACAATTCTTTTCAAAGATCGATCTTTGTTCTGGATATCATCAGTTGAAGATTAGAACTGAGGATATTCCAAAGACTGCCTTCAGAACTCGATACGGGCATTATGAATTTTTAGTCATGTCTTTTGAATTAACTAATGCTCTTGTGGCTTTCATGGATATGATGAATCGAGTATTCAAGGACTATTTGGATCAGTTCGTTGTTGTCTTTATTGATGACATTCTCATATATTCCAAAAGCCGTGACGATCATGAGCACCATTTGAAGCTGGTAATCCAAAGGCTTCGTGAAAACAAGTTATACGCCAAGTTGAAGAAATGCGAATTCTGGCTTAAGGAAGTAGCATTCCTTGGGCACGTGGTGTCAAAACATGGAGTATCTGTTGACCCGGCGAAGATTGAGGCAATACAAAGTTGGGAGCAACCGAAGTCGGTAATCGAAGTACGTAGCTTTTTGGGCTTAGCTGGTTATTATCGGAGATTTGTGGAAGGATTTTCTTGAATCGCTACTCCGTTAACTCAGCTGACTCGAAAAGATACAAAATTCGTAAGGAGCGAGGAATACGAGAAGAGTTTCCAAGAGCTCAAGATAAGACTCATTTCGGCACCTGTTCTGACAATACCATCTGGTTCGGATGGATTTGTTATCTACAAGAACAATTTGTGCAAAGGGTTAGGATGTGTTCTCATGCAACGTGGGAAAGTCATAGCCTATGCCTCGCGACAACTTAAAGAATATGAGAGGAATTATCCTACTCATGATCTAGAGTTGGCAGCAGTCGTTTTCGCGTTAAAGATCTGGAGGCACTATCTATATGGAGAGAAAGTGGATATATATTCAGACCATAAAAGCCTTAAATATTTTTTCACCCAAAAGGAACTCAACATGCGGCAACGACGTTGGCTCGAGCTGTTAAAAGATTATGACCACACCATTCAATACCATCCTGGAAAAGCAAACGTGGTAGCTGACGCATTGAGTAGAAGATCATATGCAGGAACGAGTACGATGATGTCAAGTATACGCATAGAACCAACTTTAATCGATGAAGTTAAAGTTTCTCAAGCCACAAACCCGGAGCAGATGCGTATGGAGAAGAAAGTACAAAAGGGTGCTATTCCAGAAGCAAGAATCGATGAAGAAGGAATACTTCGAATCCACTCCAGACTTTGTGTTCCTAACGATTCTGATTTAAAGAACAGGATCATGATGGAGGCACACAATACACCATTTGAAATCCATCCTGGAAGTACCAAAATGTATCGTGATCTTCGACATACATTTTGGTGGAACAATATGAAGAGAGAGATCGCGAAGTTTATCTCGAGGTGTTTAAATTGTCAACGTGTAAAGGCGGAGCATCAAGTGCCTAAGGGTCCATTGCAACCACTTGAGATTCCAAAATGGAAGTGGAAACACATTACCATGGATTTCGTTACGGGTCTTCCCACGGTTTCTCGAGGCATAAATGCTATTTGGGTTATTGTTGATAGATTAACGAAGTCTGCTCATTTCTTACCGATACAGGAGACTTATTCCCTTGAACGTCTTGCTCATATGTATGTAAATGAGATTGTGAGATTGCATGGCATGCCAGTATACATAGTTTCGGATCGTGACCCAAGATTCACTTCACGATTTTGGGTTAGTTTGCAAAAACTATGGGAACAGATTTACGATTCAGTTCGGCATACCATCCTCAAACGGACGGATAATCAGAGAGGACTATTCAAACTCTTGAAGATCTATTAAGACTCTATGTCCTAGATTTCAAAGGGAGTTGGGATAAGTATTTACCATTGGTGGAATTCTCCTACAACAACAGTTATCAGGCAAGTATAGGTGTGGCTCCATTCGAAGCATTGTATGGATGAAAGTGTCGCTCTCCAATATGTTGGGATGAGGTGGGTGAAGCAACATTGTTGGGACCCGAGTTGGTACGTATGACTACAGAAAAGATCCAAATGATTCGACAACGTATACAAACGACTTAAGATCGACAAAAGAGTTATGCGGATCTTTATCGAAAGGACGTGGAAATTAGTATTGGGGATCATATATTATTGCGTGTTGCCCCATGGAAGGGAATTACAAGATTCGGGAAGAGAGAAAAGCTCAATCCACGATTTATTGGTCCATTTCAAATTCTTAACCGAGTAGGAAATGTAGCATAAAGACTTGCGTTACCTCCAAGTATGTCTCGTGTTCATAATATTTTTCATATATCTGTGCTTCGTAAATATGTAAAAGACCCGAACCACGTTATTGAGTTAGAACCAGATGAGATAGGCGAAGACTTAACGTACGAGGAGGTACCTGTCAAGATCTTGGATAGGAAGGAGCATGTATTACGTACAAAGGTCATACCACAAGTTAAAATTTTATGGAGAAACCATGCTATTGAGGAAATGACCTGGGAGTTGGAAACGAAAATAAAAGCGAGGTATCCTCACCTTTTCGAAACACCAGGTATGTACGTCAATTTCGAGGACGAAATTTCATAAGGAGGGGAGGTTGTAAGACCCCAACTTATTATAAATAAAATTAAATTTCCTCTATTTATTATTTTGAAATAGTAAGGGTTAATTTGATTACTGTGGTTAGTTATGGGTAAAATGCGCAAATATTTCAAATATGTAAGTGGTTATAAAATATTCATTTTATCGGAGAATATTCGTTTAGTCGTGGAATATTCTTACCGTGGAGAATATTAAATGCGATTAGCGCGACCTTTGTGTGGGCCCCATAACGGAAAGCGATTGGATGAAGAAAACGACAAGTATAAGTTGTTTATAAATAACGACGTAGTTTTTACCGTTAATACTGTTGGAATACTCGGTGGTTAAAACACAGTAGCACACGGTATTGCACCAATTATTGATTCTTACGTAGGAAGGCATTACTCAATAATTGTTACAGTAGTTACTGTTCAATATTTTATTTTATTGATTCAATAATTGCTACGTTGATATTTTGTATTATTGTTGTTTCAATAATTGTCACTACACAGTATTTTCATTATCAGATCAATAATTCATATTATTTGAATAATATTATTAGATAACATTATTGGCAATGTCTAAAAAGTTCTGTCTAAGGAGAGGTTTGGTCACCAATTGCGTGCTAGTAAGGAGAAATCCTTATTGGAAAGCCCCCTCTTTCCTGGGAACTGCCTGGTTGTCAGTATTGCGATTCTGTAATATTATTTGTGAATAATTAATTATTGATTTATATGATAAGGAAAATATTCATTTTATGTGAATATAGATGGAGAAAATTTTTAATGTGACAATTGTTGAAAAATTGTTATTTTATCTTTTCTGATAAATAATTCATTTAAATATATTATTATATTTTAATAATATAATAATGGTGATATTTTACAATGAATGTGGGATATATGAGTATATTAGGAGGAGGAGTATTTTTGTTATAATTAATGTTTAAAACATGTTAAACATGTCGGTGGACCCCATTTCTTGACTAAAATTGGTTTATAGCCAGTAAAATCGTCCGTTTGTGGATTTCGGTCAACTTCTGCTTGCAATTTGGAAAAACTTAAACTTACAAAGTTGTAGATAATGGAATTTCCTGTGAAAAAGACATGTGGTTTGAATTTTTCTGATAAAATGGCTATTTATTATGAATTATTAAAGTTCCGAAGTTCTAGAATAATTAATTTTTTTAGTTTAAAATATTTTAATTAAGAAAAAAGTTTTTAATGTTTTGGCACATGGTGGCTGATGTTTAGGGCCAAATAAGTGGGCGTAGGAAATTTGATAAAATTATATTATTAATTTATTAAATTTTTTGCTTTGGTGTTCTAAGCATTTTCCTATAAATAGGGTGCTTAGGTTAGAATTGAAAGTCACACCAGAAACTGAAGTTTTCTCTCTCTTTCTCTCTCTATATTATCGAGCATATTTTTGTGAGTATTTTGATACTTTGAGTGTTGCTATACGGTGCAAGTCCCCTTCAGCACTATATCTAGTATTCCAGTCAGAAGTACTGTCTTTCCAAGGTAAGGGATAATATTTTTTTTAAAATGATATTATTTCTTCTAATATCATTATGCCGAAATATTGGTAAGATTTTTCTTGTAAAATTCTTGTCTTTTAGTGTAGGGGTTACTATTTACGTATACGACACTATTCACGTATACGACACTATTCACGAATACGACATTATTCACAGAAAAATTAAATTTTCGTTTTTGTCCAAAATATCTATTATGGATACTAGCTTTGATTGTATCCATGTTTTGATCATTCTTGAATTTTACTTCACTATGATTATTTATGAAGTATTTTTGAACTCAGATTGTTTAAAGTACGAATCCATAATACTTGTTCTTTTGTTTCACTGGATTCGTTTTCTTTAAAATATTTTTCATCATCCTCGGTCCTAAATGATGGTATTACTGAATATCTTTGGCCTGTAGTGCAAAGATGATTGATTTTCTTATGAATATCTTTTGGCAGTAGTGCAAAGATGATGTACAGTGTTGAGATGAACATGACCGATCGATGAATATCTTTTGGCTGTAAAAAAAAGATGAATATTTGATTCAAGATGAATATTGGTTGATGTTCTGAGGATAAAATATTGATGATGGACTTTTAAATTCATAGATTATAGTAGATTTCATTATCTACATAACTCTTCTATGAATTATTATTTCCATGCGAATATTGATCTCAAACTTGTTGTCTCATTGTATTTTATCGATTTTCCTCTGTTGAAGACTAATGATAAATTTGTTTCTATATTATCTTAGTCATAATATTATTTATCGGGCTAGTTGAGCTCATCCTTTTCCTTTTTGTTCTATTTTTCTTCTCAAGAAGCGAGAATGTAGCGAGTTCTAAGTGAGGTGTGGAATGATGATTCTAGAAAGTTGTTTTAGTAGTCCTCACCATTTTGTAAAATAATGTACCAATAATTGTAATGAGGACTTATTTGGGTGTGAATATTGTCTAGAAGCGGCAATATTTGTATTTAAACTCACAGCTTTTTCATGTTGTATTAATAAAGTTGTAGTTGTTTCAGACCATGTTATTGTGACTCAAAATGGGTGATGTATACCTATTTTGGGGGCGTCATGATTAATATCGAGCTTAGGGATATGATCTTTGGCGGAGATCGAGGAATAGAACTAGGAGGGAGAGCGAGTAAATCCTTCGCTAAAGTGTGTCCTACCTAAGCTTATTTGTTAGTTAGTTAGTATATAGGGATATTATGTGATATGTTGATTTCCTTAATTAACCCTTATTTTATGGTAGTATTTGAGAATGTCTCATCGAGAATGTTAATAGAGTGGAGTAAATGAGACCGTGGAGACACCTTTACTCACCAACGAGGAGAACGTGCAACAGGCTGGCAATGTTCCTCCTGTGAACAACACCACTGAGCAGATGATGAATGAAGGGATGTTTAGAAGCCTTTTACAGTTCACGCAAAATCAGACGAGGGAGACTCGTGCACAAAATACAGGTGGAAATGATAACAATGCACGGTTTGTCACAGCCAAGCAGTTCAAAGAGTTGGGACCACGTAAGTGCTCGGGGAAAGCGGATTCGATTAAAAAGTAAGCGTGGGTCAAACAAATCACCAAGTTATTCGATGTCTTGGGATGCACGGAGGAACAGAAGGTTCCATTCGCCACGTTTATGTTCCGTAATGAGGCAGATTACTGGTGGGAATCTGAAAAGCGTACCCATCCAGCCATACTCAGCATGTCTTGGGAGACGTTTCAGAAACTTTTCAATGACAAGTACTTTCCTGAAAGTATTCATCATATGAAGGAAGTGGAGTTCATTAGACTAGAACAAAATAACATGACGGTGTCCCAGTACGAGGCAAAGTTTGCAGAGTTATCCAGGTTTGCACCTCATTTGGTGGAGAATGAGGAACGTATGACGCGGATGTTTCTGAGAGGTTTGAAACCCGGCATACATCAGTATCTCATTTCTCATAAATTTTCTCTCTATTCAGATGTTGTCAATAGGGCTCAATTGTTAGATCGAGATAACGAGTACGTTTAACCGAGGGACCATAACTAGGATCATACTGGTGACAGCAGTCATCAGAACAACGATAACCAGCGGAGAAAGAAGAATACGGATAAATTGTTCATTATGTCTCTATTCTTTCTCCTGCCTATTTAAATGTGACATATTTTATGAGTTATTTTTTGAGATGGTGGATTCAGAGCATTTATTCGAATTCGATTAGTTCTTTTTTTAATGTTCTTCCAATATGTTATGTTCATTGTATGAAACACAACATTACTCCTACTAGTTCCATGCTTTTTTACAAGGTCTGTAGTTCAGTGCATTTAGGGTGGGAGGGTTAAAGAATTGCTAGTTCATTATTGTATCATGCATTGGTAATATGAGAACATGTCTTTAGATTCAATATATATCATTGTTTTTGCAATTTTAAGAGTTTTGTTAATATGCAGCTTGTTGTCGTTGTGCAATTTTAAGAGATGTGTTAATATGTAGAAAATGTTTGGCCCTCGATTGAAAAGGAAAGGAGCAGCTCAAACAAGAATGTAGCCTCACAAATTGTTGAGGTCCTTGGGGAAAATGAAGAAGTTGAATTTAACTCAAGGGTCAAATCCTCATGCAAGAAGAATTATGACGTCGTTAAGTCCTCCAAGAAGCCCAATCATAAGATCACAAGATTGATCTACTCAACCATCACTTGTGCGTCTAACAAGCAAATTACAAAACTATTGAACTTTTGTTCTAAACTGTACAAAAACTTAGATATTTTGTTAAACATATTAGACTTGGTAAATCATTAATGTAAATTACAATGGATGATATTTGGATTTTGATTTTTCTATTTTGGTTAAATATGATGGAAATTTAAAATTTAGTTAATCTATTGTTGCAGTTGGTGTTTTGCTATTGTTACAGTCCTTAACTTGTTTCAAGCCAAATATTAGTTGGGTAAACAACTCTTTTAATATAATGTTTGAGAATGAATCAGATATTTTGGATACGTTGAAGAAGCGCCTTCATCTTTATTTCAAGAAATAATAAATTTTCTCAGTTCAAAAAATTTTCGTGTCATACAAAACAAGAGTTATTTGAAAAACATTCACTTTTATCTTAGTAGTACTAATTATTCCTTTATGATGTTTGTAATATATTGTATTGATTGAAGATTCTTCCTTGGAGTGAAATATTTAACTGTATAAAATTGCGTCCAAATAAATAAAAATTTTAAAATGCAAAATGATGCTTTTTAGGAAAAAAAAAAAAAGAGGTCGAAACCTGCTTATTGGGTTTATCATAATTTTGGGAAAATAATTGTACAAAATACGCAACGAAAAAATTTGTTGACAATGAATGTGACCCATATTAGGCAACAAAATATAGCAACAAAAAACTTTTCGTTGCCCACTGTTAACGCCAAATTTTGTACGCCTGACAAAATCACCAAAACAGCAGGCCAAAATCGCGCTAACGATTGATGGAGTAGTTGATTATATCAAACTTACAAAATACATTCACACAAACATAAATAAATTAATATAAAGTGTGAACACAAGATTTACGTGAAAACCCAATTGGGAAAAAATCACGGAGAGAGAGAGAGAGAGAGTAATCCACTATAATAATATTGGGAGTACAAGTTGTGTATTTGTGTTGTATCTCTTGTGTGTTGTCTCTCCCAAATCCTAGCTTGTAGCCGTATATATAGAAGTCACCTCCATCCGCATCCAACTAGGAGAAGGACTCCTTTTGTAGAATCACCTTATAACTATTGAATCCAATTAAGAGTAGGAGTCCTAATTAAACCTCCTTATCCCACCAAATAAGGAAACACAATCCTATTTTAATAAGGACTCTTCACTGTCATCACCAGATCCGGACCATTAAATAGACTGGGTTGCACCATGGCTAGACCCAAATAATCACATCTCAACATTGCCCCCCAGTCTCTTATTTATAAGGAACTTAAAATAAGAGAGTATACAAATTTTGTCACACCCAAACACCATACTCCAAACAGAAACCTGTGACTCTCAATATTTTTGCCCCACTCCTCAATTCATTTCTAAGATATACATAAAGATCCGCAAGCCACGACCTATGTGCCACGTGCCACGAACCACGAGCCACGTGCTTTGAGACACGAGCCACGTGCTTTGAGCTATGAACCACGAGCAACGAGCCAAGTGCTTCGAGCCACGAGCTTCGTGCTTTGAGCTACGAGCCACGTGCTTTGAGCCACGAGCCACGAGCAGCGAGCCAAGTGCTTCGAGCCTTGAGTTTCATGCTTTGAGTCGCAAACCTCGTGCTTTTAGCCGTGAGCTACATGCTTTGAGTCATATGACACGAGTCACGAGGGTTTAAAACATGTCTTGGCTAGATCTTCTCCATCTCGGCTTTATTCAGAATGTTTAGAATCTTCGATTGCTCAAGTTCGGCACTGCTCAACAGGAAGTACGTCATTTGCCTGACTAATTTCAACTGTAGTCTCCACACTGGCATGCAATACTCCACTTTCATGTTGTTCACTTCTTAATTCTGGCTAAGTCAAAGACTTTAGACCTGACATCATGCACAGTTGTTTATCATTACTTTTATTTAAAAGCAAGTACATGGGTTTTACCCTAAGCCTGAGCACACAAGGCAACCATAGGCATTAATAAGCATACAAGGCATGAGTTTTATAATATTAATCATGTTAATGATGAAGCACATTCTATATATACAAATTGGTATTCATCATATTAATTAATCTATTTATGCTAAATTATAGCATTATCATTACTCCACATGTATAATAATTGACAAAAAGTCATATATTTCACTACTATTCTTTTTCATGGGTTGAGACTTGAGCAGATCCGTATATATATAATATATAATTGATGAAAAGTCATGCATTTGCTGGCATATATATATATATATATATATATATATAAAATATTTATTTCGTAAATAAAAAAGAATCACTTATCTTCTTCGGTGAATCAGTGATTTTAAATCGACACTAGAACAAGTGTCTTGTTTACCACAGACGGCGCCAATGTTAACGACAGATTTTGTACACCTGACGAAATCACCAAAACAGCAGGCCAAAATCACGCTAACGGTTGATGGAGTAGTTGATTATATCAAACTCACGAAATACATTCACACAAACATAAATAAATTAATATAAAGTGTGAACACAAGATTTACGTGAAAACCCAATTGGGAAAAAACCACAGAGAGAGAGAGAGAGAATAATCCACTATAATAATATTGGGAGTACAAGTTGTATATTTGTGTTGTATCTCTTGTGTGTTGTCTCCCCTAAATCCTAGCTTGTAGCAGTATATATAGAAGTCACCTCCATCCGCATCCAACTAGGAGAAGGACTCCTTTTGTAGAATCACCTTATAACTACTGAATCCAATTAAGAGTAGGAGTCCTAATTAAACCTCCTTATCCCACCAAATAAGGAAACACAATCCTATTTTAATAAGGACTCTCCACTGTCATCACCAGATCCGAACCATTAAATAGACTGGGTTGCACCATGGCTAGACCCAAATAATCACATCCCAACACCCACGATGAGGAGAAATCACATCGGCAACAAAAAAAAAGTAAATAGGAGGGGTTTTTTTTTTCCTGCCAACAATTTGGCAACGAAATTTTACGACGACTTATGAATTTGGTTGAGAAAAATGAAAACATTTCACAAACTGCAACGAATTACAAATTTCATTGCTAAAAATGCATTTTTGGCAACGACTGTATAATCCGTTGCCCGAAAAATCATTGCCAAATGTCCATTTATTTGTAGTGAATTTTTCGTCTTTACAAAATTTTTCTCCAAAATTTTTTAAATTTTTTTGCCTCCAATAAAATTGTGACGATATTACATATTTTGTCACTAAATATAAGAATTTATGACGAACCATTTTTGTCACTTATCCACTCATCTAATTAGTGACGAACTATTATCTCGTCATGTAAAATTGGTATTTTTGACAATATAAATTGTCATAAATTATTATTTTTCCGTCTTTAAATAATTTCCCTCCAAAATTTGTCAGAAAATTTTTGTCTCCAAATAAAATTGTGACGATATTACGTACTTTATCACTAAATATAAGAATTTATGACAAACTATTTTTGTCACTTATCCACTCATCTAATTAGTGACAAACTATTATCTCGTCATATAAAATTGGTATTTATGACAATACAAATTGTCACAAATTATTATTTTTCTCTCTTTAAAATATTTCCCTCCAAATTTTTTGGCTCCAAATAAAATTGTGACGAATTTATAATTGGCGTCACTAAATGTGAACATTAATGACGAAAGCACATTGTCACTAAATTTTACAAATAATTAAGGACAAACTATTATGTTGTCATCGAAAGAAATATTTTGTGACAATAAATATTGTCATTAATTATTACAAAATGTCACTAAAAGGTTTCCCTCCAAAAATTTGGTACGAAATTCTACCTCTAAAATAACTTGTGACGAAATTTTGTTAATAGTCATCAAATGTGTAAATTAGTGACGATATAAATGATTAATAGTAACAAAAGTAAAAGTCATCACAAAAAAAAAAGTTTTGGTGACGATTATGAATTTCGTAATTATTAATTAACAAATTGTGACAAAAATTTGTGCGTGGCAAAAATTGTCATAAAATGTGTGATTTCTTGTAGTGGAGAGTGAAGAATGAAGGAATTGAATTCATGTTTCATCATGATGCAAATGAATAAGAGATTTTGCAGTTATGGAGGATCACCGTTGCAGTTGCTAGATTAAGATCATGAAGATGCTAACAAAGATAAAGACAATAATAATGAAGATGACGAGGATAATGCAGATGGTGCGGATGAAGCAAATGATCTGGATAGTATGTGGTTTTTCTCTTTAAGAGTTTTTCATATTAAATTTTATGTTGTTTTATTTCTCTTTATTTTATTATGTTGTTTGCGTTGACCTAATTTCCAACAATACGAATACAAATAGAATAGAATAATAGATCACATAATAATCTGATCAATTTTTGAATCTATCGATATTAAATATAAAATTAATTCTGCTATTTATTGCGATAGTATTGTTAATGGTCAGCTAGAAGAGCATAAGCTAAAGCGAGGGATTCATCAGGTGAGGCTAACGCTCATGAGCAAGACTTCGTGGATGAAATGTTATCGGCCGTTAAAAATGTAGACTTTTGTGGGTTTGATGGTGATACGTTAATCAAATCAACATGCATGGTATGTATTCTTGCCTCTTTAAATTTAGGTAATAACATAATCACTCCCCCACTGCAAAGTAAAAAATTATACATTTATAGAATTATACAAAAACTAGAAACATTTATATATAGCTGTTACATTTAATTGAAATATATATAATTTTGGATGATATCCAATAATCTAGTATACCTTCTATTGATACCCAAAAACGGTCACCTACGAGAGCCAATGGAAAAGTGACAACTTATATGAGTTGAATGTTTGGTTGCCTATATGGTAGTGGAAACTTTGAATGTTTGACTGCATACATGGCAAGACAAATTTTGAATAATTGATTGTCTACATGGCAATGAAACTTTGAATGTTTGATTGCCTACATGGCAGGTAACCTTTGGATACTTGACTCTCTAAATGAAATATTAACCTACGTGGCATTAAGAGAAATAAAATGTAAAGTAAAAGAATAAATAAATGAGATAATAAACCGAGTAGGTAGAACTAAGATGTAGCTCTAGGGACAGATTTATATCCTAATTAATGATAGAAACCTTGTCTGCCCAAGGCTGAGATGATGCCCTGGAGGCATTAACCTTAATGAAATTTATTCTAAAGCAATCAAAAGGGATTTAATACGTATGCTATTTAAATATTTATACATAATTAGGAGGATCAAAGATTTATCTCTTGAAGCGTGAATAATCTTTGATGTAAAAAATCTTTTGTAAAGCTACGTTCCTCTTCAACCCAACAGCGTTTTCGAACTACGATTGAGAACAGAGCACTAATTAATTCACTGTACGTAACAATTAGGCTTTGGTTTGTGTATGGGAGCAAACTATATTTTGGCCAAACTAAATGAATCAAATGTTAATTGATTGTGTCACGTTGAAGTGAGGAGACGTGAGTATTTAATAGCAGAAGTGGTTGAACCCACAGCCCTGTAAATTCTCTAACTCCCACCTCGTAACGTCAATATATCCAACGTCTAATTGACTTGGTCAGTTGGATGAATTATCTGATAAAACTAAATAAATGGGTCCGCTCTCAATGGGCACCCCATTTGGATACCCAAATTCCAACATCTCCCACTCGCCCATGGTGGGGACGATATAATCCTCATAAATGCCAAAACCAGCTCAAACCAAAACATGCAAACCTCTAATTGCCGAACCGTGGGACTACTGAGTTCACCTGCAATGCGGGAGCTCTATATCAAACCCGTTAGGGCTAATATAGAGACATCTACTCTTTTAAAGAAAAACAATACGGGAGCTCTCACGCCAAACTCAATTAGTTCATGTAGAAGCTACAACTCACAAACTCAGAGTACCCCAGACACATTTGAATTTTTACTAAGTTAAGTATCTCTAATCCCTCAGAGAGCCTTACTTCACCACCTTTGGGCCTAATTCCATTTCGTATCTCACTTATTACTATATCGCTATTAAAATGCTATAGTTGTCGACAATAAGTGCAGAACGAGGTGAAATCAAATTGTCTTCCCTTTGCCCTAATACTACTCAGAAATGAATCAACTGTTTTCCCAGAATCGGTCCTTATAGTCTAATCAATCCTGACCTTAGGAATCGAAACCAAAGTAGTAAGATTAATCCATGTCTTTGCAGTATAGTCAAAGATTACAAAGAGCACTTGATGTAGGAACAAAAACTTGTTCTACAGGACTCACACGGTGAGGAAACAAGGATTCATTCTTTCAACTCCTTTACGTGGTCGCTGAGCACATGTAACTCATTCACAACATGTTATTCAATAAGTCTTGTTGTGCGGACCTTAGAACATTTCAAATTGCCACTTATCTAAGCGCCACATTTAAAACTTCGCGTCCAGTTATCATGTCACGACAGGCAATCTCATCTACATGAGCATATGTCCAATGGTCATGCCGTACAGAACTTAGCTCAATCGCATCATAAACGTCTAACTCAAATTTTCAGATTACTGGCTTTCTAAGCTCTAAACCTAAAATTTTGTATCCGACTATCAGTACATGTTAATATAGATTGTGGGGCATACTATATTCGGTTAATCCAATTTAACCTCATCTTGGCTCATGCCAAGGCAACATCATGCTTCATTTTGCTCGCTACTAAGTGCCAATTGATTATTATTTAAAGCATCAACAGCTCGCTACTCAAAGCGCTAATAAATGAACTGTCTCAACCTTGCTCGCTTTTTAAAGCGACAAGGGTGATTGCTCGTGTGAGTGAGCCAATCAACATGTTGACATATATTTAGTGTGTGCATATCCAATATGCATAGTAAACTGTGTGAACATCTAAAATTTATCAAACACGCTAAATAACCAAACATAAGTGGAAACCAATGAATCTCGGATAAATGATAAATATCTCGAAATGATAATGAATATCTCTAATACAAGCCAAATAATGAGTGATATACGAGAAAATATGAAAGTACATCAAACCTTACGAAGCCCTAAAGAACTAACATGCCTACAAAAAGCATCTTTAGGAATTGGCTTCATCAAATGATCAACTACCATAAGTCTAGTGGGCATGTACTCCAATATCACCTCATTATTTGCTATGATATCTCTGATGAAGTTCATCCTCAAGTCAATGTGTTTTGTCCTCCCATGATACTTGGGGTCCTTAGTGTAATCTAGGGTTGTCGTGCTATCACAGGATCCAAAGCATGAGAGACGACACCAAGATCCTTGAAGAATCTCATCACCACATAGTTTCCTAAACAGCTGATGTACAAGCCACAAACTCCGACTCCATCGTAGAAAGAGCAACTCAAGTCTGTTTCTTGCTACACCAAGTAATGGCACCACTATGCATCAATAATTAATATCCTGAGGTCGACTTGCGCATCCCCTGGTTACCTCCCCAACTGGCATCGGAGTAACCAATCAATCATAGGCCGGTCCTCCATAGCATAACATGTACTTTAAAGTACCTTTTAAATATCGCAAGATCCTCTTGATTGCCCTCCAATGAGTAATCCCAAGGTTTGACTGATACCGACCGAGATAACCGACTGCGTATGTTATATCAAGTCGAGTACACATAACTGCATACATTAGCTTTCTTATAGCATTGGCATGCGGATAATGGGAAATCTTCTTAATTTTCTCAAGAGAAATAGGGCATTGCTAGGGTCCAATAACGTCGCCTTTAATGATAGGAGTGTCTATGGGTTTGCAGTTCTTCATCTGGAATTGCTCAAGAACCTTCTTAAGTTATGTCTCTTGAGACAAACCAAGAAGCTTTATTGAGCGATCTCTATAGATCTTAACTCTGAGAACATAAGTTGCTTCCCCCATGTCCTTCATCTCAAAATTAGAGGGCATCTACCCTTTGGTGGCGACAATTATCTCCTTATCGTTCCCAGCGAGTAGGATGTCATCGACATACATAGATAAGATAAGGAATTTATCTTTGGACCGTTTGATATATACACAATGGTCTTCCTCCATCATCGTAAACCCGTCACTAATGACGGCTTGATGGAATCTCAGATACCATTGTCTGGACGCCTGTTTTAAACAATAAATAGAACGTTTGAGCCTGCATACTTTGCGCTCTTATCCTTCTATAACGAAACCCTCTGGCTGATCCATGTATATTTCCTCAACTAAATCTCCATTGAGAAACGATGTCTTAACGTCCATTTGATATAACTCCAAATCCAAATGCATGAAAATCGCTAGGATAAAGAGAATTGAGGCAAACCTCACAACAGGTAAGAAGTTTCCTCGCAATCAATTCCCTCTTACTGGGTGTAGCCCTTGGCTACAAGACGAGCTTTTTACCATTCAATAGAACCATCCACCTTGTGTTTGACTTTAAGAACCCATTTGTTCCCAATAGCCTTTCGCCCCGGTGGAAGGTTAACCAAGTCCCAGACTTGATTAGTCCTCATGAACTCCATCTCTTCTTCCATTGCAATCATCCACTTAATTATCTCTTGTAGCAGATGATAGAGCATCTCAATAAGATTGAGGTTCCTCATCTTCTTACGCATCAACTACAAAGGCATTCCCTTCAATCTCAAAGAGAAGACGTGGAATGTTACCCCTTTGAGTTCTACACATTTGTGGAATAAGAGACTCCTCATTCGAAGGAAGAGAAATACTCAAAGGCATGTCACTCCCACTTTCTATAGGAGCCTGAGGAATAACCTCTTCTGCTTCTACTATATGAGTTGGGGTGCCTAAATCTTCCTCCATCTCATAAAGGTTCATATCCTTGGTCACATCACCTCTGTTAGGGAAATCCATCTCAAGGAAATCCCCATCTCATGACTCTATCTCAGATACAGTCCCATCAGGCTGCTCTCCTACAAAAACATAGCCTTTAGAGTGTTCAGAATATCTTACAAAGATACACTTCTTACCCCTCGGGGCTAACTTCTCATGTTGATGAGAAGTGTTGTGCACGTAAGGTGTCGATCCCTAACGCCGCATTCCGCCCAATTCGGGCTTTCTGCTGGTCCACATTTCATATGGGGTTGAATGAACTGATTTCGAGGACACAGGATTAAGTATATATGTCGTAGTCAACAATGCATCACCCCAATAGGAGATAGGCAAATTTTCTTGCGCCTTCATAGGCCTAACCATGTCTAATAATGTTCGGTTCCTCCTCTCCGCTACACCATTTTGTTGCAGAGTTCTAGGGATTGTCAATTTCCTGATTATCCCTTTTCCTCACAAAGTTCTTTAAACTGATCGGACAGATACTCATGGCCTCGGTCAGTTCAAAGTGCCTTAACACTTTTATCTAACTAATTCTCGACCTCAATCAAATAACTTCTAAAGAAATTTAATGCCTCAGACTTATGAGAGATCATTAAAGTGTACCCGAAGCACATATAGTCATCTATCATTGTGAGAAAATAAGAACGTCCATGCCTTTCTTTCACATTTATAGGGCCACAGATGTAAGACCCCAACTTTATGAATAAAGCTTAATTTTTCTCGAAATATATTTTTGAATATTATGGTGTGGATTTGATATAATGTTATAGTTGTGGGTAATATTTACAAATTTTGCAAAGTAAGCAAGTGGTTATAAAATATTTGATTGGTCGAGGAATATTCATTTTAACAAGGAATATTCGTACGACGACACAATTATTGGTGGACCCCACAACGAAAGTATTATCGGAGTTAGAAAATGACAGAAATATCATTTTATAAAAATAACGACGAAAGTTTTACCGTTAAAACTATTGAAATACCCAGTGGTAAAAGTACAGTAATACGCGTGGTTGCATAGTAGCACACAGTATTGATTATTGATGCTTACGTGAGAAGTCACTTAGTTATACTCAATTATTGCTACAGTAATTGCTACATCATATCTCTCATATTATTGATTCAATTATTGTCACAGTATCATCTGCATAATATTTATTATTATTAAATCAATCATTGAGACGACAAAGTTATTCATATTATTATTTACAATATTGACGATGTCTAGAAAGTTCTGTCGAGGAGAGGTTTGGTCACCTAATTGCGCGCCAATAGGGAGAAATCCTTATCGGAAAGCCCCCCTCTTTCCTGGGAATGATCTGGTTGTTAAATATTGTGAGTTATAATATTAATGATGAATAAATTCATGTTGATTAAAGATGAAATTGTTATTTCTATTGTGTTGGGATTATTAGTGTTGGTGAAAATCGACATTTATTTCGATAATAATTGATTTCTGGAGGTTATATTGACCAATCGGGTAATTAATCGGATATATAAGCAATTATTTGCTATTAATTCACATGCTTATAACTATTTGTTCACATGTATGTACTATTGATTCACATGCATGTACTATTAGGGGAGGTGGTGCAAGATTGATAATACTTGCATGACTAAATTAAAAATTGAGGTATAGATTAAGGTACTATACTGTAACTATTTTTTTCACATGTATTGAACTATTGATTCACATGAATGTACTATTGATTCACATGCATGTACTATTAGGGGAAGTGGTGAAAGTTTGTTAATACTTGCAGGACTAAATTAAAAATAAAGGAAAAGATGAAGGTATTATAATGTAATATTTCGAGCCTTAAAACGTTTAATTATCGAAACTATATTTTCCTATAAATAGAAGCTCATTCTTCTTTCATTCTCACCCATTCACTAAGACTCACAAGAGCAATTATAGAGAGAGAAGCTATAGAGAGAGAAACTGTAGAGAGAAAGAAGAAGAGAAGTCTGCTACTTCACTATTCCAGTATCCAGTCTCTTTCTGAGGTAAGGGGTATTATTTATTTCATATCCGCTTACGATATTATTTTTCGTATTCGTAAGAAATTTATTTTGTTCAATATTCGCAAGAAATATTATCTTCATGTAATATTCGTAAGGAATATTATCTTCGTTTAATATTCGTAAGGAATATTATTTTTGTTCAACAGTCGTAAGGGATATTATTTTTTCAGTATTCGTAAGAAATAATATTTTCTTCCATACTCGGTAGTATGTGAGTAATATTATATTGTTTCGTATTCCTAATTCTACACTCATGCTGTTAAAGTATTGCTTCTATACTCCGTGAAATTAGTAGAATATTCTTGAAATTTGCGCTTCATCCAGTGTCATTTCACAAGGATATTTTTTTGAACATTCTTGTTAAATTTTAAGCTTTTCATGCCAAAGTACTATTCACGGGATACTATTCATAAAGTATTATTCACAGTTTACTATTCACAAAGTACTATTTATGGGGTACTATTCACAGAGTACTATTCTCGAAGTACTATTTATAGGGTACTATTCACTTAGGTACTAATCACCTGGGGTATTATTCATGACAAAAATTGATTTCTTTTCTGTCCAAATCATTTTTGATACAATATTATTCTTGAATTTTACTCCACAAAGCAGTATCATGTTGACAATCTGGACATTATTGAATTCTGGATAAATTAAATTGTTAAAGTCTTTAATATTTATCCTTTGCTTTCATTTAATTGAATTCTTATATCATTGTCATCATCCTCATGCTTATATTATGATGAAAGTCATCTATGGCCGTAGTGCATAGATGGACTTGGTATGATTATGACCAGGGATTATTCGGTATAATCATGACCGTAATGTTACAAATGATGTGGTAAAAGTCCTCATTGGCCCGTAGTGCATTAATGGACAGTGGTTGGCATGATCATGACCATCGGTGAAAACATGAATATCCTTGGCCAGTAGTGCATGGATAATTTGTGGTCGTGATACTAATGAATATCCTTGGCCATAGTGCAAGGATGATTCGATGATGTGGATTATTTATTAAGTTGAGTCTCAGTGATAAAATTGATGATAAACTTTTCAAATCATAGAAGATATTAGATATCATGCTCTAGTTGACTCTTCTAATGTATTGCTTGTTCCGCTACAGTTAAACTTGATGTTTATTATATTTTATCAGTTTAACACTGTTGAAGGCTAACGATAATTTATTCTGCATTATCTTAGTCATAATATTTCTTACTGGGCTAGTTAAGCTCACCCTTTGCTTTTATTGTTCTCTTCAGGAAATGAGAACATAGCCGGGACTAGTCGGGGAATGGAGTGACAGTCCGAGATGGTTATTTTAGTAGTCCTCACCATTTAGTGTGATAATAAATGTAATGAGGATTGAATTTGAGTTTGGATATTGTCTAGAAGATAATATTCATGTTCAAACTCTCAGCTATGTTTTTTTCGTATTTTACACGATAGTTGCATAATTAAGTTGGTATTTGTATTCTGTATCATGTATTTGGCGACTCAAGATGAGTGATGTATACCTATTTTGGGGGCGTCACAATAGATGTCTGAGTGAATGAGTTGCAATGATGTTTCTGTCCTAGTGGCTTTATCGAATGGTTTTCTAGTTGATTTCCCTGTCAAACAATGTTCACATGTGGGTAGATTGACCTTAACGAGTGGGCCTAAAAGACCTACTCGAGCTAATCTGGCCATTCTATCTTGTCTAATATGGCCTAATCTAGCATGCTATTGAATTGAATCATCGTGATCATTTTCAACAAGGAATAATAATCACTACTATTACTGCTAGAATCAATAGTATCCAAAATCATAAAACCATTCATCATAAAACCAAGTCCAAAAATATTTGTCCCATGCAAAATTATAACATCATTATTCTCAAAACAAATAGAGCATCCTAAACGAAGTACTGATAGAACATAAAACAAATTCTGCCGGACATCCGGCGCATAAAGTACATCATATAGGATCAATGAAGAGCATCCTCGCATTTACAGTTTGTAAGTGCCAATGCCTAGCACATCCACACTAGAATTATTCCCCATATATACTTTTCTGCCAGGCGGAATGCGACGGTACTCCACAAACCCGGTCTGATCACATGCTATGTTGTCCGTTGCTCCGGAGTGTACAATCCACAAATGGAGAGAATGAGCAACGAATACAATGGAATACACTAAACATATAGCTTGATCAAGATAAGTGAGTACCTGTTTCAGCTCAGTACACTCACGAGCGAAGTGTCCTGCCGTGCCATAGTTGTAACAAATCAACTTGGCCTTGTCGAGCCTTTAGGCGTTCATCCTCTAGTCGTTCAATCCTTAAACGCTCAACCTCTTGTTTCTCAGCTTCTAAGCGCTCAAGGTGATGAAAAATATCTTCAAAAAATTTAATATTTTCATCTTGAGCTATGTTAATCTTGAGATTATTCCAATTGACAGGAAATGAACGAATCACTGCCTGAATTTGTTGTTCATCTGACAAAGGGTTGCCAGCAGCTCCTAACGCTTCAATCATATTCGACATAACCTGAAGATGTTCTCTAAAGGTGTGTTCATCTTTCTTTGTATAACTGTCGAATTTGGTAGTTAAGAGATACAACCTAGTCATGTCCATTTTCTTTTGGGAAAAGAAAGAGGGAAAATCTTATTAGAGATATTCAAGTAGTTCACCACAGTATATAAATCATCTTTGCCGCATGAATCAAATTAACATAAAAATAATAGGACATAAATATAGAAGGGAGACTTTGCTAGGGTTAGGAATCACAGTCTGTAAATGTCTAATTATTTAAATTTAATTTTTCAGCGCACAAAACGTGTAATTTAGGAAATAATTTAATTAAATTATTACAACCTAAATGACTCCCACTAGGAAAAGGGGTATATATGTAATTACAACATAACAATTTAATTCCAAGCACCAACAATTAATATCCCATAAATATTAACAAAGAAATTAAATAATAGGATATATTATTCAACTAATATACCAAGTATGCTCTAAAAATATTAAAATGCATCTAAAAAAGTTTAAACAATATATTAACATCTCAAAATATTACTGTAATTTTTTAGAATTGATAATTTTGCTAATTATCACAATTAATTAATCAATGCATAAATAGTTAGAAATTAACTAAAGATATCCAAATATTTTAATTTCTTCCAAAAACTTTTATAACAATAGATTATCATCATAAAAGGATTACCGTAATTTTCAGATAATCATTCTAATTATCATAATTAATAAACTATTACAGAATTAATTGAAAATTAGCCAAAACAATCCAAGTCAGATATTTTCCTTTGAAAAATTTACAACAGTAACTTAATATCAGAAAATAGTCACTGTAATTTTCCTGGAATTTTTATAATAAATTTGCTAATTTTCATAACTAATAAACCATTAATTAATAGATAGAAAATTAACCAAAATTATCCAAAACATTTAATATTTCAAAATTTCACTACAAATATTAATTATATGCTAATAATTAATATTTGTTAATTTTCTAGAATTTAATAGTTAATATAACTATTTTCTTAATTAATTTTCATGATTAAAACAATTAAGAAATTATTTTTTGGAAATTAAATAGGAAAAAACTGCCAAAGCGGGTCAAAACTACGGGTCAGGTCTGGGTTAGCGGGTCGGGTCAGGCTTCACCCTCAACCTTCAACAACAAAAATTTACAAAAATATCATTTCGCGTCCAAAAGTTTGAGAAGCCATATCTCAATCCATATAACTCCGATTGAGGCTCATAATATATCGTTGAAAAGTTTACAATGAGTACTACGCATACATACAAAAATCAATCGAATCAGACAACCACATAAAGAGTTATGGCTTCTCAAAGTAGGCTGTTCGCAAACTAGGGTTTCAAATTAATTTTAAATTACATATCCAATTAAACCAAAAATTTACAGATCATATACACTTTGTTTAAGCTTCAACATACTGAAATATTAGCCCCTAACATTTAGTGTACTTTGAGATGCCATTAATGATGTTTTCCAAGCTTTTAAACATACAGTTATGACATAAAGTGTAAATATTTTATACATAGCATACATCAGATCGTTAAACCATGCTCTAATACCAATGTTGTGACGCCCCCAAACTAGGTCCACACAACCCATTTTGAGTCGCCAAATACGTGGTACAGAAATAACTATAACTTCATTATTATAATTGTCGTGCAAAATACGACAACACATATACTGTAAGTTTAAATACAAATATTATCTTCTAGACAGTATTCAAACCTAAATAAGTCCTCATTACAATTATTGATACATTATTTTATAAAAATAGTGAGGACTGCTAAACAACTTTCTAGAACCATCATTCCATACCCCGACTAGTTCCCGCTATACTCTCGCTTCCTGAGAAGAAAAATGGAACAAAAAGGAAAAGGGTGAGCTCAACTAGCCCAGTAAAGAACATTATGACTAAGATAATATAGAACAAATTATCGTTAGTCCTCAACAGAGAAAAATTTGATAGAATATAATAAACAACAAGTTTTAAATCAATATTCGCAGCGGAAATAACAATTCATTAGAAGAGTTAAGTAGAAAATGAAGTCTACTATCTTCTATGATTTAAACTCCATCATCAATATTTTATCCCTGTGACATCAATCAATATACATCTTGAATCAAATATTCATATTTACTCTACAACCAAAATATTCAACCGTATCCCCAGTTGGTCATGTTCATCTCAACACCTATTCATCTTTGCACTACAGGCCAAAGATATTCATCATGTAATCGTTCATCTTTGCACTACAGGCCAAATATATTCAGTTATATAAACATTTAGAACTGAGAATGATGAAAATATTTTAAAGAAAACAAATTCAGTGAGATAAAAGGACAAGAATTAAGGATTCGTATTTTAGTTTATCCAAGTTCAAAAATACTCAATAATAAACCATTGTGGAGCAAAATTCAAGAATGAAGATCAAAACATGGATACAATCAAAGCTAGTAACCATAATAAATAATTTGGACAAAGAAAAGAAAATTTTAATTTTTTTGTGAATAGTGTCGTATACATGAATAGTGCCGTATACGTGAATAGTAACCCCGACACAAAAAGGTAAAAATTTCACAAGAAATATCTTACCAATATTCCGACATAATGATATTGAAAGAAATAATATCATTTATAAAAAAAATAACATCCCTTACCTCAAAAGGACAGTACTTCTGACTAAAATATCAGATATAATGTTGAAGGAAACTTGCACCGTATAGCAACACTCAAAGTATCAAAATACTCACAAAAATATGCTCGATAATATAGAGAGAAAACTTCGGTTTCTGGTGTGATTTTTAATTCTAACCTAAGCACCCTATTTATAGGAAAATGCTTAGAATACCAAAGCAGAAAATTTAATAAAATAATAATATTTTCAAAAAAAATTCCTACGCACATTTGCAACAAGTGTGACCCACCTCACAAAAAATAAAAAAAATATTTTTCTTAATAAAAACATTTATAACTCCAAAAATCATTTATCCTGGAACTTCAATAATTCATAATAAATAGTCATTTTATCAGAAAAATTCAAATCTTATGCCTATTCCGTAGGAAATTCAATTCTCTACAACTTTGTTGATTTAAGTTTTTCCAAATTCTAAACAGAAATTGACCGAAATCCACATACGGACGATTTTGCAGGCTATAATCAAATTTCAATCAAAAATGGGGCCCACCAACATATTTTTTATAACAAAATATTCTTTCTCCTCATTTATTCATATATCGTACAGTCATTATAAAAATATCATCATTATTATATTATTATATTATCGTATTATACATTTATAATGTAATATAATAATATATTTAAATGAATTATTTTATCAGAAATGATAGAATATCAATTTTCAATAATTGTCATTCTTCTAAAAATTCCTCCATTTAAATCCACATAAAATAAATATTTTCCTTATCATATAAATCAATAATTAATTATTCATAAATAATATTACAAAATCACAATAATGACAACCAAGTCAGTCCTAGGAAAGAGGGGGCTTTCCGATAAGGATTTCTCCTTACTAGCGCGCAATTAGATGACTTAACCCCTTTTCTAGACATAACTTCCTTAGACATTGCCAATAATATTGTCTAATAATATTATTCAAATAATATAAATTATTGATCTGATAATGGGAAATACTGTGCACTGACAATTATTGAATCAATAAAATAAAATATCAATGTAGCAATTATTGAATCAATAAAATAAAATATTGAACAGTAATTACTGTAACAATGATTGAGGAGTGACTTTTTACGTAAGAATCAATAATTGGTGAAATACCGTGTGCTACTGTGCAACACCGCGTATTATTGTGTTTTAACCACTGTGTATTCCAACAATGTTAACGATAAAAACTACGCCGTTATTTATAAAAAAACTCATACGTCATTTTCTTCATCCGATCGCTTTTACATTTATGGGGCCCATAAAAATTTAGCGTAAGTCGTGCATACGAATATTCCCCAACAGCAAGAATATTCCACGACCAACCGAATATTCCCTGACAACAATGAATATTTTATAACCACTTGCTTATTTAAAATATTTGCGCATTTTACCCATAACTTACCACATTAATCAACCCCTTACTATATCAAAATAATAAATAGAGGAAATTCTATTTTATTCATAAAAGTTGGGGTCTTACAACCTCCCCTCCTTATGAAATTTCGTCCTCAAAATTGACATACGTACATGGTGTTTTGAAAATGTGAGGATACCTCGCTTTCATTTCCGTTTCCAACTCCCAGGTCATTTCCTCAATAGCATTGTTCTTCCACAAAACTTTGACTTGTGGTATAACATTTGTGCGTAGGACATGCTCCTTCCTATCCAAGATCTTGACAGGTACATCATCGTACGTTAAATCTTCGGCTATCTCATTTGGTTCTAACTCAATAATGTGCTTTGGGTCTTTCACATATTTATGAAGCACAAATATGTGAAAAATATTATGAACACAAGACATGCTTGGAGGTAATGCGAGTCTATAGGCCACATTTCCTACTCGGTCAAGAATCTCAAATGGACCAATAAATCGTGGATTGAGCTTCCTTCTCTTCCCGAATCTTTTAACTCCCTTCGATGGAGCAACACGTAACAATACATGATCCCCAATATTAAATTCCACGTCCTTTCGATGAAGATCTGCATAACTCTTTTGTCGATCCTGTGCTGTTTGTATATGTTGTTAGATCATTTGGATCTTTTCTGTAGTCATACGTACCAACTTTGTTCCCAAAAATGTTGCTTCACCTACCTCATCCCAACATACTAGAGAGCGACACTTTCGTCCATACAATGCTTCAAATAGAGCCACACCTATACTTGTCTGATAACTGTTGTTGTAGGAGAATTCCACCAATGGTAAGTACTTATCCTAACTCCCTTTAAAGTCTAGGACACAAAGTCTTAATATATCTTCAAGAGTTTGAATAGTCCTCTCTGATTGTCCGTCCGTCTGAGGATGGTATGCCGAACTGAATCGTAAACCTGTGCCCATAGCTTTCTGCAAGCTAACCCAAAATCGTGAAGTGAATCTTGGGTTACGATCCAAAACTATGGATACTGACATGCCATATAACCTCACAATCTCATTCACGTACATACGAGCAAGACGTTCAAGGGAATAAGTTTCTCGTATAGTAAAGAAATGAGCAGACTTGGTTAATTTATCGACAATAACCCAAATTGCATCTATGCCTTGAGAAACCTTGGGAAGACCAGTAACGAAATCTATGTTAATGTGTTCTCACTTCCATTCTGGAATCTCAAGTGGTTGCAATGGACCTTTTGATACTTGATGCTCCGCCTTGACACGTTGACAAGTTAAACATCTTGAGATAAACTCCGCGAGCTCTCTCTTCATATTTCTCCACCAAAATGTATGTCGAAGATCACGATACATTTTGGTACTTCTAGGATGGATTACAAATGGTGTGTTGTGTGCCTCTATCATAATCTTGTACTTCAAATCAGAGTCGTTAGGAACATAAAGTCTGGATTTGACTCAAAGTATTTATTCTTCATCGATTCTTTCTTCTAGGATAACACCTTCTTGTACTTTCTTCTTCATACTCATCAACTCCGGGTCTGTGGCTTGAGCAGCTTTAACTTTATCGATTAAAGTTGGTTCTATGCTAATACTTGAGATCACCACATGGGTTCCCGGAGTCTTGAACTCTATCTTCATCTTTTGTAAATCATACAAAATGGGCCTTTGTGTTGACAGCATCGCACTCGTTCCCGCATATGATCTTCTACTCAATGCGTTAGCTACCACGTTCTCTTTTCCAGGATGGTATTGAATGGTATGGTCGTAATCTTTTAACAGCTCGAGCCAACATCGTTGTCGTATATTGAGCTCCTTTTGGGTGAAGAAATATTTGAGGCTTTTATGATCTGAATATATCTCCACTTTCTCCCCATATAGATAGTGCCTCCAGATCTTTAGCGCAAAAACGACTGCTGCCAACTCTAGATCATGAGTAGGATAATTCCTCGCATATTCTTTAAGTTATCGCGGGGCATAGGCTATGAATTTCCCATGTTGCATGAGAACACATCCTAACCCTTTGCCTGAAGCATCGCTGTAGATGACAAAGCCCTCCGAACCTGATGGTATTTTCAGAACAGGTGTTGAAATAAGTCTCCTCTTGAGTTCTTGGAAACTCTTATCACATTCCTCGCTCCATTCAAATTTTGTATCTTTTCGAGTCAGCTGAGTTAATGGAGTATCGATTTGAGAAAATCCTTGAACGAATCTCCGATAATAACCAGCTAAGCCCAGAAAGCTACGTACTTCGGTTACTGTCTTAGGTTGCTCCCAAATTTGTATTGCTTCAATCTTTGTCGGGTCAACTGATATTCCATACTTCGATACCACATGCCCAAGGAAGGCTACTTCTTCAAGCCAGAACTCGTATTTCTTCAACTTGGTATATAGCTTATTTTCACGAAGCTTTTGGAGTATCAGCCTCAAGTGTTGCTCATGATCTTCATGACTTTTGGAATAGATGAGGATGTTATCAATAAAGTTAACAACAAAATGATCCAAATATTCCTTGAATACCCAGTTCATCATATCCATGAAAGCCACAGGAGCGTTAGTCAATCCAAAAGACATGACTAAGAATTCATAATGCCCGTAACGAGTCTTGAAGGAAGTCTTTGAAATATCCTCAGTTTTAATCTTTAGTTGATGATATCCAGAACGAAGATCGATTTTGAAAAGAATTTAGCACCTTGCAACTGGTCAAACAAGTCATCAATGCGAGGTAGTGGGTACCTATTTTTGATGGTGACATGGTTCAACTCCCAATAGTCAATGCAAAGTCGTATACTCCCATCTTTCTTCTTTACGAATAAAACAGAAGCACCCCAATGTGATGTACTAGGATGAATGAAACCAATATCCAACAACTCCGGTAATTGGGTTTTTAATTCCTGAAGTTCAATAGGAGCCATTTGATATGGGGCTTTGGAAATGAGTTTTGTACCGGGTTCAAGGTCGATACAAAATTCAATATCATGCTCTGGGGTTAGGCCAAGAAGTTCTTCAGGAAATACATCAGGAAATTCACTAACAACAGAAATACCATTCAAATCTGACGTATTTTTGTTTAACTCCATGACATGGGCTAAGAAAGCTTGACATCTATTTTTCAATAAACGAATGGCTTTATAGCTTGATATGACAGTAATTGACTTTAGTGGTTTGGTTTATAACAAGTTAGTTAGGAATATGAAAACTAACAACCTTACGAAAATAATCAATTTTAGCATGATGAGTGGTTAACCAATAAATCCCTAAAATCACATCAAATGCAAGTATTTTCAAAGAAATGAGATCAACAGGTAATGTGATGGTCCCAACTTGAATCAAGCAAGATTTATAAACAGTGGATGTAATGAAAGTTTCTCCTAATAGAGTTTCGACAGATAAGTCGAAGTCTAATTTCTCAGTTGTCAAGTTCAAACGTTGAGCACAAGCAGGAGAGATAAAAGAATGGGTAGAACCGGTATCTAATAAGGTATAAAATTCACAAGACTTTATAATTAGCTTACCCGTGATCACCTCGTTCGGGTTCCTCACGTTTTGGACAGTCACGACAAACGCTCTTCCAGGAATCGCTGACTTTTACTTGTCCGGGACAGCCTTTGGAGTCACCATCCCTGCTGGACTTTGTTTCTCTACAGGACAATCTCAAGCTATATGACCTTCCTTTCCACAGTTATAACACACCTTGAATTGTTGTGGGAAGTTTGAGGTGATGTGTCCCTCTTTCCCGCATTTATAACATACGACCTGTGGTCGTTCTCCTCTCTTAGAAACAGTTGATGCTGGTGCTGACGTCTTCACGTTGTCATTGTTGTACCTTCTCTTTTTGAAATCTCCCCTCGACTCGTTTCTTCTACTATCATGGCAACGATTACCACCCGAGTGGTTACCGCTTTTGTCCGAATATTTTCCTCCCCGCTGGTTGTCATTGCTCGATGATCGCCGCCCAACCCATGCGACCTCGGTTGTGGTCCTTTGATTGAACAGACTCATTATCTCGCTCTAACAATTGAGCCCTATTCACAACATCTGAATATAGAGAAAATTTTTGAGAAATGAGGTATTGACGAATGTCGGGTTTCAAACCTCTCAGAAACATCCGTGTTATACGTTCCTCATTCTCTACCAAATGAGGTGCAAACCTAGATAACTCTGCGAACTTAACCTCGTACTGGGACACAATCATGTTGTTTTGTTCCAGTCTGATAAACTCTACCTCCTTCATATGACGGATACTTTCAGGAAAGTACTTGTCATTGAATAGTTTCTGAAATGCTTCCGAAGACATATTGAGTGCGGCAGGCTGGGTACGCTTCACAGATTCCCACCAGTAATCCGCCTCACCACGGAATATAAAGGTGGCGAATGGAACCTTTTCTTCCTCCGTGTATCCCAAGAATTCAAATATCTTGGTAATTTGCTTAACCCACGTTTCTGCCTTGATCGGATCTGGTTTTCCCAAAAACTCCGGCGGTCCCAACTCCTTAAATTGCTTAGCAGTGACCAACTGTGAGTTGCCATTGTTTCTACCTGCATTTTGAATAGGAGTCTCTCTCGTCTGATTTTGCATGAACCACAAAAAGCTTCTAAACATCTCATCGTTCGTCGTTTGATCAGTGGTGTTGTTTACAGGAGGAACATTGTCGTCTTGTTGCACGTTCTCCTGGTTGGTGATTAAATGTGTCTCCACAGTCTCATTCACTCCATCGTTAATATTTTCAGTTGCCATTCTTAAATACTACCACAAAACAAGGGTTAATTAAAGAAATTGACATGCCACATAATAACCCTATATTTTGACCAACCAACAAATAAGTTTAGGTAGGACATACTAGCGAAAGATTTACTCGTCTCTACCCTCCTAGTTCTATTCCCCGATCTCCTCTAGAGATCATATCCCTAAGCTCTAATACTAACTGTGATGCCCCCAAAATAGGTCCACACAACCCATTCCGAGTCGCCAAATACGTGATACATAAATAACTACAACTTTAATATTACAATTATCGTGAAAAATACGATCACACATATACTGTGAGTTTAAATACAAATATTATCTTCTAGACAGTATTCAAACTCAAATAAGTCCTCATTACAATTATTGATACATTATTTTACAAAAATAGTGAGGACTGCTAAACAACTTTCTAGAACCATCATTCCATACCCCGACTAGTTCCCGCTATACTCTCGCTTCCTGAGAAGAAAAATGGAACAAAAAGGAAAAGGGTGAGCTCAACTAGCCTAGTGAAGAACATTATGACTAAGATAATACAGAACAAATTATCGTTAGTCATCAACAGGGAAAAATATGATAGAATATAATAGACAACAAGTTTTAGATCAATATTCCGAGCGAAAATAACAATTCATTAGAAGAGTTAAGTAGAAAATGAAGTCTACTATCTTCTATGATTTAAAGTCCATCATCAATACTTTATCCCTATGACATCAATCAATATACATCTTGAATCAAATATTCATATTTGCTCTACGGCCAAAATATTCAACTGTATCCTCAGTTGGTCATGTTCATCTCAACACATGTTCATCTTTGCACTACAGGCCAAAGATATTCATCATATAATCATTCATCTTTGCAGTACATGCCAAAGATATTCAGTTATATCACCATTTAGGACTGAGAATGATGAAAATATTTTAAAGAAAATGAATTCAGTGAGGTAAAAGGACAAGGATTAAGGGTTCGTACTTTAGTTTATCCAAGTTCAAAAAATACTCCATAATAAACCATTGTGGAGCAAAATTCAAGAATGAAGATCAAAACATGGATACAATCAAAACTAGTAACCATAATAAACAACTTGGACAAAGAAAAGAAAATTTTAATTTTTCTGTGAATAGTACCGTATACGTGAATAGTGTCGTATACATAAATAGTGCCGTATACGTGAATAGTAACCCAAACACAAAAAGGCATAAATTTCACAAGAAATATCTTACCAATATTCCGATATAATGATATTGAAAGAAATAATATCATTTATAAAAAAAATAACATCCCTTACCTCAAAAGGACAGTACTTTTGACTGGAATATCGGATATAATGATGAAGAAAACTTGCACCGTATAGCAACACTCAAAGTATCAAAATACTCACAAAAATATGCTCGATAATATAGAGAGAGAAAACTTCAGTTTCTGGTGTAATTTTTAATTCTAACCTAAGCACCTTATTTATAAAAAAATGCTTAGAACACCAAAGTAGAAAATTTAATAAAATAATTATATTTTCAATTTTTTTTCCTACGCACACCACACCAGACCAAAACATCAGTCACAAGTGGGACCCACCTCAAAAAAATAAAAAGAAACATTTTTCTTAATAAAAACATTTATAACTCAAAAAATCAATTATTCCGGAACTTCAATAATTCATAATAAATAGCCATTTTATCAGAAAAATTTGAATCGTATGCCCATTCCGTAGGAAATTCAATTCTCTACAACTTTTTAGATTTAAGTTTTTCCAAATTCTAAACAGAAATTGACCGAAATCCACATACGGACGATTTTGCAGGCTATAATCAAATTTCAGTCAAAAATAGGGCCCACCAACATGTTTTTTGTAACACAATATTCTTCCTCCTCATTTATTTATATATCGCACAGTCATTATAAAAATATCATCATTATTATATTATTATATTATCACATTATACATTTATAATGTAATATAATAATATATTTGAATGAATTATTTTATCAGAAAAGAGAAAATATCAATTTTCATTAATTGTCACTTTTCTAAAAAATCCTCCATTTAAATCCATATAAAATAAATATTTTCCTTATCATATAAATTAATAATTAATTATTCACAAATAATATTACAGAATCACAATAATGACAACCTGGTCGTTTTCAGGAAAGAGGGGGCTTTCAGATAAGGATTTCTCTTTACTAGCGCACAATTAGATGACCTAACCCCTTTCCTAGACAGAACTTCCTTAGATATTGCCAATAATGTTGTCTAATAATATTATTCAAATAATATAAATTATTGATCTGATAATGGAAAATACTGTGCAGTGACAATTATTGATACAATAAAATAAAATATCAACGTAGAAATTATTGAATCAATAAAATAAAATACTGAACAGTAATTACTGTAACAATTATTGAGTAGTGACTTCTTAATTAAGAATCAATAATTGGTGCAATACCATGTGCTACTGTGCAATACCGCGTATTACTGTGTTTTAACCACCGTGTATTCCAACAATGTTAACGGTAAAAACTACGCCGTTATTTATAAAAAAACTCATACGTCATTTTCTTCATCCGATCGCTTTCTGTTATGGGGCCCACAAAGGTCGCTTACTAGTCGCATTTAATATTCCCAAACAACAAGAATATTCCACGACCAACCGAATATTCCCCGACAACAATGAATATTTTATAACCACTTGCTTATTTAAAATATTTGCGCATTTTACCCATAACTTACCACATTAATCAACCCCTTATTATATCAAAATAATAAATAGAAAAATTTATTTTATTCATAAAAGTTGGGGTCTTACAAATGTAGGGATTTAATACGCATGCTATTTAAATATTTACAGATAATCAGGAGGATAAAAGGCTTACCTCCTGAAACTGGTCTAGTTCAGGAAGGTAGATGTTTAAAGCAGTTATCCTATTTTGAGTATGTTCTAAAACTTTATGAATGAATAAAATATTAGAGTTTATTTGAAATGTTATGTGTTAAAGCTTTAATCTTGGAATGTTTAAATTAAACTTTAAATACCCAAGAAGTTGAGTAATGAGCTAATAAGCGTATATTTTAACAGAAAATTCCTCCTAGAAGAAGACAACCACGTCAGCAAACACCTCCTAAGGGGTCTACTAATAATAACAACGAGACCAACGTTAATCCGGTTCAGCAGTTGGTAGCTTTGTTGACGGGTGCACTTGCGATTCAACCGCAAGCTCAAGTCATAACTTTCAAGGAATTCAAAGCGGTTGGACCGCCAGAGTTTTGAGGATCTATGAATCCAGTGGAAGCCCAAACCTGGATCATGGAAATGGAGAAGGTGTTCGATGTTGCTAGAGTTAATGAAGATCAAAAGATTGCGTTTGCAACGTTCATGCTGAAGTCTGAAGTTAGCTACTAGTGGCAAGCAAACAAGGTTCGTGGAGAAAAAAAGGGTGATAGCATGGGATAGATTCAAAGAAATGTTTTTCGAGATGTACTTTCCAGCAAGTTCTCGGAATCAGCTGGAAGTGCAATTTTTGGAGTTGAAGCAAGGGACTATGATGGTGCCGAAATATGCTGCGAAGTGTAACGAGTTGGCAAGGTTTGCCACTTATCAAGTCAATACCGATGAGCGTAAAGAGGGAAGGTTTGAACAAGGATTGAAACCGTGGCTTTACAGCAAAGTTTTAATGTTCCAGCTAAACACATTTGCGGCTATACTAGAGAAGGAAATCATCACGGAAGGTGGAAGCGATGCCTTAACCAAGTACAATAAAGAACAGAAAAAGAAGAAGAATGAAAATGAGAATAAGGCTGGTGGTAGTAATGTTGGAAGTAATAGTCAGAAGAGGAAATGGAGCGAGAATTCGACTGCGGGAGGACAACAAGGAAATTAACAGAAGAAAAGTTTGAGGCTTTATGAACTTGCGGGAAGAACCATACTGGAGTATGTTTGAAGGGAAAGAGAGTGTGTTTCAACTGTGGTCAGGAAGGACACATTGCACCGAACTGTTTTAGTCCAAATAAAGGAGTATGTTTTACCTACGGTTCAAAGGATCACATGGCTCGTGATTGCCCTAAGAAGACAGCGGGAAGTGCAAGTGGTGGAAAAGGAAACAAAAACGTTGGTGGTGCATTGACTATCATCGACCAAAGACAATCCAAGTAGACCCATCTGCGAGGACTTTCAATATGACCGTGCAGGATGCTTTACAGTATAAGGATGTGGTGTCAGGTATCATTCCGATTAATGGTATTAATGCTTATGTACTATTTGATTCGGGTGCTACTTGTTCATTTATATCCAATGAATTTGCTCAGAATTTAGAATTTCCCAAGGAAGAACTAGAATTTCCCTTAAGTATAGAGATTGCGAATAAGGAAGTGATTGCTGTTAGATACATATATAGGAATCGTAGAGTGGATATAAAGGGTCACGAGATGATGGTAGATTTGATACCAATTATACTTGGTGAATTTGATCTTATACTGAGAATGGATTGGTTATTCAATTACGGAGTAGTAATTGATTGCCTTATGACTCCATCAAAGGTTATGTTTTATGGCAGCAAGTCACCTCGACAAGCAAGTTGTCTGATGGTGATGCAAGCCAAGAAGTTGTTGAGACAAGGATGTGTAGGATATTTAGCCTACATAGTCTATACACAGAAGAAGATTGCAAAGTTAGAAGAGATACCGATCATAAGAGATTTTGCAGATGTATTTCCAGATGATTTGCCAGTTCTTCCGTCAGATTGACAAATCGAGTTTGTGATTGACCTACTACCAGGAACGGCTCCGATATCTAAGGCACCATACAGAATGGCCCCGGTAGAGATGAAGGAATTGATGGTGCAATTGCAAGAATTGCTTGACAAGAAGTATATTCAGCTGAGTGTTTTGCCATAGGGAGCACCGGTGTTGTTTGTTAAGAAGAAAGATGGAATGATGCGGCTTTGCATTGATTATAGAGAATTGAATAAGGTCACGATTAAAAATAAGTATCCATTACCTAGAATCGATGACCTGTTCGATCAGTTGAAGGGAGCAAGGTATTTCTCTAAGATAAACTTGAGAAGTGGTTATCATCAATTGAAGGTGAGGCCGGAGGATGTACTAGAAGATGCTGTTCGTAACTTGGTATGGTCACTACGAGTTTACGGTTATGTCTTTTGGTTTAACTAACGACCTTGCAGCTGTTTCATGGACTTGATGAACATGGTGTTTAAACCATTCCTAGACAAGTTTGTGGTGGTGTTTATTGATGATATATTGGTGTATTCCAAGACCAAGGAGGAACATGTGGAACACTTGAGATTGACGTCAGAAATGTTGAGAAAAGAGAAGTTGTACGCTAAGTTCTCAAAATGTAAATTTTGGTTGGAACGTGTACAGTTTCTTGGGCACGTTATTGATAAGGACAGAATTTCGGTAGATCCATCAAAGGTGGAAGCTATAATAAACTGGGATCAGTCGAAGACACCGTCAGAAGTGAGGAGTTTCTTAGGATTGGCGGGTTACTATAGGTGTTTTATTCAAGACTTTTCCAAGATTGCAACTCCGTAGACAAATTTAACTAGAAAAGCGGTTAAGTTTGTTTGGACAGAGAAGTGTAAGGAAAGTTTTTGAGAGTTAAAGAAGAGGTTGAGTTTAGCACCTGTGTTGTCGTTGCCTGATGATACAGGAAATTTTGTGGGGTATAGTGACGCATCGCATAAAGGAAATTTTGTGGTGTATAGTAATGTTCATGAAAAGATGCGATGTTGTTTAAACTTAAACTTAGTTAGTAGCTATACTAAAAGTAGAAAGCAACTCATGAATGTAATGTTAGTGTAACTAATGTGTATTATCAATACATATGGTATGTGTAGGACTTGGGGTGAACGTGAGTAGTGATTGTTTAACCTACGCACGAGGCAAGTTCTCTAACCCTACTTTTATAATTGTGCAAGTTCTAAACCTTATCTCTTTATAATTGAGCAAGCTTTTGAACTTTGTTCTTTTTATATCGAACACAAGTTTCCATTCCTATATTATTATTCTGCAAGTTTCTAACATTCTTTATGTATTTGAGCAAGCTTAACCTATCTTGCGTATGTTTGTACAAGCTTATGTAACCTAATTCGTTATATTGAGCGAGATTTAGTTTCCTAATTATTATTCAAAGCATATAATGTTCTAATACATTGATTCAAGGTAGATTGTTTTAACTCTTCTATAGCGCTTTGCATGTATATCATGATTACTCAATTATATATTATTGTTATTCAATCTTTGACTTTGATAACCTTGTTCAAAGCTTTATCGTTGTATTAAACCTTCAAGTAGTAAGCAAACCTTTATTGATTGAATTAATCTGTATTCGAATAGTGTTCTAAAATTCTAGAAACACTAATAAGCTAGTTCCAAACTAAACTTTCTTTAGTGAGGAAATTCTAAATCCAAACTGAGACGAACAACCCTAACATAGGGAATTTTGTACGTGTAACATTTAGATGTTTGTGCACAATACATGGTATAAAGGGCTGATCCCCCTAAGTTCGATAAGAAGGGTCCGTATAGTCTAAATGACTGTTAAGGTTGGGTAATAATACCTAAGTACCGGGGACATAGTTCGTGGTCTTAAGACCCTTAGATAATTAAAGTTTGAACTTGTTTTCTAGTTTGATTTATAGAACAAGTTCCTTATTGTTCAGCTTTCGTTGTCCACTCTCATGTTATTATCATTGCTACGTTCTATATCAGTGAGCATTTGTTTGCTCACTCTTGCAATTAACACTGCACTAAAGTGGAGAAAGTTGATGAGTAAATCAACTAGCAAAAAAGCAAGGGCAAGATGTCCAAATGATGAAGACTTATGATAATTTTATTTAAATGTTTTATGTTTCAAGACTTGTTTTTATTTTACGATGTATTCCGCAAACTGATGTAATAATTTTAAGGTTAGATTTCCTGGGATTTAATTTGAAATGATGATGTAACCCTTTAATGGGAGAGATTATTGTTTAAATTATTTTAATTATGTCTTTATTCCTTATTATGGGTAGTTAGATATAATAGTTTTTGATAAGTGAGCACCAAATCCTGTGTGAATGGAGTACCTGGATTTGGGGGTGTCACACCTTGACAACCTGAATTCAGCATTTACCACATGCAAGTGGGGCCCACCAACATGAAAAATATGTTTTTATCATTTATTGTAACAAAATCAATCTAGACCCAATATTTCGGAACTTCAATAGTGCATAATAAATAGCCCTTTTATCAGAAAAATTTGAATCTTATGTCCATGCCATATAAAATTTAATTCTCTACAACTTTGTAGAAAAAAGGTTTTCCAAATTCCAAACAGAAAATGTCCGAAATCCACATACGGATGATTTTTAATACCTCCATTCGGACAAAATACTGATAAAACACCTCAGCATTAATTCCTTCATTTATATCCACATAAAATAAATATTTTCGTAACATATAAATCAATAATTAATTATTCATAAATAATATTACAGAATCACAATAATGACAATCAGGTCGTTCCCAAGAAAGAGAGGGCTTTTCGATAAGGATTTCTCCTTACTGGCGCGCAATTAGGTGACCAAACCCCTTTCTTAAACAGAACTTCTTTAGACATTGCCAATAATGATATCTAATAATATTATGAATTATTGATCTGATAATGGAAAATACCGTGCTGTGACAATTATTGAAACAACAATAATATAAAATATCAACGTAGCAATTATTGAATCAATAAAATAAAATATTGAACAGTAATTACTGTAACAATTATTGAGTAGTGTCTTCTTACGTAAGAATCAATAATCCAAAAATACTGTGCAATACCGTGTGCTATTGTGCAACAACGCGTATTACTTTACTTTACCCACAAGGTATTCCAACAGTGTTAATGGTAACAACTACGTCGTTATTTATAAAAACTCAAACTTGTCGTTTTCTTCATCCGACCGTTTTCCGTTATGGGAACCCACAAATGACTGTGCCGTCGTACGAATATTCCCTGACAATAAGAATATTCCACGACCAAATGAATATTCCCCGACAACAATGAATATTTTATAACCACTTGCTTATTTTGCAAGATTTGCATATTTCACCCATAACCAAAGCATTATATCAAATTAACACCTTATTATTTCAAAATAATGAATAGAGGAAATTTAATTTAATTTATAAAAAGTTGGGGTCTTACAGTAAATGCTCTACCTCTTTCCTTGACTTGGAATGAGATTTTTTGTACGACCCCAACTTTTATGAATAAAGATGAAATTTTCCTCTACATATCATTTTTGGATATTAAGGTGTGAAATTGTTATAATGTTACAGTTGTGGGTAATATTTACAAATTTTGCAAAGTAAGAAAATTGTCATAAAATATTCGATTGGTCGGGGAATATTTGTACGACAGAACAATCATTGGTGGATCCCACAACGAAATTACTGTCGGAGTTAGAAAATGACATAAATAACTTTTTATAAAAAATAACGGCGAAAGTTTTACCGTTAACTGTTGAAATACCCGGTGATAAAAGTACAGTAATACGCATGGTTGCATAGTAGCACACGGTATTGATTATTGAAACTTACGTGAAAAGTCACTCTGTTGTACTCAATTATTGCTACAATAATTGCTGCATAGTATGTAAGACCTCAACTTTTATGAATAAAGATCATTTTTTCTCAAAATATATTTTTAAATATTATGGTGTGGATTTGATATAATGTTATAGTTGTGGGTAATATTTACAAATTTTTCAAAGTAAGCAAGTGGTTATAAAATAGTCGATTAGTCGGGGAATATTCGTTTTAACAAGGAATATTCGTAGGACGACACAATCATTGGTGGACCCCACAACAAAAGTATTGTCGGAGTTAGAAAACGACATAAATATCTTTTTATAAAAATAACGGTGAAAGTTTTATCGTTAAAACTGTTGAAATACCTGGTGGTAAAAGTACAGTAATACGCGTGGTTGCATAGTAGCACACGATATTGATTATTGATGCTTATGTGATAAATCACTCGATTATACTCAATTATTGCTACGAAGATTCCGTGCATCATATCTCTCATATTATTGATTCAATTATTGTCACAGTATCATCTGCATAATATTTATTATTATTAAATCAATAATTGAGACGACAAAGTTATTCATATTGTTATTTACAATATTGATGATGTCTAGAAAGTTCTGTCGAGGAGAGGTTTGGTCACCTAATTGCGCGCCAATAGGGAGAAATCCTTATCGAAAAGCCCCCTCTTTCCTGGGAATGATCTGGTTGTTAAATATTGTGAGTTATAATATTAATGATGAATAAGTTTGTGTTGATTAAAGATGAAATTTGTAGACACTCGAAATTTTCTGCACACCTGTTACTAACATTGCAGGAGGGCAGATTCATCTTTCAGAGATAACCCTGGGGGACAGTTCACATCCATTCCAGATACTACCGAAAGTTCAGTCTCAACCCCGGAACACACACTGAGAGTATCAATTCCAACCTCGAAGATATCCCCAAGTTTTTTCCTTGGAGATAACCCCAAGGAATGCTATTGCAGTTCCGGCGATAACTCCGGAAATGCTTATTTCAAATGCATGCAATCAACTTCAATCTCAGACCTCCTGCCGAGGCACTCATTACAAAGACCTGGAGCTAACACCGGGAAGACAGGCATACTTAAAGATGACCCTGCAGAATTCAAACACTTGCAGCAGTCTAACCTCAAATGAAACCCTGAGCAACGTCTACTATCAGCCCAAATCGGAGATAACCTCGGTAAGGGTCAAAACTGTCATCTTGCCACCTCAACCCCAGCGCGCCATCTCACATACATACATTTCTACACAGCAATGTCCCACAAGAGCCAAGGAGTTCCAATCATGAGTGACTATTACGCGTGGCAGCACACCGGATAGAATTTGAAGCTTGAAGACCATGAGCATGGTCCCCTCTTCCTGACTTCGTACAACCTCTAATCCCATGTCATTGCTTAACTCTCGACAAAAGAAGTCGAAGAAGGTCTTGTACACCTCGTTTGGATGCTTAGATTGAAGTTCTGCAAGTTCGAGCGGACATCACAGTGCACGAGTGCATGTACTTCGAGACTAAGAGACCTCATGGAGCCCTGGGGCACCCTGGCAGTGCAGAGTATCATCCATGGCACATGCAGTGCATCCATGGCAGTACCGCAGCACTCAAGTGCACCTAGCTCTATAAATATAGAGATTGGGGTGGCCATTTGTAAGAAGAAAAAGACGAGGAAGCCTTGTCAAATTTGCTCTGTACACACCCCATATTGAGTGCTTTCTCATTTTACACACCTGGTAGCTCATATATAGCTATATTTTACCGGCGGGAAATGAGTGTTTATCCATCTAGAGTCATAGAAGCCTGCCTTAGCAGCCCATTGTAAGCCTTCTTACACTCTATAAAGCTTTTCTCTTCATCTTTGCACACACTATTCTTCACATTGAGAGTCGTGTTGTGTGTGTATGCCCGGACTTCGGTCCGTGGTTTACATTTCCATCTGTATATATATACTTATATATGTATATATTTATATATGGACTAACAATATCGAGTTATGCCTCGATTGAGCCTAGACTTATGTCCTGAGCGTTTCCTTGGTTTATTATATATATATATATATATATATATATATATATATATATATATATATATATATATATATATATATATATATATATATAGCTACAAATCATTGAAATGATAAACCGAAATGGATTGAGAAACATCCTGTAGATTTATCGCTTATATATATATATGTGTATATACATATATATATATTTACATTTCTGTCAGTTCTGGAGTTTACTTCGTGGCCTTTTACCGCTTTTATTTATATTTTCATTCGCACTTGGGACTTTGGTCCATGGTTTTCATTTTCATTCAGATATATATACTTATATATGTATATATTTATATATGAACTAACATTATCGAAAGTTATGCGTTGATTGAGCCTAGACTTATGTCTCGAGCATTTCCTTGCTTTTATATATATATATATATATATATATATATATATATATATATATATGAATTGTTGTGGATTATATCCGATGAGCCTAGATTTTACATCCGAGTGTTTTTTTTTTATATATATATATATATATATATATATATATATATATATATATATACACACTTATATATATCAACTGTTGTTTGAACTCGCTCGATGAGCCTCGTATTTTTTATCCAAGAGTTAAGCATCGCTTTTATATATATATAGCGACAAATCGCTGAAATGATAAACCGAGCCGGGATTGAGAAACATCCTGTACATTTACCGCTTTTATATATATATTTACATTTCTGTCAGGACTGGAGTTTACTTCGTGGTCTTTTACTGCTATTTACATTTCATCTCGCCTGGAGTTTACTTCATGGCGGTTGATCGTCTTTATTGCTTTATTTTTATTTAGTCCCGCCTGGAGTTTACTTCGTGGTGGTTGATCGCATTTACTGCTTTATTTACATTTCTGATCCCCCATGGAGGTGCTTCGTGGTGGTTGATTATATATATATATATATATATATATATATATATATATATATATATATATATATATATATATATATATATTTACCGCTTTTATATATTTATATTTCCGATCCCCATGGAGGTGCTTTGTGGTGGTTAATCATATCAGATATATATATATATATATATATATATATATATATATTTACAACTTTTATATATGTAATCGCTACTACTTTTTATATAAATGCGCAGATCATGTGAGCCTAGGAATCATATAATCACGTGATTCATCTCATCGAATTTAGATTCGATTCCCATGATGGACTTTTTCAACTGTAAGCAGCTTGTAAATTATTTACGGTGTTTGAATTTCCTTAGATGACGTCATGCCCATGAGGAGTTCGGCACTGCTATATATTATTTTCTCAAAGATGTTTCGCATCTCAAAAATAAAAGTAAACAAGCCGAACATTTTATAATAAAATGGAAGTATGAAAAGGTCAAAATTACTATTGAGCACAGGGTTTAAAAAACCTCTTTTACAAAACTTCACTGCTATATCATGTTTAAAACTGAATTTTTCATATAAATTAAAACACTTTGTATATAGATGCGAACGAGGCCTCGTACTACTTCCAAATAAATTGCACATTGATCCACACACACACACACATTCATATAACAGTTTCTTGAAAAGTGGTGGTCACCGTGGCAACACGGATGTTGGGGGGTGCCTAACACCTTTCCTCCGCATAATCAAGCCCCCGAACCCAAATGAATCTCGGTTTCACAGACCCGTTTAGCAGTGTCACATCATTGGGTAAATGTGCAAACCTTTTCTTTGTTGCGTTGGTGCAACCATTTAAAAACACCAACTGACGACTCTTAAAGTCAAATCGTCGACATGATACATGTCAGACCTTTTTCACTTATTTTTTCAAACAAATCTCACATAACATGAGAACAGCAAAAAACAAGAACAAAAAAGGGACAAATAAAAATCCCGACGTCGACAGGTGGCGACTCAGCTGGGGACTCCAGTAAGAGGGCTTAAGCCGCTACTACAAGCTTTTCAAAACTATTATATGCTTGTGTGTGAATGTTGCACTTACATTTATGATGAATGTGTACGAATGCATTTTTACTTACTGCACTGTAAAATATCTATCTGTGATATTAGTGCTTCGCACATGTCATCATTTGCATAAACGATGAGACACGTTGTGTGACACCCCCAAATCCAGTACTTCCATTTCTACAGGATTTGGTGTTCACTGTACAAACATCATCTATCTATCTACCCATAAATAAATGCAAACCATGCAATAGATAGAAATAAATAATAAATCTCTCCCCTTATGGGGTTACATCAACTGAATAGTAAATAAATCCCAGGTTACTCTAACCTTAAAACATCTGTGCGGAAAACATAAACAAATAAGTCTTAGTAACATCAATTCTAATTACATCACATAACCACATTAATTAAGCGATCTTTTCATTACTTGCTAAGCTTCATATTGCTTCTTACTAGTGGAAGGTTAAATCGCTTCTTTCATTCTTAACTGCAATGTTATTATTATGCAAGAGTGAGCACGATTGCCCACAAGTATAACATTATAACAAATGAATAATAACATGCGAGAGAAATAATAACTTTTGATATAAAGCTCAACTTTTGAATCAAGAATGAATAACAAGAATCAAAAGAAATTCTGAGGGTCATAAGACCTTGAACTATGTCCTAGGTTGTCAAGTGTTTTTACTTGAAACCTTTATCAGTCATAAGACTATGGACTCTTCTTCTCGTACTTAGGGGGATCATTTCTTAGTACCATACATGCGCACAATATCTTAACGCTAAAGCATAAATAATCCCCCTGGCTGTGGTTGTTCATCTCGGTTTGACATTCGAGTCCGCACTAAAGGAAGTTTGGTTTGGATAATTCATCAAGGGATTCTGAAATTTAGAACACTCATCAACTATGGACTAGTCGAATCAATAAGGGTTCGCTAGTTTAACAAGGATTAACAGTAAACGAATATTCAACTTGAATAACATCTCAAAAGGTATACAATAGAATAATTATTGTATAACAACATCATGCTTAAAGATTAATAAACTTTAATATACAAGACAGGCTTGATCAATAATAATGAGAACTTGCTCAATATCGAAAGATGAATTAATCAACTTATATAATGATAACAAGTAGGGTTAGGAAACTTGCTCAACGAAAGTTTAGGGTAAGAAACTTGCTCAACGTAAATGTAGAGTTAGAAAACTTGCTCAATGTAACAAGATAAGGTTTAGAAACTTGCCTCGTGTGTAGATTACACTTAAACAAACTCTCTCTTTGAATTAAATCCTACATACCAATTACGTTCACAATACCAGTCAATAACAATGTACTAACATCATAACTTTACTCTTTGTTTAACTCGAATTCATGACTATACTTAGTCAATTATTACACTTAGTGTAAAATTAAGACTTCACGAAAAAATAAACTAATTATGCATTCGATCATTCAATCCACATGTAATTGTGTTATGGACATGCTAAGAATTTATTTTAACATCTCATTATAGGTCCAACAAGTCTTTATAATCATTAGACTAAGTTGCTATCACATTTCCATACTTGTACACTTTTAAAAACTCATTTCGACTAATTATTCGCTCAAGCAGGCCATGGGCGCCACTTTTATACTATGTCTTGGTGTCATGCATGGTGGTGGTGGCCATGCATGGTGAAGTCTCGTGTTCTGAGTCAGCCATGCGCATGACACTCCAGATTCTCAATTTCCATTCAAGAAAGAACACGTAATTCAAATAAATAAACTCTACGTGATCATTAATTTCACCAATTTAAACATACCCACATGCTAGAATTTATACATAACCATTACCCAACATATATAGAGTGATTTTAACACATTAAAACACATAATCATAGAATTAGAGCATGCAAATTGTACTGTTCTTGATGTTCTTGAACAAAAACTTGAATTTTAATGCTACGAATTCGTTATAAAGCCAAATCCAACCATTCAAGTTTCATTTTGTTCGCTTTAGCATGGATAATCATATACCATTGTGAATTTTGTAGAAAAAATTATCGTTAACATATTAAAAAATACGTGTAAGGGCCATATGGCCATATAACATACTCTGAAATCTTTTACTATATAATTTCATGAAACTGAAGATATGGAAACCCATATAATATATATTAAAACATGCTATACTACTCGAATCATTACATATATTCTTATATCAACTTTCCAATTTATAGAGATTCACAGAAGACTTAAGCCATATTCATGAAACTTAAAGGACGTAAAAATAATAATTGGGTTGAAGAGATTACCCAAGCGTAGATAAAATAATAGGAGATGAATTAAAGTCTTCCTTAATAATTCTCAAACACCAAGCAATCTCTCTCAACAATTTTCTCAAACTCTCTCTCTGTGATGTTTTTATCAGACTTAGAAGAATAATAGAAAAGAAGAAGACGTATGGTAAATAGAAAAGGAACTGACGATTGGTGGTGGATTACCCTACCATGGGTTAACTGCCCATAACCTCCCTTAGTGCCATGTTTGGCTAGTAAGAAAATAATTCAAAAACCATTTAATTTAATAGAGCTTTATTATATAGTTTAAATAATGTCACCCTCCTTTATAAATAAAACCAATATCTAATTTAATAAAATATAATAATTTCTCAATAATGCACATAGTCACATAATTAAATTTCTCATTTAATAATAATATCAAATTATTACATCTCTAATTAATAATTAAATTAATTAAATAACATAGGCTTATTAAATATTTCTTTTAATTTAATAAGCTCATATAAATACATACATCAAATAATAAAATTCTCCACTTCAATTTAATAAATATAACACATAATTAAATTATTCTATCACAACTTCATCAATTAATTAATTAATCTAATAATTAATTCATCGAAAAATATTTATTTAATCCAATAAATATTTAAATTAAATTACAAAATCTCAGTTGTCACATCTTTCCCCTCTTAAAAGGATTCTGTCCCCAGAATCATAATTAAAACAATTCGTCCCGTTACATTCTCCCCCCCCTTACAAAGATTTTGTCCCCAGAATCGCATATAACAATCTAAGTAAATAAATGAGGATAATTCTTCATCATATTCTCTTCGAGTTCCCACGTAGCTTCTTCAAATACATTGTGGTTCCTCCAAATTACCTTAATGTAAGGTATTACTTTATTTCTCGTAACTTGTTTTTCGATTACGATAATTTGAACATGAATTTCTTCGTAAGACAAGTCTTTGTCGAAATGTAGGGGTTCATATTCAATCACGTGCTTGTAATCAGGTTTGTAGGGCATACGACCGAGACATGAAAACGCGTTAGGACATTCTCTAGAGATGGAGGTAAGGCTACCTCATAGGCAACTTCTCCGACTCTTCTCAGAACTTCAAAGGGTCCAATGAATCTTGGGCTCAATCTCCCTTTCTTTCGGAATCTGATCTTTCCTTTCCAAGGAGAGACCTTTAAAAACACATAACAACCTGGTTCGAACTCAACATTCTTACGGTGTGTATCGGGGTATTTCTTCTGTCTGTCTTGGGCTGCTATCAATCTCGCTCGAACCACTTTGACTATCTCTGCTGTTTGTTGTAGCAATTCTAGTCCTAGTAATTGTCTTTCGCCAACTTCATCCCAATATAGTGGAATTCTACACTTTGTATCGTATAACGCTTCATAAGGCGGCATTCCAATACTAGCGTGGTAACTGTTGTTTTAACCGAACTCTACAAGCGGTAAATTGTCATCCCAATTTCCTTTAAAATCCATTATACAAACTCTTAACATATCTTCCAATGTCTGAATTGTTCTTTCACTCTGTCCATCTGTTTGAGGGTGATATGTTGTACTCATTCGCAACTGTGTACCCATGCATTCCTGTAGACGTTTCCAAAAGTTCAACGTAAAACGTGGATCTCTATCAGAAATAATTGACACCGGAACTCCGGATCTCTATCTAGGTTGAATCTGATTCTGATCGGAAGGAAGTGTGCGGATTTCGTCAATCAGTCAATAATAACCCATATCGCGTCAGTAGCCTTTTCTCGAGTCGCTTCAGAGGCCAACCACGAAATCCATCATAATATGTTCCCATTTCCATTTTGGAATCTCTAAAGGTTGTAGCAATCCACTCGGTCTCTGATGTTCTGCTTTTACTTTCTGACATGTCAGACACTTGGCAACACATTCTGCAACCTCTCATTTCAAATTTGGCCACCAAAAGTGTTGTCGAAGATCTTGGTACATCTTGGTACTACCAGGGTGAATCGAATATCGTGAGTTATGAGCCTTACTCAAAATTTCTTCCTTAATCTCTGGTACTGGCGGTACCCAAATTCTGCTCTCAAATCTTAGTAGTCCCTCACTGTCTATTTTGAATCTCAGTTCAGTCCCTTCAGATATCTTCTTCTTCACTTTCTCACATTCTTCGTCCTGAAGTTGAGCCTCCTTAACTTTATCCAGTAAGGTTGTACCAGCTTGCATCTAGAACAGTTTCTCGTCAATTTCCATAGGATACTTCACTTCCAATCCTAGCTTTTCCATTGCTAAAATTAACTCCTCCTGAGCGGTAAATGTCATCAATTTCTGCCGACCTTTTCTACTTAGTATGCCGGCCACCACATTTCCTTACCCGGATGGTATGTAATCTCACAATCGTAGTCCTTAATTAACTCCAACCACCTTCTTTGACGCATGTTTAAGTCTTTTTGTGTAAAAAATATTTGAGCACTCTCAGAATGAATGTTTATAGTTCTGCTTAGGACGAATATGACATGACATGAAACACATTATGAATACGCCCATTTAGGTAAGGATGAGGATATAAGTTACCTCTCCTACCCTTCTTAAGATCTTAAAGTCTATAAACCTTGGACTTAATTTTTTTCTCTTCCAAACATGATCTTTTCTTTCATAAGACACATCAAATTTCTTTCAGATCGGCATACTTTATCTTGAAGTGCTACCAATCGAGTATGTATTAGCTTCACCACATGGTTGTTGTGCCAATTCGGGTCCCAACATTTACGTTCACCAACTTCGTCCCAATATGTTACCAGCCAGATGAAACGCATTGCTGCATGCCTACGTGAAAAATTCCACTAATGTCACCCTCCTTTATAAATAAAACCAATATCTAATATACGTACAACAATAGTTTTCACGCTACCATTAGTGGAATTTAAGTACAACAATAGTTTTCACGCTAGTATAGGCATGCCGCCTTACGAAGCGTTGTATGGAAGGAAGTGTAGGACTCCACTGTGTTGGGACGAAGTGGGTGAACGTCGAATGTTGGGACCTGAGTTGGTACAACAAACGGCGGACATGGTGAAGCTAATACATACTCGATTGGTAGCAGCTCAAGATAGGCAAAAGAAGTATGCCGATCCTCACAGAGAAAAGAGAGAATTTGATGTAGGGTCTTATGTCTTTCTGAAAGTATAGCCTTGGAAAGGGAAGATACGTTTTGGAAAGAAAGGTAAATTAAGTCCAAGGTTTATAGGACCTTTTGAGATCTTAAGAAGGGTAGGAGAGGTGGCACCTCCGGAAATGGAACGTATTCCCAATGTGTTTCATGTGTCTGTGTTGCATCCCTATAAGCCAGACTATAAACATGTAATAGAGTATGAATCTATTCAGATAGAGAAGGATTTATCGTATGAATAACTTCCAGTTCAAATTGTTCATAGGAAAGAACAAGTTTTGAGAAATAAGATAATACCTTCGGTGAAGGTTATTTGGAGAAACCACAATGTTAAAGAAACAACGTGGGAACTCAAAAGTAAAATGAAAGAAAATTTTCCTCATTTGTTTATGTAATTATAAACGAGATTCTAGGGACAGAATCCTTATAAGGGGGGAGAATGTAACGCCCGAGAAAATCGGATTTATATGAAAATTAAATTTTTATTTGATTATTTGAATTAAATGAATTTAATTGATTATTTACGTGAGTAAGCTATGTGAAGGTCGTTCTATGACCTAGAATGTACGGATGTGGTTAGTATTCTGGCTATGTGCTAGATTTAATTGTTTTGAATTTCTAAGACGAAAATAAAAGTTTTCCGAGAAATTCTCGTAAAAATACTATTCATCCGTTTCTGCTCGGGAATTAAGTTTGAAATTCCAAGAAACGCGTAATGATAGAATATGAAGACAAGATGGAATATTTAATAAAATTTCATTTATGGCAAACGAAGTTTTCGCCTGCGGACTTAAAACCTAAGGGTTGGAAAGAATGATTTTCGAGAAGGAAGTGATATTCGTATAATGAGTTGCGATAATGATTATGCGTACGTTATACGAGTGTGATACTATTTAGTATATGAGTATGGTATGATGATTTAATATGACATATAATACGAATATCGTACGAGTGTTATACGAAGAGAATACATGAATTATACGTATAGAATACGTGGTGTTATTGGATTTAGAGTTTAAGGACTTAATATGATCCAATTGGATTTGGATTATACCAAGCCCAAGTAATTGAGTAATCAAGCCCAATGAATTATGTATCTCAGCCCAAGTCAAAGCCCAACATTAAGTTTAATTGAGCCCGATCCAAGAAACTGAATCGTGGATCGAACCGATGGGTCACCGAATGGGTAAAACCCATGGGGCAACCCATGGGGATGATCCATGGGCATGTGGGCCGGCCACTTGGTGGGCAAGTAAAGTGTCTTATTTGATCACCAAGTAAACTACTTGGTGATGAAGTAGTGAATAGTAAGGAGGTGGGAAGAAAAGACCATAAAGCCCTCCATTTGAGTTGCCTATAAAAGAAAGGCATATGTTGGTCATTTGGTGGTTTTCCAAGAGTTGTCAAACTTATATTAAGAGAGAGAAAGAGCTAGAAACTAGTAATCATCCTACTTTGAAGCTTTTCATTTGAAGTTTTAGCAAGAACGTAAAGAACGAAAAGGTAATATTCCATTAATATTAATTTCTATCCTTTTTGATTTCTTTGATTATAAAGAATCATAAATTAGTGGATCATTCCTCTTATGGAGGAATAAGGATGGCTTGAAATGAGTAAAACCTTTATAAGTCATGTGTAAATAGAAATCGTAAGGGTTTACGTAAGTTTAAACCGTAGAGAATATTGAATAATGAATTTGGTTGTTGATGGACAAATTGAAAACTATCACTATTAAGATATGTGCATCTTGCTTGGTTAGGATGTAGATATGAGATCAATGGAGTTGTTCCATTTGATTTGGCATATAGAACACTAGTAACGAAATTATGGCGAATTTTACGAAAATAGACGTTAAACTTCGAAAACGTAAAAATTCTGGATTAGTAGTCAAAAGTTGTCGTGAGACTTAAAAATGTTGGTTTTCAATGTCAACACATGAGATATGGTATTTAAGAGTCATGGGCTCAAGAATCGTCGGATTCTGACTTAAAACGAAGAAAACGAGTATTGAACGCTCGAAAGCGTTTAACGAACGCTCGATAATGAACTTAGAAGTGAATTTCAAGTTAATGGATTCAAAAATGTAAAATTCTTATATGAACGCGTAAAGTATGTAAAATGAGAGTTGTAGGCTTTTGAATGGACCAAATCGGACTTATAATGAAGAAGTTATGAAGCCGGGAAGTTCACTAAATTTGTTAACTGCCATTTTTTTTCCGAAGTTCGAGGTTTGTGGTCGCAGCAGCTGCATAAAGCTTATTGTGCCGCTACCGTAGCACTGCGGCAAAGTGTAATGACTATTTTAAGAGTGGCACCGTAGCGCCATTCACAGGTATAGGTTTCACACCGCAGCTCCAGGACCGGTGCTTAGGTACTGTAAACTAGTGTATGTTACATATACTACTCCTATGTTACATATACTAGTGTATGTGATGATGAACTTAGGAAGTATACACAAGTTATTAGTATGTAAACAAAGAACGTAAAGTGTTAATAATGTATTCAACATTGGTACTTCTCCAATGATGAACGAGTCCGGTTAATGACGTAAGATCGTTAATAAGTCGGGATGAAGGGTAGTAAGTCGAATTGACTTTGTTAATGAAATGAAGTCAACTAAGACATAGAAGAGAAAGAAGTTGGTAGAAACAATGTGATTGATTGTATGGTAGCTAATTACAGTGTGCTATGTGAATATATCATGTAGATTCTGTAAAGGCTGAGAACAATCGAATAAGTTATTCGAAGATGCTTGAAGGCAAGTTTTCTTAAACGCTTGTCTAACCTTCGTGTTAGTCGAGTTTTCTGTGATTCATTGTAATGAGTTGCATAAATAATTTTAAAGAAAGGGTCGATGCCAGTTTTAACTCGGCTAGACTATTCGTAAGAGATAGATTGATTTATATACATATCTTTCTATATAGAAATCATAACGCTATCCTATGCCAAATATTAATTAATCCCTAAATTCCTAATATGGTAACAATTGTACATTAAGATTTCATTGTGGGAATTAAGTAGACCAAACCAAGCCTAGATAACAAGATTGCTGAGTTTTTCATTTTGTCCGAAAATGAGTGGCACAAGTACATGAATAGTAGCTGAGATTGAAACACGTCTTCTTCCATAAGGCTAGCTCTAGCTGATGATGGCTGAGCTTGAGGGTGGTTGGTCAACCCTTGAGCAACCATTGTTTCACTGCATTGCACCTTGGATTCAAGTTTTGTATTACATCAATGTCCAGTCCATCCTTCTCCTTTAAATAGCAGACTAAAATCTCAGTGGTGTGGCTTGGAATTGTCGGAGAATTTCTAAGTAGGAGGTTGAGAGCATACAAGTATTCTAGGAGCTTGAAAGTTCATTAGGATCAAGTTTCATTCATATTGCAGAGGTATAATTCCATTCTATGCTTTCCATTTTCAGTTTCTGTTAAATAGAGCTTTGAATTCTTAAATTTCAAAATCTTGCTTTTGTAGGATTGGATATTAATGAGGGTGGGTAATGTTCATATAGCTGTTATATGGCCTTATGAGCATGTTTAAATTGATACATGAGTGTTTAGCATCAATTTCGTGGGTAAATTCTGTGTTTGGGCTAAATAGTTGTTGAAGCAGATCGTTTTCTGGCTCGAACCCGGGTATGCTGCAATTGCCACGGCTTTCAATTCGCTTTTGAGCTTCTGTTTTGCAATTTGTTATAGTACTATGACTTATAATAGCATGCAAGCATGTGTAATGTGTATGTGTAAGTGTATTATGCTAAGTGGAGTATGTCTTAATAGATTTGCATGATTAACGAAAACATATGGTTCAGATGGAGATTTGGACTTTAAGTTTTGAAAATAAACTATGTTAGAGATCATGTTCTGCAAGTTTTGAACCTAGTAAATTATGCATGACTGATTTTACACATAGATGAGCATGTTATAGTGTACGTAGTTCCTTTGAGCATGATCAAACTTATTAAGGTTTGTGTTAGAAATATTTTCAAGAAAAAGCTTAGCCTAGGGAGCTAACATGCATGATTTCTACATGATTTATATTATGACTTTAAAAGCATGTTAGTATAACCTAGAAATGCATGAATAAACCTTTAGATGGTGTTTATGAGGTTAATAAGCAAACATGAACATGTTGAACCTACTAGTAAGCTTTGAATGTGAATATTGTCAAGATAATTTGGGAGATAGAATCTGACCTTTATACACATGTTGATGGTACTCTTAAACTCACTCATGTAGTATAACCATAGATATACCATGCTTGTGTATCACATTTCAAGAAAAGCATGAACGAAGCCTATTTTCAACTAAAGCGATGTTAGTTTCACGTATGCATTATGAATACTCAGAAGCATGCCTAATATGAATTTTATAACTATCTTGTATGTTTAGAGAGCAAGCATGATAGACTTTGTGGTTTCATAACCTCGAATGGCCTTAAATTGTTGAAATGATCAATTTAGAAATATATTATAAAAGGGAACCTAGATTGAGTTGAGAAGTATGAAAAGACCCTTAACATGACAAATATATCATGTATGATTGTTTTGAGCAAGTTCTGATGAAACCACAAGGCAAGAATGAATCTTGGCTTGGCCAGAGGATATGGCAAATTGCTGCTTAGTCCTAAGCTTAGCCATGCATGAAGTCGCGCCACCGAATCTTGAGTTCTGCATTATGATTTTGAACTGATGTTTGAAGTATGCCTATATGATTACTTTAACTTATCTTACATGACCAAAATGCTATGTAATGTGTTAAGAAGCATGCTATGTAATAGAGATAAATGTTGATCATGAATTCCAAATGATAAGTCCAAAGAATATTTTCAAGAAATAAAGCAATCAAGACTTTGTAGTATTTGTGATGACTTACAAACTGAATTGTGCTATGAAAATATAGGGTAAGCGATGTGTATGAAGTTATATCTAAGTTAAACGTTTATGTGTACATTGAACTTACCTATATGTGTTAGCTAATGAACATTTTGAACATATAATACGTTATTAATAGGATTCGAAAGTGTTGATTTCTTAAAGTGGATAAACTACGCTTAAGGCAAGTTCCCTAAACATACTCTAATTTTTATTGAGCGAGTTTCCTTGAACTTCACTCTTGATTGTGCAAGTTCCTTGAACCCTACTTTTAAACTTATCTTCTGAATGTAAGTTATCCCGCTTATTTGTTCAATCGAACTAGTATGCTTCAATTCTTGTGAAAGTTATTATTCATGTTGAACTTAGTATTGTTCTTGAATATTGTGAAAGAGTCGATGCCATTTGATTCGGCTAGACTATATGCATGTTTATAAAAGCTGTCCAAACCAATTGATTGGTGCAAAAATCTTGAAAACTGAAATGGACAACCCTTTTGGTAAGGGGAGTGTATGTCGTTGGAAACCCCAACACATGATTAAATATTATGGTGGTGTTATGCATAACATAAAGTATTATAGACTGATCATCTATAGTGCTTGATATTTTTGGGTTATCAATTTAATATTGGTAACTCTAGTGGAAGTTTAATAGTCCTTAGTGACTACTCAGTATAAATTGTTTATTCAGTTGGATACATTGATAGTCGTTAAATTCATATATATCTATTGATTTATATTGAATTATCGTTCTTATTTCAAGAATTATTGATATTCATTACTCATGATATTATTCTGAAACTCTGAACTATCTTAGAGATGATATTTTGATATTTCAAACTCGTGTTATGAAACTCTTTACCCTTGTTGTATATTACTTGCTGGGAAATTTGTGTTCATCCTTGCTTATTTAAAACCTGTCAGTTAAAGAGGAACATGGAGGTGTTTCTGGAACAGACAAGGGCAAGGGCAAGGCTACCGACTAGCTTGTTCCTTTTATGTTTAAAACTATTGTGTTATGTTAAGACTATTTTCAGAAAATGTTTAAACTTAAGTAGGATTATGTAATAGGTCTTTATTCGATACTATTATGTAATCTATTAAGTACTGTAGGTTGCAAAACTTGGGGGAATAATTATAATAAATCATTGTATATTATTCTAATTTAGATCTTCCGTTGTGAATGTGTTATTTTAGTTATTATGGTTTTACCATGAGAACGTGATGAACCAAATTTGAGTTACCAAGTGGAGGTCCGAATTTGGGGGCGTCACAGGTTGGTATCAAAGTTATAGTTATAAACCTTAGGAACGAGAGTCCTTAGATTATAACTTAAGAAAACCTAGAGGATAGGAAGGAGATAAAACTCATGTAGAGTTTTCCTTGAGAGACTTAGTGTGTTATGAAATGTAACTTCATTCTATACAATGAACTTATGTTTGTTTAACATTCTATTGGAGTTGTTTTTTGTGTTGTCTTATGTTGGTGATTGTAGGATGACTGACATGGGAGGACCTAGCCGAGTAGTAGAGGAGGAGCCGCGTGATATCCACGTAGTCTATGAGACACCTTGATATAATGGAGCCTTTTTCAAAGAAGGGGCCCTATGGATGATGATGATGAGGAAGAGGTGGAGTCTGATCCGGAGGAGGAGCCTTTGGAGGAGGAGCCCGAACCTATGATGGACTCCGACGAGGCTACTTTTGAGGATCAGATGTTAGGAGAGTATGAGGAGCAGATATTGGAGTTAGGGTGTAGAGTGGAGGAGCTAGAGGCTAAGGCTAGGGAGAGGGAGTCTGTGTTTCAAAAGTTGAGGGACGAGGACCATCAGAGGCAACTAGTGATGCAGGAGATGGAGGTGGAAATTGCTCACCGTAAGGAAGCAGAGATCCAGATGGGAGCTTTGTTTCACCGAGCGGTGGCGAGGAATGTTGAGGTGGCAGGAAAGCTAGAGGAATTAGAGCAGAAGGTTTTGAGTGAGAGGGCGGAGAAGGAGGCTCTCTGAACTCAGTTAGAGATGGAGGTGATGGATAGGATTCACTTCGAGGAGAAGTGGGAGGAAGCCAATGATAAGTGATGATCTAGAAGATGAGGTGAAAGTGCAAGAGAGGAAGATGAACAAGATGGGCTATGTTCAACTAACCACCATGGAGAGATTGATCGATGGGGTAAATCACTACCCAAATTGAAAAAAGGATGTAATCTTTAATACCATAAGCGAGACATGGTGGGTACATCACAATGTATGAATATCATAGCTACCGCTGAGCGTGGAATGTTAGATTATGTCTAGAGGGAAAAGCTCAGTAGTGTAGTATTTTTTATTTATCTGTTATTAAAATGTTATTGTAATCTAAGTCTTTTGTGTAAGATGTGAGATAGTGGTAAACCCCCAAACTTCTGAAAAGTGTTAGAGGGGTAGTAAGTTAGTATGTCCCCGTCTTTTGTGATAATAGGGGATATGTGATATCATTTATAGCAGTATGCTAGAAAAGAACATGTGATGTAACCATTGGGCATATGAATATAAATGATCTTATTTCAGAAATGTGTTATAAACATGTAGTTCTTTTCTATTAAGAAATGTCTAAGTACTATAATTAGATAATAAAATGAAAATTTTGTGATGCAGAAAATGCCGCCCAGACGTAGAATAACTGTCCCAGAAGAGTAAGTTAATGATGAGAGAGGTCCCAGAGATCCGATACATGTAGATTGGTAGATTTATTGGGAGAAGCTCGAGGGGAAGAAACGAACCTGTACCACCCGCTCCCCAAGTCGCCCCAAAGAATAACCTTCAAAGATTTTAAGAGTGTAGGACCCCGAGTTCACGGAACCATCGATACGATAGTCATGCAAACCCGGATCAAGGAGATCGAGAAGGCCTTCACTATAGCTCGCGTGGGTGAAGAGACCGTAAGATGAGATTTGCCACATACATGATGAGGGGCTAAGTTTAACTATTGGTGGGAAACTAATCAAAGAAAGAGCGGGGGAAGGAACAATATCACGGGAGAGGTTTTACTACGTTGTTCTTCGAGAACTATTTCAAGAGTATGAAGAGTAGGATGGAAGTAAATTCCTAGAGTTAAAACAAGGTGATATGATTTGGCATGTTAATACGCAAACTAAGTTCAATGAACTAGTGCGATTTGCGAACACCAAGTTGTGGATGAGGAAAGGAAGGCTAGACGTTTTGAGCAAGGGTTGAAGTCGTGGTAGTATAATAAGGTATCAGTCTTCCAGATTGATTCCTTTACAACAATATTGGAAAAGGCAATCATTATGGAAGGTGGCACTGAGGCCTTAAGTCTATATCATAAGGAGAAGAAGAACAAGAACGCTGGTAGTGAGCATAGTGGAGGGAGCAGCAGCGGAGGAAGTAACTCCGGAAAGAGGAAATGGGAAAATAACAACAACAGAAATAATACCCAAGGTGGGAGTCACCAGGGAAACTTCAAGAAGAGGACCGAAGCTTGCCACAAATATGGAAGAAGTTATCAGGGAGAATGCTGGAAGAGGAAAAACACTTGCTATAATTGCGGCTAAGAGGGGCACATATCGCCAAATTGCCCAAACCTGAAGAAGATCAGAGGATGTTTTGCTTGTTGATCAAAGGTTTGCCAGAAGAAAGGAAGCGTTGGAGCTGGTGGAAGCCAAGGAGGAGGAAGTAAGTTGAAGATTGGTGGACCCGCATAACCCAATCGATCGGCCGCTCGAACCTTTAACATAACCATCCAAGATGCCGTAGCTACAAAGGACGTGGTGTCAGGTATAATACCAATCAATAATATAAATGTTTATGTATTATTTGATTCGGGTGCCACCTGTTCGTTTGTATCTGAAGAATTTGCTAGTAAAATTAGTACCCCCCGAGAACGTTTAGAAGATCCTTTGAACATAGAAGTTGCAAATAAAGAAATAATCCCTGTAGAATACGTCTATCGAAATTGTCGCGCAAACATTAGAGAACATGAACTGAGCATAGACTTGATTCCTATTAGACTGGGAGAATTTGACGTAATATTGGGGATGGATTGGTTATATAAACCATGCAAAGAAAGAATTGATCGTCGTAATAAATGTGTGAACCTTCGCACTCGAAGTAAGTCTAAGGTAATGTTTTATGGTAGCTCATCGCTAAGCAATCGTGGTTGCGTTACGGATGATGCAGCCAAGAAAATGTTAAAGAAAGGATGTGTAGGTTATTTAGCTTACATCGTGGATACTCGTAAAAAAGGGAGTAGAGATTAAAGATATACCCGTAGTGAGAGTGATTTCGTGATGTGTTTCCGGACGATATGCCCGGCCTTCCACCGCAGAGAGAGAAATCAAACCAGAATAGACTTAGCACCGAGAACGGCACCGATTTTGAAAGCTCCATATCGTATGGCGCCAAAGAGAAATGAAGGAATTGATGATACAACTTCAAGAGGTTATTGGATAAGGGTTACATTCGACCGAAAGTGTGTCTCCTTGGGGAGCACCAGTGTTATTCGTTAAGAAAAGGATGGATCGATGAGGCTCATATCGATTATCGAGAATTGAACAGAGTAACGATCAAGAATAAATATCCATTACCGAGGATAGATGACTTATTTGATCAACTAAAAGGAGATGAAGTGTTTCTCAAGATCGAATTTACGGACGGGATATCACCAATCGAAAGTACGGGATAAGGACATACCAAAGATCGTGTTTCAACCCGTTATGGACATTATGAAGTTTTGGTAATGTCATTCGGTTTAACTAATGCTCCTAAGAAAGATTCATGGACTTGATGAATCGAAGTTTTCAAGCCATACTTAGATAAATTCGTAGTAGTTTTCATCGATTTACATTTTGATCTACTCAAGACGGAGGAAGAACAACACCTAACATCCGAAGATTGTTTTGGAGGCACTATGAAAGGAGAAGATGTATGCTAAGTTTTCTAAGAGCAAATTTTGGATGAAGAAGGTTCAATTTTAGGCCACGTGGATGGATGAGAATGGAATCTCAAGAGATCCCAAAAAGGTCAAAAGCAAGTAAGTAATTGGGAACAACCAAGAACTCCGACCTGAGGTGAGAAGTTTCTTAGGGTTAACTGGGTACTATCAAAGAGTTATCTAGGATTTTTCTAAGATAGTGACCCCGTTAACTAATTTGACGAGGAAGACGGTGAAATTTTTATGGACCGACAAATGCGAAGAGAGTTTTCAAGAGTTGAAGAAGAGATTAAGCAAGTCGCATGTATTATCATAACCAGATGATACGGGAGGATTTGTGGAGTACAGTGATGCGTCGCATAGAGGAATTGGTTGTGTGCTTATGCAACACAGCAAAGTCATTGCGTATGCATCACGACAGCTGAAGGATTACAAAAAATGATACCCTACTCATGACTTAGAGTTAGAGTTAGCGTACAATAGTTTTTATGTTAAAGATATGGAGACATTATTTGTACGAAGAGAAATGTGAGATATACACAGACCACAAAAGTCTAAAATATATCTTCACACAGAAGGAGTTAAATATGCGTCAGAGGAGGTGGTTAGAATTAATCAAAGATTATGACTATGAGATTCTTTATCACCCGGGGAAAGCAAACATAGTTGCCGACACTCTGAGCAGGAAAGGAAGGGAGAAATTGTTTCAACTGACAACTCAGGAGGAGTTAATAAGAGATATGGAGAAGTTGGAAATAAAGGTGAAGGAACCCGAGAGGTCTGAAGAGAAGTTATTTGTAATGGAAGCTTGTCCGACATTGTTGGATAGAGTAAAGGAAGTACAGGAGAAAGATGAAGAATGTGAGAAAATCAGGAAAAGAATCACGAAAAATGAGGTAGAAATATTTCAAATAGATAAAGACGGTATCTTAATATTTGAAGGGAGAGTGTGGGTACCGGAAGTGGCCAAGTTAAGAGAGGAGATTTTGCACGAGGCATATAATACGATATATTCCGTTCATCCGGGAGGCACAAAGATGTACCAGGACTTAAAGCAAAATTTTTGGTGGCCAAATTTGAAATGAGAAATCGCGGAGTACGTTAGTAGATGTCTTACGTGTTAACGTGTAAAAGAAGAGCATCAGCGGCCGAGTGGTTTATTACAACCGTTGAAAATACCAGAGTGGAAATGGGAGCATATCATGATGGATTTCGTGGTAGGACTTCCAATCACGCAGTAAAGTTTTGATTCCATTTGGGTTATCGTGGATCGATTTATTTAAGACCGCACATTTTCTACATATCAAATCCGCTAAAGTTTAAATCAATTAGCGAAGTCTCAGACAAGAAGGAAATTGTTTCACGACATGGAGTGCCGGTGTCGATTATTTTCGATCGAGACCCGCATTTCACGTCAAAAATTCGAAAAGCTTGCAAGAGAGGATGGGAACACGATTACGATTAAGTACTTCTTATCATCCTCGCATGCATTTACACAAAGTGAGCAAACAATACAAACGCTAGAGGACATGCTTAAGACTTCATGTGATGGACTTCAAGGGAAATTGGGATGACCACCTACCCTTAGTCGAATTTATGATAATAATAGTTACCATGCGAAAGTATTTCCAGATGAACCGTATGAAGCTCTTTTACTAAGGAAGTGCAGAACACCATTTTGTTGGGACGAAGTCGGAGAACGACGAATACTCAGACTAGAGTTAGTATAACAAACCGCAGACGTGGTTGCAGTAATAAGAGCCAGACTAGTAGCAGCTCAAGATCGCCAGAAAAAGTACGCAGATTTTTATTGGCAAGATCGAGATTTTGAAGTCGGCAGTTTTGTATTCTTAAAAGTATCTCCATGGAAGGGAAAGATCCATTTTGGAAAGAAAGGAAAATTGAGTCCAAGATTCATAGGACCGTTTGAGATACTAAAGCGAGTGGGCGAAGTAGCATATAAAGTTGCACTACCACCTAAGTTAGAGCACATCCATAATGTGTTTCACATATCCGTGTTACGTCCATACAAGCCCGACTACAAACACGTGATTTCTTATGAACCCATTCAAGTGGAGAAGAATTTAACGGATGAAGAAATTCCTGTCCAAATCCTTGATAGGAAAGAGCAAACCTTAAGGAATAAAGTTATTTCTTCTGTAAAAGTACTTTGGCGTAACCACGATGTCGAGGAGGCAACGTGGGAGTTAGAAGATAGGATGATGAGGGATTATTCCCATTTATTTGTGTAACCTTGTAGCAATTCCGGGACAGAATTTTTATAAGGGGGGAGGATGTAATACCCGAGAATTTCCACGTATTATTAAATGAATATATTAATGGAAATAATATTTCTGTGAATATAAGTGTTATTATTTTGTAAGTCGATTAAATCAAGTGATTCGTATTTGATCGATGTGTATTAAGAAGTGTGAATTGACAATGAGGATTGTAAAATGCCTTGTGTGGCATATTGTGAAAATGAGGAAATTCACTAAGTAGATTAAAACAAGAATTAAGAGGATTAATCGTGTTGATCAGGTGATTTCATATAAGTAATCAATACACTCGTAGATTTGTAGTAACACTCTTGTGGACATTAATTCATGTCGTGTAAGACTAGTGTAGCGATGAAAATTGACACTAAGTGAAGCTAAACCGATCTTTGAGCATCGTTGTAAGCACGCACAAATGCTACCGTCTCAAAGAAATACAAAAAAGCAGCAATTGCGCTAATTGGTCAATTGAAGAAAAATTAATTCTTCTACTTTGGAAAAATTAAAATGAAACAATTATGTGATGTGTATGACATTAATAAACTACGAAATAAAGTGCGCAAATAACCAATATTAATTGTTAATTGTCATATTAATTAATTGATGATGGTTGTGGTAGAAAATTGATTACTTGGTAATTAATTAATAATATGTGATTATTATTGTTTGAAATATAACTATAAAAGTATAATAGGAATTATATAGATAAATAATGATTATGAAATCCATAAATACATTAATCAATGATGGTTGGATTAATTAATATTGATGTTAATTAATCAAGGAAGTGAATAAATTGTTTACATGACATAAATAAGTAAGTTAGTAATATAATAATATTATATTGACAAATATATATGCATATGAGCAATAACACAACTATACTATATAGTGTAGTGTGACATTGTGTGACTATATATTAAGTTCTATGGAACTATATTATATTAAGTGGTAATTAATCAAGGGAAGGAATAAATTTATTTATTTAACATAAATAAATAAGTTATTAATATAATAAGGTTATTATATGGTTATATGAGTGGTAGAGATAATTATGGAACTACCCGGACAATAATACCTGACCGCATTATTTTATTACGTATATTTAATGTACATGTGAGTGTATAATTAATCCCTAAATTCCTAATATGGTAACAATTGTACATTAAGATTTCATTGTGGAAATTAAGTAGACCAAACAAAGCCTAGATAACAAGATTGCTGAGTTTTTCATTTTGTCCCAAAATGAGTGGCACAAGTACATGAACAGTAGCTGAGATTGAAACACATCTTCTTCCACAAGGCTAGCTCTAGGTGATGATGGTTGAGCTTGAGGGTGGTTGGCCAACCCTTGAGCAACCATTGTTTCATTGCATTACACCTTGGATTCAAGTTTTGTGTAACATCAATGTCCAGTCCATCCTACTCCTTTAAATAGCAGACTAAAATCTCAGTGGTGTGGCTTGGAGTTGTCTGAAAATTTCTAAGTAGGAGGTTGAGAGCATACAAGTGTTCTAGGAGCTTGAGAGTTCATTAGGAGCAAGTTTCATTCATATTGCAGAGGTATAATTCCATTTTATGCTTTCCATTTTAAGTTTCTGTTAAATAGAGCTTTGAATTCTTAAATTTCAAATTCTTGCTTTTGTAGGATTGGATGCTAATGAGGGTGGGTAATGTTCATATAGTTGTTATATGGCCTTATGAGCATGTTTAAATTGATACATGAGTGTTTAGAATCAATTTCGTGGGTAAATTCTGTGTTTGGGCTAAACAGTTTTGTCAAGGCTGCATCGTTTGGCTAGAACTAGGTACTCATGCAATTGCTACCAGATTAGTATTGAGAGGTGTGTAGCAAGCACGCTACGCAGTTGCTAAATTCAGTTATGAGCTTCTGTTTTGCAATCTATTATAGTATTATGACTTATAATAGCATGCAAGCATGTGTAATGTTTATGTGTAAGTATATTATGCTAAGTGGAGTATGTTTTAATAGATTTGCATGATTAACGAAAGCATATAGTTTAGATGGAGATTTGGACTTTATGTTTTGAAAATAAACTATGTTAGAGATCATGTTCTGCAAGTTTTGAACCTAGTAAGCTATACATGACTGATTTTACACATAGATGAGCATGTTATAGTGTACGTAGTTCCTTTGAGCATGATCAAACTTATTAAGCTTTGTGTTAGAAATATTTTCAAGAAAAAGCTTAGCCTAGTGACCTAACATACATGATTTCTACATGATTTATATTCTGACTTTGAAAGCATGTTACTATAACCTAGAAATGCATGAATAAACCTTTAGATGGCGTTTATGAAGTTAATAAGGAAGCATGAACATATTGAACCTACTAGTGAGCTTTGAATATGAATATTGTCAAGATACTTTGGGAGATAGAATCCGACCTTTATACACATGTTGGTGGTACTCTTAAACTCACTCATGTAGTGTAAACATAGATATACCATGCTTATGTATCACATTTAAAGAAAAGCATGAACGAAGCCTATTTTCAACTAAAGCGGTGTTAGTTTCACGTATGTGTTATGAATACTCACAAGCATGCCTAATATGAGTTTTATAACTATCTTGTATGTTCAGAGAGCAAGCATGATAGACTTTGTGGTTTCATAACCTTGAATGGCCTTAAATTGTTGAAATGATCAATTTAGAAATATATTATAAAAGGGAACCTAGATTGACTTGAGAAGCATGAAAAGACGCTTAACATGACAAATATATCATGTATGATTGTTTTGAGTGTTTCTGAGACAGAAAACACAAGGCAAATAGCCTAAATCTTGGCTTGGCTAAAGGATGGTATGCATTTCACGCCGATCCTAAGTTTAGCCATGGGCATGAAATTGCGCCAACCGAATCTTGAGTTCTCAGATTCGATTTTGAACTGATGTTTGAAGCATGCCTATATGATTACTTTAACTTATCTTACATGACCAAAATGCTATGTAATGTGTTAAAAAGCATGCTATGTAATAGAGATAAATGTTGATCATGAATTCTAAATGATAAGTCCAAACAATATTTTCAAGAAATAAAACAATTAAGACTTTGTAGTATTTGTGATGACTTACAAACTGAATTATGCTATGAAAATATAGGTTAAGCGATGTGTATGAAGTTATATCTAAGTTAAACGTTTATGTGTACGTTGAACTTACCTATATGTGTTAGCTAATGAACATTTTGAACATATAATACGTTATTAATAGGATTCGAAAGTGTTGATTTCTTAAAGTGGATAAACTACGCTTAAGGCAAGTTCCCTAAATTTACTCTAATTTTTATTGAGCAAGTTTCCTTGAACTTCACTCTTGATTGTGCAAGTTCCCTGAACCCTACTTTTAAACTTATCTTGTGAATGTAAGTTATCCCGCTTATTCGTTCAATCGAACTAGTATGCTTAAATTCTTGTGAACGTTATTATTCATGTTGAACTTAGTATTGTTCTTGAATATTATGAAAGAGTCGATGCCATTTGATTCGGCTAGACTATATGCATGTTTATAAAAGTTGTCCAAACCAATTGATTAGTGCAGAAATCTTGAAAATTATGATGGACAACCCTTTTGGTAAGGGGAGTGTATGTCGTTGGAAACCCCAACATATGATTGAATATTATGGCGGTGTTATGCATAACGTAAAGTATTGTAGACTGATCATCTATAGTACTTGATATTTTTGGGTTATCAATTTAATATTGGTAACTCTAGTGGAAGTTCAATAGTCCTTAGTGACTACTCAGTATAAATTGTTTATTCAGTTGGATACATTGATAGTGGTTAAATTCATATATTTCTACTGATTTATATTGAATTATCATTCTTATTTCAAGATTTATTGATATTCATTACTCATGATATTATTCTGAAACTCTGAACTATCTTAGAAATGATACTTTGATATTTCAAACTCGTGTTATGAAACTCTTTACCCTTGTTGTATATTACTTGTTGGGCAATTTGTGCTCATCCTTGCTTATTTAAAACCTTTCAGTTAAAAAGGAACAGGGAGGTGTTTCTGGAACAGAAAAGGGCAAGGGCAAGGCTACCGACTAGCTTGTTCCTTTTATGTTTAAAACTATTGTGTTATGTTAAGACTATTTTCAAAATATGTTTAAACTTAAGTAGGATTATGTAATAGGTCTTTATTCGATACTATTATGTAATCTATTAAGTACTGTAGGTTGCGAGACTTGGGGGAATAATTATAATAAATCATTGTATATTATTCTAATTTAGATCTTCCGTTGTGAATGTGTTATTTTAGTTATTATGGTTTTACCATGAGAACGTGATGAACCAAATTTGAGTCACCAAGTGGAGGTCCGAATTTGGGGGCATCACAGTTGAAGCGGCTAATAAAAACATCAAGAAGATCATGCAGAAAATGTCCGCCAATCACAAAGGTTGGCCTGACCTCTTGCCTCTGACTTTATTAGCCTACAAAACTTCAATGTGTACTTCCACTGGGGCAACCCCCTACTCATTAGCCTATGGGATGGAAGAAGTGCTCCCCATAGAAGTGGAAATGGAATCCCTCAGAGTGTTGATGGACGCTCAGCTGGATGAAGACCAATGGGTACAAGACAGGTATCACAAATTGTCTCTAATAGACAAAAGGCGAACCGTGGCTATCTTTCATGGTCAGTTATATCAGCAAAGGATCGCAAGATCCTATAACAGGAAAGTCTGGCTACGATATTTTAAACAACATGACTAGGTTTGGAAGAAGATCATTGACAACCAAGATCAATCGAAGGAAAAATTCTCTCTTAACTGGGAAGGCCCATTAGTTGTCAAGGAGGAATTAACAGGAGGCGCTCTCAGACTACAGGAAATGGATGGCGATGAATTTCCATAGCTCATCAACTTGGACACCGTGAAACGATATTATGTCTGAAGTTATCATCAAGCAAACATCTTGGTTTTGGATCATCAGATCACCAGTCATTTCGGTTTTCTAACCCTTTTTACATACTCTTCTGCCCCTCAAGGAAGCATACACTTCAAACCAGCAGCCTGGTTTCACCTCATTTCAAAACTTTCACACAATTTCTAAGTTATCCCCAAGGATTGAACCTTTCACACACCAGTAGTTTATCCTCAAGACGGATTAAACTTTTCACGCTTGCGATTTGTCCCAAGACGGATCAAACTTTTTCACACCGCAGATTTGTCCCAATCATGGGATCAAACTTTTTCTCCTCGCAGAGATAGCTCGCATACATGGGATTCATACTTCTCTTCGACTGCAATTCGTCCTGAGGGGCAAACTACGTCGACTTGATCTCCTTGATACCCGGGAGTACGTAGGCAACCATATTCTATATGGCCTAGACGCAATAAAAAAAACAACAAAAAAATTTCTACCCTTTTTCTACAAAAACAAAAACAACAAATACTTCTACACCCTTCTTCATCAATAAAGCTTCTACACCCATTTACACCTTTCACATCCAGCGTTGAACCTCTTACACCAAGTTCGAACTACGCAGACCTGATCTCCTCTTCAATAGGAGTACGTAGGCAGCCATTTATGGTTCGGTCTAACCCCCCTTCCAGAATAAAAATACTTGTCACACGGTACTGGGATCAAACTTTAATCCACCACATTTCATCGGCTTCAGACCAAAGGGATGGAATTGCCTAACCTCTCCTCACAAATAGGAGATTCGGCGGCCATCTAAGCTGCGGTTGTGCCTCAAAGAGAAACACCAATCCATAAGAGATGGAATTAACTAGGCTCCTCTTAAATAGGAATACTGGCGACCATCTGTGGTGCGGTCAATCTCAGAGAGGAAAAGCCACACTCCTCTCCATATTTCCATACAGAAACCAGTCCCAAGACACCAAAGATGGTAGGGATATATACAGATCAATGATCCGTCCTAAAAGATCCTGTGACATCTCAATGTCCACACATCAAGGATGAGTTCAAAATGCATCAAGATCACAAGTCCTGAAAAAATAGGCAAGTATCAAGGCACAACTGAAAGGGAAGTGAATCAAAAAATATTTCCCTGCCATATATAATACTGTTTGATATATACAATATATGTTGTACATGACAAAATGGCTAAGCTAGTCTGTGTAGGAAAATACAAGTGTATTTACAAATCTGTGTGTATGCGGACTATAAGATTTAACATAGCATCCCACTCCAAAGAAGGAGGTAACTCTGCAAGCTCCTGCCCAATGGTATCTACACGAGCTAGCAGATCTGTAACGACCCAGAAATTTGGATTTTCCAGAATTTAAGTCTAAAGAATTAGTTATTAATAAAATGAATTTTTATTAATAATATTATGTGCTATGTGTTTATTAATCGTTCTAGAACCTAGGATGATTATAAGTTGGGAGGATTCTGGCTATGATCTAGATTGAACGAGTAAGAATTTCCAAGATGAAAATAAAAATTTTCTGAGAACAAAATATTTCTGGGGAAAAAGACAAAATAGGCACTATTCACCCGACGAAACCTAAGGGTTAGGGTTTGAATAACCTAAGCCTTTCCGAGAGTTCGGTATGTCAAAATGACATTCCGTCAAAAGATTTGATGATAATATATCTTGAAAAGTTAAGTAAGCCGATAAAAATATTTCTCAAAAAACGTGCAAAAATCGGACAAAATAAAAATGACAAAAAGTACTGTTATGTACTTTTCACTAGTTTAGCTACGTTGGGGGAAAACGTGAAGGAAAACGCTTAACACCAAAAAGTGTTTTTCAGTTTTTCAGAAATCCAAAGAATACGTAAAAGTTAATCAGTAAAGAAAAGACGAAATATCCAAAAATATTTGGATTCTGAGAATCGCAGTTTTTAAAACTATCGGACGAAAACCCAAAAGACCGAACCACGAAACTTAAAGGCTAAGTAGATTTAAGGGCTAAGTTAACATAACACCTAAGTCATGAATAGTAAGGAGGTGGGAATAGTAAGGAGGTTGGGTGGCAAAATGACTAAAATACCCCTAGCCTTGAAAATCTATAAATAGTAAGCTTAATTCATTTAAATGGGATTTTGAAAATCCTACATCTAGAGAGAGAGAGAGAGAGGGTCGGATGAAGAGGGAGAAGGAAGAGTGTGAGCATGAATGATCAGATCGAAAGTGCTCGTGAAATAGAAAAGCCTGCGAATCGCCGGTTTTGTCTAGCGGAACAAAAAATAAAGAGGAAAGGTATTAAAACATAACTCCTAAGTTAACTTTTTCTAAGTATTTATGTTCAAAACTTAGCTTAATAAGAATAAGGAGTAAATAAAGTTAGGAATGATTTCATATGGTTGAAATCGTAAGAAAATGAAGTAATAAGAATTTGAAGTTTAGTTTATAAATTTCTTAAGGAAGTATAAGATTCATAATGAATTAGAATGATTCGAGTGGATTATATCAATAAGTAGGTGTAATAAGTAAGGAAGGATTTTCTATAACATCAAATTCCAATAAAAAGTGAAATCGTAATCCAAAATATCGATTAAAATGAAGAACGAACGAAGAACACGAAGAACATGAAGAACATTGTTGATGGACAAATTTAAAACCATCGTAGGATAATTGTTGTTGATGGACAAGTTTAAAACCATTGCGTATAAGTTTGATGCATATTGCTTGGTTAGAAACGGTAGAAACGTTCATGAAGAACAGATTAAAACTTAGCTATAACGAAGTTATGGCAAAAATTTCGTAAAAGACAAACGAAAATTAGAAAGTTAGTAAATGAAATCGAACGTGTAGGGTTTCATAAGAATGTAAGAGAACATAGAAAACATGAGTCGTGGACTCAAGAACGAACAAATTCCAAGTTCGGATGACCGAATTACGGATGAACAAACAAAGAGCGTTAAAAACGTAAAATAAACGAAGGGTGAAAATTAAGCCAATTGAATGGCACGTTAACGGATTCAGAATGAAGTTCTGTCTGGGGGGTATACGAAAAATAAGGAAGAGAATGGCTTTGGAATAACCTCGTTCCAAGTTATACTGACTAAGTTATGTAAGCGGGAAGTAAGCGTCTCAAATTGGATTCAACACTTAGAGAAATTTTCTAGGGTTAGGGCTTGGCATCATGGCGCCGACCATGCCTTTGAAAGGTGGCGGCAGCATGCACTGTGACGAGCCCCGGTATCGCAAACTCACGCCACAGCGTGAGAGATAAAAGGGAGAGTGGCACCGCAGCGCCAGTGTAGGGAAAAAGCCAGAGAAAAGCTTTTAACTGCTCAACTCTTGGGGGAAACGTACGGGAAGATAAAGAACATAATGTTCAACTAATATAACACTTTAACAAGTGAATTAAACCTTTAATGAAGGTCAAATGAAAAGATTAAATAAGAGTAAAAGAGAAAGAATGTAAATGCGGATTACGGAACCGATATTCGGGGACCGTAGTTACGATGAACGAACGTGACGGATTGCTAGGGTTGTGATTCCTTAGACGTTGAGTGACGAGGGTAATGAATAACATTTCGATGTTATGTCATGATAGTGAGAGATAAGTGTGAAGCGTATAGACGCTGTGTTCGGAACGCTGTTGCGATAAACGAGTGGTCTTAGCATACAACAAACGGTATGGCTTGGACAATAAGAATGACTAATGAACATGGGGTTCAAGTAAGGGATAACAAAAGTATTAAGTAAGATACGAATGGTATTAAGAAAGCCGTATTGAATTCAAGAATAAGATTAATGAAAAGTGAAGGTGAGTCGATAAGAATGAATCCCGAGGTATGACATTTAGTTGCCAGAAAGCCGTAAGGAATAAGAAATTAACTTAACGAACGTTATAATTAATGGTTAAGATAAGTTACGATAAGTTTAGGTTGTGGTGTAATCGTAACCTTTGATGGTTGACATATGGGAGCTGGGCTAAACAATTCCTTCAAAGAGCGAAGGTATATACAAAACTGGCAACCGATCTAACTCACTGTTATGGGCAGTGTAGACGAGACGGGAACTTGTTTGATAGTTATTTGTGGGAAACCACTCAGAGTACCATATGGACTACTAGTAGAGAAACGATGTGTAGTAAGTCCTAGAGAAGTTATAAGAAGAAGATAAGAATGTAAAACATCAAAGATGATGAACATATAAGTAAGACATCTCCGTATGTCATGAAGCCGTAGAACGATAATGAAGTGGTTGCATAAACTTAGGTTGCAAGAACGCGAACCCTAAGAACTAAAGTTAAGCAAACTAATACATAAGTCAAATATACATGACTAATGAGTGTATGTGTTGTTTTTCTTATGTGCTATATAGGAACTAGAATAAGAAGTTCAGCGTAAGCTTTAGCTGTGCGTAAGGCAAGTTTCCTAACTTCATTCATATTTCAAATGAATGCTAGTTTCTTAAACTTCTCAGATGTTGAACTTGAGAAGTTCTGTCCATGTGCTAATGTGCGATATTTATGTAAAGTGGTAGAACATATGAGGCCTTGTGCCACAATGTGAACACTTCGGTGTTTTTATGAGATTAATTGTTCTGTGATTTAACTTTTCAATAAGAGAATGCTCTGTTCATACATGATCTGTTATTGTTAAGTTTGTGCTAATGATTCTAGCCAGACAGAATGTGTATGAAAAAGGTAGAAGAATGAAAGCATTTTAAAATTATAGTGAATATTGTTTTAAAATGATAGGAATCGAGATTATTCCTATTATTCAAGCTGCTTCATAACCTTTGTTTGGTTATTGAAGTCTTAAAAGAATGTTTGAATTCTTGAAGATGTTTGTTCAACTGTTATAACTTGCTGGGCAATTGAATGCTCACACTTGCTTTAAATGAAAAATATTTTCAGCAAAAGATGTTAGAAGAACTTAAGGATCCCGTAAAGATCAAGCTGACGGTTTCCAAATGCAGTGTCATTCAATATGTGAATGAGCGTGAAGATCGAGCAAAGACTTGTAATATAAAATAAGTTAAATGAACTTTAGATTAGTTTGAAGAATTGTTATGTATCCTTGGTGGTGGATAAAAGTCACTCTTGTAAGATGAAATGAATAATGTATTTATAATTATTTGTAATGAAAAAGGTTATAAGGTTTCCAGAACCTGGGATTTGAGAATGTATGTTGTTATATGTAGCTATATAATGATGTATGTTTGGAAGAAGATGGGATCGTGACGTACGAAATCCAGATGTGAAAATAGACCGGATTTCGGGGCGTTATAAGATCTGAGGCTAACTGCATGGTGGCATGACGCTCATTAATGTATGCACTCATATCGGCAAGGATGCCAGTCATAAGGGATCTCACTAAAGAAATCTCGCCTCGTGGATTTGGCCACTTCTGGGAAGATAGGCAGCATCCCGCTTCTATAATCAATGCATCTCTAGCTGATCTCGCCTCGTCTCTCTCTAATAGAGTTGCGTCTCTCCCATCAAGAGCTGTCAACATCAAGGCCCTAGCCTGATCTCTCTTAAAGGTCATCAGATGTAGACTCTGCTCCAGATACTGTGTTGAATGCTGAATCACAGTAGCACCCGTAGTGGGAGAATCCATCACAAATGTTGGAAACCTAGTAGTCAAATCCCCCTCGATGGGAATATTAGCCTCCTCCATAGGCTCCTCATCGTCGGAATCAATCCCCTGCACTGTGGATACTATCGCAATCGATGTAGTCTCTGTCTCCATCCATGTGGAATACTTTGCAGAACAACCCGGATGGATGATGGAAAACTCAGCTAGCTCTCGTTGATCCCAATAGGCATACAACCTGGATCTATCCTCTGCTGATAAATGGCGAGAAGCGAAGTGCTGACTAGATGCCCCCTCAAAAGGATGGAAGTCCTTGAACTGGTCAAACTGACACATCACGGCCAGCAGGTAGTAAGTGATCATGCCTCTCAAGCCAGCTAGAGGAAGATAATCCATGCCTAGAGCATGAGTGATGAAGTTGTAGGGTGAGCTAAGCCCTGAACACGGTAATATAGCAAATAGATCTCCGATCCCTGCCAGGAAAGCTGACCAGGATACATCATCTATACACTCCGCAGGCTGAAACGAGTATGACATGGCTATATCATGGGTGAAGCAATACCCATACCGTCTGAAAGTGCCAATCGGTCTCAAGTGTGACATAAACCACACGTACAGCATGACCGAGCTGCCTGTAAACACTCCCGTCGGATAAGTGCAAAGAAGATGTGGTCAATTCGACCTCGAGTCTCTGCTATAATCATCGGTATGATGGTGTGACCCTCCCTGAGAGCTCTCACTGCCATGATGACCCCTATGTCCAACTCATCCATGTACCGTGGCATGAAGATATACGACAGTATGCACAATAGCAGTACATCCACTCTGGCCAAATGCCAATAATCCTCCGGTGTGGTGAAAATCCCTGGAGTGTCGTGCATAACTATCCTCCGAGCCAAATCTATCAAATAGAAAATGCTGGGATATAACGTGGCCAGATGTGAGCTTATCCTACACCACCCTACGCCTCAATCCAATGAGGGTCATGAACAGCCTACTCATGTCTCCAATCTCCATATGCACGCAAGGTCTGTGTAGTGGTAGCATCGTCAAATGTGCATAATCCTCCAAAATAAGAGTCAACTCCTGGGTCCCAAATCGAAAAACCTACCTCTTCGATACCCAGTGCTTCAGCATACCCTCCAAGAATCTTGTGGGAACTTGAAACATCAACAGGGTCATAGTATGCTACAACAGACGATCTACAGTCACCCTGTCTGATGGTGACATACTATCATACCACGATCGCATACCAGATGCCACCAACAAAGGTGAGGTATGATCAATACGGCTAACTGTCGAAGAAGACATCTGTACGGGTCGTGTCATAAGACCATCCAGGGGTCAATGTTGAATATCTTTGGACATACATACATATGCATAACATAATAACATGCATGATACAATAAATGGCAATATGATATAGGAAATGGAAAATTGTACATATATTCCTAAGTATATCATCATCTAATACATCTCTGTACAACTAAAATACAGGGAAATGGGGCAAAACTGCCCTACAACTAACAGAGGCCTATCAAAAGATATAGCGAGAATGGAGCGAAGCTACCCAATGTCTAACAGAGGCCTATCATAAGAGATAACGAGAATATACACTAGAAGAAGACAATGGTGTCAATGTCTACATCATCAATCATGTCCACCTGATGTAATTCCTCCTGAGTCATTGGATCTCTATCCACAGGGATGTCAGGCCTATACAAGGGAGGATCTGCACCGGCAAAGCCATATGGGTCACCTGAGGGGCCAGTGCCAGAGCTGGAAGGATCAAAAGTATCTGCCTCTGAAAGATCTCTACCCAAGTGCCGGATAAAGAAATGTGCATGGTCCAACTGTCGGGTCAAACTGTCAATCAGTGTCAAATAAGTTAGATCTCAGATACATGCTAGCCAATCTGTCATCATCACGGATCCTAGAACCATATCCCCCATGAACTGAGTGGCGCGGGTCTGGACTCCAATGGTACGAGGGAACCACCAATGCTGGAACATCTCCTGAGTGCAGGGACCCTCTGACAATGTTAAACTGTCAATCCCTAACAATGGGATATCAATGACGGGTGACTATAAAATAGGCCAATAACGCCTGGCAAGAGGCAAGATCGGCATGCGAATCTCTACTGTAGTACTCCTGATAGCACGATCTCCTAAGTAGAGCTCCCATCATCCATCTATGAAGAGAGGAATCCTACGGGTGGAAATCACTTGCACAACACCAGTCGAGTACCCATCCTCAAATCCAACGCTCAAATGCTCCTCAGAGTAGGGAACCCATTTGATGACATCCGCTGTCAACAACTCCAGCTATAGACGGCAATGAGTAAAACCCTCAGCACCAGGGACCTCCGCCAGTATGGAATGATTCCATCTCCGTCCTCGTAGATAGGTGTCTAAACCTAACACACTCATATGACGCAAACATGGAAGCCTCTCATAGGCCCAGAACTGCCAACATAAAGGAAAACATCTGCTGTTAGTCAACACTCTTAACCTGTACATAGGAAAAGACAAGAGAAATACTCACTAGCAAAAACGGGTAGAATCCTAACCAAGCCTCGGTCAAGCCTTGCGATCGCATGCGCATTCCCCTGAGGAAATAAGCGAAGGTGTAGGAACCCCAATCATAATCTCCTATACGGTCCACGTGTCAAGTGGCGTTGATCAAAGCGAAGGACACCGTAGAAGAGTTATATGCTATGAAGTAGTCCCGAATGATCATCAGGAACAATTGCAGAAGAATGTGATCCCTGACTCTCACATCATCGGGTATGAGCTCACTCAATAACCCGCTCATAGCATCTACGCTCAAAGGATCTGTACGAATAGTCCTACCTTTGAGCGCCTCCGCCGAAACTCCTAACAAGGATCTGACGGTAGTAGGGGTGATATCCGACATACAAGGCATTGGCTCCCCTCCAAACTTCATACCTGTGATAAACTGCCAATCCATTGGCGTCATCATCACATCACAATCCAACAAATGAAGTGACTGAATCTAGTGAAACCAGCGCTCAGACAATGCCTTGGGGTAACCCCAGGGACAATGACGGAGAAGAATGGAAAAGAACGTCCCGAATCCCCAGCTATGTACAATCTCTCTATAGTCATCATGCAGAGCCTGATACATAGAGTGGATGTTGAACTAATTCCCTCGAGGCTGTGTAAAGCCAAGAACCTACATCAAATGCAGATCAACATCAGAACCCTTTACTCCTCATCAATAGGAAATAAAGAAGATTAAGATCTAACTTTATACCTCATTTGCGTGCAGGTAAACTGAAGGGTGTCGAATCAAGTCACCCAGAAGCTCTGGGTTCACCACCTGAATGCCTGACAAATCCCTACGGGGAATACGTGCAGCAGGAGCAGAGTCCGAAACTGGAACATCCTCCTCCTCGTCCTCGACGTCCCAAGACTTCAACTCAGATAGACGTATCACCGCCTCCACCAAACGACGAGGTCAGTTTCTAATGTAAGCAGGTCGAGGCGCCGAAACCCTTCTTCTTCGTACACCAGAAGTCATCCTACGGGAACTACTTGGCTGATCCGGATCCATAATATCTGGACAACAAGTCTCCAAATCACCTCAGAAAGGGTGTGGTAATGTTTAACCTGGAGCTTTTCAAAATGCATTTTTATGACTACATGCATGCATGCATTATTTTAACATACGTGTACAGTAGAGTTAAAATGCATGACTACCCAATGCCTACATTTTGGAAAATTTTTCCATAGTCCCCTTTGTAAATAGGACTATCCACATGCATATAGGCATGACTAGGTGGCCATTCAGTAGCACACCTACCCATAGTCATATGCATCCTACATACATTATTACATCATAGTAAAAAATCCATAAGTGTAGTCTAATTACCAGGATTATTTTGCTTTTCTACCTTTACTCATTTGTCCTCAAATAGGATAAGAAATGACAGTAAAAGGTGCCAATTTGACTATTTCAAAAGTCAAATTTTTTCGCATCATTATGTTCAGCATGGTTTAATACTAACATTTACTGTGTTGAATATTTTTTATCAAGTCATATCAGCATGCATATTCACTACTATGTGTCTAAATGCATTTCATGTGATAAGTCATTTTCCAACTGATAGAAACTGGAAAAGAATACATGCATACGTTACCAGGACAGTGAAGAACACTTGTACGGTAGCAAAATTTGTAGAAAGTCGCCCGAACTCAGCAGATCTGAAGAAGAGCTCTCGGATTTCCTTCGCGGTGCAACTTGAAAGTGACTTATGAAAGTAACCCATAGGCATTATATACCCACGGTTGGCCGCAGGTCCACCTACGGCTGCTGCAGGTGTATCTGCGGCATCTTTACATGGGTCCCACCCCTCCGGCTTAGTTCAGTTTGAGTTGCAAAGGAGGTCTAACAAGCTGAAAAGACCAAAACAGGAATAAAAACGCTACGCGATTGAAAGGAGTAGCCTAAAATCTTGATTTTCATGGGCCAAACGGTGGCTTCACATATCATTCATTGGTATTCGCCTGAATGCAAGGTATACTATACCAGTGACCTTAGCTTTTGCAAATTATGCTCGGCAATACCTCACAAAGGTCCGATGCCGCTAAACACAGGGTCATAACCCTAAAAGATATGTTCCCCGGCGGGGGTCACAACGCCAATTTCAATCGTTGATAAAGTATCCCCAACGGGGGTCACAACGTAGTCTTTCATTCATCCAAGTATCCCCGACGGGGGTTACAATGCATTATTCGTCTATGGCGGGGATCACAATGCAGTACAACCATTGATGTACGTGTCAATGAAGGTTAAGCAGCCTTGACGTCATTCCAACCGATGGCAAGTAAACCCATCAAAGCATCGGAGGCCATTCGATGATCTCATCCATCATTGCACTTATCCACAACCTTCCCCGGCGGGGGTCATAACGCAATGCAACCATTGATACACACATCAATGAACGTCAAGCAGCCTTAACAGTTTGCCCAGAAGGGATCTATCCGGTGATACACATCGTCAAGGTCAGCAATTACGACAATACATCTTGTTGGCGAAGACTCAACAGGATCTTGGTATATGTTATACACATCCTCAAATAGATGAAGCTTTATCCCCACATATCTCTTGCACACGAGAGGCACATCTTCTGAATAAAGTCTGTATCAAGGATCCAGGACTTTGGTGATAACCCCAACGTCAACATTCTTGAAGACTTAGATCGCATGTTCAAGACATCACTGATTGTCATCCCCGGTAGGATTAACAGGGAACCGACAATCATCCCATCATGTTGGAAAGCAATCCAACAATCTACATGCATTATGCATTTTGCATCATGTTGCTGCATATAGCATCATGTTTATCTTGTTGCATTTCAAGTGTCTAGGATTCTTTATCCTATCCATGCCTTACATTGCATGAATATGATAAAGAGGGGCATCTGTAAACACTCAAAATTTTCTGCACACCTGTTACTAACATTGTAGGAGGGCAGATTCGTCTTTCGAAGATAACCCTATGGGACAGTTCACATCCATTCCGGATACTACCGGAAGTTCAGTCTCAACCCCGGAATACATACCGGGAGTATCAATTCCAACCTCAGAGATAACCCTGAGTTTTGTCCTTGGAGATAACCCCAAGGAATGTTATTGCAGTTCCGGCGATAACTCCAGAAATGCTTGTTTCAAATGCATGCAATCAGCTTCAATCTCAGACCTCCTGCCGAGGCACTGTAACATTCTAGAATTTTTATTGTTATAATAAATAATTTATTGAATTATTTATGTATTTAATGGATGTGTTTGTTGTTGAATAAATAATTGTTCAAATTTGATTTGATGTGGTTAATTATTTGTTAAATAAATAATTAAGAAAAATTAATTATTTTGCTAATTTAATTTAATTATTAAGTTAGAGAATTTTGATTAATTCAATTACTATTCTTTTTATTGGAATTTGTAATTAAAAAGGATGTGTTGGTTGATTAAATAAAGTTATAATTATATAGAAATTATAATTTTGGTGGTATTGATTTATGTGATGAAGTGATTTAATAAATTGTTATTATGATTAATTTAATTAAGTTGATGTGTGACAAACAACCTTGTTATAAAGGAGTTACTAAAATAAATTAAGGGAGTTTAATTCAGTTTTTCTAAACAAGGCCTAATGCCTATTAAGTCTTTAATATAATTGTGTTTTACCAAACAAGGCATAAGGATTAATTGATTATATTTTAGTGTTTAGCCAAACAAGCCTTATGGCTATTGATTTCAAAAATTTTAACTGATGTCAGTTATGTATTTTATATTTATATTATACAATAAATATATATTATATTCTATATACGTTATTTGTTAAGACGTAAGATAGAGGAGAGAGGTTAGAGAAAAGAAAAGAAAACTCAGAGGAAGAAGAAGAAGAGAGAAAGAAAAAGTGAGAGAAAAAGCTTGAGAGGATTCTAGAGAATTGGAAGTGAAGTGGAGAAAGGCTTGACAAGTAAAGAGATAGCCATCATCATCTTCTTCAAGGTTTCATCCTACCCTTTTTCTTTTCTAAAATTCTAGTTTTCTCTTCTCTAATTTTCTATAAATTCCTTGTGTAAAGATAAATTGTTGTTGTTATGTGGCTTTATATGGCATACTAGTGATGTTAAAACGATTTTCATAAGTTATAATCAATGTATTGTGGTTATGTATGTAGTTGTGAAGAAAACCTTTTTACAAAGAGTTTTTGTGAATATATATATATATTGTTAGCTTAAAGTAGAAATTGAGGGTTAATTAGTTGTTTAGTTGTTAAATTGACCATTTAATTTGATAGAGTATGTATATACTTTGATAAAATGCTTTAAATTAATGGTTTTGGTTGAAAAACAAAATTTACAGTGTTGATTTTCATTGAAATATCAAAAGGTAAGTTTTTAGCCAAAAACAGTGAAATTGGATGTGTTAATTTTGTTGTTTATGTTGTTGTATGGGTAGAAACATGTTAGGAATTCTTGAATTATGTATACATGAAGTTTTTGTATGAATTGTATGTGATTTAGTCTGTTAGAGCTTGTAGGCCAAAATTGTCTTTTTCCTGCATTGTTGCTTAGAAAGTTGTCAATGAAACTATAGCCATTCAACATACTGCATGCCCAACAGACAGTTAGTTTCACCACACACAGCCAGAGCCACATCGCAGCACGATTTTGTAGTTTTGTTCTCATGGCCATAAATACATGCTCCATACTGCTGTAGCGACCCACAATGTAAAATCGTGGCATGCCATGAAAGTTAGCGTAATGGTCGACAAAGTTGTACTTTTTTGTACATGAAATTTTAAGAAAAGTTATGTGATGATAGTAGGGCTGCTAAATGTTGATTTTAGTATTTCTATACTATAAATAAGTATGTTATTAACAATTAACTTGTGTTATAACTCGATTATGTGATTAAAAATCCAATTTTAAATGATGAACGTACTTAGTTATGTTTGTAAGTTGGTAATGACTAATTATGTCATGATGACATATGTTTATAGGATATTGTGATTCGTATTGATTTGGTTTAGCCTACGAGCAAGGCAAGTTCTTTAACTCTACTTTTAGAATTATGCAATCGCTTAAATTTTCTTTGAGCAAGTTTTTTTTTCTAATCCTTTATCTTAATGAACTAATTATGGTTTTCAATTCGATGATGATATAATGATGTAAGTTATTCTTGAGCAAGTTATTCTTGTATTTAACTTGTTGTTTAGCATGCAAATTTATATATTCTAATATTGAATATTTTTATCGATCAAATTGTTATGCATGCTTAGTATTCAATTCTAATTAACCTTGGCTTAGTATTATTCAAGCAAGGTGTTATAGTTATTCAAATTGTATGCTCTTAGATTATTCCTAAAGCATGACTTTAGTTTACTATGATTGATTCAATCACGATTATTCTATAGTGAAATGTTCTTCGTTTCATTCAACTAATCCTTAGTTGATGTTCGTTAAATTCCAAATTACCCTGAAAGCTTATCCAAACCAAACTTCCTTTGGTGCAGATTTGTACTCTAAATACTGAGATGAACAACCCTAATGTTATGATTAGGGGTTAACTTATGCGTAGCGTTAAATGTTTGTTCACAATACATGGTACGAAGGGCTGATCCCCCTAAGTACGAGGAGTCCTTATAGTCTTATGATTGTTAAAGTTGGAGTTGAAAGATTGCTCGCAACTGTGGACATAGTTCATGGTTTTATGACCCTCAATTATATTTATTCCATATTTTGGATTTTAGTTTCTGATTATAGATGATAGAGTACTATTCATTGTTGATGAGCTTATTATTGGCAGTTATTATTACTATACTCCTGTTGATTTCATATTGTATCCAGTGAGCAATTGTTTTGCTCACTCTTGCATATTTTAAAACTCATTGCAACTAAAGAAGAGAAGGTAGATGAACCTTCGTCTAACAAAGGAAAGGGAAAAATGTGCAAGTGATGAAGACTTGTAATTTTACTTTGATTGAGATGTTAGATTTTTATTATGATGATCTTAGACTTGGTTTTAATGAAGTTTATTTAATTTTCGCATTTGAATGATTATAAATAAAGGTTAGATAACCTGGGAGATTTTATTATGTAACCCTTTAATGGGAAAGGTTTTATTTATCTAGTTTTATTGTGATTGGGTAGTTAGATATGAATGTTTGATTAAGTGAACACCAGATCTTATGGGAATGAAGTACCTGGATTTGGGGGTGTCACAGGCACTCATTCCAAAGACCCAGAGCTAACACCGGGAAGACAGGCACACTTAAAGATCTGCGGAATTCAAACACTTGCAGCAGTCTTATCTCAGATGTAACCCTGAGCAATGTCTGCTATCAGCCTAAACCGGAGATAACCTCGGTGAGGGGCAAAATCATCATCTAGCCACCTCAACCCCAGTGTGCCGTCTCAACATTTCATACATATATTTCTACACATAAATGTCCCACAAAAGCTAAGGAGTTCCAATCCCGAGTGACTATTACCCGTGGCAGCACACCGGATAGAATTTGAAGCTTGAAGACCATGGGCATGGTCCCCTGTTCCTAACTTTGTACAACCTCTAATCCCATGTTATTGCGTAATTCTCGACAAAAGCAGACCGAAGAAGGTCTTGTACACCTCGTTCAGATGCTCGAATTGAAGTTCTATAAGTTCGAGCGGACATCACAGTGCACGAGTGCACGTACTTCGAGACGGCGGGACCCGCAGAGCTCGGGGCACCCTGGGCAGCCGCAGGTGCATCTGCAACTAGAAGCCTGCATTGGCAGCCTACTGTAAGCCTTCTTACACTCTATAAAGCTTTTTTCTTCATCTTTGCACACACTATTCTTCACATTAAAAGTCGTGGTTATATGTATGCGTATGCGGACTTCTATCAAGTGGTTTTATTTCCATCTGTATATATATACTTATATATGTATATATTTATATATGGACTAACATTATCGAGTTATGCCTCGATTGAGACTAGACTTATGTCTGGAGCATTTTCTTGCTTTTATATATATATATATATATATATATATACTTATATATATGAACTGTTGTCGAATTATATCCGATGAGCCTGGATTTTACATCCAGAGCGTTTACTTGCTTTTATATATATATAGCGATAAATCGCTGAAATGATAAACCGAGCCGGGATTGAGAAACATCCTGTGCATTTATTGCTTTTATATATATATATATATATATATATATATATATATATATATATATATATATATATTTACATTTGTCTGTGCCTAGAGTTTACTTCTCGTGGCCTTTTTACCGCTTTTATTTACATTTCGTCCCTTTTGAGTTTACTTAAGTGGCGGTTGATCGACATTATCGCTTTATTTACATTTAGTCACTTTGAGTTTACTTACGTGATTGGTTGATCGTATTACTACTTTATTTAAATTTCGATCCCCATGGAGGTGCTTCATGGTGGTTGATCATGATCATCTATATATATATATATATATATATATATATATATATATATATATATATATATATATATATATATATATATATATTTTGACTTTTATATATGTAATCGCTATTACTTTTCATATATAAAGCAATGCATCATGTGAGCCTAGGAATCATGTGATCATGATTGACTCTTGAATCTAGATTCGGTTCCCATGATGGACTTTTTCAGCTGTAAGTAGCTTGTAAATTATTCACGGTGATTGAATTTTGTTAGATGGTTGTCATGCCCATGAAGAGTTCGGCACTGCTATATATTATTTTCTCGAAGATGCTTCGCATCTCAAAAATAAAAGCAAACAAGCTGAATATTTAATAATAAAATGGAAGTATGAAAAGGTCTCAATTACTATTGAGCATAGGGTTTAAAAAATCTCTTTTACAAAACTTCACTGCTATATCATGTTTAAAACTGAATTTTTCATATAAATTCAAACCCTTTGTATATAGGTGCGAACGAGGCCTTGCACTACTTCCATATAAATTGCACATTGATCCACACACACACACACACACACATTCATATAACAGTTTCTTAAAAAGTGGTGGTCACCGTGGCAACACGGATGTCGGGGGTTGCCTAACATCTTCCCTCCGCATAATCAAGCCCCCGAACCCAAATGAATCTCTGGTTTCACAGACTGTTTAAGCGGTTGTCACATCATCGGGTCAATGTGCAAACCTTTTCACGGCCCCACAGTGCAACAGATTAAAAACGCCAACTGGCGACTCTTAAAGTCAAATCGTCGACATGATACATGTCAGACCTTTTTCACTTATTTTTTCAAACAAATCTCACATAACATGAGAACACCAAAAAATAATAACAGAAAAGGGACAAATAAAAATCCCGACGTCGACAAAATTGATATTTCCATTATGTTGGGATTATTAGTGTTAGTGGAAATCGACATTTATTTCGATAATAATTGATTTCTGGAGGTTATATTGACCAATCGGGTAATTAATCGGATAAATAAACAATTAATTGCTATTAATTCACATGCTTATAACTATTTGTTCATATGTATGTACTATTGATTCACATTCATGTACTATTAGGGGAGGTGGTGCAAGATTGATAATACTTGCATGACTAAATTAAAAATGGAGGTATAGATGAAGGTACTATACTGTAACTATTTTTTTCACATGTATAGAACTGTTGATTCACATAAATGTAGTATTGATTTACATACATTTACTATTAGGGGAGGTGGTGCAAGTTTGATAATACTTGCAGAACTAAATTAAAAATGAAGGAAAAGATGAATGTATTATACTGTAATATTTCGAGCCCCAAAATGTACAATTATTGAAACTATATTTTCTTATAAATAGAAGCTCATTCTTCTTTCATTCTCACCAATTCACTAAGACTCACAAGAGCAATTATAGAGAGAGAAGCTATAGAGAAAGAAGTTATAGAGAGAGAACCTATAGAGAAGTCTACTACTTCACTATTTCAGTATCCAGTCTCCTTCTGAGGTAAGGGGTATTATTTATTTCATATTCACTTAAGATATTATTTTTCGTATTCGTAACAAATTTATTTTGTTCAATATTCGCAAGAAATATTATCATCATTTAATATTCGTAAGGAATATTATCTTCGTTTAATATTCGTAAGGAATATTATTTTCGTTCAACAGTCGTAAAGGATATTATTTTTTCAGTATTCATAAGAAATAATATTTTCTTCCATGCTCTGTAGTATGTGAGTAATATTATTTCGTTTCGTATTCCTAATTCTACACTTATTCTATTAAAGTATTGCTTCTATACTCTGTGAAATTAGTAGAATATCCTTGAAATTTACGCTTCATCCAGTGTCATTTCATAAGGATATTTTTTGAACATTCTTGTTAAATTTTAAGCTTTTCATGCCAAAGTACTATTCACAGGGTACTATTTATAAAGTACTATTAATAGTTTAATATTTATAAAGTACTATTCATGGGGTACTATTCCTGAAGTACTATTCATGAGGTACTATTCACCCGGGGTATTATTTATGACAAAAATTGATTCCTTTTCTGTCTAAATTATTTTTGATATAATATTATTCTTGAATTTTACTCTACAAAGCCGTATCATGTTGACAATCTGGACATTATTGAATTCTGGACAAATTAAATTGTTAAAGTCTTTAATATTTATCCTTTGCTTTCATTTAATTGAATTCTTATATCATTGTCATCATCCTCATGCTTATATTATGATGAAAGTCATATGTGGCCGTAGTGCATAGATGGACTTGGTATGATTATGACCAGGGATTATTTGATATAATCATGACCGTAATGTTACAAATGATGTGGTAAAAATTCTCATTGGCCCGTAGTGCATTGATGGACAGTGGTTGGCATGGTCATGACCATTGGTGAAAACACGAATACCTTGGCCCGTAGTTCATGGATAATTTATGGTTGTGATACTAATGAATATCCTTGGCCGTAGTGCAGGAATGATTCGATGATGTGGATTGTTTATTAAGCTGAGTCTCAGCGATAAAATTGATGATAAATTTTTTAAATCATAGAAGATAGTAGATATCATGCTCTACTTGACTCTTATAATGGATTGTTTGTTCCACTGCAGTTAAACTTGATGTTTATTATATTTTATCAGTTTAACACTGTTAAAGGCTAACGATTATTTATTCTGCATTATATTAGTCATAATATTTCTTACTAGGCTAGTTGAACTCACCCATTGCTTTCATTGTTCTCTTCAGGAAATGAGAACATAGTCGGGACTACTCGGGGAATGGAGTGAGAGTCTGAGATGGTTGTTTTAGTAGTCCTCACCATTTAGTGTGATAATAAATGTCATGAGGATTGAATTTGAGTTTGGATATTGTCTAGAAGACAATATTCCTGTTAAAACTCTCAGCTATGTTTTGTCATATTTTACACGATAGTTGTATAATTAAGTTGGTATATGTATTATGTACCATGTATTTGGCGACTCAAGATGGGTGATGTATACCTATTTTGGGGGAGTCACATAGTATCTCACATTATTGATTCTATTATTGTCACAGTATCATCTGCACAATGTTTTATATTATTAAATCAATAAATGAGATGAGAAGTTATTCATATTATTATTTGCATTATTGACAATGTCTAGAAAGTTCTGTCGAGGAACGGGGTTTGGTCACCTAATTGCATTATTTTATTATGCGTAGTGTTTGCATAGTGCATGCATATTATTTGCATAGTGACTAAATAGTAAAATCAGAAAATTTTTAGCCGAACGTCCGTGAATTCGTCGAATCCCACTGTGCAGTCCGTGATTTTTCCTATAAAGTATACTTCTATTCTCCTATAAATAGGATGCTTAGTTTAGAATTGAAAATCACACCAGAATCAGAAAATTCTTCTTTTATAATATTGAGCGTATTTCTTTAGAGTTTAAGGAAGCTTTGAGCGTAGAAAATAGTATAAGTTTTTTTCAAGAATATCCCCACTATACCAGTCATAAGTACTCTCTTTTTAAGGTAAGGGATATTATTTTTGTTCAATATTCGTATGAAATAATATTTTCTTTCATACTCTGTAGTATGTAAGTAATATTATTTCGTTTCAGATTCTGAATTTTACACTCATTTTGTTAAAGTATGGCTTATATACTCCTTGAAATTAGTAGAATATCCTTGAAATTTGCGCTTCATCTAGTATAATTTCACGAAAATATATTCTGAACATTCTTGATAATTTTTAAACTTTTCATGTCGGGGTACTATTCAAGGGGTACTATTCCCGAAGAACTATTTACGGGGTACTATTCACCCGAGGTACTATTCATGACAAAAATTGATTTCTTTTCAGTCCAAATCATTTTTTGATACAATATTATTCTTGAATTTTACTCCACAAAGCAGTATCATGTTGACAATTTGGACATTATTGAATTATGGATAAATTGAATTATAAATCTTTAAAATTTATCCTTTGCTTTCATTTAATTAAATTCTTATGTCATTGTCATCATCCTCATGTTTATATTGTGATGAAAGTCATTTTTGACCCGTAATGCATAGATGGATTGTTGATTGGGATGATTATGACCAGGAATTATTCGGTATAATCATGACCCGTAATATTACAAATGATGTGGTAAAAGTCCTCAATGGCCCGTAATGCATTGATGGACAGTTGTTGGCATGATCATGACCATTGGTGATAACACGAATATCCTTGGCCCGTAGTGCATGGATAATTCAGTGATGTGGATTATTTATTAAGATGAGTCTCAACGATAAAATTGATGATAAACTTTTTAAATCATAGAAGATAGTAGATATCATGCTCTACTTGACTCTTCTAATAGATTGCTTATTTCGCTGCATTTAAACTTGATGTTTATTATATTTTATCAATTTAACACTGTTAAAGGCTAACGATAATTTATTATGTATTATCTTAGTCATTTTTATAATATTTCTTACTGGGCTAGTTGAGATCACTCTTTTGCTTTCATTATTCTCTTCAGGAAATGAGAACGTAGCCGGGACTACTCGGGGAATGGAGTGACGGTCCGAGATGGTGGCCGTAGTAGTCATCACTATTTTATAAAATAGTGTGATAATAATTGTAATGAGGACTCCATTTGAGTTTGGTTATTGTCTTGAAGACAATATTCGTTTCAAAACTCTCAGCTATGTTTTGTCGTATTTTACATGATAGTTGTATAATTAAGTTTGTATTTTAAATTTTGTACCATGTATTTGGCGACTCAGAATGGGTGATGTATACCTATTTTGGGGGCATCACATCTTTCCCTCCCAAAGTGGATCACAATGTGCAGAGGCAATAATGGCTGCATCAAGTTTCTTCTTAATTCTTGGACAAATTAAATCCTCTTACTTAAGCATATCATCCCTTTTCTGATGCAATCTAACCATGATTTGATCATGAATTTCCTGAAGCATTGTTAGAACTAGCATGTATCTAGATAATATTGATATAAGAGTAAGTGTAACTGACATTTGACTTGTGTAACTTGATTATATTGCAAGAACATTACAATAATACAATTTGTAATAAGTTAGTAATAATGTACCTAGATTTGATAATCCAAGCATTGAAGCATTCAGACATGTTATTCTCAACATTATCAGCCTTTAAATGAGTGCCAAAATAAGCTTTAGACTAAACCTTTGGATCATGCTCAACAATCTTATCATGTGCAGGGTCAGAAAGCCTCTTAACCTCCCTCATTGCTCTCTTATGTGCTTGATCATGAGTTGCAAATGCAGCTTCCCAAAAAAATCTCTTTAGTGCCTGTGAAGTGAACCTTTTCCTCTAGTTAGCATAAATGTGTCTAGCACAATTTCTATGCTCAACATGAGTAAGCAATTCAACTATAGCATTCTTCAAACCCTATACAATACAAACTCAGTTAGTAAAGCGTATGCAATTAGTAAAAAGAGGCATTTAGTAAAACAGAGACATTTATAGTAAATATATACCTTTTTTTGGTCACTGATTATAGTAAATCCATAGCCTTCACCAAGTTTAAGGTCATCAGCCAACAACTCCAAAAACCATCTCCAACTGTCACCATTTTCAGTTTCTACAACATCCATAGCTACAGGGAATATTTGATTGTTCCCATCCCTTCCCAAAGCAGATAATAATTGACTCCCACATACAGTTTTTAAGAAACAACCATCCAACCCAAGAATTGGCCTACAACCCTCTCTTCAAGCTTTCTTTAAGCTGTCATATCAAATATAAAATCTCTTGAACCTGACCTCATCTTCAAGATTAAGCCTAGTGGTTTTGATGTTGAATATATTCATTTTGTTACTTCTCATAATCTCTGCCCCAAAATCCCAAACCCTTGAATAATGTTCCTTCATAACTGCATGTATACTTGCCAGAGCTAAATTCCTGACCCTCATACACTTCACAAGTGTTACATCCAATTTCAACTTAATTTTAATCTCTTCTTGCATTTCCTTCAACCTCCAGTTTGGATTTTTCCTTATCCTATTTCCATAAAATTCTGCCAAAAATTTGGTGTTTGCCAACATATTTTTAAAACTGTACACACAATTATGTGTGTCCAGTAGTGACTTTATTTGCACATTCTAAGTCCCTTGAATATAACTGGCCCACAGTTTCCAAGGGCAGACCTTATCACACCTAACCTGTACTCTTTCTTTGTCGTTTACCTTGTACCACAACTTCATGCCATTAGAAATTGAATAGTCTCTAATGGCAGTCTTGAATTCCTTGAAATTGGTAAAAATCTGATAGTGTGCAAACTTTATGTGCTTTCTCTTTTTTTTTGGGTTAAAAACCTCACAATGTATAAGCTTTTTCTTTTTTACAAGGGGACCAACAAAACCAAGGTTCTCATCTTCACTGCTTTCTGAGGGGGACCTTCATACATCACTGTCCTCATACTCACTGTGCCAATCACTATCATCATCAAAGTCACTAACATTATCTCCCTCACTATTTCTATCAACCACTTCCATAATGTGACGCCCCCAAAACAAGTATACATCACCCATCTTGAGTCGCCAAATACATGGTACAAAATTCAAATACAACTTAATTATACACAGTCGTGTAAAATACGACAAAACATAATCTAAGAGTTTTAATAAGAATATTGTCATCTAGACAATATCCACACTCAATGGAGTCCTCATTACATTTATTGTCACACTATTTAACAGAATAGTGAGGACTACTAATGCTATCATCTGGACCATCACTCCATTCCCCGACTAGTCCCGGCTACGTTCTCATTTCCTGAAGAGAACAGTGAAAGAAAGGGTGAGCTCAACTAGCCTAGTAAGAAATATTATGACAAAGATAATGCAGAATAAATTATCATTAGCCTTCAACAATGTTAAACTGATAGAATATAATAGACAACAAGTTTAACTGCAGAAGAACAAGCAATCCGTTATAAGAGTCAAGTAGAGCATAAAATCTACTATCTTCTATGATTTAAAAAGTTTTTTATCAACTTTATCGCTGAGACTCAGCTTAATAAATAAAATCGAATCATCCATGCATCACGGCCAAGGATATTCATGTAATCATCAATGGTCATGACTATACCGAATAATCCCTAGTCATAATCACAACAATAATTGTCCATCAATGAACTACAGGCAAATGAGGACTTTTACCACATCATTCGTCACATTACGGTCATGATTATACCGAATAATCCCTAGTCAAAATCATACAAAGTTCATTTATGCACGTAAGCCAAAGATGACTTTCATCATAATATAAGCATGAGGATGATGACAATGACATAATAATTCAATAAAACAAGTTCAAGGATAAATTTTAAAGATTTATAATTTTTATTTATCTAGAAATCAATAACGTCCAAATTGTCAACATGATACTTCTTTGTGGAGTAAAATTCAAGAATGCTCAGAAGAATATTTCCATGAAAAGATATTGGATGAAGCGCAAATATCAAGGATATTCCACTAATTTCATGGAGTATAGAAGCCAACACTTTAACCAACTGAGTATAATAGAATATATGAAACCGCAAATGGATTTTTGTCCGCCATGCGGTAATCCACGTAGACAGATCATTTCCACAATTTAATAAGGAATGAATACGAAGGATAATTCACCATGCATGCGGTAATCCACATAGACAGAATAATAAAAAATGGAATAACAGAAGAATTCATCAGGCGTGCGTAATCCGCACAAACAGGTTATTCCAACAGAATAATACACTACAAGGAAATTGATCATTGGCGATGGGGTTATTGGCGACGACCATTAACCCATCGATAATGACAACACTGCCGACGGGAACCCCGTCGCTAATGAGTGCCGTCGATAATACCTTTTCCCCCAGGAAAAATAGGTGCAAAAATTTGGAGGAGGAGGGAAAACTCATTGGCGACGGACATAAAAATAAAAGGCGATAGTCATGTCGTCGCTAATGACTTAATGGCAACGGGACTCGAGCGATGGCATATGTCGTCGAGAATGAGTAATATATTTTAAAACCCTGGTTCGTGACGGCAATGTCTTCTTTTGCTCCTTTTCCCTCTATCGTCTGAGATTTTCTCATTTCCCTCTCAATTTGCTCGTTTCCCTCTCAATTGAAGACTCAGTTGGTTTAACTAGGTCTAAATGCTCGATTGATTGCAGCCATTTTACTCCATTATCTCACCTGCGATTCGCCCTTTCCTCCCTCTTGCTGTTATTTCTCCCTCTTCCCGCGCCATTGTTCACCTTACGAGTTGGTCAAGCATTGTTCTTCTTAAAGGTAATGTTTCTTCTCTAAATAGCTACTGAACATGATTTATAGCTCATATTATGAACATAAAATTCTATCAGTGTTAACTTTGATTTCACATTGGGGGTTGTTTAATTAAGTTGGTTGAATAGATGAACTTGATGTGGGTATGATATTATATAATGCAATACTTTTTAGTTTGTATAGCAACTTGTTGATTCATATTTATGGTTTTCATTCAATTCTTATTACTAGTTTAATTAGGATATAAAACTTGAAATAGTTTAGTTTGTTCTTCCATTTAGTGTATGTAAACTGGTATATGGTTTTTCCCATGTGAAAGCTTTGCTCAAAGTTTTCCTTTTCTATTTCCTTTATTTAATAATTGTACTAAAGCCATGAAATAGTGGTTCATTATGATAAGATATGATTTCAAGTGATTGATCAGTTATAACTTTACTACGTATATGCAGTAATATATATGAACAATAATTTTCAGTCATTTTTACATGATTTCAAGTGTGTGTAAACTTTCTGTAAGTTCAACAAAAAGGCATGTATTATCATATTAATTAAGCTATGTTATGAGCATATATATAAATAACACTTGGGTTAATTATCTGTAGTTTTATGTTATATATAAAGTTATATTATTTATGTGATTTGAAAAAGAGAAAAGAAGTAGTGGAATGAGGATAATGATTCTCAGAACTACTTTTATACAAGTATAATTGCTTGATTAGAGGGCCTTCCATAATATTTAGGGTTTATAATGATTCTGTTTTCTTTTACACATGCTTGGGCTTATAATATTTTGAGACATGATTCTAAATGAACTCTGTTTATTGACTGTCTCTTGTTGTATGCATTAACATTATCATACAAAAATCCTTTGTTGATCAAAAGTACTTAAAGTCATTAGTGTATATGTATATTATTGGAAATAGATACCCACACCATATTCTTTTCAAGTATGTACCAAGTAACAAATGTGATAGGAGTTGAAATCATTTCTTAATGTTTTTATAACTAGATTCTTGTATATTCTAGATTTTCCAAATTCATTTAGCAACTGTACTTCTTGAAGGTAGTTCAAAAGCTTACGTAATTATAACTCTTGTTCTAGTTTAACTATTATATGTTGAAACTTCTGGTCTGGTTTCTTCGAGCTGTTGAAGGGGGAAAAATAAAACATGCGAACCTCTATAGTTATTAACCTAGGTTCAGTGTAGACTGTAGACCTGGGATCAATGTATAGAGGTTGCATTATATAATTATGTCTTTGAGCTCTATATTTGTCTCGACATACAGTTTGGGGCTTAGTTTGTATATAATTATGTCCTTGAGCTATGTATTTGTCTCTATAGTATGTCAAGTGTTTTTGAGTATGTTGCTAAGAAAATATTAGTAAGAGTAAAATATGTTGGAACACATTCGTTTATAGTTGACATTGTCAATTTTTTTTACAATTATAAAATGACATAATCTTCTTAATTTATCATCATTACTATTCAGCGGATACTTCAATTTCTTGACATGTGCATATTTTCATATAGTTTAGGAAGCTTAGAAACTCGTTTGAGATTCACTTAGTAGGAGTGGATCTCAAATAGTCCCCGTTTTGGGACTGTTCTTGTATGTTTCGATCTCACTTAGGTCGGTGTTAATGACTTGAGCACGTCTTTATATTTTTGAAATTTTGGTGGTATATATCTCTTGATGTTCTTGGTGCATATTTAGACTACGATGTGTTAGTCTATTTCGTGTACTTGAAGACCATGGGGGTCTTCTTAGAAATTTCTCGAAAATTTAAAGATGTGTTCAAGTTATTAACATCGATGAGGCATTTACATCCAGGAATGGGATAAAGCTGACGTTAGAGTGGGAGATGAAGTTAGGAAAATCATAAGCTTGCATATACATTAACTTGGAGAGCTTGATTGTGTTTGTCTAACTTTCCATATATATAGCATATACGGTTGTCCAGAGATGTACATTGATCAAAGTTGGATGGAACGTAGGGTAGCCACTGATAGGAGTGGGCTTAGCTCTGAGTATCGTAGTGGGGTTGAACAGTTTCTCAACTTCGCGTTTATGAAAGTCAGCGGCGATGAGATCAGATGTCCTTGTAAGAGGTGTGTGAATGAAGTGTGGAAGGAAAGGAGTGATGTCATGTGTAACTTATTTGCGTATGGGTTCAAGCAGGGTTATACGACATGGATCTATCATAGGGAAACCTGGTTGGATGAACATGAATCAGAACCGAAATCCAAAGGTGATGAAACCTTTGACTGTACTAACATGATAGTCGAAGCTGTTGGTTCATACTTCCAGTGGAATATAGACAGGGATGGCGATAGCGTCGAGCAAGAGCCGAATGATGGGGCTAAGGGTTTCTATGAGTTATTGCATGAAGCAGCAAATGATGCCACTGTATGACGGGCATGAAAAGCACACCGTCTTATCTGCCGTGACTAAGTTTTTACACTTCAAGAACGAGCATGACTGTAGCGAGAGAGGTTTTAATGAACTGTTAAGCATTCTGAAGGAGTACTTACCTGCAGGCAATAAGTTACCGGAGTCGTACTATGATGTGAAGAAAATGGTCAAAAGGCTCAATCTAGGGTATGAGAAGATTGATGCTTGTGAGAATGACTATATGTTGTATTACGATGATGTCGATAAAGATAAGAGGTTGTGTGATATTTGTGGTACAAGTAGATACTATGAACAACACAAGAAAAAGGGAAAAGACGTGCCGAGAAAGATCTTACGTTACTTTCCCATTGCCCCGAGGCTTCAGCGGTTGTTCATGTCAACACATACCGCAGAGGATATGAGGTGGCACTCTACACGGGACATAATCGAAGGTCAACAGATGCACCCGTCAGATGGGCTTGAGTGGAAAAATTTTGATAACAAGCACCCCTCGTTTGCTGAAGAGGTTCGCAATGTTAGGCTTGGACTTTCTACGGATGGGTTTAATCCATTTAATGGGCCTTACACAAAGCCCTACTCAACTTGGCCGGTGATTATTGTGGTGTATAACCTCCCGCCTTTGATGTGCATGAAAGATCCCTACATGTTCATTCCTTTACTGATTCCGGGTGATAAGAGTCCGAGTAAAGACATCAATGTATACCTCAGGCCGTTAGTTGATGAGTTGAAGATGTTGTGGGAAAAAGGGGTCCAAACTTATGATGTATCTCTTAAGCAAAACTTTGACATGAGGGTAGCTTTACTGTGGACAATAAATGACTTTCCGACATTAGGAATGATCAGTGGATGGTCGACTCACGGGGGCTTGTCATGTCCCGTGTGCATGGGGTCAGTTAAAGCTGTGCGACTCAAACATGGGGGGGAAATGAGTTTCTTTGCAACATCCAGACAATTTTTGCCAATTGAACATCGTTATCGACGGATGAGTAGACAATTCAATCCAAAAACAGAGAAAAGTCAAGTACCTGGCCGTCTTTATGGGTCAGCAGTGTTGACTTGGATTAGTCATTTGAAGTTTCCACCTCCAGGGAAGAATCACAGATTAGAGAGAGCTTATGGTTATGGCAAGGTTCACAACTGGACACACAGATCCATGTTCTTTGACCTGCCTTATTGGGCTACACTCTGCATCCGTCATTGTTTAGATTCGATGTATACTAAGAAGAACGTATTTGATAACATTTTTTATACAGTCCTAGATGCCACTGGTAGAACAAAGGACAACAACAAGTCGAGGCTTGATTTTGTAGAAATGAACATTAAGGAAGATTTGTGGTTGTACCAGGAGGGTAGTAAGACGGTAACGCCTAAAGCTGAATATACTTTCACTAGGGAACAATTGATATTGATATATAATTGGATCAGTGGACTGAAGCTCCCAGATGGATATTCTTCGAATATAGCAAGGTATTGTAAAGTCAAAGAGCTGAAGTTTCGGGGTCTCAAAAGTCATGATTGTCACGTATTCATGCAGAAGTTGATCCCTGTGGCATTTATCGACTTGTTACCGCAATGTGTGGTTAAAACACTGACAGAACTTTCTAATTTCTTCAGAGATCTATGCTTGACGGAGCTTCAGGTCAAAGACATAGATAAAATGGAGATGCAGATAGTGGAAATAATATGCAAGTTAGAAATGATCTTCCCTCCATCGTTTTTTGATTCAATGGAGCATTTGCCTATTCACTTGCCATACGAAGCTAAGTTTGGCGGTCCCGTACAATATAGATGGATGTATCCATTCGAGAGGTAATGACATTAATGTTTTTAATACGATAAAATGTTCATTCTTTCTTGATAATCTATATATCACATAGGTATATGCGATGTCTAAAGAAAAAGGTGAAGAATAGAGCCCGTGTAGAGGGTCGATTCTTTGAAAAATTATGTTATGGAGGAACTTGTTAATTTACGCTCATTGTACTTGAGTAGAATGTTCGAGACAAAGCACAATCATCGCGCACGTCAAAATCAAAGTTATTGAGCACGAGGAAAATGGAGAACTAACGGCCTTTAGTCATCCCTGTTCGCCCATTATGGTGTAAAAAAAGGCTATTCTCGACCGATAAGTGGAGTATCTGCTTGCCACATTAAATGAACTTGTCAACATGAATGAAGTAACGCCATACATTAAGTAAGTAGTCATAACTATATATGTCTGGTGTAATTTTGTCAAGTTCCTTTACAAATACATTCAGTATATAACTGTGTTGTAGTCAATATGATGCTGAAGTACGTGAAGCGAATCCGAGTATATCGGACGGGGATTTGCAAAATTTGAGAAATGGAGAATTTGTGTAATGGTTTAAAGATCATGTAAGTCTAACCTTTACAAGTTCAATGAATCTACCATCATGGATTTATTCTTATGGCGTAATTAATTAACATTTGTGCAATGTTGTGTTAATGTATTAGGTCCTCACAGATGAGTTAGCTGACAATCGGCTAAAGCTTATAGCCGATAGCCCTGAAAGATCTATAGATACTTATACATCTTTGTATTGTCAGCGATTCTGATTTAAGTGTTGCGATATTGGGGAAGTAAACCTCACGATTCTAGTGTTGTGGTGAATTGTAGCTGCTACGATAACATTTGGGATGACTGGTATGGACGATTGCTAGAAGTTATCGTGCTCAAGTATTGGGGTCATAAAGAATTAGTTTACTTCAATTGTCATTGGTTTGATGTTGAGAATGGAGTTAAAGTAGATAAAAAATCAGGACGGGTGACTGTTAACGTTAAGTCAAAACTAAGACTGATGAGTGGTATGTACAAGCCTTTTATTTTAGCAAGTCAAGCAACACAGGTATACTACGCGCGGAGTGTTAGGACTCCTGCAAGCCCATGGCATGCGGTTATAACCACCAAAGCCCGTGGGTTTCAAGGCACAAATCCTCGTCCAGACGATGAACCTTTACAAGTCAAGTCTACCAGTGTCACACTTGCTGATGTGACAATTATTAGTGAGTCTAGTGAAGAAGAGGATGATGTTGTTGCTGTCGAAAGTGAAGACGGTGTGGTTGAGGAGGTAGATATAATTGAAGAAATCGTTGAGGAAGACGAAGATGGTGATGACAACGATAGTGAAGATCTACTGCTCGAAGATGATGATTCTGATATTGATGGCTTTGATGATATAAATGATTAGGAGTATGTACTCTTTATGTCCTTCTAGTTGTATTCAAATGTAATAGTTGTCTCCTTTAAGTTATATTTGTATGTTGTATCCTTTTAGTTGTATTCAAATGTCATAGTTGTTTCTTTGTAGTTAGGCTTTTAGTTGGTGATTCACCTTTCAATTTTGTCAATTAGATGACTGAACTGTCGAATATTTTCTTGATCTCCCTCTTCTTCTTCTAAACTATGAAGTGGAGGAGTTCATCAGAGAATTACTTGATCTCCCTTTTTTCTCACTGTTTTTAGATTTTGATATATCCTCTCTATCGTGACTTTGTTGCCATTTTTTATATTTAAGCCTATAAAAAATAATAAATAAATAAAATAAAAATAAAATGAAAGAACAAATGCATGTTGTATCCTTTCAGTTGTATTCAAATGTCATAGTTGTTTCCTTTTAGTTGTATGTGCATGATGATTCTGATATTTGTGTTTGTATCCTTTTAGTTGTATTTGTATATTATCTTATCCGATAATGATTTGATGATGATATATATACATATATGGCGCGTACACCACATGGCGATCGTGGTGGGCGTCTTTGTAGTTCAGTAGTAGAAATCGTGGAGGTAGTCTTTGGTGATGATCAGGCCGGATCATCAGGTATAATTACATGTTTTGTTGTTATACATCTTATTGTTTGTAATTTTATATAATATTGACATTATATTCGTTTATATAAATATTGTTGTATTTCACTACATAGGTGATGATCGACGTAGGCCTCATGAGGACTAAGACGTGGATTACTAGGAATCCCCCTAAAGCGCCGCTTATATATGCGGGTTGGGACTACTAGGTAATATATACATTACGTTTGTATTAATTATTTAGTTCTTATATATTCTTTGTAATTTGGAAATTTAATAATTTCAATTTTAGTATCCTTGACGCGATGCCAAGGAACACGTTGCTTGGGATCGTCCGTAATCGATTCTCTAGCCTGTGGATGAGGTGGGCGGATGTGGATGACCGCACACGTGCGCTTATTATTGCTGAGTTTAGGGTAAGAAGTCATTCATTCATATGTTAGTTTTAATTTATGCTTTTGAATATTTATTTAACGCTTTGCTTTATATTTGTCTACTAAGTAATTGTTGATATTCATATGTTGTCTTCGCAGAGAGATATTATCGTTTGAGGATGGGCGGAAGCCCATGGGATGAGCATGTTCTCTGGAAGTATCTCGAGATGAATTGGAATAAGTGGGTCTACGACTGGAAGAAGAAGGCCCAGACCAAGATGGCTGATGGACAGACACTTAGAGATTTCCGACCAGATTTCATTGGTGTTGTGGTGTGGGAGAAGATGTGCGATATCTGGGAGGGTGAGGCGTTCAAGAAGATGTCGGCACAGCGTACAGCTTCCCGACAATAGAGTCGTCTCCCACACTTCGTGAGGAGTCGATCGTCGACGACCTCTGGGGAGAGACTCGAGGCGAGTCTAAAAGCAAACCTTCCCGCCTCGAGTTTTGGTGGCACGCTCACGGAAGAAAGGTGATGGTGGTTATATCTCACACGAGGCGAGCGCATTCTTGATAGTAAGTAATTTAATTATTTCATTTAGTATGTATTTGATGGCTTTGAAATTGTTTTGAATTTTTTTGTATAATACTTGTTTTTCACGTATTTCTGTGTTTTTTTTTTCGAGACATGGTTCGAGGGACTTTCGTGGTCCGGAGCACCAGAGAGGTGACACTCCAGGTGGGCGATCTTGAGCGTGAGGACGAGGAGATGGAGGACTGGCTGGAGGCTACAGGGGGGCCGAAGAAGGGTAGAGTTATGGGCATCCCCCGTGTCCCAGCCTACACTATAGTCCCTGCTGCGAGATCTCGACATTGCCCACCCACCGGAGGTAGTGGTGCGAGTGGATCAGGCGCCAGCCCTTCATTATCTGACGACTTCTTCAGGCGGATCATAGAGGGGTGCATGGCGAGCAGTGTCGTGCAGTCAAGCGCACCATCACGCGAACAGATCTACCAGCTTGCTTAGGAGGTTGTCCACGGCTCCATAGATCCTGCAGCTGCCGCTGATGACCTCATTGGTGTAGTCCGGGAGGAGGCCATCCGTGTATATGCAGTTGTCTTAGCCAACATCTTTCCTCCAAATATTCGACAGGTAAAACTTATTATTGATGTATTTCTTTATTTTTAATTATATTGCTTATATAAACTGTCAAATAACTAGTTAACACGCCTAGGCATTGGCAATAGACACACGTTACAACTGACGGGACTCGATTCCGACATACGGAGCCCGAGTTCGAGTCCCGTCCGCCTAACTGGAGAAAACTTAGACAAATAGCCGAAAAACAGGTCAAAACCCGCCTCAGTCGTCCGAACGCCACGCAAAAAAACACGTAGCACCGAGTAGGTATTAGACACGTGTTAGAACTTACGGGACTCAATTCCGATATACGGAATCCGAGTTATCGCCCAGTTTACAAAACTCGCCAACACTTAGGCAAAAAGCCAAAAAATAGGTCAAAACCCACCTCGGTCTTCTGAATGCCACGCAAACACACACGTAGCACCGACTAGGTAATAGACACGCGTTAGAACTTACGGGACTCGATTTTGATATACGGAATCCGAGTTATCTCCTAGTTTGTAAAACTCGCCAACACTTAGGCAAAAAGCCGAAAAATAGGTCAAAACACGTCTCGGTAGTCTGAACGCCACGTAAATATACACGGAGCACCGAGTAAGCATTAGACACGAATTAGAATTTACGGGACTCGATTCCGATATACGAAATCCGAGTTATCGCCCAATTTGCAAAACTCGCCAACACTTAAGCAAAAAGCCAAAAAATATGTCAAAACATGCCTCGGTCATCCGAACGCCACGCAAACACACACGTAGTACAGAGTAGGTATTAGACATGCGTTAGAACTTACGGGACTCAATTCCGATATACGGAATCTGAGTTATCGCCCAGTTTACAAAACTAGCCAACACTTAGGCAAAAAGCCAAAAAATAAGTCAAAACCTGCCTCAATCGTACGAACGCAACACAAACACACACGTAGCACCGAGTAGGTATTAGACACGCGTTAGAACTTACGGGACTCGATTTTGATATACGAAATCCGAGTTATCGCCCAGTTTGAAAAACTCGCCAACACTTTGGAAAAAAGTCGAAAAATAGGTCAAAACCCATCTCAGTCATCCGAATGCCATGCAAATACACACATAGTACCTAGTAGGTATTAGACACGCGTTAGAACTTACGGGACTCAATTTCGATATACGGAATCTAAGTTATCGCCCAGTTTGCAAAACTCGCCAACACTTAGGCAAAAAGCCGAAAAATAGGTCAAAACCCGCCTTGGTCGTCCGAACGCCACACAAATACACACGTAGCACCGAGTAGGTATTAGACATGCGTTAGAACTTATGGGACTAGATTCCAATATATGGAATCCGAGTTATCGCTTAGTTTGCAAAACTCGCCAACACTTAGGCAAAAAGCCGAAAAATAGGTCAAAATCCGTTTCGGTTGTTCGAACGCCACGCAAACACACACGTAGCACCGAGTAGGTATTAGACATGCGTTAGAACTTACGGGACTCAATTTCGATATACGAAATCCGAGTTATCGCCTAATTTGTAAAACTCGCCAACACTTAGGCAAAAAGCCAAAAAATAGGTCAAAACCCGCCTCGGTCGTCCGAACGCCACACAAACACACACGTAGCACTGAGTAGGTATTAGACACTCGTTAGAACTTACAGGACTCAATTCTGATATACAGAATCTGAGTTATCGCCTAGTTTGCAAAACTCGCCAACACTTAGGCAAAAATCCAAAAAATAGGTCAAAACCCGTCTCGGTCGTCCGAACGCCATGCAAACACACACATAGCACCGAGTAGGTATTAGACACGCATTAGAACTTACGAAACTCGATTCTGATATACGGAATCCGAGTTATCGCCCAGTTTGTAAAACTCACCAACACTTAGGCAAAAAGCCAAAAAATAGGTCAAAACCCGTCTCGGTCGTCCGAATACCACACAAACACACACGTAGCACCGAATAGGTATTAGACACGTATTAGAACTTACGGGACTTGATTCTGATATACGAAATCCGAGTTATCGCCCAGTTTGCAAAACTCGCCAACACTTAGGCAAAAAGCCGAAGACAAGTCAAAACCTGCCTCGGTCGTCCGAACGCTACACAAACACACACGTAACACCGAGTAGGTATTAGACATGCGTTAGAACTTACGGAACTAGATTCCGATATACAAAATTCGAGTTATCGCCCAGCTTGTAAAACTCGCCAACACTTAGGCAAAAAGCTAAAAAATAGGTCAAAACCCGTCTCGGTCGTTCGAACGCCATGCAAACACACACGTAGCACCGAGTAGGTATTAGACACGCGTTAGAACTTATGGGACTCGATTCTGATATACGAAATCCGAGTTATCGCCCAATTTACAAAACTCGCCAACACTTAGGTAAAAAGCCAAAAAATAGGTCAAAACCCGCCTCGGTCGTCCGAATGTCACGCAAACACACACGTAGCACCGAGAAGGTATTAGACACTCGTTAGAACTTATAGGATTCAATTCCGATATAAGGAATCTCAGTTATCGCCCAGTTTATAAAACTCGCCAACACTTAGGTAAAAATCTAAAAAATAGGTCAAAACCCATCTCGGTCGTCCGAATGCCACGCAAACATATACGTAGTACCGAGTAGGTATTAGACACGCGTTAGAACTTACGGGACTCGATTCTGATATACGGAATCCTAGTTATCGCCCAGTTTGTAAAACTCGCCAACACTTAGGCAAAAAGTCAAAATATAGGTCAAAACCCGTCTCGGTCGCCCGAATGCCACGCAAACACACACGTAGCACCAAGTAGGTATTTGACACGCGTTAGAACTTACAGGACTCGATTCCAATATACAAAATCCGAGTTATTGCCCAGTTTGCAAAACTCGCCAACACTTAGGCAAAAAGCCGACGATAGGTCAAAACCCGCCTCGGTCGTCCAAACGCCACGCAAACACACACATAGTACCGAGTAGGTATTAGACACGCGTTAAAACTTTTGGGACTAGATTCTGATATACGGAATCCGAGTTATCCCCCAATTTATAAAACTCGCCAACACTTAGGCAAAAAGCTAAAAAAATAGGTCAAACCCCGCCTCGGTCATCTGAACGCCACACAAACACACACGTAGCATCGAGTAGGTATTAGACATGCGTTAGAACTTACGGGACTCAATTCTGATATACGAAATCCGAGTTATCGCCCAGTTTGTAAAACTCGCTAACACTTCGGCAAAAAGCCAAAAAGTAGGTCAAAACCCGCCACGGTCGTCCGAACGCCATGCAAACACACACGTAGCACCGAGTAGGTATTAGACATGCCTTAGAACGTACAGGACTCGATTATGATATACGAAATCCAAGTTATCGCCCAGTTTGCAAAACTCGCTAACAGTTAGGCAAAAAGCCGAAAAATAGGTCAAAACCCATTTTTGTCGTCCGAACGCCACACAAACACACACGTAGCACTGAGTAGGTATTAGACATGCGTTAGAACTTACAGGACTCGATTCTGATATACGGAATCTGAGTTATCACCCAGTTTATAAAGCTCACCAACACTTGGGCAAAAAGCCAAAAAATAGGTCAAAACCCGTCTCGATAGTCCGAACGCCACGCAAACACACACGTAGCACCGAGTAGGTATTAGACCCACGTTAGAACTTACGGGTTTTGATTCTGATATACGGAATCCGAGTTATAACCCAGTTTGCAAAACTCACCAACACTTAGGTAAAAAACTAAAAAATAGGTCAAAACCCGTCTCGGTCGTTCGAACGCCATGTAAACACACACGTAGCACCGAGTAGGTATTACACACACGTTAGAACTTACAGAACTCGATTCTAATATACGGAATTAGAGTTATCGTCCAGTTTGCAAAACTCTCCAACAGTTAGATAAAAACCCGAAAAATAGGTCAAAAACCGCGCTCGTTGGTCGATACGAGGCATAGCATGCAAACACACACGAAAGCCCAAAGTAGGTATTAGACACATGTTAGAACTTATGGGACTCGATTCTGATATACGAAATCTGAGTTATCACCCAGTTTGCAAAACTCGCCAACACTTACACAAAAAGCCAAAAAATAGGTTAAAACCCGTCTCGGTCGTCCGAATGCCACACAAACACACACGTAGCACCGAGTAGGTATTAGACACGCATTAGAACATACGGGACTCGATTCCGATATACGGAATCCGAGTTATCGCCCAGTTTATAAAACTCGCCAACACTTAAGCAAAAAGCCAAAAAATAGGTCATAACCCGCCTCGGTCGTCCGAATGCCACGCAAACACACACGTAGCACTAAGTAGGTATTAGAAATGCGTTAAAACTTACGGGACTCGATTCTGATACACAGAATTTGAGTTAAAGCCCAGTTTGCAAAACTCGCCAACACTTAGGCAAAAAGCCAAAAAATAGGTCAAAATCCACCTCGGTCGCCCAATCACCACGCAAACACACATGTAGCACCGTGTAGGTATTAGACACACGATAGAACTTACGGGACTCGATTCCGATATATGAAATCCGAGTTATCGCCCAGTTTGCAAAACTAGCCAACACTTAGGTAAAAAACTGAAAAATAGGTCAAAACCCGCCTCAGTCGTCCGAACGCCACGCAAACACACACGTAGCACCGAGTAGGTATTAGACACGCGTTAGAACTTACGAGACTCGATTCTGATATACGAAGACCGAGTTAAGACCCTGTTCGCAAAACTCGCCAACAGTTAGGCAAAAAGTCGAAAAAGAGCCCAAAATCGGCCTCGGTCGTCCGAACGCCTCACAAACACACACATAGCACCGAGTAGGTATTAGACATGTGTTATAACTTACAAGACTCGATTCCAACATACGAAATCGGAGTTAAGTCCCAGTTTGTAAAACCCGCCAACAGTTAGGCAAAAAGCCGAAAAAGAACCTAAAACCTGCCCCAGCCGTCCAGTTGACATGCGAACATAGGCAATAGCACTGCATAACGCGTTACAACTGACAGGACTCAATTCTGATATACAGAGCCCGAGTTCGAGTCTCGTCCACCTAACTTGAAGAACACAAACTAAAATAATGTAAATATGTTTTCATTTTTATTTTGTTATTAATATTTTAATTTTGTAGGGTCTTGTTGATGAGACTCGTGAAGGTGGAGGTGGAGGTGGAGGTGGAGGTGGAGGTGGAGGTGGAGGCTTTGGTGATGACCCGTAGAGGCGATGACGGACCGGCCTCCCAAAGTCTGAGGCAATGACAATGAGTTGATGACTTGACCTCCTCCGATCTGAGGTGATGATGCCATGACTTCGATGACATAGAGACAGACGGGTTGTAGTTAGTTTAGTCTATGTTATATTCTAAGTTTCATGTATGTATTTGTATAGTTTTTGAGTTGTACCAATGACCATTATATTTTTTATCTATATATTTGATTTAGGTTACTAGTTTATAACAGGTATAGTTGTGATTTGATGGTTGTTATTAGTTTATAACAGGTGTATATTTTTAAATGAACATGAAAATTTTGAAATTTAAAAAAAAATTCAAAATATATGTAGTCATTGCCGACGGGGGTAATGGCGACGGCTATGCCGTCGCGAATGACATATACCAACAGACATGAGATTAAGGTCATTGCCGACGGCTTCTAAGGCATTACCGACAGCATAGTTGTCGGTAATGAGTTTTTCTCTCAAAAAATCTATGGGGTCTTTACCGACGGCCTTGCCGTCGGTATCACCGTTGGTAGTGACATTATGTCGTCGCCAATGACCCCCATCGGTAATGACAATGATGCTAACATTTGGCGACGGAGGAGCGAGGCGACCACACGTAGAAGCAACGGTTGGTTGACTGGCGATGTTCGTCGCTTAATGACCTCAATGCCAGCAAAAGACTATGGTCATTAAGCAGACATACTTCGTTGGCAATGACTGGTTTTCTTGTAGTGATAAAGAATGGAACCAGGTCATGCGTAACCCGCACGGACAGGATATTCCAATAGAATAATAAAGAATGAAATCAGGTCATGCGTAATTCGCACAGACAGGATATTCCAATAGAATAATAAAGAATGGAATAACAAAAGAATTCACCAGGCATGCAATAGACCACACAAACAAGTTATTCCAATGTAATAATAAAGAATTGAATAATGAAGAATTCACTGGGCATGCGATAGACCCGCTGACAAACAAAAGTTATTCTAATGTAATAATAAACAATGGAATAACAAAAGAATTTCACCATGTATGCGGTGCCAGACAGACAAAAGTTATTCCAACATAATAATACTGAGAATGGAATAACAACCCTTACGAGTATTGAAAGAAAATAACTCTCTTCATGAATACAAAAAAATAATACCCCTTACCTTAGAAAGAAGACCGGATATCTTTGGAATAGTGAGGTAGCAGGACTTTTCTTCTTCTTTTCTCTATAATTTCTCTCTATAATAATTGCTCTATAGCTTTAGTGAATTGGTGAGAAATGAAGGAAGAATGAGCTTCTATTTATAGGAAAATATAGTTTCAATAATCGCACGCTTTGGGGCTTGAAATATTACAAGATAATACCTTCCTCTTTTTCTTCATTTTTAATTTAGTCCTGAAAGTATTATCAAACTTGCACCACCTCCCCTAATAGTAAATAATGTGATTCAATAGTAAATCATGTGAATCAATAGTTCTAGACATGTGAAAATACGAATTACAGTATAGTACCTCCATATTGGCGCGCAACTAGGTGACCAAACCTCTCCTTGACAGAACTTCTAGACATTGTCAATATTGCAAATAATAATATGAATAACTTTGCCGTCTCAATTATTGATTTAATAATATATATTATGCAGATGATACTATGACAATAATTGAATCAATAATATGAGAGATATGATGCAGCAATTACTGTAGCAATAATTGAGTATAACTGAGTGACTTCACACGTAAGCATCAATAATCAATACCGTGTGCTACTATGCAACCACGTGTATTACTGTACTTTTACTACCGGGTAGTTCAACAGTTTTAACGGTAATACTTTCGCCATTATTTTTATAAAAAGATAATTCTGTCATTTTCTAACTACGACAATACTTCCGTTATGGGGTCCACCAATGATTGTGTCGTCATACGAATATTCTCTGTTAAAATGAATATTCCCTAACCAATCGAATATTATATAACCACTTGCTTACTTTGTAAAATTTGTAAATATTACCCACAACTATAACATTATATCAAATCCACACCATAATATTCAAAAATATATTTTGAGAAAATTATTCTTTATTCATAAAAGTTGGGTTCTTACACATAACCTTATTCACTAACCTATCACCCTCAGCCTCAACACCTTCTGCACCTTTATCACCCTCAGCCTCACCAACTTCTGTTCCTTCATCATCTCCCCCATTCCCAGTTTCTTCAGCCTCCTCACCTTGACCTACCCCCTCAACATCACTCTCAGCTACATCACCCTCAACACCCTTACTATTACCATCACCTACATCCCCATCAACAAAGTTTGTTTCATCACATGCCTCTGTTTCAACTCTAGCTATCTCTGTTGTGTACTCCCTGCACCTCCTCCTAGCCTCTAATAATTCTTCATCACTACTTAATATTTCATCATCACTATTATACGAGTCCCCAAGCACAATTGGTGTATCATCACTTTTTTTATTTGATTTCTAATTCATTTTAATTCTATTACTCTTCCTCCTCTGATTATTCATAGTCTCATTCTTCATACCTGCCCTTTGCTTAGTCCTCTTTGACATCTGCATATTAGCATTTGCACTAATACTCCCCTTGTTATTATCTTCTGTATTAGGGGGTTGAGTAATAGATTTTGCAACTTGTTCATTCACATCAGGTGGTTCAATCACAACTCCTCCTTCATTCACAAATACATGATCAATAAAAAATTCAATCACACCAAAAGGGAGACACACTTTTACCATGTCTCTGATATTGGCGTCATCATGCACCAATCTATAACCACTTTCACTAATTTAACCATTATTCTTAAAATAAACCTTAGCATTGTTATCATAATCTAAAGCTTCAGAAAATGACTTAATTGCAGTCATGCAGATGAAATCAACTTCAACACGGGGATAAATTTCAACCTTACCTCCCTTGTACTCAGTTTAAGCTGATGAACAAATTTGCCCCCATAGTGAACATGCAACTGACAAATCCCACTCATTCTATGAAAACAAAAAAAATACAAAAATAAATTAAAAAATATTATTTGCAGTACATGGGGGGACCGAAGAAGATAACAATGGCAAAAATAAAATCCCATGGACCACATGTCGGATATATAAAGTCAAGAAAGATGGAGAAAACATCAAGACAAACAAGATGGCTACAACAGATTAAAAACCCCTAATTTAATCGTACACATTCCCAACCAACCCATGTCCACAAACCCTAAATTAAAGAAATCTAGCATACCTCACAGAAGATTCGCACTAGTAAATTCGTATCCAAGAGCAATATTCGCATCAAAGACCAAGATTCGCCAGCAAGATGAGAAGTTTGTGCCTGAATCTGTCTCTCTTTTTAACTCCTTCGCGTGCTTTTTTTTCTGTCTTTGTCTGGCCTTTAGTCGACCAAATTGGTTTTAACCACTGAGTTTCCACCGTGGCCATGACTAGGACTAACCCACGTGAAGTAAATGATGTGTCATTAGAAGTGGGGTAGGTCATATCTGATGTCACAAATTTCTGTTAAAAGTAAACTCATTTAATGGAATTTGTAACGATTTGATAAAATTTTGTAGTTTAATGAGTCGATTGTAAAAAAAATTCACTTCAGTGATACATTTGTAAATCGAGGTCGAGTAGAGTGGAGAAAAGTGTATTTAACCCGTCACGAAAGGGAGAACAATATATGAACATATATTGTATATATATCTTGGGCCTTGCCCTAAGAACCTACTGAAAGGGACAATATTCTTGGAAAACCTATCATTCTTAAAGGAAGGTTAAATGTGAACACTTAATAATCCTATAAACCTATATTGATAATCGTATATACCAAGCATTCATGAACTGATTATCCATGAATGTTAAGGTGAGTCTTGGACTCCATTCTTAAGACACGGGCTTATGGGGGCACTCCTTCATAAGTAATGGAACATCTAGGGTACCTCTGTGTTGTGTTGTGTTGTTGTATAAAAAGCTTTCAAAAGATGGTCTATATTATAACCCGAAAAATATATATATTCTCATGTTCTTTCCTTTGTTCCAAAAATTTCACGATTACATTAACAGCCCAAGCCCATGGATTATTTTGCTGGTCATCATTGGATCCAGAAACTGGTCTAGCTTACAGTGGGCTGCCAAAGTAGACTTCTATGACTTTATATGGATAAACACTCAGCTCCCGCAGGATAAAAAAATAGCTATATGTGAGCTAACAGATGTTTATAGAAGAGGAAACACTTAATAGGGGTGTATACAGAGTAAAATGGACAGGGCTTCCTCGCCTTTTTCTCTCTTTCTCCTCTTTAAATGGCTGACCCCAAGGCTCATATTTATAGATCGATGGCCTTGGTATACTGCGCAACATGTATGTTGTACTACTGCGGTGGTCGTGGTGCATCCGAGCCTCGCGGGTCCCGTCATCTCGAAGTACGTGCACTCGCGCACTATAATATCTGTTCGAACTTGCAGAACTTCAATCCGAGCATCCGAACGAGGTATATCTGACCTTTTTTGGACCGCTTGTGTCGATAGTTACGCAATGACATGGATTAAAGGTTGTACGAAGTCAGGCAGAGGGGTCCATGACCATGGTCTTCAAGCTTCAAATTTTATCCAAAGTACTGTCATGCGTAATAGTCACTCGGGATTGTTAGTCTTTGGTTCTTGTGGGACATCGTTGGATGTATGTATGTATGAAGTGTTGAGACGATGCGCAAGTGTTGAAGGGACAAAATAACATTTGACTCTTCGCAGGGGTTATCGTCGGTTTGAGTTGAAAGTAGACGTTGCTCATGGTTACATCTGATATAGGACAACTTGTTTGTATTCCGCGATATCATCTTGTGAGAGAAAACGTTGAGGCGGTAAGATGACATTTCGATTCTTCACCGGGGTTATCGTCGGTTTGAGCTGAAAGCAGACGTTGCTCAAGGTTATATCTGAGATTGGACTGCTTGTTTGTATGCCTCATTGTCATCTGTGAGTGTGCATGTCTGCCCGTTGTTAGCTCCGGGTCTGAGGTATAAGTGCCTCGGCAGGAGGTCTGAGCTTGAAGCTGATCGCATGTATCTGAAACAAGCATTTTTTGGAGTTATCTCCGGAACTGCAATGGCACCCTTGGGGCTATCACCAAGGATATTCGCTACTCCTTGTGCTATTTCTGGGACTGGAACTGTGACACCCCCAAATCCGATACTTCTATTTTCACAGGATTTGGTGTTCACTGTACAAACATTATCTATCTATCTACCCGTAAATAAAATGCAAACCATACAATAGATAGAAATAATAATAAAATCTCTCCCCTTATGGGGTTACATCAACTGAATAATAATAAATAACAAGTTACTCTAACCTTAAAACATCTGTGCGGAAAACATAAACAAATAAGTCTTAGTAACATCAATTCTAATTACATCACATAACCACATTAATAAAATAGTCTTCATTACTTGCTAAGCTTGCCCTTGCCCTTACTAGTGGAAGGTTCGTCTGCTCTTTCGTTCTTAACTGCAATGTTATTATTACGCAAGAATGAGCACGATTGCCCACAAGTATAACATTATAACAATGAATAATAACATGTGAGAGAAATAATAACTTCTGATATAAAGCTCAACTTTTGAATCAAGAATGGATAACAAGAATCAAAAGAAATTCTGAGGGTCATAAGACCTTGAACTATGTCCTAGGTTGTCAAGTGTTTTTACTTGAAACCTTTAACAGTCATAAGACTATGGACTCTTCTTGTCGTACTTAGGGGGGTCAGCCCTTAGTACCATACTGTGCACAATATCTTAAAGCTAAAGCGTAAATAATCCTCTATACAGGGTTGTTCATCTCAGTTTGACATTCAAGTCCGCACCAAAGGAAGTTTGGTTTGGATAATTCATCAAGGATTCTGAAATTTAGAACGCTCATCAACTATGGACTAATTGAATCAATAAGGGTTCGCTAGTCTATTAATGTTTAACAGTAAATGAATATTTAACTTGAATAACATTTCAAAAGGTATACAATAGAATAATTATTGTATAACAACATCATGCTTGAAGATTAATAAACTTTAATATCCAAGATAGGCTTGATCAATAATAATGATAACTTTCTCAATGTAGAAAGATGAATCAATCAACTTATATAACGATAACAAGTAGGGTTAGGAAACTTGCTCAACGAAAGTTTACGGTAAGAAACTTACTCAACGTAAATGTAGAGTTAGAAAACTTGCTCAATGTAACAAGATAAGGTTTAGAAACTTGCCTCGTGCGTAGATTACACTTAAACAAACTCGTTCTTTGAATTAAATACTACCTATCAATTACGTTCACAATACCAGTCAATAATAACGTACTACACGAACAACAAGTTAATTACATAATCAACGATTCAAATAACATGTAATTGTCTTCTTGACTTGGTAAAAACTCATTTTAATATCTCATTATATGTCTAACAAGTTTTTATGTTCATTAGACTAGGTCACTAACTCATTTCTATACTTGAACATCAAAAATTTGCATTTTCTAGACAATCTGCTACAAGTATTGACTTATTTCACTTTTGTCTTAGTATTATTGGTATCATGACTGCTACTTAGCTATTTGCATGATGATATGTATATATGCACACGGGGAAAAGAACTAGGAGTTGAGTATGCGGCATGAGACTCGATTCAATTTTTTGCAATTCGCGAAAATTGCAGAACACGACTAAAAATTTCCAATCAACTTATTTTTACACAAATTTAGACATACCCACATGCTAGAATTCATAAATAATCAATACTTAACATCTATGGAGTGATTTTCACCCATTAAAACACATAATCACAGAATTAAAGCATGCAAATTAGACTGTTCTTGATGTTCTTTAAGTTCTTGAACAAAAACATGGATTTTAATGCTACGGATTCGTTATAAAGCCAAATCCAACCATTCAAGTTTTATTTTGTTCATTTTAACATGCATGATCATATCAATGTATGAATTTTGCAAAATAAATTATATTTGACATATAAAAATCACGTATAAGGCCATATGGCCATATCACGTACTTTGTAAATTTTTGAAATAACAAGCCATAATCATACATTGTAATCTTATGAAATTGATGATATGGAAACACACAATATATATATATATATAACATGCAATACAACTCGAATTATTACATATATTCTCATAACAACAGAATTTCCCAAATACAGAGACTCACAGAAGTATGAAAGCCATTTTTATGAAAACTTAAAAGACGTAAAATAAGAATTTGGGTTGAACAGAATTACCCAAAGCGTAGATTAAATAAAATGACAAATCTCTCTACTTCAATCACAGAGTTTCTCCCAATCTCTCTCAAACTCTCTCTGAAACTCTCTCTGTTTCTATTTTTCTAGACTTAGGAAAAATGAAGAAGAAGTCGTAATAAAGGAAATCAACTGACGCGCTGTGGTCAGTTACCCAGTCATGGGTAACTTCCCTCAACTCCCATTAAGGCCATGTTTGGCTAGCATACTAGGTTTCAAAACCCATTATTTTAATAAAACCTTATCATATAGTTTAAAAAATGTCACATCCATATAAAATAAATCTAATATCTTATTTAATTTACTTTATAAAATATAATAATTTCTCATTAATATACATAGTCACATAATTCAAATTCTCTTTGATTAATAATGTCAAATTATTAAATCTCTAATTAATAATTAAATTAATTAAAATAACATAGGCTTATTAAATATTTCTTTTAATTCAATAAGCTCACATAATCACATACTTCGAATAATAAAAATTCTCCATATTAAATTAATAAATGTAACACATATAATTAAATTAATCTATCACAACTTCATCAATTAATTATTTAATCTATTAATTAATTCATCGAAAAATATTTATTCAATCAAATAAATATTAAAATTAAATTACAAAATTACGGTTGTCACATCTTTCCCCTCTTAAAAGGATTCTGTCCCCAGAATCATAACTCAAACAAGTCGTCCCGTTATATTCTCCCCCCCTTACAAAGATTTTGTCCCCAGAATCGCATATAACAATCTAAGTAAATAAATTAGGATAATTCTTCATCATATTCTCTTCGAGTTCCCACGTAGCTTCTTCAGCGTTGTGGTTCCTCCAAATTACCTTAACAGAAGGTATTACTTTATTTCTCAAAACTTGTTCTTTTCGGTCGACAATTTGAACAGGAATTTCTTCGTAAGACAAGTCTTTGTCAAAATGTAGGGGTTTATATTCAATCACGTGCTTGTAATCGAGTTTGTAGGGTCGTAGGACTGAGACATGGAAAACATTGTGGACATTCTCTAGAGATGGAGGTAAGGCTACCTCATAAGCAACTTCTCCAACCCTTCTCAAAACTTCAAAGGGTCCAATGAATCTTGGGCTCAATTTCCCTTTCTTTCTGAATCTGATCTTTCCCTTCCAAGGAGAGACCTTTAAGAATACATAACTACCTGGTTCGAACTCAACATTCTTACGGTGTAGATCGGCGTATTTCTTCTGTCTGTCTTGGGCTGCTATCAATCTCGCTCGAATCACTTTGATTATCTCTGCTATTTGTTGTACCAATTCTGGTCCTAGTAATTGTCTTTCGCCAACTTCATCCCAATATAGTGGAGTTCTGCACTTTCTACCGTATAACGCTTCATAAGGTGGCATTCCAATACTAGCGTGGTAACTGTTGTTGTAACCGAACTCTACAAGCGTTAAATGGTCATCCCAATTTCCTTTAAAATCAAGTATACAAGCTCTTAACATATCTTCCAATGTCTGAATTGTTCTTTCACTCTGTCCATCTGTCTGACGTTGATATGTTGTGCTCATTCGCAACTGTGTACCCATGCATTCCTGTAGACATTTCCAGAAGTTCAACATAAAACGCGGATCTCTATCAGAAACAATTGACACCGGAACTTCGTGCCTTGAAACAATCACTTTCACATATAACATTGCCAACTGATCTAGGTTGAATCTGATTCTGATCGGAAGGAAGTGTGCGGATTTCGTCAATCAGTCAATAATAACCCATACTGCGTCGTAGCTTTTCTGAGTCGTCGGTAGGCCAACCACGAAATCCATCATAATATGTTCCCATTTCCATTTTGGAATCTCTAAAGGTTGTAGCAATCCACTCGGTCTCTGATGTTCTGCTTTTACTTTCTGACATGTCAGACACTTGGCAACACATTCTGCAACCTCTCATTTTAAACTCAACCTGGTTCGAACTTAACATTCTTACGGTGTGTATCGGCGTATTTCTTCTGTCTGTCTTGGGCTGCTATCAATCTCGCTCGAACCACTTTGACTATCTCTGCTGTTTGTTGTAGCAATTCTGGTCCTAGTAATTGTCTTTCGCCAACTTCATCCCAATATAGTGGAATTCTACACTTTGTACTGTATAACGCTTCATAAGGCGGCATTCCAATACTAGCATGGTAACTATTGTTTTAACCGAACTCTACAAGCGGTAAATTGTCATCCCAATTTCCTTTAAAATCCATTATACAAACTCTTAACATATCTTCCAATGTCTGAATTGTTCTTTCACTCTGTCCATCTGTTTGAGGGTGATATGTTGTACTCATTCGCAACTGTGTACCCATGCATTCCTGTAGACGTTTCCAGAAGTTCAACGTAAAACGTGGATCTCTATCAGAAACAATTGACACCGGAACTCCGTGCCTTGAAATAATCTCTTTCACATATAACCTTGCCAACTGATCTAGGTTGAATCTGATTCTGATCGGAAGGAAGTGTGCGGATTTCGTCAATCGGTCAACAATAACCCATACTGCGTCATAGCCTTTCTGAGTCGTCGGTAGGCCAACCATGAAATCCATCGTAATATGTTCCCATTTCCATTTTGGAATCTCTAAAGGTTGTAGCAATCCACTCGGTCTCTGATGTTCTGCTTTTACTTTCTGACATGTCAGGCATTTGGCAACACATTCTGCAACCTCTCTTTTTAAATTTGGCCACCAAATGTGTTGTCGAAGATCTTGGTACATCTTGGTGCTATCAGGGTGAATCGAATATCTTGAGTTGTGAGCCTCGCTCAAAATTTCTTCCTTAATCTCTAATCTTGGCGGTACCCAAATTACGCTCTCAAATCTTAGTAGTCCTCTTTGTCTATTTTGAATCTAGGTTCAGTCCCTTCAGATATCTTCTTCTTTACTTTCTAACATTCTTCGTCCTGAAGTTGAGCCTCCTTAACTTTATCCATTAAGGTTGTACCAGCTTGCATCTGGAACAGCTTCTCGTCAATCCCCATAGGATACTTCACTTCTAATTCTAGCTTCTCCATTGCTAAAATTAGCTCCTCTGAGCTGGTCAACATCATCAATTTCTCGACCTTTTCTACTTAGAGGCGGCGGCCACCACATTTGCCGTGCCGGATGGTATAGAATCTCACAATCGTAGTCCTTAATTAACTCCAACCACCTTCTTCGACGCGTGTTCAAGTCTTTACGTGTAAAAATATATTTGAGACTCTTGTGATCTCGTATATATTTCACACTTCTCCCCATAGAGATAGTGCCTCCAGTTTTCAAAGCAAAACCACTATGACTAACTCCAAGTTGTGGGTGGATACCCCTTCTCATAATCTTTTCGGTTTGTCGCGACGACGCATCATGAATGACTCTACCATTCTGCATAAGCACACAGCCAAGTCCTTTATGCGATGCATCACTCTAAACCACAAAATTTCCTGTGTCATCTGGAAGAGATAACATAGGTGCTGAACTCAACCTCCTCTTTAATTCTTGAAAGCTTTCCTCACACTTCTCCTTCCAAACAAATTTCACCGATTTCCTAGTCAAATTCGTCAACGGAGTTGCGATCTTGGAAAAATCTGAATGAATCTTTTGTAATAACCTCTAATCCAAGAAAACTTCTTACTTCGGCGGCGTCTTGGTGATCGATTAATCAAACCGACTATGGAGGGATCCACCGAAATTCCGTCCCGATTGATCACATGTCCAAGAAATTATACTCTTTTAATCCAAAATTCACATTTCAAAACTTAGCATACAACTTCTCTCTTCTCAATGTCTCTAATGTCATCCTCAAATGCTCTTTGTGTTCTTCCTTGGTTTTGAATATACCAAAATATCATCTATAAATACCACTACTTAATTTGTCCAAAAGCGGCTTGAACACTCCATTCATTAAGCCCATAAATGTTTGCAGGAGCATTTGTTAGACCAAATGACATTACCAAAAATTCAGTAGTGGCCAGTATCGTGTTCTAAACAACATCTTGGTACATCCTCTGGTCTCACCTTGAGTTGATGATAACCACTCCTCAAATCTATCTTTGAAAAGTATCTTGCTCCCTTTGTTGATCGAACAAGTCGTCGATTAGCGGTAATGGACACCTATTCTTAATCGTGACCTTATTGGTTTCTCGTAGTCTATCAGAGTCGCATTATTCCAAATCCTTCTTCTTCATAAATAAAGCTGGCGCTCCCCACGGTGATACGCTTGGTTGAATATACTTCTTGTCCGGTAATTCTTGTAGTTGGACCATCGGTTCTTTCATCTCTCTGGGGTGCCATTCGGTATGGTGCCTTCGATATTGGAGTCGTTCCTGGAGCCAAGTCGATCACGAATTCAACTGCTCTATCTGGAGGAAGTCCTGGTAAATCATCCGGAAATACGTCTGCAAAATCTTTCACTACTGGAATCTCATCAATTTTTGAATTCTCTTTATGACTATCGACTATGTAAGCTAGATATCCTACACAGCCTTGTCTTAACAATCTCCTGGCCTGCATCATCGTTAGACAACTCGCTTGTTTAGGCGACTTGCTACCATAAAACACAACCTTTGACGGAGTCATAAGGTTAATACGCTTCTTCTGGCGGTCAATTATCACGCCCCATAATTGGATAACCAATCCATACCCAAAATAACATCAAATTCTCCAACTCGAATAGGGATAAGGTCTACGTTCATGATATTACCCTTAATATCTACTCTACAGTTCTTGTGCACATACTTAACAGGGATAATTTCTCTATTCGCAATTTCTATGTTCATGGGGTATTCTAACTCGTCCTTAAGCAATTCTAAGTTCTTAGCAAAGTCATTGAATATAAATGAACAAGTAGAACCCGAATCAAATAACACATAAGCATTAACTTTATTAATCGGAATGATACCTGACACTACATCGTGAGACTGCACTGCGTCTTGCACTGTCATGTTGAATGTTCTGGCAGTCGGTCGGTTGGTTGCAGTTGGTGCTACGATTATTAGAGTGCTTCCACCAGTATGTCCTCTATTTCCTCCTGAACTCATCCCTCCCGATCCCTTTTTAGGACAATCTCTTGCAAGATGGTCCTTTGAGCCACATGTGAAACAGGCACCCTTCTTTGGGTTCGGACAGTTTGGTGCTATGTGGCATTCATGACCACAATTGTAGCACACTCATTTCCCTTTTAAGCAAGCTCCCATATGAGTTTTTTCATGAGTTGGGCGCAGTTCAATCTTCTTCTTACGTCCCCTTGTTGACTTCTAAGCAAGCCAATTATCGGACCACTTCCTCTTACATTTTGTGATTACCCCCAGTGTTACTCCCACCAGTCTTGTTATTACCTTCCTTCTCACTCTTCTTCTTCTTCTTCTTCTTCTGCTCCTGATTATACTTCGTTACTGCATCGCTTCCACCCTCAACGAGTATGGCCTTCTCTAACACTCCAGCAAAAGTGTTCAATTGGAACATTGACACTTTGCTATACAACCAGGCTTGGTCCTGCTCAAATCGTCTCGCCTTCCTCTCATCCGGTATGTACTTGAGTGCGTGGCGAACCTAGCCAACTCATTAAACCTTGCCGCATAATCATTCTTGACATATTCCCTTGTTTTAACTCTAGAAACTGAACCTCCATATGATTTTGTGAACTAGCCAGGAAATACATCTCAAAAAACATCTCTTTGAATCTCTCCCAGGATATTACACATTCATCTCCTCTCACTTTGTTTGCCTGCCACCAATAGCTGGCTTCGGACTTCAGCATAAACATTGCATATGCAGTCTTCTGATCTTCCCTTACCCTAGCAACATCGAACACCTTCTCCATCTCCATTACCCAGGTCTGAGCTTTGATTGGGTTTATGGAACCCTTAAACTCTGGCTGTCCCACCGCCTTGAAGTCCTTAAATGAAGTATTTGGTGGAGCTTGGGGTTGATTATTAAGTGCTCCAGCTAAAAGGTTTACCAATTGCTGAACAGAGTTATCATTGGCGTCGTTGTTATTGTTTGTTGACCCTTCCTGGGCTTGCTGAAGATTTTGTCTTCTAGGCGGCATATTTCTGCTAAAAATATACGCTTATTATATCTTTACTCAATCTCTAAAACATTTAAGACTTAACTAAACATTTAATCATAACTCACTTAACACATTACTTCAAATAAACTTTGACATTTCATTTAATTCAAAAGTCTTTACATCATAAGATAGAATCACTGCTATTTACATCAACTATCCCGAGATAAAGAATCTACAGGATTTAAAACATCACAATATTCTTTTATTTATGAACATATCGGAATTTACATCATTAACTATCAAATAGTTTTCACATATTTAAACTAATACTATCACTGTCTGTTAAGGCGCTGGATGGCCTTGCTACGTTCCTCCTCCATGATGCGACACATCGTTCTGCGATCTAGCATATATGATGGTAGATCCTCAAACAGGATTGGATACCTCCTGACTCAATCTTGGACCGCATCCATTGCATTTTGTAGTGTAGAGTACGTCTCCTCAAGTTTAGCCTTCTTCGCACGGTGATCATCTTCTGCACGATCAGCATGACGTGACTCTCATACCCAGCCCTCCTCTGCTATGGCAAGCCTCTTTGAGCTCTCCTTCAGATCCTTCTTTAACTTCTCTATTTCTGCGGACTTATCCTCGGTCTGACCCTTCTCGTAAACCAGATCCCACTCCACGTTTCCTAGCGCGTGTGAAGAGTCACAATCTCTCTATCCCTCGCTCAATAGTAATCTGGCGACTAACGCTTTGCTTCGGTCGGATCCCGACAAGATCCTGCAACTCTACATTATGATCATAGAGTGCATCATACATCTCTGCATCAATGGAGTTCGGTGGGAACTCCTCTTCTTCCTCTTCCTCAGGATCCTCCTCTGGATCTCTCTCTACCATACTCTCCGACTCGAAGAATAGCGATGATCAGCGGAGATGGCTCTCTCTGCACAAGTTGTTCACGACGACATGAATGTCTAAGGGCTCCTCCTCTATAGGTAATCGGGGTTCCTCCTCCCCAGCTTGACTAGCTCCTCCAACATTCGACATCCTGACAACAAAATTTTAAGTTGTAGTTACTAATCCGTGCTAGCGAACACATAGATTAACACATACGCACATAAAGTCTTTTATTATCTTTAATGAATTTAGAAATTCATTTCTTAGAACTCGATAAGAGTTTACCACTACTATGTACTCGATCTCCTACAAGGCTACTACCTAAGGTTGTTTCCCCCACCTAAGGTTCATAACCTTACAGTTTTGATACCAACCTGTGACACCCCCAAATTCGGTACCTCCATTTCCACAGGATTTGGTGTTCACTGTACAAACATCATCTATCTATCTACCCGTAAATAAAATGCAAACCATACAATAGATAGAAATAATAACAAAATCTCTCCCCTTATGGGGTTACATCAACTGAATAATAATAAATCCCAGGTTACTCTAACCTTAAAACATCTGTGCGGAAAACATAAATAAATAAGTCTTAGTAACATCAATCCTAATTACATCACATAACCACATTAATAAAACAGTCTTCATTACTTGCTAAGCTTGCCCTTGCCCTTACTAGTGGAAGGTTAAATCGCTTCTTTCGTTCTAAGCGCAATGTTATTATTACGCAAGAGTGAGCACGATTGCCCACAAGTATAACATTATAACAATGAATAATAACATGCGAGAGAAATAATAACTTCTGATATAAAGCTCAACTTTTGAATCAAGAATGGATAACAAGATTCAAAAGAAATTCTGAGGGTCATAAGACCTTGAACAATGTCCTAGGTTGTCAAGTGTTTTTACTTGATACCTTTAACAGTCATAAGACTATGGACTCTTCTTCTCGTACTTAGGGGGATCAGCCCTTAGTACAATACTGTGCACAATATCTTAACGCTAAAGCGTAAATAATCCCCTATACAGGGTTGTTCATCTCAGTTTGACATTCAAGTCCGCACCAAAGGAAGTTTGGTTTGGATAATTCATCAAGGATTTTGAAATTTAGAACGCTCATCAACTATGGACTAATTGAATCAATAAGGGTTCGCTAGTCTAATAATGTTTAACAGTAAATGAATATTTAACTTGAATAACATTTCAAAAGGTATACAATAGAATAATTATTGTATAACAACATCATGCTTGAAGATTAATAAACTTTAATATCCAAGATAGGCTTGATCAATAATAATGATAACTTTCTCAATGTAGAAAGATGAATCAATCAACTTATATAACAATAACAAGTAGGGCTAGGAAACTTGCTCAACGAAAGTTTACGATAAGAAACTTGCTCAACGTAAATGTAGAGTTAGAAAACTTGCTCAATGTAACAAGATAAGGTTTAGAAACTTGCCTCGTGCGTAGATTACACTTAAACAAACTCGTTCTTTGAATTAAATACTACCTATCAATTACGTTCACAATACCAGTCAATAATAACGTACTACACGAACAACAAGTTAATTACATAATCAACGATTCAAATAACATGTAATTGTCTTCTTGACTTGGTAAAAACTCATTTTAATATCTCATTATATGTCTAACAAGTTTTTATGTTCATTAGACTAGGTCACTAACTCATTTCTATACTTGAACATTAAAAATTTGCATTTTCTGGACAATCTGCTAAGTGGTATTTGGCATATTTCACTTTTTATCGGTATATTAGTATTTGGTGGCCTTAGTGGCTATACTTTGACTGATACTTGAGTCATGGTAGCGATGATATTCTTATGATGTGATATATTCTATACATGGGAAAAAGAACTAGGAGTTGGGTAGCATGCACATGAGACTCGATTCAATTTTTGCAATTCGCGTGAAAATTGCGTAAGAACACGACTAAAAATTTCCAATCAACTTATTTTTTGCAATTTAGACATACCCACATGCTAGAATTCATAAATAATCAATACTTAACATCTATGGAGTGATTTTCACCCATTAAAACACATAATCACGAAATTAAAGCATGCAAATTAGATTATTCTTGATGTTCTTGAAGTTCTTGAACAAAAACATGGATTTTAATGCTACGGGATAGTTATAAAGCCAAATCCAACCATTCAAGTTTTATTTTGTTCATTTTAACATGCATGATCATATCAATGTGTGAATTTTGCAAAATAAATTATATTTGACATATAAAAATCACGTATAAGGCCATATGGCCATATCACATACTTTGTAAATTTTTGAAATAACAAGCCATAATCATACGTTGTAATCTTATGGAATTGATGATATGGAAACACACAATACATATATATATATATAACATGCCATACAACTCGAATTATTACATATATTCTCATAACAACAGAATTTTCCAAATACAGAGACTCAAGAAGTATGAAAGCCATTTTTATGAAAACTTAAAAGACGTAAAATAAGAATTTGGGTTGAACAGAATTACCCAAAGCGTAGATTAAATAAAATGACAAATCTCTCTACTTCAATCACAGAGTTTCTCCCAATCTCTCTCAAACTCTCTCTGAAACTCTCTCTGTTTCTATTTTTCTAGACTTAGGAAAAATGAAGAAGAAGTCGTAATAAAGGAAATCAATCGGCCTTTGTGGTGGGATTACCCGATCATGGGTAACTTCCCTCAACTCCCATTAAGGCCATGTTTGGCTAGCATACTAGGTTTCAAAACCCATTATTTTAATAAAACCTTATCATATAGTTTAAAAAATGTCACATCCATATAAAATAAATCTAATATCTTATTTAATTTACTTTATAAAATATAATAATTTCTCATTAATATACATAGTCACATAATTCAAATTCTCTTTGATTAATAATGTCAAATTATTAAATCTCTAATTAATAATTAAATTAATTAAAATAACATAGGCTTATTAAATATTTCTTTTAATTCAATAAGCTCACATAATCACATACTTCGAATAATAAAAATTCTCCACATTAAATTAATAAATGTAACACATATAATTAAATTAATCTATCACAACTTCATCAATTAATTATTTAATCTAATAATTAATTCATCGAAAAATATTTATTCAATCAAATAAATATTAAAATTAAATTACAAAATTACGGTTGTCACATCTTTCCCCTCTTCAAAGGATTCTGTCCCCAGAATCATAACTCAAACAAGTTGTCTATTCACGAGAGGCGAAAGGTCGTGGTGTGTTATCGGCCGAGAGTAATCTGTCTCTCTCCGGTGTTGTTGTCGGTCTTTTGATCTGCGTACCTCGGGGTTATCTCTAAGATTGGAAATGACATTCTCGGTGTGTGTTCCGAGTTTGAGATGAAGTTCCCGGTTTGTGTTCCGGGTTGGAACTGAACTTCCTGTAGTATCCGGAATAGATGTAAGCTATCTTCCAAGGTTATCTCCGAAAGACGAATCTGCCCTCTTACAATGTTAGTAACAAGCATGCAGAAAATTTCGAGTGTCTACACTCCTCCATCATGATTTTATACTTTAAATCAGGGTCGTTAGGAACAAAAAGTCTGGAGTTGACTCAAAGTATTCCTTCTTCATCGATTCTTGCTTCCGGCATAGCACCTTCTTGCACTTTCTTCCTCATACGCATCAGCTCCAGATATGTAGCTTGAGCAGCTTCAACTTTATCAATTAAAGTCGGTTCTACTCATATATTCGCCATCATCACATAGGTCTCTGGAGTCTTTAACTATATCTCTATCCTTTGCAAGTCACACAAATGGGCCTTTGCGTTGACAATATCGCACTCGTACCCGCATATGATCTTCTACTCAATGTGTCAGCTACGACGTTCGCTTTTCCAGGATGGTATTGGATGGTATGATCATAATCTTTCAACAGTTCAAGCCAACGTCGTTGTCGCATGTTGAGTTCCTTTTGAGTGAAGATATATTTGAGGCTTTTATGATCCGAAAAGATCTCCACTTTCTCCCTATACAAGTAATGCCTCCAAATCTTTAGTTCAAAAACGACTGCTGCCAAATCTAGATCATGAGTGGAATAATTCCTCTCATATTCTTTGAGTTGTCATGAAGCATGGGCTATGACTTTCCCATGTTGCATGAGAACACATCCCAACCCTTTGGCCGAAGCATCACTGTAGATGACAAATCCCTCCGAGGCGGATGGTATTGTCGAGCAGGTCTTTGAAATGAGTCTCCTCTTGAGTTCTTGAAAACTCTTCTCACATTCTTCGCTCCAACCGAACTTTGTATCTTTCCGAGTCAGCTGAGTTAATAGAGTAGCGATTCGAGAAAACCCTTCTACGAATCTCCGATAATAACCCATGTTTAAGAAAAAAACTCTTTTCTTGATCATCGATATAGGTTGCTCCCAGCTTTGAATTGCTTCAATCTTTGTCGGGTCAACAGATATTCCATGACTTGATACTACATGCCCAAGGAATGTTACTTCCTCAAGCCAGAACTCGCATTTCTTCAACTTAGCATAAAGCTTGTTTTCACGAAGCTTTTGGAGTATCAGCCTCAAGTGTTGCTCATGATCTTCACGGCTTTTGAAATAAATAAGGATGTCATCAATAAAGACGACCACAAAGTGATCCAAATATTCCTTTAATACTCGGTTCATCATATCCATAAAGACAGCAGGAGCATTAGTCAATCCAAAAGACATGACTAGGAATTCATAATGCCCGTACTGAGTTCTGAAAGTCGTCTTTGGAATGTCATCGGTTCTAATCTTCAATTGGTGATATTCGGAACGAAGATCAATCTTTGAAAAAAATTTGCCTCCTTGCAACTGGTCAAACAGGTCATCAATACGTGGCAATGGGTACCTATTTTTGATGGTGACATGATTCAACTCCTGATAATCAATACAAAGTCGCATACTCCCATCTTTCTTCTTCACGAATAGAACAGGAGAACCCCAAGGAGAAGTACTAAGACGAATAAACCAATGTCTAACATTTCCTACAGTTGGGTCTTTAACTCCTGAAGTTTAATAGGAGCCATTCGATATGGGGCTTTGGAAATGGGTTTTGTACCGGGTTCAAGTTCGATACAAAATTCAATTTCACGCCTCGGGGTAGGCGGGGAAGTTCTTGAGTGGAATACGTCGGAAATTTATTAACAATAGAAATATCATTCAAAACTGACGTATTTTTGTTTAGATCCGTGACATGAGCTAAGAAAGCTTAACATCCGTTTTTCAATAAACGAATAGCTTTATGGCTTGAGATGACAGTGATTGATTTTAATGGTTTGGTTGTTTGAATTCGTATAATAGGTTGGTTAGAAATATGAAAGCTAACAACCTTATGAAAACAATTAATTTTTGCATGATGAGTAGTTAACCAATCAATCCCTAGAATCACATCAAATGCAAGTATTTTCAAAGAAATAAGATTGACAGGTAACGTGCGGGTGCCGATTTGAACTAAACAAGACTTATAAATAGTGGATGTAATGAAGGTTTCTCCCAACGGAGTTTTAACAGATAAGTCAAAGTCTAATTTCTCCGGAGTAAAATTTAAACGTTGAGCGCAAATAGGAGAAATAAAAGAATGGGTAGAACCGCTATCAAATAAGGTATAGACTTCGTTAGAGTTTATGATAAGCTTACCCGTGATGACCTCATTCGGGATCCTTGCTTTCTGGGAGGTCACAACAAATGCTCTCCCTTGCACTACCGGCTTTGACTTTTCTAGGACGGCCTTTGGTGCCTCCATCGTAGCTGAACTTGTCTTCGGTGAACGACAAAATTGGGCTAGGTGACCTTCACTTCCACAATTATAACATGCTTTGGACGGAATCGTGCAGTTTGGACTGATGTGTCCCTCCCCTCCGCATTTGAAGCATATGATAGGTGGTCGTTCTCCTTCCTTAACAACGGGTCTTTGGTCTTTGACGTCTTTCCATCATTGTTGAATCCCTCTTCTTGAAATGTTCATTCTTATTGTTTTATTACGATTACCACCGGAAGTGGTTACCATTTCGGCCTGTTGATTCCCTCCATGCTTGTTGTCACCGCTCGATGGACCGCTCACTTTGGTATTATCATTTTTCCGACTGCTCTATTTTGGTTGGGTTGACTCATTATCGCGCTCCAATAACTGAGCCCTATTAACAACATCTGAATACAAACACAGTTTATGAGAGTTAAGATATTAACGTATCTTGGGTTTCAAACCTCTTAGAAATATTCGCGTCATTCTCTCCTCATTATCAACTAACTGGGACGCAAACCAGAACAACTCGGGAAACTTGGCTTCGTACTGCGATACGGTCATGTTGTTTTGCTCCAGCTTGATGAATTCTACCTCTTTCATGTGACGAATACTTTCGGGAAAGTAATTGTCGTTGAACAATTCTTGGAATTTCTCCCAAGTTATCTTTAGTGCGATAGGTTGAGTACGCTTTACAGATTCCCACCAGTAATCTGCCTCTGCTCGCAACATGAAGGTGGCAAGGGGAACCTTTTGCTCCTCGGAGCATCCCAAGACATCAAATATCTTACAGATCTACTTTATCCATGTCTCCGCCTTAAGTGGTTTTGGCTCTCCAAAAAACTCTGGTTGTCTCAGTTCCATAAACTGTTTGGCGGTGAACGTCCGAGAGTTGCCAGTATTTCCACTGCATTTTGGAATGAGAGCCGCTTGCACACGATGTTGCATGAATTGCATAAAGCCTCCGAACATTCCATCGTTCATCATTTGGTCGGTGTTGTTGTTGTTTGCACGAGGATTGTCGCCTTCACGATGCACATTATCCTAATTATTGATCGTGGAGACTCAGCGGTCTCTTGTGCTCCATTGATATTCTCAACATTCTCGGATTTCATTTTCAAATCGCCACAAAACAAGGGTTAATTAACATATCACATATTATCCTATACTACGACCGACCAATTAAATATCAAATAAACTTAAGTAGGTCATACTAGCGAAAAGAATTCCCGTCTCTCCTCCTAGTTCTTATCTCACATCTCGGCCAGGATCATATCCCTAAGCTTTGATATCAATGTGGCGCCCCCAAAATAGGTATACATCACCTATTACGAAGTCGCCAAATACATAGTCTGAGAATACAAATACAATCTTAAATATACAACATGAGTGTGAGTTTTAATACAAATATTGTCTTTACATGCGATTATTCAAACTCAAAATAAGTCCTCAATACATTTATTAACACACTATTTCATAGAATAGTGAGGAATACTAATGTTATCCTCTGGACCGTCACTTCGTTCCCTGACTAGTCCCTGCTACGTTCTCATTTCCTAAAGAGAACAATGAAAGCAAAAGGGTGAGCTCAACTAGCCCAGTAAGAAATATTATGACTAAGATAATACAGAATAAATTATCCTTAGCCTTCAATAGTGTTAAACTGATACAATATAACAAACATCAATTTTAACTGCAGCGGAACAAGCAATCCATTAAAAGAGTCAAGTAGAGAATAAAATCTACTATGTTCTATGTTTTAAAAGGTTTTTCATCATTTTTATCACTGAGACTCAACTTAATAAATAATCCACATCATCCCTGCACTACGGCCAAGGATATTCATTAGTATCACAACCACAAATTATCCATGCACTACGGGCCAAGAATATTCGTGTATTCATCAATGGTCATGATCATGCCAACAACTGTCCATCAATGCACTACGGGCCAATTAGAACTTTTACCACATCATTTGTAACATTACGGTTATGATTATACCGAATAATCCCTGGTCATAATCATACCAAGTCCATCTATGCACTACAGGCCACAGATGACTTTCAACATAATATAAACATGAGGATGATGACAATGATATAAGAATTTAATAAAACAAGTTCAAGAATTAATTTATCCAAGAACCAATAACGTCCAAATTGTCAACATGATACTTCTTTGTGGAGTAAAATTCAAGAATGCTCAGAAGAATATTTCAATGAAAATATACTGGATGAAGCGCAAATATCAAAGATATTCCACTAATTTCATGGAGTATAAAAGTCAAAACTTTAACCAACTGAGTATAATAACGAATGGAATAACAAAAGAATTCACCAAGCATGCGATTGACCGCACAGACAGGTTATTCCAACAGAATAATAAATAATGGAACCAGGTCATGCGTAAACGCACAAACAGGATATTCCAACAGAATAATAAATAATGGAACCGGTCATGAATCTTACATGCATGCGCGGATATATTAACGAGAATAATAAATAATGGAACCAGGTCATGCGTAATGCACAGATAGGATATTCCAACAGAATAATAAATAATGGAACCAGGTCATGCGTAACGCACAGACAGGATGTTCTAACAGAATGAATAAGAATGGAATAATAGAAGAATTTTACCATGTATGCAGTACTTCGCATAAACAGGTTATTCCAACATAATAATAAAGAATGGAATAACAGAAGAATTTCACCAAGTATAGGGTAGTCCGCGTATACAGGTTATTCCAATAGAATAATAAAGAATGAAATAACAGAAGTTCTCTTCATGAATACAAAAGAAATAATACCCCTTGCCTTAGAAGAAACTGGATATAGGAGTAGTGAAATAAAAGAATATTTTTCTTCTTTCTCTCTATAGTTTCTCTCCCTAGAGTTTCAGTGAATTCGTAAGAAATAATGAAAGAATGAGCTTCTATTTATAGGAAAATAGAAAGGATACTATGTTGTACTATGCAATAAAATATTCTAATATAACAAAAACTTTTAAATATATATTATATTATATATATTATATATGTAAATAACATATGTAAAAAATTCACGAGATTCAATTGATAATCTTGCTGAACTTCCCACTTGATTGATATATATATATATATATATATATATATATATATATATATATATATTCACACTCATAACACACTATTTTGAAAAATGAGTAGGTGGGGGTCCAAAAATACGCCAAAATCTACAACAAATACTTCATAAAAATCTTCTCAATATTTTTAACAACATTTATCATCATTATTATAATTTACAATATTAATCGACCAGGTCGTTTTCAGGAAAGAGGGGGCTTTTCAATAAGGATTTCTCCCTATTGGCGCGCAATTAGGTGACCAAACCTATCCTTGGAAGAACTTCTAGACATCGTTAATATTGCAAATAATAATATTAATAACTTTGTTATCTCAATTATTGATTTAATAATATATAAAATATCGACAATATTTGAATCAAATAACGTGAGATACTATGCAACAATTACTATAGCAATAATTGAACAAAACTGAATATCTTCTCACGTAAGCATTAATAATCAATACCGTGTGCTACTATGCAACCACGCGTATTACTGTACTTTTAACACTGGGTGTTTCAATAGTTAACGGTAAAACTTCCGCCGTTATTTTCATAAAAAGATATTTTTATAGTTTTCTCAATCCGACAATAATTTCGTTGTAGGGTCCACCAATGATTGTCTTGGTTATACGAATATTCCTGTTAAAAGCGAATATTCCCGACCAATCGAATATTATATAACAACTTGCGTACTTTGCAAAATTTATAAATATTACCCACAACTATAACATTATATCAAATTCATTCCATAATATTCAAAAATGATATTTATAGAAAAATCATCTTTATTCATAAAAGTTGGGGTCTTACAGTTAGGAATATAAAAGCTAACAACCTTACGAAAAGCATGATGAGTAGTTAACCAATCGATTCCTAAAATCAAATCAAATGCAAGTATTTTCAAAGAGATAAGATAGACAGGTAACGTGAAAGTGTCGATTTGAATCAAACAAGATTTATAAACAGTGGAGGTAACGAAGGTTTCTCTTAATGGAGTTTCAACTGATAAGTCAAAGTCTAATTTCTCCGGAGTTAAATTTAAACGTTGAGCGCAAACAAGAGAGATAAAAGAATGGGTAGATCCGGTATCTAACAAGGTATAGACTTCACAAAAATTTATAATTAACTAACCCGTGCTAACTTCGTTTGGGTTACTCGTTTTTTGAGAAGTCACCAAAAACGTTCTTCCTAAAACCACCGACTTTGTTTTGTCCGTATCCGCCTTTGGTGCCACCGTCCCAGCTAGACTTGACTTTGGTGCACGACAAAATCGAGCTAGGTGACCTTCTCTCCCACAATTGTAATGAGTTTTGGGACCGAAATGCATGATTTGGACTGATATGTCCCTCCCCTCCGCATTTGAAGCATATGATAGGTGGTCGTTCTCCTTCCTTAACAACGGGTGCTGATGTTGTCGTCTTTCCATCATTGTTGAATCTCCTCTTCTTGAAATGTCCATTCTTATTATTTTGGCCATGATTACCACCGAAGTGGTTACCATTTCTGGTATGTTGATTCCCTCCACGCTTATTGTCACCGCTTTGATGACTGCTATCACTGATATTATCATTTTGCCGGCTGCTCTCTTTTGGTTGGGTTGACTCATTATCGCGCTCCAATAACTGAGCCCTATTAACAACATCTGAATACAAACACGGTTTATGAGAGATAAGATATTGGCGTATCTCGGGTTTCAAACCTCTTAGAAACATTAGCGTCATTCTCTCCTTATTATCAACCAAATGGGGGGTAAACCAAGAGACAACTCGGCAAACTTAGCCGTCTTTGCGACACGGTCATCTTTGTTTTGCTCCGGTTTAATGAACTCTACCTCTTTCATGTGACGAATACTTTCGGAAAGTACTTATCGTTGAACAATTCTTGGAACTTTTCCCAAGTCATCTTGATCTTGGCGGAGTTGAGCACGCTTTTCTGATTCCCATCGATGAATCGCCTCTGCCTTCGCAACATGAAGTTGGCAAAGGAACCTTTTGCTCCTCGGAGCATCCCAAGATATCAAATATCTTGCGATCTACATTTTATCCACGTCTCGCCTTAAGTGGGTTTGGCTCTCCAAAAACTACGGTGGTCCCGGCTCCTTGAAACATTTAGCGATGGCCGTCGAGAGAGTTGCCGGTGTTTCCACTGCATTTTGGATGAGGAGTCGCTCTCTTTGATGTTTCATGATTTGCATAAAGCCTCTGAACATTCCATCGTTCATCATTTGGTCAGTCTTGTCGTTTTCATGAGGATTGTCGCCTTCTTGATGCACATTATCCTGATTATTGATCTGTGGAGACTCAACGGTCTCCTGTGCTCCATTGCTATTTTCAACATTCTCGGATATCATTTTCAAATACTACCACAAAATAAGGGTTAATTAATATATCACATATTATCCCTATACTCTGACCGACCAATTAAATACCAAATAAACTTAGGTAGGTCATACTAGCGAAAGGAATTTCCGTCTCTCCCTCCCACGGTTCTTATCTCACATCTCAAACCAAAGATCATATCCTAAGCTTTGATACCAACTGTGGACGCCCCAAAATAGGTATACATAACTCATCTTGAGTCGCCAAATACATGGTACAAAATTCAAATACAACTTAATTATATAACGATTAAAGTGTAAAATACGACAAAACATAATCTAAGAGTTTTAATAAGAATATTGTCATCTAGACAATATCCACACTCAATGGAGTCCTCATTACATTTATTGTCATACTATTTAACAGAATAGTGAGGACTACTAATGCTATCATCTGGACCGTCACTCCGTTCCCCGACTAGTCCCGGCTACATTCTCATTTCCTGAAGAGAACAATGAAAGAAAGGGTGAGCTCAACTAGCCCAGTAAGAAATATTATGACTAAGATAATACATAATAAATTATCATTAGTCTTCAACAATGTTAAACTGATAAAATATAATAGACATCAAGTTTAACTGCAACGGAATAAGCAATCCATTAGAAGAGTCAAGTAGAGCATGATATCTACTATCTTCTATGATTTAAAATGTTTTCATCAATTTTTATCATTTGAGACTCAAATTTTAATAAATAAACCACATCATCGAGTCATCCCTGCACTACGGGCCAAGGATATTTATTAAATCATCAATGGTCATAACTATACCGAATAATCTCTGGTCATAATCATACCAAAAACTGTCCATCAATGCACTACAAATTTACTCGAGGACTTTTACCACATCATTTATAACATTACAGGTCATGATTATACCGAATAATCCCTGGTCATAATCATACCAAGTCCAACTATGCACGTAAGCCAAAGATGACTTTCATCACAATATAAGCATGAGGATGATGACAATGACATAATAATTCAATAAAACAAGTTCAAGAATTAAATTTTAAAGATTTATAAGTTAATTTATCCTGAACTCAAAAACGTCCAAATTTTCAACATGATACTGCTTTGTGGAGTAAAATTCAAGAATGCTCAGAAGAATATTTTCATGAAAAGATACTGGATGAAGCACAAATATCCAGGATATTCTATTAATTTCATGGAGTATAGAAGCCAAAACTTTAACTAACTGAGTATAATAGAATATATGAACCTGCAAATGGATTTTCGCCCGCCATGCGGTAATCCACGTAGACAGATCATTTCCACAATTTAATAAGGAATGAATACAAAGGATCATTCACCATGCATGTGGTAATCCACATAGATAGGTTATTCAAACAGAATAATAAAGAATGGAATCAGGTCATGCATAATCCGCACATACAGGATATTCCAACAAAATAATAAGGAATGGAATAACAGAAGAATTCACCATGCATGCGATAGACCGCATAGACAGGTTATTCCAACAGAATAATAAAGAATGGAACCAGGTCTAGCGTAAGCCGTACAAACAGGATATTCCAACAGAATAATAAAGAATGGAATAATAAAGAATTCACCATGCATGCGATAGACCGCACAGACAGGTTATTCCAAAAGAATAATAAAGAACGGAACCAGGTCATGCGTAATCTGCACAGACAGGATGTTCCAACAGAATAATAAAGAATGGAATAACAAAGAATTTCATCATGTATACGGTACTTCGCATAGACAGGTTATTCCAACATAATAATAAAGAATGGGATAACAGAAGAATTTCACCATGTATACGGTACTTCGCATAAACAGGTTATTCCAACATAATAATAAAGAATGGAATAATGAAGCTCTCTTCATGAATACTGAAAGAAATAATACCCCTTACCTTAGAATAAAAAGTGGATCTTTGGAATAGAGAGGTATGCAGACTTCTCTTCTTCTTTCTCTCTATAATTTCTCTCTATAATAATTGCTCTATAGCTTTAGTGAATTGGTGAGAAATGAAGGAAGAATGAGCTTCTATTTATAAAAAAATATAGTTTCGATAATTGCACGTTTTGGGGCTCAAATAATTACAGTACAATACCTCCAACTTTTTTTTCATTTTTAATTTAGTCCTGCAAGTATTATCAAATTTGCACCACCTCCCCTAATAGTAAATAATGTGAATCAATAGTTCAATCATGTGATTCAATAGTTATAATCATGTGAAAATACGAATAACAGTATAGTACCTCTATCTATACCTCCATCTTTAACTTAGTCATGCAAGTATTATCAATCTTGCACCAACTCCCCTAATAGTACATGAATGTGAATCAATAGTACACACATGTGAACAAATAGTTATAATCATGTGAATTAATAGCAATTAATTCCTCATTTATCCGATTAATTATCCGATAACTTCCAGACATCAATTATTATCGAAATAAATGTCGATTAATTCCAACACAATGGAACTATCAATTTCATCATTAATCAACACGAACTTATTCATCATTAATATTATAACTCACAATATTTAACAATCAGGTCATTCCCAGTAAGGGTGAGCATTCGGTTATTAACCGAATCGAATACACATTTTGGTTATAATCGAAAACCGAATTTACACTATTTATAATATCCGAACAACTACCCGAATTACATGATAACCGAATAACCGAAAAACTAAAAAATCGAACTAATTATTCGGTTTTTCGGTTAATAATCGAATTTAAGAGTACTCTCTAGTATGCATTTACTCTGCTTAATGAATGATCCAACAGCAATAATTCGTACCAAAATGTACTCTTTAGTTTATGCATTTATATCTATCTATATATATATACACACAGATACTTCTAAATGCACGGCCACAAAAGCTGAAAGTATTTAGTAATCAGATACAAGGAACTGAGCAAAAATTTTAATATTTTGAATTAAGTATTGAAACTTCATGACCATTATTATATCTTCAAACTAATTTGTTTGCTGTAGAGAAAAGGTAGACAAAGGCGATGGTGGTTATTTTGAATTACAATTGCTGCCAAAAAAGGACTCCTGTCACCTCCCTCCTTCCGCCGCCACGCCCACAGACTCCACCTCATCCGCCTCGAGATCTGAGAGTTCGAGATGAAGATTGAAGGTTTGCCGACTGCCAAGAGTTCGAGAGTTGAGAGATCTGAGAGATTGAGACTCTAAGAGTTCGAGAGTCGAGACTTTGAGAGATCTCACTTCTCAGATCTGAGACATCGAGAATTAAGTGGGCTGAGAATTTAGATCTGAGATGTAGTAAAGACTCAAGAGTCAAGAACTTGGTAAAGTAATAAAGTACAAATGATTTTCTACTGCTTGTAAGATGTAGTCTTTACTACTGTTGAGTCACTCAAGTCAAGAGTCAGTCAAGAGTCATATACTCATTACTAAAGGAGAAATAATTTGTTCGATTATTCGGTTTACTCGAATAACTCAAAAATGATATCCGTACAAACTAACCGAAAACCGTAAAAAAATTCGAATATAACCGAAATATTAAAAATAACCGAATTTTCAGAAAATTTTGGTTAAATTATTTCGATTCGGTTCGATAATTCGGTTATATCCGTTTTTTGCTCAATCCTAGTTCCCAGGAAAGAGGGGGCTTTTCGATAAGGATTTCTCCTTATTGGCGCGCAATTAGATGACCAAACCTCTCCTTGACAGAACTTCTAGATATTGTAAATATTACAATTTAATAATATGAATAACTTTGTCGTCTCAATTATTGATTTAATAATATATCATATTATATGAGATGATATTTGTGATAATAATCGAATCAATAATATAGAGAGATATGATGATGACAAATCTTCGTAGTAATAATTGAGTATAAGCGGTGACTTCTCACGTAAGCATCAATAACCAATATCGTGTGCTACTATGCAACCACGCCAGTATTTTTACTTTTACTACTGGGTAGTTCAACAGGTTTTAACGGTAACATACTTCAGTTATTTTTATAAAAAGATAATTCTGTCGTTTTCTCAATCCGACAATAATTCCATTGTGGGGTCCACCAATGATTGTGCCGTCGTACGAATATTCCCTGTTAAAACAAATATTCCCCGACCAATCGAATATTATATAACAACTTGCGTACTTTGTAAAATTTATAAATATTACCCACAACTATAACATTATATCAAATCCACACCATAATATTCAAAAAAATATTTCGAGAAATTTAAATCTTTATTCATAAAATTTGGGGTCTCACAGTGTGCCTTCTACCCTTCTCCGATCCTGGTCAGGTCCTTTACTAGCAGTAAAAAATAACCTTCTTTTGGTATCCCCATTGACTCTTGGATGAGACCCTTCAAAAACGTCCCGTGATCCGATGTTGTCGTGAGTACTTCTTGAAGGACCCAGCCTGTCCTTAACAGAAATTCTTTTTACATAAGAACTCACCGTCGTTGGCAGTCCTTCAGCGGTAGCTGTCTTACTCTTCGCCATAACTTTTGTCATAAAACAGTTAATATCTGTGATTGAAACTCAAAAACACTATACATCCCTCCTTCTAGCGCCAATGTTAACGCCAAGATCTTTCCACGCGCCTCAATCACGTAAAGCTCGTCCAATCCTGCACAGTAAACAAGTCAGTACCAGAAGCTTGACGACTTGGACCATCGGGGGATAGCTCCGGCATGAGAGTCAGTACAGACAGTCTCAAGGTTAACAATGGAGGTGATAAGCTCTAGTGTTTGAGTGATAAAAATATCAGTTACCTTCCCTTGTGATGTGTTCTGTCCTCATATACTCCATATTTCGTCTTGCATGCCACCAACTTGCTCTAACATCAGGCCAGTACCGGCCCTGGGCTAAAGCCCAAGGTGCCCGGGCTTTAGGCCCAAAAAATTTTAGGGCCCCCTTAAATATTTTTTTTCCTTTTATTACTTAAATAGAATACTTAAATATTAAAGCAAATAATCAATCTGTAATATTCTACATATACTGATTATTGTAATATTCTACATATTTAAAGCATATAATTTGTACAAAATAATTTAATTATTATGTACATTCAGTTTTTGGGTTTTTTTAATTATTTGGGAGTAGTGTTAGACTCTTAATAAAGGAGGCCCTATTTGGTAATTACTTTTTTGACTTAGGGATAATGTGATATCTAAATAATGCTTTGGAAATATTGAAATAGTCGGTTATTATATTTGATATTCTTTCGTATTGATGCTCTTTTGTTCAGAAAAAGTTCTTCCTTTTTTTATGCCGGTCTTAATAGCAATTCACAAAAGGCCCATTTTTTGTTGTCCGCTTTAGGCCCTTCAAAACTCAGGGTCGGCCCTGCATCAGGCAACTGCAGGCAGCTCACCGGCTAATCCCAACATTGTTTGCCATCCTCGATGGATTATGTCACATCTTTATTAATTAAGGTGCAGAGATATTAGTCAAAGTTTATCCCTCTAATCATCACCGGTTCAAGCCCAAATGAAACTATATTCACATAATGGTTTGGCCCAATATTTCAAAGGCCCAAAATAAAGATAACCCAATAAGTCGCCCAGCATTGTATTAGTCTTTGATTATTATATGCCCCATAAAAATCTGTTACTAGAGGGATCACTGGCCACTTATACAATAAACTAAATTAAAGAATAGGTTTCAAAGTAATCAGTTATTAAGTTTTCCTAGAAATTATAGATAATTATATTTCATTAAAATCTTAAAATCATTTACATTACTCAAAAGAAATTATAATATGTCCAAAATATTATGGCCCAACAATAAGCATTTCATACACTGATATTATTACTACTACTTTATGTTTATATATGTCTACAAACATTTGTTTCAAGAAGTTAGTTAATTATAGTGTAACGACCCCAAAATAGGTCCATTCAATCCAACCCATTCTGAGTCGCCAAATACATGGTACAGAATACAACTACAACTTTATTACAACAATTGTCGTGCAAAATACAACAACACATATACTGTGAGTTTGGATACAAATATATACCAAATGTGACACATGTCCCAACCGTGGACAACACCTCACAGTGACACCTTACATAAAGGTATAGTCAAAGACTATTTTAGAAACTAAAATCTTTGGGAAGTGCTCAAGGAAACCTTCGTACATGGGAGGCCATGCGTCTAGGTTATGATAGATATCATATGTCCAGAGAATTATCCTTGGTTGACCTAATAGACCCCAAAGAAAAACGAGAAGATTACTATCATATTCTTCCCAATGGTGAGTCTTCTCTTGATTTATCATTATCTCCACTATCTCAAATTGAGAATTATACTTCAAACAAACACCAAGATTATATAGGTAGTGCTCAGATATATATACTCGGCAAGTGGATGAGCACATCCTGCATCTTATGATGATACGTGGTTGTATGTCATTAGACATCTTGTATGATAGTGACAAAACACCCTTCCAACGTTGGGTTACGCCTCACCCTATTAGATTCACCAAATATAACTACTAAACGATGACCACCGTTCTATTCTCTCTGTTACCCCGGGCCGACCCCGGCTACACTCTTATTACCTGAAAGGAATTATAAAGCAAAAGGGTGAGCACAACTAGCTCAGTAAAGAATATCATGACTAAAGATAATTAAATTATCAATAGCCTCCATCAATAATAAATCAGAGATTTAGAACATATGGTAGAAGATAAAAATTTCAACCATAGTTGCAGCGGAACGAGCAATCCATTAGAAGAGTCAAATAGACTATAAAGTCTATTATCTTCTCCATGTTAAAAATCCACCAACAATGTTTTATCCCTGTAACATAAATCAACAATTCTGGTCCACAATAATATGAATAACTCATAATCATAATTGTAGTTCTAAATTCCTCTTCTCATCCAAGACGAAGATAATTTTCATCACCTATCTTTACCTGAAACATCAAAGATCATGGTTACACCAAATCACATTTCTTGTTCATAATCATACTAATAATTTCATCTTTGCACTACGGCCAAAGATATTCATTTGTATCACCAGTTGGTCATGTTCATCTCAACACATATTCATCTTTGCACTACTGGCCAAAGATATTCAACATGTCATCTTTGCACTACGGCCAAAGATATTCATCAATAATTCATCTTTGCACTACAGGCCAAAGATATTCCTCAACAGTTCATATTTGCACTATAGGCCAAATATACAATTATCTCAAAGAAATATATAATCATTTCAGAATTTATATAAACAATAATTATAACCATGTTGATCATTTCACCTTTGCACTTAAGCTAAAGATATTCAGTTATATATTCAATGGTCATGATCATACCAGTCAACGATTCAACTTTGCACTACTAGCCAAAGAGAACCCCTAGTCACGATCATACCAATAATTTACCCATCTTTATACTCAAGTCAAAGAGAAATTTCAACACTAGAATTATAAAAATATTATATATGATAATAAAAATAATATTATCAAAACATGGATTCAATCAAAGATAGTAACCATAATTGTCATCTTTAACAAAAAGAAAAATTTCATTTTTCGGTGAATAGTGTCGCATTCGTGAATAGTAACCCCGACATAAAAAAGGTAGAAATTCCACAATAAAATCCATACCAATATTTCTGTATAATGATATTGAAAGAATAATATTTCTTAAGCTTATAAACAATTTATTTTAATTGTTTACACTTTACTAAATAATGTATTTAATCATTCTAAAATGCCAAACTCATAAGATTTCATCACCAATAACCAAAACCCTCATCAAAAATCTGCATATACCTCATATAGGATTCTCAAGCCATAAAATCTTATTTTCCAATTTTCTTACTTCACACGACATATTTAATTCATTTACTCATAACTAGTCCATTTTCATGAAAATATCAAATCAGTTCCAAAAATATTTTTTTACGAGATTTAGCAGAATATAGTCTCATATTGAACATATATTTTTCTCGAATTTTTAAAATTCATTTACTATTTTTCATATGGCCAAAACCTTGAATATTAAAACATTTATCATAAATTGTACTTTTATCCAAAAATTCTGAAATTTATAGAATATACCCATGTTATATATATGTACTCCCAATAAAAATTTCATCAATTTTAGAGTTAACCACAAGGAGTTATAAGGGTTTTTTTTAAAATAGTCTTTTCCCATAAAATTCATAACTCATAATCTATACATCCAAAAATCGCCATTTTTGGACACAATCAATAAAACTCATCAAATTATCATTTCAAATTTTTCCAGAATTTTTAAAAGTCCGAAAAGTTACTGAAACATGAAAAACATCACAACCCTTAAAATCCACTTACCTCGAAAAAAGCAAGTATTTGGATTGGAATAACGTTGAACGAACTTGCACCGTAGTATAGCAACACTCAAGATACAAGAATATACTTGATAATATAGAGACAAATAGAGAAAACTTGGGTTTACGGTGTGATTTTCAATTCTAACTTAAGCTTCTATTTATAGGGAAATGCTTTAAGCATGAAAGGAGACTAAAATAATAAAATATTATTTTTCTTTTCTACACACCAACCATCCAAGACCAGCCATCCAAGCATGCCAATTACGAAAAAAAATATAGCGACCCACATGTTATTAACACCAACCAAAGTGGGTCCCACCATATAATTTAATAAAATCATTTTATTTTACGAAACTTCAATAATTCATAGAAAATAGCGTTTATCGAGAAAAAATTGAAGCTCTCGCGACTTTTCTATGGAAATTCCATTCTCTACAACTGCGGAAGAAAAGTTTTCCAAATTCCAAATGTAAATTGACCAGGGAAATCAACAAACGAAAGCGATTTTACGATACTATAATCAATTTTCGATACAAGAATTGTGTCCACCGACACCCAAAACATATGTTAAATATTTAATGCCACAAAAATACTCTTCCTCCTCATATACTCATATATCCCACATTCATTGTAAAATATTATCGTTAATATATTATTAAAATAATATATTTAAATGAATTATTTTATCGAGAAAAAGATAAAATATTAATTTTCAATAGTTGTCACATTAAAAATTTTCTCCATCTATATCCACAATAAATATTTTCTTTATCATAATAATCAATAATTAATTATTCACAAATAATATTATGAGACTCACAAGATCTTGACAACCGAGCGGTTCCCAAGATAGATGGGGCTTTCCAATAAGGATTTCTCTCTTCTTGGCGCAAGCCTTGATTAGGTGACCAAACCTCTCCTTAGACATGAACTTTCTAGACATTGTCAATAATGTTATCTCGATAATATTATTCAAATAATTTGAATTATTGATCGATAATAGAAAATCTTGTCTTGATGACAATTATTGAAACAATAATAATATATAATATCAATGCAACAATTATTGAATCAATAAAATAAAATATTGAGCAATAATTACTATAACAATTATTGAGTAGTGCCTTTTTACGTAAGAATCAATAATTCAAAAATCTTTGTAAATCTGGTGTGCTTCTTATGCAACAACGCGTATTATTGTATTTTAACCACCGTGTATTCCAACAGTGTTAGCGGTAGAAAACTCAAACTTGTCGTTTTCTTCATCAAGCGGTTATTAGTTATAGGGCCCATAAATGATCTGGCCAATAGCATACGGATATTCCGACAAAAAGAATATTCCACGACCAAACGAATATTCTCCGACAACAATGAATATTTTATAGCCACTTGTGTGTTTTGAAAAATTTCATATATATCATCCTTAACTTTAACTTTTATCAATTTAACCATTTACTGAATTGTAATTATAAGAAAAATAAAATACTTTTATCAATGCTTTTTGCAAACTAATCCATAATCTTGAAGTGAATCTTGGGTCTCGTTCAGAAACTATAGATATTGGCATACCATGCAATCTTACAATCTCATTTATGTACATACAAGCAAGACGTTCAAGTGTATAAGTAAGTTTCTCGTATAGGTAAGAAATGAGCTGACTTGGTCAATCTATCAACAATGACCCAAATCGCATCTATGCCTTGAAAAACCTTGGGAAGACCGGTAACGAAATCCATGGTAATGTGCTCCCACTTCCATTCTGAAATTTCAAGTGGTTGCAATGGACCTTTTGGTACTTGATGCTCCACCTTAACTCGTTGACAAGTTACCTTGAGATAAACTCCGCGAGCTCTCTCTTCATATTGCTCCACCAAAATGTATGTCGAAGATCACGATACATTTTGGTACTCCCAGGATGGATTGCAAACAGTGTGTTGTGCGCCTCCATCATGATTTTATACTTTAAATTAGGGTCGTTAGGAACACAAAGTCTGGAGTTAACTCGAAGTATTCCTTCTTCATCGATTCTTGCTTCCGGCATAGCACCTTCTTGCATTTTCTTCCTCATACACATCAGCTCCAGGTTTGTGGCTTGAGTAGCTTTAACTTTATCGATTAAAGTCGGTTCTATTCGTATATTCATCATCATCACGTGGGTCCCTGGAGTCTTTAACTCTATCTCCATTTTGCAAGTCATATAAAATGGGCCTTTGCGTTGACAATATCGCACTCGTACCCGCATAAGATCTTCTACTCAATGCATCAGCTATTACGTTCGCTTTACCAGGATGGTATTGAATGGTATGATCATAATCTTTCAACAGTTTAAATCAACGTCGTTGCCACATGTTAAGTTCCTTTTGGGTGCACTAAATAAACAACGCGGAAAAAACGTTGTGATTTTTGTCAAAAAAACGTCGTGGTTAAGTGTGTTATCTATTTAACACCCTTACACAACGTTTTTAAAACGTTGTAATTAAGCACAATACACAACGTTTTTTAGAAAAAACATTGTAGATTTGTTTTTCAAAATTTAGCAGATGCTTCAAAACATTGTAGAAGGTTTAATTCCACAACGTTTTTTGGATAAAAATGTTATTTAGTATATCAGACAACGTTTTTTAAATGTTTTAGATTAAAAAAAAGAAAAAAAAAAGATTTGGTTCACCTATATTACCAATACACCTGCAATATGCTAATGCCATGATATATAGCTAAAATTACAAAGAATATTAATACCATACAATACGTTTACATCCCAATAATTCTTTGTAATGCCAATTACAAAAAATATTATATTAATACCATACTAAGTTTACATCTCAATAATGCCAAACTATCCATACATCCCTACAATTTTTAGTTTCAGATTCTGACTTAAACAATTGCATAAAGAAACAGTAAGTTAACTTAAAAGAAGACAAAGCAAAAGGAACTTAAATCCAAAACCTCCAACTCGTCCTGTGAACCACCTTCAGAGATCTGGCCATCTGTTGCACACCCATCATTCATAAGCAACTCTGAATCTGCCTCACAGGAAAGCAAGATTAACAAAAGCCTGTTCTATACAAAGGTCAATCAGTAATGTAATAAGCTGCAAAAATTGGTAAGGCAACATTACTAGACCAGGCTCGATTTCAAAGAACAACTTCAGCTCTGCATTGTGTCTTATTAGAAACCTCCCTTAACTGTCCGATCTGCATTTGCAAACATAACTCATTAGCTAAAATATTGTATTTTTTGATGGCTCGTGTGATACCTGCACTTAACCCAGATCACGTCAAAGTTTGGGTTTGCAGTATAGTAAAACGGCTGTGACCAGCACATTCCTGGATACAAGAAAATAAAATCAATAAAAAGTGGAACAGTACTAATACTGGAACTAAAATACAGGCCATGAGATATGTTCAAATACATAAAGGCCATTAGAAATTTTACTCATTAGGTGAGGTTGTTTGGACTTAGGAGAGTAAAAGGTTGCAGAACAAACCTTCGCATAATTTTAGTGCAAAGTGGCTGCCCCACATATTTGTACCAACAATTTTGAGTTTTCACCCAGAATTTACCACTGTTGAATAGCCGCCCTTAAACATTTGGACAGATAAGACATACAATGCTAATTGCTAGATCATGATACACTAAGCTGAAGCACATAAATCATGAAAGAGAGCAGAAATATTGCTAATGTACAGCAACTTGCTGGAACATCCAAACAAGCTTGTTAAAAAAGCTTGCCAACTCATGTAACTTAGATTGATGAATTAAACATATATCATGGCAACTGTATTTTGAGCTTCAAATTAAACTACCATAAGCCAGAGTAAGATGAGCATACAAATTCTACACAAAAGATTATATTATGAAATTTGCAACAATTTTCCAGCACAGCAAAAAAAGTGAAAGAACAACCGAAAGAACATGCGTTGAAATTATGAGGAATTCCTTGGTTTAAAAGGGGAAGTCCTTCACTGGCTGGTACAGTAAGGATTTAGGCCACCTAGCCGGTTTCAATGCTTTGAGCTTGTTATTGGCTCTATGCTTTTCCAATATGAGAAGAAGAACCATCTTTTTATGATAAGTATTAGATGAAGAATTGTAGCTGAATAAAGTAAAGCTCACACTGGTAAGGATAGCATATTGTAAAATGGGGGGTAAGAAGCAGCACTGTCTAAAATTTAACAATGGCACGACATAGCGTGCTTTCAAGGCTCAAGCCAAGTCACAGTTCACATTTGATTGTACTGGTTTAGTTTTCTTAAGTTTTAGTATCTCCTAGAAGTCATGAATCATGAAAGTCATTAATTGAACAAGAGACACCCTCTTTTACAGGATTCAACATCCTTATTTGTACAGCACCTTCTACCTAAAAGTTTTAAAACCAATACTATAGGTATGCTGTTCAATAAGCCTTTTAACATTTCTATAAGCATAATCACTGATTCACCATAGATGTTTTAGTTAGAAAATCGATGGCAATATATGCTTAGAGTACAAAAGATTACACTGATCAGTAAGGATATATGATGAGTATGATGAGTTTTAGTTATTCTTGTGTGTGTGTGTGTGTATGTATATATATGTGTATATATATATACATTAAAACATATGCAGTACTGTGTTCTAATTATGAAAAAATCACTTTTAACAATGGTATTTGATAAGGGAATAAGATTGGAGGATGCACAATCGTGAATTCCCCTTCCACATAACATCTACTTAAAACATCACATACAAAGACAAGAAAATGAATTTGGTCCACAAACCTGCAGATCTTTTAGTTTCACTCCGGCAACAACAGATACCAGAAGTTGCTTTTCTGAAAGTTTTGGTCTCAACTACAGGATCACATCTTTAACTGCAATGCAATATTTTCCTAATTAGCGAGACAATACAAAATCATCATCTGAAAGATTATGCAGAAAACCATACGATAGTATGTAGAAACTCATAAACACTAAAATTTGAAGTCCTTCATTCATTACAAACAAGAATAAATTTTTGTTCGTTTTGCCATAGGAGGGAGGGAGGGAGGGAGGGAGGGAGGGAGAGAGAGAAACATATATATAAATCCCCAATAATATTCATCAAAGCAATTTCAAGCATATAAATGGTCAAAAATTCACTCTATCACATAATAGGAAAAAATTATGTATAGGCAGGGCATATATACCAACTTGAGGCTTCACGGAAAATATCACCACTCGCTGTCTTCAACAACCTGTTAGTCAGACACCCACCAAAATGAAATTAAGAAATATCAGTAAACTACACAAACAATCAAATGAAAGAGAATGGAAAGACAAAATAAATCAAATAAACAGATTGAGTTATTAATCACAAGGTTGTAATTAAAAAAAAATAGTCCTATAATAGTATCAGGTTAAATAAAGCAAAGGATTTAAAATCACAGAAAATGATTAACAAAGGGATTTAAAGGGAAAATGGTATCTGGGATAACCGAACCTGGTTGTTGTGATCGAGAACGTTGACGCCGAAGGATTCAAAAGCGGCACGGCGAGCGAAACCGAGATGAGCGGTTCGGATCCTGGAAGCAGGCAATACACCGTACCCAGTTCGCCCAGGTTGATACAGGCAATCGAACCCGCATCGGTTGTATGACTTCGTTGAGCCATTATCTTCTAGGGTTAGGGCTTATCGGAACATGGTTGGTTGATCTTAGTCGGAGATGTTATCCTTATGAACCAGGTCAGGCCTGAACCACAGTACTGAGATATTGAATCTCCTCTGGTTTTGGCCATTTGAACCCTAGTTTTCGTGACTGTTTAGGAGTAGAGAAAGAGAGAAGTGTGAGATGAAATACGAAGAGAGAGAGAACGGATTTGTAATTTTAAGTTTTCAGTTCCGCCTAAATTAAGCTCCGTGTTTTTTACATACGTAAAGTTTTTAAAAAAAAAACGTTATCAACAACGTTTTAAAACTCAAAAAATGCCTTTTTAAAAACGTTTTTAAAAAAAATGTTATAAAAAAAATACTTTCTCTCCATATAAATAATGCTTCCAAATTTTAAGTGCGAAGATAACAGCAGCCAACTTTAAATCATGAATAGGATAATTTCTCTCATATTCTTTGAGTTGTCGAGAGGTAGGAGTGTTCAAATGGTTTTTCTTGATTGAATGAGCAGGATCTGCATCGAAACCAGGCAAAAGCTGAAATAGGCCAAATCTTGATACAAAATCTGATAGTCTGGAGATTGAATGGATAATATATCTAGAAGCAAGCGATCTTGGGTTTTAGATCTGGAATTTTATCAAAAATTAATATAATTATTATTTTTATTATTTTTATTATTATTATTTTATTATTTTTATTATTATTTATATTATTATAATCATTATTTTATTATTATTATTAATAATAATAAAAAATTAGAAAACTAGATCTTAAAATTAGGTTTATCTTAGAACCAAGAAAACAAGAAAACAGAAATGATGCAGTTTTAGCAGAATGCAGTTTTTTATCTTAAAGCGAACCGCTTGATATTTATCTTTGAATCGTAGGTTCGAACCGGTCCGGTTCATCCAAAAATTAAAAAAACCGAAAAAATGCACACCCCTACCGAGAGGCATAAGCTATGACTTTCCCATGTTGCATGAGAACACATCCTAACCCTTTTGCAAGAAGCGTCATGTAGATGACAAATCCTCCGAGCAGGATGGTATTGTCGAGCAGGTGCTAAAATAAGTCTTCTCTTGAGTTCTTGAAAACTCTTCTCACATTCCACGCTCAACCGAATTTTGTATCTTTCAAAAGTCATTTGAGTTAATGGAGTAGCGATTCGAGAAAACCCTTCTACGAATCTCCGATAATAACCAAATAAGTTAAGAGAAAGCTACGTCTTGATCATCGATTTAGGTTGCTCCGGCTTTGAAAAGCTTCAATCTTTCTTGGGGTCAACGGATATTCCATGACTTGATACTACGTGCCCAAGGAATGGTACTTCCTCTCAACCCGAACTCGCATTTCTTGACTTGGCATAAAGCTTGTTTTCACGAAGCTTTTGGAGTATCGACCTCAAGTGTTGTTTCATGATCTTCACGGCTTTTGGAATATATGAGGATGTCATCAATAAAAGCGACCACAAAGTGATCCAAATATTCCTTGAATACTCGGTTCATCATATCCATGAAGGCAGGAGCATTAGTCAATCCAAAAGACATGACTAGGAATTCATAATGCCCGTACCGAGTTCTGAAAGCCGTATTTGAAATGTCATTGGTTCTAATCTTTAACTGATGATATCCAGAACGAAGATCGATCTTGAAAAAGAATTTTGCGCCTTGTAACTGGTCAAACAGGTCATCAATACGTGGCAATGGGTACTTATTTTTGATGGTGACATGATTCAACTCCCGATAATAAATACAAAGTCGCATACTCCCATCTTTCTTCTTCACGAATAGAACAGGAACACCCCAAGGAGACGTACTAGGACGAATGAAACCGATGTCTAACAATTCCTGCAATTGGGTCTTTAACTCACGAAGTTGATAGAGTCATTCGATATAGGGCTTTGGAAATGGGTTTTGTACCGGGTTCAAGGTCGATACAAAATTCAATTTCACGCTCTGGGGGTAGGCCAGGATGTGACGCCCCCAAAATAGGTATACGTCACCCATCTTGGGTCGCCAAATACATTGTACTGGATACAAATACAAACTTAATTATACAACATGAGCTAAGAGTTTTTACACAAATATTATCATCTAGACAATATCCAAACTCAAATAGAGTCCTCATTACATTTATTAGCACACTATTTTATAGAATAGTGAGGACTACTATAACACCATCTCGGACCATCACTCTGTTCCCCAACTAGTTCCGACTACGTTCTCATTTCTTGAAGAGAACAATGGAAGTAAAAGGGTGAGCTCAACTAGCCCAGTAAGAAATATTATGACTAAGATAATGCAGAATAAGTTATCATTAGCCTTCAACAATGTTAAACTGATAGAATATAATAGACAACAAGTTTAACTGCAGCAGAACAAGCAATCCATTAGAAGAGTCAAGTAGAACATGATATCTACTATCTTTTATAATTTAAAAAGTTTATCATTCACTTTATTGTTGGGACTCAGCTTAATAAATAGATCACATCATCGAATCATCCATGCACTACGGGCTAAGGATATTCATTAGTATCACGTCCATAAATTATTCTTGCACTACGGGATAAGAATTATTCGTGTAATCATCAATGGTCATGACTATACCGAATTATCCGTGGTCATAATCATACCAATCAACAGTCCATCTATGCACGTAAGCTAAAGATGACTTTCATCATAATATAAGCATGAGGATGATGACAATGATATAAGAATTCAATTAAAAGAAAGTAAAGGATAAATTTTAAAAGATTTATAATTTAATTTATCCAGAATTAAATAATGTCAAAATTTTTAATATGATACTGCTTTGTAGAGTAAAATTCAAGAATAATATCCATGTATCAAAAATAATTTGGACAGAAAAGAAATAAATATTTTGGTGAATAGTACCCCATGAATAGTACCCTGTGAATAGTACTTCAGAAATAGTACCCCATGAATAGTAACCCGACATGAAAGGTGCCCCAAATACCCGAGTGAATAATATTTGAGTGAATAGTAATCGGGTGAATAGTAACCCATGAATAATAACTCATGAATAGTACTCTGGCATGAAAAGTGTCCTGAATACCCGAGTGAATAATACTATAGTAAATAGTAACTAGGTGAATAGTAACCTATGAATAGTACTTTGGGTGAAAATATTGATATTTAATAAGAAAGCTCATATCAATATTCCAATAAAATGATACTGGATGAAGCGCAAAACTCACGAATATTCCACTAATTTCAAGGATTATAGAAACAATACTTACCATAGTAAGTTTAGATTTAAGAATATGAAAAGAATTAACAAACGAAAACTGAAAATGGATTTTTTCACCGTCAAATACAGACGTAATCGCGTGAGCAAAGTTATTCGACATATTAAAGGATGAATACAAAAAATAGTATTCCTTATGAATACGAAAGAAATAATACCCCTTACCTTAGTAGAAAGCTAGATACTGCAAAAGTGAAGTAGCAGAATACTCTTCGTCTTGCTCTCTATAGTTTCTCTCTCTATAGCTTCTCTTGTGAGTCTCAGTGAATTTGTGAGAATGAAAGAAGAATTAAGCTTCTATTTATAGGAGAATGGACTAAATAGTAACTAATTCACGAATGGTCCAGATTGATTCACTATTAGAATAGACGGTTCATATTGATTACTATTAAAACCACAACCGACAGTCTAGATTGATTTACTTTTAAAATCACCACCGACGGTCCGGATTGATTACTTTTAAAATCACCACCGACGGTCCAAATTGATTACTTTTAAAACCACCACCGATGGTCCAGATTGATTTACTATTAAAACCATCACCGACGGTCCAGATTGATTTATTATTAAAACCACCATCAATGGTACAGATTGATTTACTATTAAAACCACCATCAATGGTCCAGATTGATTTACTATTAAAACCACCACCAATGGTCCAGATTGATTTAACTTATTAAACTTTAATACCCCTAAAGTTTTCCAAGTTTGCATTATTCTCCTCTAACTTTTGTAATTCACTTATATTCAATAAACACATTCTTAATACTTCAACAATTATTCATCATTAATATTATAACCCACAATATTTAACAATCAGGTCGTTCCTAGGAAAGAGGGGGCTTTCCAATAAGGATTTCTCCCTATTGGCGCGCAATTAGGTGACCAAACCTCTCCTTGATAGAACTTCTAGACATTGTCAATATTGCAAATAATAATATGAATAACTTTGTTGTCTCAATTATTGATTTAATAAAATATTATGCAGATGATAATGTGACAATAATTGAATCAAATAACGTGAGATACTATGCAAAAATTACTGTAGCAATAATTGTGTATAACTGAGTGACTTCTCATGTAAGCATCAATAATCAATTCAGTAGCTGCTACTATGCAATCACGCCAGACATCTATTTACTTTTACCATAGGGTAGTTCAACAATTTAACGGTAAAACTTCCGCCATTATTTTTATAAAAAGATATTTATGTCATTTTTTAACTACGACAATACTTCTATTTTGGGGTCCACCAATGATTGTGCCGTCGTACGAATATTCCCTGTCAAAACGAATATTCCCCGACCAATCGAATATTAACTGACACAACAAATATTTTATATAAACTTGCTTACTTTGAAATTTTTTCCAAATATTACCCACAACTATAACATTATATCATATCCACACCATAATATTCAAAAATATATTTCGAGAAAAATTATTCTTTATTCAAAAAAAGTTGGGGTCTTACAACCTCCCCTTCTTATGAAATTTCGTCCTTGAAATTAGGGTGCGTACCTGATATGTCCAAGAGGTGAGGATACCTTGATTTCATTTTAGATTCTAACTCCCAGGTCATTTCCTCCACATCGTGGTTTCTCCACAAAACTTTTACATGAGGTATAACTTTGGAGCATAGAATATGATCCTTCTTATCCAAGATTTTAACAGCTACCTCTTCATACATTAAATCTTCCTCCATCTCGTCTGGTTCCAATTCAATAATGTGGTTCGGGTCGTCCACATATTTATGTAACATCCATACGTGAAAAATAGTATGAACACGCGACATACTTGGCTGTAAGGCGAGTCTATAGGCCACAGTTCCTACTTGATCGAGGGCTGAGATTTCCTCTCTTCATCAATTCTTGCTTCTAGAATAACGCCCTCTTGAACCTTCTTCTTCACATTCGTCAGCTCTAAGTCTGTAGCTTGAGCGGCTTTAAATTTATCGATTAAAGTTGGTTCATTCACTATCTTCACGTAGGTTCTTTGAGTTTTTAACTCTATCTGCATCTTTTGTAAGTCGTACGAGATGAGCCTTCTTGTTAAAAATATCGTACTCGTAAACGCATAAGATCTTCCACTCAACACGTCAGCTATCACGTTCGTTTTTCTAAGATGGTATTGAAGGGTATGGTCATAATCTTCAACAGCTCGAGTCAACGTCTTCGGCGCATGTTATGTTCCTTTTGGGTGAAAAAAATATTTGAGGGATTTGTATCGGATTCAAGGTCAATACAAAATTCAATTTCACGCTCTAGGGACAGGCTAGGAAGTTCTTCAGGGAATACATCAGGAAATTTATTAATGCTAGAAATATCATTTAAAACTGACGTATTTTTGTTTAAATTCGTGACATGAGCTAAGAAAGCTTGACATCCGTTTTTCAATAAACAAATAGCTTTATAGCTTGAGATGACAGTGATTGACTTTAGTGGTTAGGTTGTTTGAATTCGCATAATAGGTTGGTTTGGAATATGAAAGCTAACAACCTTACAAAAATAATTGATTTTAGCCTGATGAGTTGTTAACCAACCAATTCCTAAAATCACCTCGAATGCAAGTATTTTCAAAGAGATAAGATCGACAGGTAATGTGAAAGTGTCGATTTGAATCAAACAAGATTTATAAACAGTGGAGGTAACGGAAGGTTTCTCCTAACGGAGTTTCAACCAATAAGTCAAAGTCTAATTTCTCCAGAGTTAAATTTAAATGTTGAGCGCAAGTAGAAGAAATAAAAGAATGGGTAGAACCGGTATCAAATAAGGTATAGACTTCGCAAGAATTTATAATTAACTAACCCGTGCTAACTTTGTTCAGGTTACTCACTTTTTGAGAAGTCACGAAAAACGCTCTTCTTGAAACCACCGACTTTGTTTTGTCCGTATCCACTTTTGGTGCCACCGTCCCAACTAAACTTGATTTCACTACAGGACAAAATCGAGCTATGTGACCGTCTTTTCCACAACTAACACATACCTTGGAAGGCTGTGGACAGTTTGAACTTATATGTCCCTCTTCTCCATATCTGTAGCATCTAACTGGCGGTCGTTCTCCTCCCTTAGAATTTGTTGCTGGTGCTAATGCCGACGTCTTCCAGTCATCGTTAAATCTTCTCTTCTTGAAATTTCCACTTGAATCATTTCTTCTATTATTTTGGCCATGATTACCACCGAAGTGGTTACCATTTCTGGCATGTTGATTCCCTTCACATTTGTTGTCACCGCTTCGATAACTGCTACCATTGGTATTATCAACTTGTCGGCTGCTCTCTCTTGGTTGGGTTAACTCATTAACGTGCTCTAATAACTGAGCCCTATTTACAACATCTGAATACAAACACAGTTTGTGAGAAATGAGGTATTGTTGTATTTCGGGTCTCAAACCTTGTAGAAACATTCGCGTCATTCTCTCCTCATTATCAACCAAATGGGATGCGAACCGGGATAACTCGGCAAACTTAGCCTCGTACTGCGACACGGTCATATTATTTTGCTCCAACTTGATAAACTCCACCTCCTTCATGTGATGAATACTTTCGGGAAAGTACTTATCGTTGAACAACTCTTAGAACTTCTCCCAAGACATTTTGAGTGCGGCAAAGAGTCGACACGCTTTTCTTGATTCCCACCGATGTCGCTTCTCCTCTCAACATGAAGGTGGCAAAGGGAACCTTTTGCTCGTCGGAGCATCCCAAGACATCAAATATCTTGGTGATCTGCTTTATCCATGTCAACGCCTTAAGTGGTTCTGGCTCTCCCAAAAACTCTGATGGTCCCAGCTCCTTGAATTGTTTAGCGGTGACCATCTGTGAGTTTCCAGTGTTTCCACCTGTATTTTGAACAGGAGCCGCTCTCGCCTGATGTTGCATGTATTGCATAAAGCTTCTAAACATCAAATCGTTCATCATTTGATCGGTGTTGTTGTTTACCTGAGGATTATTGTCTTCCTGTTGCACATTATCTTGGGTATTGATCGTTAGTGACTCAACGGTCTCATGTGCTTCATTGCTTATCTCGACATTTTCAGATGCCATTTTTAAATACTGCCATAAAACAAGGGTTAATTGACATGCCACATATTATCCCTATATTCTGATCGACCAATTAAATACCAAATAAACTTAGGTAGGTCATACTAGCGAAGGAATTCCCCGTCTCTCCCCTCCTAGTTCTTGTCTCACATCTCAGCCAGGGATCATATCCCTAAGCTTTGATACCAACCGTGACACCCCCAAAATAGGTATACATCACCCATCTTGGGTCGCCAAATACGTGGTACTGGATACAAATACAAACTTAATTATACAACATGAGCTGAGAGTTTTTACATGAATATTGTCATCTAGACAATATCCACACTCAAATAGAGTCCTCATTACATTTATTAGCACACTATTTTATAGAATAGTGAGGACTACTATAACACCATCTCCGGCCATCACTCCGTTCCCCGACTAGTTCCGGCTACGTTCTCATTTCATGAAGAGAACAATGGAAGTAAAAGGGTGAGCTCAACTAGCCTAGTAAGAAATATTATGACTAAGATAATGTAGAATAAGTTATCATTAGCCTTCAACAAAGTTAAACTGATAGAATATAATAGACAACAAGTTTAACTGCAGCGGAACAAGTAATCCATTAGAAGAGTCAAGTAGAACATGATATCTACTATCTTCTATGATTTAAAAAGTTTATCATTAACTTCATTGTTGGGACTCAGCTTATTAAATAGATCACATCATCGAATCATCCCTGCACTACAGGCCAAGAATATTCATTAGTATCACGTCCACAAATTATTCTTGCACTACGGGCCAAGAATTATTTGTGTAATCATCAATGGTCATGACCATACCGAATTATCTGTGGTCATAATCATACCAATCAATAGTCCATCTATGCACGTAAGTCAAAGATGACTTTCATCACAATATAAGCATGAGGATGATGACAATGATATAAGAATTCAATTAAAAGAAAGTAAAGGATAGATTTTTAAATATTTATAATTTAATTTATCCAGAATTCAATAATGTCAAAAATTTTAACATGATACTGCTTTGTAGAGTAAAATTCAAGAATAATATCCATGTATCAAAAATAATTTGGACATAAAAGAAATAAATATTTCAGTGAATAGTACCCCATGAATACTACCCAGTGAATAGTACTTTGGGAATAGTACCCCGTGAATAGTAACCCGACATGAAAAGTGTCCTAAATACCCGAGTGAATAGTAATCAGGTGAATAGTAACCCATAAATAGTAACTCGTGAATAGTACCTCGGCATGAAAAGTGCCCTGAATACCTGAGTAAATAATATTATAGTGACTAGTAACCCGTGAATAGTACTTCAGGTGAAAATATTGATATTTAATAAGAAAGCTCATATCAATATACTAATAAAATGATACTGGATGAAGCGCAAAACTCACGGATATTCCACTAATTTCAAGGATTATAGAAGCAATACTTACCATAGTAAGTGTAAGACCCCGAATTTTATGAAATGAAAGTATTCAATTTTTTATAATTATTATTTTATTTCGTAAATGGTTAAATTGATAAAGGGTTAAAGTTAAGGGTGATATGTGAAATTTTTTGCAAAGTATGCAAGTTGTTATAAAATATTCGTTTGGTCGGGGAATATTCTTTTTGTTGGGGAATATCCGTACGACGGCACAATCATTGGTGGACCCCGCAATGGAAGTATTATCGTAGTAAGAAAACGACAGAATTATCTTTTTATAAAAATAACGGCGAAAGTGTTACCGTTAAAACTGTTGAACTACCCGGTAGTAAAAGTACAATAATATGCGTGGTTGCACACGGTATTGGTTATTGATGCTTACGTGAGAAGTCACTCAGTTATACTCAATTATTGCTATAGTAATTGTTGCATCATATCTCTCATATTATTGATTCGATTATTATCACAGTATCATCTGCATAATATGTTATATTATTAAATCAATAATTGAGATGACAAAGTTATTTATATTATTAAATTACAATATTTACAATGTCTAGAAGTTCTGTCAAGGAGAGGTTTGGTCATCTAATTGCGCGCCAATAAGGAGAAATCCTTATCGGGAAGATGAATAAGTTCGTGTTGATTAAAGATGAATTTGATAGTTCCATTGTGTTGGAATTATTAGTGTTAGTGAAAATCGACATTTATTTCGATAATAATTGATGTCTGGAAGTTATCGGGTAATTAATCGGATAAATGAGGAATTAATTGCTATTAATTCACATGATTATAACTATTTGTTCACATGTGTGTACTATTGATTCACATTCATGTACTATTAGGGGAGTTGGTGCAAGAGTGATAATACTTGCATGACTAAGTTAAAGATGGAGGTATAGATGGAGGTACTATACTGTTATTCATACTTTCACATGATTATAACAATTGAATCACATGATTGAACTATTGATTCATATTATTTACTATTAGGGAGGTGGTGCAAGTTTGATAATACTTGCAGGACTAAATTAAAAATGAAAAAAAAGTTGGAGGTATTGTACTGTAATTTTTCGAGCCCCAAAATATGCAATTATCGAAACTATATTTTTCTATAAATAGAAGCTCATTCTTCCTTCATTTCTCACCAATTCACTAAAGGTATAGAGCAATTATTATAGAGAGAAAGAAGAAGAGAAGTCTGGTACCTCTCTATTCTAGTATCCAGCTTTATTCTAAGGTAAGGGGTATTATTTCTTTCATTTTCATGAAGAGAGCTATTGTTATTCCATTCCTTATTATTATGTTTGAATAAACTTATCTATGAAGTACCGTGCATACATGGTGAAATTCTTACATTATTCCATTCTTTATTATTTTGTTGGAATATCACATGCATGCGTGGACACGCATAACACAGTTCCACTATTTATTATTCTCATTGGAATAACACGCCTATGTGAAGTACCGCATACATGGTGAAATTCTTTTGTTATTCCATTCTTTATTATTCTGTTGGAATATCCTGTATCTGCGTATTACGCATGACCTGGTTCCATTATTTATTATTACATTGAAATACTTTGCATGCGATTACATCATGCGCGGTGAATTTCGTTGTTATTCCATTCTTTATTATTACATTGGAATAACTTTATGCATGCTTAATTTCGCATGACCTAGTTCCATTCTTTATTATACATTGGGAATAACTTTATGCATGCGATCTATCGCATGCATGGTGAATTCTTACATTATTCCATTCTTTATTATTTTGTTGGAATAACTTTTGTCTCATGTGGATTACCACATGCATGGTGAATGATCCTTTGTATTCATTCCTTATTAAATTGTGGAAATGATCTGTCTACGTGGATTATCGCATGGCGGGTAAAAATCCATTTGCAGTTTCATATATTCTATTATACTTAGTTAGTTAAAGTTTTGGCTTCTATACTCCATGAAATTAGTAGAATATCCTGGATATTTGCGCTTCATCCAGTATCTTTTCATGAAAATATTCTTCTGAGCATTCTTGAATTTTACTCCATAAAGCAGTATCATGTTGATAATTTGGACGTTTTTGAGTTCAGGATAAATTAACTTATAAATCTTTAAAATTTATTCTTGAACTTGTTTTATTGAATTATTATGTCATTGTCATCATCCTCATGTTTATATTATGTTGAAAGTCATACGTGGCTGTAGTGCATAGATGGACTTGGTATGATTATGACAGAGATTATTCGAGTATAGTCGTAATAAGTAATGTTACAAATGATGTGGTAAAAGTCCTCATTGGCCCGTAGTGCATTGATGGACAGTTGTTGGCATGATCATGACCATTGATGAAAACACGAATATCCTTGGCCCGTAGTGCATGGATAATTTGTGGTTGTGATACTAATGAATATCCTTAGCCGTAGTGCAGGGATGACGTGGTTTATCTAATAAGCTGAGTCTCAGCGATAAAAGTGATGAAAAACCTTTTAAATCATAGAAGATAGTAGATTTTATTCTCTATTTGACTCTTCTAATGGATTGCTTATTCCGCTGCAGTTAAACTTGATGTTTGTTATATTGTATCAGTTTAACACTATTGAAGGCTAACGATAATTTATTACGCATTATCTTAGCCATAATATTTCTTCTTTGGGCTAGTTGAGCTCACCCTTTTGCTTTCATTGTTCTCTTGAAATGAGAGCGTAAGAGAGGACTAGTCGAGGAGCGGAGTGATGTGCAGATGATAGCATTAGTAGTCCTCTTTATTCTATGAAATAGTGTGATAATAAATGTATTGAGGACTTATTTTGAGTTTGAATCATCATACAGAAGACAATATTTGTATTAAAACTCACATTTCATGTTGTATATTTAAGATTGTATTTGTATTTTGTACCATGTATTTGGCGACTCAAGATGGGTGATGTATACCTATTTTGGGGGCGTCATAGTAAGTTTAGATTTAAGAATATGAAAAGAATTAACATACGAAAACTAAAAATGGATTTTCACCGTCATACGATGCGTAATCCAGCGTGAAACGAGTTATTGAGCTTATCTTAAAGGATGAATCTGAAAAATAGTATTCCTTATTAATACGAAAGAAATAATACCCCTTAACTTAGTAGAAAGCTGGATACTGCAAAAGTGAAGTAGCAGAATACTCTTCTTCTTACTCTCTATAATTTCTCTCTCTATAGCTTCTCTTGTGAGTCTCAGTGAATTGGTGAGAATGAAAGAAGAATTAAGCATCTATTTATAGGAGAATGGACTAAATAGTAACTAATTCACGAACGGTCCAGATTGATTCACTATTAGAACGGACGGTCCATATTGATTACTATTAAAACCACAATCGACGGTCTAGATTGATTTACTTTTAAAACAACCACCGACGGTCCGGATTGATTACTTTTAAAATGACCACCGATGGTCTAGATTGATTACTTTTAAAACCACCACCGACGGTCCAAATTGATTTACTATTAAAACCACCACCGACGGTCCAGATTGATTTACTATTAAAACCACCATCAATGGTCCAGATTGATTTACTATTAAAACCACCATCAACGGTTCAGATATTTACTATTAAAACCACCACCAATGGTCCAGATTAATTTAACTTATTACACTTTAGTACCCCTAAAGTTTTCCAAGTTTGCATTATTCCCCTCTAACTTTTTTAATTCACTTATATTCAATAAACACATTCTTAATACTTCAACAATTATTTATCATTAATATTATAACCCACAATATTTAACAACCAGGTCGTTCCTAGGAAAGAGGGGGCTTTCCAATAAGGATTTCAATCTATTGGCGCACAATTAGGTGACGAAACCTCTCCTTGACAGAACTTCTAGACATTGTCAATATTGCAAATAATAATATGAATAACTTTGTCGTCTTAATTATTGATTTAATAAAATATTATGCAGATGATAATGTGACAATAATTGAATCAAATAACGTGAGATACTATGCAACAATTCTTTGTAGCAATTATTGAGTATAACTAAGTGACTTCTCACATAAGTATCAATAATCAATACTGGTGTCTTTCTTATGCTGACCACGTATATTCTTTGTACTTTTACCACATAGGGTAATTCAGCGGTTTAACGGTAAAACTTCATTTGCTATTTTTATAAAAGATATTTACATCATTTTCTAACTCTGTTAATACTTAGTTGTAGGGTCTACCAATGATTGTTTGCGTCGTCGACGAATATTCTCTGTTAAAAGCGAATATTCCCAGACCAATCGAATATTCAACGACACAACGAATATTTTATATCAACTTGCTTACTTTGCAAATTTTCCAAATATTACCCACAACTATAACATTATATCATATCCAAACCATAATATTTAAAAATATATTTCGAGAAAAATTATTCTTTATTAAAAAAAAGTTGGGGTCTTACATAGGAAGTTCTTCAGGAAATACGTTAAGAAATTTATTAACAATAGAAATATCATTCAAAACTGACGTATTTTTGTTTAAATCCGTGACATGAGTTAAGAAAGCTTGACATCTATTTTTGAATAAACGAATAGCTTTATGGCTTAAGATGACAGTGATAGATTTTAATGGGCTAGTTTCTTGAATTCATATAATAGGTTGGCTAGGAATATGAAAGCTAACAACCTTGCAAAAATAATCAATTTTTGCATGATGAATAGTTAACTAATCAATCTCTAGAATTACGTCAAATGCAAGTATTTTAAATGAAATAAGATCGACAGGCAATGTGAGGGTACCGATTTGAACCAAATAAGACTTATAAACAGTGGATGTAATGAAGTTTTCTCCCAATGGAGTTTCAACAGATAAGTCAAAGTCTAATTTCTCCGGAGTCAAATTTAAACGTTGAGCGCAAATAGGAGAAATAAAAGAATGGGTAGAACCGGTATCAAATAAGGTATAGACTTCGCTAGAGTTTATGATAAGCTTACTCGTGATGACCTCGTTTGGGTTCCTTGCTTTCTAGGAGGTCACGACAAACGTTCTCCCTTGAACTACCGGCTTTGACTTTTCTAGGACGGCCTTTGGTGCCTCCATCCCAGCTGGACTTGCCTTCCCTAAACGACAAAATCGAGCTAGGTGACCTTCTCTTCCACAATTGTAACACGTTTTGGATTGCTTTGCTTTACGATTTGGTGATATGTCCCTCCCCTCTGCATTTGAAGAATATGATAGGTGGTCGTTCTCCTTCCTTAACAACGGGTGCTGATGCTGACGTCTTTCTATCATTATTGAATCTCCTCTTCTTAAAATGTCCTGTGAGACCCCGAATTTATGAAATGAAAGTATTCAATTTTCTTATAATTATTATTCTATTTAGTAAATGGTTAAATTGATAAAAGGTTAAAGTTAAAGGTGATATTTGAAAATTTTGCAAATTAAGCAAGTTGATATAAAATATTCGTTGTGTCAGGAATATTCTTTTTCTCAGGGAATATTCGTACGACGACACAATCATTAGTGAAACCCACAACGGAAGTATTGTCGTAGTTAGAAAACGACAGAAATATCTTTTATAAAAATAGCGACAAAAGTTTTACCGTTAAACTGTTGAACTACCCGGTAAAAGTAAAGAAATACGATGTCTGGCATTGGTTGCATAGTAGCTTAATTGTATTGATTATTGATGCTTACGTGAGAAGTCACTCGGTTATACTCAATTATTGCTACGAGAATTCTTTGCGATAGTATCTCACGTTATTTGATTCAATTATTGTCACAGTATTAATATTTTATATTATTAAATCAATAATTGAGACGACAAAATTATTCACGTTATTTGGACACCTAATTGCGCGCTAATAGGGAGAAATCCTTATCGGAAAGCCCCCTCTTTCCTGGGAACGACCTGGTTGTTAAATATTGTGAGTTATAATATTAATGATGAATAATTGTTGAAATATTAAAAATGTGTTTATTAAGGATAAGTGAATTACAAAAGTTAGAGGGGAATAATGCAAACTTGGAAAACTTTAGGGGTACTAAAGCGTAATAAGTTAAATCAATCTGGACCATTGGTGGTGGTTTTAATAGTAAATCAATCTGGACCATTCGTGGTGGTTTTAATAGTAAACCAATCTGGACCGTCGATGGTGGTTTTAATAGTAAATCAATCTGGACCGTCGGTGGTGGTTTTAATAGTAAATCAATCTGGACCGTCGGTGGTGGTTTTAAAAGTAATCAATCTGGACCGTCGGTGGCGGTTTTAAAATTAAATCTGGACCGACAGTTGTGGTTTTAATAGTAATCAATCTAGACCGTCCGTTCTAATAGTGAATCAATCTGGATCATTCATGAATTAGTTACTATTTTATTCATTCTCCTATAAATAGAAGCTTAATTCTTATTTCATTCTCACCAATTCACTAAGATTCACAAGAGAAGCTATAGAGAAAGAAACTATAGAGAGAAAGAAGAAGAGTATCCTGCTACTTTACTATTGCAGTATCCGGTCTTCAACTACGGTAAGGGATGTTATTTTCGTTTGGTAAGGGGTATTATTTCTTTCGTATTTATAAGGAATACTTTTTTTTTGTATTTATCCTTTAGTATGTCGGAATAACCTGTCTACGCGGATTACGTATCTTATGACAGGTAAAAATCCATTTGCAGTTTTTGGATGTTAATTTTTTCATATTCTTAAATCTAAATTTACTATAGTAAGTATTGCTTCTATATTACTTGAAATTATTGGACTATCCGTGAGTTTTGTGCTTCATCCAGTATCATTTTATTGAAATATTGATATGAACTTTCTTATTAAATATCAATATTTTCACCGAAGTACTATTCATGAGTTACTATTCACCCGATTACTATTCACTCTAGTATTATTCACTCAGGTATTTGGGGCACTTTTCATGTCGAGTTACTATTCACAGATTACTATTCACCCAATTTTTATTCACTATAGTATTATTCACTCGGGTATTTGAGGCACTTTCCATGCCGGGGTACTATTCACGAGTTACTATTCATGGGTTACTATTTACCCGATTACTATTCACTCTAGTATTGTTCAGTCGGGTATTTAGGGCACTTTTCATGCCAGGATACTATTCACGAGATACAATTCCCGAAGTACTATTCACAGGGTACTATTCACGGGGTTATATTCACCCAAAAAATTTATTTCTTTTTCGTTCAAATTATTTTTGATACATGAATATTATTCTTGAATTTTACTCCATAAAGCAGTATTATGTTGACAATTTGGATATTTTTAAACTCTGGATAAATTTAAAGTCTTTAATATTTATCCTTGATTTCGTTTGATTAATTCTTATATCGTTGTCATCATCCTCATGCTTATATTGTGATGAAAGTCATCTTTGGCTTACGTGCATAGATGGACTGTCGATTGGTATGATTATGATCAGGGATCATTCGATATAATCATGACCTATAATGTTACAAATGATGTGGTAAAAGTCCTCATTGGCCGTAGTGCATTGATGGACAATTGTTGGTATGATTATGACCCAGAATTATTTGGTATAATCATGACCATTGGTGAAAACACGAATATCCTTGGCCCGTAGTGCATGGATAATTCGTGGTCGTGATACTAACGAATATCCTTAGCCGTAGTGCAAGGATGATTCGATGATGTGGATTATTTATTAAGCTGAGTCTCAGCGATAAAATATTGATAATATACTTTTAATTCGTAAAAGATAGTAAATATCATGCTCTACTCGACTCTTCTAAAAATACAGTTGCATGTCTTTGGCCTGTAGTGCAAAGATGAACTATTAATGAATATCTTTGGCCCGTAGTGCAAAGATAAATTTATTAATATGATTATGAACAGGAACTGTGATTTGGTATAACCATGATCTTTGATGTTTCAGGTAAAGACAGGTGATGAAAATTATCTTTGTCCTGGGTGTGAAGAGGAATTTAGAACCACAATTATGATTATGAGTTATTCATATGATTGTGGACAGGAACTATTGATTGATGTTACAGGGATAAAACATTATTGGTGGACTTTTAACATGGAGAAGATAATAGACTTTATAGTCTATTTGACTCTTGTAATGGATTGTTCGTTCTGCTGCAACTATGGTTGAAAAGTTTTATCATCTACCATATGTTCTAAATCTCTGATTTATTACTGATGAAGGCTATTGATAATTTAATTATATTTAGCCATGATATTCTTTACTGGGCTAGTTGTGCTCACCCTTTTGCTTCACAAATCCTTTCAGGTAATAAGAGTGTGGGTAAAGATTGACGGGGATAATAGAGGAATAGTGTGATGGTTAAAGAGGCATCAAAGTTTCTCAATACATTATAAAAGCGGCATGACATACAATATATAATTGTATTGAGGACCTAAGATGTGTGTGTCGTATTTTATACGTCACTTAATAATTGATTTTGGTGAACAAAAATAGGGTGATGAGAACCCAACTTTGAAAGCGTCAAAAGTGCACCTCATTAGAATGAACAAGATAGTAATCTTCTCGTTCTTCTTTGGGGTCTTGAAATATTTACTGCTGTATTTTATATGGCATTATAAAAATTTAAGTTTGGATACTATTTATGAGATAATATTGTATTAAAACTCATAGTTTAACTATGGTCGTATTCTGTACAACAGTTCAACAGTTGTTGTGTGGACCTATTTTGGGGGCGTCACATGTCCATTCTTATTGTCTTGGCCATGATTACCACCGAAGTGGTTACCATTTCTGGCATGTTGATTCCCTCTACGTTTGTTATCACCGCTTCGATGACTGCTACCACTGGTATTATCATTTTGCCGGTTGCTTTCTCTTGGTTGGGTTGACTCATTATCGCGTTCCAATAACTGAGCCCTATTCACAACATCTGAATACAAGCAAAGTTTGTGAGAGATAAAGTATTGATGTATCTCGGGTTTCAAACCTCTTAAAAACATCCGTGTCATTCTCTCCTCATTATCAACTAAGTGGGATGCAAACCGAGATAACTCAGCAAACTTGGCTTCGTACTATGACACGGTCATGTTGTTTTGCTCCAGTTTAATGAAATCTACCTCTTTCATGTGACGAATACTTTCGAAAAAGTACTTGTCATTGAACAAATCTTGGAACTTCTCCCAAGTCATCTTCAGTGCGGCAGGTTGAGTAAGCTTTATAGATTCCCACCAGTAATCTGCCTCTGCTCGCAACATGAAGGTGGCAAAGGGAACCTTTTGCTCTTCGGAGCACCCCAAGACATCAAATATCTTGCAGATCTTCTTTATCCACGTCTCGCCTTAAGTGGTCCAGACTCCTTGAAGCATTTAGCGGTGGCCGTCAAAGTGTTGCCGGTGTTTCAACTTTGTATTTTGGAAAAGCGCTTCTCTACTTTGATGTTGCATGAATTGTATAAAGCCTCTAAACATTCCATCGTTCATCATTTGATCGTTGTTGTTTACCTGCAGATTATTGTCTTCCTGTTACAAATTATCCTGGGTATTCATCTGCAGTGACTCAACGGTCTCCTGTGCTCCATTGCTATTCTCAATATTCTCGGATGTCATTTTCAAATACTACCACAAAACAAGGGTTAATTGACATGTCACATATTATCCTATACTCGGCCAGACCAATTAAATACGGATAAACTTAGGTAGGTCATACTAGCGAAGGATTTCCGTCTCTCCCCTAGTTCTAGTCTCACATCTTAGCCAGGATCATATCCTAAGCTTTGATATTAACTGTGACGCCCCCAAAATAGGTATACATCACCCATCTTGAGTCGTCAAATACATGGTACAAAATTCAAACACAACTTAATAATACAAGCTGCCGTGTAAAATACAAAAAAACATAAAGCGAGAGTTTTAATACGAATATTGTCTTCAGAGCGATTATTCAACTCAAATGGAGTCCTCAATACATTTATTATCACATTATTTCATAGAATAGTGAGGACTACTAATGCTATCATCTGGAATAATCACTCTGGTTCCCAGACTAGTCCATTATGTTCTCATTTCCTGAAGAGGACAATGAAAGCAAAAAGGTGAGCTCAACTAGCCTAGTAAGAAATATTATGACTAAGATAATGCGGAATAATTTATCGTTAGCCTTCAACAGTGTTAAACTAATAAAATATAACAAACATCAAGTTTAACTGCAGCGGAATAAGCAATCCATTAGAAGAGTCAAGTAGAGCATAAAATCTACTATCTTCTATGATTTAAAAGGTATTTCATCACTTTTATCGCTGAGACTCAGCTTAATAAATAATCCACATCATCGAATCACCCCTGCACTACGACCAATGATATTCTTTAGTATCACGATTACAAATTATCCATACACTACGGGCCAAGGATATTCGTGTATTCATCAATGGTCATGATCATGCCAACAACTGTCCATCAATGCACTACGGGCCAATAAGGACTTTTACCACATCATTTGTAACATTACGGGCCATGATTATATCGAATTATCCGTGATCATAATCATACCAATCGACAGTCCATCTATGTACGTAAGCCAAAGATGACTTTCATCACAATATAAACATAAGGATGATGACAATGATATAAGAATTCAATTAAAAGAAAGTAAAGGATAAATTTTTAAAGATTTATAATTTAATTTATCCAGAAATCAATAACGTCCAAATTGTCAACATGATAATGCTTTGTGGAGTAAAATTCAAGAATAATATTGTACCCAAAATAATTTGGACCGAAAACGAATCAATTTTTATCATGAATAGTACTCCAGGTGAATTGTACTCGAGTGAATAGTACCCCATAAATAGTACTTCGGGAATAGTAACCCAGTGAATAGTACTCCGGCATGAAAAAGTTAAAACTTATAAAAAATGCTCAGAATAATATTTTCATGAAAAAATACTGGATGAAGCGCAAATATCAAGGATATTCTACTAATTTCATGTAGTATAGAAGTCAAAATTTTAACAAAACGAGTATAGAATTCGAAGTCTTAAATGAAATAATATTACTTACATACTATAGAGTATGGAAGAAAATATTATTTCAAGCGAATATTGAACAAAAATAACATCCCTTACCTTGAAAAGAAGAGTATTCCAACTGGTATAGCAGGGATATTCTTGAAGAAAACTTTTACTATTTTCTACACTCAAAACTTGTTAAAACTCGAAAGAAATACGCTCAAGATTATAGAAGAAGAATACTCTGATTCTGGTGTGATTTTCAATTCTAACTTAAGAGCGCCTATTTATAGGAAAATGCTAGAACGCCAAATGAGACTAAATAATTAAATAATATTATTATTTTATTTTTTTTAATCTTTACGTCCACCCACCAAATGAGCAGCCAACTAGGAACAAAAATTTCAGCCCACAAGTTTGAAAAACAAAAGTGGGTCCCACCCCATTTTAATAAAAAATATTTTATTTTCTGAAACTTCAATAATTCATAATAAATTGCCCTTTTATCAGAAAAATATAAATTTTATGTCCATTCTACATGAAATCGAATTCTCTACAACTTTACAGAAATTTTTTTTTCCAAATTCTAAACAGAAAATATCCGAAATCTATAAACGGATGATTTTCAACACCTCTTAAAATTCATAACAAATCATACACTAATTTTTAATGGTTCAAAATTTGTGGACATATACTCAACTTGTATATGTATAACATATCCAAAAATCACAACGATCCAAAGGTTGGATTAAAATTATAACTCACGCAATAGAGCTTTAAGAACACCGATTTGATTTTTTAATACCTCCAATCCGACAAAATACAGATAAAACACCTCAACATTAACTCCTTCATTTATAACCACATAAAATAAATATTTTCCTATCCATCATTTATGTCCACATAAAATAAATATTTCCTTATCATATAAATCAATAATTAATTATTCACAAATATTATTACAGAATCACAATAATGACAACCAGGCCGTTCTCAGGAAAGAGGGGGCTTTTCGATAAGGATTTCTCCTTATTGGCACGCAATTAGGTGACCAAACCTCTCCTTGACAAAACTTTTTAGACATTGCCAATAATGCTATCTAATAATATTATTCAAATAATATGAATTATTGATTTAATCATGGGAAATACTGTGCAGTAATAATTATTGAAATAACAATAATATAAAATATCAACGCAGCAATTATTGAATCAATAAAATAATATATTGAACAGTAATTAATGTAACAATTATTGAGTTGTGCCTTCTTACGTAAGAATCGATAATTCAAATATCATGCAATCTACAGGCAGTTTCTCATGCATAACAACAGCGTATTCTTGTATTTTAACCATCAGTATTCAACGGTGTTAATTGGTAACAACTACTGTAGTTATTTATATAAAAGATATTTTTGTCGTTTTCCCAATTCGATAATAATTCCGTTGTAGGGTCCACCAATGATTGTCTTGAGTCGCATCTAATATTTCTGTTAAAATGAATATTCCACGACCAATCGAATATAATATAACAACTTGCGTACTTTGCAAAATTTATAAATATTACCCACAACTATAACATTATATTAAATTCACTCCATAATATTCAAAAATGATATTTATAGAAAATTCATCTTTATTCATAAAAGTTGGGGTCTTAAATTTGACGCCTGTAATGTGAAAAGGCAAGTGGTTTAAAGCAAAGCAGCAACGTCCACGCACGCCCGATGATCCTCCTCACACTGGGGGTAGTAGTACTGGCATTGTAAGACCCCAACTTTTTTGAATAAAGTATAATTTTTTCAAAAATATATTTTGAATATTATAATAATGGATATGATATAATGTTATAGTTGTGGGTAATATTTGGAAAATTTTGCAAAGTAAGCAAGTTGATATAAAATATTCGTTGTGTCGATGAATATTCGATTGGTCGAGGAATATTCGTTTTAACAGAAATATTAAATGCGGCGGCACAATTATTGGTGGACCCCACAACGAAAGTATTGTCGTAGTTAAAAATGGCGAAATATCTTTTTATAAAAATAATGATTGAAGTTTTACCGTTAAACCATTGAACTACTACAATGGTAAAAGTACAAGAATATCGTGGTTCCCATAGTAAGACACTGCAGTATTGATGATTATTGATGCTTACGTGAGAAGTCAATCGGTTGTGCTCAATTATTGCTACAGTAATTGTTGCATCATATCTCTCATATTATTGATTCGATTATTGTCATAGTATCATCTGTATTATATGATATATTATTAAATCAATAATTGAGACGACAAAGTTATTCATATTATTATTTGCAATATTGACAATGTCTAGAAGTTCTGTCAAGGAGAGATTTCATCACCTAATTGCTCGCCAATAGATTGAAATCCTTATTGGAAAGCCCCCTCTTTCCTGAGAACGACCTGGTTGTTAAATATTGTGGGTTATAATATTAATGATGAATAATTGTTGAAGTATTAAGAATGTGGTTATTGAAGATAAGTGAATTACAAAAGTTAAAGAGGAATAATGCAAACTTGAAAAACTTTACGGGTACTAAAGTGTAAAAAGTTAAATCAATCTGGACCATTAGTGGTGGTTTTGTAAGACCCCAACTTTTATGAATAAAGATGAATTTTCTATAATTATCATTTTTGAATATTATGGAATGAATTTGATATAATATTATAGTTGTAGTAATAGTTATAAATTTTGCAAAGTACACTAGTTGTTATATAATATTTAATTGGTCGGGGAATATTCGTTTTAACTGAGAATATTCGTACGATGGAACAATCATTGGTGGACCCCACAACGGAATTATTGTCGGATTGAGAAAATGATAAAAATATTTTATGAAAATAACGGCGGAAGTTTTATCTTTATTTGTTGAAACACCCGGTGTTAAAGAAATGCGAGAATCTGGCGTGGTTGCATAGTAGCACACACGGTATTGATTATTGATGCTTACGTGAGAAGTCACTCGGTTTTGTTCAATTATTGCTTGATAATTATTGCATAGTATCTCACGTTAATTGATTCAATTATTGTCGATATTTTATATATTATTAAATCAATAATTGAGACTGACGAAGTTATTAATATTATTATTTGCAAAATTAATGATGTCTAGAAGTTACGCGAGGAGAGGTTTGGTCACCTAATTGTGCGCTTGATAGGAGAGAAATCCTTATTGAAAGCCCCATCTTTCTTGGAAGCGACTGGTCGATTAATAGTGTGAATTATAATAATGATGATGAAGTTTTGTTTTATTAGTATTATTAATGTAATAAAAGCAGAAAAGCTTTTTTATATAAAGCAGAATACTTTTATAAAGTTATTCGTTTTATTAGACTATAAATAGAATATATTATATTCTATTATGTATAGTGTTTTGCATAGTAAAATCTTTTTTATATAAAAGCAGAATACTTTTATAAAGTTATTTCGTTTTATTAGACTATAAATAGAATATATTATATTTTATTATGCATAGTGTTTTGCATAGTGCACTGCATAGTGTTTGCATAGTAAAATCTTTTTATATAAAACAGAATACTTTTATAAAGTTATTCGTTTTATTAGATTATAAATAGAATATATTATATTTTATAGTAAACCAATCTGGACCATTCGTTTAAAAGTAAATCAATCTGGACCGTTTAGGAATTAGTTACTATTCAGTCCATTCTCCTATAAATAGAAGTTCATTCCTTCATTATTTCTTATGAATTCACTGAAACTCTAGAGAGAGAAACTATAGAGAAAAAGAAGAAAAGTATTATGCTACTTCACTACTCCTATATCCGGTTTATTCTAAGGTAGGGGTATTATTTCTTTCATATTCATGAAGAGAACTTACATTATTCCATTTTTTATTCTCATTAGAATAACTTTTGTATCTGTGATCTACCCTATACTTGGTGAAATTCTTACATTATTCCATTCTTTATCATTATGTTGGAATAACTTTGTCTATGGGCAATCTGCATACATGGTGAAATTCTTACATTATTCCATTCTTTATTATTACATTTGGAACATCATATGCGTGCGTTTAAGCATGACACGGTTCCGTTATTTATTATTACATTGGAACATCACGTCGGTGCAATTTTGCGATTTTGGTTAATTATTTATTATTCTATTGGAATATCTTGTCTATGCGTTTACGCATGACCTGGTTCCGTTATTTATTATTCTATTGGAATAACCTGTCTGTGCGGTCTATCGCATGCCTGGTGATTTTTTTGTTATTCCATTCTTTATTATACTCAGTTGGTTAAAGTTTTGACTTCTATACTCCAATAAATTAGTGGAATATCCTTGATATTTGCGCTTTATCCAGTATCTTTTTATGAAAATATTCTTCTGAGCATTCTTGAATTTTACTCTACAAAGAAATATCATGTTGACAATTTGGACGTTATTAGTTCCTAGATAAATTAATTCTTGAACTTGTTTTATTGAATTCTTATATCATTGTCATCATCCTCATATTTTATATTATGTTGAAAGTCATCATGTATTTTGTGGTGCATAGATGGACTTGGTATGATTATGACCGAGGATTATTCGGTATAATCATTGGTAGTAATGTTACAAATGATGTGGTAAAAGTCCTCATTGGCCGTGTAGTGCATTGATGGACGATTGTTGGCATGATCATGACCATTGATGATTTACGAATATCCTTGGCCCATAGTGCATGGATAATTTGTGGTTGTGATACTAATGAATATCCTTGGCCGTAGTGCAGGGATGATGTGGATTATTTATTAAGCTAAGTCCCAGCGATAAAAGTGATGAAAAACCTTTTAAATCATAAAAGATAGTAGATTTTATTCTCTACTTGACTCTTTTAATGGATTGCTTGTTCTGCTGCAATTAAACTTGATGTTGTTATATTGTATCAGTTTAACACTGTTGAAGGATAATGATAATTTATTCTGTATTATCTTAGTCATAATATTTCTTACTGGGCTAGTTGAGCTCACCCTTTTACTTTAATTGTTCTCTTCAGGAAATGAGAACGTAGCAGGGATTAGCCGGGGAATGAAGTGACGGTCCAAATAATAGCATTAGTAGTCCTCACTATTCTGTTAAATAGTGTGATAATAAATGTAATGAGGACTCAATTGAGTGTGGATATTATCTAGATGATAATATTTGTATTAAAACTCACAACATATGTTTGTCGTATTTTACACGACTGTTGTATAATTAAGTTGTATTTGAATTTTGTACCATGTATTTGGCGACTCAATATGGGTGATGTATACCTATTTTGGGGGCGTCACAGTTGATATCAAAGCTTAGGGATATGATCCCTGGCTGAGATGTGAGATAAGAACTAGGAGGGGAGAGACGGGGAATTCCTTCGCTAGTATGACCTACCTAAGTTTATTTGGCATTTAATTGGTCGGTCAGAGTATAGGGATAATATATTGCATGTCAATTAACCTTTGTTTTGTAGCAGTATTTGAAAATGGCATCCAAGAATGTTGAGATTTGCAATGGAGCACAGGAGACCGTTGAGTCTCCAAAGATCAATAATCAGGATAATGTGCATCAGGAAGGCGACAATCCTCAGGCAAACAACAAAACTGACCAGATGATGAACGATGGAATGTTCAGAGGCTTTATGAAATTCATGCAACATCAGGCAAGAGTGGCTCATGTACAAAATGCAGGTGGAAACACTGGAAACTCTTGGATAATTCTGCTAAGCGATTCAAGAGGCTGGGACCACCGGAGTTTTTGGAGAGCCAAAACCACTTAAAGGCGGAGACATGGATAAAGCGGATCTGCAAGATATTTAATGTCTTGGGATGCTTGAGGAGCAAAAGGTTCCTTTGCCACCTTCATGTATTGCGTGAAGAGGCGATTCTGCTTGGGAATCTATAAAACGTACTCAACCTGCCGCACTGAAGATGACTTGGGAGAAGTTCCAAGAATTGTTCAACGATAAGTACTTTCCCAAAAGTATTCATCACGTGAAAGAGGTAGAGTTCATCAATCTGGAGGAAAACAACATGACTGTGTTGCGATCTGAAGCTAAGTTTGCCGAAGAGTTGTCCGGTTTGCATCCCATTTGGTTGATAATGAGGAGAGAATGACGCGAATGTTTCTAAGAGGTTTGAAACCCGAGATACGTCAATATCTTATCTCTTATAAAGCGTGTTTGTATTCGGATGTTGTTAATAGGGCTCGATTATTGGAGTAGCGATAATGAGTCAACCCAACAAAAAAGAAGCGGTACGTGAAATGATAATACTAGTGATAGCGATCAACTAAGCGGTGATGATAAGCGTGGAGGAATTAACATACCAAAATGGTAACCACTTTGGTGGTAATCATGGCCAAAACAATAAGAATGGACATTTCAAGAAGAGGAGATTCAACAATGATGGAAAGGCGTCGTCATTTTGAGACCGTTGGTAAGGAAGGAGAATGACCACCTACCATATGCTTCAAATGTGGAGGGAGGGACACATCGGTCAAAGCTGCGATGTCGTCAAAGCATGTTATAATTGTGGAAGAAGGTCACCTAGCCCGATTTTGTCGTTCACCAGAAGACAAGTTCGGCTAGGATGGAGGCACCAAGGATGTCCCAGAAAAGTCAAAGCCCAGTGGTCAAGGGAGGAGGCGTTTGTCGTGACCTCCCAAAAAGCAAGGAACTCGAACGAGGTCATCACGGGTAAGCTTATCATAAACTCTAGTGAAGTTTATACCTTATTTAATACCGGTTCTACCCATTCTTTTATTTCTCCTACTTGCGTTCAACATTTAAATTTGACTCCGGAGAAATTAGACTTTGACTTATCTGTTAAAACTCCATTGGGAGAAACCTTCATTACATCCACTATTTATAAGTCTTGTTTGGTTCAAATCGGTACCCTCACATTACCTGTCGGTCTTATTTCATTGAAAATACTTGCATTTGACGTAATTCTAGGGATTTATTGGTTAACTACTCATCATGCAAAAATTGATTATTTTCGTAAGGTTGCTAGCTTTCATATTCCTAACCAACCTATTATGCGAATTCAAGCAACCAAACCATTAAAATCAATCACTGTCATCTTAAGCCATAAAGCTATTCATTTATTGAAAAACGGATGTCAAGCTTTCTTAGCTCATGTCACGGATTTAAACAAAAATACGTCAGTTTTGAATGATATTTCTATTGTTAATAAATTTCTGACGTATTCCACTGAAGAACTACGGCCTACCCCCGAGCGTGAAATTGAATTTTGTATCGACCTTGAACCGGTACAAAACCCATTTCCAAAGACCTATATCGAATGGCTCCTATTGAACTTCAGGAGTTAAAGACCCAACTGCAGGAATTGTTAGACATCAGTTTCATTCGTCTAAAGACGTCTCCTTGGGGTGCTCCTGTTCTATTCGTGAAGAAGAAAGATGGGAGTATGCGACTTTGTATTGATTATCGAGAATTAAACCATGTCACTATCAAAAATAGATATCCATTGCCCCGCATTGATGACCTGTTTGACCAGATGCAAGGCGCCAAATTTATTTCAAAGATTGATCTTCGTTCTGGATATCACCAATTGAAGATTAGAACCGATGACATTCCAAAGACGGCTTTCAGAACTCGGTACGGGCATTATGAATTCCTAGTCATATCTTTTGGATTGACTAATGCTCCTGCTGCCTTCATGGATATGATAAACTGAGTATTCAAGGAATATTTGGATCACTTGTGGTCATCTTTATTGATGACATCCTTATTTATTCCAAAAGTCATGAAGATCATGAGCAACACTTGAGGCTGATACTTCAAAAGCTTCGTGAATATAAACTTTATGCCAAGTTAAAGAAATGCGAGTTCTGGCTTGAGGAAGTTGCATTCCTTGGGCACGTGGTATCAAGTCATGGAATATCTGTTGACCCAGTAAAGATTGAAGCTATTCAAAGCTGGGAGAAACCTAAATCAGTGACCAAAGTACGTAGCTTTCTCGACTTAGCTGGTTATTATCGGAGATTCGTAGAAGGGTTTTCTCGAATCGCTACTCCCTTAACTCAGCTAACTTGGAAAGATACAAAATTTGGTTAGAACGAGGAATGTGAGAAGAGTTTTCAAGAACTCAAGAGAATACTCATTTTAGCACCTGTTCTGACAATACCATCTAGCTCGGAGGGATTTGTCATCTACAGTTATGCTTCAGGCAAAGGGTTAGGAATTGTTCTCATGCAACATGGGAAAGTCATAGCCTATACCTCTCGACAACTCAAAGAATATGAGAGGAATTATCTTACTCATGATCTAGAGTTGGCAGCTGTTGTCTTCGCACTTAAAATTTGGAGGCATTACTTGTATGGGGAGAAAGTGGAGATCTTTACAGATCATAAAAGCCTCAAATATTTCTTCACTCAAAAGGAACTCAACATGCGACAATGACGTTGGCTTGAACTATTGAAAGATTATGATCATACCATCCAATACCATCCTGGAAAAGCAAACGTGGTAGCTGACGCATTGAGTAGAAAATCATATGCGGGTACGAGTGCGATATTATCAACTCAAAGGCCCATTTTGTATAACTTACAAAGGATGGAGATAGAGATAAAGACTCCAGGGACCCACGTGATGATGGCGAATATACGAGTAGAACCGACTTTAATCGATAAAGTTAAAGGCATTTCAAAGCTCTGACACGGAGCCGATGCATATGAGGAAGAAAGTACAAGAAGGTGCTATCTTGAAAGTAAGAATCGATGAAGAAGGAATACTTGAGTCGACTCCGGACTTTGTGTTCTAACAACCACGATTTAAAGTATAAAATCATAATGGAGGCACACAACACGGTTTGCAATCCATCACAGGAGTACCAAAATGTATCATGATCTTGACATACATTTTGGTGGAACAATATATGAAGAGAGAGATAGTCTTTGTTTATCTCAAGGTGTCTAACTTGTCGGCGAGTCAAGGCGGAATATCAAGTACCAAAAGGTCCATTGCAACCACTTAAAATTCCAGAATGGAAGTGGGAGCACATTACCATGGATTTCGTTACTGGTCTTCCTAAGGTTTCTCAAGGAATAGATGCAATTTGGGTCATTGTTGATAGATTGACGAAGTCTGCTCATTTTTTACCAATACGAGAAACTTATACACTTGAACGTCTTACTCGTATATACATAAACGAGATTGTAAGATTGCATGGTATGCCAGTATCCATAGTTTCTGATCGAGACCCAAGATTCACTTCACGATTTTGGGTTAGTTTACAAAAAGCTATGGGCATAGATTTACGATTTAGTTCGGCATATCATATTCAGACGGATGGACAATCAGAGAGGACTATTCAAACTCTTGAAGATTTATTAAGACTATGTGTCCTTGACTTCAAGGGAAGTTGGGACAAGTTCTTACCATTGGTGGAGTTTTCTTACAACAACAGTTATCAAACAAGTATTGGCATGGCTCCATTCGAGGCGTTGTATGGAAGAAAGTGTTGTTTTCCAGTATGTTGGGATGAGGTGGGTGAAGCAACGTTATTGGGACCGGAGTTGGTACGTATGACTACGGAAATGATTCAAATGATCCGACAACGTATAAAAACCTCACTAGACCGACAAAAGAGTTATGCTGATCTTCATCGAAAGGACGTGGAATTCGATATTGGAGATCATGTGTTGTTACGTGTTGCTCCATAGAAAGGAGTTACGAGATTTGGAATGAGAAAAAAGCTCAATCCTCGATTCATTGGCCCATTTTTAATCCTTGATCGAGTAGGAACTGTAGCCTATAGACTCGCTTTACCGCTAAGTATGTCTCGTGTTCATAACGTTTTTCATATATCCATGTTACGTAAATATGTGAAAGACCCGAACCACATTATTGAGTTAGAACCAGACAAAATAGCGGAAGATTTAATGTATGAAGAGGTTCCTGTTCAAATCTTGGATAAGAAGGAACATATTTGCTTCCCCCAACTCCAATCCCAACAACGTTGCTTCCCCCACCTCATCCCAGCATACTAGAGAACGACACTTGCATCCATACAACGCCTCGAATGGAGCCATGACAATACTTGCTTGATAACTATTGTTGTAAGAAAACTCCACCAATGGTAAGAACTTGTCCCAACTTCCTTTGAAGTCAAGGACACAGAGTCTTAATAGATCCTCCAGAGTTTGAATAGTCCTCTCCGACTGCCCGTCCGTTTGAGGATTATATGCCGAACTAAATCGTAAATCCGTGCCCATAGCTTTTTGCAAACTAACCCAAAATATTGAAGTGAATCTTGGGTCTCGGTCAGAAACTATGGATACTGGCATACCATGCAATCTTACAATCTCATTTATGTACATACGAGCAAGACGTTCAAGTGTATAAATTTCTCGATATAAGTAAAGAAGCAGCGGACTTTCGGTCAATCTATTAACAATGACCCAAATTGCATCTATGCCTTGAGAAACCTTGGGAAGACCAAGAACGAAATCCATGGTAATGTGCTCCCACTTCCATTCTAGAATTTTAAGTGGGTCGCAATGGACCTTTTGGCCCTTGATGCTCGCGCCTTAACTCGTTGACAAGTTAGACACCTTGAGATAAACCCCGCTTCTCTCTCTCTTCATATTGCTCCACCAAAATGTATGTCAAGATCACGATACATTTTGGTACTCCTGAGATGGATTACAAGCGGTGTGTTGTGCGCCTCCATCATGATTTTATACTTTAAATCAGGATCATTAGAACACAAAGTCCGGAGTTGACTCAAGTATTCTTCTTCATCGATTCTTGCTTCCCAGAGATAGCACCTTCTTGCACTTTCTTCCTCATACGCATCGCCTCTCTGAGTCCGTAGCTTGAAAGCGACTTTAACTTTATCGATTAAAGTTGGTTCTACTCGTACATTCGCCATCATCACATTGGTCCCTGGAGTCTTTAACTCTATCTCCATCCTTTGTAAGTCATACAAAATGGGCTTTTTCGTTGACAATATTGCACTCGTACCCGCATATGATCTTCTACTCAAGGTGTCATCTACTACGTTCACTTTTCCAGGATGGTATTGGATGGTATGATCATAATCTTTCAACAGCTTAAGCCATCGTCGTTGTCACATGTTGAGTTCCTTTTGAGTGAAGAAATATTTGAGGCTTTTATGATCCGTATAGATCTCCACCTTCTCTCCATACAGGTAATGCCTCCAAATTTTAAGTGCAAAGACAACTGCTGCCAACTCTAGATCATGAGTAGGATAATTCCTCTCATATTCTTTGAGTTATCGAGAGGCATAGGCTATGACTTTCCTATGTTGCATGAGAACACATCTTAAACCTTTGCCCGAAGCATCACTGTAGATGACAAATCCCTCCGAGCCAAATGGTATTGTCAGAACAGGTGCTGAAATGAGTCTCATCTTGAGTTCTTGAAAACTCTTCTCACATTCTTCGCTCCAACCGAATTTTGTATCCTTTTGAGTCAGCTGAGTTAATGGAGTAGCGATTCGAGAAAACCCTTCTACGAATCTCCGATAATAACCAGCCGATAAAGCTACGTACTTCGGTCACTGATTTAGGTTGCTCCTAGCTTTAAATAGCTTCAATCTTTGTTGGGTCAACAGATATTCCATGACTTGATATCACGTGCCCAACAAATGCAACTTCCTCAAGCCAGAATTTTCATTTCTTCAACTTGGCATATAGCTTGTTTTCACGAAGCTTTTGGAGTATCAGCCTCAAGTGTTGCTCACGGTCTTCACGGCTTTTGGAGTATATGAGAATGTCATCAATAAAGACAACCACAAAATGATCCAAATATTCCTTGAATACTCGGTTCATTATATCCATGAAGGCAGCAGGAGCATTAGTCAATTCAAAAGACATGACTAGGAATTCATAATGCCCGTACCGAGTTCTGAAAGTCGTCTTTAGAATGTCATCGATTTTAATCTTTAATTGGTGATATCCGGAACGAAGATCGATCTTTGAAAAAAAATTGGCGCCTTGCAACTGGTCAAATAGGTCATCATGTAAGGCAATGGATATCTATTTTTGACAGTGACATGGTTCAACTCTCGATAATCAATACAAAGTCGCATACTCCCATCTTTCTTTTTCATGAATAGAACAGGAGCACCCCAAGGAGAAGTACTAGGACGAATGAAACCGATGTCTAATAATTCTTGCAGTTGGGTCTTTAAATCCTGAAGTTCAATAGGAGTCATTCGATATGGGCTTTGGAAATGGGTTTTGTACCGGGTTCAAGGTCTATACAAAATTCAATTTCACGCTCTGGGGGTAGGCCAGGAAGTTCTTCAGGGAATACGTCAGGAAATTTATTAACAATAAAAATATCATTCAAATTTGATGTATTTTTGTTTAAATCTGTGACATGGGCTAAGAAAGCTTGACATCCATTTTTCAATAAACGAATAACTTTATGGGTTGAGATGACAGTGATTGATTTTAATGGTTTGGTTGCTTGAATTCGTATAATAGGTTAGTTAGGAATATGAAAGCTAACAACCTTAGGAAAATAATCAATTTTTGCATGATGAGTAGTTAACCAATCAATCCCTAGAATTACGTCAAATGCAAGTATTTTCAATGAAATAAGATCGACAAGTAATGTGAGGGTACCGATTTGAACCAAACAAGACTTATAAATAGTGGATATAATGAAGGTTTCTCCCAATGGAGTTTTAACAGATAAGTCAAAGTCTAATTTCTCCGGAGTCAAATTTAAACATTAAGCACAAATAGGAGAAATAAAAGAATGAGTAGAACCGGTATCAAATAAGGTATATACTTTGCTAGAGTTTATGATAAGCTTACCTGTGATGACCTTGTTCGGGTTCCTTGCTTTCTGGGAGGTTACAACAAATGCTCTCCTTGAACTCATTGGTTTTGATTTTTCCGAGCGGCCTTTGGTGCCTCCATCCCAGCTAGACTTGCCTTCCCTGAACGACAAAATTGAGCTAGGTGACCTTCTCTTCCATAATTGTAACACGTTTTGGACTGCTGCACACAGTTTGGACTGATATGTCCCTCCCCTCCGCATTTGAAGCATATGATAGGAGATCGTTCTCCTTCCTTAACAACAGTTGCTGATGCTGACGTCTTTCCATCATTGTTGAATCTCCTCTTCTTGAAATGTCCATTCTTATTGTCTTGGTCATGATTACCACTAAAGTGGTTACCATTTCTGGCATGTTAATTCTCTCCACGTTTGTTGTCACCGCTTCGATGACTGCTACCACTAGTATTATCAACTTGTCGACTGCTCTCTCTTGGTTGGGTTGACTCATTATCGCGCTCCAATAACTGAGCCCTATTTACAACATCTGAATACAAACACAGTTTGTGAGAGATAAGGTATTGACGTATCTCGGGTTTCAAACCTCTTAGAAACATCCACGTCATTTCTCCTCATTATCAACTAAGTGGGACGCAAACCGGGATAACTCGGCAAACTTGGCTTCGTACTGCGACACGGTCATGTTTTTTTGCTCCAGTTTAATGAACTCTACCTTTTTCATGTGACGAATACTTTTGGGAAAGTACTTGTCATTGAACAGTTCTTGGAACTTCTCCCAAGACATCTTTAGTGCGGCAGGTTGAGTACGCTTTACAGATTCCCACCAGTAATCTGCCTCTGCTCGCAACATGAAGGTGGCAAAGGGAACCTTTTGCTCCTCAAAGCATCCCAAGACATCAAATATCTTGTTGCTCTGCTTTATCCACGTCTCCGCCTTAAGTGGTTTTGGCTCTCCAAAAAACTTTGGTGGTCCCAACTCCTTGAACTGTTTAGCGGTGACTGTCTGAGAGTTGCCAGTGTTTCCACCTGCATTTTGGACAGGAGCCGCTCTCGCCTGATGTTGCATGAATTGCATAAAGCCTCTGAATATCCCATCGTTCATCATTTGATCGTTGTTGTTGTTTGCATGAGGATTGTTGCCTTCCTGATGCACATTATCCTGATTATTGATCTATGGTGACTCAACGGTCTCCATTGCTATTCTCAACATTCTCGGATGTCATTTTTAAATATACCTATACTCTGACCGACCAATTAAATACCAAATAAACTTAGGTAGGTCATACTAGCGAAGTTATTTCCCGTCTCTCCCCTCCTAGTTCCTGTCTCACATCTCAGCCAGGGATCATATCCCTAAGCTTTGATACCAACTGTGACGCCCCCAAAATAGGTATACATCACCCATCTTGAGTCGCCAAATACATGGTACAAAATTCAAATACAACTTAATAATACAACTGTCGTGTAAAATATGACAAAACATAAACTGAGAGTTCTAATACGAATATTGTCTTCTAGACAGTATTCAAAGTCAAATGGAGTTCTTAATACATTTATTATCACACTATTTCACATAATAGTGAGGACTACTAATGCTATCATCTGGACCGTCACTCCGTTCCCCAACTAGTCCCAGCTATATTCTCATTTCCTGAAGAGAACAATGAAAGCAAAGGGTGAGCTCAACTAGCCCAGTAAGAAATATTATGACTAAGATAATGCAGAATAAATTATCGTTAGCCTTCAACAGTGTTAAACTGATAAAATATAATAAACATCAATTTTAACTGCAGCGGAACAAGCAATCCATTAGAAGAGTCAAGTAGAACATAAAATCTACTATCTTCTATGATTTAAAAAGGTTTTTCATCAACTTTATCGATGAGACTCAGCTTAATAAATAATCCACATCATCGAATCACCCCTGCACTACGGCCAAGGATATTCTTTAGTATCACAACCACAAATTATCCATGCACTACGGGCCAAGGATATTCGTGTATTCATCAATGGTCATGATCATGCCAACAATTATCCATCAATATATGACGGGCCAATGAGGACTTTTACCACATCATTTGTAACATTATGGTCATGATTATACCGAATAATTCCTGGTCATAATCATACCAAGTCCATCTATGCACTACAGGCCACAGATGACTTTCAACATAATATAAACATGAGGATGATGACAATGATATAAGAATTCAATAAAACAAGTTCAAGGATAAATTTTAAAGATTTATAATTTAATTTATCCGGAAATCAATAACGTCCAAATTGTCAACATGATACTGCTTTGTGGAGTAACATTCAAGAATAATATTGTACCAAAAATAATTTGGACCGAAAACGAATCAATTTTTATCATGAATAGTACCCCGGGTGAATATTACTCGAGTAAATAGTACCCCGTGAATAGTACTTCAGGAATAGTAACCCCGTGAATAGTACTCTGACATGAAAAAGTTAAAACTTATCAAAAATGCTCAGAATAATATTTTCATGAAAAGATACTGGATGAAGCGCAAATATCAAAGATATTCTACTAATTTCATGGAGTTTAGAAGCCAAAACTTTAACAAAACGAGTATATAATTCGAAATCTGAAACGAAATAATATTACTTACATACTACAGAGTATGGAAGAAAATATTATTTCAAACGAATATTGAACAAAAATAACATCCCTTACCTTAAAAAGAAGAGTATTCCAACTGGTATAGCGGGGATATTCTTGAAGAAAACTTTTGCTATTTTCTACGCTCAAAGCTTTCTAAAACTCGAAAGAAATACGCTCAAGATTATAGAAGAAGAATTCTCTGATTCTAGTGTGATTTTCAATTCTAAATAAGCATCCTATTTATAGGAGAATGGAAGGTCTTGTGCAAAAGAAGATATGACAGTTGAAAAAATAAAAATTCACGAACGATTTCATTTTAAAAATTTTAGAATATAATATTCAAGTAAAACAAATAATTTTATATATAATATAATATATTCTATTTTTTCATAAAAAATAAAACTTATTATAATATATATATATATATATATATATATATATATATATATATATATATATATATACAATCATTATAATAGTACTCCCCCTAATAACCTTATTCCCCCCCTTAATCATTCATGCCATCCGTATATATATATATAATGAATAATTTTCTCTAGGTTATTACGAATCCAAATAATACGCCAAAATTTACAACAAATACTTCATAAAAATTCCGTCAATATTTTTAACAACATTTATCATCATTATTATAATTCGCAATATTTAACGACCAGGTCGTTCCCATGAAAGAGGGGGATTTACAATAAGGATTTCTCTCTATTGGCGCGCAATTAGGTGACCAAACCTCTACTTGACAGAACTTCTAGACATCGTCAATATTACAAATAATAATATTAATAACTTTGTCGTCTCAATTATTTATTTAATAATATAAAATATTATGCAGATGATACTGTGACAATAATTGAATCAATAATATGAGAGATATGATCTGCCAATTCTTGTAGCAATAATTGAGTATAACTGAGTGACTTCTCATGTAAGCATCAATAATCAATACCATGTGCTACTATGCAATCACGTGTATTACTGTACTTTTAACACCGGTTATTTTAACAGTTAACGATAAAACTTCCGTCGTTATTTTCATAAAAAGATATTTTTATCGTTTTCTCAGTCCGACAATAATTCCGTTGTGGGGTCCACCAATGATTGTGCCGTCGTACGAATATTCCCTGTTTAAAACGAATATTCCCTGACCAATCGAATATAATATAACAACTTGTGTACTTTGCAAAATTTATAAAAATTACCCATAACTATAACATTATAACAAATCCACACCATAATTATTCAAAAATGATATTTATTGGAAAATTCATCTTTATTCATAAAAGTTAGGGTCTTACATATGACTATAGAAAAGATTCAAACGATCCGACAGCGTATAAAAACCTCACAAGATCGACAAAAGAGTTATGCTGATCTTCATCAAAAGGACATGGAATTCAATATTAGAGATCATGTGTTGTTACGTGTTGCTCCATGGAAAGGAGTTACGAGATTTGGAAAGAGAGGAAAGTTCAATCCTCGATTCATTGGCCCATTTGTAATCCTTAATCGAGTAGGAACTGTGGCCTATAGACTCACCTTATCGCCAAGTATGTCTCATGTTCATTACGTTTTTCACATATCTATGTTACGTAAATATTTGAAAGACCCGAACCACATTATTGAATTAGAACCGGACGAGATAGCGGAAGATTTAACGTATGAAGAGGTAGCTGTTAAAATCTTGGATAAGAAGGATTATATGGTGTGGATATGATATAATGTTATAGTTGTGGGTAATATTTCGAAAATTTTGCAAAGTAAGCAAGTTGATATAAAATATTCGTTGTGTCAGTGAATATTCGATTGGTCAGGGAATATTCGTTTTAATAGAGAATATTCGTACGACGGCACAATCATTGGTGGACCCCACAACGGAAGTATTTTCGTAGTTAGAAAATGATAGAAATATCTTTTTATAAAAATAACAGGGGAAGTTTTACCGTTAAACTGTTGAACCGCCCGATGGTAAAAATGCGATGTCTGGCGGTCGCATAATAAATAATACCAGATTGATTATTTATGCTTACGTGAGAAGTCACTCGATTATACTCAATTATTGCTACAAAGAATTATTATCAGATAAGTATCTCACGTTATTTAATTCAATTATTGTCACATTATCATCTGCATAATATTTTATTAAATCAATAATTGAGATGACAAAGTTATTCATATTACTATTTGCATGTTGATAATGTCTAGAAAGTTCTATCGAGTAGAGGTTTGGTCACCTAATTGCGCGCCAATAGGGAGAAATCCTTATTGGAAAGCCCCCTCTTTCCTGGGAACGATCTGGTTGTTAAATATTATAAGTTATAATATTAATGATGAATAATTGTTGAAGTATTAACAATGTGTTTATTGAAGATAAGTGAATTACAAAAGTTAAAGGGGAATAATGCAAACTTGGAAAACTTTAGGGGTACTAAAGTATAATAAGTTAAATCAATATGGACCATTGGTGGTGGTTTTAATAGTAAATTAATCTGGACCATTGATGGTGGTTTAAATAGTAAATCAATCTGGACCATTGATGGTGGTTTTAAAAGTAAATCAATCTGGACCGTCAGTGGTGGTTTTAAAAGTAAATCAATCTGGACCGTCGATGGTGGTTTTAAAAGTAAATCAATATAGACCGTCAGTTGTGGTTTTAATAGTAATCAATATGGACTGTCCGTTCTAATAGTGAATCAATCTGTATCGTTCGTGAATTAGTTACTATTTAGTCCATTCTCCTATAAATAAAAGCTTAATTCTTCTTTCATTCTCAATAATTCACTAAGATTCACAAGAGACACTATAGAGAGAGAGAAGCTATAGAGAGCAAGAAGAAGAGTATTCTGCTACTTCACTTTTGCAGTATCCAGCTTTCTACTAAGGTAAGGAATATTATTTGTTGTATTTGTAAGGGGTATTATTTTTTTCGTATTCATAAGGAATACTATTTTTCGTATTCATCCTTTAGTATGTTGGAATAACCTGTCTACGCGGATTACGTACCGTATGACAGGTGAAATTCTATTTGCAGTTTTCGTATGTTAATTCTTTTCATATTCTTAAATCTAAACTTACTATGGTAAGTATTGCTTCTATAATCCTTGAAATTAGTGGAATATCCTTGAGTTTTGCGCTTCATCTAGTATCATTTTATTGGAATATTGATATGAACTTTCTTATTAAATATCAATATTTTCACCCGGAGTACTATTCACCAGTTACTATTTACCCAATTACTATTCACTATAATATTATTCACTCGGGTATTCGGGGCACTTTTCATGTCGGGATACTATTCACGAGTTACTATTCACGAGTTACTATTCACCCGATTACTATTCACTCAAATATTATTCACTCGGGTATTCGGGGCACTTTTCATGTCGGGGTACTATTCAAGGGGTAATATTCCCGAAGTACTATTCACAGGGTACTATTCAAGGGGTATTATTCACCAAAAAATTTATTTCTTTTTTGTCCAAATTATTTTTGATACATGGATATTATTCTTGAATTTTACTCCACAAAGCAGTATCATGTTGAAAATTTGGACATTATTAAATTCTAGATAAATTAAATTATAAATCTTAAAAATTTATCATTTGCTTTCTTTTAATTGAATTCTTATATCATTGGCATCATCCTCATGCTTATATTATGATGAAAGTCATCTTTGGCTTACGTGCATAGATGGACTGTTGATTGGTATGATTATGACCAGGGATAATTTGGTATGATCATGACCATTGATGAATACACGAATAATTCTTGGCCCGTAGTGCAAGAATAATTTGTGGACGTGATACTAATGAATATCCTTGGCCCGTAGTGCAGGGATAATTCGATGATGTGATCTATTTATTAAGCCGAGTCCCAGCAATAAAGTTAATGATAAACTTTTTAAATCATAGAAGATAGTAGATATCATGTTCTACTTGACTCTTCTAATGGATTGCTTGTTCCGCTGTAGTTAAACTTGTTGTCTATTATATTCTATCAGTTTAACATTATTAAAAGCTAATGATAACTTATTCTGCATTATATTAGTCATAATATTCTTACTGGGCTAGTTGAGCTCACCCTTTTACTTTCATTGTTCTCTTCAAGAAATGAGAACGTAGCCGGAACTAGTCGGGGAACGGAGTGATGGCCCGAGATGGTGTTATAGTAGTCCTCACTATTCTATAAAATAGTGTGCCAATAAATGTAATGAGGACTCCATTTGAGTTTGGATATTGTCTAGAAGACAATATTCGTGTAAAAACTCTCAGCTCATGTTGTATAATTAAGTTTATATTTGTATTCTGTACCATGTATTTGGCGACCCAAGATGGGTGATGTATACCTATTTTGGGGGCGTCACAGGCATGGCTTAGTTTTGTAGATGATTAGTACATAATTACTTTAGTTTAGCTTAATTTGATGTAAATTTTTGAAGTTTAGTTGATGTTTGACGTATTGTAGTTTAAACATTATCATTACTTTAGTTGATCAATAGTTATAGTTAAAATTTCTCTAATTATAGTCATAACATTATTATTACTTTAATTGATCAATAGTTTTTGACATCTTAACTTCTCGTTTAGTTGATCTTTACTTTAGTTTAACATATCACTTTTGTATATCTTATGGAAAATTAGAGAAATTTTATTATTGTTGGCCTTTGTAATTCATATTCATGTTGTTCGATAGTTGTAGTTATGTTGTACGTGCTGTTGGGAAAAAAATAGGTTTACAAGTACAAAAATGTGGGTTATTACCCTGGATATTTGCAAAATAGAAAAAACATTAAAAAATTTATATTATTCTCGACGAAATTCCGTCGACCTTTAGGTCTTTCCAATCTTGGCTGGCTAGCCACGTTGCAGGGTTAAATTCGACAGATTAACCTTGACGAATTCTATTTCGTTGATAATAGACTATTTCCGACTGAATGTTTAGTTGACCTTAGTTCCGTCGAGTTTAGTTAGTTCCGACCGAAAGGTCTACTGACTTAATCCCGACGTGCTTAAGGTCGTCTGACTATTCTGACTGAATATTCCGCAAAATTAAGGTATTCTCGACGGAATACGCTTAAGTCCGACGGAATATTCCGTCGGAAATAACCCTTTATGTTGTAGTGGTCTACTAATGATTGCGTCGTCGTACGAATATTCCCTGACAAAAATAATATTTTATGACAACTTGCTTACTTATAAAATTTGCACATTTCACCCATAACTATATCATTTGTTAAATTATCACCTCAATATTTAGAATAATATTTAAATAAAATTAAATATTTATCCCTAAAAAGTTGGGGTCTTACATCGCGTCTCAAGATCCCCCTACTAGTAGTAACAACAGGTATCGAGTACTGGGTCTGCCGAGAATATTCGCGTATACACTACCTAGAGGTAATAATATTTTTTATGTTTCTAACTCATTATATCATAATTTATAAAATAAAATAAGTTATTATTAGTAATGTTATATTTATTTTCGCAGGCTCTAGCCAGCGTCCAAGAGCACCTGTTGGACCATCTCATACGACGCTAGCTTGGACGATGAGTTATTCTAAAGGGTCATGGCAGTGGTTGTAAGACCCTAACTTTTTATGAATAAAGATTTAATTTTCTCTTAATATTATTTGAATAATAAGGTGTTGATTTCATATAATGGTATATTTATGGGTGATATGTGCAAATTTTGTAAAGTAAGCAAGTTGTCATAAAATATTTATTTGGTCGGGGAATATTCTTTTTATCGAGAATATTCGTATGACGACACAATCATTGGTGGACCCCACATAACAGAATAACTGTCGAATATAGAAAGCGACAGAAATAACTTTTTTATAAAAAATTATGTCAAAACTTTTACCGTTAACTTTTAAAATACTCGTTGATAAAAGTACAGTAATACGCGTGGTTGCATAGTAGCACACGGTATTGCACAATATCTCTGATTATTTATTCTTACATAAAAAGTCACTCAGTTTTATTCAATTATTGCAACAGTAGTTGTGACACCCCCAAAATAGGTATACATCACCCATTCTGAGTCGCCAAATACATGGTACAGAAAATAACTACAACTTTATTATTACAATTGTCATGCAAAATACGACAACACATACTGTGAGTTTAAATACAAATATTATCTTCTAGACAATATCCACACTCAAATAAAGTCCTCATTAAAATTATTGATGCACTATTTAACAAAAATAGTGAGGACTGTTAAAACAATGCTCAGGACAATCACTCTATACCCCATTGGTTCTCGCTATGTTCTAAACTACGAGAAGAAAAATGGAACAAAAAGGAAAAGGGTGAGCTCAACTAGCCGATAAAAAGAATATTATGACTAAGATAATATACAACAAATTATCCTTAGTCTTCAACGGGAAAAATCGATAGAATATAATAGACAACAAGTTTTAGATCAACAACTACAGCGGAAACAATAATTCATTAGAAGAGTTAAGTAGAGAATGAAATCTACTATCATCTATGAATTTAAAAGTCCATCATCAATATTTTATCCCTGTAACATCAATCAATATACATCTTGAATCAAATATTCATCTTTGCACTACGGGCCAAAGATATTCATTTGTATCACCAGTTGGTCATGTTCATCTCAATACTTGTTCATCTTTGCACTACGGGCCAAAGATATTCATCAGGTAATCATTCATTTTTGCACTACAGGCCAAAGATATTCATCAAGTATCACCATTAAGGACTGAGGATGATGAAAAACATTTTAGAGAACGAATCTAGTGAGACAGAAGGACAAATATTAGGGATTCATATTTCGATTTATCCAAATTCATCAATACTCCATAATAACCAATTGTGAAGTAGAATTCAAAAATAAAGATCAAAACATGGATACAATCAAAGATAGTAACCATAAAAGACTTCTTGGACAAAAAGGAAAATTTTTCTTTTTCGGCGAATAAAGTCGTATTCGTGAATAGTGCCATATACGTGAATAGTGTTGTATACGTGAATAGTAATCCCGACACAAAAAGATAAAAATTCCACAATAAAATCTATATAAATATTTTGGTATAATGATTTTGAAAGAATAACATCATTACGAAAAAAAAATAACACCCCTTACCTCAAAATAATAGTGCTTCTGACCGGAATATCGGATGTAAAGTCGAAGGAAACTTGCACTGAATAACAACTCTCAAAGTATCTAAATACTCACAAAAATACGTTCGATAATATATATATATATGTAGAGAGAGAGGGGGAGAGAAAAATTGTTTCTAGTGTGATTTTCATTCTAACTAAGCACCCTATTCATAGGAAAATGTTAGAACGCCAAAGCAGACTTAACCTGCTACCTAATGGATTTACCTGCTACTATTCCCATCCACCACATTCAAAATAAAATTTCAACACATTTCTTCACCAACCATAGGTGGGGCCCACTCATTCTAGAATTTTTCATCAAAATGATAAATTCAGAAACTTCAACAATTTCTGAACCAGTCACCTCTTAAAATTCATAACAAATCATATGTTCATTTTTAACGGTTCAAAATTTGTGGACATATACTCAAATTATATATATATAACATAGCCAAAAATCACAACGATCCAACGGTCGGATTAAAAATTATAACTCATGCAATATATCTCAAGAACACTGATTTTTCGAATTATGAGTCCTTCGGACTAGTTTCCTTCATTTATAACCACATAAAATAAATAAATCCATCATTTATATCCACATCAAATAAATATTTCCTTATCATATAAATCAATAAATAATTATTCACAAATAATATTATAAAATCACAATAATGACAAGCAGTAGTTCAGGAAAGAGGGGCTTTCAATAAGGATTTCTCCTCACCTGGCTGGCACTGATTAGGTGATCAAACCTCTCCTTGACAGAACTTTCTAGATATTGCCAATAATGTTATCTAATAATATTATTCAAATAATATGAATTATTGATATGATAATGAGAAATATTGTGCAATGACAATTATTGAAACAACAATAATATAAAATATTAACGCAGCAATTCTTGAATCAATAAAATAAAATATTGAACAGTAATTACTATAACAATTATTGAGTAGTGCCTTCTTACGTAAGAATCAATAATTTAAAAAATCGTAATAATCTTTGTGCTACTCTTATGCAATTCTGGCAGACATCGTATTTTAACCACGGGTATTCCAACAAGTTGTTAATTTGTAATAACTATTCTGTTATTATTTATAAAAACTCAAACTTGTCATTTTCTTCATCCGACAGTTATTCGTTATGGGGCCCACAAATGGCTGCACCGTCGTACGGATATTCCCGATAAAAAGAATATTCCACGACCAAACGAATATTCCCTGACAACAATGATTATTTTATAACCACTTGCTTATTTTGTAAAATTTGCACATTTCACCCATAACCAAAGTATTATATCAAATTATCACCTTATTATTTCAAGATAATAAATAGAGAAATTCAATTTTATTTATAATAAGTTGGGGTCTTACAACCTCCCCTCCTTATGAAATTTCGTCCTCGAAATTGACGTACGTACCTGGTGTTTTGAAAAGGTGAGGGTACCTCGCTTTCATTTCCGATTCCAACTCCTAAGTCATTTCTTCAATAGCATGGTTCCTCCACAAAACCTTGACTTGTGGTATAACCTTTGTTCGTAGGACATGCTCTTTCCTATCCAATATCTTGACAGGTAACTCTTCGTACGTTAAATCTTCAACTATCTCGTCTGGTTCTAACGTAATAATGTGGTTTGGATCTTTCACATATTTACGAAGCATGGATATATGAAAAACATTATGAACACGAGACATGCTTGGAGGTAATGCGAGTCTATAAGCCACATTTCCTATTCGGTCAAGAATCTCAAATGGACCAACAAATCGTGGATTGAGCTTTCCTTTCTTCCCAAATCTTGTAACTCCCTTCCATGGAGCAATAAGTAACAGTACACGATCTCCAATATTAAACTCCACGTCCTTTCGATAAAGATCAGCATAACTCTTTTGTCGATCTTGTGAGGTCTTTATACATTGCCGGATCATTTGAATCTTTTCTGTAGTTATGCATACTAATTCTGGTCCCAACAACGTTGCTTCACCCACCTCGTCCCAGCATACTGGAGAGCGACACTTTCGTCCATATAATGCTTCGAATGGAGCCACGCCTATATTTGCTTGATAACTGTTATTGTAGGAGAATTCCACCAATGGCAAGTACTTATCCCAACTTCCTTTAAAATCTAGGACACATAGTCTTAATAGATCTTCAAGAGTTTGAATAGTTCTTTTCGATTGCTCGTCCGTTTGAGGATGGTATGCCGAACTGAATCGTAAATCCGTGCCCATAGCTTTCTGCAAGCTAACCCAAAATCGTGAAGTGAATCTTGGGTGAGGATCCAAAACTATGGATATTAGCATGCCATGCAATCTCACAATCTCATTTACGTGTATACGAGCAAGACGTTCAAGGGAATAAGTCTCACGTATAGGCAAGAAATGAGCTGACTTGGTTAATCTATCAATAATAACCCAAATCGCATCTATGCCTTGAGAAACTTTTGGAAGACCTGTAACGAAATCCATGGTAATGTGTTCCCACTTCCATTTCAGAATCTCAAGTGGTTGCAATGGACCCTTTGGTACTTAATGCTCCGCCTTTACACGTTGACAGGTTAAACACCTCGAGATAAACTCCGCGATCTCTCTCTTCATATTGCTCCACCAAAATGTATGTCGAATATCATGATACATTTTGGTACTCCCAGGATGGATTGCAAACGGTGTGTTATGTGCCTCCATCATGATTCTATGCTTCAAGTCAGAGTCGTTAAGAACACAAAGTCTAGAGTTGACTCTAAGTATTCCTTCTTCATCGATTCTTGCTTCCGGAATAGCACATTCTTGCACTTTTTTCTTCATATGCATCAGCTCCAAGTCTGTAGCTTGAGCAACTTTAACTTTATTGATTAAAGTCGGTTCTACTCATATATTTGCCATCATCACGTGGGTCCCTAGAGTTTTTAACTCTATCTCCATCCTTTGTAAGTCGTACAAAATGGGTCTTTGTGTTAACAACATCGCACTTGTACCCGCATACGATCTTCTACTCAATGTGTCAGCTACAACGTTTGCTTTTTTAGGATTATATTGAATGCTATGGTCGTAATCCTTCAACAGCTCGAGCCAACGTCGTTGCCGCATGTTGAGTTCTTTTTGGGTGAAAAAATATTTGAGGCTTTTATGATCCGTATAAATCTCCACTTTCTCCCCATACAGGTAGTGTCTCCAGATTTTCAACGTAAAAACGACTGTTGCCAACTCTAGATCATGAGTAGGATAATTCCTCTCATATTATTTGAGTTATCATGAGGCATAGGCTATGACTTTCCCATGTTGCATGAGAACACATCCTAACCCTTTGCCTGATGCATCGTTGTAGATAACAAATCCATCCAAACCAGATGGTATTGTTAGAACAGGTGCCGAAATGGGTCTCCTCTTAAGCTCTTGGAAACTCTTCTTGCATTCCTCACTCCATATGAATTTTGTATCTTTCCGAGTCAGCTGAGTTAGCGGAGTAGCAATTCGAGAAAATCCTTCCACGAATCTCCGATAATAACCAAATTAAGCCAAAAGCTAGCTATGACTTTGGTCACCGACTTGGTTGCTTCACTTTGTATTTCTTTAATCTTCGCTGGGTCAACAGATACTCCATGTTTTGATACCACGTGCCCAAGGAATGTTACTTCCTTAAGCCAGAACTCACATTTCTTCATATTGGCATATAGCTTGTTGTCACGAAGTCTTTGAAGTACCAGCTTCAAATGGTGCTCATGATCTTCACGGCTTTTGGAATAGATGAGGATGTCATCAATAAAGACAACAACGAACTAATCCAAATATTCCTTGAATACACGGTTCATCATATCCATGAAAGCAACGGGAGCATTAGTCAATCCAAAAGACATGACTAAGAATTCATAAAGCCCGCACTTAGAAGTTCAAGGCGATCTTGGAATATCCTCGCTTTTAATCTTGGTGATGATATCCGTAATCGAAGATCGATCTCTGAAAAGAATTGTGCTCCTTGCAACTGGTCGAACAGGTCATCAATACGAGGTAGGGGATACCTATTCTTGATGGTGACATGGTTCAATTCCCGGTAGTCAATAAAAAGTCAAATACTCCCGTCTTTCTTCTTTACAAATAAAATAGGAGCACCCCAAGGAGATGTACTAGGATGAATGAAACTGATGTCTAACAATTCCTGTAGTTGGACTTTTAACTCCTAAAGTTCAATAAGAGCCATTCGATATGGGGTTTTAGAAATGGGCTTTGTACCCAGTTCAAGATCAATAAAGAATTCAACTTCACGTTCTGGGGGTAGACCAGGAAGTTCTTCAGGAAATACGTCAGGAAATTTACTAACAACAGAAATATTATTCAAATCTGACGTGTTTTTGTTCAAGTCCATAACATGGGCTAAGAAAGCTTGACATCCGTTTTTCAATAAACGAATAGCTTTATGGCTTGATATGACTGTGACTGATTTTAGTGGTTTAGTTGTTTGAATTCATATAACATGTTGGTTAGGAATATGAAAACTAACAACCTTACGAAAACAATCAATTTTGGCATGATAAGCGGTTAACCAATCAATTCCTAAAATCACATCAAAAGCAAGTATCTTTAAAGAGATAAGATCAACAGGTAATGTGATGGTGCCAACTTGGATCAAGAAAGATTTATACACAGTGGATGTAATAAAATTTTCTCCTAACGGAGTCTCCACAGATAAGTCAAAGTCTAATTTCTCCGGAGTCAAGTTTAAACGTTGAACACAAGCAGGAGAGATAAAAGAATGGGTAGAACCGGTATCTAGTAAGGTATAAACTTCGTAAGAGTTCAAGATTAGCTTACCCATGATCACCTCATTCGGGTTTCTCGCGTTTTGGCCAGTCACGATAAACGCCCTCCCTTAAACCACCGACTTTGTTTTGTCCGTATTCGCCTTTGGTGTCGCCATCCCAGTTTGACTTGACTTCGCTACCGGACAAAATCGGGCTATATGACCATCTTTTCCACAATTGAAACACACCTTGGAAGGCTGTGAACAGTTTGGACTTATGTGTCCCTCCTCTCCGCATTTGTAGTATCTAACTGGCGTCCGTTCTCCTTCCCTAGAATTTGTTGTTGGTGCTGGTGCTGATGTCTTCCCATTATTGTTGAATCTCCTCTTTTTGAAATTTCCACTTGACTCACCTCTCCTATTATCATGGCCACGATGACCACCCGAGTGGTTATCGCTTTTGTTCTATATTTTTCCTCCTGTTGATTATCATCGCTCCGATGACTGTTGTCACCTGTATGACCCTGGTTGTGGTCCCTTGGTTGAACATACTCATTATCTTGCTCTAATAACTGAGCCTTGTTGACAACATCTGAATACAGAGAAAATTTATGAGAGAAAAGGTATTGACGAATCTCGGGTTTTAGACCTCTCAGAAACATCCGCGTCATATGTTCCTCATTCTCTACCAAATGAGGTGCAAACCTGGATAACTCTGCGAACTTCACCTCGTACTGGGACACCGTCATGTTGTTCTGTTCCAATCTAATAAACTCTACCTCCTTCATATGACGAATACTTTCAGGAAAGTACTTGTCATTGAACAGTTTATGAAATCTTTCCCAAGATATGTTGAGTGTGGCTGGCTGGGTATGCTTCACAGATTCCCACCAGTAATCTGCCTCACCACGGAACATAAAGGTGGTGAATGGAAACCTTTTGTTCTTTCGTGCATTCCAAGACATCGAATATTTTGGTAATTTGCTTGACCCATGTTTCCGCCTTAATCTGATCCGGCTTTCCCCATAAATCTGGTGGTCCTAACTCCTTGAATCGCTTGGTCAGTGACAAAAGCAGCGTTGCTTATCATTTCCACAAAGATTTTATACACGAAGTCTCCTCTAAATTCGATTTTGCATGAACTGCAAAAAGCTTCTAAACATTTCATCATTCATCGTTTGCTCCATAGTGTTGTTTACAGGAGGAATATTGCCTTCCTGTTGCACGTTCTCTTGGTTGGTGATTGAAGGTTGTTCCACAGTCTCATACACTCCATTGTTAACATTCTCAGCTACCATTCTTAAAAACTGCCATAAAACAAGGGTTAATTAACATATCACATAATATCACTATATTATGACCGACCAACAAATAAGCTTAGGTAGGACACACTAGCGAAGGATTTACTCGTCTCTCCCTTCCTAGTTCTATTCCCCGATCTCCGCCAGAGACCACATCTCTAAGCTCTGATACCAACTGTGACGCCCCCAAAATAGGTATATATCACCCATTCTGAGTCGCCAAATACATGGTACAGAAAACAACTACAACTTTATTATTACAATTGTCGTGCAAAATACGACAACACATACTGTGAGTTTAAATACAAATATTATCTTCTGGACAATATCCACACTTAAATAAAGTCCTCATTACAATTATTGATGCACTATTTTACAAAAATAGTGAAGACTGTTAAAACAACTGTCTAGGACCATCACTCTATACCCCGACTGGTTCCTGTTATGTTCTCACTTCTTGAGAAGAAAAATGGAACAAAAAGGAAAAGGGTGAGCTCAACTAGCCCAGTAAAGAATATTATGACTAAGATAATATACAAAAAAATATCTTTAGTCTTCAACAGGGAAAAATCTGATAGAATATAATAGACAACAAGTTTTAGATCAACAACTGCAGCGGAAACAACAATTCATTAGAAGAGTTAAGTAGAGAATAAAATCTACTATCATCTATGAATTTAAAAGTCCATCATCAATATTTTATCCCTGTAACATCAATCAATATACATCTTGAATCAAATATTCATCTTTACACTACGGGCCAAAGATGTTCATTTGTATCACCAGTTGGTTATGTTCATCTCAACACCTGTTCATCTTTGCACTACGGGACAAAGATATTCATCAGGTAATCATTCATCTTTGCACTACAGGCCAAAGATATTCATCAAGTATCGCCATTAAGGATTGAGGATGATGAAAAATATTTTAGAGAACGAATCTAGTGAGACAGAAGGACAAATATTAGGGATTCGTATTTCGGTTTATCCAAATTCATCAATACTCCATAATAACCAATTATGAAGTAGAATTCAAAAATAAAGATCAAAACATGAATACAATCAAATATAGTAACCATAAAAGACATCTTGGACAAAAAGGAAAATTTTTATTTTTTGGTGAATAGTGTCGTATTCGTGAATAGTGTCGTATACGTGAATAGTATTGTATATGTGAATAGTAACCCCGACACAAAAAGGTAGAAATTTCACAATAAAATCTATATCAATATTTCGGTATAATGATATTGAAAGAATAACATCATTACAAAAAAAAAATAACATCCATTACCTCAAAATAACAGTGCTTTTGACCAGAATATCGGACGTAAAGCCGAAGGAAACTTGCACTAAATAGCAACTCTCAAAGTATCTAAATACTCACAAAAATACGCTCGATAATATATATATAGAGAGAGAAAACTTGTTTCTGGTGTGATTTTCAATTCTAACTAAGCACCCTATTTATAGAAAAATATTAGAACACCGAAGCAGACTTAACCTACTACTTGATGACTTTACCTGCTACTATTCCCACCCACCACATTTGAAATAAAATTCTAGCACATTTCTTCACCAACCATAGGTGGGGCCCACTCATTCTAGAATTTTCCACCAAAATGATAAATTCAGAAACTTCAACAATTTCTGAACCAGCCACCTCTTAAAATTCATAACAAATCATAAGTTCATTTTTAACGGTTCAAAATTTGTAGACATATACTCGACTTATATATGTATAACATATCCAAAAATCACAACGATCCAACGGTCGGATTAAAAATTATAACCCACGCAATATATCTCAAGAAAACTGATTTTTTGAATTATAAGTCCTTCGGACCAGTTTCCTTCATTTATAACCACAAAAAATAAATAAATTCATCATTTATATCCACATCAAATAAATATTTCCTTATCATATAAATCAATAAATAATTATTCAAAAATAATATTACAGAATCACAATAATGACAACTAGACCGTTCCCAAGAAAGAAGGGGCTTTCCGATAAGGATTTCTCCTTACTGGCGCGCAATTAGGTGACCAAACCTCTCCTTGACAGAACTTTCTAGACATTGCCAATAATACTATTTAATAATATTATTCAAATAATATGAATTATTGATCTGATAATGAAAAATACTATGCAGTGACAATTATTGAAACAACAATAATATAAAATATCAACGCATCAATTATTGAATCAATAAAATAAAATATTAAACAGTAATTATTGTAACAATTATTGAGTAGTGCCTTTTTACTTAAGAATCAATAATTCAAAAATATTGTGTAATCTGGTAATATCTCTTGTGCAACCACGCCAGACATCAGATTTTAACCAACCGGGTTCCAACAAGTTGTTATCTGTGAATAACTACGTCGTTATTTATAAAAACTCAAACTTGTCATTTTCTCCATCCGACAGTTATTTGTTATGGAGCCCACAAATGGCTGCGCCTTCGTACGGATATTCCCGACAAAAAGAATATTCTACGACCAAACGAATATTCCCCGACAACAATGATTATTTTATAACCACTTGCTTATTTTGAAAAATTTGCACATTTCAACCCATAACCAAAGTATTATATCAAATTATCACCTTATTATTTCAAGATAATAAATAGAAAAATTCAATTTTATTTATAATAAGTTGGGGTCTTACATTAGTTGCTGCATAGTATCTCATATTATTGATTCAATCACTACAAAAAATAGACATTTGACAACAATTTTTTGGTCAACGACTTATAAAGTCGTTGCCAAAAATACATGTTTTGCAACGAAATTTGTCATTCGTTGCAATTTATAAAAGGCTTTCATTTTTTGTAACGAAATTCATAAGTTGTTGCCAAATCATTGGCGGAAAAAACAAAACACACCGCCTATTTTCTTTTTTTTTTGTTGGAGTGAGATTTCTTCTCATCGCTTAAGAACTAAAACTTTTGTGTTGCTATATATTTCGTTTGCCGATATAAAGTTACATTCATTGGCAACAATTTTTTTTCGTTGCGTATTTAATACATTTTTTTGCAACGACTAGTAAATTGTTGTCCAAAATTAAGACAAATCCAATAAGCATGCATCTTTTTATCCCCCAAAACGCATCATTTTTCATTTAAATTTTTTTATTTATTTGGACACAATTTTATACAGTGAAATGTTTCATTCCGTCCGTCTCAAAATAAATGTCCAATTTTATTTTTTTTGAAGTTATAATTTTTGAAATTAAAATTGAGCACATATAGATATATTTTCTAATTTACAAAAATTAAAGTTTGTAGTTAATTGGATGTAATTTATAATGATCATATTCGCACACTTATAATTTTGAAAAAAAAAATTAATTTCTAAAATAATTTATATGAAATTTTCATGTAACTCGTTATTTTACATATATATTTTTTGAAAAGGGATGGGCAAGGAATCGAAGTTGCTCCCGAAATTGCACTAAAATTCGACCAAACTGCACCGATTAAGTCGCGCCAATGGTTCCAGCATAGACCAATTAAGTTGCACCAATGGTGTGTAAGTTCTTTTTTAACTCCACTTTTTCAAATTCTCATTTTTCTTGACTTGTAAATTTTTTTATAATCAAATATTAATTTCTCTTTATATCTTGAATTAGAGGGTGTTTGGCAATGACTTATAAGTTGGTCAAACTAAGTTACAAGTCATTTGTATTATGTAGTGTTTGACAATAACTTAAATTTTAATAATTTTTTTTGACTTATAAGTCATAATTAAATTTTTTTCATTCTTCATGTATTATATTTTTATGTATTAGATAAATTTTACTATCATATATATATATATATATATATATATATATATATATATATATATATATATATATACATACTCTTTTCAAAATTTCTTGTCAAACTAAATAAAATACTAAACAAATCTCAACATTAAACTAAATATATATAAAGTAACTATGAATATTTTTATATATAAATATATATATATGTAAAAAAATATTCATATAAATATTTATAAATTTATCTCTAAATATTCATATAAATATTTATAAAAAATATTCATATCTAAATTTTAGATGAAATATTTATATATTTATAAATAAATATTTATTTATAAATTTTAAAGATAAATTTATATGAATATTTGTTTATAAATATTTATATGAAATATTCATAGTTACGTTATATAAATATTCATAGTTACTTTATATATATTTAGTTTAATATGGAGATTTAAGATGAGTATATATATATATATATATATATGGTAATAAAAAAAATTTAATACACAAAAAATATAACATAAAAAGCAAAAATATCATAGCTAGGTTTTGAACTTAAGACCTATGGATTATTGGGTCATTAAGCTACCACTGAGTCATTCTAATTTATTAGTTAACTAATTAAACTACCACCATAACTTGTACATAGTGTAGCACATAAGCAAATGAGAGGCAAATGAGTAATTTCTCATGTCGCTACAGCCTGTAGCGGCAGGAGAAAATTCATTTTAATTCGTGTCATCCAATGTTGCGATCAACGGTATAGATTATGGTGGTTGAAATAGTACCCGTGACAACCGATTGCCAAACATGTTAGTTCCGGGCCTCCGACCCAAATAAACTCAACCTCATCAAACCTGATTATTATATCTATGATTTCCAATATTTCCTATTTCTAGATAGAAGTAGGATATACTTACAAGTAGTCCCTCACTCCGAGAATGAAAGTGATGATTGATTTTATGCGAATTTAAAAAAAATATCAAATGATAAAATTATTCATATTTAAATTCTCATCTAATTGCATATTTTTCAATACATGACTAGTGATATTATATTAATATTTATAAATAATAAAAATATGACATTTAATACTAAGGATATTACGCATAAATTATTGTAAAAAAAATAGATTATTTAATATAAGTAAATATTTAACTTGAGATTATAAAAAATAATAAGAACTTTTATTCTTAAACATGAACATATTTTTAAGTCGAAAAATAAAACATAAAAAGAAGAATAGTAATTGTATACGTCTAGTTATTCCTAGTTCTCCTTTTACCTTTTACCTTTTACCTTTTTCCAAATATATTATAAAATTAAATTATAATACTATCAGTTCTAAGAGAAAACATAAAAGATGAAATTTTTATTTATTATGTTTTATGAACTAAAACAGAATAAAGTTATTTAAAAATGACTTATAAGTCATTCCTAATAAGTTAGTTTGACCCATATTAATGTAATATCAATTTTATCCCTATTTTATTTAATTTTTTTTAAAAAAATAAATTTGTAAAAAAGAAGAGTAAGGTGCAACGTCATTTTAATTGGCATTAGAATTTTTATTTTTATTTTTTTATAGCTGAAGTCTTATATACTACTTCATTTTCAACGCCGATAACAGAGAATAAACATAAAAAAATATTGATGTTTGTAAACAAGTACAAGAGATCAAAGAAATTAAAAAAAAAAGATTCCAACGTCAGTTAAAGTGATGTTACATCTTACTCCCTTTTTTTTTACAAATTTGCTTTATAAAAAAATTTAAAAAAGTAACAATGCCGGTCAGTTTGGCATTGGATCACATTTTTATTTTTTTCAATTTTTTTTTAAAAAATAAAATTATTTTTTAAAAAAATAATACAATTTTTTTTTAAATTCGTTTTTAAAAAAAATATTTTTTAAAGTGGTATTGGTTGCCTTTTTGATTTTTAGCCAAAAGATCATCCAAAAATTTAGGCGTTCAGTAGTTTTTACCAAATTAGATGTGAGGGCCTTTATTCCCAACGACAATCGTTAAAGTTTTTATTTTTAAAAAAATATTTGTTTAAAAATAAATTTTTTTTAAAAAAAGTAAAGCTTTTGTTAAAAAAATAAAGTTTTTTTTATTTATAAAAATTGTTCTTAAATTAATTAATTTGGTTAAGAAAAAAGCCTATTCCAAGAAAATTTGAACAAAATAAATATAATTAAAAAAATTAAATATAATTTAGGCAATTCTGGAAAAATATTCCAGATTAATTCGAAGCATACAGTAGTACTACAAGTATTATGTGATTATTAATATGGTGACTTTCTTCAAAAGATCACCACCGTTCAATACAAATCCAACGGACTTTATAAATTATCATTATTAATACGCAAATAAATCATTTTACTATCGACCATTTGTAAACGAATCCCGCCTCTATAAAAAATAACGCAGAAAGCACTTAAAACTTTCATCTCTGTCTCTCCTCCTCAGCTCGCGATCTACGAGCCTATAAATTTCTCTCTATATGTATGTATATGTTTCTGTTCCATAAGCGGTTTATCGAATCTGATTTGGTTAGAAGTTATCAAATCTGAGGTAAAAGTTGCTTTTACTATTTGTAAATTCGTTGAATCTGAGGCCTTTTATTTTTGCAGATCGGTAGTCGATTAATCTCATAAGGTTTTTAATTTGTTGCTGAATTATGTTTTCACTTGAATTTTATTCTATTTTGTGTTTACACTTTCATTGATCTGATCTGAATGTTTGTATTTCGTTTTTGAACGTGCACTTAGGTTTTGGTTTGTGGATTTTGAGTGTAGAAATTGTTGACGAAATTTGAAACGAAGAGTAATAGAGTGAAAGGACTGAGTTTTCACAGTAAGAGACCTTGGATTCTTGCTAGTCTTCACAGTGGTATGATCCAGCTATGGGATTACCGAATGGGGACACTCATTGATAGGTTTGATAAGCATGATGGACCTGTTCGTGGTGTTCATTTTCACAAATCTCAGCCCCTTTTTGTTTCTGGAGGTACAATCTTTTGGCATTATTCATTTTTGATTTATAAAATTTTCATTATAAAAAGGTCAAGTCTTTTATAATTATTCTTAGAAAGAAAATGCGGTGATTGAATCATTATATCTTGTTTATGGATGCTCCTAAGAATAGGAAAATTACTTTTTTGTCATTGCATGTTATTCTGGACAACCAAGAGGACATACAACTAATGTAGCATGTCACATTGCAATGAAACTGTTATTATTTAATGTTTATGTGATTGAAGCTGACCGTACCCTTTGAATTGCACAAATTGTTTGGTTTGCCAAGTACCAGAGCTGGTTCACTAAATTGATTTAGATAATTTCATGATTATTTTGTGTATTTGATTATATGGTATGGCATTTCGATTATCCTTATAGCTTCTAAACAATTTAATTACTTAAGTTGTTCTTGGTACATTCCTGCTATCAGTTTGAACCAGCAACTATATGTATGTGACGTTCAGGATTATAAATTTTAAAAATTCTGTGGATTGTTCAATGTAGTGAACGGAATTCACTGACCTCACCTAGAACTATTTGCGATAATGGACTGATCTAATGACACAAAATTATTAAAGCTCTTTCATTCTAGTAGTTTCAGGTGAATTTTTTTTGCTCTAGAGTACGTCTTATTATTGATCATTTCCATGGATTCACTCTGCATGCTATAAGGAAAATGGCCAGTATGCAGCATTCTTATTTTTTTATTGCCTTGTGTACATTTCCTACTAGTCACAACTTATAATTATCAACTTGAGATCCAACATAAAACTTCTCCAAATTTTGTCCAAATTAAAAGGAAGCTGATCCATATTCTAGATTTAGCCATTTAGACTGTTTTGAGGCAATATTTGACCAGAGAATACCATTTTGATACGAGAGCGGAATAATAATTATTCAATTTGAGGCACAAAACTTAACACGTAGATTCAGTAATAGCGGGTTTTTGTCCAATTCACAAGATGAGAAGTGCTAAAACATAACAAAGAAAAAAAAAGAACAATGAGAATCCAACCCAAATATTTGATTTCTGGTGAGAAAATTACATACACACGCAGACCACTAATGTTGATAAAAGATCTATATCAAACAAATTCAAACCGCATGAGGAGCTTCACAGATTTGTATTTATCTCCCTTCTGGTTGTGAAAAGGTACAGCTCGAATTCCTGTTTTCAATTCCGAAACAGGTAGACATGTCGGTCCTCCAAAATCATCCATCTCTGACATGTCGTACTCATGAACTTCAATCCGAAGCAATGCCAGCTCTGGAACTGTCAAAGGAAACTAAAACTCCTCATTCCATATTGGTATCCAATTGTCTTCAATTATCTTTGTTTTCTTCATCACTGAATCAGTAGGGACTCCAGCAATTCCAACCTGCATAAATAAAATTTTCTGTCCTCATACTTCACTAGTAACAGCAAACCGAATTTCGTAAAGGGGAAATGTAGTGCTGATACCTTCACATAGAAATCAGGTGGGGAATATATGTCGAAGTGTGTGCGACTGAAATCCAAATGCCAGCCTTCTCCCATATAAATTTTCACCTACACAGAAATCTCAATTTAAAAGACACTCATTGGCATCAACAATAAGAAAGTGAAAATTCGTATTTCACACGCACCTTCAGAGTTTTATTAACTGATAATTTCCTTTTAGGATCAAAGACCTCATTCTGGGGACCAACCTTCAGTAAAATATCTGGTTTTTTCACATAACCATACCCATCGTTGGCTCTAAACATTCCCTGCATCAACCAGAGTGACCTGCCATGGCCCTGTCACAGAGCACACTAGTGTTTATTACTACATTATCCTGGAAAGAGTGACGTTATTTATGTGTTTGATATATTCATTCATTTTTCTAATTATCTTTAATGTAGTTGTAAATATAATATACATATATTTGAGAATATATGAATTTATCTTCAAGAGATCCCTCTAATTGTAGATATGGATGTGATAACACAGGAATTTAATTCTTTTATGAAACTTTAGTCCATTATCGCAAATGGACTGATTGTTGATACTATTTTCTTTTGATAAACAAAAATGTTTTTAAAACTCTTATATGGAATGGCTTGATTGATGCCATATCACTACCTCCAATCATTTGAATTCTGTAAGCATGACCAACTTTGGATGCTCGCTCAATAGTGGAACTGGGAAAAATATGATTCCCACTTGAACATATGAGAGTTGTCTAGATAACTATATTTTACTCGAATCCAAATATATTGTGCCCTGCTTATTTGCTGTTGGCTTATAGCATTGATTAAAATTTCAATTGCATTTGCAGACGACTTGTAGTTAATTGGGTTTTTTGGATGCACCGATGATGTTTGTAGGGGGTAGAAAACTCGTCTTATAATTGAATTATTTCTTCGCTAGCAAATTGATGGAAAGTGTTTTTCTTTGGATTCTATATTACTTTTTACCAACAAAGATGCTTGCATTTGTTAAAATAATTTATGTTGCGATCCGTAAATTTCGCTCGAGATTTTTTTTTTTTTTTTCCTCCACTGTTCCTTGGTATCTCATGGCATTTCTTTTTATGTACTGACTTTGAAAAGGTTGGACATGGCAAACCATGGTGATGCACCTTCTAAATATACATTTTGTAGAGCTTGGACAAAATTTCGAGTTTTGGTTTTTCTTTGGTTAAGATTACAGCAGTAGTTTCTTTCTTTTTAGGTGATTATACCAATTGGGGCTAAGCAAAAGAAGCAAGAGAAAGATGCATAATACTAACAGTCAATTAAAAGTAAAATAAGAAATTCAGTTTATTGATTGATAACTTGAAGCTATGTACAAACAGAAAATAAAAGAACTTACAAAATTAAAACATTGAACTGGAGAAGTAGAGAATAGGGGTTAAGTGGGCTAAACAGCGGTAGAAACTAAAGATTCTTCTGAGAGAGAAGGCTCAGAGTCTTTTTAAGTTTCGAAGTCTGCCTAAATGACTGAGTTTCGTTTCCTTTTATAGAATAAGGAAAAGAACTATTACAAATGCAAATGTAAATGAAATACAAATGAAATTTAAATTACAAATGATTACAGACAAGTAACTGTTGATAAACAGTGCTAACTTTTGACAAAATACAGACGCATTATTAACTTTTGACCAAATGGCCGATAACTTTTGACTCAACCCTGCTTTCGGTGGAAAAGAGACCATCTTCTGACTGTTGTTGTGGACGCATGTGACTAGTGTTGCTTTTGGTGAAAAGCAAAAGTCGATGACCGATTATCGTAGGAGAAAGTCATGGTCGATTTTTGAGCCGAGCCGGAAATTATCGTGGACATCAGGCAAATGGGTACTGAGCATCCTGCAGGTCGACGGTGCCATAGGGATCAAACAAACCATCATCTTCTGCAAATTGACTGGTTGAATCATTCTGGGAAGAAGCTGAAGAATGAGCAGAAGCTTCTTCATGTAACTCATCAATTCTTTTATTGAGGGCCTGAGCAATAAGTTTTAACTCGCTGCCGGAGCAATCTTTGAAATTAGAAATGCTTCGAGAACAGGAAGAACCTGTAGGACTGGTTTTGACTTTAGACTCTTTGGACTTTGACTTCTGACCGGAAAAAGGAGGATCGGGAAGGCTGATTCTTGTTTCTTTTGATTGACTAGCCGAAGGAATGGCTGTGACTGGAAGAGGAGCAACAGGAAATTCCTGCTGAACCTGACTGATAATTCTGTTAATATCGAACTTATCCCACCATTTGATGTAAAAAAAAACGGGAAAGTCGAGGGAGTGGATCAGCAATAATGGCTTGATTAGAAGCATTAGCAGTAGATGGAGGAGAAACTCCATATTGCCACTTAAGAATCCAGGGAATTTTATATTTACTGATGAAAAGAAGAGTGAGGAATATTCTCATTCTTTGGGTCAGGTTTACTATTGTTTGAAAAATGACTGACTTGAACTTTAAGGGGATCAGGAAGGAGGTCATAAGTAGAACCATGCCTATACCACCAAAGAACAAACCAATAAGGGATTGGGCTCTTGAACTTGTGGTCAAACTGGATGAACCACGAATGACTATAAGACTCATTTTGGTGAAGGAGAACCCTATACCAGGCATCAATATAATCATAAAAACAGAAGGAATTATTTTGACTGGTGAGATCCATTAGATCGGAGGGATTTTTACCCCAATCTGAAATTTGAAGGAAATGCTTAATATACAAAGAATGATAAAGAACTTTGGATTTATCATTATTTGCATAAATGGATTTGATATTTACCGACTCTGTTTCAATGAGAATGTCCCTATAATACGCAAGTGATTTATAAGGAGCTAGTGGTTGGAAATGCCATCCAGGGGGAAAAAACTGAGCAGCAAGCTTAACTGGGGGCTGAGGACGAGACCTTAGCAGGAGAACTGAAAGGGTCAATAGGTTCAGGTTTATTTACTAGAGCTGAACTGTAAGGCTTGGGAATTGTCCCAAGGACTGTGAATTTATTTGACCGGTGAGCGAGGGGGTTCTTGGGTGAGGAATCAGAATTCCTCTTGGTTGGTTACTTGGGCCAGTAGGGCGACCCGGACCCCCTGAGGACGATGATCCTCTAATGCTCATAACTGAATAGTACCTGTATTGATAAATTCCCGAGTGAGAAAATCAGGAATTGAATTGTTACTACCTTTAATATATTCAATATCGAAATCAAAAATGCTCAATAAAGCTTGTTATCTAGCGAAAGAATGCTTAGAGGCCAAAATTTCAACATCCTTTTCTAAAATGTATTTGGCTGACTTGCAATCAATACGAACTAAAAATTTTGATTTAACAAATCACTTTGAAATTTATTAATACATAATACTAATGAAAGTATTTCTTTTTTAATAGTACTGTACTTTGACTGAGTATTATTCCATGCACCGGAATGAAATCGAACAATTTGTTCTGGGGAATTTGATGTTAACTTTTGTTTGAGAATGCCTCCGAAGCCAATATCTGAGGCGTCAGTTTCAACAATTTTAAAAGCTGAATCATTAGAGATACCAAGACAGGGCAATGCCTTGACGTATTTTTTGACTTGTTGGACGACGGAAGTATGAATGTCAGTCCACGGTGGGGGGTTATCTTGCAAACGCTGAAAAAGAGGTTTGCAAATCTTCCTGAGATTCTTGTAAAATTTGCCAATATAATTTAGCGATCCAAGAAATCTCTGCAGTTGGGTTTTGTTGGTTATCTTATCGGGAAACTTGTCAGCGAATTGAATAGCTCGTTCAATTGGCTGGACTTGTCCTCTAAAGATATTAAGACCAAGAAACCTTACTCTGACCTGAAACAGGCTGCATTTGGAAGGTGACAAAACAAGACCATTGTCTTTAACTGTTTTGAAGAAAGAATTCAAATGTTTAATATGTTCTTCAATTGAATTGGAGAAGATGAGAATATCATCGATATAGACAACAATAAAATGACTGAAAGGATTTAGAATGTCATTTAAGATATTTTGGAATTCACTGGGAGCATTTTTTAGGCCAAATGCCTGGACATTCCATTCGTAATGACCGAATGGAGTAGTGAATGCTGTTTTGTACCTGTCGTCAGGGTGGATGACAATTTGCCAGAATCCGGACTTAAGGTCAAATTTACTGAAAATGGTGGCATTACTTAACCTATTAATTAGGTCGTCTTTGTTGGGTAGGGGGTACCTAATCCACTCTAAGACTTTGTTTAATGGTTTGTAATTGATAACTAGACGAGGTACGCCTCTTTCTTTTTCTGCTTTATTATTGACATAGAAAGCAGAACAAGACCAAGGGGATTTACTAGGTTTGATTAAACCTTTACTAAGGAGATCATTAATTTCCTTCTTACACAGTTTCATTTGTTCATGACTCATCTGAATAGGCCTGGCCTTAGTAGGAATTAAATGTTCTTTAAATTCCTTAGCATAAGGGAGCCTAACCATATGTTTCTTTCTATGTCAAAAAGCATTGGGAGAATCTGAACAAAGATTGTTATTCATATATGTTTTTAACTCATTAATTTTAATCTGAATATTTTCATTTTGAAGCTGTCTTTCAACCTTTTTATATTTAATTTCTTCCTTTAAAAATTTTAAATGGGTAGATTTACTGCTTAGTAAATTTAGGGTTTTAGAGATAGATTCATCTTGAATGAATCTTAAATCTCTTTCTTTGGGTTTAATAAGAAATTTAAATATTATCTTCTTTCCTAAATGTTTACAGCTTAATCCTTCATTACTAGTAGTAAATGGGTATAATAAATATATAAATGGTAACCCTAAAATGATCTTATCTGTAAGATTGCGAATTAAAACAAATGATGTTTTAAAACACATATTATCTTGACAAATATGCACCTTAGGTAATTTATATCTTATTTCCATTTGACTACCATTAGCAGAATTTAATTTTTCACTTGTTTTTTTGTAATACTTAGTTGGGACTAAACCTTCTTGAATACAATTTAAATCTGCACCTGTATCAACCAAGGCAGGAAGTTGTATTGAGAAGTTTTTGTCAACAACTAAATTAATGGATATATACCATTTTTGAATGGTGATATCTTTAATTCTTTTAAGTGAAAGACCTTGGATAAATAGATCTGGATCATCTTTAGCACCAGATGACTCTGGTTCATTGTGATTCTCATCACTAGATGTGGAATCATTGATCAGAAGATCAGATTTCTTACTATCAAAATCTTTTCTTAAATTAGAAACTTCTAACTTTAAATTAGCAATTTATCTCTTAAGTTTATTAACTTCTTGATTCAATTCTGGGAGAGTAACTTCTTTTATTGGAGATTTAAACCTTTTAAGGGTTTTATTGAGGCTAAAAATTGGTTTTTCTTTAGCTCTAATAAACCTATCATTATCTCTATTATCTTTAGTCAATAAGTCTTTTAACTGCTTCGTATACCGAGTCTTTAATTTAGGATCAGTAATTTTACTGATTAGGTCAATTAGCAAAGAACTTTCTTCATCATCTTTGTTAATTACACTAATTCTTTTATTACAACAATTTTCATTGCAGTTATCAGCACAAATATTGACTTCTTCAACATCACTACTCGACTCTTGATTGCTGTTAATATTAGAGGAATATGAGATGCTGTAGAACCATCGTCATTACTAACGTTGTTCTCAATTCTCATTAACTCTAATATATGTTCGATATCTTCACTAGAAATATTATTTGAGATAATTTTGCTTTTACTTTACATTCATTTTATAATGACCCTTTTGCCCACAATTGTGGCACACAATTTTACTCTTATCAAATTTTTTAGACTTAGGTTTTTATTATAATTTTTACGCGTGGGTTTTGGTTTATTATAATAATTATCTTGGTTTTTAATTTTATGATGAATTCGTTTTTTCTTATGACGTTGGTGACTTTTTTGAGGATCAATATGTTTATGTCGTGCTTTCTTCTAGAGGAGCAATGAGGGGTAAAACCATATTGTTCACTGTAATGTCCCTAACTCATATTTGGCTTTTCTTCTTGTCTTTCTTCGCTTGCTTAGCTAACTTAAAATCAATGCACATTTTTAATCCTATTTTTGAATATAACCGATTATGTCTCCATATGTGAGATTGTCATAATCAATATATCCCAAATTTTACTTAATTCTTCACTTAACATTATGAGCAAATAATGATGGTAAACCATCGACAAATTTCTCTTTCCAGAATGGTTTATTACTATCATTACGCATCATAACTCTGGAAGTAAAAACATCTTTGTACCATCTAAAATCACTTAGAGTGGGACAAGTGAGATTACTTAATTGATCGTGAATCCTTTCAGTAATGTTACTAGGCGTTCCTACAAAATGTTTTATTATGGTAAATATCAAAGTATTTATTCCATCAGGCGGACCATCACCAATATTTTCATCAAATATGGGGTTGCCGTCGTCGTCAATTTGGACAGCATGGACAATAGATAATCTAGTATCATCAGTGAGATATTTTTCCCACCAAGACCTAAGAATACACCAGAAATCAGCTTGGCTAATAATTCAACAATATAAAATTTGAGTCATATTGTTGAACTTGGATAAATAGCTATTTGCTACCATGATATATGATTTAATTTATTTAGTATTTATTGTTCACTAAAATCCATCAATATTCCATTCATAAATTTTATTAGCTGAAACAGAAATTTTTTTATCTAGATTTCTCTCTTCAAATTGTAAATCTGGAGGAGTGGGTCTAGAGTACCAATTTCTGGTCATACTGGAATTATGAACTGTTAATTTATTTAACTGATCATTTAAATCTTGAACTGAAATGGTTTTCGATGATCATCGATCGACTACTACTTTCATTATCAGATTCAATCTGATCAATAATAGCAATAGTACAACTTACTTCAGGTTCGGTTTTTGACTTTAATTTTTTGAATAATTGATCTATAGAACTGGCCAAATCTTTATCATTATTAGGTAATCTTAATTTACCTCTGTTTTCTGGTAATTTTAACAGTGGTTGATCAATCTTTGAATCTGGTCTTTTAATTATATTTTCTTCAACTTTTTCTTCAATTCTATCCAACTGTTTTCCTACAATTGCTAGGTATTGATTACTAAAATTTAGTTGTTCAATAATTTTTTTATCATCTTTAGTGCCATCAGAAATTTTGAAATTGGCCGGCAACAATGTATGTATTTTAATCGATAATAGGATAGACTCTAAGGGTGGATGACTAGAAGAGACTTTAGACTTGTCTTCTTTAATCCATTGTGATTTAGTGATAACATTACATTTATTTTGATATTGTTCATACCAATCATAAAACATAATGTTTATTTTTTCATCAACAACAAATCTTTTCCATCTGTTAACTATCTTATTACGCTCTTTTTCAGAGGGGTGATTGGATCTAAATAAATGCCTTTTTACTTTATTGGACTTGGAATTAAAATCTTGCACAAGATTGTCCCAATCTAAAATAAAATCTTTCTTAATAACTCTTAATTGATTATTAATAGGAACATCAAAATTTGACTGGGTTGGTAACTCAGAAGGAGTTGGAGAAGAGGAGCCTTCTTCTTCAACTGAAGTATTTTGATGACAAGAATAACAAGGGTGACTTGCTTGACCTTGATTTAGAATTCCTTTCATTTTAATGTCTCTAATAGAAGGGTTACTAAGGATTTCAGTGTCTCTTCGGGTTTGAACCACTGAAGGGGCTGAAGAACTTGAGTAATCTTCTATAACGACTGGTCTTTTAGTACGTTCAAAGCTTACTTTGACTGTGCCATCGGAAAATTGTCTAACATTTTCAATATTCATTAAGTTATTTACTACAGGCTGTTGTGGTATTTCACTGGGTAAAGTCCACTGACTAGGTAACTTAATATCCTTCCATAGGATGGTTCTAGAGATCTGGATATTAGCATCACTAGTTGAACTTTGAATTAAAACCGTTTGATCTTTAGGGCTTTTATTAAGAGCATGAACATTTAAGTTAGTTTTCATGGTCTTGTAATAAATCCTATAAATCAAAGCAATTGGCTGAGAGCCTTCAATCATTTGGGTAATTTCTCCTGATGTTTTAATATTTAATGTTAAAGCCTTTAATAAGTGCTGATCACTTAAACTTAGAGTGAAGTCAGGAAAGCAATTGAAATGGATTGGTCCATTGTGCAAACTTGCCTCCATAGCACCTATCATGCTTGGATAATAATTCAAAAATCTAGCATCTCTGAGACAGAGGTAGATACTTGAATTAATTCCCTTAATGTTTAAAGGTTTGACTGCAACTTGAACAAGACCTATGTGAATAAAATTATAACCCTTCTTTTTGTGTTTTTAATGACATCTGGGGAAAGAAGACTACAATTTTCATATTCTTTGTTTATTGCGTAAACTTTTTCAACTGTTTTAACATTATAGTCAGTTTTAAAATTATCTAAAAATGTTGACTGATAAATTTCTTTTGGAGAAACTCTGGGTATATTCCAGTTATGTAAAACTTGACTTATATTCTCATAAATATTTTTTTCTTGATTTACTATGCTCGCCGTGCACGGCAAGCAAAGTCGATTAGGTGACTAGTTGAGGAGTTAGATCTAAATAACCTATTCATTTTTACTGGATTCAAAATAATTCTTCACTCTTTATCTTCCATTCAGACCCTCTTACCTGAAGTAGACACATACCTAATGCTCAAAACCCGACACTGCTCACACCTGAGACTTACCAAGGGTTAACAACGAACAAGGTGGACTACAGTAAGTTAGGTGACTTTAGATAAAGAAATCAGAAATTTTTGAAACAGTAAAGAACGACTGATTATTATGACCTTACTGGCAACTAGAAAGAAGAAACAACTATGGTTGAAACTCTTGTGTAAGTTTAAGTATTGTTTCCTATTATAAACATTTCTTTATTGATTTTTTTTTTCATATATGGCACTAGTGTTAACTTCTTGATGGCAGATAGTATCAACTAAGACGGGCTTTGTAGTTTTCAGTCGTACGAAGTTTGATTGTAAAGATAATGAATGATCATGTATCGGATGATTGTATTTAATTAATAATATTTTAAATTTTTGTATTTCTATAATAATTTGTTGTGGTTATTGAGACATAATTTTTTTTGTTTATAAAATAATTTTGACATTTGTTACATAACAAAAAAAAAGACAATATTTATATCGTTGTAAATCATAACAAATTTCGTTGCACATGAAAAGTAAACGATAACGTATAGTGTCGTTCCTAATTAACAATAACTTTTGTTGTTCTCTAGAAACAATCACCTTCGAATAGTATCGTTGCTAATTTATCATAATTATTCATAAAAAAATCAACAGCAACGAAAAATTTGTTGCAAATTAATATATAACTGGTTTATTTTGTACATTTAGCAACAAACATCGTTAGCAAAAAGTACACAATTAGCAACGAAAATCAATTAAGGCAACCATTTCTATATTGTTCAGTAACGACAAACTTCGTTGGCAAATGTGTATCAAATGCAACAAATTTTAAAAAAAATAAAAATTTTTGTTGCCAATTAGGCGTATTTTGCAACGAAAAATATTTTTCAGTAACAGTTTCTTAATAAGTTTGCTACAAAATATTTCGTTGCTAAATAATTTATGATTTTACACGAAAATAAAATTTCGTTGCGAAATATATTACTTTCTGCAACGGGAAAAAAAATTTGTTGCTAGACAATTAACAACGCTCATTGCGCAACGAAATGTCTAACGACCGAAAAATTGTTGTAAATGACATTTGGCAACGAAATATCGCACATTTAGCAACGAAAACTGTGTTGTAAAATCACCATTTTTTATTTGAATTATTGTCACAGTATCATCTGCACAATATTTTATATTATTAAAGTAATAATTGAGACGACACAGTTATTCATATTATTATTTGCATTATTGATAATGTCTAGAAAGTTCTGTCGAGAAAAGAGGTTAGGTTAGTTAATTGCACGCCAATAAGGAGAAATACTTATCGGAAAGCCCCATTTTTTCTGAAAATGATCTGATTGTCAATATTGTGAGTTATAATATTAATGATAAATAAGTGTTGAAAGATTAAAAATGGGTTGATTGAAGATAAGTGATTTGTGGTAGATATTTATGAAGCGTTTGTTGTAAGTTTGGCTTATTACACAGACATCTATTTATTCATTTTTTAAAATTACCGGTAGAAAGTTGTCTCAGTTTTGTTTTATTATTATTATAATAGTAATAAAACAGAAAAACTTTTTATATAAAACAAAATACTTTTTATAATATATATAAAGTTATTTTTTTTATTAGATTATAATTAGAATATATTATATTATATATAAAGTTTTTGTTTTATTAGAATATTTTATTGTACAGTGATGAATAGTAAAATCAAATTTTCGTCGAATTCTTCCATGAACTTCGCCAGTGAATTTTTTTTCTGTGCGTCCGTGATTATATTTAAATAGTACCATGCCATTTTCCTATAAATAGGATGCTTAGTTAAGAAATGAAAATCACACCAGAATCAGAGAATCCTTCTTCTATAATATTGTGCGTATTTCTTTCTAGTATAAGAATACTTTGAGTGTTGCTAATAGTGAAAGATTTCCTCAAGAATATCTCCGCTATACCAGTCAGATTTAGTCTCCTACTAAGTTAAGGGATATTATTTTCGTTCAATATTCGTAAAGAATATTATTTTCTTCCATACTCTATAGTATGTAAGTGATATTATTTTGTTTCATATTCCTAAATCTACACTTACTTTGATAAGTATTGCTTCTATAATATCTGAAATTAGTAGAATATCCTTGAATTTTGCGCTTCATCTAGTATCGTTTCACTGAAATATTTTTCGAAACCTTCTTATTAAATTTTAATATTTTCATTCAGGATACTATTCACGGAGTACTATTCACTCGGGGTACTATTCACGGGGTAATATTCACGATAAAATTGGTTTCTTTTCTGTTCAAATTATTTTTGATACATGAATATCATTCTTGAATTTTACTCCACAATTAATTATCATGTTGATAATTTGGACATTCTTGAACTCTGGATAAATTGAATTATAAATATCTAATATTTATCCTTGATCTTACTTGATTTATTCTTTATATCATTATCATTATCCTCATACTTATATTGTGGTGAAAGTCATCTTTGGCCCGTATATAATGCATATATGGACTGTTGATTGGAATGATTGTGTATTGGTATAATCATGACTTGTAATGTTATAGATAAATGTTGTGGTGAAAGTCCTCTTTCGCCCGTAGTGTATAGATGAACAGGTGTTTGGCATGATCATAACCACTGGTGATACAAACGACTATCTTTGGCCTATAGTGCATAGATAATTCGTTGATTGGAAATAATTATTGATTGGTGTTACAGGGATAAAATATTGATGATGAACTTTTAAATCATAGAAGATAGTAGATATCATGCTATACTTGATTCTTCTAATGGATTGTTATTTCCGCTGCAGTTGTTGATCTAAAACTTGTTGTCTATTGTATTCTATCAGATTTTTTCCTATTGAGGATTAAGGATAATTTGTTCGACATTATCTTAGTCATAATATTTTTTACTGGGCTAGTTGAGTTCACACTTTTCATTTTCTTTCATTGTTCTCTTCAGAAAATGAGAATATAGTTGGCACTAGTCGGGAAATGGAGTGATGGTCCAATGTGGTTGCTATAATAGTCCTCACTATTCTATAAAATAATATGATAATAATTGTAATGAGGACTTTATTTGAGTTTGAATATTGTCTACGAGACAATATTTGTGACGCCCCCAAATCCGGGTACTTGAAACCCGAACTCAGTGCTTCACGATACCATTTCTATAAGCTGAATAATACAATAGTAATATTACATTCAAATTTAATTTACGTACATCAAAGTTTACTTCCCAGGTACGAGACCTTCAAATACATTCATTACAATACATGAATAGATACCCATGCAGCTATGACCATTAACTCATAATACACACTTATTCGATCAGCTTTCCTTTTCCTTTGTTTCGTGCTCGAGCCTCAAAGTTGCTCATTCATACATAATCGAAAACATTTAATTTAAGCAAGGATGAGCATTTGAGTGCCCGACAAGTAATAGCAATTATATATATAAATTTGAAAGAATATAAGTATTCTCTTTACATAACACTTCTACAACGAATCAAAAGTTGTGAAGTAATCTGTACTGATAAAAGATTCACATAACAATTCTCTTTCAATTTCTTGAAATTAGGCTCCACCCATGAATAGGGTTTAAGAAACATACTATGAACATTGTTTTTCATTTTCGAAAAGGTTTAGCAGAAATTCATCCGCAAACCGTCATAACTTACGGGCACGGAGGGTGATCAGCCCCGTTGTACCCTGTATTGATCAATACTACATAACTTGAACGAAATTCATCGCTCATCCTTTTTTCCAATAAAAAGCGCATAAAATTTTTCCCATTATCGGGATGTTCATACATGCACGGTTCCAAAACCGAAGAAGGTTTTAATCTTCTTTCAACAATAATATGTAATTCAATATATATGTATACGGGGGTAATTGACATGGTATATCAACATGTGAATAAATGCTATGATTATCCAAGTGGGGACACTTGTATAACCATTTAGAAATCAACTTAATGTAATATATATCCGAGCTAACATGTTGATAATCAAAACGTATATAATCTGTACAGAATAGAATAATTTCAAACTTCTTACTCATGTCCATTGCGATAAAGGAAATGCAAAGGTAGGATCTTTTTGATTTCTTTGATTACAAATCTCAACTTAGGTCTTATCTCTTTATCACAACCTATCAATAAAAAGGTCATTTCGTCCAGATTAGAACAATATATCATAACACATAAGATCGTCAATTATGGTCAAAGACATATGAATCTAATTATGTCATCACATAACCGCAGTTGATCATACTTTTAGTTCACATTCTATACTTTTATACATTTTTCAAATATCTCATCCATGTTCTTACATGTAGTCTTTTTTCTTTCTATTATAGGTCCGAAGCGGGTTTGTTTGCATCGGCAAACTTTTATCGAAGTACATATTTTGAGTCTAAGATTCTTATTCTATACCTCAACATCGTAAATATCGGACATTTTACTTTTAATCATTTTGAATTTTTCCGGAAATTGAAAAATTTAAAATAAATCAAATCATCACTCAAGGCTTATAGTGATATAATTTATTACTATGGTTGTTTTTCTTCACCAAATCCTCGGACTTCATAACTTAGGTTCTTCTAGTCCTACTAGTTTGATAGGATATCACTTTCAAACATCGGAATTATGACTTAAACATCAAACAATTCTATTATCATTAATAATTAATTAATATTAAATTATTAATGAAATCATTGCCAAAATATAAAAGTTATTTATAATAACTCAAACTATTTTTAAAACATTTATTTTATCCTTAAATGATTTTTAAAACAATTAAAATCATTTTTAAATAATCATCATTAATATATAAATATTAATGTACTATTTATCCAAATATTAAAAGTCATTAATTATAACTTAAAATATTTTTAAATCCTTAATATCCTCTTTAAATGATTTTTAAATAAATAAAACCATTTTTAAACTATTTATTTAATATAAATATTAAATAAACTTAATATCACAAATTATTAACTAAATATCATTAATATATAATTATTAATGAAATTATCTTCTAAATATTAAAAGTTATATTTTATAACTCAAAATATTTTCTTATACCATAAAATAATTTTTCATGATTTTTCATGAATTAAAACTATTTTTAAATCATTTATTTAATATTATAATTAAATAAATAAATACCTTTTATATTTCAAAAATATTAAATATTTATGAAATATACTCAAAATAATTAAAAACTATTTTTCAGACTTTAAAATAATTTTTCATAATTTATTTGGTATTTTTAATAATTAAAACTAATTTTTCTAATTTTTAAATTAATTTCCGGAAAATAAAATGATAACTGTCGCTAAAGGCACCTGTAGCGACAAAACCGTCGCTATAGGTGTTCTTGAGCTTCATGTCAGTGTACAAGGGTGCTAGTTTGACCGAGCCTTAAATCCATGATCTAAATGTTTTCTGGACTTGCAAAAACTTCAATGTTGTAGTACTAATGTAATACTACAACTATATACTCATTTCATGGCCAAACAACAACAAATCTGTGAGATATGATCAATAGAAAACCTTGTCAGACGTGTTCTTCATGTTTCTGGGTTGCCCAGAAAACTCTGGTCAACACCGGTCAACGACCTTAGTGGTCTTATTCTGGTCGATCTGTACATGTTATAGGTGTTTTATACGTCGGGCTGTGAAGTACAACTTACAGAGAACATGATTAAATCAAGTTTCAAGTCTAAACATCAACAATACCAAAGATATAAATCATCAAACCTTCTGACAAAACTTGTATGCCAATTCTGGGTTTTCCAGAATTTTAAAACAGATCGTGCAGGCTACTTTGGATCTTTATATCTTTCATTCTGAGTTTGATCTAAGTGATCTATTGGTGCCAGGTTGTAGATAACATGTAATTCTACAACTCTATTACATATAAGGCATATAACAACAACAGATCCAACAGAAAGAGGCCGGTCAAATGTGACCTCAACAACTGTTCTTGAACATTTCTGGAAAACCCAGAAAGTTCTTGAGCAGTTCGGTCAATGGTAGTTTGACCATTAATAACTTCTAATCTACAACAGATATGACCATGATTCCTTTTGCAGAATAAAGACAACATGACAGGCTACACATAACAAGCTTTAAACATCAAAAACTCTTAATGAGGAGGGGATCTGACCTCGACATTCGTTGTCGTAACACGAAAATGAAAATTTCAGATTTTAAAGATCTTCAAATCCGAAAGCTTCGAATGTTATGGAATCAACATCAAGCAACCCAGATCATCCTTAGACACCTTTATAATCAACATGTTTTAACATTTAAACATAACATCTAATACCAAAAGTTTAAGAAAAATCAAGCTAGGGTTTATACCTTTTTTATGCTTTGATTCGATTTTTGGCTCTTGATTTGTTATTGGTGTGAATGGGGCTTGTTTATAGGACCGATATGTTAAGAGAATTTCAGTGAGGTTTAAGCTTGGGAGAATGAAGCTAAGTGCTTGTATATAAATAGGCCAAAATGGTGCATTTTCTCTCTTGAATTCATAAAATAATGCATGAAATGATTATAATGGGTGATTGATGGTAATACTACGTACCCATAGGTAATTTCTAGATGGATTGGTGGGATTTTGTGGACAAGTGGTAGCAATAAGACATAAATAATGCATTTTCCTTTACTTTAATTTAAATTTTTTTTAAATACCTTGGATGCTAAAGTGGGATGATTCCCTTGTTTGAGAGGCCGATAGCATGTAGGGTAAGCATGTTGGGCATCCTTGTTGCAAGATCCCATCAACAATGTAAGTAATAATACACTAAAATGACAAAAAAGGGTATTTTGGTCATTTCACATATAATTCAAGGGCATTTTTGTAAAAGGCCATTAAATGTAATATTTAACCATTAGATTATAATTCTTACTATTTACCAATTAATTTCTATCATTTGGTAAATTAAAACATTTATATAATAACATCGTAATTAAACTTAGATAATTTTAAATTAGGGTTTTCTTTAGAAAATTAGGGGTTTCTAATTGACCATTAGGGTTCTCTAATTATACGTGTATGATCTAACACGGTCATTACGGTCTCTAACTTCAACCGAATTAGGGTTGTAATAATTAGGGTTTGTCCCAGTTATCGCGTAAAAATAGTAATTAGGGTTTTTCTTCTAATTCTGAGCATTCGTGTACAAGTAACTTCATATACAAGTGAACTTCATATACTACTCGGTCATTTATAATAACCGAGTTTAATAATTAGGGTTTCACAAAGACTTGTAATATGCTAGCTAATGACCTAACCGACCGTCATTTGTTCAATAATATCTCTGTCGCATACACACACGAGACATAATTATCAGATCAGAAAATCATCATAATAATAATATAGTATTATTATCATCTCTTGACCATAATCCCAATTCAGGGTTCGGATCTCATATCTGACTTTTCTTTCGCATATCAATAATACTTGATTTAAATATTCTGAACAATTTATATAATAAAATATATATTATATAAGTTCTAATTATCATTTCATATATTATTTCCAATCATGTTATCATGGAAAAATAATTAATAAAACATTTCTGCTTACAGAAATTAATTACCATAAAATATAATTTGTAGTAATTAATTATTCTAAAATTATTTCTAATTTTTCAAGTAAATAATATATTCACATTTATCGTTCACATTACTAGACACTTATTCTCGTCATTAAAAAAAAAATTTATACGCAAAATTTCTTAATTATTTTATTTAGGAAATCTCGGGTTATTACAATATTGATATTAAAACTCGCAGCTTATGTTATGTCGTATTTTACACGACAGTTAATAATTGTATAAATGAAGTTGTACTTAATTTCTGTACCATGTATTTAGCGACTTAGAATGGATTGTGTGCACCTATTTTAGGGGCGTCATAGCGGTGTTGGTGGCGTTTCATACGGATCCGGTTATTCGTCGTCAGGAGTTGTATAGTCGTACTCACCTTCATCAGTTAGCTCAGGATATTGCATTAGGAGCCACCATCGAGAGTACGGGTATCCCTCAGGAGCAATTCATTTAGATACACGACGAGATGCTCTGGTTGGTGGTTACCCTACAGTCGGAGGCTTTTGGCCCGACGAGGAGTCAGCCCCCGACTACTTAGGTATTTTATTTACTTTAAGTTGATTATTCTGCATGTTATTTAATTTTCATTTAGTTATCTCTTTAATTCTCTCATACTATCTAATGAGTTATATTTTTAATTGTATCAATAAGGTGGCAATGTCGATGATGCTGGTGATGACGAGCAGGCTGACGATGCACATCGCGAGCGGGGGGATGATGACGAGAATTTTCAGACACCAAAGCAACGAGTTGACCTCCGCCCAATGATTCTCCTCCTAATCACAGTACTACTAGATTATGTTGATATTTTGTATAACATTTATATATATATATATATATATATATATATATATATATATATTGTAAAACATTGTATAGTTGTTTGATTGTATGTAAATTATTGTAGTTTAACTTGATTATTTATAAATCAATGTATTTTACTTTAATTTTATAAATCATTGAAATTATCGTTATTCTTTGAAGTTTATAGGTTATATCATTGTAGTTTAGCTTGATTTTTTATAAATCAATGTATTTTAGTTTAATTTTTGTAAATCATTGAATTTACTTTGTAGTTGATAACTTATCGTATATATATACACGTTATATGTTGTTAGGAAAATAGTTATATATGCGTTAAAACGTGTATATATGTTGTTCTTCAAAGTAGTTACGTTGTATTATGGATTGATTACGATATATGTTGTTGGATATAGTTAATGGTTAATTATTGTAAGTGTTATTGGGGGATAAAACATGTTACAACTACAAAAATGAGGTTTAAAAACATGAGAATTGCAAAATCAAAAAATATTTTAAAAAAATATGTATTTTCAACGGAATAAGGTAAAATTGACGAATTAAATTTCCGTTAAAAATAAGGTCTACTATTTATTTTTAAAACCAATATTTCCAATGGAATATCCTTTTTTCCGACATATATTTCGTCGGTCTTAGGCCTCAACCGAGTAACAGAAAGGTGACACGTGTCCACCCTGATGATCGACGGATTTAATCAATCGAACATATATAAGCAACTTTCGATTTGAATTAAATACGCCATAATTCATGCGAATATTTATTTTCGATTTGAATTATGCTCGATGACCTTTTTTAAACGGAATTGTTCTACATTTTTTTACATCGGAAATAATCTTCTTCCGACGGAATTACCGACAGAATAAGCTTAATTCCGTCGGAAATAAGTCTTTTTCTTGTAATGTTAATTTAACATTATTTCGGCCTATTTAATCCTTTGATGATGGACTATTAGTCCCTTAATGTGAGACTATTAGTCTTATAAAACCATTTGATAGTTTAAAATATGAGAGACTAGTAATCTCACATTCATCATAAAATTATATAATCCCTCACAAATAGCATTATGAATGACAAAAAATAATCTATAAAACTTTAAAGGACTAATAATAATTTATTATAAAATAAAATAATCTAAAATAATATTAAATTAATTAAAACAAATATTCAAATCCCAAACATATATTTTTACAAATAAATATACACTTGTCTTTATTAACGTAGACAAAATATCAAAGCTCTGGCGCATATTATTGATACCGTTAAAGTATATATGTATTTAGCTAATATCCCTATCTTGTTATCAACTTGTTTGGTGATGTCAACTTTCTTGACTATGCAACACCATTAATCAGTGTCTAGTCCAAATGGTGATCATAATTCTGAGATCACCCAGCACATGACACCGTTTTGTGTATAAATTATATACTTTTTCCGTCCCGAATTATCTGCTGTTTTAACAGAAAATTTTTGTCCCATAATATCTGCTTTTTCAAGATTTCAATACATTTTTTTCTTTTGTTTTCCAAGTTTGCCCCTTTACCCTAATTGTTGATAGTCATTACTCATTCAAGCCTTTCCTCTTTTTTAAGCATCCTTTTCATATTCCCACCAATAAAGATCTGATTGCCAAAGTTATGCTTCTTAAAAGACCTTCCTGTACACTCTTCCATGGACAATCTCTTTTTGCTAAAGCCTTAATTGTGGAAAATAAAAAAATTAGCACATAAGGGTATTTTAGTATTTTTATCACACATATTGGTATCTGTGTAGAACTCTAAAACAGCAGATAATTTGAGACGGAGGGAGTAAGATAAAATATAAAATTTAAAAAATTAAATAAAAATGAAATATAATTAAAAAAGATAAAATAATAGTAATATAACTAAAGTTGAAGACAAAAAAAAAAGGTATATGTGATCCAAAATTATCAAAACCTCCACTGAAATTTTAAAATATAGATATAGATGCTTATCTTTCTATTTGTAACGTTGAAAATTATTCATATACGACAATCCAACTGGTCCATATACGGAGTATATAATACATTAATTATGTAGAAAAATTTGCCTAACCTAATCTTATTTATCTGTTAAAGCACCAAAGAAAAATCCCACAAGTATTAAATTACTTAATTCTGCCATGGAGACCTTCCTCGCACAACTATACAGTACTACTACAATAGCTGCTCTATTTGTTCTATTAGTCCTTTATTATTTCTCACCTTGGACTAGAATTAATAAAAAAAATGTAGCACCTGAAGCTGGTGGTGGATGGCCTATTATAGGTCATCTCCACCTCTTAGGAGGCTCAAAGCTGCCCCATCTTGTATTCGGATCCATGGCCGACAAATACGGGCCGATCTTCACAGTCCGGCTCGGAGTTCAGCGGTCCTTAGTGGTGAGCAGCTGGGAGATGGTGAAGGATATTTTCACTACTAATGATGTGATTGTGTCGGGTCGACCCAAATTCCTAGCAGCTAAGCATTTGTCTTACAACTATGCTATGTTTGGGTTTTCACCCTACGGTTCATTTTGGTTGGAGCTCCGAAAAATAACCTCTCTCCAGCTACTCTCCAACCGGCGGCTCGAGTTGCTCAAGCATGTGCGAGTCTCCGAGATGGAGATCAGTATGAGACAACTTTACAAGCTTTGGTCCGAGAAGAAAAACGGGTCGGGTCGGGTTTTGATGGATATGAAGAAATGGTTTGGGGAATTGAATCTCAATGTTACATTCAGGATGGTTGCCGGAAAGCGGTACTTTGGGGGTGGTGCCGCTAGCAATGACGAGGAGGCGCGGAGGTGTCGGAGGGTGGTGAGAGAGTTCTTTCGGTTACTGGGAGTTGTGGTGGTGGCTGACAGCCTTCCGTTTTTAAGGTGGTTAGATTTGGGTGGGTATGAGAGGGCCATGAAAGAAACCGCTAGAGAAATGGATAGTATTGTTAGTGTTTGGCTAGAAGAGCATCGGATAAAGAGTGATTCATCTGGTGATGATGCTAATATGGAGCAAGACTTTATGGATGTGATGTTATCAGCAGTTAAAAATGTAGACCTTTGTGGTTTTGATGCTCACACCGTGATCAAAGCAACATGTATGGTAAGGTATTCTCACCTCTTTAAAAAATTAAATAAAACTTCAACTCTTCTTCTTCTATCATCTCTATCATTAAACATAATTAAAAAATATATTATTTTTTATTTTTTTGTATAGTATTATATTTGATATTGTTTTAGCTGACGAGTAGGTTTCCAAAAGCATACGTACAAAAATAACATAAGTCAATAAAATTATGTTATCAAAATAATAAATATTGATGAAAGTTTAAAATATCATTAAAAGAAGTGTGAAAGTGTTGTTAATTATATATTTAATCTAATAATATAAATATTTTTCCCGAAATTAAACATGTTGTCAATATATATAAACCACGTAGAATCATCAAAGACCGTCAACTAAAGTTTTTGTTGAACAACGGGTGATGAGCCGATTAACATAATTAATTGTTAAACCTTTGTCCAGATGAAGTATACGTCTAGTTACCTAGTAGTATCATTTTTGGTCCAATATAATCATATTTTGAAAAATATTTGGTTATTTTTGTAAACTAATCTTTGATATTGGGTAACACTTTCTAGGTTATAATTTCCAGTGGCACCGACACCACTACGGTTGAGCTAACATGGGCACTTTGCCTGCTACTAAATAACCGCCATGTACTAAAAAAAGCTCAAGAAGAACTGGACAACGTTGTCGGTAAACAAAGACGAGTGAAAGAATCCGATCTCAACAATCTAATATACCTCCAAGCCATAGTCAAAGAAACATTACGGTTATACCCAGCTGGTCAACTCGGAGGTCAAAGAGAATTTTCCGACGACTGCACCGTCGGCGGCTACCATGTCCCGAAAAGAACACGGCTCGTCGTAAACCTATGGAAGCTCCACCGTGACCCGAGAATATGGTCGGATCCAACCGAGTTTAGGCCCGAAAGGTTCCTTGAAAGGCACAAAGAAATTGACGTGAAAGGCCAACATTTTGAGTTGATTCCATTCGGTGCCGGTAGAAGAGTATGCCCCGGAATTACTTTTGGCCTTCAAATGTTTCACTTGGTGCTGGCTAGTCTGCTTCATGGTTTTGACATCTCGACTCCGTCCGATGCTCCTGTTGATATGGCCGAGGGTGCTGGATTAACAAACGCCAAAATCACTCCACTTGAAATTCTCATTGCGCCGCGCTTATCGCCTAGTCTTTATGAGTGAAGTTGGTTAAAAAAATAGAGCCTATGTTGTTACTATCTTTTTTGTTCTGTTATAATTTCTATCTTTTGTTCTTAGTGTTCAGTTTTGTTTCTGTGCGTTTGAGTGAAAAATATTCTCTATAATATTAACACTTGTTTATCCGCGAAAATGGTAGCAGAAAACTAAGGAACCGATTACGTTTATTGCATTTAATTAAGAGTCTCTGTCTTTGGAACCGCAGCCTCAAAATCTTGTGCTGGTCCTTTGGGTAAGGTAGTTGTTATTTTTGTTAGAAAATTTTAATATTACATCTTAATTTAAGTTGCACGATCTAACAATAACTTAATTAAAATGTAAAAGCCGAATAAATATGGGTAAAATGGTGATATCTTAATTTTAAATACGTCCGTTACATCATTTTTAAGATTTAATTCAGTGGGATATAATTATATAAATTAATTGATTTATCTATAGCACATACTTTTTTTTTAGTCCCAACCACATAAAGCTTAACAGTCGCTATAACGTGAGTTCTGAATAAGCTCGGTGAAAATGCATGCCCATGATAAAATAAATGTACTATATATGTGGAAGGATATGGACAAATGGAGGAGTCAGATTCGGAGAACTTGATCACCCTCTAAACCATAACTAAAGAAGCAATGCATCCATCTCTATCCGCTCGCACAGCTTGGGGAGTTGGGCCGGGACTACACTTTACAAATAAGGCTGTAAAATGAATCAAATGGTTCCGGCTTAATTTGTGTTCGCTTGACTAAAAGTTCGATTTGAGTTCGACTCGAAATATAAACAATTCAAATATGAGTAGATTTAAAAGTTTGATAAATTACTCGAACCTTTTCAAATTATAATTTTTTATTGACATTCGGATCATATTCGTTCGAAAAGTTCAAATTGTTTGAACTCGATTTGAGATCGTGCTAGACTCGATAAACCTAAACCAAGTAAAGCAAATCAAAAAAATATCGATTTATTTACACCTCTACTTACGAGGCTCTATGACTTATGGATGTATTTTCGATGGCTATAATATTGATTGGGACCTAGAGGGATCGACTACATTAAATGTTTGTTGTGGAACTCGGAATATTCATCACGGCCCTCATCTATGTATGCACAATAAGTTGATCTGGTATAATCTGGACATTACTGACTTTGGGCGTTGATTAGATAAGACTATATATACCTTGACTTTTGATCTCGTAAGTCAGGCTAGGCAAGACTTGGGTCACAAAAACGTGATCTGTTTAGGCCTCCAGACTAGACGGCCAAGCCCAAAGGCAGTCTACTCCGGGCGGTCTAGTCTTTCCCCCTTCTTTTTTTTTTATAATTTTATTATTAAATATTAAAAATAAAAATTATAAAAAATTAATTTTTTATAAAAATTAAGATTTTAATGAAGAACTAGAGCTGCATTTACAATATTCTAATTTATTATTAATATTTAACATAAAAATTTAATTTAAATATGTATGAAATTTTGTATGTGTACACCTAGAAGGGGAGATGAATAGGTAGGTGCGTGTGTGTCAACAACTATGTCAAATTTAATTTTTTTTTCTTTTTAAGAAGTAATCCAAACAAGTAAATTTAGTTGTCTGATTCAGACCATGTAAGCTTTCAACGGTCTACTTTGAATTATTCATCTATTTCTTTCTGTATTACTTTAGACTAGCGTAAACCATGTATGCAATGATATTTTTGGATTTTTTAATGAAGAAAGCAAGCAGATGTCAGGATTAAATAAATTGAAAAGTAAAGCAACAATCAATCACACATGCATATCAAGATTTATACTTGGTTCGACCCCTTAATTCTCTACTCTATATATGGGCCTACATCCAAGGTCATGTATCAATTGATACGCAACATGTTTCCTTTAATATAAATAAATCAATTACAATAATAACAACTCTTGTACAATATAATTTGAAAAACTTTTTGAACACACAACTCCCTTGAGGAGAAAATTTTGGTATACAAAAGAAGAGAAAGTAGAGGAAGATTAGAAAAGCAAAGTTGGAAGCACTAGTGGGTATTGGGAATGAGAGAAGGAACTCCATGGATTTTTAGTTTTGATAATGATATAGATGAGTAATCTTGGAAAATATGGCAGCAACTCAACATATACATTACGTACTTGTTGTATAAGATCCTATTCTCGTTTCCAAGATACTTAAGACTTGCGCATTTAATTTCTCTTAGAAAGTTTGACGATGACACCCTTAAATTTTATTTATTTATTCCATAACAAATTTTAATTAATTTTAAGATTTCATATAAAACAAATTATCAAAAATTAAAATGGATAAATTAATTCCAATGTACATAAAGTAATCAATTAGTCGAATGAAACTCTCACTAAAACTTAGGGAGCACATATATAAATATTTATCTATGTATCAAATATTCGACCATAGCTAAAGGTTGTGATGAATCCGCAACCAATTCGGTCCTTACTGCATTTGTGAGTTTAAAAGATGTGACGAAAGGAAAGAGCGTAAGAGAGGAATTAAGAGATAAGATGGAGATGGAAAGAGAAAGTGTAAGAGGGGAATTAAGAGATGGGATGAGAAAGAGATTATAATTTTCTCTTGTCATGTTTGGGATCAATTTTAAAAAAGAAGAGGGAAAAAAAATGAGATTTTAATTATATTTTTCTTTGTTTGCGAGTTTAGAATGAACTAGGAAAGCAAAGGGAAATAATTTTTTTTAAACTACATTATTAATATATTACCATTGCATATAAATATATAATAACTGATATAATTTAATAATTTTTAGCTATTAAATTTATTTTGCTCAAGTCTTGTTTATGCTTTGTTTTTTGAATGTATGCCCCCACCCCCCACATACACACACATATAAAAAAATGGGCAAATAACATCTTAATCATCCGTCCCAAAGAGCAATGGTCGGGATTAAAAATTTGGACACAACGTCCGCTAGTAATTCTAGCGGACGGAATTACAACATTTTTTGGATGATTATGCTAATAAATTAGCCAACAAAGAAACTAATTGTTGTTGCATGACTAAAGTTTCATGCTTTATCAACTCCGATAACTGGATTATAAAGCTAATAGATGACGATAAAAATTGAGCGATTGAATTTGAAACTAAAAGAGAATGAATAACATGCAAAACGTGTTCTAGTGTAGCCGAATTGGATGATTCGTGGAGCAAATGTAAAAGCCTCTGCAAACCCTTCTCTTGTAGTATCAAATCACGAAAATTCTCGTTGGATGATGCTAAAATTGATCACAATTTGCTGCCTTTTCTTGTTCTGAACTCGGTAACTGAACTATAACAAGCACATCTCCTTCTTCACCCAAAGAAATTTGAATTTCTTTAATTGATGCCACATTTGTAATTGGCTCAACAGCAAGTGATTGTGCTATGAGGGATTCAGATTTACAAACTTCGATTAGAAAAGAGACGCCTCCGTATGTAGAGATTGCCCAAGCGTTATGGTGATCGACTGTAATTGATTTCACCTCCATTAGTTAACCTTTGTTGATTTGGGCTATTTGGGAGCATAATCGTCCAAAAAGTGCATTAATTTCATCCGCTAGAATTATGATGAGTGCATATTATTCATTTAGTTTTATTGCATGTTTCATGTATATATAAGCTTATTAAGGTGTTTAATGATTTCAAGAAGAATTAGAGCTGAAATGAGAAAAAAGGGAAAATTATAGGGTTTTTATCATTAAGTTGGATTCATAGTCTTGGCTTGGGACTGGATTTTATTGTAGAGCTCTTCCTTAGCTTTTCGGAACATCTTGAATCAACCTGATCGGAGTTTATATGAAAAAGTTATGATCTTTTTACCAGACGGAAGTTGAATCTCAAAGTTTGGAAGATGCATTTTACATAATAGTCACTTGGAGCCCGATTTCGACCTTGATCCAGCCAGAATCTTTCAATTCTCAAAAAATAAAAGTTGTAGATCTCGTCGAGAGCTTCGATTTTATAGGTAGGAGGCCCCGTAACTCCTACTGGATCAAAAGTTAGGTCGTTTTACCAAAGGATGTTGCAACAGGAAATAAGGACGAATTTATACGGGAAATTTGGGAAATTTTGGATTTTTTTGGAAAGTTTTTAAAAGCATATTTTGTGTAATACTCGAAAAAAAAATATTAAATTTATATTCTTAAAACATATTGTTTGGACTTTATCTTTTATTTGAGTTAAACTTATTATTTAATTAATTTGGGCTAATAAGTATTAATAAGTGATGAATAATTAACTTAATAAAAATTGGACTTTTCTTATATTTGGGTCAAACTGTAGTTAATTTATTGGATCAATTACATATTCTATTATATTTTTTAAAATAATTACAACAATAGTGCACTCATAAAATATTTACAAAAGTAATACACTTTCTATATTTATTTACAATATTAGTGCAATTAGGATTCCTTAATTTAGGGATTTAGTATGCAATTAGGATTCCTTAGTTTAGGAGATTATTATTGATTTACTCTCTCTTTCCTCATGTTTTTTCGTTTCTTTAATTCAAAGACTGAAACATTCAAACTCTACAACACTGGTGCAGTTATGTTAAGGTTGTACGCCATGGACACCTCGTCAAAGCTTTCTATCCTTTTCTCACAAAGGCCTCCCCATTGGGTATTCTCCATAAGAAGTTTTTTGTCACCGAAAACCATGGCGGAAGAGGGTGGTTTCGGTGTATGTACATTGAGAGTTTGGAGAGTTCGGTGTGTGAAGGTGGGAGGATTCGGATCCATCCGGAGAAGATTAAAATGTCAGATGGAGGGGGGACATTGGAAAGTGTGATCGGAAGGGGAGAAGATGAGGAGAGATGATTTTGGTTTTCTTTTCATTTTTATCAAATACATGACATTATTAAAGGGGAAACAATCACGATTGGTTCCTAATGATTCTTCACAATTTCTCCACCATATATATGAAACCATCTAATGCAAAATAGCATCATCATGGAGCATGTTTTTCCCTTTTATGGTACATTGAAGTTTATGGGTATTTTTTTTTAGCAATTGATAAGCATGACATTCACACCTGCAACTTTTTCATAGTGCAGTTAGTAGCCAAACATTCATACCAAGGTAACCAATTCAGTATTATTAGGTTACCAATTTATTTTGAACGTGATGTAGTTGGTAGCCCAACTTTCATGTAGTGGGTATCCAAACCTTCATACCTAGGTAACCAATTCAGTTTTATTAAGTTACCAATTTATTTTGAATGTGATGCAGTTGGTAGCCAAACCTTCATGCAGTTGGTTGCCAAACTTTCAGACCAAGGTAGCCAATTTATACTGCACGTGTGGAGGTAGATTGGTTACCTTGATATAAAGGTTTAGTTACCTTGGTATAAAAGTTTGGTTACCTTTTTAAGAAGGTTTGGTTATCAACATTACATTACACATCACTCTCTTATCTCTCTCTTTCCTATGCAGTGTTTTTATTTTCTTTTGGACGTGAAATTGGGTCTCACCGGCGAAGGGGAGGAGGAAGATGACCAGCGAATGGGAGGAGGAAGATGACGTTGCCAAACTTTGAATATTTGAATTATTATTTTTGAATTTGAATTTATTTTTGTTGTTAGATCCAAGATATTTGAATTTGAATTATTAATTATGGCAGTTATTTTTCCTTGATTTTAGGTTTCCTTATTATTATGAATTGAATCCTATACTAATTCCCTAAATTAAGGAATCCTAATTGCACTAATATTGTAAATAAATATGGAAAGTGTATTAATTGTGTAAATATTTTATGAGTGCACTATTGTTGTAATTACTTACTAAATGTTGTATATTATTGTAAAGGACCCTAATTTATTTGGACCATAATAAATAAATTATTAAACTAATTTGGGCCTTTAAACTAATTTGTGCCTTTAAACTAATTAGGTCTAAATTGTATGTATGTAATTTTAAATCCTATTAAAATAAGAATATATATATATATATATATATATATATATATATATATATATATATATATATATATATATATATAACCTAATCTTTCTCACATACATATCTTGCGAACTAATTGAGAGAACGAGAGAAAGAGAGGAAAGGAGGCGCCAAGAGAGAAGAAGAAAAAGAGAAACACAAGGCTCGCGGCTACAGAGAATAAGGGAGAAATCAGAAGATTATTTGCAGGGGAAAGGAGTGAATTCTTTTAAGGTATTTATAATCTTATCATTATATTATAATCGGCTAGTAATTGGTTTGGTGACGTGGGACAATTCATTTGACCAAATCTATAAGGTTATGCATCATGCTAAGTAAATTGAATTGTAGTATCTTGATATGTATTTATATACATATATGCTATATGCATGAATTGATTAAATTATATATTTATTGAATGAATGTGAAAGGTATGCTATGGAGTTTTAATAAAATAAGATGGCATCTTATTTGGAGATGTTAGTCAAATTGATAATTATTATGTGAATTTTGTATATTTTAGCAACTCTTTATTCAGAATAATTATGTCATAAACTCTTGTATTCTACAAATAAAACTTTTGATTTGGTACGGAAGAGAGTTATCAATATATGCATATAATTGTAGAATTTAAAATTTATGGATTATGACTAAAATAATAATATGAGTTTGTAAAAAGAGTTAATAAAATATATTAATTAATAATAATAAGTAAAACCTAATCTTCCTCTCACACACATCTGATACAAACTGGTTGAGAAAAAAAATGAGAATACGACTGAAGGCGGAGGAATTATTATTCAGGTAAATTGTTCAATTCAATTAAATTATTTATACTGATGTGATCATATAACAAGTAAAAAGTATTGAATTCAATAACAATAAAAGAGTCATCACTTAAAAAGGTAAAAATTTATTCTGCTTTTAGCTTCTAGATATCGTGGGTATCATATATAAACAAAAGAATTAATTCAAGTAAAGAACCTGAAGGTGGAATTCTAAATGCATATGTTATAATCTAAATATTATATGCCAATATATATAGATGAATGTGTGAAATCATTTTGTCAGACATGTATTAAGTAGTCAGGCGGTGGGTGTATTCATTATGCATGTGAAAATTATAAAGTATATATAATATGAGTCTTGAAAAAGAAGAAGAAATTTGTAATTGATAATTTAGCGCATAAATTATTAATTTATTTTATTAATTTGTGTATTTAGTTCGAACGAAGAGGATTTAAAGAGTTACTTTTGGAATATAATTTCTGGGTATTACCTTTCTTAATTCAGGTATGGATTCCGTACTCTTTCATCGATACTCTTGTTAAATTTAATTTGTTCGTTTTGTTCCATGTTTCTAATTTCATTATTATTTCACATAATTATTTCTTGTGAAGTTCATATAATAGTTTCATTTTGGAGTTGATACATATGACTCGTATTTGTACTCTTTGAATTAGGTCATCATGTTTAGTATTTATTTTTGATAATTGTAGAGTTGTACATGTTGCTACCTTCTTTTTGAGACATTGTGACTATAATTTGATTTGGTTCAACATGTACATATAGAACCCTTTTGTTAGTATTATGTCGCATGTGTTGCGATATGATATTTTTGTTAGAATATATCGTAAGGTATACTTGAGCTATAACCACCTGTGGGGGTACCACAGACATGTCGTATTGGTACGAGAGGCATGACACTTTTTGTGGTGGTGTGATTAGTCCACGGTGTCTCCATTTTGGGCTCCGGAGGAAGTGGGCCATTTGGTGTTTTGTTGTGGGAGGCGTATGAGTTAACCCTAGTTTTCTGTTCTGCGGATTTGTGATGTTGTGCCAAACACACCTATTCGATTTGCATACATTTGGATTCGCGGTCCAATGTGTGAGTGCCTGTGTGACATTATTTTGATTGCCTGCGTGGCATCATTTAATTTGCCTGTGTGGCATTAGTTTAACTTGCTTGTGTGGCAAGATATATTTCTGAGCTCAATCGGTATGAAATAACCCCAACCATTTGTTTCAACCTATTATTTTATTGTATTAGTTTTGTTGACTTCTGTTCAGTTCAATTAATTGGGTTAGTTATTTCAGTTCATTATTTTCTTTACTCTTCTGTTTGTTTCGTTAATTCTGTTGGTTCAGATATATTCTATTCAAATCTTTAGAGATTTTTTTTGTCAGAGGCAATATTTTGTCTTTGTTGATTTCGTATTTCAGTTGTATATCTTTTGTATCTTTATACCCATACTGGGCATTTGGCTCATGTTGTGTTTTTCTTCCGGTAGGTTTGCAGGTGTGATTCAGGGCTAGTGTGATGAGAGTGTTGCCTTTGACCATCTAGGTTGATTCGAATTTTAAGTTTTGATTATTTTGACTCTGTTTGGAGAATTGTATTTAGTACTTTATTAATGGATCACCACTATTAATATTTTGAGGTTGTTAGTGCTCTGTTTATTTATTTTGAGGTTTGTTGTGCTTTACACGTGACCTCCCTTTTCTTTTCGGGAAGGGGGTGTTACATTTTGGCAGACTTCTGCATGGAAAGGGATTGATATCTCTATTAGAATTAGGATATCTTTTAGACTAAAATTTATTTCTAAATTAGATTCTATTTCTTTATGGAAACTAGTTATGATTTGTAATTCCTTTTAGGATTTGGATTTCTAATTCCGATAGGATTTAGGACTTTGTCTAGCACTATAAATATAGGATGATAGTCAGGGTTTTATTCATTCAATCATCTACTACATTTTCTCATTTACAACATTGGAGGATTGAAGACATAAGCTAAATTCTTTTTATTCAGTTCTAAGGGATGTTGAACCTTAATTATAATTAATGGTTAATTGAGTATTCATTATTTATTCCTTCTCACATGGAATTTATTCTTGATAATCTGATTTAATTTCTGAATGCTATTTGGCTTAACTGATTTGATTTATATAGGATTGAGTTGGTTAACGAATATCATATGCTAGATCAAGGAATAATATTACGTGTAATTGATATTGTTCCTAATCACAAGTAGTAATTAGTAATACTTGATTGTGGACAAGCTTTTGAGTATTGCTATGATTATCAGAAGACAAGTTAAACAAATCGAGCTTTTGTGTTTGTTGCTTGGAATAGTCTAATTCCCTAATTCTTAATGCTACTGTTATATTAAATCTATAGAGCTTATAACGCCCGAGAAAATTGAAATTTTAAATCAATTAAATTTTTATTTGATTATGTGGATTAAATGAATTTAATTGATTATTTATGTGAGTAAGCTATTTGAAGGTTGTTCTATGACCTAGAATGTGCGGATGTGGTTAAGATTCTAGCTATGTGCTAGAATTAATTGTTTTGAATTTTCAAGACGAAAATAAAAGTTTTTCGAGAAATTTTCGTAAAAATACTATTCATTTGTTTCTGCTCGGGAACTAGGTTTGAAATTCTGAGAAATGCGTAATGATAGAATTCTAAGACGAGATGGAATATCTAATAATATTTCAGTTATGGCAAACGAAGTTTTCGCCTGCGGACTTAAAACATAAGGGTTAGGGAAAGTGATTTTCGAGAAGGAAATGTAATGCGTATAATGATTAGGGTTATTTTACGTATGATATACGAGTATGATTTAGTTAGAATACGAGTATAGTATGAAGAATAGTACAACGTATAATACGAATATCGTATAAATACTAAACAAAGAGAATACGAGAATTGAACGCGTAAAATACGATTAGTCTTAATGTACTTTGAGTTCATGGACTTTGTAGAATTCAATTGGACTTGGATTATGCCAAGACCAATGTTAAGTGAAATGAAGCCCAAGTTAAGGCCCAATGTTAGGTTAAATCAAGCCCGATCCAAGAAACCAAACCGCGGATCGAACCGATGGGTAAAACCCATAGGGAAACCCATGGGGGGACCCACAAGTTATGTGGGCCTGCCACTTGGAGCCCAAGTAAAGCCATTAGTTGGTGTCTAAGTTGCTAAGGAGGTGGGGAATAGTAAGGAGGTGGCCAATTAAGCATTTTGCCTTCTATTGGATTTTCCTATATAAAGAAGCTTAGGTTGGTCATTTGATATTTTACAAACATTAGCCAACATATATTGAGAGAGAGAAAGAGCTAGAAACAAGTAATCAAGCTACCTTGAAGAAAATCATAATAGTTTTTAGCAAGAACGCGAAGAACGAAAATATAATATTTTATAAACGTTAGTCTTCGACCTTTTCGATTTATTTTTCCTAGAGAATCGTAGATTGGTGGAGCATGTCTCTTCCGGAGGAATAAAGATGTCTATTAATGATTAAAACATTGATAAGTTATGTTTAAGTAGAAATCGTAAGTGATTACGTAAGTTTAAACAGAGGAAACCTTTGAACGTTAACTTGGTTGTTGATGGACAAATTAAAAACCATCATTGTTAGGGTATGTGTATATTGCTTGGTTAGGATGTAGATGATGAATCAATGGAGTTGTTCCATTTGATTTGGCGTATAGAATACGAGTAACGAAGTTATGGCGAAATTTTTGAGATTCAGCGTTAAACATTGAAAACGTAGAAATCTCAGATAAGTGTGCTATGTGAATATATCATGTAGATACTGTAAAGACTAAGAACTGTTGAATATTGTATTCAAAGACGCTTGCAGGAAAGTTTTCTTAACTCTTGTCTAACCTTCGTGTTAGCCAAGTTTTCTGTGATTCATGTTCTGAGATGCATGAATTGTTTTACGAAAGGATTGATGCCAGTTTTAACTCGGCTAGACTATTCTTAAGAGTTAGATTGATTTGCTTACAAGTTTTTCGATATAGAACTATTAACGCTATCCTATGCCAAGTATTTGGTACGGATTCAAAGGTAAGTTTGTATATAAACAAACAAATGTATTTTTCATCGATTATTCGATGGGCATGTGAGTTTGCCAAAACTTAAATGTAAATACGTTTAACGGATGAATGTTGATCAACATAGAGTACTATAGGTTGATCACCTAGAAGTGCTCGAAAAAAATATCAGATGTACGGTCTTAGTGTCGGGATGTCCTTTTCATGTATAAAAATGAAAAGAGTATTTTCATGGTCTTTCGACCGGTTCAAAATTCCTAAGCTATTATATATACTTTGGAATTGTTGTTATGAAATGAGAAGTGCTAGTCAATGTTTCATAGAACTTTATAGCTATTTGTTCAGTTATGGAAGATAATCATATAATTCTCGACGTGGTATTTATATTATCCTTTGTTAGACTTGCTGAGCTAGTTATGCTCACTTCTTACTTGAATTATATGATTGCAGCTAAGGCCGAACGAACTGAGAGTTCTAAGAGAGATAAAGGCAAGGCTAAGATGGATAATTAATTATCCTATAATAGACTAGTATGTTTGTATGTATTATACTTATGAACAACGAATAATGTATTCGGTTTCTGAACCTAGGAAAGGATTTATTATGAATGTAATAAGAAAGTAGTTAATACACTCATTGTGTTGTTGTTTCAATAGAATGAATGTATGATTATGAGTACCGTGTAACACCATCTGTTGGGTTGGAAGATACCCAGATTTGTGGGCGTCACAGGTTGATATCAAAGCATTAGGGTATAAAACTTAAGGGGGGAAGAACCTTAGGCTAATAACCTCGTTAAGGAAAAGGAAAAGTCCGAAGGAAGTAAAATCGAGTCGAATGAGTTAATAAGATATTGAGGAAACTCAGTACCGAAAGATTTAAAAGATGGAAATTAACCCTAAATAAATTAAATGTGATTATGCTTATATTATTGTGTATTATGTACTAATCAACATGTTATGTGTTATTGTAGATGTCGCTCGATAGCTTGATGTATAGAGATATACACGTGGTGAGCGAAGAGTCTGTGAACAGAGTAGAGCCTGTACCTATGCCTGTGACGGAGGTACCATTAGTGATTCTAGAAAAGTCGGAGCTAGAGGAATACTTTTTTGAGGAGGACTACTCCGAGGGAGATATGGATTTAGCATCATACCTTGATATGATGATTGATGTGGAGGAAGATATGGAGGTAACATCAATTAATACGGTGATACCTATACAAGAGTCAACACCTCCAGATGCAATAAGAGCGTTGTATCTGGCAGTGCTTGACCGAAATGTGCAACTACGTACAGTTGTGCAGAACCAGAATGAAGAGATTAGTGCTCTTTATGAAGCGAAGGAGTCTGCAGAAGCAGGTTTTGAGTCAGAGCACGATGAGAAGGTGCTTATGACATATAAGGCTAGGTATTATAAGAATGAGGCTGTAGAGCTTTGTAAGAAACTGGTTGAGAAAGACCAGAAGATAACACGGATGTCCTACATCCATAGCAGTGCTCATGAGGATTTCAAGCTAAAAATTGCTTGTTATTCCAATGAGTCGGGGTAAACTCGACATACTATTAGTCGGGATATTGTTTCGATTCTATGGAATCAGAAACATGAGAATGTCGTGAGGCAGTGTTAGTAGATCGATGAATCTTTTTGTATATGTGTAGTGACGTAAAACCATCTTTTGTATAATTAAAGGGTAGTCTTTTTGTAAATCCCAATTTTTGTAGAAGTCAATCGCGTGATAGTAATGTAATAGCTTTTGGCTATGGAAGCAAGCTGTAAATAGTTTTGACTATGAAGAAGCATATTAATATAATGAAGTTTTTATTAAATGTGCTTGTTGTGGTATGAGTTATTATTGTGGAATGGTAACTAAGTAAGTAAATAGATAATAATGAAACTTTATTTATTTAATCAGAATAATGCTGCCAAGAAGAAGACAACGTAATCAGGAAGCTGAATCACATAATAATAATCAAGGGGATTAGAATAACCCTATGCAAGAGTTCGTTAATTTATTAACGGCTGCATTTAACCAAACCGGGGGTAGAGCACCTGCGGAACCTAGGGTAGCCAGAACGACTACCTTTAAGGAGTTTAAAAGCGTAGGTCCACCGGAGTTCAAAGGAATGACGGACCCAATAGAGGCCCAATCATGGGTGAAAGAAATAGAGAAGGCGTTTGTTATTAAAAATGTAGCTGAGGCACAAAAGACTTCTTTTGTGACATACATAATGAAAGGGGAACCTAACCTTTGGTGGGAGGCTCACCAGGGTGGGCTAGAACAGATGCGATGACGTGGGAAATGTTCAAGAAGGTCTTCTTCGAGAATTATTTCCCTACAAGCATGCAGGGGAGGATGGAGATTAAGTTCCTAGAACTTAAGCAAGGGGACATGACGGTTCCCCAATACGCGGCCAAATTCAATGAATTGGCAAGGTTTTCTCCACATCAAGTGGACACTGAAGAGAGGAAGGCTCGTAGGTTTGAGCAGGGCCTGAAACCCAGCTCTATAGTAGGATTTTGTGTTCAGAGAGTGCTTCCTATGGGACCATTACGGAAAAGCGATTATAGCGAGAAGGTGGTAGTGAGGCGTTGACCTAATACCACAAGAGAGAGAAAGAATAAGAGTAAAGGAGAGGGAGGAACCAAGGCGGAGGTGCGGTGGTAGTGGCGATATGCCAAAAAGGAAGAGTTTTAACTCAGAAGGAATCTTTGGGGTGAAACAAGGGATCCTAAAGCGTGGGATGGAGGCATGCAAGACATGCGGAAAGACTCATTTAGGAGTCATCTGAAAGGAAAATTAGTTTATTATAAGCTGTGGGTGGGGAGGGACATATATCACCCAATTATCCTAATCCTAAGAAAAACCATGGCTATTTTGTTTGTGGGTCGATGGACCACATGACAAGAAATTGCCCGAAAAAGGGGACAGAGGGTAGTAAGGGTTCTGGTAGTGGTAAGTTAGCCATTACTGGACCAACACCATCGGCGGGTAGACCCTCAACCCATACTTTTAATATGACTATCCAAAATACGGTTGCATCGACAGATGTAGTAGCAGGTATCATTCCAGTCAATCAAATAAATGTTTATGTGTTATTTGACTCGGGTGCTACTTGTTCTTTTATAGCATGTGGATTTGCTAAGCAATTAGTTTTAATCCCTGAAAAGCTAGAAATAACTTTAGATGTTAAGGTAGAAAACGAAGAGATAATTCCCATTGAACATATTCATAGGGATTATTGCATAGATATTAGAGGTAATAAATTATCGGTAGATTTGGTACCGATAAGGTTGAAAGAATTTGATGTAATTCTTGGTATGGATTGGTTGATTAACCATAAGGCTATAATAGATTGCCATAGGGAAAAGTGTGAACCTTGACTTTCTAAGAAAACCAAGGTAGTGTTCTTGGTAGTAAATCAGAGGACGCTCTTGTTGTCTAACGATGACACAAGCTAGGAAAATGTTGAGGAAGGGGTGTATAGGATATACATGCCATGTTGTGGATACCCAAAAGTGGGAGCATCATTGGAACAGATACCTATAGTTCAAGAGTTCGCGGATGTATTTCCGGATGAATTACGGGTTTTTAGCCGGATAGGGAGGTCGAGTTTGTGATTGATTACATTTCTTTGGAGATGCGACACGGTTTCAAAGGGCACCATATAGGATGGGCGCCGGTAGAGATGAAGGAGTTAATGGTTCAACTACAGGAACTATTAGATAGGAAGTACATTCAAGCGAGTGTGTGTCTCAGTGGGAGCACCGATATTGTTTGTAAAGAAGAAGGATGGGTCATTTACGACTTTGTATCGACTATCGAGAGTTGAACAAGTTAACGATTAAGAATAAATACCATTTGCCGGGATCGATGATCTATTTGATCGATTGAAAGGGCAAAGTATTTTCTAAGATAGATTTGCGTACTGGTATCATCGGTAAAAAGTAAGGAAGGAGGATGTACCTAAGGCGGCGTTGAGAACTCGTTATGGTCATTCTGAGTTTACGGTTATGTCGTTTGGGTTGACTAATCGCCGCATGCCGCATTCATGGATATGATGAACAAGAGTGTTCAAACAATATTTGGACAAGTTTGTTGTAGTGTTCATTGATGATATTCTAGTCTATTCTAAGATGCCGGAAGATCATCTTTGAACATTTAAGGATAGTGTTGGAAACACTAAGGAAGGAGGAGAAGTTGTATGAAATTCACTAAGTGTGAATTTTGGCTTGAGCGAGCAGTGAGATTTTTAGGACATGTTATTGATAAAGATGGCATTTAGTGGATCCGGTGAAGGTGGAAGCGGTGAATGAGTGGGAGCAACCAAAAATGCCAACCGAGGTTCAGAGTTTTCTGGGGTTAGCGGGATACTATAGAAGGTTCATCCAGGACTTTTCTAAAATAGCTACTCCATTGACGAATTTGACGAGGAAGGCAGTAAAGTATGTGTGGACGAAAAAGTGTGAGAATAGTTTCCAGGAACTAAAAAGGAGGTTAAGTGAGGCACCTGTATTGTCTTTGCCAGATGATACGATAAATTTCGTAGTTTATAGCGATGCTTCGCATAGAGGATTGGGTTGCGTGCTCATGCAGCATGGCAAGGTCATTGCGTACGCGTCACGTCAGTTAAAGGATTATGAGAAGGAATATCCTACTAATGACCTAGAATTGACAGCGGTAGTTTTGCCTTAAAAATATGGCAACATTATTTATACGGGGAGAAGTGTGAGATATACACGGACCATAAAAGTCTGAAATATATCTTCACACAGAAGGAGTTGAATATGAGGCAGAGAAGGTGGTTCGAGTTGATAAAAGATTACAATTATGATATCTTATATCATCCCGGGAAAGCAAATGTTATAGCTGATGCGCTAAGTAGGAAAGGTAGAGAAAAGCTGTCAATGTTAACGACTCAGAATGAGTTAGTAACAGAGAAGGCGATAATGGAGTTAGAAGTTAAATTCTCGGATGAAGCAGTAAAGATGTTATTCTCAATGGAGACTCAATCGACCATAGTGGAATGGGTTAAGGAAGTGCAATTAGGCAACGAGGAATGCGGACGAATGAAGAAGAGGATGGAAGATAAAGAGAAGATTAAGTATAACCTCGACAAGGAGGGATTGCTTCATTTTGAAGGAAGAATTTGGGTTCCAAATAATTTCGAGTTAAAAGAAGAGATAATGAGTGAGGCCCATAGTTCGAGGTACTCGATAAATCCGGGTAGTACTAAGATGTATCAAGACCTTCGACAGAACATTTGGTGGCCAAACATGAAAAGGGAGATAGCAGAATATGTTAGTAAGTGCTTAACTTGTCAGAAAGTTAAGGCTGAACACCAATGACCTAGTGGGTTGTTGCAATCATTAGAAATTCCAAAGTGGAAATGGGAGCATATCATAATGGATTTTATGGTGGGACTTCCAACAACAAGGAAAAGATATGATGCTATTTGGATAATAGTGGATCGGTTGACAAAATCGGCTCACTTTCTACCAATGGGAGTTTGGTATAACCTAGAACAATTCGCTAAACTATATGTCAAAGAAATTATTTTAAGACATGGAGTACCTATTTCGATTATGTCAGATCGTGATCCACGATTCACATCGAACTTTTGGAGGAGTTTGCAAGAGCAAATGGGAATGCAGTTGAGATTGAGTACGGTGTATCATCCTCAAACGGATGGACAAAGTGAACAGAAAATTCAAATGCTAGAAGATATATTAAGATCTTGCGTTATGAATTTCAAAGGGAGTTGGGACGAACATCTACCTTTGGTGGAATTTGCGTACAACAATAGTTTTCACGCTAATATAAACATGTCGCCTTACAAAGCATTGTATGAGAGGAAGTGCAGAACTCCACTGTGTTGGGATGAAGTAGGTGAACGTCGGATGTTGGGACCTGAGATGGTACAACAGACGACAGACATGGTAAAGTTAATACGTACTCGATTGGTAGCGGCTCAAGATAGGCAAAAAAGTATCACGAGATCCTCCTCGAGAGAAGAGGAATTTGAAGTGGGTTCGTATGTCTTTACGAAAGTATCGCCTTGGAAAGGGAAGATACGTTTTGGGAAGAAAGGAAGTTAAGTCCAAGGTTTATAGGACCTTTTGAAATTTTAAGAAGGGTAGGAGAGGTAGCTTATGAAGTAACTTTACCTCCAGAGATGGAACGTATACACAATGTGTTTCACGTGTCAGTGTTGCGTCCCTATAAACCGGACTACAAACACGTAATAGAGTATGAATCTATTTAAATAGAAAAAGATTTAACGTATGAAGAACTTCTAGTTCAAATTGTTGATAGGAAGGAACAAGTCTTGAGAAATAAGATAATACCTTCGGTGAAGGTGATTTGGAGGAACCACAATCTTAGAAGAAGCAGCGTGGGAACTTCGAAAGTAAAATGAAGGAAAATTTTCCTCATTTGTTTATGTAATTATAGCGAGATTTTGGGGATAGAATCCTTATAGGGGGGAGAATGTAGCGCCGAGAAAATTAGATTTTTAAATGAATTAAATTTTATTTGATTATGTGGATTAAATGAATTTAATTGATTATTTATGTGAGTAAGCTATTTGAAGGTGGATTCTATGACCTAGAATATATGTGGATGTGGTTAGGATTACGGCTATGTGCTAGAATTAATTGTTTTGAATTTCTAAGGCGAAAATAAAGTTTTTAGAAAAATTTTGTAAAAACACTATTCATCATTTTTACGCTTTCAAGAATTAAGTTTGAATTTTCGAGAAATGCGTAATGATAGAATTCTAAGGCGAGATGGAATATCAATAATATTTAGGTTATGGCAAGCGAAGTTTTCACTGCGGACTTAAAACCTAAGGGTTAGGGAAAGTGATTTCGAGAAGGAAATGAAATGCTATATAATGATTAGGGTTATTATCGTACGATATCTGAGTATGATACTAGTTAGAATCTGAGTATAGTATGAAGAATATTATTGACGTATAATACGAATATCATATGAATACTAAATGAAGAGAATCGTGAGTTAGCGCGTAGAATACGATTAGTCTTAATGGACTTTGAGTTTAAGGACTTTGTAGAATTCAATTGGACTTGGATTATATCAAGCCCAATGTTAAGTGTAAAAAGAAGCCCAAGTTAAGGCCCGATGTTAGGTTAAATCAAGCCCGATCCAAGAAATCAAGCAGTGGATCGAGCCAGATGGGTCACCGGATGGGTAAAACATATGAGGCAACCCATGGGAGACCCATGGGCATGTGGGCTAGCCACTTGGAGCCCAAGTAAAGTGATTACTTGGTGGCTAAGTTGTTAAGGAGGTGTGAATAGTAAGGAGGTGACCTAATTGACCATTTTGCCCTCCATTTGGATTTTCCTATAAAAAAAGCTTTTAGTTGGTCATTTGTTATTTTACAAACTTTGTCCAACATATATATTGAGAGAGTGAGAAAGAGCTAGAACCAAGTAACCAAGCTACCTTGAAGCAAATCATAAGAGTTTTTAGCAAGAACGCGAAGAACAAAAAGGTAATATTTCGTAAACGTTAGTCTTCGACCTTTTAGATTTATTTTTCATAGAGAATCGTAGATTGGTGGAGCATGTCTCTTCCGGAGGAATAAGGGTGGCTATTAATGATTAAAACATTGATAAGTTATGTTTAAGTAGAAATCGTATGTGATTACGTAAGTTTAAATCGAGGAAACCTTTGAACATTAACTTGGTTGTTGATGGACAAATTAAAAACCATCATTGTTAGGGTATGTGCATATTGCTTGGATAGGATGTAGATGATGAATTAATGGAGTTGTTCCATTTGATTTGGAGTATAGAATATGAGTAACGAAGTTATGGCAAAATTTTTGAGATTCGGCGTTAAACGTTGAAAACGTAGAAATCTCGGATTAGTAGTCAAAAGTTGTCGTGTAACTTGGAAACTTTGGTTTTCAGTGGCATCATGTGAGATAAGGTATTAAAGAGTCGTGGACTAAAGAATCGTCGAATTCTGACTTAGAATGAAGAAAATGAGCTATGAACGCTCACGAACGATAAACGAATGCTCGATAATGAACTAATCGGTGAATTCCATATTAAAAGATTCAAAAATAAAATATTTTCTGATGAAATCGTAGTGCACATGATTTAGAAGCTAATGGCTTTTGAATGAGCCAATTTGGATGTAAAAGCGAATAAGTTATGAGCGAGAAGTTAAATAGAAAAACCAAGCTGTCAAAAAAGCTAATGAGGCTCGGGGAAGTATGAACCGATGTAGCGTTGCGATGTACCCATATAAATAAATTAGTCACTTGAAGAGTGGCACCATGATATACTCATACATATAAGATCATGTATAATGTGAGGCGAGGAAGGGTGACATAGCTATTAATGGTAATTGCATGTATGGTAATGTGAGTATAAAGGAATGCCGCATGTACATGAGTGAGAATTTGTTGTTAAGTAAGTTTTTGTAATCCCAATTATTTAGAAATGAATAGTAAAACATGAATGTACTTAATATACATAGTTAAGACTAACTTTAAATCACTTATTTAGTGATACCTTTAAGAAATGTATTAAGTTGGTTTAATAGAGATTAAGCAAAAGAACATAAAGTGTATAAGAAAGTAAATGTATTCAAGATTTGGTACTTAACCAATATGAATAAGTCTAAGGTTAATAACGTAAAACGTTAATAAAAGCGTAATGAAGGATAATAAGTCGAATTGACATTTATTAATGAAATAAATTCATTTAAGACATAGAAGAGAAAGAAGTTGGTAATAACAATGTGATTAGATTGTTTAGTAGCTAATTACAGTGTGGTATGTGAATATATCATGTAGATACTGTAAAGACTGAGAACTGTTGAATATTGTATTCAAAGATGCTTGAAGACAAGTTTTCTTAACTCTTGTCTAACCTTTGTGTTAGCTAAGTTTTCTGTGATTCATATTCTGAGATGCATGAATTATTTTACGAAAGGATTGATGCCAGTTTTAACTCGGCTAGACTATTCTTAAGAGTTAGATTGATTTGTTTACAAGTCTTTCGATATAGAACTATTAACGCTATCCTATGCCAAGTATTTGGTACGGATTCAAAGGTAAGTTTGTATACAAACAAACAAATATATTTTCATCCATTATTCGATTGGGCACGTGAGGTTGCCAAAACTTAAACGTAAATACGTTTAACGGATGAATGTTGATCAACATAGAGTACTATAGGCTGATCACCTAGAAGTGTTCATAAGAAATATTGGATGTACGGTCTTAGTGCCGGGATGTCCTTTTCATGTATGAAAACGAAAAGAGTATGTTCATAGTCTTTCAACCAGTTCAGAATTCCTAAGCTATTATAAATACTTTGGAATTGTTGTTATGAAATGAGAAGTGTTAGTCAAAGTTTCATAGTACTTCATAGCTATTTGTTCAGTTATGGAAGATAATCATATAATTCTTGACGTGGTATTTATATTATCCTTTGTTAGACTTGCTGAGCTAGTTATGCTCACTTCTTGCTTAAATTATATAATTGCAGCTAAGGCCGAACGAACTGAGAGTTCTAAGAGAGATAAAGGCAAGGCTAAGATGGATAGTTAATTATCCTGTAATAGACTAGTATGTTTGTATGTATTATACTTATGAACAACGAATAATGTATTCAGTTTCTGAACCTGGGAAAGGATTTATTATGAATGGAATAAGAAATTAGTTAATACACTCATTGTGTTGTTGTTTCAATAGAATGAGTGTATGATTATGAGTACCGTGTAGCACCATCTGTTGGGTTGGAAGATACCCAGATTTGGGGTTCAAAATTCCCTTTTCATTAGAAATCATAGAATAAATATAAAACAAATCACTCTCTGTGCGATCAATCCTTGCTTACTATTGTGCTAATTGTTTGAATTTGTAAATTGAAAGTGAGGTTAATTTAGGAGTGTAAACGACAGCTCCCAAATTTTGGCGTCGTTGCCGGGGAGTGTTATTTGTTTTTGTTTATTCTTTGTTTTCGTTTATTTTATTATTTTCTTTTTCTTTTTGTTATATGACTCAATCCTCCAACTTTACTGACTTAAATTTTGATCAAGAGATAGAGAAAATTTCATATATAAAAGAAGCTCTTATTCCATCACTTGAAGTGGAAGAGATGGCGGTGCCACACAATAACAGAACTTTGAAAGAACTGGTTATTCCTGATCTGACTCAACCATCTTTTTTTATTAAGTATCCTACTTTATATGTTATTTTTAAACTTAACTCTAGACTAATTCGTCTTTTGCCTACTTTTCATGGTCTTACAGGTGAAAATCCATATAAGCATCTAAAGGAGTTCCATGTGGTGTGTTCCACGATGAAAGCATAAGGAGTGGTAGAGGAGAAGATCAAGCTTAGACTTTTTCATTCTCATTAGAAGATTTGGCTAAATACTGGTTATACTATCTACCTTCAGGATCAATACGATCATGGACTGATATGCATAGGCTATTCTTGGAAAGTTACTTAAGGAATGAGATATCGCCCACCTAAGGAATGAGATATGTGGAATTAGGCAGTTCAATGGAGAAACTCTATATGAGTATTGAGAAAGGTTCAAGAAGTTGTGTTCCAGCTGTCCACCTCACGAAATTGATAACTATAACTTGATTCATTACTTCTATGAGGGGTTACTACCAATGGAAAGAAGTATGATCGATGCGGCTAGTGGAGGAGCACTGGTAGACAATACTCCAAACATTGCAAAAAACTTAATTACAACCATGGCAGCCAACTCACAACAGTATGGTATTAAGATGACTCATACATCACAAAGGATAAAGGAAGTGAGCACTTGTAATCTTGAGCAACAAGTTTTTGAATTAACTGCTATAGTTCGACAAATGGCTGCAAGGAATACGAAAGATTTTTAGCAAGTTCAACCTCAGTACCACACAAAAAACTAAGAACTACCTGTCAATTCTGGGAAATCTATGGATGATATGTTCAAGGCATTCATGAACCAAACACTACAGTTCATGAGTTAGACACAACAATTCCAACAGGAGACAAGAACATCCGTTCAAGATCTGAGGAACCAAGTTGGTCAGCTTACAACCACAGTAGGAAGGTCACTTTCTCAAACTATTAAAAATATAAGTGATATAACATTGAGATGTGGTACAGAGGATCAGCAACAAGGAAAGTTAATACAAAGTAAGTCTGACAATAGTGAAACAGGTAGCAGTGATGTACTCAAGCACAAATTTTCACCTCTTTCAACTTATGAACCGAATCTACCTTTTCGCCAAGTTCTAATAAGGAATTGGAAAGTTGGAAAGAATTCAATGTGGTATACAGAGTCTAATGAAAAATTTCTAGAAGAAATGGCGAATAAGGAACAAGAACTTAAAGATGATGAGGAGTTCACTAGTGGAAACCAGTTGGAAGTGCTTGAGGCTACTACTGAACTTGAAGAAGAAATTAGGTATTCAAAGTCTGAAAAGGATGAACAAGAGGAAGAGGAGACCAATTTGATAAGTTCTGCAGATCTTTACAAAGAGGATATAGATGATACATCTATGCAAACAACAAAAATAGTGAATGATAAACACCATAGGACCTTAACCCTGGAATTGGATGATGTACATGTCTAAATCGTCATATATGAAGTCAAAAGGTATCTTGGTAGTATTAATTTTATTTTTTGTACTGATGTTGTTGACTCTATAGTGCAGGAATCTCTTGAGCAAATATACAATGAGGAATTAAGGGCTTGAATAGGGCAAAATCAAGATCTAAAGGATGTCCCTAATGAATTAAAATTGTTATCAGTCCACTTGAAGTCCACAAGTCTGATTACATAGAATGAGAGGGATGATGTCAAGCCAATGACAATAAATAAGGGCAGCTACTTGGGAGGAAACCCAAGCACTCATATTTGATTTTTTCTATCCTTTTACTTATTAGTTTTTTTTTTAGTTTCATGTAGCTCTTTCTTCTTTGCATAATTTTCATACATTGGGACAATGTAAGGTTTGAGTTTAGGGGGGAGATTTAGAAATATTGATTCAATTTTGATGGGGAATTCGAAAATTTGATGCTTTTGAAAATTTTGAGTTCCATGATTCAATTTGCCTATGTGTTCGAAGGTTAAAGTCAAAGATTAAAAATCAATGCTAAATTTCAAAATATGTTTGATGCCTAATTGGTTAATGAATGATGAGAACTAAGCCATGATCCATAGTAACTGATTTGAATTAAATTTGTGATACATGAGTACTTGAATATGAGAAGCATGTTATTTGACTAAGTTATTTGTGCACTTGTCTTTGTGCACTGATTTCATGACTTAGAACTGTTAAACTTGCTTATGCTTATTACAGAACCATTTGGAGAAAAGTTGAAAAAAAATAATGAATGAAAAAAAAAGGAAAAGAGAAACGAGAAAAAATTTGATGATTGAAAAATCTGCTTCAATGTCCATTGTGCGAAATAATTGGGTATCCAAGCCTCGAGAAGCATCGATATTCACGCTGAAAAGTATGATGGACAAAAGCAGCTTGACTAGTCGACTTTTGTGGCCTTTGTTACTTGAATAAGTAAGCCCTAGGGGTGTCTCTACACCCAACGCCCTAAGAGAATCTGGTTTGGGAGTCATTGGTGGAAAGTTCAATATATGGATAACTCTGAAAAGCCTAAGAAAAAGAGACATTGCACATGTCAAGGAAAGAAAAATTACGAGAAGAGCATGAAAATATATTCATTTGTGCTACAGAAAAGGTTCTATGAGAAAAATTAAAAAAAAAAAGGGAAAACTTGTTCTTGGTTGTGAATCAGTGTGCACGGTTTCTGTTCCATAATAACCAAGATGAGTAAGTATGTGGACTGTAGGAAAATTTCTTGTAAGACCCCAACTTTTATGAATAAAAATGATTTTTCTATAAAATATCATTTTTGAATATTATGGAATAATTTGATATAATGTTATAGTTGTGGGTAGTATTTATAAATTCTGCAAAGTATGCAAGTTGTTATATTATATTCGATTGGTGGGGAATATTCGTTTTAGCGGGGAATATTCGCATAACTACCCAATCATTAGTCAACCCCACAATGTAATTATCATTTCGGATCGAGAGAAAGCGACTAAAAATATTTTATTAAAAATAACGGCAAAAGTTTTACCGTTAATCTTTGTTGAACTACTTGGTAGTAAAAGCACACGAATCTGGCGTGGTTGAATAGTAGCACACACGGTATTGATTATTGATGCTTACGTGAGAAGTCACTTAGTTTTGTTCAATTATTGCTATAGTAATTGTTGCATAGTATCTCACGTTATTTGATTCAATTATTGTCGATATTTTATATATTATTAAATCAATAATTGAAATGACAGAGTTATTAATATTATAAATTGCAATATTAACGATGTCTAGAAGTTCTTCCAAGGAGAGGTTTGGTCACCTAATTGCTTGGCGCTAATAGGGAGAATCCTTATCGAAAGCCCTTCTTTCACAGGAACGACACAGTCGATTAATATTGTGAATTATAATAAAGATGATAAATGTTGTTAAAATTATTAAGGTGATTTTTATGAAGTTTTGCTTATTTTATGGACCCCTATTTACCCATTTTTCAAAATAATCGGTAGAAAATTATTTAAAGGTGGGGCCCACATGTGGGGCCCATATGTGTTGAAGAATTGATTTTTGAAATGGGGGTTACGTATAGGGGAGGGAATTGATATATATGATGTGTATATATATATATATATATATATATATATATATATATATATATATATATATATATATATATATTATATGTGTGAGTGGAAAATGGTGGGGGAAAAGAAAGAGTGAAAGTGATAGTGTGATAGTGATGGGTAAGAGTGTAGTGAATTTGATTATTGGGTGTGTGGGGGATTGATGTTGGTTATGGGGGAGAAAAAAATAAGTGGTTGATATATTATATATATATATATATATATATATTTATTTAGCATGTGTATATATATATATATATATATATATATTATATTATATTATTAGTGGTTTGCATTAAGTTGAATTATGTTATATAAATATAATATATATATAATATATATTATATTTTATTTAAAAGATTTTGTATTAAATATGGGACCGTCGATTAAAAGTAAATCAATCGGGACCGTTCATGAATTAATTCTTATGCATTTCATTTTTCTATAAATAGAAGCTCATTCCTTCATTATTTTCTTATTTAATTCTTTGAAACTCCAAAGAGAAATTATAGAGAAACTATAGAAAAGTGATCGCTACTTCCCTACTCTTATATCCAGGTTCTTTTACGGTAAGGAATATTATTCTTTTTTGTATTCATGAAGAGAATCGTTGTTATTCCATTTCTTATTGTTACATTGGAATAACCTATATACGTGGGCTACCCTATACTTGGTGACATTCTTCTATTATTCTGTCTTTATTATTCCGTTGGAACATCCTGTTTGTGCTTTACGCCGGACCTGGTTTCGTCTCTATCATTCTGTCTTTATTATTTTGTTGGAACATCCTGTTTGTGCTTTATGCCGGACCTGGTTCCGTCTTTATTATTCTGTTGGAATATCACTGCTCGTGTGTTTTACACCGGGACTGGTTAAAATCTTTATTATTCTCGTATTTATTATTACATTGGAATAACTCATACATCCAAGCACCGCATGCATGGTGATTTCATTGTTATTCCATTCTTTATTATTACATTGGAACATCCTATCGGTGTGATTTTCACCGACCGGTTCCGTTATTATTATTCATTGGAATAACTTTGTCTATCAAGAAATACCGCATGCATTGTGATTTCTTTTGTTATTCCATTCGTTATTATACTCGGTTAAGTTAAAATTTTGACTTCTATACTCCATGAAATTAGTGGAATATCCTTGATATTTGCGCTTCATCCAAATATTTTCATGGAAATATTCTTCCGAGCATTCTTGAATTTTACTCTACAAAGCAAAGATCATGTTGACAATTTGGACGTTATTAGTTCCTGAATAACTTAATTCTTGAACTTGTTTTATTGAATTCTTATATCATTGTCATCATCCTCATGTTAATATTTTTTTTAAAGTCATCTATGGCCTGTAGAGCATGGATGGACTTGGTATGATTATGACCAGGGATTATTCTATGTAATCATGACCGTAATGTAACAAGTGATGTGGTAAAAGTCCTCATTGGCCTGTAGTGCATTGATGGACAGTTGTTGGCATGATCATGACCATTGATGAATACACAAATATCCTTGGCCCGTAGTGCATGGAATTTGTGGTCGTGACCCTAATGAATATCATTGGTCGTAGAAAAGTGTGGATGATGTGGATTATTTATTGTCGAGTCCCAGCCGATAAAAGTGATGAAAAACCTTTTAAATCATAAAAGATAGTAGATTTTATTCTCTACTTGACTCTTTTAATGGATTGCTTGTTCCGCTGCAGTTAAACTTGATGTCTATTGTATTTTATTAGTTTAACATTGTTAAGGACTAATGGTAACTTATTCTGCATTATCTTAGTCATAATATTTCTTGTTGGGCTAGTTGAGCTCACCCTTTCTTTTTATTTCTCTTCAGGAAATGAGAACGTAAATGGACGACAGTCTGGGGAACGGAGTAATGTTTTGGATGATAGTGTTAGCTAGTAGTCCTCACTATTCTGTTAAATAGTGTGACAATAAATGTATTGAGGACTTATTCTGAGAGTTGATATTTTCTAGTAGGCAATATTTGTATTAAAACTCACAGCATGTATTTTGTCGTACTTTACACGACTGTTGTATAATTAAGTTGTATTTGAATTTTGTACCATTTATTGGCGACTCAAGATGGGTGATGTATACCTATTTTGGGGGCGTCACAGTTGGTATCAAAGCTTAGGGATATGATCCCTGGCTAAGATGTGAGACAAGAACTAGGAAGGGAGAGATGGGGAATTCTTTCGCTAGTATGACCTACCTAAGTTTATTTGTTATTTAATTGGTTGGTCAGAGTATAGGGATAATATGTGATATGTTTATTAACCCTTGTTTTGTGGCGATGTCGAAAATGGCATCCGAGAATCTTTGAGAACATCAATGGAGCACAGGAGACCGTTGAGTCTCCACGGATCAATAGTCGAGGATAATGTGCATCGAGGAAGGCGATAATTCTCGTGCAAACAACAACACCGACCAAATGATGAACGATGGAATGTTACGAGGCTTCATGCAATTCATGCAACATCAAAGCGAGAGGCAGCTCATCCAAAATCTGAGGTGGAAACACGGCAACTCTTGGATGGTAAACCGCCAAACAGGTTTAAGGAGGCTGGGACCACCGAAGTTCTTTGGAGAGCCAAAACCACTTAAGGCGAAAATGTGGATTAAACAGATCAACAAGATATTTGATGTCTTGGGTTGCTCCGAGGAGCAAAAGGTTCCCTTTGCCACCTTCATGTTGCGTGCAGAGGCAGATTACTGGTGGGAATCTGTAAAACGTACCCAACCTGCCGCACTGAAGATGTCTTGGGAGAAGTTCCAGGAATTGTTCAACGACAAGTACTTTCCCAAAAGTATTCGTCACATGAAAGAGGTAGAGTTCATTAAACTGGAGCAAAATAACATGATCGTGTCGCAGTACGAAGCCAAGTTTGCCGAGTTGTCCCGGTTTGCATCCCATTTTGTTGATAATGAGGAGAGAATGACGCGAATATTTTTAAGAGGTTTGAAACCTGAGATACGTCAATATCTTATCTCTCATAAACTGTGTTTGTATTCATATGTTGTTAATAGGGCTCAATTATTGGAGCGTGATAATGAGTCATCCCAACCAAAAGATAGCAACCGGCAAAGTAATAATACTAGCGAGAGCAGTCATCGAAGCGGTGATAACAAGCGTGGAGGAAATCAACAGGCCAAAAATGGTAACCACTTCGGTGGTAATCATGGCCAAAATAATAAGAATGGACATTTCAAGAAGAAGAGATTCAACAATGATGGAAAGATGTCAGCATCAGCACCTATCGTTAAGGAAGGAGAACGACCACCTATCATATGCTTCAAGTGTGGAGGAGAGGGACACATCAGTCCCAACTGTGCGATGCCATCCAAAGCATGTTATAATTGTGGAAGAGAAGGTCACCTAGCCCGATTTTGTCGTTCACCAAAGACAAGTTCAGCTAGGATGGAGGCACCAAAGGACGCCCCAGAAAAGTCAAAACCAGTAGTGCAAGGGAGAGCGTTTGTTGTGATCTCCCAGAAAGTAAGGAACCCAAACGAGGTCATCACGGGTAAGCTTATCATAAACTCTAGTGAAGTTTATACTTTATTCGATACTGGTTCTACCCACTCTTTCATTTCTCCTACTTGCGCTTAACATTTAAATTTGACTCCGGAGAGATTGGACTTTGATTTATCTGTTGAAACTCCGTTGGGAGAAACCTTCATTACCTCCACGGTTTATAAGTCTTGTTTAGTTCAAATCGGCACCCGCACATTACCTGTCGATCTTATTTCATTGAAAATACTTGCATTTGATGTAATTCTAGGGATTGATTGGTTAACTACACATCATGCAAAAATTGATTATTTTCATAGGGTTGTTAGCTTTCATATTCCTAACCAACCTATTATGCGAATTCAAGCAACCAAACCATTAAAATCAATCACTGTCATCTCAAGCCATAAAGCTATTCGTTTATTGAAAAACGGATGCCATGCTTTCTTAGCTCATGTCACGGATCTAAACAAAAATACGTCAGTTTTGAATGATATTTCTATTGTTAATGAATTTTTCCGACGTATTCTCAAGAACTTCTGGCCTACCCCAGGCGTGAAATTGAATTTTGTATTGACCTTGAACCCCAGACAAAACCCATTTCCAAAGCCCCATATCGAATGGCTCTATTGAACTTCGTGGAGTTAAAGACCCAACTTCGAGAATTGTTAGACATTGGCTTTATTCGTCCCTAGTACTTCTCCTTGGGTGCTCTCATTCTATTCGTGAAGAAGAAAGATGGGAGTATGCGACTTTGTATTGATTATCGGGAGTTGAATCATGTCACCATCAAAAATAGATACCCATTGCCACGTATTGATGACTGTTTGACCCGGCCATAACGAGCCAAATTCTTTTCAAAGATTGATCTTCGTTAGGATATCACCAGTTGAAGATTAGAATCAAGACATTCAAAAAAGACGGCCGGAACTCGATGACGGGCATTATGAATTTTTAGTCATGTCTTTTGGATTGACTAATGCTCCTGCTGCCTTTATGGATATGATGAACCAAGTATTCAAAGAATATTTGGATCACTTTGTGGTCGTCTTTATTGATGACATCCTTATTTATTCCAAAAGTTGTGAAGATCATGAGAAACACTTGAGGCTGATACTCCAAAAGCTTCGTGAATATAAGCTTTATGCCAAGTTAAAGAAATACGAGTTCTGGCTTGAGGAAGTAGCATTCCTTGGGCACGTGGTATCAAGTCATGAAATATCATTGACCCAAAGAAAGATTGAAGCTATTCAAAGCCGGGAACAACCTAAATCGATGTAGAGCACGTAGCTTTCTCGGCTTAAATTTGGTTATTATCTGAGATTCGTAGAAGGGTTTTCTCAAATCGCTACTCCATTAACTCATTGACTCGGAAAGATACAAAATTTGGTGGAGTGAGGAATGTGAGAAGAGTTTTCAAGAACTCAAGAGAAGACTCATTTCAAAGACTGTTACGACAATACCATCTGGCTCGGAGGGATTTGTCTTATACAGTGATGCTTCAGGCAAAGGGTTAGGATGTGTTCTCATACAACATGGGAAAGTCATAGCCTATGCCTCTCAATAACTCAAAGAATATGAGAGGAATTATCCTACTCATGATCTAGAGTTGGTAGCTGTTGTCTTCGTACTAAAGATTTGGAGGCATTACTTGTATGGGGAGAAAGTGGAGATCTTTACGGATCATAAAAGCCTCAAATATTTCTTCACTCAAAAGGAACTCAATATGCGACAACGACGTTGGCTTGAACTATTGAAAGATTATGATCATACCATCCTGGAAAAGCGAACGTGGTAATGACGATTGAGTAGAAAGATCATATCGGCACGAAAGTGCGATATTGTCAACGCAAAGGCCCATTTTGTATGACTTCCAAAGAATGGAGATAGAGATAAAGACTCCACGGACCCACGTGATGATGGCGAATATACGAGTAGAACCGACTTTAATTGATAAAGTTAAAGCTTCTCAAACTACAGACTTGGAGCTGATGCGTATGAGGAAGAAAGTGCAAGAAGGTGCTATACCGGAAGCAAGAATCGATGATGAAGGAATACGTCGAGTCAACTCCAGACTTTGTGTTTCTAACAACCCTGATTTAAAGTATAAAATCATGACGGAGGCGCACAAAACACCGTTTTCAATCTATCCTGGGAGTACTAAAATGTACCATGATCTTCGTCATACATTTTGGTGGAGCAATATGAAGAGAGAGATAGTGTTGTTTATCTCAAGGTGTCTAACTTGTCAACGAGTCAAGGTGGAGCATCAAGTACCAAAAGGTCCATTACAACCACTTGAAATTCCAGAATGGAAGTGGGAGCACATTACCATGGATTTTGTTACTGGTCTTCCCAAGGTTTCTCAAGGCATTGATGCAATTTGGGTCATTGTTGATAGATTGACCAAGTCTGCTCACTTCTTACCAATACGAGAAACTTATACACTTGAACGTCTTGCTCGAATGTACATAAACGAGATTGTAAGAATGCATGGTATGCCAGTATCCATAGTTTCTGATCGAGACCCAAGATTCACTTCACGATTTTGGGTTAGTTTGCAAAAAGTTATGCACACGGACTTACGATTTAGTTCGGCATATCATCCTCAGACGGACGGACAATCAGGTTCGGCTAGTTGAGCTCACCCTTTCTTTCACCTGTTCTCTTCAGGAAATGAGAACGTAGCTGGGAAGAGTCGGGGAACGGAGTAATGTTCTGGATGATAGTGTTAGCTAGTAGTCCTCACTATTACATTAAATAGTGTGATAATAAATGTATTGAGGACTTATTCTGAGAGTGGATATTGTCTAGTAGGCAATATTTGTATTAAAACTCACAACATGTATTTTGTCGTACTTTACACGACTGTTGTATAATTAAGTTGTATTTGAATTTTGTACCATGTATTGGCGACTCAAGATGGGTGATGTATACCTATTTTGGGGGCGTCATATTTCTTATGTGGTTACAGGTTGGTTTAATGAAGTTCGTTAGTGAAATGGTAAGGTTGTTCATTGTGAGTTAACGAATGAGGAATTGATTAGATTTTGTGAGTTTAGTGTTAAAAGTTATGATTTGTATCTTAAAATCTTTTGACATAATGGTTGAATAGAATTTTTCCTGAAATCAAACTTTTGGTTTACACAAGGACGTGTAAAGGATAAGTGTGGGGGAATTTGATGAGTGCATATTATTAATTTGTTTTTATTTCTTTATGTTTATTTTTATTGCATGTTTCATGTGTATATGAGCTTATAAGGTGTTTAATGATTTTAGGAAGAATTGGAGCTGAAATGAGGAAATGGGAAAATTGCAGGGTTTTTAGCATTGAGTTGGATGCATAGTCTTGGCTTGGGACTTGGATTTTATTATAGATATCTTCCTTAGCTTTTTGGAACATCTTGAATTGTCTCGATCGGAGTTCATATGAAAAAGTTATGATCCTTTTACTAGACGAAAGTTGAATATCAAAGTTTGGAATTTGCAATTTACATAACAATCACTTGGAACCCGATTTCAACCTTGATCCAGCCATAATATGTCAATTATCAAAAAATAAAAGTTATAGATCTCGTCGAGAGCTTCGATTTTATAGGTAGCAGGCCCCGTAACTATTCTTGGATCAAAAGTTATGGCCGTTTTACCAAAGGACGTCACAAAAGGAAATAAGGGCAAATTTATATGGGAAAATTGGGAAATTTTGGATTTTTTGGAAAGTTTCTAAAAGCATATTTTGGCAGACTTCTACATGGAAAGGGATTGATATTTCTATTAGAATTAGGATATCTTTTAGACTATTTCCAAATTAGATTCTATTTCTTTATGGAAACTAGTTATAATTTGTAATTCCTTTTAGGATTTGGATTTCTAATTCCGATAGGATTTAGGAATTTATCTAACACTATAAATAGAGGATGATAGTCAGGGTTTTATTCATTCAATCATCTACTATATTCTCTCATCTACAACATTAGATGATTGAAGACATGAGCTAAGTTCTTTTTATTCAATTCTAAGGGATGTTGAACCTTAATTATAATTAATGGTTAATTGAGTATTCATTATTTATTCCTTCTCACATGAAATTCATTCTTGATAATCTGATTTACTTTTTGAATGCTATTTGGCTTAACTAATTTGATTTATGCAAGATTGAGTTGGTTAACGAATATCATATGCTAGATCAAGGAATAATATTACGTGTAATTGATATTGTTCCTAATCACAAGTAGTATTTAGTAATACTTGATTGTGGACATGCTTTTGAGTATTGCTATGATTATCAGAAGACAAGTTAAACAATCCTAGCTTTTGTGTTTGTTGCTTGGAATAGTCTAATTCTCTAATTCTTAATGCTACTGTTATATTAAATCTAGAGAGCTTGTTCTAGGTTATATAATAGTTAGAATCTTGTGAAGAGCTTGTTTCATTGAGTGACAATTTAAGGGGAGTTTTGGGTAGCAGAGCTTGTTGTTACCTAGGGCTATTAGTTTCATTGAAGGGTAAATAATGTTACACTATTAATCTATTGTTGTAAAAAGGTGATATTGAACTGAAGAACTAAAACCTTTTATTTATTGTTAATTCTTATTAGTTTACTCTTGTTAATTTAGTTAATCAATTCAAAATCCCCTTTTCATTAGAAATCATAGGATAAATATAAAACAAATCACTCTCTGTGGGATTGATCCTTGCTTACTACTGTGCTAATTGTTTGAATTTATAAATTGCAAGTGAGGTTAATTTAGGAGTGTAAACGACAACTCCCATTACTAGCGGACGTTGTGTCTAAATTTTTAATCCCTGTCGTTGCTCTTTGAGACGGACAATTAAAATGTTATTTACCCATTTTTATCCATAACAAATACATGTTATGGACCATTGCCATATATATATATATATATATATATATATATATATATATATATATATATATATATATATATATATATATATATATATATATATATATATATATATATATATATATATCCCCTCTGATTAAGGGATCCCTCAAATAGTGTTATTTGAGGGAGGGGAGCTAACAGTTGGATATGTTTTAATGACTTTATGTACTGAAATTGTTTTACATCTTTTAACCTGTTTTCTGCCAAATAACCCAACACATCCAATGCTGGAGAAAACCTAAGGCACGCATGCTCGTAGAAGGGAAACGAAGGAAGAGGAAAAGCCACGTGCAAGCCTAAGAGAAGACTCACTCTTTCGAGATGAAGAGATGACCCACCATTTCCACCATTTCCAACTCAGCTTGCAATATTTCTATTTCTATAATGTATCAACTCGTAGTTTTTTTTTTCTTTCAAAATCTAGATTGTGGGCGTTGATTTGGAGATGTACGAGGGTTTTTCGAATTAGGTTTGTAGATTTATGGGTTTTTTAAATCTGAGTTGAGATTACATCTCCAGATTTAATATGGGTTTGTAAAAATTCACGTGACTTATTATTGTTGAGTTGTTCAGGTATCTAACATGGTTTTTTTTAAATTAATTTGAAAATTTCTGCGAAAAGTTGAAATTACAACTCCAAATTTGATATGGGTTCATGTGATTTACTTATTATTGTTTTTGTGGTGGTGTTATCTGATATGAGTTTTGAATCTGGGTTTTAAAATTGATTGCAGCCACACAAATATTAAAAGAAAAATCAAGAGACATGAAGCAAAAGAATCAAACATTTAATGGGTAATTCTTTATTTCAGTTATAATGATGAATTCTGGATATAGGTTCTAATGGATAGTTCTTAATTTGGGTTCCATTGATCTGGGTAATTGTTTTGTAAAAAATTTTAAAATTTGATTTTACTTTGCTTCCGCTATTTTTGCAATTTGATTGCTACTTTGATTTTTACAAAACCTTCCAGTGGCATCAGAGCTAAACTTTATGCGAATTATTAATTGTTTTGATTCCATATATGTATGGGTATGTATTTAAAATAATTTATTGGACATAATTTATTGTATAAAATTATTATTTTATTAAGAAAATAATTTGCAAAATACGTGATTTCGCTTAATTACTTTGGTTAATATATATATATATATATATATATATATATATATATATATATATATATATATATATATATATGTTAGAATAATAATATATGTGATTACATGAATAATATATATATAATATATAAAACACATTGAAGTGATGTACTATTAGTATATATATTATATATTATATATATTATTCATGTAATCACATATATTATTATTCTAATAAAATATATATATATATATATATATATATATATATATATATAGTTAATGTGTTTCATGAATGAAAGTTTTTTAAAAAAAAAAAAAATAGGCCACACCATAAGTTTTTAAAAGTTTTTATTATTGATGAATAAATTTTGCTTAAATATTATTTGTTATAATAATATCCCTTATTATATGAATGGTAAGTCATACAAAATTTATTTTTGCGCTTAAGATTTGGAGGCATTACCGGTATGATATTTCTTCGAGCTGTTGAAAGATTACGATCATACCATTCAATATCATCCTGGAAAAGCAAACGTGGTAGCTGATGCATTGAGTAGAAGATCATATGCGGGTACGAGTACGATATTGTCAACGTAAAGACCCATTTTGTATGACTTGCAAAGGATGGAGATAGAGTTAAAGACTCTGGGGACCCACGTGATGATGACAAATATACAAGTAGAACTGACTTTAATCGATAAATTTAAAGTTGCTTAAGCTAAAGACCTGGAGCTAATACGTATGAAGAGAAAAGTACAAGAAGGTGCTATTTCGGAAGCAAGAATCGATGAAGAAGGAATACTTCGAGTCAACTCCAGACTTTGTGTTCCTAACGACCCTGATTTAAAGTATGGTTCATAACACACCATTTACAATCCATCATGGAAGTACCAAAATATATCATGATCTTCGACATACATTTTGGTGGAGCAATATGAAGAGAGATATCGCGGAGTTTATCTCAAGGTGTTTAACTTGTCAACGTGTTAAGGCGGAGCATCAAGTGCCAAAAGGTCCATTGCAACCACTTGAAATTCCAGAATGGAAGTGGGAGCACATTACCATGGATTTAGTTACTGGTCTTCCCAAGGTTTCTTAAGGACTAGATGCAATTTGGGTCATTGTCGATAGATTGACCAAATCTGCTCATTTCTCACCTATAAGAGAAACTTATTCACTTGAACGTTTTGCTCGTATATACATAAATGAGATGCCAATAAGACTGTATGGTATGCCTGTAATAACCCGAGATTTTCTATATAAAATAAATAAGAAATTTTGCGTATAAATTTTTTTTTTATTTAATGACGAGACTAAGTGTCAAGTAAAGTGAATGATAAATGCGAATACATTTATTACTTGAAAAATTAGAAATAATTTTAGAATTATTAATTTCCACAAATTATATGGTAATAAATTTACAGTTTAAATGTTTTTATTAATTATTTTCCATGAAAACATGATTGGAAATAATATATGAAGTGATAATTAGATTTATATAATAAATATTTTATTATATGAATTGTTCGTAATATTTAAGTTAATTATTTTAACTTGATTATTGATGTTGTGTACGAAGAATAAGTCGGATATGAGATCCAAACCTCGGATTGGGATTGTGATCAAGAGATGAGAATAATAATATTATATTATTTATATAATGATTTTACAAATTACCATAATTATGTAATGGGTATATGTGTGAGATAATATTGAAAGCGATGATTACCAATTAGGTCATAACATATTACCGTCTTTGTGAAACCCTAATTATTAAACTCGGTTATGAGGTATTTCGAGTAAAGGATTGTGTATATGAAGTTACCGTGAATAAGAATATCGGTAATTAGAAGAAACCCTAATTAATGTCAGACATCGATAATTAGGGCAAACCCTAATTATTATAATCCCAAGGTTGAAATTAGAAATCGAACGCTTAATCGTGTTAGTAACATACACGTATAATTAAAGAACCACTAATGGTCAATTAGAAACCCTAATTGATGACGTTGAGAAACCCTAATTTTAATTACTGGGTTTAATTTCGATGTTATTATATGAGTGTTTTAATTTACCAAAGGATAGAAGTTAATTGGTAAATTATAAGAATTAAATCTAGTGATTAAATATTACATTTAATTGCCTTGTACAAGATTGCCCATACACTCTTAAACAAAGCCCAACCATCACCCATAACAAATCAGAAGCAAGAATCAAGAATTTTTGGCAAAAAGGGTATAAGAACACTAAACCTAGAAATCCTTTGATTCGATGTTATTTGATGCAATTGATTGTTTAAAGTTGTGTAATAGAATGTTAATTGATGATATGGGTTGATAAATCAAAGACCCATAACATCAAAGTGCACGAATTTGAAGATTTAAGCAAGTTGGAAAAACCGAATTCTATTATTTTTTCACCAAATGTCGAGGCCATAACTCTTTGCTCGATCATGAGTTTTGTTCTTCAAAAGTTGTTATGTGTAGCCTAATATGTGGTCTTTAATCTGCAAAAGAATCAAGTCCATATCATGTATAGATTAGAAGTTATAGATGGTCAAACATGGTTCAATCGATCATGATAAACTATTTTTGGGCAATCTGTAATGGGGGCATTCTCGTCTACTTTTGTACTTTAAAAGGTCTGGGCTTTTGATATGTTGTATTGCATCGAGTTAGGAAGCCATAGGTTTTGGAATGACCTCATTCCAACCTCGGATGAGGGAATTACGGTGATTGGAAGGAAATGTGTCAAATTTCTCAAAACCGAAAAAGTAGCCGGGATGTGCTATTCGGGACATTGTTTCGATCAGTTAATGTTTCCAAAACCTTCTGGGCTTTTGTATGTTATATTACACCGAATAAGCTTTCCATAGACTCTAAACGGACTAAATCCGATATCGGAGGAGAGAGTTATGACATTTCAAAGTAGTAGTGTCAAAACTTCCCAACAAGTGCGGTGCAGTCTATTTGAACGGAATTTACGGGCTGATGTGTTCGGAATTTGGAAATGGTCAAAGAATAAAAGTTGTAGCCCCGAAGTTAGCTTGGCGTGGGCTCAAGAATCGCTCAAAAATGTTTTAAAATGAAAGAGTTATGACTGTTTTAGCGAAAGAGGGTAAAACTGAAACGAGATTAAAAGCTGTTTCTTAACGTCCACTTTTGACGACTTTGTTTGGGCTACTTAATGAACCCGAATTGGGTAATTCGTATTTTTTAAAAATAGTCTTACATACCATGTATAACATATCCAAAAATCAGATTAATCGGGGTTATGAGCAATGCGTTAGAAAATCGCAAAGTGAGCTATTGAAAAATTAGTATAAACCAAGTCCCACATCGACTAAATTGAGAACTTCACCATTTTCTAAACCTATAAATAGATGGGCTTGGCCTTTGTTTCATTCACCAACAATAAGGCCTCCAATTTTTGAGAAAGGCTTTGTTGTGGGAGAACTTTTTATAAAGATCTCCTTTGTTAAATTTTTGGCGTGGAAGTGCGATTCGGTTTGTGGAATTCGTATTTAGCGATGTTTTTTATTTAATTTTTGTAATGCTATTATTTTTAATTGTTAGTTAAAGTTTGAATTTTTGAAGTTTAGTTAGTGTTGTTAATAAACTAGTTAGTTTACTATGTTTATTTTGGCTTGGAATTGATTATGTAAATGAGTTATTTGTAATGACTTTTAATATTTTGTGATGAATTTCATTAATTAATAATTATTAATGATATTAAAGTTATTTAATGATTATATTAAATAATTTAGTTTAAAAATGATTTTAATATTATAAAAATCATTTTAAATGAAAATAAGGTATTTAAAAATATTTGAAGTTATAAAATATAACTTTTAATATTTAAATGATAATTTCATTAATAATTAAATATTAATGATATTAAGATAATATTAATGATATTTAGTTTATTTAATGATTAATATTAAATAAATAGTTTAAAATGGTTTTACTTATTTAAAAACCATTTAAAGAGGATATTAAGGATTTAAAAATATTTTAAGTTATAATTAATGACTTTTAATATTTGGATAAATAGTACATTAATATTTAAATATTAATAGTAATTATTTGGATAATATAAATGTTTTAAAATAGTTTGAGTTATTATAAATAACTTTTATATTTTAGTAATGGTTTCATTAATAGTTTAGTATTAATTAAACTATTAATGATGATGGAATTGTTTAATGTTTAAATCATTTAATTATGATTTCGATATTTGAAAGTTATAAATGTGGCCAAACTAAATGATTTGAGAACCGATTATGAAGTTATGAATTTGAAGAAGAACACCTATAGTAGCAGCTTATATCACTATAGGCCCTTTAGTGATGATTTGAATTATTTTAAATTTTTCAAATTTCGAAATTGCGAAAATGATTAAAAATAAGATGTCCGATATTTGAGATGTTGAGGTATAAAATAAGTCTTAGACTCGTGATTTACCCGATAAAAGTCGCTCGATGACGCCGACAAATGTCGTAATCTCTATAATAGAAAGAAAAGGCTACTTTGTAAGAGCATGGATGAGATATTTGAAAATGTATAAAAAAATATTTCAAGTATAGAATAGGAACTAAAAGTATGATCACCGTGATTATGTGATTGGACTATGTGTTAATTGTAATAGATGCGATTTATGTGTTAAGATATATTGTTCTAATCGAGCGAATGATCCGATTATTGATAGGTTGTGATAAAGAGATAAAACCTAAGTTGAGATTTGTAATCGTGAATCGCAAGTATCCTACCTTTGCATTTTTCTTTTTATGCAATGGACATGAGTAAGAAGTTTTAATTATTCTATTCTTGCATGATTACGTGACGCTTTGATTATCAACATGTTAGCTCGTATATATATTACGTTAAGTTGATTTCTAAATGGTTATACAAGTGTCCCCACTTGGATAATCATGGCATTTGTTCACATGTTGATACACCTTTGTCAATTACCCGTATATATATGTTGAATTACATATTATTGTTGAGCAAGATTAAAAAAAACCTTCGGGTTTGGGAACTGTGCATGTATGAACATCCCTATATGGGAAGATTTTTGCGCCCAAAGGCGGATAGAGTGAGCGATGAATTTCGTTCAAGTTATGTAGTATTGATCAATACAGATACAATCTGGGCCGATCATCACCTCCGTGTCCGTAAGCTAGAAAGCGGTTTTGCGGATGGATTTCGCCAAACCTTTTCGAAAATGAAAAGAATGTTCATAGTATGATTCTTAAACCCTATTTATGGGTAGAGCCAGAGCCAAATTTAAATAATTTGGAAGAGATTTGTTATGTGAATTTTTATCAAGATGATTATTTCACAACTTTCGATTCATTGTAGAAGTGTTATGTAAAGAGAATACTTATATTCTTTCACTTATATATATAATTGCTATTATTACTTGTTGGGCACTCAAATGCTCATCCTTGCTTAAATTAAATGTTTTCAAGTTATGTATGAGCAACTCAAGGCTCAGAAAACGCGAACAAAGGAAAAGGAAAGTCGATCGAATAAGTGTGTATCATGAGTTAATGGTTATAGTTGTATTGGTATCTATTCAAGTATTATAAGGAATGTATTTGAAGGTCACGTGCACTGGGAAGTAAACTTTGATGTATGTAAATTAAGTTCGAATTTATTATTATTTAGTATTATTCAAATTTTAAAGAAATGGTATCGTGGAGAACCGAAAGTTCGGGTTTCAAGTACTGGATTTGGGGTCGCCAAAGTTGGTATCAAAGTGTTGGTTATGAAGCTTAGGTAGGAATACCCAGACTACTAACCGCAATGATTAGGATAAGTATTAACTCATATAGAGTTAGTTGGTCGATAAGATTCAAAGATGAATCTCGGCATGAGTGTAAAGACACGAGTTCCCTAACTCGATTATAAAGTTAAACAAAGAGTGGGGAATAGATTGAGTCTAAAAGACCTGAAAGTGCGATTATGAGAGATCGTAAAATAAAAGCGATCAAGATATAGAACTAAATCGTAATATATACGATGAGATCACCCGTGATCCGATAAGGCTATGAATGACGAAGGAATCAACGATGATTGGAAAGTTTACAAAGAAGATTTGTGCATGAATGAATACTATCAATCGGCATGCATCCGGAAGAGAATTATAAATACGAATTAAATTCGTATGGAGAATGGGGTTAGTGTTAGATGGGGATTCAATTGAGGACTCATGCCTCAAATTGAGTTGTATGATTCTTCGTATGGGAGCCGAATTGTACTTGGTGTAAAAACCACTTAGTTTCGCAATCGATAATCATTGAAATGTCTCGTGTCGCGCTATTTGTTATATGCACATTAAGAGGATGACTCCATTCGTGTGTATATAACAGTAGATAGGTCATAGATAGAGAATATAAGATTAAGTTCGAGTTCTTAAAACTCATACCTATGAGACATTCTTGACTCATAATTATATGAAATGTTTATGAACCCCTCAAATGAATGGACGCCAAAGGTCTGACTAGGATAAGTTCTTAAACTCATATGATTGTGGCAATTTATGAACTCATAAGTGTGGTTTGATGAACTGGGTATAGTTTTGTGTGAATGGAGTATTATGGATAACAGGAACAGATAGATTGTTAAGTAAATGATTTTTAGTGAAGGTGTTAGGTTTTCCTAAACTCCTAGCTATGCTAAACTTCAAATTTTTTGACATCAAGCTAAATACGCACTATGTGGTTTTGAAAACAAAAATGTAGACTCGTAATCATTTTTGAAACGATTTAAAGTCAGTCTATGCTACTTATTTTGGCTAGCATAAAATGATTTGAAATATCAAAATTTGTTTTTAATTATCACTCATGTACCATGTAACTCAAAAGAGAGATGATAAAAATGTGATGGAGTTGTAAATACGGGGAATACTTAGTGTGAATTTGACTCAAGTCATTGTTCCACTATTGTATGATGTGTTATGACAAAGTCATACAATGATGGCATCCTCAACGGATTGTTAATACAAGACGACATCATGACGTCATTTCTAAAAAATGTTTTCAAAAGTTTAATTTACAACGGGTTTGGCTACATCTAAATAATTCGATTGAATTGAATTATTGATATGAGTCTATGCTATTTGAATCACCTAGACTAATGTTTATGAAAACTCTAAGTGTTCATTGAAAGAAATTTCCGAACCAAATTGTTTGAGTGCGGAATCCTATGATAAGACCGAGGTGAACAATGTTGTTTGGATAAATGATCCAATCTAATAAGCGTAAATATTCGCTAGGTATGATTAATCACGTTATGCATGACGTAGGGGTACAATAGGCTAATCACCTAAAGTACTATTAATGGTAGTTTACCTTCTTTGTGATTGTAAACATACTGTAATGTTTTGTTTTCTTGGTATGAATAATTGTTAAAACTATGTGTTCATGGTTCATATGACCCCTCAAAGACAATTTGAAAACTTTTACTCTTGTGAGAGGTGTATTGGGTAGCATGTGATGATATATGTGAATGTTGTAAAGACGGATAGAGTTAATGAAAGTTATGAGGAGGTTGGAGCAGATGGAGATATTCAGATAAGAGGTTGAAGGTTGAAATAGAAGCCAAAGACAGCAGAGATATATACCTTAGACTGAGCTTTAGTCATCACCTTCATGCGATTCGATGCAGAGTGGATGGAGCTGCCTTTTGGCAGAGATAGGTGTTGATGAGAATTGAATAAATTTATCATCAATCAAAATAAGAGACAACGTATATAGAACTCTTGATTGCTGTGTATATATACTATATGTTAATCGTGGTAACTTATGTATGTAGATGTTCGGTGAGAAAGATATGTGGAATAAGAAGGATCATATTCACACCCGAGCTAATATCGAGGCCAACAGATGAAATAGAAGCTCACTAGGAACCCAAATCGGACGAGGTGGCTATCATGGAAAAAACGTAGCATCGAGATCCGTAAATGTTGGATTTGACAGATAATGATTCGAGACACTAAAGTTGAAGCCGCTCAGCATCAACGGAGGTGCAGGATTTGGAGAACAAGGTTTCTTCATTGGAAAGGTTGTGGGAGATAGAAAAGTTGATGCGTCAAAGCGTTAATGGAAACAATGGAAGAAGCAGGATAAGCTCAAAATCCAAATTGACCGGATGGAGCCTCAAGCGACACATCAAGTGAAGGACACACCTCTCCTCGTTGCCCTGACTATAAGAAAGGTGGATGTTTTAATTGTGGGATGGAAGGACATCGAAGCGAATGAATGTCCAAGAAAAAGGCTTGGTAAATAAGTAGTATGGGTTATGTATGTAATATGTGTGATAAGTAATGAACTATTTTAACTTTTATGTTGGTTAAGATTTTAAATCCCGACTTTTTCGTAGTCACAAAGGGATATTTGTTGATTAAAGCGGGATGTCTTTGTGTAAATATTCGATAAATGAATATGAATCTAAGTTTGAGAAATGAAACGAGTTTAATACATTAATCTTTTGCAATAAGGTTTAAAATGTAAGGGTATAATTTATGGTTTTATTTAACCAGATAATGCCGCCAAGACGTCAAACTCGAAACCAAAGGATAGAAGAATCTACTAATGCTGGGGAACGACAGCCAGAACTGATGCAAAACTTTGCAAACATGGTAGCTCAAAGCATATGCAGAGGAACACCGATTATGGAAACCAAATGCCAGACAATCGTTTGGCAAAATTCAAAGACTTCAAAGCCGTAGGACCACCAGAATTCAGAGGATCAGCTGACCCTATAGAAGCCCAGACTTGGGTGAACGAGATAGAGAAGGCATTCGTAATTGCTAGAATAGATGAGGGGCAAAAGACTGCTTTTGCCACTTATATGATGAAAGGAGAAGCTAACTTTTGGTGGGAGGCAAATAAGACTTCAAAGGGGAGAAGAAGAAATTACTTGGGATAGGTTTAAGGATTTATTTTTTGAAAACTATCTCTGTTAGTATCTTGAGCCTAGAATGGAGGTGAGATTTCGGAGTTAAAGCAGGATAATATGATCTGTAATGCGAGTATGCCATAAAATTTAATGAGTTAGCTAGGTTTGCTCCACATCAAGTGGAATCACAGAGGCTAGGAAGGCAAGGAGATTTGAGCCGGGCTTAAAACCCCGGCTCTCTATAAGGTGTGTCAAGATCGCAAATCAATACTTTTGCAAAGACTCATGGAGAAGGCTATCATCTTTGAACAGGAAGTGAGGCCATGAGCCTCTACCATAAGGAGAAGAAGAATAAAAGCAAGTCGGAAGGAACAATAAAGATAGAAAGTAGTAGTGGGAATAGGTGAGAAAAGAATGAGGATTTTTTCCGAGAAAATGCAAGTAAAGCAGGAAGGTATAAAGAAGGGGTAGTGCAAAGGCAAGAATCGGGAAGAATCACTCTGGCGAGTGTCTGAAGGGCAAGTTTGTATGCTACAAGTGCGGGCAAGAGGGTCATATCTCTCCCAACTGCCCCAACTCAAGGATGATCAGGGGATGTTTTATATGTGGATCGACTGAGCATAAGGTAAGGAATTGTCCACAGAAGAGAATGGAGGCAGGGAACGTAACCACGGGGAGAAGCAGTGGGACGTTAGCAATTTCAGGACCAAACTCAACCAGTAACCCAACGAAAGCAACTCAGGGTTTACAACACGACGGTCCCAGGATACGGTGCAAATGGAAATGTAACTCCGTGTTCTATTTGAATAACTTATATATCTTATATTTCGCTTAATCGGATGAGACAAGTGTTATTATGAATAATTAAAGATCGATTCGATCAAAATACGATCGAGATCTACGTACAATGATTATATGTTATGTACCCTTCTCGCGATATGAGTTTTTAAAGCGGTGATTCCGGGGACTAATCCTTATAAAGGAGGTGAATGTAATAACCCGAGATTTTCTATATAAAATAAATAAGAAATTTTATGATAAATTTTTTTTTTTTTTTTATTTAATGACGAGACTAAGTGTCAAGTAAAGTGAATGATAAATGCGAATACATTTATTACTTGAAAAATTAGAAATAATTTTAGAATTATTAATTTCCACAAATTATATGGTAATAAATTTCTGTAAGCCGAAATGTTTTTATTAATTATTTTCCATGAAAACATGATTGGAAATAATATATGAAGTGATAATTAGATTTATATAATAAATATTTTATTATATGAATTGTTCGTAATATTTAAGTTAATTATTTTAACTTGATTATTGATGTTGTGTACGAAGAATAAGTCGGTATATGAGATCCAAACCCCGAATTGGGATTGTGATCAAGAGATGAGAATAATAATATTATATTATTTATATAATGATTTTACAATACCATAATTATGTCTTTGGGTATAATGTGATGAGATAATATTGAAGCAATGACTACCAATTAGGTCATAACATATTATTAGTCTTTGTGAAACCCTAATTATTAAACTCGGTTATGAGGTATTTCGAGTAGTGATTGTGTATATGAAGTTCTTGTGAATAAGAATATCGGTAATTAGAAGAAACCCTAATTAATGTTTGTACATCGATAATTAGGGCAAACCCTAATTATTATAATCCCAACCTAGGTTGAAATTAGAAAGCGTGAACGATCGTGTTAGTAACATACGAGATAATTAAAGAACTACTAATGGTCAATTAGAAACCCTAATTGATGACGTTGAGAAACCCTAATTTTAATTATGGGTTTAATTTTCGATGTTATTATATGAGTGTTTTAATTTACCAAAGGATAGAAGTTAATTGGTAAATTATAAGAATTAAATCTAGTGATTAAATATTACATTTAATTGCCTTGTACAAGATTGCCCATACACTCTTAAACAAAGCCCAACCATCACCCATAACAAATCAGAAGCAAGAATCAAGAATTTTTGGCAAAAAGGGTATAAGAACACTAAACCTAGAAATCCTTTGATTCGATGTTATTTGATGCAATTGATTGTTTAAAGTTGTGTAATAGAATGTTAATTGATGATATGGGTTGATAAATCAAAGACCCATAACATCAAAGTGCACGAATTTGAAGATTTAAGCAAGTTGGAAAAACCGAATTCTGTTATTTTTTCACCAAATGTCAGAGGCCATAACTCTTTGCTCGATCATGAGTTTTGTTCTTCAAAAGTTGTTATGTGTAGCCTGATATGTGGTCTTTAATCTGCAAAAAGAATCAAGTCCATATCATGTATAGATTAGAAGTTATAGATGGTCAAACATGGTTGACCGATCATGATAAACTGTTTTTGGGCAGTCTGTAATGGGGGCATTCTCGTCTACTTTTTGTGCTTTAAAAGGTCTGGGCTTTTGATATGTTGTAGTGCACTGAGTTAGGAAGCCATAGGTTTTGGAATGACCTCATTCCGACCTCGGATGAGGGAATTACGGTGATTGGAAGGAAATGTGTCAAATTTCTCAAAAGCGAAAAGCTCGGCAAGGATGTGCTATTCGGGACACTGTTTCGATCGGTTAATGTTTCCAAAACCTTCTGGGCTTTTGGTATGTTATAGTACACCGAATAAGCTTTCCATAGACTCAAAACGGACTAAACCGATATCGGAGGAGAGTTATGACATTTCAAAGTAGTAGTGTCAAAACTTCCCAACAAGTGCGGTGCAGTCCATTTGAACGGAATTTCTGGGCTGATGTGTTCGGAATTTGAAAATGGTCAAAGAATAAAAGTTGTAGCCCAGAAGTTAGCTTGGCGTGGGCTCAAGAATCGCTCAAAATGTTTTAAAATGAAAGAGTTATGACTGTTTTAGCGAAAGAGGTAAAGCTGAAACGAGATTGAAAACTATTATGAACGCCCACTTTTGACGCCTTTGTTTGGGCTACTTAATGAACCCGAATTGGGTAATTCGTATTTTTAAAAATAGTCTTACATACCATGTATAACATATCCAAAAATCAGATTAATCGGAGTTATGAGCAATGCGTTAGAAAATCGCAAAGTGAGCTATTGAAAAATTAGTATAAACCAAGTCCCACATCGACTAAATTGAGAACTTCACCATTTTCTAAACCTATAAATAGAAGGGCTTGGCCTTTGTTTCATTCACCAACAATAAGGCCTCCAATTTTTGAGAAAGGCTTTGTTGTGGAAGAACTTTTATAAAGATCTCCTTAGTTAAATTTTTGGCGTGGAAGTGCGTATTCAGATTCTGTGGAATTCAGATTACGGGTATGTTTCTTATTTAATTTTTGTAATGCTATTATTTTTAATTGTTAGTTAAAGTTTGAATTTTGAAGTTTAGTTAGTGTTGTTAATAAACTAGTTAGTTTACTATATTTATTTTGGCTTGGAATTGATTATGTAAATGAGTTATTTGTAATGACTTTTAATATTTTGTGATGAATTTCATTAATTAATAATTATTAATGATATTAAAGTTATTTAATGATTATATTAAATAATTTAGTTTAAAAAATAATTTTAATATTATAAAAATCATTTTAAATAAAAATAAGGTATTTAAAAATATTTGAAGTTATAAAATATAACTTTTAATATTTAAATGATAATTTCATTAATAATTAAATATTAATGATATTAAGATAATATTAATGATATTTAGTTTATTTAATGATTAATATTAAATAAATAGTTTAAAAATGGTTTTACTTATTTAAAAACCATTTAAAGAGGATATTAAGGATTTAAAATTATTTTAAGTTATAATTAATGACTTTTAATATTTGGATAAATAGTACATTAATATTTAAATATTAATAGTAATTATTTGGGTAATATAAATGTTTTAAAAATAGTTTGAGTTATTATAAATAACTTTTATTTTTTAGCAATGGTTTCATTAATAGTTTAGTATTAATTAAACTATTAATGATGATGGAATTGTTTAATGTTTAAATCATTTAATTATGATTCCGATATTTGAAAGTTATAATTTACCAAACTAGTGACTTGAGAACCGATTATGAAGTTACGAATTTGAAGAAGAACACCTATAGTAACAGTTATATCACTATAGGCCCTTTAGTGACAGATCTGAATTATTTTAAATTTTTCAATTTCTGGAAATTGCGAAAATGATTAAAAATAAGATGTCTGATATTTGAGATGTTGAGGTATAAAATAAGTCTTAGACTAAAGATTTGCCGATAAAGTTGTTTTTTGATGCATAAAACAAATGTCGTAATTCTATAATAGAAAGAAAAGGCATCGTAAGAGCATGGATGAGATATTTGAAAAATGTATAAAAATATTTCAAGTATAGAATAGAACTAAAAGTATGATCACTTTGTGATTATGTGATTGGACTATGTCTTTAATCGTAATAGACAAAGATTATGTGTTAAGATATATTGTTCTAATCGAACGAATGATCCGATTATTGATAGGTTGTGATAAAGAGATAAAACCTAAGTTGAGATTTGTAATCAATGAATCAAAAAGTATCCTACCTTTGCATTTTCTTTATGCAATGGACATGAGTAAGAAGTTTTAATTATTCTATTCTTGCATGCAGATTACGTACGCTTTGATTATCAACATGTTAGCTCAGATATATATTCTGTTAAGTTGATTTCTAAATGGTTATACAAGTGTCCCCACTTGGATAATCATGGCATTTGTTCACATGTTGATACACCTTTGTCAATTACCCATATATATATGTTGAATTACATATTATTGTTGAGCAAGATAAAAAAAAAACCTTCGGGTTTGGAACCAGGCATGTATGAACATCCCTATATGGGAAGATTTTTGCGCCCAAGGCGGATAGAGTGAGCGATGAATTTCGTTCAAGTTATGTAGTATTGATCAATACAGGATACAACGGGGCTGATCACCCTCCCGTGTCTGAAGTAAGCTAGAAGCGGTTTATGGATGGATTTCGCCAAACCTTTTCGAAAATGAAAAGAATGTTCATAGTATGATTCTTAAACCCTATTTATGGGTAGAGCCAGAGCCAAATTTAAATAATTTGGAAGAGATTTGTTATGTGAATTTTTTATCAGTACAGATTACTTCACAACTTTCGATTCGTTGTAGAAGTGTTATGTAAAGAGAATACTTATATTCTTCACTTATATATATAATTGCTATTACTTCTTTGGGCACTCAAATGCTCATCCTTGCTTAAATTAAATGTTTTCGATTATGTATGAGCAACCTGAAGGCTCAGGCACGAACAAAGGAAAAGGAAAGCTGATCGAATAAGTGTGTATCATGAGTTAATGGTTATAGTTGTATTGGTATCTATTCAAGTATTATTAGGAATGTATTTGAAGGTCACGCACTGGGAAGTAAACTTTGATGTATGTAAATTAAGTTGAATTTATTATTATTTAGTATTATTCAAATTTTAAAGAAATGGTATCGTGGAGAACCGAGTTCGGGTTTCAAGTACCTGGATTTGGGGTCGTCACAATGCCAGTATCCATAGTTTCTGATCGAGACCCAAGATTCACTTCACAATTTTGGGTTAGTTTGCAAAAAGCTATGGGCATGGATTTACGATTTAGTTTGGCATATCATCCTCAAACGGACGGGCAGTTGGAGAGGACTATTCAAACTCTTGAAGATCTATTAAGACTCTGTGTCCTTGACTTCAAAGGAAGTTGGGACAATTTCTTGCCATTTATGGAATTTCTCCTACAACAAAGCTTATCAAGCAAGTATTGGCATGGCTCCATTCGAGGCGCCAGTATGGACGCAAGTGTTGTTCTCAAAGATCTTTGGGATGAGGTGGGTGAAGCAATACGTTGGGACCGGAATTGGTACGCATGACTATGGAAAAGATTCAAATGATCCGGCAACATATAAAAACCTCACAAGATCGACAAAAGAGTTATGCTGATCTTCATCGAAGAGACGTGGAATTCAATGTTGGAGAGCATGTGTTGTTACGTGCTACTCTATGGAAGGGAGTTAAAATATTTGGAAAGAGAGGAAAGCTCAATCCTCAATTCATTGGCCCATTTGAAATCCTTGATCGAGTAGGAACTGTGGCTTATAGACTCGCCTTACCGCCAAGTATGTCTCATGTTCATAACGTTTTTCACATATCTATGTTACGTAAATATGTGGAAGACCCGATCCACATTATTGATTTAGAACCGGACGAGATAGCGGAAGATTTAACGTATGAAGAGGTACCTATTAAAATCTTGGATAAGAAGGAACATATTCTACGCTCTAAGGTTATACCTCAAGTCAAAGTTTTGTGGAGAAACCACGATGTTGAGGAAATGACATGAGAGTTAGAATCTAAAATGAAATCAAGGCATCCTCACATCTTCATCATACCAGGTACGTAACCCAATTTCGAGGGCGAAATTTCATAAGAAGGGGACGTTGTAAGACCCCCAACTTTCACGAATAAAGATTAATTTTTCTAAAAAATATATTTTTCAATATTATGGTCTGCATTTGATATAATGTTATAGTTGTGGGTAATATTTATAAATTTTGCAAAGTAAGCAAGTTGTTATAAAATATTCGGTTGGTCAGAGAATATTCGTTTTAACAGGGAATATTCATACGATGGCACAATCATTGGTGGACCCCACAATAGAATTATTGTTGGAGTTAGAAAACGACATAAATATCTTTTTATAAAAATAATGGCGAAAGTATTACTGTTAACTGTTGAAATAGTCGATGTTAAAAGTACAGTAATACGCGTGGTTGCGTAATAGCACACGGTATTGATTATTGATGCTTACGTGAGAAGTCACTCAGTTATACTCAATTATTGCTATAGTAATTGACGCATAGTATCTCATATTATTGATTCTATTATTGTCACAGTATCATCTGTAAAATATTTTATATTATTAAATCAATAATTGAGATGATAAGTTATTCATATTATTATTTGCACTATTGACAATGTCTAGAAAATTCTGTCGTGGGAAAGGGTTTGGTCACCTAATTGCGAGCCAATAGGGAGAAATCCTTATCGAAAAGCCCCCTCTTTCTTGGGAATATTCTGGTTGTTAATATTGCAAGTTATATTATTGATGAATAAATATTGTTAAAAATATTAAGGGGATTTTTATGAAGTATTTATTATAAATTTTCCTTATTATATGGACCTCCACTTACTCATTTTTCAAAATAATTGATAAATAAATATTATTAAAAATATTATGTGTGTGATGTGGACATGTGGGTGGGTGGGTGTATGAATATTTGTGTGTGTGAGTGTTGCCTTTGCCGTAAGGACAAAGGTTAATATATATATATATATATATATATATATATATATATATATATATTATAAATTTTATTTTTATATAAAATAGAATATATTATATTTTATTTGCATAGAGCAACATAGTAAAATCAATTTTTTTTTAAAAATTTTAGCCGGTTGAACACCCGTGAATCCTTACTGTGCACACATGATTTTCTAAATTCAAATAGTATCCTTTCATTCTTCTATAAATAGGATGCTTAGTTTAGAATTGAAAATCACATTAGAATAAGAGAATTCTTCTTCTATAATATTGAGCGTATTTCTTTCGAGTTTTAGGAAGCTTTTAGTGTATAAAACATTACAAGTTTTCTTCAAGAATATCCCCGCTATACCAGTCGGAATACTCTCTTTTTTAAGGTAAGGGATATTATTTTTGTTCAATATTCGTAAGAAATAATATTTTCTTCCATACTCTGTAGTATGTAAGTAATATTATTTCGTTTCAAATTCAGAATTCTACACTCATTTTATTAAAGTATTGCTTCTATACTCCATAAAATTAGTAGAATATCCTTGAAATTTGCGCTACATCTAGTATCTTTTCAAGAAAATATTATTATGAGCATTCTTGATAAGTTTTAACCTTTTCATGCCAGAGTACTATTCACGAGGTACTATTCCTGAAGTACTATTCACTCGATACTATTCACCCGGGGTACTATTCATGACAAAAATTGATTTCTTTTCGGTCCAAATTATTTTTGATACAATATTATTCTTGAATTTTACTCCACAAAGTAGTATCATGTTGACAATATGAACATTATTAAATTCTGGATAAAATAAATTATAAATCTTTTAAATTTATCCTTTGCTTTCATTTAATTGAATTCTTATATCATTGTCATCATCCTCATGTTTATATTGTTATGAAAGTCATCTTTGGCCCGTAGTGCATAGATGGACTGTTGATTGGTATGATTATGACCAAGGATTATTCGGTATAATCATGACCTGTAATGTTACAAATGATGTGATAAATGTCCTCATTGGCCCGTAGTGCATTGATGGACAGTTGTTGGCATGATCACAACCATTGATGATTACACGAATATCCTTGGCCCGTAGTGCATGGATAATTCGTAGGCGTGATACTAATGAATATCCTTGGCCCGTAGTGTAGGGATGATTCGATGATGTGGATTATTTATTAAGCTGAGTCTCAGCGATAAAATTGATGATAAACTTTTTAAATCATAAAAGATAGTAGATATCATGCTCTACTTGACTCTTCTAATGGATTGCTTGTTCCGCTGCAGTTAAACTTGACGTTTATTATATTTTATTAGTTTAACACTTTTGAAGGCTAACGATAATTTATTCTGCATTATCTTAGTCATAATATTTCTTACTGGGCTAGTTGAGCTCACCCTTTTGCTTTCATTGTTCTCTTCAGGAAATGAGAACGTAGTCGGGACTAGTCGGGGAATGGAGTGACGGTCCGAGATGGTTGTTTTAGTAGTCCTCACTATTTAGTGTGATAATAAATGTAATGAGGATTGAATTTGAGTTTGGATATTGTCTATGAGACAATATTCGTGTAAAAACTCAGCTATGTTTTGTCGTATTTTACACGATCGTTATATTAATTGAGTTTGTATTTAAATTTTGTACCATGTATTTGGCAACTCAGAATGGGTGATGTACACCTATTTTGGGGGCGTCACAAATAACCCTTTATGTTGTAGTGGTCCACTAATTTTATTTCGTTCAATATTCGCAAGAAATATTATCTTCGTTTAATATTCGTAAGGAATATTATCTTCGTTCAATATTCGTAAGGAATATTATTTTCGTTCAACAGTCGTAAGGGATATTATTTTTGTTCAATATTCGTAAGAAATAATATTTTCTTCCATAATCTGTAGTATGTAAGTAATATTATTTCGTTTCAGATTTCGAATTCTACACTCATTTTGTTAAGTTTTGGCTTCTATATTCCATGAAATAAGTAGAATATCCTTGATATTTGCGCTTCATCCAGTATTTTTTCATAAAAATATTATTCTGAGTATTCTTGATAAATTTCAACCTTTTCATGCCGAAGTACTATTCACGGGGTACTATTTCTGAAGTACTATTCATGGGGTACTATTCACTCGAGTACTATTCACCCGGGGTATTATTCATAACAAAAATTGATTTCTTTTATGTCCAAATCATTTTTAATACATTATTATTCTTGAATTTTACTCCACAAAGCAGTATCATGTTGACCATTTGAACGTTTTTAAACTTTGGTTAAATTTAAAGTCTTTAATATTTACCCTTGATCTCGTTTGATTAAATTTTTATATCATTGTCATCATCCTCATACTTATACTGTGTTGAAAGTCATCTTTGGCCCGTAGTGCATAGATGAACTTTTAATTGGTATGATTAAGACCAGGGATTATTCGATATAATCATGACCTGTAATGTTACAAGTGATGTAGATTATTTATTGAGCTGAGTCTCAACGACAGTTATTGGTATAATCATGACCATGTGTTCTCTTCGGCCAAGGGTGCAAAAATGAATTATTATTTGGTATGTTCATGACCATTGGTGAAAACACGAATATCCTTGGCCCGTAGTGCATGGATAATTCGTGGTCGTGATACTAATGAATATCCTTGGCCCGTGTGCATGGATAATTCAGTGATGTGGATTATTTATTATTGTCGAGTCTCAAATGATAAAATTAATGATAAACTTTTTAAATCATATAAGATAGTAGATATCCTGCTCTACTTGACTCTTCTAATGGATTGCTTGTTCCGCTGCAGTTGTTGATCTAAAACTTGTTTTCTATTGTATTCTATCAATGGTTATACTGTTGAAGGCTAACGATAATTTATTATGCATTATCTTAGTCATAAAAATTCTTACTAGGCTAGTTGAGCTCACCATTTTCTTTCACTGTTCTCTTTAGGGAATGAGAATATAGCTGGGACTAGTCGGGGAATGGATTGACGGTCCAGATGGTTGTTTTAGTAGTCCTCACTATTCTGTGAAATAGTGTGATAATAATTGTAATAAGATTAAATTTTAGTTTGGATATTGTCTAGAAGACAATATTCGTGTTAAAACTCTCAGCTATGTTTTATCGTATTTTACACGACAGTTGTATAATTAAGTTGTAGTTGTATTCTGTACCATGTATTTGGCGACTCAGAATGAGTGTTGTATACCTATTTTGGGGACGTCACAGTATATATGTTGTTCTTCAAAGTAGTTGTGTTGTATTATGGATTGATTACAATATATATTGTTGGATTTAGTTAATGGTTAATTATTATATGCGTTGTTGGGATAAAATATATTACAACTACAAAAATGAGGTTTAAAAACATGAGAATTGCAAAATCAAAAAATATTTAAAAATATATATATATTTTCGACGGAATAAAATAAAATAGACGAAATTTCCGGTCTACTATTTATTTTTAAAACCCATATTTCCGACGAAATATCCCTTATTTTCGACGTATATTTTGCGGTCTTAGGCCTCAACCGAGTAACAGAAAGGTGACACGTGTCCACCCTGATGATCGACAGACTTAATCCGTCGAACATATATAAGCAACTTTCGATGACCAATTCGTCAGCCATAATTCCGTCACGAATATTTATTTTCGACGAAATTATGCTCAATGACCTATTTTTTGACGGAATTGCCTACGAAATTTTCTGTCGGAAATAATCTTCTTCCGACAGAATAAGCTTAATTCCATCGGAAATAAGCCTTTTAATTTCTTGTAATGTTAATGTAACATTATTTCGGGCTATTTAATGAATTCTTTGATGATGGACTATTAGTCTCTTAATGTGAGACTATTAATCTTATAAAACTATTTGATAGTTTAAAATGTGGGGGACTAGTAATCTCACATTCATCATAAAATTATATAATCTTTCATAAATAACATTATGAATGACAAGAAATAATCCATAAAACTTTAAAGGATTAATAATCAAATTGTCTGGTGATGTCAACTTTCTTGACTATGCAACACCATTAATCAGGGTCCAGTCCAAATGGTGATAATTCTGAGTTCACCAAGCACAAGCCACCTTGAAGATTAATAAATACTTATTAGTATTGGGTGCCACCGTGCCACCGTTTTGTATATAAATTATATAAGATAAAATAAAATTTTTATAAAATTTAAAAGATTAAATAAAAAGAAATATAAAAAATTGAATTAAAAAAGATAAAATAATAGTAATATAACTAAAGTTGAAGAGAGAAAAAAAAAAAGAAAAAAAATGGTATATGTGATCCAAAATTATCAAAACCTCCACTGAAATTTTAAAATATAGATATAAATGCTTATCTGTCTATTTGTAACGTTGAAAATTATTCATATAAGACAATCCAACTGGTCCTTATACGGAGTATATAATATATTAATTATGTAGAAAACTTTGCCTAACCTAATCTTATTTATCTGTTAAAGCACCAAAAAAAAATCCCACTAGTATTAAATTACTTAATTCTGCCATGGAGACCTTCCTCGCACAACTATACGGATCTATGGCCGACAAATACGGGCCGATCTTCACAGTCCGGCTCGGATTTCAGCGGTCCTTAGTGGTGAGCAGCTGGGAGATGGTCCTTAGTGGTAAGTAAAACTCTGTGGACTAACATAATTAATTATTAAACCTTTGTCCAGATGAAGTAGACATCTAGTTACCAATCATTTTTGGTCCAATAATATTTAGAAATAAATAAGGTTAATTTGTAAACTAATCTTTGATATTGGGTGACTTTTTAGGAAATAATTTCCAGTGGCACCGACACCACTGCGGTTGAGCTAACATGGGCACTTTGCCTACTACTAAACAACCGCCATGTACTAAAAAAAGCTCAAGAAGAACTGGACAACGTTGTCGGTAAACAAAGACAAGTGAAAGAATCCGATCTCAACTATCTAATATACCTCCAAGCCATAGTCAAAGAAACATTTCGATTATACCCAGCTGCTCAACTCGGAGGTCCAAGAGAATTTTCTGACGACTGCACCGTCGGCGGCTACGATGTCCCGAAAGGAACACGACTCGTCGTAAACCTGTGGAAGCTCCACCGTGACCCGAGAATATGGTCGGATCCAACCGAATTTAGGCCCGAAAGGTTCCTTGAAATGCAAAAAAAAATAGATCTGAAAGGGCAACATTTTGAGTTGATTCCATTCGGTGCCGGTAGAAGAGTATGCCCCGGAATTACTTTTGGCCTTCAAATGTTTCACTTGGTGCTGGCTAGTCTGCTGCATGGTTTTGACATCTCGACTCCGTCCGATGCTCCTGTTAATATGGCCAAGGGTGCTGGATTAACAAACGCCAAAATCACTCCACTTGAAATTCTCATTGCGCCGCGCTCATTACCTAGTCTTTATGAGTGAAGTTGGTTAAAAAAATAGAGCCTATGTTGTTACTATCTTTTGTGTTCTGTTTAGAGCTGGCAGTATAGTTAGTTAATTGTTGAATTAAACCATATTAATTGGAATCAAATAGGTTGATTAACTATTTTTATTTATTCAGATTGGTTAAAGTTTGAACCCGTACTTTTTAAAACAAATATAGTTAGTTAACCAGTTAACCATTTTTTAACCCATATTCTATACCATACCATTTTTACATTCACGCAATGCCTTATTTTTCTCTCTAATAAAATATCATGTCTTGTTTTTCTCTTTCTACAAGTGCGAAAAAGAGATGCTTAATTTGACTTTTTTGAGAGAAAGAATGTTTATTTCATTTGGTCATCAAAACTTGTAATAATTAAAAGGAAAATATAAAATACTTTTCAAAATTTAAAATTTAAATTTACATATTAATTTAAGTAATAGGCAACGTAATTATGAGATCAATAAAATTACATATATATATATATATATATATATATATATATATATATACATATAATTTTAAGATTAAATATATCTCAAATTAATACTCATTTTTAAAACAAAAAATAACGTGTACCTGGGGACATATTTTCTCTCTCTTCCTGAAAGAGGAAGAGAAAAGTGTGATGGAATTGGGATAATATATAAAATTCTGTTTGATTATAAAAGGAATCTTATTTATAGCAAGATTTATTTCATGAAATTTATTTTTAATTGATAGTATTATAAAATAACATAATAATTTTAAATTTATCATTATAACATCACTTTTAAGGTTAAATATGAAATAAAGAAAACAATATTAATATTTATAAAATTTGTAATAAAATTCTTTTTTTGTAAATCATGAGAAATAATAAAATAAAGAGATGAGATGAATGAAATAAGTGAAGAGATGTGACAGAGAGAGATGGGGTGAGCGGGGTTGCGGGGGTGTAAGGGTGAGGGGTGGGGGGGATTGTGACGCCCCCAAAACAGGTATACATCACCCATCTTGAGTCGCCAAATACATGGTACAAAATACAAATAAAAATTTAATTATACATCTGTCGTGTACAATACGACAAAATATATGTTGTGAGTTTTAATACAAATATTATCATCTAGATAATATCCACACTCAATGGAGTCATCATTATAATTATTATCACACTATTCCATGGAATAGTGAGGACTACTAAAGCCACTTATACTGGATCATCACTCCATTCCCCGACTCGTCCCAACTATATTCTCATTTCCTGAAGAGAACAATGAAAGAAAGGGTGAGCTCAACTTTCAAAAGAAGAAATATTATGACTAAGATAATGCAGAATAAATTATCCTTAGCCTTCAACAGTATAACAACTGATAGAATACAATAGACAACAAGTTTTAGATCAACAACTGCAGCGGAAATAAGCAATCCATTAGAAGAGTCAAGTAGAGCATAAAATCTACCATCTTCTATGATTTAAAAGTTTTTCATCAACTTTATCACGAGACTCGACTTAATAAATAAAATCGAATCATCCCTGCACCACGGCCAAGGATATTCATGTAATCATCAATGGTTATGATTATACCAAATAATCGTTGGTCATAATCATACCAACAACTTTCCATCAATGAACTACAGGCCAGTGAGGACTTTTACCACATCATTCGTCACATTACGGTCATGATTATACCGAATAATCCCTGGTCATAATCATACCAAGTCCATTTATGCACGTAAGCCAAAGATGACTTTCATCACAATATAAGCATGAGGATGATGACAATGACATAATAATTCAATAAAACAAGTTCAAGGATAAATTTTAAAGATTTATAATTTAATTTATCCGTAAATCAATAACGCCCAAATTGTCAACATGATATCGCTTTTGTGGAGTAAAATTCAAGAATAATATTCATGTACCAAAAATAATTTGGACAAAAAGAAATATATTTTTTGGGTGAATAGTACCCCATGAATAGTACTTCGAGAATAGTACCCCGTTAATAGTACCCACAACACAAAAAGTGCCTCAAATACCCAAGTGAATTATATTAGAGTGAATAGTAATCGGGTGAATAGTAACCCGTGAATAGTACTCCGACATGAAAAGTGCCCCGAATACCCGAGTGAATAATACTAGAGTGAATAGTAACCGGGTGAATAGTAATCCGTGAATAGTAACTCGTATAAGAAAAATATCAAAGAAAATGATATTCCATGACGAGTACAAAAGAAATGATATCTCATACGAGTATAATAGAATATACGAAACTACAAATGGATTTTCACCCGCTATGTGGTAATCCACGTAGACAGATCATTTCCACAATTTAATAAAGAATGAATACGAAAGGTCATTCACCATGCATGCGGTAATCCACGTAGACAGGTTATTCCAACAAAATAATAAAGAATAGAATAACAGAAGAATTCACCGTGCATGCGATAGACCGCATGCATAAAAGTTATTCCCAATGTATAATAATAAAGAATAGAACCAGTCATGTGTAATCCGCACGCATGAGGATATTCCAACAGAATAATAAAGAATGGAACCAGGTCATGCGTAATCCGCACAAACAAGATATTCCAACAGAATAATAAAGAATGGAATAACAACAGAATTTACTAGGCATGCGATAGACCGCACAGACAGGTTATTCCAACAGAATAATAAAGAATGGAATAACAAATGAATTTACTAGGCATGCGATAGATAGCAAGATGCATAAAAGTTATTCCAAATGTAATAATAAAGAATAGAATAACGAAGAATTTCACCATGTATGCGGTGCTTGGCATAGGTAAAGTTATTCCAACATAATAATAAAGAATGGAATAACAACCCTTACGAGTATTGAAAGAAAATAACTCTCTTCATGAATACGAAAGAATAATACCCCTTACCTCAAAAGAAAACTGGATACTAGAATAGTGAGGTAGCAGACTTCTCTTCTTCTTTCTCTCTATAATTTCTCTCTATAATAATTGCTCTATAGCTTTAGTGAATTGGTGAGAAATGAAGGAAGAATGAGCTTCTATTTATAGGAAAATATAGTTTCAATAATTGCACATTTTGGGGCTCAAAATATTATAGTATAATATCTTCCCCTTTTTCTTCCTTTTTAATTTAGTCCTATAAGTATTATCAAACTTGCACCACCTCCCCTAATAGTAAATTATGTGAATCAATAGTAAATCATATGACTCAATAGTATAATCATGTGAAAAAACTAATTACAGTATAGTACCTTCATCTATACCTCCATTTTTAATTTAGTCATGCAAGTATAATCAATTTTGCACCAATTTCCCTAATAGTAAATCATGTGAATCAATACTACACACATGTGAACACATAGTTATAAGCATGTGAATCAATAGCAATTAATTGCTCATTTATCCAGTTAATTACCCGATTGGTCAATATAACCTCCAGACATCAATTATTATCGAAATAAATGTCGATTTCCACTAACACTAATAATTCCAACACAATGGAACTATCAATTTCATCTTTAATCAACACGAACTTATTCATCATTAATATTATAATTCACAATATTTAACAACCAGGTCGTTCCCAGGAAAGAGGGAGCTTTTCGATAAGGATTTCTCCTTATTGGCGCGCAATTAGATTATCTAATCTCTCCTTGACAGAACTTTTAGACATTGTCAATATTACAAATAATAATATGAATAACTTTGTCGTCTCAATTATTGAATTAATAATATAACATATTATATGATGATAATCTTGTGACAATAATTGAATCAATAATACGAGAGATATGATGCATCAACCATCGTAGCAATAATTGAGTATAACTCGAGTGACTTCTTACGTAAGCATCAATAATCAATACCGTGTGCTACTATGCAACCACGCGTATTACTGTACTTTTATCACCAATGATTTTGTGACAACTTACTTACTTTAAATTTTTTTTACATATCACCATTAACTTTAACCTCTTATCAATTTAACCATTTACTAATAGAATAATTATAATAAAATTTAATACTTTCATTTCATAAAATTTGGGGTCTCATAGGGATAATTCCGAGGGGAATTCTATTAGTAGTAGTAACATAATTCTACGTTTAAAGCACATTCTCCAATGAATAATTTATCATTTCATAAATAATTATATTTTATAAATTAATATAATTGCACAAATAATTTATTTTTAAGTAGAATTAATAATTTCAATTTAAAATTTTATTAGTATAGTTTTTTAGTAATTAAGTAGAATTAATTTCAATTTAAAATTTTATTAGTATAGTTTTTTAGCGTTTTATTATTTATATTAATAATTTTTATATCATATTATTACTTAATTAATTTATTTGTGATGGTCACAATTTAATTTTTTAAAAGTTCTATTTCAAAGTAAAAATATCTTAAAATGGTTAATATGGTTTTGAACCATAACCATATAGTTCCAACCCAACCCAACCCAACCCAACCTATATTAAAAATGGTTAATATGGTTTTAGTTCTTAAATAGAACCATAACCATATTTGGAAAACCAAAATCAACCCATAATCATATTTTGTCAGGCCTAGTTCTGTTATAATTTCTAGCTTTTGTTCTTAGTGTTCAGTTTTGTTTGGAAAATTTTATGTGCGTTTGATTCTGAAAAATATTCTCTATAATATTAACACTTGTTTATCCACGAAAAAGGTAGCAAAAAACTAAGGAACCGATTACATTTATTGCATTTAATTACAATGGTATTTTACACTTCTAATGTACCTTTGTAATAGTTTTGGGACATCCACAGGACTAGCAGACATAATTAAGAAAATTATTCGGGTGTGATCTATGGACCCCTATATGGGTCGAAGGTCGTATCAATGAAGGATATGTCGAGCCCAATGAGCCGAAGCTAGTAAAGCGATTGATGGTGTTCGGGGTCGGGCGACCGAACCCTTCGGGCCAGGGTTCAGATCTGCTATGAGGTGTTCGGGTGACTTGGGCCCATACAGACGGTTATTCCTCGTATGAAGTCTGGTGTGATAAGGAGTTTGAATGGTTAGGGATTCTAGTACTAACCAAATTTAAATACCAACTCCAAAAGTAGGTGTTAGGATTATATTCAACTTCATCCTTTTAAGGAGATTGAGTTTGACCCAAACATAGGTAACTACTATGTTTATAAGTCCTATCACCATTCGGGAATTAACTTTAAGGTGGTGAGATCAACTATAAATATAGGGTTTAACTCCAATTAACAGGTAATGAATATTTGAGCACTAAATACTAAAGCCTCAATTGTTAAACCTTGTTCAGCCTGTACTCATTCTCACACCAGAGCTATCACCTAGCGGCCCAAGCCGTTAAGCTTCCTGTGTGATTTCGTTATTGTGCATATTTAAGTGCGTGGATTTGGTGATTGGACGTGCAGACGAAACTTGGTGTTAACATTGGCGCTAGAAGGAGGGGACTTTAGTGCTTTTAAAATCACTCAAAATTTTCCGGTTGAAAGCTATGGCGAGCATAGATAGTGAGGCTTCAAACCAGGAAAAATCAAAAACTCATTATATGACCAGGTGAGAGGGTCAGTCAAAGATAGACTGGGGTCAAAAAACGAGGAAGGTGATTCTGAACATGTTATGTCAGCACGGCGACGACTGTTTTCAGCTAGTCAACATACACCAGATCCACTAAGTCGCGCCGAGGAAAATCAGTCCCGAGCGCATTAAAGGAGAGGAAATGATCGGGTAGAGAACAACCAGAACCAGCGTCAGTTGATCTTATCGAAGAAGTTTCAACAAAACAAGGACGCCATGAACGCCTTACGCCTTCAACAAATTGAATTTGAAGCATATATGGCTAAACTGGCTGGAGAGCAGGAGGTTTCATCGAAAAAACCCAGACATCAGAGCCGATCTAGAACACCTTGTCCGAATGGCTCTGGTCAGAACAGGAGCGGGCCTAGGAGTCGCTCTCGAGACGGTAGGAGCAGATGAAGGAGTCGCTCCTGAGAAGAAAGAAATAAATACCCAGGCAAGATCGGACAAAGAAGGAGTATGACATCTCCAGAATGTGATAGGGACAGGCTCAGGTCGTCCCTATGTAGAGAAGAGTCTGACCCCTTGTCAGAAGGGTTGCAGAATTTGAAAAATTGTTAGCGGGCAAAAATCAGATGAGAGTATCACCGAGCAGCCCCGCTTCACCATTCACTCCCGAAATCAATCAGGTCACAGTCAATCCAAAGAAAAAGATTCCCCTGATGGAGACTTATGATGGATTAAGAGACCCGAACGACCATTTCGATGGATACGACATACTTATGAGTTATTACGGACATTCGGATGCAGTAAAGTGTCATATGTTCGCCACAACCTTGAAAAAGAGTGCCCAGGAATGGATGAAAACCTTGGCGTCAGGATCAATCGGCTCATGGAGTGACCTTCGGGAAAAGTTTCATGCTCGGTTTAGGAGAAACAAAAGACGAGAAAAGATAACTACTTCTCTCATGCAGGTAAGGCAGCGTTCGGATGAAAGCCTCAACTAGTATGTTAAGAGGTTTTGAGAGGCAGTGGGGTCGGTGGCAGAGTTGAACTCGCCCCAAGCCCTCAAATTTTTCACCACGGGTCTGGACATAACGAAGTCAAAAAAGTTGATGAAAGACCTAGTTATCGACCTTCCAAACGACGTGACAAAAGTTTTTTATCGGGCTGAGGGGTTCATCGCCATAGAGGAAGCCATGGGAAACTTCAAGCCACACTCACTATCATATAAAAAGTCCAAGGATCGAGACAAGCAGGCTTATCCACAGTCGGACACTAATCAGAGGAGATCAGACAATCAGGGGAAGAAGAACTACAATAGTGGAGGATCAGGCAGTAGCCGACCACCCTTCCCAAACAGAAGTGTCAACAAAGTTTATACCCCTATCAATACCGATCAAGCCAAGATATTGGATGTAAGACCGCAACTTTTTATGAATAAAGATTTAATTTTCTCTAAATGATATTTTGAATAATAAGGTGTGGATTTGATATAATGTTATAGTTATGGGAGATATGTGCAAATTTAACAAGTAAGCAAGTTGTCATAAAATAATCGTTTGGTCGGGGAATATTCTTTTCGTCAGGGAATATTCGTACGATGGCACAATCATTGGTGGACCCCATATAACGGTATAATTGTCGAATATAGAAAGCGACAGAAATAACCTTTTTATAAAAATAACGAAATTTTTTTTACCGTTAACTGTTAAAATACCCGGTGATAAAAGTACAAGAATACTGGTGGTTCTTGCAAAGAATATTACCAGATTGCATAATATCTCTGATTATTAACGCTTACTTAAGAAGTCACTAAGTTTTATTCAATAATTGCCATAGTAGTTGTTACATAGTATTTCATATTATTAATTCAATTATTGTCACAGTATCATCTGCACAATATTTTATATTATTAAATCAATAATTGAGACGACACAATTATTCATATTATTATTTGTATTATTGACAATGTCTACAAAGTTCTGTCGAGGAAAGGGGTTAGGTTATTTAATTGCGGGCCAATAAGGAGAAGTCCTTATCGGAAAGCCCCCTCTTTCCTGGGAATGATCTGGTTGTTAATATTGTGAGTTATAATATTAATGATGAATAATTGTTGAAAGATTAAAAATGTGTTTATTAAAGATAAGTGATTTATGGTAAATATTTATTCAATTTTTGATATAAATAGAGGGGGTTTTCATGAAGTATTTGTTGTAAGTTTAACTTATTACATGGACCCCCACTTACTCATTTTTCAAAATCGCCGGTAGAAATTTATCTCAGTTTTGTTTTATTATTATTATAATAGTAATAAAACAGAAAACTGTTTGTATAAAACAAAACTTTTTATATTATATATAAATTTATTCATTTTATTAGATTATAAATAGAATATATTATATTTTATATAAAGTTTTCGTTTTATTAGAATATTTTATTGCATAGTGCTGCATAGTGAAAATCAAAAATCCGTTGAATTCGTCGCCCGTGATTCTTACTGTTGATCCGTGATTTTCTTAAATAGTACTATGTCATTCTCCTATAAATAGGATGCTTAGTTAAGAAATGAAAATCACACCAGAATCAGAGAATTCTTCTTCTATAATATTGTGCGTATTTCTTTCTAGTATAAGGATACTTTGAGTGTAGCAAATAGTGCAACTTTTCTTCAAGAATATCTCCGCTATATCAGTCTAAATTACTCTCCTACTAAGGTAAGGAATATTATTTTCATTCAATATTCGTAAGAAATATTATTTTCTTCCATACTCTATAGTATGTAAGTAATATTATTTCGTTTCATATTCCTAAATCTACACATATTTTGATATGTATTACTTCTATACTCCCTGAAATTAGTAGAATATCCTTGAATTTTGCACTTCATCTAGTATCGTTTCACTAAAATATTTTTCTGAACTTTCTTATTAAATTTTAATCTTTTCATGTCGGGGTAATATTCACAGGGTACTATTCACTCGGGTACTATTCACGACAAAATTGGTTTCTTTTCTGTCCAAATTATTTTTAATACATGAATATCATTCTTGTATTTTACTCCACAATTAATTATCATGTTGATAATTTGGACATTCTTAAACTCTGGATAAATTATAAATCTTTAATAATTATCCTTGATCTCACTTGATTGATTTCTTATATCATTGTCATCATCCTCATACTTATATTGTGATGAAAGTCATCTTTGGCCCGTAGTGCATAGATGAACTGTTGATTGGTATGATTATGACAAAAATTATGTATTGTTATAATCATGACCTGTAATGTTACAGACAAATGATGTGGTGAAAGTCCTCTTTGACCCGTAGTGCATAGATAGACAATTGTTTGGCATGATCATGACCACTGGTGATACTAACGAATATATTTGGCATGTAGTGCATGGATAATTCATTGATGTGGAATATTTATTGAGTTATGTTACAGAGATAAAATATTGATGATGAACTTTTAAATCATAGAAGATAGTAGACATCATGCTCTACTTGACTCTTTTAATGGATTGCTTGTTCCGCTGTAGTTGTTGATCTAAACTTATTGTCTATTATATTTTATCAGTTTTTATACTGTTGAGGACTAAGGATAATTTATTCTACATTATCTTAGTCATAATATTCTTTACTGGGCTAGTTGAGTTCACCCTTTTCTTTCATTGTTCTCTTCAGGAAACGAGAATATAGCTGGGACTAGTCGGGGAATGGAGTGATGGTCCAAGATGGTGGCTATAGTGTGTGAGACCCCAAATTTTATGAATAAAAATTTAAATTTCTTGAAATATTTTTTTGTTTGAATATTATGGTATGGATTTGATATAATGTCATAGTTGTGGGTAAAATTTATAAATTTTGCAAAATATGCAAGTTGTTATATAATATTCGATTGGTCGGGGAATATACTTTTAGTCGGGGAATATCCGTAAGACGACACAATCATTGGTGGACCCCACAATGTAAGTATTATCGTGTAGTTAAAAAACTACGTAATTATCTTTTTATAAAAATAACTACGAAAGTGTTACCGTTAAAACCGTTGAACTACCCAAAGAGTAAAAGTACAAGAATACGCTGCGTGGTTGCATAGTAGCATGCGGTATTGATTATTGATGCTTACGTAAAGAAGTCACTCGGTTATACTCAATTATTGCTACATGAGAATTCACGCATCATATCTCGGCTATATTATTGATTCAATTAGTCACATTATCATCTGTATAATATGTTATATTATTAAATCAATAATTGAGACTTGAAAGTTATTCATATTATTATTTACAATATTGACAATGTCTAGAAGTTTTGTCAATGAGAGGTTTGGTCACCTAATTGCGCGCCAATAAGGAGAAATATGGCCCCCTCTTTCCTGTGAACGGCCTGGTTGTTAAATATTGTGAATTATAATATTAATGATGAATAAGTTCGTGTTGATTAAAGATGAAATTGATAGTTCCATTGTGTTGAAATTATTAGTGTTAGTAAAAATTGACATTTATTTCGATAATAATTGATGTTCGAGGTTATATCGATTTAATCCAGGCAATTAATAGGATAAATGAGCAATTAATTGCTATTAATTCACATGCTTATAACTATGTGTTCACACGTGTGTACTATTGATTCACATGATTTACAATTAGGGGAGTTCAAGTGCAAGATTGATAATACTTATTTGACTAAATTAAAAATAGAGGTATAGTTGAAGGTACTATACTATAATTATTTTTTTCACATGTTTAAAACTATTGAGTCACATGATTTACTATTGATTCACATGATTTACTATTAGGGAAGGTGGTGCAAGTTTAATAAAATTTGCAGGACTAAATTAAAAATAAAGAAAAAGATAGAGGTATTATCCTGTAATATTTCGAGCCCCAAAACGTGCAATTATCGAAACTATATTTTTCTATAAATAGAAGCTCATTCTTCCTTCATTTCTCACCAATTCACTAAAGTTATAGAGCAATTATTATGTAGAGAAATTATAGAGAAAAAAAGTAAGAAGTCTGCTACATCACTATTCCAGTATCTAGTCTTCTTTTGAGGTAAGGGGTATTATTCTTTCATATTCATGAAGAGAGTTATTTTCTTTCAATACTCGTAAGGGTTATTATTTCATTCTTTATTTTTATGTTAGAATAACTTGTCTATGCGAAGTACCGTATACATGGTGAATTCTTCTGTTATTCCATTCTTTATTATTCTGTTAGAATAACCTGTCTGTGCGATCTATCGCATGCTTGGTGAATTTGGTTGTTATTCCATTCTTTATTATTCTGTTGAAATATCATGTCTGTGCGGATTATGCATGACCTGGTTCCATTCTTTATTATTCTGTTGGAATATCCCGTCATGCGGATTACGCATGACCGGTTCCATTCTTTATTATTCATTGGGAATAACTCGTCTCATGCGCGTTCTATTGCATGCTTGGTGAATTCTTCCATTATTCCATTCTTTATTATTCGCATTGGAATAACTGCATCACGTGGATTACCGCATTTATGGTGACACTAATAAAAAAGTACTAAATAGACAACACTTAAACCACAACGTTTTTTATAAAAACATTTTGGTATTTTTTTTCACAACGCTTTTAAAAAAAACGTTGTAAATATATATGTAAAAACGTTATCTATTTAAAAGGGTATTTTTTTAATTTTAATTAAATAACCTTTTATTTTAAAAACGTTGTCTATTAAAAAAACACGGAGCTTGAACACTTAAAATTAAAAGACGTAGTCTTTTTCTCTCGTAGCCTTCCAACATCGCTTCCAACATCTGAAGCAGTTCTCTTTGCTCTCCCAAATCCCAATCTCTACACCCTCCCCTATCTCTCACTCATCTTCACTCTCTCACCTCAATCAGATCGGAAAATAACATGGTAGGCTTTGAAATCGGCGTTGAAGTCAATAAGCAGGTCGTCTAGGCTTGTTTGGTTATGGTTTTACAATTTACACCGAAAGAATTATTGGGTTGGGGGAGATTAGTGAGTCAACTCAACTGAGTTATGGGCTGCTGTGAGTCGTCTTGTTGGAGAGAATCGCCTTTATCACACAAGGATGAAAACCACGGCCAAACCCAGACTTATCCCTCTAACGGAACCACCCCCGGAGCCGCTGCTGTCGACGGGGCTTGAGGAATCCTGACCTTCTCTGAATTTTCTCTCTCCGACTTAAAAGCTGCCACCAACAATTTCAGCCCAGAGTTTATTATTTCTGAGAGTGGCGAAAAATCCCCAAATGTGGTGTACAAGGCTCGGCTGCAGAATCAGAGGTGGATTGCTATTAAGAAATTTAGCAAAATGGCCTGGCCTGATCTTAAATGGAATTGAATTGAAGCCTCAGGGTTTATTGTGGTAAATGGGTTTTTAAAATTAGGGTTTCTTTTTGAAGGATGAAGCTCGGGGTGTTGGGAAGCTAAGAGATAAGAGGTTAGCCAATTTGATTGGGTATTGTTGTGATGGTGACGAGAGGCTGCTTATTGCTGGGTACGTACATGCCCAATAATACCCTTGCTAAACATTTATTTCATTGTATGGTTTTAATTAATTGTGCTTTTTGATTCAAAATATGTAAGCATTATTTTGCTTTGCTTTGCATCGCGTTATGAGGAATCTGGATTTCTTGTTTTGTTGTGTGCACCAGTTTTTACTATGTAGATTTTGTAACTTATTAAATTGGTTCGCTTTGTAGCTTGAAGATTCTGAGTGGGATGAATTTGGGAATGATTTGTATGCTATTCCTGAAGTATTGCCAGTTCAATCGAGCAATCCTGTTCAGGATGCTCCCCCTCCTAGCAAAGCTGACGAGGACAGCAAGATAAGAGCTTTAATTGATACTCCTGCTTTGGACTGGCAGCGGTGAGATGTCATTCTAGTTTCTATCAATGTAGTTTCATGATGGTTCATTTTTCGATTATTCACATGGAAATAAAAGAGTCTAATCTGTTATAATTTTTTGGATTTGCAGTCAAAATTCTGAGGGCTTTGGCGCCGGTAGAGGTTTTGGGCTAGGTATGGGTGGTAGAATTGGTGGACGTGGTTTTGGTATTTCTCTTGCACTTTCTCTGAATATTTAATAGAATCAATGAATTATGATACTCAAGTAACTCAATCGACTTGTTAGTGAAAAATGTGCTTTTCATAATTAGCTGGTAGTCTTGGTAATATTGTAGGAAATGTCATTTAGTACCATATGAGGTTAATTATAAGTTGTGTGTAGAAGCAGCTATTAATATTGAAGGTTAAGGTGAGCTTCTGATTGTGCCAAATACATTTGTATGTGCTAAAATTATCTTTTGTGAAGCATATATGTCGGTTTGTAGTATTTGTTTGTATCACCTTTTTTTTAAACATCTCGTGTTTATCAATCAAGAGAGATCATTGTTAGCTCTTTATTACACATTATGTCAATCAGAGTCTATGAACCTCACCGTCATGGTAGAAAAGCGTTTATAATATTGAAAAGATCAACGAGAGTACTAGCAAACTCTTACTTACTCCACCTATAGATTTCTATGTCACAAGTAACTAGACTTTTTTTCTCTTCCATTTTCTGTTAAAATGATAGCATTCAGGTCAGTCTTGTGGAAAATAATTAGTAGCTTATACCAAAGCCAAGGTCACATGTTAATGTGAATTACTTGCAGCCACTTTCAGATGCCCGTAGCGTAAACCATGAAGAGATTTGCAAAATTCTGGAGGCACGTGGTGGAATAGATCCGGTATTTCACTTTCCTAACACATTAATTGATTTGCAGTAATCGTTATGCTCAGTAAACTATGTGATGTTTTGAATTGTTAGAATATGAACTTCTCCAAATTTCATTTTGAAGTAATGTATGTGGGGGTGATAAAATTATTCAATTGTAACTATGCAGGGATTATGTGAAATTTTCTTCTATTATGTTTCAATTGAGTGGAATCATTGAAAAATCTCTCAATTCTCCTTTACCTGTTAAAGATTATATCATGTAGATATCTAAGCATATGTGTGGTCTATTCTAGGATTGCAACTTATATTTATACAACGCTTCATGTTGTCACTTGGTTTACCAACAGTAGAAGATTAGATGAAACCTTTCTCATTAACTCATTAGTATTGGTTAGAAATACATTGTGTGCTGGTTGTCCAATTCACTTGCAACAAAGAGAGTACTAGTGTAAATGGAGGTCTTTTCTGGAAGTACAAAAAATGCATGATTCAGATTTATTAGTAAACAGAATTAGTAATGTTTGTTCTTGAGATTGAGCTATAGAGTATCCAGCATTTGCAACACTCCACTTCCATCTAATATGCGCCAAAAGCTGAGCATGTTGTCCAGCCTCAAACTAAAAAAAAGGGGAAAAGAAGGTATCACAATAATAGCACTTAAATTTCTTAATCGTAAAATGTTTCTAATCTAGTCACTTGCACATGCACATTTGTTGCCAAGGAAACATATGATAAGTTTAGTAGCAAGTGTGGTGGAGAAGATGTCTTGGACGCTGTCTAGACATGTGGTGCTTACATTAAATGATTTTGTTGTTTTGTGCTTACATAAAAAATATAACTATGCGAGATATATGTACCTTGTGTTTCTTTCAGGAGTGCAGAGTGCATCAGTGGGAGTAAATCAATCTGGTCCCCATTCAATGAGGTCAAGACGGACTGCAACATGGGCAAAACTTGTAGGATTATCAATTATAGAGTTGCTGATTGTTCTGTCCTACTGCCTTTCCAGTGATTCCGTTCTGAAAAATGAATCAAATGATTTGAAGAAGATGGGGCAACATATATTTATGTTCATTATTGGTGGGGCGACTAGATCAGAGGTAAAATTTTCAAGATTTTTCTATTCCATTACAATTTTTGCAGTAAGTTGTACTTGGCCCTTGGTCTATTGTTTCTTTTGTTGTTCTCAGCTATTGCAGTAATGGTTACTGCACTGGAGGGTCATGTTGAAGCCTTCCGTTTACTTGTTTATGCTGGGGCTTATGTGAAGCTAAGTAATAAATCTGGTAAAACCGCTATCGGACTATCAAAATTGAGTCCAAACTGTGATCTATTCGAGAAGGTAATGCTGGAATTTGCCCTCGAGAAGGGCAACCACAATGGTGGAGAGTTTCATGCTGATGATATGAGCAATCCTTTTAGCGTATTGCAATGAAGTTCTTCTGCTAGCAATAGTAATGAACTTAAAGGTATATCATTACTTCTTAGCTTCCATATTGAACATACTGATATAGGACTGTTCAAAATCTCACAATCATAATCTACATTTTATTCTCACTGATTTTTCGGATACCAGTATTACGTACTGGAAAGTAGGATTATATTTTTAACTCCCCATTTGTTATTATACCTTCTTTGTAGTCTTTGTGGTATTGTTAAATTCTTTGTGGTATTGTTAAACAATGATAAAAGTATGGTCCAGTTCATGGTAGTGGGGGTGGTGCTGCATGGTGGAGTTACTGGAGTGCTGGCATTACTAATACAATTCGCCCTGCTATGGGAATTGAAGCATTGAAGTATATCAGTTACCCTGCCCAGGCATGTTCAAAATTTCTCGACAACACTTCATACATAGCTTCATCCGAGTTACAAGAATTTTGACAGTGGAGTTGATGATCTTAATAATCCAAGACATTATATAGTATGGGATATGAAGAAGAATACTCATATGTGCAACATGGAAAGAGCAAGACTACAATGGAATAACACCTTTGCCATTGTCTCCTTGTTAGGTAGTGCACCATAGCTTAGGTAGTGCAGCTTAATTTTATGGATAGTTTGGTATATTTTGTGGATGTAGTAATTTAAAATTATAAACGAATGATATTATTGGGATGTATTTTGAATGGTTGATATATTTTGGCTTTAAATTTAAATGAGAATTTAGACTTTTTAGTTATATATCATGGCATTAGCATATTGCAGGTGTATTGGTAATATAGGTGGACCACAACTTTTTTTTTTATATATAACATTTTAAAAATGTTGTATATTTGTATAAATAAATGACACCTTCTAAATAGATGACACATTATAAACGTTGTGTAAATGTGTCTAAACGTTGTTTGATATATTAAACTACAATAGTTTTAGTCAGAAAACATTGTGGAATCATACCTTCTACAATGTTTTCAAGCATCTACTAATTTATGAAAAACAAATCTATAACATTTTTTTCTTAAAAACGTTGTATAATGTGTCTAACTACAACGTTTTAAAAACGTTGTGTAAGGGTGTCAAATAGATGACATCCTTAACCATGATGTTTTTCTGATTGAAACCACAACGTTTTTTTCGCGTTATCTATTAACTGTTTTGTAGTAGTGTGAATGACCTTTTGTATTCATTCTTTATTAAATTGTGGAAATGATCTGTCTACGTGGATTACCGCATATCGGGTGAAAATTCATTTGCAGTTTCGTATATTCTATTATACTCGTATGAGATATCATTTCTTTTGTACTCGTCATGGAATATCATTTTCTTTGGTATTTCGAGTTACTATTCATAGGTTATTATTCACCCGGTTACTATTCACTAGTATTATTCATTTGGGTATTCGGGGAACTTTTCGAGCCGAAGTACTATTCACGAGTTACTATTCACGAGTTACTATTCACCCGATTACTATTCACTCTAGTATCATTCACTCGAGTATTTGAGACACTTTTCGTGTCGGAATACTATTCAAGGGGTACTATTCTCGAAGTATTATTCACGAGGTACTATTCACCCAAAAAATATATTTCTTTTCTGTCCAAATTATTTTTGGTACATGAATATTATTCTTGAATTTTACTCCACAAAGTAGTATCATGTTGACAATTTGGACGTTATTGATTTCTGGATAAATTAAATTATAAATCTTTAAAATTTATCCTTGAACTTGTTTTATTGAATTATTATGTCATCATCATCATCATCTTCACGCTTTATATTGTGATGAAAGTCATCTTTGGCTTACGTGCATAGATGGACTTGGTATGATTATGACCTGAGGATTATTCGGTATAATCAGCTTAACCGTAATGTGACGAATGATGTGGTGAAAGTCCCAAGTATTCAGTAGTGCGTATGATGGACGCTTTTTGGTATGATTATGACCATGGATTATTCGGTATAGTCATGACCATTGATGATTTAATGAATATCATTGGCCCGTAGTGCAGGGAAGAATCGATGATGTGGTTTATTTATTAAGCTGAGTCTCAGCGATAAAGTTGATGAAAAACTTTTTAAATCATAGAAGATAGTAGATTTTATGTTCTTCTTGACTCTTCTAATGGATTGCTTATTTCTGCTGTAGTTGTTGATTTAAAACTTGTTGTCTATTATATTCTATCAGTTGTTATACTGTTGAAGGTTAAGGATAATTTATTCTACATTATCTTAGTCATAATATTTCTTACTGGACTAGTTGAGCTCACCCTTTCTTTCATTGTTCTCTTTAGGAAATGAGAATATACCGAACGAGTCAGAAAGCGAGTGACTGGCTCAGATGATAACATTAGTAGTCCTCACTATTCTGTTAAATAGTGTGACAATAATTGTAATGAGGACACCATTGAGTGTGGATATTGTCTAGATGACAATATTCTTGCTTAAACTCTCAGTTATGTTTTGTCGTATTTTACACGATCGTTCAGATAATTAAGTTGTATTTGAATTTATGTACCATGTATCCGCAACTCAAGATGGGTGATGTATACTGTTTTTTTGGGCGCCACAGTTGGTATCAAAGCTTAGGGATATGATCCCTGGCTAAGATGTGAGACAAGAATTAACTAGGAGGGGAGAGACAGGGAATTCCTTCGCTAGTATGACCTACCTAAGTTTATTTGGTATTTAATTGGTCGGTCAGAGTATAGGGATAATATGTGATATGTTAATTAACCCTTGTTTTGTGACAGTGTTTAAAAATGGCATCTGTAAATGTTGAGATTAACAATGAAGCACATGAGACCGTTGAGTCACCAACGAACAATACCCAGGATAATGTGAATTAGGAAGACAATAATCTCCAGGTAAATAACAACACCGATCAAATGATGAACGATGGGATGTTCAGAGGCTTTATGAAATTCATGAAACATCAGGAAAGAGACTCCTGTTCAAAATATAGGTGGAAATAATGGCAACCCCACATTTGGTCACGCTAAGCTTCAAGGAGCCGGGACCACCGAGTTTTGGGAAAGCCAGAACCACTAAAGGCGAGACGTGGATAAAGCAGATTACCAAGATATTTGATGTCTTCGGATGCTCCGAGGAGCAAAAGCTTCCCTTTGCCACCTTTATGTTGCGTGAAGAGGCGGATTACTAGTGGGAATCTATAAACGATCACCGCCTGCAGACCGAAGATGTCTTGGGAGAAGTTCCAAGAGCTGTTCAACGACAAGTACTTTCCCGAAAGTATTCGTCACATGAAGGAGTGGAGTTTATCAAGTTGGAGCAAAATAATATGATCGTGTTGCAATACGAGGCTAAATTTGCACAGAGTTATCCCGGTTTGCATCCCATTTGGTCGATAATGAGGAGCAAATGACGCGAATGTTTCTAAGAGATTTGAAACCCGATATACGTCAATACCTCATTTCTTACAAACTTTGTTTATATTCAGATGTTGTGAATAGGGCTCGATTATTGGAGTAGCGATAATGAGTCAAGACAACCAAAAGGCAACGACCAACAACACGATAATAATCGCATTCTGGTGGTAACGACCATATCTAACAATGATAACCATCGGGGAAAATTATAATGCCAAGAATGGTAACCACGGTGGTAATCATGGCCAAGATAATAGGAGCTGAAATTTCAAGAAGAGAAGGTTCAACAACGATGAAAAGACAAAGAACACCAACACCGCTTTCAAGGAAGGAGAACGACCACCAATTGTATGCTTCAAATGCGAGGGAGGGACATATCACCAAACTGCGTGTGATGCAAATCCAAAGCATGTTACAATTGTGGAAAAGAAGGTCACCTAGCCCGATTTTGTCGTGCACCAAAGTCAAGTCCAGCTGGAACGGTGACACCAAAGGTAGATACGGACAAAACAAAGTTGGTGGTTTTAGGAAGAGCGTTTTTCGTGACTTCTCAAAAACAAATGAGTAACCCGAACGAAGTTAGCACAGGTTAGTTAGTTATAAATTCTTTCAAAGTCTATACCTTATTAGATACCGGCTCTACCCATTCTTTTATCTCTCTTGCTTGTGCTCAACGTTTAAATTTGAGCCCAGAGAAGTTAGACTTTGACTTATTGGTTGAAACTTCGTTAGTAAAAACCTTCGTTACCTCCATTATTTATAAATCTTGTTTGATTCAAATCGACACTTTCACGTTACCTATCGATCTTATCTCTTTGAAAATACTTGCCCTTGATTTGATTTTAGGAATCGATTGGTTAACTACTCATCATGCCAAAATTGATTATTTTCGTAAGGTTGTTAGCTTTCATATTCCTAACCAACCTGTTATGCGAATTCAAGCAACCAAACCACTAAAGTCAATCACTGTTATATTAACCATAAATAAAGAGCCTTGAGCCTTTCGCTGGTGACTTCCTTGTGTGGAATGCACCGAAGCCAGACTTTCTGTAGGGGAAGCCATGAGTAACGGTGGCAACTTGATAGGTATCAATGTGACGTACTATCCAAGCCTTGGATGAGAGTCATAGTTTTTAAATGATATTTCTATCGTTAATAAATTTCCTGACGTATTCTCGAAGAACTTCTTTGCCTAACCCTAGAGCGTGAAATCAAATTTTCTATTAACCCCAGTATAAAACCCATTTCTAAAATCCTCAAGTATTTCTTCACCCAAAACGAACGTATAATGTGTCGAAGACGTTGGCTCGAGCTGTTGAAGATTACGACCATACCATTCAATATCATTGTGGAAGAGCGAACATGGTAGCTGAGGCGTTAAGTAGAAGATCGTATGCGTTTACGAGTGCGATGTTGTTAACACGAAAATCCATTTCGTATAACTTACAAATGATGAAGTAGAGTTAAAGACTCGAGAGACCCACGTGAAGATAACGAATATACGATTAGAATCGACTTTAATTGATAAAGTTAACATCGCTCAAGATACACATCCGGAGCTGATGAATGTGAAGAAGAAGGTTCAAGAAGGCGTTATTCTAGAAGCAAGAATCGATGAAGAGAGGAAATATCAACCCTCGATTAAATTGGCCCATTTAAAATCCTCGATCGAGTAGGAACTGTGGCGTATAGACTCGTTTACCGCCAAGTATGTTGTGTGTTCATAACGTTTTTCACGTATCGATGTTACGTAAATATGTGGATGACTCGAACCACATTATTGAATTGGAACTAGACGAGATAAGTAGAAGATTTAATGTATGAGGAGATACATGTTAAAATCTTGGATAAGAAAGATCCTATTCTACACTCAAAAGTTATACCTCAAGTGTTAGAATATGAAATGAAGTCAAGGTATCCTCACCTCTTCGGCATACCAAGTACGTACGTAAATTTCGAGTGAGAAATTTCATAAGGAGGGGAGATTGTGAGACCCCAAATTTTATGAATAAAGATTTAAATTTCTCAAAATATTTTTTTGTTTGAATATTATGGTGTGGATTTGATATAATGTCATAGTTGTGAGTAATATTTATAAATTTTACAAAGTATGCAAGTAGTTATATAATATTCGTTTGGTCGGAGAATATACTTTTTGTCGGAGAATATCCGTACGATGGCACAATCAATTATGGACCCCACAACGAAAGTATTGTCGTAGTTAGAAAAAGACAGAATTATCTTTTTATAAAAATAACGACGAAAGTGTTACCGTTAAAACTGTCGAACTACCCGGTAGTAAAAGTACAATAATACGCGTGGTTGGATATTAGCACGCGGTATTGATTATTAATGCTTACGTAAGAAGTCACTCAGTTATACTCAATTATTTCTACAAAGAATTGTTGCATCATATCTCTCTTATTATTGATTCAATTATTGTCACAAAGATCATCTCAGATAATATGTTATATTATTAAATCAATAATTGAGACTAAAGTTATTCATATTATTATTTACAATATTGACAATGTCTAGAAGTTTCACAAGGAGAGGTTTGGTCACCTAATTGGCGCCAATAAGGAGAAATCCTTATCTGGAAGCCCCTCTTTCCGGAACGACACGGTTGTTAAATATTATGAATTATAATATTAATGATGAATAAGTTCGTGTTGATTAAAGATGAAATTGATAGTTCCATTGTGTTGGAATTATTAGTGTTAGTGAAAATCGACATTTATTTTGATAATAATTGATGTCTGGAGGTTATATTGACCAATCGGGTAATTAACCGGATAAATGAGTAATTAATTGCTATTAATTCACATGCTTATAACTATGTGTTCACATGTGTGTACTATTGATTCACATGATTTACTATTAGGGGAGTTGGTGCAACATTGATAATACTTGTATGACTAAATTAAAAATGGAGGTATAGTTGAAGGTACTATACTATAATTATTTTTTTCCACATGTTTAAAACTATTGAGTCACATGATTTACTATTGATTCACATGATTTACTATTAGGGGAGGTGGTGCAAGTTTGATAAAACTTGTAGGACTAAATTAAAAATGAAGAAAAAGAGGGAGGTATTATACTGTAATATTTCGAGCCCCAAAACGTGCAATCATCGAAACTATATTTTCCTATAAATAGAAGCTCATTCTTCCTTCATTTCTCACCAATTCACTAAAGTTATAGAGCAATTATTATAGAGAGAAATTATAGAGAGAAAGAAGAAGAGAAGTCTGCTACATCACTATTCCAGTATCTAATCTTCTTTTGAGGTAAGGGGTATTATTCTTTCGTATTCATGAAGAGAGTTATTTTCTTTCAATACTCGTAAGGGTTGTTATTCCATTCTTTATTATTATGTTGGAATAACTTTGTCATGCCAATACCGCATACATGGTGAAATTCTTTCATTATTCCATTCTTTATTATTCTATTAGAATAACTCGTCTGCATGCGATCTATCGCATGCTTGGTGAATTTCGTTGTTATTCCATTCTTTATTATATTCGTTAGAATATCCCATACTATCTTAATTACGCATGACTGGTTCCATTCTTTATTATTCTCGTTGGAATATCCACATGCGTGCAGATTTACGCATAACTTTGGTTCCATTCTTTATTATTATGTTGGGAATAACACATCCATGCGGCCTATCGATGCCTCGTGAATTCTTTCGTTATTCCATTCTTTATTATTCATTGGAATAACTCGTCTATGTGGATTACCGCATACATGGTGAATGACATTTCATATTCATTCTTTATTAAATTGTGGAAATGATCTGTCTACGTGGATTATGTGACACCCCCAAACCCAGGTACTTCATTTCCACAGGATTTGGTGTTCACTTAATCAAACATTCATATCTAACTACCCAATCACAATACACTGGATAAATAAAACCTTCCCCATTAAAGGGTTACATAAAAAAAATCTCCCAGGTTGTCTAACCTTTAAACACAATCATTCAAATACGGAAAATAAATAATCTTTATTACAACCATTCCATTAAAAATTGATAATAAAATATCATCAAATTACAAGTCTTCAATACTTGTTCATCTTTCCTTTTCCCTTACTGGTGCTAGGTACATCAACCTTCTCATCATTAACTGTAATATTTATGTAAGCAAGAGTGAGCAAACAAAGCTCACTTGATACAATAATGAATGAAAAACCTTTACAACAAATGTTAAATAAGAGGCTCAATAGATTTAAACAATTACGATTTGTCAACAATCTGAAGTAAATAACTGAGGGTCCTAAGGCCACGAACTATGTCCATAGTTATAAGTAATGTTTCAACTTAAACTTTAACAGTCATAAGACTATAGGGACTCCTCCTACTTAGGGGATCAACCATTCAGATACAATGTATTGTGCACAAACATTTCAACGCTAAGCGTAAGTTACCCCTAATAATAGGGTTGTTCATCTCAGTATTTGGAGTATAAGTCCGCACCAAAGTGAGTTTGGTTTGGATACATTTCAGGGTAATTTAGAATTCAACGAACATCAACTAAGGATTAGTTGAATAAAACTAATAACATCGTACTATAGAATAATCGTAATTGAATCAACATGGTAAACCAAAATCATGCTTTAGGAATAATCTAATAGCATATACTTTGAATAACTATAACATGCCTTGCTTGAACAATATTAAGTCAAGGTTAATTAGAATTGAGTACTAAGCATGCATAGTAGTTTGAACGATAAAATTGTTCTACATTAGTATAAATAGTTGTGCATGCTAAACAACAAGTTAAATACAAGAATAACTTGTCAAAATCAAACCAAAGTTTAGAAAGCTTGCATCATTTATAAGGTAATCGAATTGAAATAATAAATAGTTCAACAAGATAAAGAATTAGAAAACTTGCCATGCTCGTAGGCTAAACCGAATCAATTTGGATCACAATACCCTATATGTACATATATATATATATATCATCATGACATAGTTAGTCACTACTACTTTACAAATTTAACTAACTACATACATCATATAGGTTTGATTATTTAATCATATAATCAAGTTATAACACAAGTTAATTGTTAATAACATACATATTCATAGTATAGAAATACTAACATCAACATTTTACAGTCCTACTATCATCACATAACAATTTCTTAACATTTGAGTACAAAAAGTACCTTTATCGAGACCATTCGCTTTACTCTCATTATGCATGGCCACGATTTATCTTTGTAGTGCGGTGTATAAGCATGATGAGAGATGGCGTTCTATGTACAGAAGAATAATACTAAAGGCCGGCGCTCGGCGTAAAATGCCGTAAGTCGCCATGGCTATTATGAGATTAATATCGCTTTAAGTATGCATGCATGCGCTGAAGCTATGATTTTAACTAACAACTTTGCAATAAGTATAAGAAAAAGCCAATTTTGGCCTAAAAGTTCCTTTCTAACAGCCTAATTCACATGCAAATCATACAAAGACTTCATGTAAACCTAATTCAAAAATTCCTAACATGTTTCTATACATACAACAACATAAACAACAAGTTTAAAACATTCAATTTCACTACTTTTGATAAAAATTCACTTTTTGATGTTTTTGATGAATATCAATACTGTGATTTTGTTTTTCAACCAAAATAGTTAATTTAAAGCATTTTATCAAAGTATATACATACTCTAACAAATTGAATAGCCAATTTATCAATAAAACAACTAAACAACCCATAATTTCTATTTTAACTAAATAATATATAATCACAAAAACTCTCTGTAAAAATACTTTTCTTCACAAACATATACATAATATAAATTCATGGACTATTCTCAATCATAGCTTAAGAAAATAGTTTAACTTACTAGATTATCATATAAAATCACATACATAACAACTAATTTACCCTTACACAAGGATTCTACAGAGAATTTGGGAAGAGAGAAACTAAATTTTTAAAACTAAAAGATTAGGTTAATACCTTGAAGAAGAAGATGATGATGATGATGGCTATATCTTTAATTCTCAAGCTTCTTTCTCCAATCTCCTAGCCTTTCTTCCTTTCTTTTTTTCCTTCTTTTCTTCTTCTTCTTCCTCTGAGTTTTTCTCTTTTCTTTCTAACTCTAACTACGTATTAACAATCTAACGTATATAGGATATAATTTATATTAATTATATAATATAACTCTAATTTAACTGACATCAGTTATTTTATTTTGAAAACCAAAAGCCATAAGCCTTGTTTGGCTAACCACTAACAAAAGTAATCAATTAATCCTTACGCCTTGTTTGGTAAAACACAATTAGATTAAAGACTTAATAGGCATTAGGTCTTGTTTGGAAAAACTGAATTAAAACTCCTTTAAGTTATTTTAATAACTCCTTTATAAAAGGTTATTTGTCACACATTTACTAAATTAAATTAATCTTAATAACAATTTATTAAATTACTACATCATATAAATCAATACCATAAAATTATAATTTTTTATATAATTATAACTTTATTTAATCAACTAACACATCCTTTTTAATTACAAATTCCAATAAAAGAATAGTAATTCAATTAATCACAACTCTCTAACTTAATAATTAAATTAAATTAGCATAAAATAATTAATTTCCTTAATTATTTATTTAACAAATAATTAACAATTATTCAACAATGAACACATCCATTAAATACTTAAATAATTCAATAAATATTTAATATAACAGTTAAAAAAAAATCTGGAATATTACATCATTCCCTCCTTACAAGGATTCTGTCCTCAGAATCATAACTCAAATAACTCATTCATCACATTCTTCCCTACTTACAAAGATTCTGTCCCCAGAATCGAAATCACAGATTAAACAAATAACTCAGGGTAATTCTTCATCATTTCAGCTTCAAGTTCCCACGTAGCCTCTTCGACATTTTGGTTCCTCCATATCACCTTCACAGAAGGTATTACTTTATTTCTAAGCACTTGTTCTTTCCTGTCGACTATCTGGATAGGAACCTCTTCATAGGACAAGTCTTTCTCAAACTGCAATGGTTCGTACTCGATCACGTGTTTGTAATCGGTCTTATATGGTCGTAACACCGAAACATGAAAAACATTATGAATGTTTTGCAATTCTGGAGGTAGAGCTACCTCGTAAACCACCTCTCCAACTTTTTGCAGCACTTCGAAGGGTCCAATAAATCTCAGGCTTAATTTTCCCTTTTTACCAAATCGAATTTTTCCCTTCCAAGGTGAAACTTTTATGAAAATGTTATTTCCTACGTCGAATGCACGATCTTGTCTATGTTGATCAACATATTTCTTTTGTCTGTCTTGAGCAGCTATCAATCTTGTTCTGATGAGTTTAACAACCTCAATGATTTGTTATACCGATTCGGTCCTAACGGTTGACGTTCACCGACTTCATCCTAAGCACGGTGGAGTTACGCACTCGTCTTTGTATAATGCTTCGTAAAGTGGCATGCCGATGCTAGCGTGGTAATTGTTATTGTAGGCAAATTCCACCAATGGTAATTGTTCATCCCAACTTCCTTTAAATCCATGACGCATGCTCTCAGCATATCTTCTAATGTCTGAATCGTTCGTTCGCTTTGGCCATCTATTTGTGGATGATATGCCTTACTCATTCGCAATTGTGTTCCCATACATTCTTGTAGTCTCTTCCAGAAGTTTGATGTGAACCTTGGATCTCTATCTGACACAATCGACACTAGAACTCTATGTCTCGTCACGATTTCTTTAACATATAGTTTTGCCAGCTGATCAAGATTGAATTTAATCTTTATTGGCAAAAAGTGTGCAGATTTTGTCAATCTATCCACTATCACCCAAATCGCATCGTATCCTTTTTGAGTCGATGGGAGACCTACCACAAAATCCATTGTGATATGTTCCCATTTCCATTCCGGTATCTCTAACGGTTGAAGTAACCCGCTTGGTCTTTGATGCTCGGCTTTGACTCTCTGACATGTCAAGCACTTTGCAATGCATTCTGCAACGTCTCTTTTCATATTTGGCCACCAAAAATGTCATCGCAAATCTTGGTAAATCTTCGTAGTTCCTAGATGAATCGAATATTTCGAGCTATGAGCTTCTGTCAAGATGTATTCTTTAATATCTGGTACTGCTGGAACCCAGATTTGTTCCTCGAATCTCAGTATTCCATTGGTATCAACCTTGTATTTCACTTCTTTTCTCTCGATCACACTTTCTCTTATTTTTCTGCATTCCTCATATTGCAGTTGAGCGTTCTTCACTTTGTCCACCAAAGTTAGACTGGCTTCCATCTGGTATAATTTTCCATCGAATTCTTTTGGAAATTTGATTTGCAACTCTAACCTTGACATTGTTGTAATAAGCTCCTCCTTATCAGTTAACAGCATCAACTTCTCTCTGCCTTTCCTACTCAAGGCATCTGCAACCTTGTTTGCTTTGCTTGGATGATAAAAGATCTCACAATCGTAATCCTTTATCAATTCCATCCATCTCCTTTGACGCATGTTCAGGTCTTTCTGAGTGAAAATGTACTTCAGACTCTTATGGTCTGTGTAAATCTCACATTTCTCTCCATAGAGATAGTGTCTCCATATTTTTAAAGCAAACACAACCTCCATATTTTTAAAGCAAACACAACCGCCGCCAACACTAAATCATGAGTCGGATACCCTTTTTCATAGTCCTTCAATTGCCTTGATGCATACGCGATGACTTTTCCGTTCTGCATAAGAACACATCCTAATCCTTTGTGTGAAGCGTCACTGTACACCACAAAATTTCCTGTATTATCTGGTAATGACAACATAGGTGCCATACTTAGTTTCTTTTTCAATTCCTGAAAACTTCCTTCACACTTCTCCGTCCAAACAAATTTTATAGATTTCCTCGTCAAATTTGTCCACGGAGTGGCAATCTTGGAGAAATCCTGAATAAACCGTCTATAATACCCTGCCAATCCCAAGAAACTTCGTACTTCTGATGGAGTTCTTGATTGTTCCCAATTTATCACAGCTTCGACCTTTGATGGATCCACTGAAATTCCATCCTTGTCAATTACGTGCCCAAGAAATTGTACACATTCCAACCAGAATTCACATTTAGAGAATTTTGCGTACAACTTTTCCTTTCTTAGCGTCTCCAGCGTTAGACGTAAGTGTTCCACGTGTTCTTCTTGAGTTCTAGAGTACACCAGAATATCGTCAATAAACACCACAATAAACTTGTCTAAAAATGGTTTAAACACCCTGTTCATCAAATCCATGAACGTTGCAGGGGCGTTTGTCAAACCAAAAGACATCACCAAAAATTCGTAATGTCCATATCGAGTTCGGAATGCCGTCTTCGGTACATCCTCCTTTCTTACCTTCAATTGGTGATACCCACTACTCAAATCTATCTTTGAGAAATATCTAGCACCCTTCAATTGATCAAACAAGTCATCTATTCTCGGCAATGGATATTTATTCTTAATAGTGACTTTGTTCAACTCCCTATAATCAATGCAAAGACGCATTGACCCATCCTTCTTCTTTACGAATAACACTGGTGCCCCCCACGGTGACACTTTCAATTTGAATGTATTTCTTGTCCAATAGCTCTCGTAGTTGTACCATCGGTTCCTTCATCTCTAGCGAAGCCATTCATCAGACGGGCTTTCGATATCGGTGCATGGTTCTGGCGCTTAAGTCGATCATGAACTCGATTTCTCTGTCAGCGGAAGTCCCGCAAATCCTCCAAAATCGCCCACAAATTCCCTAACTTCTTGGTATTTCTTCTAGTTTCGCACCTTCCTCCCTCGAGTATCAACTATGTAAGCTAAATAACCCCACACATTTTGACTCAACAACTTCCAGCTACATAATATAATCGTCAGACATCTCATTTGTTCAAGCGATTTGCTACCATTAAAAACTACTTTTGACGGAGTCATAAGGTTTACACATTTCTTTTGGCAATCAATTATCGCTCCATAATTGCATAGCCAATCCATTCCCAATATCACATCAAACTCCCCAAGTTTAATCGAAATTAAATCTACTGCCATAATATTCCCCTTAATGTTCACCCTACAGTTCTTGTATACGAACCTAACATGAATTACTTCCTTATTCGCAATTTCTATGTTTAAAGGGAAATTCAATTCTTCACTAGACAATCCTAATCTCATAGCAAATTCATCAGATATAAATGAGCAAGTAACACCCGAATCAAATAATACATAAGCATCAATATCATTGATTGGGATAATACCTGATACCACATCCTTTGATTTCACAGCATCTTGCACAGTCATGTTAAAGGTTCTGGTTGTGGGTTTGGTTGATGTCGTCGGTCTAGTAATGGCCCAAGTACCTCCACTACTACCTCCCTTGCTTCCTGTTGTTTCTCCATCTTTCTTCTTAGGGCACTCACGAGCAAAGTGATCCTTGGACCCATAAGTGTAGCAAACATTCTTCTTGGGTTGATTGTAGTTTGGGGCGATGTGACCCTCCTGGCCACAGTTAAAGCATACACGCTTCCCCATTAAGCATACACCCTTATGAAACTTCCCGCATGTAGCACACGTTTCAAACTTCTTATTCTGCTAGTTACCTTGTTGATTCCCAGCACCCACATTTCCATTCCACTTTCTTTTCAGATTATTATTACCATTCCCACTACCACCACCTCCATTCTTCACCTCCACTTCATTCTTCTTCTTTTTCTGTTCCTGATTGAACTTGGTTACCGCTTCACCGCCACCTTCAGCGAGAATTTCCTTTTCCATCACGGCTGCAAACATCTTCAACTAGAACAAGGAAACCCTACTAAACAACCAGGGCTTCAGTCCCTGTTCAAACCTCTTCGCCTTGCGTTCATCTGTGCTGGCTTGGTATGGCGCAAACTTCGCCAACTCGTTGAATTTTACGGCATACTCTGACACCGTCATCGTTCCCTATTTCAGTTCTAAAAACTGCACCTCTAATTGACTCTTCGAACTCTCTGGGAAATAGGTCTCGAAGAAAACCTCCTTAAACCTTTCCCAAGTCACAACTCCTGGTCCTCCTCGGGTTTTATTGGCCTGCCACCAATAACTAGCCTCTGCTTTCAACATAAATGTTGCAAAAGCAGTCTTCTGATCTTCTCCTACTCCCGCAACATCGAACACTTTCTCTATCTCCATAACCCAAGTTTGTGCCTCAATCGGGTTCATGGACCCACGGAATTCTGGTGGTCCAACCGCCTTGAAGTCCTTAAACGTAGCACCTTGGTTTTGAGGTTGATTTTGCGCGTTTATTCAGAAGGCACCACAACAACGTTAACAAATGAATGAGCAGGTTAGTTTTAATTATCATCATTGTTCCTTCCTTGGTGGTTCTCTGACGGGGTGTTTAACGTCTTGGAGGCATTTTCTGCTAAAAATACACTCATTAGATTATTACTCAACTCTTTCAAGTAATTTCTAATTAACTTGCCCCCAAAAAAAGTAGTAATCACCATATAACACATAACACTTTGGATAAAAGAAGATAATAACTTTTATTCATACTTAATTCTTTGAAAACATCATAACAATATCATCACTGCTATTTACATTATTTTTGTGACGCCCCCAAATCCAGGTTCTCTAACCTCAGATTCAGTGCTCACGATCCTATCATCATCATAAGCATTCTATAACTATTTCGAAATAATAAACATACATTGTTCATTATACAAAAGTCTCAAAACATGGTCCCAAGGTCTCTCTAACCTTAACTTTAAATACACCATTTATAATACAAATAGTTTACTCAAGAAACTCCATTAGATAATAACTAATTTAACATTCATTCTAAAATTACTCCCGGATCTTGCCCTTGCCCTTGTCCTTCGTAGATTAGATCTTGGGCTTAATCGAAAATAGAGGTCATGATATAGCAAGAGTAAGCAACTAATTTGCTTCACAAGTTTATAAAGACAAAGGAGATATATCATGACTTAAAAAGAAATATTGCCTTCAATGTTCAACAATAATATAAGATTGTGAAGGAACATGAATTAAAATCAACAATTGAATATTCGATAATTGAATAACATGAACCGAGTGGTTTTGAATAACCATGAACATTTGCCAAGGTGCTCGATGATTTAAACTGGACCTTTTAATAAGTTTTGGTATTCAAGGATCACCTTTTCATACCCCGTGATTTATGCATAAACACTTAATAATCCGACATTGATATCATGCCTTAATCAAATTTGTTCATTTCTCACCAAGAGTTCTTACCATATCAATTAATAAGAACAGCTTATTTAAAATCCATTTGATTTAACAAATTTAGACACGCTTGATCTAACCGATATAATTAGCATAGATCTATCCCATAAACAGTTCATAAATGAAGAACTTTAATTTAATTCACAGTTCAACGGCGTAGAAGAAGCGAATTCAATTGCACAAAGTGCTAATTTCAATAATCGATAAAGACGTGAATAATCATCAATAATTATTCACTAATATGCTTTGAAAATAATAACTCAAGTTGAAGTTAGGAAACTTGCCTCGATCAGAGAGTTACTGCCTTCTGAAATAAATTTCTATCCACTATGTAGTTAAAATATCTTCCTTTGAGAGACCTATAATTAGTCTTTCAATTAGTCATTGCATAACATCGATTATGTAATCACATAGATATCATACATTACAATAAGTTCTTATAAACATTATCATGTCTAGATAGTGTTATTAACGACTACCTTTAATTCACATAATATTATTAACTTAGATAATATTAATTCACCTTCTAGTATTATTGGTTCACTAATAATACTTTAAATCATTTACCAACATTTTAATCACTTACTAATATTATTAATCATTTAATAATATTTTATCCCTTTACTAATATTATTAATCATTTAATAATATTTTATTCACTTACTAATATTATTAATCATTTAATAATATTTTATTTAATCTCGAATATTATTATTTAATAATAATACTCTAATCTAATATTTTTATTTACATAACAACATCATATTATAATATTATTAGTATTATAATAATATTCCAATGATTTATTAAATTAATAAACAATTTATTCTAATTGTTCATCCTTTAATAACCTCTTATATAATATCCATAAAAGGTCATAAGTAATATTTATTATTATAAATTACCAAAATGCCCTAAGATAGTCATGATATAATATATTATGAGCATTCAAGCATAAAAATCATATTTTTCTCATTAAAGGCATCATTTAACTATTTATTTCCTTTTATTCATAACCTAATCATTTTTAGGAAAAATAGCAAACTGATTCCAAAGATTTTCAGCTTCTGGATTTTAACAGAATATGAACCAACAATGATCCTCTAATTTTTCTAGAATTTTAGAAAATGATTTACTATTTTTAAAGTGCTCAAAACACTCAGATCTTGCTCTATTTTTAAAAAATTGAGTTTTGCTCAAAAAAATCTGAAGTTTTCAGGGTATGCTCTCTTAACATATATGAAGCTACTGTAAAAATTTTGGAATTTTCCAGTGTATACACAGTGATATATTCGTAGGATAATATTTATGGAGTCCTTTACGGAAATAGTCATTACGCACAATATATAACTCAAAACGTGTCCGTTTTTTCCTATGCCGTAGATAACTTCATAAGGTACCTCTGTAATATTTTTCCAGATTTTTACAAGACAAGGAACTAGTTGAAACAGCCTCATGAAAAACAAGTCAGTAGCTGATTTTGGATTTCAAGGCTTTAGCATATAAAGTGGACTTTTTTTTGTAAAAAAAAATCTCAAAGGTTTCAAAACATGCTATATTTGTGATCTACCACTTGGGTTTACTAGATAACTCATATATCTAGCACCCCCTTCGACGGATCATAATTCCAAGTTGTAGAACTTGAGTTACACAAGATTTAGTGGAAGAAAAACAAGAGTTTTCACCCTTGGAGAACATATGCTCATTTTCTTCCTCTAAGCCTTAGATCTAACACTCAAGATACTTAGTTCCATGCATGATGGTATGTATAACTAGTGTATCTTGAGTAGTTGTACATAACCCCATCAAAACTCAAGCTATCAAAACAAGGTAAAAGAAGAAGATGAAGGTACATTATACCTTGACTTAGTGGCTACCTTCCTTGATTTTCCAAAGTAACTAATAAAAATAAAATATTGACCAATCGGGTAATTGTTGATAAAAATAGTTCCATTGTGTTGGGATTATTAGTGTTAGTGGAAATCAACATTTATTTCGATAATAATTGATGTCGGGAAGTTATATTGACCAATCGGGTAATTAATCGGATAAATGAGCAATTAATTGCTATTAATTCACATGCTTATAACTATGTGTTCACATGTGTGTACTATTGATTCACATGATTTACTATTATGGGAGTTGGTGTAAGATTGATAATACTTAAATGACTAAATTAAAAATAGAGGTATAGATGAAGGTACTATACTATAATTAATTTTTTCACATGTTTAGAACTATTGAGTCATATGATTTACTATTGATTCACATGATTTACTATTAGGGGAGGTGGTGCAAGTTTGATAATACTTGCGGGACTAAATTAAAATGAAGAAAAGAGGAAGGTATTATCTTTGTAATATTTTGAGCCCCAAAATGTGCAATTATCGAAACTATATTTTCCTATAAATAGAAGCTCATTCTTCCTTCATTTCTCACCAATTCACTAAGTCTCACAAGAGCAATTATTATAGAGAAATTATAGAGAGAAAGAAGAGGAGAAGTCTACTACCTCACTATTCCAGTATCCAGTTTTCTTCTAAGGTAAGGGGTATTATTTCTTTCGTATTCGTGAAGAGAGTTATTTCTTTCAATATTCGTAAGGGTTGTTATACCATTCTTTATTATTTTGTTGGAATACCCTGTCTGTGCGGTCTATGGCATGCCTGGTGAATTCTTCCGTTATTTCATTCTTTATTATTCTGTTGAAATAACCTGTCTGTGCGGTCTATCGCATGCCTGGTGAATTCTTCTATTATTCCATTCTTTATTATTCTGTTGGAATAACCTGTCTGTGTGGTCTATCGCATGCCTAGTGAATTCTTTTGTTATTCCATTCTTTATTATTCTGTTGGAATAACCTGTCTACCCGGACTACCGCATGCATGGTGAATTCTTTTGTTATTTCATTCTTTATTATTCTGTTGGAATTAATAATCTGTCTATGGGTATTACCACATGCATGGTGAATGATCCTTCGTATTCATTCTTTATTAAATTGTGGAAATGATCTGTCTACGTGGATTACCGCATGGCGGGTGAAAATCCACTTGCAGTTTCATAATTTTTCTGACCCTCAAAAATTCTGAAAAAATTTGAAATGATAATTTGATAAGTTTTCTAGATTGTGTCCAAAAATGGTGATTTTTGGATGTATAGATTAGGAGTTATGAATTTTATGAGGAAAGACTATTTTAAAAGTAAACCCTTATAACTCCTTCTGGTTAACTCCAAAATTTGTGAAATTTTTATTGGGAGTACATCTATATAATAGCAGTATACCATGTAAATTTCAAAATTTTTGGACAAAATTACAGTTTTTGATAAATGTCTAAATATTTGACAGTTTTAACCATATGAAAAATAGTAAACGAATTTTAAAAATTCTGAGAAAAATATATGTTCAATATGAGACTATATTCTGCTAAATCCCAGAAAAGAAAATTTGTTTGTACTGATTTGGTATTTTTCATGAAAATGGGCTAGTTATGAGTAAATGAATTAAATATGTTATGTGAAATAAGAAAATTGGAAAATAGGATTTTATGGCTTGAGAATCCTATATAAGGTATATGTAGATTTTTGATGAGAGTTTTGGTTATTGGTGATTAAATCTTATGAGTTTGGCATTTTAGGATGATTAAATGCATTAAGTAGTAAAGTGTAAACAATTAAAATAAATTGTGTATAAGTTTAAGAAATGATTAAAATATTGTGGTAATATTAATAGTATTAGATTATGAGATTATTAAGTGATTTATAACATTTGGATTAAGGTGTTATAAATATTGATATGGATTTTATTGTGAAACTTTATCTTTTTGTGTCGGGGTTACTATTAACGTATACGACACTATTCATGTATATGGCACTATTTGCGTATAAGACATTATTTATGTATACGGTAATATGTACGAATACGGAGTACTATTTACGAGTTACTATTCATGAGTTACTATTCACGAGTTACTATTCATGAGTTACTATTCATGAGTTACTATTCACGAGTTACTATTCATGAGTTACTATTCACGGGGTACTATTTATCCAAAATATATATTTCTTTTTTGTTCAAATTATTTTTGGTACGTGAATATTATTCTTGAATTTTACCACAAAGCAGTATCATGTTGACAATTTGGATATTTTTAAACTCTGGATAAATTTAAAGTTTTTAATATTTATCCTTGACTTCGTTTGATTAATGTTTATACCATTGTCATCATCCTCATGCTTATATTGTGATGAAAGTCATCTTTGGCTTACGTGCATATATGGACTGTTGATTATTGGTTTTACAGTTGTATATTTTTGGCTTACGTGCATAGATGGACTGTTGATTATTGGTTTTACAGTTGTATATCTTTGGTTTACGTGCAAACATGGACTGTTGATTATTGGTTTTATTATGACGCCCCCAAAATAGGTCCACACGACCCATTCTGAGTCGCCAGATATCACACTATAAAAATTATTTACAAACTTCATTTATACAACTGTTGTACTGTCGTGCAGAATACAACCACAGTTAAACTGTGAGTTTTAATACAAATGTATGTAACTCTCATGGTGCCTCGACCAATACCTTACAATGGTACTTTGCATAAAAGTACAGTCAATAACTATTTTAGAAATTAAAATCTTTGGAAAATACTCAAGGAAACCTTCGTACATGGGAGGCCATGCGCTCAGGTTATGATAGATATCATATGTCCACGTAATTATCCTTGGTTGACCCAATTGTCCCCAAAGAAAAACAAAAGATTGCTATCATCTTCTTTCCAATGGTGAGTCTTCTTCGACTTATAATTATCTCCATTGTCTCCAATTGAGAATCATATTTCAAACAAACTCCAAGATTATATAGGTAGTGCTCGTAGATATACTCAAAGAAGTGGATGTGCACAACCCCGTCTTATGATAACATGAGGTTGTATGTCATTAGACATCTTGTATGATAGTGGCAAAACACCCTTCAAAGTTGGGTTCACCTCACCTATTCGGTTCACCAAAATTAAATATCAAATGACGTATACAATACGACATTACACTTATCTAAAGTTCTCAATAAAATTATTTCCATACTATTTAGGAGAACCTCAAATTTATAGACCATCGATTCTATTCTCTCTGTTACCCGCTTACCGACCCAAGCTACACTCTTATTACGAAAAGAATTGTGAAGCAAAAGGGTGAGCACAACTAGCCCAAGAAAGAATATCATGACTAAAGATAATTTACATCATCAATAGCCTTCATCAGTAATAAATCAGAGATTTAGAACATATGGTAGATGATAAAACTTTTCAACCATAGTTGCAGCGGAACGAGCAATCCATTAGAAGAGTCAAATAGATAATCAGATCTATTATCTTCTCCATGTTAAAAGTCCACCAATGATGTTTTATCCTTGTAACATCAATCAACAATTCCTGTCCACAATCATATGAATAACTCATAATCATAATTGTGATTCTACCTTCCTCTTCGCACCCAGGACGAAGATAATTTTCATCGCCTATCTTCACCTGAAACATCAAAAATCATGGTTATACCAAATCAAAATTCTTGCTAATAATTATACTAATAAATTCATCTTTGCACTACGGCCAAAGAGATTCATTAACAATTCATCTTTGCACTACAGGCCAAAGATATACAACTGTATTTTTGAAGAGTCAAGTAAAGCATGATATCTACTATCTTTTCTTAATTAAAAGTGTATAATCAATATTTTATCTTTGAGACTCAAACTTAATAAATAATCCACATCATCGAATCATCCACGCACTACTGCCCGAGGATATTCATGTAATCATCATCGGTCATGATTGATTATCTGCAGAATAATCCTCGGTTATAATCATACCAATAAATGTCCATCAATGCACTACAGGCCAATGAGGACTTTTACCACATCATCTATAACATTATGGGTCATGATTATACCAAATGATCCCTGGTCATAATCATACCAATAAACAGTTCATCTATGCATATAAGCCAAAGATACTCATCGATCAATAGTTCATCTTTGCACGTAAGCCAAAGATATACAACTGTAAAATCAATAATCAACAGTCCATCTTTGCACGTAAGCCAAAGATATACAATTATAAAATCAATAATCAACAGTCCATCTTTGCACGTAAGCCAAAGATATACAATTGTAAAATCAATAATCAACAGTCCATCTTTGCACGTAGGCCAAAGATATACAACTGTAAAACCAATAATCAACAGTCCATATTTGCACGTAAGCCAAAGATATACAATTGTAAAATCAATAATCAACAGTCCATCTTTGCACGTAAGTCAAAGATATACAATTGTAAAATCAATAATCAACAGTCCATCTTTGCACGTAAGCCAAAGATGACTTTCATCACAATATAAGTATGAGGATGACGACAATGATATAAACATTAATCAAACGAAAACAAGGATAAATAGTAAAGACTTTAAATTTATCTAAATATTATCAATCACTTAATAAACTCATAATCTAATATTATTAATATTATAACAATATTTTAATCACTTCTTAAACTTATAAACAATTTATTTCAATTGTTTACACTTTACCAAATAATGCATTTAATCATTTAAAAATGCCATATTCATAAGATTTCATCACCAATGATCAAATCCCTCATCAAAAATCTGTATATACCCTATATAGGATTCCCAAGCCATAAAATCCTATTTTCCAATTTTGTTACTTCACATAACATATTTAATTCATTTACTCATAACTAGTTCATTTTCATGAAAAATACCAAATCAGTTCCAAAAATATTTCTTTTCTGGGATTTAACATAATATAGTCTCATATTGATCATATATTTTTCTCAGAATTTTTAAAATTTATTTACTATTTTTCATATGGCCAAAACTGTCGAATATTTAGACATTTATCTTAAATTGTATTTTTGTCCAAAAATTCCGAAATTTATAGGGTATACTCCTGTTATATACATGTACTCCCAATAAAAAGTTTACCAATTTTGGAGTTAACCACAAGGAGTTATAAGGGTTTACTTTTAAAATAGTCTTTTCCCATAAAATTCATAACTCCTAATCTATACATCCAAAAATTGCCATTTTTGGACACAATCTAGAAAACTCAACAAATCATCATTTCAAATTTTTCCAGAATTTTTGAGGGTCGGAAAAATTATGAAACTGCAAATGGATTTTCGCCCGCTATGCGGTAATCCACGTAGACAGATTATTTTCACAATTTAATAAGGAATGAATACAAAGCATCATTCACCATGCATGAGGTAAATCCACATAGACAGGTTATTCCAACAGAATAATAAAGAATGGAATAACAGAAGAATTTCACTATGTATGCGGTGCCATGTAGGCAGGTTATTCAACATAATAATAAAGAATAGAATAACAAAAGAATTTCACCATGTATGCGATTTGCATGCATAAAAGTTATTCCAACATAATAATAAAGAATGGAACAAGGTCATGCGTAATTCACACAGACGGGATATTCTAATGAATAATAAAGAATGGAACCGAGTGTGCGTAATCCATGCTGATGTGATATTCCAACCGAGAATAATAAAGAATGGAATAACAACCTGAAATCCCGGGCATCACGATAAACCGCATGCAGATGAGTTATTCCAACAGAATAATAAATAATGGAACCGAAGTCATGTAATACTTACGCACAAGATATTCCAAGAATAATAAGGAATGGAATAATAAAAGAATTTCACTATGTATGCAGACTTGGCATGAGCAGAGTTATTCAACATAATAATAAAGAATGGAATAATGAGAAGAATATCACCATGTATCGCGTACTTTAGCATGAGAAGGAGTTATTCAACATAATAATAAAGAATGGAATAATGAAGCTCTCTTCATGAATCTGAAAGAAATAATACCCATTACCTTGTAAGAAAGCTGGATATTGGAATAGTGAGGTAGCAGACTTCTCTTCTTCTTTCTCTCTATAATTTCTCTCTATAATAATTGCTCTAAAGCTTTAGTGAATTGGTGAGAAATGAAGGAAGAATGAGCTTCTATTTATAGGAAAATATAGTTTCGATAATTGTACGTTTTGGGGCTCGAAATATTACAGTACAATACCTTCAACTTTTCTTTCATTTTTAATTTAGTCCTGCAAGTATTATCAAACTTGCACCACCTTCCCTAATAGTAAATAATGTGAATCAATAGTTCAATCATGTGAATCAACAGTTATAATCATGTGAAAATATGAATTACAGTATAGTACATCCATCTATACCTCCATTTTTAACTTAGTCATGTAAGTATTATCAATCTTGCACCACCTCCCTTAATAGTACATGAATGTGAATCAATAGTACACACATGTGAACAAATAGTTATAATCATGTGAATTAATAGCAATTAATTGTTCATTTATCCGGTTAATTATCCGACTGGTCAGTATAACTTCCAGACATCAATTAATATCGAAATAAATGTCAATTTCCACTAACACTAATAATCCCAACACAATGGAAATATTTTTCTCAACAATTTCATTTTTGAAATTTCAAAGTATGACTTTTTCTGAAAAAGTCAACTGTTGCCTTTTTTGACCAAAAAGTCAATTGTTGACTTTTTTTGTCCAAAAAGTCAACCCCAGCAAATTTTATGTTTATAATCTATTTCTACTAATTTTATCATTTCGAACTCAAATATCACGTCCGCGTCTCCAAATTCAACTTCGAACTGAAATTCGATTTTTATAACATTCATCATTAATATTATAACTCATAATATTTAACAATCGTGTCGTTCGAGGAAGAGGGGTTTTAGATAAGAATTTCTCCTTATTGGTAGCATGATTAGATGACCAAACCTCTCCTTGACAGAACTTCTAGACATTGTAAAAATTGTAATTTAATAATATAAATAACTTTGTCGTCTCAATTATTGATTTAATAATATATTATATAATGCAGATGATACTATGACAATAATCGAATCAATAATATGAGAGAGATATGATGCAAAGAAATTCTTTGTAGCAATAATTGAGTATAACTGAGTGACTTCTCACGTAAGCATCAATAATCAATACCGTGTGTTACTATGCAACCACGCGTATTACTATACTTTTACTACTAGGTAGTTCAACAGTTTTAACGGTAACACTTTCGCCGTTATTTTTAATAAAAGATAATTCTGTCGTTTTCTTACTATGACAATACTTCCGTTGTGGGGTTCACCAATGATTGTGCCGTTGTACGAATATTTCCTGTTAAAATGAATATTCCCGACCAATCGAATATTATATAACCACTTGCTTACTTTGCAAAAAATTTCACATATCACCCTTAACTTTAACCTTTTATCAATTTAACCATTTACTAAATAGAATAATTATAAGAAAATTGAATACTTTCATTTAATAAAATTTGGGGTCTCACATTTATAGTTCTATATATTTGGCTTACGTGCAAAGATGGACAGGTGTATGACATGATCATAACCACTGGTGATAATAACGAATATCCTTGGCCCGTAGTGTATGGATAATTCGATGATGTGATTGGCAGGATCATGACCATTAGTTAACAGTTGAATGTCTTTGGCCGCAGTGCACTGACAGATAATTGATTGGTATGATCATGACCATTGGTTTTATAGTTGAATATCTTTGGCAGTAGTGCAAAAGGTAGACAACTGATTGGTATGATCATTTTTATTACATTTAAATATCTTTAGCCTTTAGGGTAAGGATATTGAGTAAACGTTCTATTAAGCCTTTGTGGCAAGGAAAAACTGTTGATTTACATGATTATAAATATGAATTGTGATTTAACTATAATCTTTGGTGGTTTAGGTGAAGACAGGTGATGATAGTTCTTTTTGTCTTGGGTATAACAAAGAACTGTTGTTGAGTATTATAGGAATGAAATATTAACGATGGACTTTTAATCTAGAAGAGATAGTAGACATTATGTTCTACTTGACTCTTCTAATGGATTGCTTATTCCGCTGCAGTTAAACTTGATGTTTATTGTATTTTATCAATTTAACATTGTTGAAGGCTAAGGATAATTTATTCAACATTATCTTAGTCATAACATTTCTTACTGGGCTAGTTGAGCTCACCCTTTTGCTTTCATTGTTCTCTTCAGGAAATGAGAACGTAGCCGGGACTAGTCGGGGAACGGAGTGACGGTCCAGATGTTTGCATTAATAGTCCTCACTATTCTGTGAAATAGTGTGATAATAAATGAGGACTTATTTTGAGTTTGAATACTGTCTAGAAGACAATATTTGTATTAAAACTCACAGCTCATGTTGTATAATTAAGTTTGTATTTGTATTCAGTACCATGTATCTGGCGACTCAAGATGGGTGATGTATACCTGTTTTGGGGGCATCACAGTTGGTATCAAAGCTTAGGGATATGATCCATGGCTGAGATGTGAGACAAGAACTAGGAGGGGAGAGACGGGGAATTCCTTCGCTAGTATGACCTACCTAAGTTTATTTGGTATTTAATTGGTCGGTCAGAGTATAGGGATAATATGTGATATATCAATTAACCCTTATTTTAAAACTATATTCTAGAATGATATCTGAAATACAAGAGATGAGAAATGGGAAAATCATGATAGAGAGGAAATAACCGGGAACGTACAATCCAAAAAGAAAGCAAGGTATTCTCATCTCTTCGAACTACCAGTGTAAGACCCCAACTTTTATGAATAAAGCTGAATTTTCTATAATTATTATTTTTAAATATTATGGAATGAATTTGATATAATGTTATAGTTGTGGGTAATATTTAGAAATTTTGCAAAGTATGCAAGTTGTTTATAATATTCGATTGGTGGGGAATATTCGCATTTGCAAGACAATCATTGGTGGAGTGGACCTAGCGGAATTATTGTCGGATTGAGAAAATGATAAAAATATTTTTATGAAAATAACGGCGGAAGTTTTACCGTTAACTATTGAAACACCCAATGTTAATAGTACAGGAATACGCGTGATTGCATAGTAGCACACGGTATTGATTATTGATGCTTACGTGAGAAGTCACTCAGTTTTGTTCAATTATTGCTTCACTAATTGTTGCATAGTATCTCACGTTAATTGATTAAATTATTGTTGATATTTTATATTGAGATGATGAAGTTATTAATATTATTATTTGCAATATTAACGATGTCTAGAAGTTCTACCAAGGAGAGGTTTGGTCACCTAATTGCGCGCCAATAGGGAGAAATCCTTATTAGAAAGCCCCCTTTCACAGGAATGACACAGTCGATTAATAGTGTGAATAATAATAATGATGATGAAGTTTTGTTTTATTAGTATTATTAATGTAATAAAACAGAAAAGCTTTTTATATAAAATAGAATACTTTTATAAAGTTATTCGTTTTATTAGGCTAATAGTAAAATCTTTTATATAAAATGTAATACTTTTATAAAGTTATCATTTTATTAGACAATAATTAGAATATATTATATTTTATTATGCATAGTGTTTGCATAGTCCCTGCATAGTGTTTGTATAGTAAATTTTTTTTAAAAGTTATTCGTTTTATTAGATTATAAATAAAATATATTATATTTTATTGTAAACCAATCTGGACCGTCCGTTTAAAGTAAATCGATTTGGACCGTTCATGGATTAGTTACTATTCAGTCCATTCTTTTATAAATAGAAGCTCATTCCTTCATTATTTCTTACTTAATTCTTTGAAACTCTAGAGAGAAAGCGTAGAGAGAATTATTCTTCTATCTTGGCGTATTTCTTTAGCGTTTAAGAAAGCTTTGAGCGTAGTGCAAGTTTTTTTCAAGTATATCCCCTCCCTACCGTCTGAGTACTCTTCTTTATAAGGTAAGGGTATTATTTTTTTATATTCATGAAGAGAACTTACGTTATTCCATTCTTTATTATTACATTGGAATAACTTTGTATCTGTGATCTACCCTATACTTGGTGATTTCATTTGTTATTTCATTCTTATTATTCATTTGGAACATCACATCATGCGTTTACGTGGGACATGGTTAAAATCTTTATTATTCTATTGGAATATCTTATGCATGCGTTTTATCTTTGGACTGATTCCGTTATTTATTATTCATTGGAATAACTCCATACATACAAGCACCGCATACATGGTGATTTACATTGTTATTCCATTCTTTATTATTCTATTGGAATATCCGCCGGTACGTATACACTTTGACATGGTTTCGTTATTTATTATTCATTGGAATAACTTGCATCATCTAAGTACCGCATGCATGGTGATTTCTTTTGTTATTTCATTCTTTATTATACTCGGTTGGTTAAAGTTTTGACTTCTATACTCCATGAAATTAGTGGAATATCCTTGATATTTAAGGCTTCATCCAAAGATCTTTTCGTGGAAATATTCTTCTGAGCATTCTTGAATTTTACTCTACAAAGAAGTATCATGTTGACAATTTGGACGTTATTAGTTCCTGAATAATTTAATTCTTGAACTTGTTTTATTGAATTCTTATATCATTGTCATCATCCTCATGTTTATATTTTATTGAAAGTTATCTGTGGCCTGTAGTGCATAGATGGACTTGGTATGATTATGACAAGGGATTATTCGGTGTAATCATGACCGTAATGTTACAAATGATGTGGTAAAAGTCCTCATTGGCCCGTAGTGCATTGATAGACAGTTGTTGGCATGATCATGACCATTAATGAATACACAAATATCCTTGGCCCGTAGTGCATGGATAAATTGTGGTTGTGATACTAATGAATATCCTTGCGTAGTAGATGCGGGGATGATGTGGATTATTTATTGTCGAGTCCCAAATGATAAAAGTAATGAAAACCTTTTAAATCATAAAAGATAGTAGATTTTATTTCTACTTGACTCTTTTAATGGATTGCATGTTACATTGTGATTAAACTTGATGTCTATTGTATTTTATCGGTTTAACATTGTTGAAGACTAATGATAATTTATTCTCGCATTATCTTAGTCATAATATTTCTTCTTGGGCTAGTTGAGCTCACCCTTTCTTTCACTTTATTCTCTTGAGAAAATGAGAGCGTGGCGGGACTAGTCGGGGAGAGAGTGACGGTCCGGATGATAGTATTAGTAGTCCTCACTATTACATTAAATAGTGTGACAATAAATGTAATGAGGACTTATTCTAAGAGTGGATATTGTCAGAAGACAATATTTGTATTAAAACTCATGACTTTCTTGTTGTATATTAAAGATTGTATTTGTATTCTGTACCATGTATTTGGCGACTCAGAATAGGTGATGTATACCTATTTTGGGGGTGTCACAACCAGGTATGTAAATTTTGAGGGCGAAATTTCATAAGGAGGGGAGATTGTGAGACCCCAATGAAAGTATTCAATTTTTCTTATAATTATTCTATTTAGTAAATGGTTAAATTGATAACAGGTTAAAGTTAAGGGTGATCTGTGAAAATTTTCAAAGTAAACAAGTTGTCATAAAATAATCGATGATAAAAGTATAGTAATACGCGTGGTTGCATAGTAGCACACGGTATTGTACATTATCTTTGATTATTGATGCTTACGTGAGAAGTCACTCAGTTTTATTCAATTAGTGTCATAATATTTTATTAAATCAATAATTGAAACGACAAAGTTATTCATATTATTATTTGCAATATTGATGATGTCTAGAAGTTCTGTCAAGGAGAGGTTAGGTAATCTAATTGCGCGCCAATAGGGAGAAATCCTTATCAGAAAGCCCCCTCTTTCCTGGGAATGATCTAGTTGTTAATATTATGAGTTATAATATTAATGATGAATGTTATTAAAAGCTGAATTTGAGTTCAGAATTGAATTTGGAGACGCAGACGTGATATTTGAGTCCGGAATGATGAAATTAGTAAAAATAAACTATAAACATAAAATTTACCGGGGTTAACTTTTTGGTCAAAAAGTCAATAGTTGACTTTTTTAGAAAAAGTCAAATTTCAAAAATTCAAAAATAAAATTATTGATAAAAAATAGTTCCATTGTGTTGTGATTATTAGTGTTAGTGGAAATCGATATTTATTTCGATAATAATTGATGTCGAGAAGTTATATTGACCAATCGGGTAATTAATTGGATAAATGAGCAATTAATTGCTATTAATTCACATGCTTATAACTATGTGTTCACATGTGTGTACTATTGATTCGCATGATTTACTATTAAGGGAGTTGGTGCAAGATTGATAATACTTGCATGACTAAATTAAAAATAGAGGTATAGATGAAGGTATTATACTATAATTAATTTTTTCACATGTTTAGAACTATAGAGTCACATGATTTACTATTGATTCACATGATTTACTATTAGGGGAGGTGGTGCAAGTTTGATAATACTTGCAGGACTAAATTAAAAATGAAGAAAAATAGGAAGGTATTATACTGTAATATTTTGAGCCCCAAAATGTACAATTATCGAAACTATATTTTCCTATAAGTAGAAGCTCATTCTTCCTTCATTTCTCACCAATTCACTAAGTCTTACAAGAGCAATTATTATAGAGAAATTATAGAGAGAAAGAAGAGGAGAAGTCTGCTACCTCAGTATTCCAGTATCCAGTTTTCTTCTAAGATAAGGGGTATTATTTCTTTCGTATTCATGAAGAGAGTTATGTTTTTCAATATTCGTAAGGGTTGTTATACCATTCTTTATTATTCTGTTAGAATAACCTATCTGTGCGGTCTATCACATGCCTGGTGAATTCTTTTGTTATTCCATTCTTTATTATTCTGTTGGAATAACCTGTCTGTGTTGTCTATCGCATGCCTAGTGAATTCTTCTGTTATTCCATTCAATAACCTGTCTACGCGAACTACCGCATGCATGGTGAATTCTGCTGTTATTCCATTCTTTATTATTCTGTTGGAATAACCTGTCTATATGGATTACCGCATGCATGGTGAATAATCCTTCATATTCATTCTTTCTTAAATTATGTAAATGATCTGTCTACGTGGATTACCGCATGACGGTTGAAAATCCATTTGCAGTGTCGTATATTCTATTATACTCGTATGAGATATTATTTCTTTTGTACTCGTTATAGAATATCATTTTCTTTGGTATTTTTTTTACGAGTTACTATTCATGGGTTACTATTCGCCTAGTTACTATTCACTCTAGTATTATTCACTCGGGTATTCAGGGCACTTTTCGTGCCAGAATACTATTCACTAGTTACTATTCGCGGGTTACTATTCACCCGATTACTATTTACTCTAGTATCATTCACTCGGGTATTCGGGATACTTTTCGTGTCGGGGTACTATTCACGAGTTACTATTCACGGGGTACTATTTATCCAAAAAATATATTTCTTTTCTGTCCAAATTATTTTTGGTACATGAATACTATTCTTGAATTTTACTCCACAAAGCAGTATCATGTTGACAATTTGGATATTTTTAAACTCTGGAAAAATTTAAAGACTTTAATATTTATCCTTGATTTCATTTGATTAATGCTTATATCATTGTCATCATCCTCATGCTTATATTGCGATGAAAGTCATCTTTAGCTTACGTGCATAGATGGACTGTTGATTATTGGTTTTATAGTTGTATATCTTTGGCTTACGTGCATAGATGGACTGTTGATTATTGGTTTTGTAGTTGTATATTTTTGGCTTACGTGCAAAGATGGATAGGTGTATGACATGATCATAACCACTGGTGATAATAACGAATATCCTTGGCCCGTAGTGCATGGATAATTCGATGATGTGATTGGCAGGATCATAACTATTAATTAACAGTTGAATGTCTTTGGCCGTAGTCCACTGACAGAAAATTGATTGGTATGATCATGACCATTGGTTTTATAGTTGAATATCTTTAGTCCGTAGTGCAAAGGTAGACAACTGATTGGTATGATCATTGTTATTACATTTGAATATCTTTAGCCTTTGGGGTAAGGATATTGAGTAAACGTTCTATTAAGCCTTTGTGGCAAGGAGGAACTGTCGAATTACATGATTATAAATATGAATTGTGGATTTAACTATAATCTTTGGTGGCTCAGGTGAAGACAGGTGATGAGAGTTTTTTTTGTATAACAAAGAACTGTTGATGAGTATTACAGGAATGAAATATTAACGATGAACTTTTAATCTAGAAGAGATAGTAGACATTATGTTCTACTTGACTCTTCTAATGGATTGCTTATTTGCTGCTGTTAAACATGATGTTTATTGTATTCTATCAGTTGTTACATTGTTGAAGGCTAAGGATAATTTATTCTGCATTATCTTAGTCATAACATTTCTTACTGGGCTAGTTGAGCTCACCCTTTTCTTTCACTGTTCTCTTCAAGAAATGAGAATATAGCTGGGATGAGTCGGGGAACGGAGTGATGGTCTGAGATGGTGGCTATAGCAGTCCTCACTATTTTTATAAAAATGTGTGATAATAATTGTAATGAGGACTTCATTGAGAGTGGATATTGTCTAGAAGGCAATATTCATGTTTAAACTCTCAGCTATGTTTTGTCGTATTTTTCCCGACAGTTGTATAATTAAGTTTGTATTTGATTTATATAGTGTGATATCTGGAGACCCAAGATGGGTGATGTATACCTGTTTTGGCGGCGTCACAGTTGGTATCAAAGATTAGGGATATGATCCCTGGCTGAGATGTGGGACAAGAACTAGGAGGGGAGAGACGGGGAATTCCTTCACTAGTATGACCTACCTAAGCTTACTTGTTATTTAATTGGTCGGTCAGATATAGGGATAATATGTGATATGTCAATTAACCCTTATTTTGAAACTATATTCTAGAATGATATCTGAAATACAGGAGATGAGAAATGGGAAAATCATGATAGAGAGAAAATAACCTGGAAGGTACAATCCAAAAAAAAGCAAGTTATTCTCATCTCTTCGAACTACCAAGTACGTAATTTTCGAGGGTCAAATTTCATAAGGAGGGGAGATTGTGAGATCCCAAATTTTAAGAAATGAAAGTATTCAATTTTCTTATAATTATTATGTTATTTAGTAAATGGTTAAATTGATAAAGGTTAAAGTTAAGGGTGATATTTAAAATTTTTGCAAAGTAAGCAAGTTGATATAAAATATTTGTTTGGTCGGAGAATATTCTTTTTGTCGAGAAATATCCGTACGACGGCACAATCATTGGTGGAACCCACAACGGAAGTATTGTCGTAGTTAGAAAACGACAATTATCTTTTTATAACGGCGAAAGTGTTACCATTAAAACTGTTGAACTACCCGGTAGTAAAAGTACAGAAATACGCATGGTTGCATAGTAGTACACGGTATTGATTATTGATGCTTACGTAAGAAGTCACTCAGTTATACTCAATTATTTCTACAGTAATTGCTGCATCATATCTCTCATATTATTGAATCAATTATTGTTACAGTATCATCTGTATAATATGTTATATTATTAAATTAATAATTGAGTTGGCAAAGTTATTCATATTATTATTTGCAATATTGACAATGTCTAGAAGTTCTGTTAAGGAGAGGTTTGGTCACCTAATTGCGCGCCAATAAGGAGAAATCCTTATCGAAAAGCCCCCTCTTTCCTGGGAACGACCTAGTTGTTAAATATTGTGAATTATAATATTAATGATGAATAAGTTCGTGTTGATTAAAGATGAAATTGATAGTTCCATTGTGTTGGAATTATTAGTGTTAGTGAAAATTGACATTTATTTCGATAATAATTGATGTCTGGAGGTTATATTGACTAATTGGGTAATTAACCGGATAAATGAGCAATTAATTGCTATTAATTCACATGATTATAACTATTTGTTCATAAGTGTGTACTATTGATTCACATTCATTTACTATTAGGGGAGATGGTACAAGATTGATAATACTTGCATGACTAAGTTAAAAATGGAGATATAGATGGAGGTACTATACTGTAATTCGTATTTTCACATGTCTAGAACTATTGATTCACATGATTTACTATTGATTCACATGATTTACTATTAGGGGAGTTGGTGCAAGTTTGATAATACTTGTAGGACTAAATTAAAAATAAAAGAAAAGAGGAAGGTATTATACTGTAATATTTTGAGCCCCAAAATGTGCAATTATTGAAACTATATTTTCCTATAAATAGAATCTCATTCCTTCATTATTTTTCACCAATTCACTAAAGCAATAGAGCAATTATTATAGAGAGAAATTATAAAGAGAAAGAAGAAGAGAAGTCTGCTACCTCACTACTCCAGTATCTAGTTTTCTTCTATGGTAAGGGGTATTATTCTTTCGTATTCATGAAGAGAGTTATTTTCTTTCAATACTCATAAGGGTTGTTATTCCATTCTTTATTATTATGTTGAATAACTTTGTTTATGCTGCAAAGTACCGCATACATGGTGAAATTCTTCTATTATTCCATTCTTTATTATTACATTGGAATAACTTTTATGCATGCGGATCTATCACATGCCCGGTGAATTTCGTTGTTATTCCATTCTTTTTATTATTCATTGGAATATCCTATCGTGTGGATTATGCATGACCTGGCTCCATTCTTTATTATTACGTTAGAATATCATGTATGTACGGATTCACGCATTTGATTCGGTTCTATTCTCTATTATTCATTGGAATAACTCATGCATGCGATCTATCGCATACTGGTGAATTCTTACGCTTTATTCCATTCTTTATTATTTTATTGGAATAACATATCATGCGATCTATTGCATGCCCGGTGAATTCTTACATTATTCCATTCTTTATTATTACATTAGAATAACTTTGTCACTGCGATGGACTACCGCATGCATGGTGAATGATCCTTCATATTCATTCTTTATTGAATTCTAGAAATGATCTGTCTACGTGGATTACCGCATGGCGGGTGAAAATTCATTTGCAGTGTCGTATATTCTATTATACTCGTATGAGATATTATTTCTTTTGTACTCGTCATGGAATATCATTTTCTTTGGTATTTTTCTTTTACGAGCTATTCATGGGTTACTATTCACCCGGTTACTATTCACTCTAGTATTATTCACTCGGGTATTCGGGGCACTTTTCGTGCCAGAGTACTATTCACGAGTTACTATTAATGGGTTACTATTCACTCAATTACTATTCACTCTAGTATCATTTACTCGGGTATTCGAGACACTTTTTGTGTCGGGATACTATTCACAGGGTACTATTCATGAGTTACTATTCACGGGGTACTATTTACCCAAAAAATATATTTCTTTTTTGTCCAAATTATTTTTGGTACATGAATATTATTCTTGAATTTTACTCCACAAAGCAGTATCATGTTGACAATTTGGATATTTTTAAAGTCTAGAAAAATTTAAAGTCTTTAATATTTATCCTTGATTTCGTTTGATTAATGCTTATATCATTGTCATCATCTTCATGCTTATATTGTGATGAAAGTCATCTTTGGCTTACGTACATAGATGGACCGTTGATTATTGGTTTTATAGTTGTATATCTTTGGCTTACGTGCATAGATGGACTGTTGATTATTGGTTTTATAGTTGTATATCTTTGGCTTACGTGCAAAGATGGACTGGTGTATGACATGATCATAACCATTGGTGATAATAATAACGAATATCCTTGGCCCGTAGTGCATGGATAATTCGATGATGTGATTAAGCGGGATCATAACTATTAATTAACAGTTGAATGTCTTTGGCCAGTAGTCCATTTGACGAAAAATTGATTGGTATGATCATGACCATTGGTTTTATAGTTGAATATCTTTAGTCCAGTAGTGCAAAGGTAGACAAATCGATTGGTATGATCATTGTTATTACATTTGAATATCTTTAGCCTTTGGGGTAAGGATATTGAGTAAGCGTTCTATTAAGCCTTTGTGGCAAGGAGAAACCGTCGAATTACATGATTATAAATATGAATTGTGGATTTAACTATAATCTTTGGTGGCTCGGTGTGAAGACAAGTGATGAGAGTTTTTTGTATAACAAAGAAGCTGTTGATGAGTATTACAGGAATGAAATATTAACGATGAACTTTTAATCTAGAAGAGATAGTAGACATTATGTTCTACTTGACTCTTCTAATGGATTGCTTATTTGCTGCTGTTAAACATGATGTTTATTGTATTCTATCAGTTGTTACACTGTTGAAGGCTAAGGATAATTTATTCTGCATAATCTTAGTCATAATATTTCTTACTGGGCTAGTTGAGCTCACCCTTTTCTTTCACTGTTCTCTTCAAGAAATGAGAATATAGCTGGGATGAGTCGGGGAACGGAGTGATGGTCTGAGATGGTGGCTATAGCAGTCCTCACTATTTTTATAAAATAGTGTGATAATAGTTGTAATGAGGACTTCATTGAGAGTTGATATTGTCTAGAAGGCAATATTCGTGTTTAAACTCTCAGCTATATTTTGTCGTATTTTGCCCGACAGTTGTATAATTAAGTTTGTATTTGATTTATGTAGTGTGATATGTGGCAACCCAAGATGGGAGATGTATACCTGTTTTGGGGGCATCACATTTACTATTAGGGGAGGTGGTGCAAGTTTGATAATACTTGCAGGACTAAATTAAAAATGAAGAAAAAGAAGAAGGTATTATACTGTAATATTTTGAGCCCCAAAACGTGCAACTATCGAAACTATATTTTCTTATAAATAGAAGCTCATTTTTCCTTCATTTCTCACCAATTCACTAAAGCTATAGAACAATTATTATAGAGAGAAATTATGGAGAGAAATAAGAAGAGAAGTATGCTACCTCACTCTTCCAGTATCCAGTCTTCTTTTGAAGTAAGGGGTATTATTCTTACGTATTCATGAAGAGAGCTATTGTTATTCCATTAGTATTATTACTGTTTTGAATAACTTTGTATACGCGGACTACTAGTATACATGGTGAAATTCTTCTGTTATTCCATTCTTTATTATTATGTTGGAATAACTCATACATAAGTCACCGCATACATGGTGAAATTCTTACATTATTTCATTCTTTATTATTTTGTTGGAATAACATGCATGCATGGATCTATCGCATGCACAGTGAATTCTGTTGTTATTCCATTCTTTATTATTCTATTGGAATATCACATGCATGCGGATTACGCGTGACTGGTTCCGTTCTTTATTATTACTCGTTGGAATATCACATGCATGCGGATTACGCATTTGACTGGTTCCATTCTTTATTATTCATTTGGGAATAACTTGCATGCGATCTATCGCATGCACGGTGAATTCTTACATTATTCCATTCTTTATTATTCTATTGGAATAACCTGTCTATGTGGATTACCGCATGCATAGTGAATGATCATTTGTATTCATTCTTTATTAAATTGTGGAAATGATTTGTCTACGTGGATTACCGCATAGATGGTGAAAATCCATTTGTAGTTTCGTATAATCTATTATACTCATCTGGGATATCATTTCTTTTGTACTCGTCATGAAATATCATTTTTTTAGTTATTTTTTTGTTATGAGTTACTATTTATGGGTTACTATTCACCCGGTTACTATTCACTCTAGTATTATTCACTCGGGTATTCGGGGCACTTTTTCGTGCCAAAGTACTATTCATGAGTTACTATTCACGAGTTACTATTCACCCAATTACTATTCACTCTAGTATCATTCACTCGGGTATTCGGGACACTTTTCGTGTCAGGGTACTATTCACGGGATACTATTCCCGAAGTACTATTCACGGGTTTTATTCAATTCGAAAAATATATTTCTTTTACGTCCACATTATTTTTGGTACATGAATATTATTCTTGAATTTTACTCCACAAAGAAGATCATGTTGACAATTTGGGCGTTATTGATTTTCGGATAAATTAAATTATAAATCTTTAAAATTTATCCTTGAACTTGTTTTATTGAATTATTATGTCATTGTCATCATCCTCATGCTTATATTGTGATGAAAGTCATCTTTGGCTTACGTGCATAGATGGACTTGGTATGATTATGAGTAGGGATTATTCGGTATAATCATGGAGTAGTAATGTGACGAATGATGTGGTGAAAGTCCTCGTTGGCACTGTAATGCATTGATGGGACGATTGTTGGTATGATTATGACCGAGGATTATTTGGTATAGTCATGACCATTGATGATTTAATGAATATCCTTGGCAGTAGTGCGAGGGAAGAATCGATGATATGGTTTATTTATTAAGTTGAGTCTCAAATGATAAAGTTGATGAAAAACTTTTTAAATCATAGAAGATAGTAGATTTTATGCTTTACTTGACTCTTCTAATGGATTGCTTATTTCATTGCTAGGTTGTTGATCTAAAACTTGTTGTCTATTGTATTCTATCGGTTGTTATCTTTGTTGAAGGCTAAGGACAATTTATTACGCATTATCTTAGTCATAATATTTCTTCTTTGGGCTAGTTGAGCTCACCCTTTCTTTCATTGTTATCTTCTTGAAATGAGAATATAATTTGGATTTAGTCGGGGAATGGAGTGATGGTCCGGGATAAATAGCTTTAGTAGTCCTCACTATTCTACGGAATAATGTGATAATAATTGTAATGAGGACACCATTGAGTGTGGATATTGTCTAGATGACAATATTCTTGTTTAAACTCTAAACTATGTTTTGTCGTATTTTACATTTAATTGTTGTATAATTAAGTTGTATTTTAATTTATGTACCATGTATCTGGCGACTCAAGATGGGTGATGTATACCTGTTTTTTGGGCGTCACAGTTGGTATCAAAGCTTAGGGATATGATCCCTGGCTAAGATGTGAGACAAGAATTAACTAGGAGGGGAGAGACAGGGAATTCCTTCGCTAGTATGACCTACCTAAGTTTATTTATTATTTAATTGTTCGATCAGAATATAGGGATAATATGTGGCATGTCAATTAACCTTTGTTTTGAAGATGTATTCTAGAATGATATCTGAAATACAGGAGATGAGCAAGGTATTCTCATCCCTTCGAATATCAGGTACGTACGTAAATTTCGAGGGCAAAATTTCATAAGGAGGAGAGATTGTGAGACCCCGAATTTTATGAAATGAAAGTATTCAATTTTCTTATAATTATTCTATTTAGTAAATGTTTAAATTTATAAATGGTTAAAGTTAAGGGTTATATAAGTTGTCATAAAATAATCGGTAGTAAAAGTACAGTAATACGCGTGGTTGCATAGTAGCACACGGTATTGATTATTGATGCTTACGTAAGAAGTCACTCAGTTATACTCAATTATTGCTACAGTAATTGCTGCATCATATCTCTCATATAATTGATTAAATTGTTGTCACAGTATCATCTGTATAATATGTTATATTATTAAATCAATAATTGAGACGACAAAGTTATTCATATTATTATTTGCAATATTGACAATGTCTAGAAGTTCTGTCAAGGAGAGGTTTGGTCACCTAATTGTGCGCCAATAGGGAGAAATCCTTATTGGAAAGCCCCATCTTTCTAGGGAATGACCTGGTTGTTAAATATTGTGAATTATAATATTAATGATGAATAAGTTCATGTTGATTAAAGATGAAATTGATAGTTTCATTGTGTTGGAATTATTAGTGTTAATGAAAATCGACATTTATTTCGATAATAATTGATGTCTGGAGGTTATATTGACCAATCGGGTAATTAACCGGATAAATGAGCAATTAATTGCTATTGATTCACATGCTTATAATTATGCGTTCACATGTGTGTACTATTGATTCACATGATTTACTATTAGGGGAGTTGGTGCAAGATTGATAATACTTGCATGACTAAGTTGAAGGCTAAGGATAATTTATTCTGCATTATCTTAGTCATAATATTTCTTACTGGGCTAAGTTGAGCTCACCCTTTCTTTCATTGTTCTCTTCAAGAAATGAGAATATAGCTGGGACGAGTCGGGGAATGGAGCGATGGTCCAGGATAAATGGCTTTAGTAGTCCTCACTATTCTACGGAATAATGTGATAATAATTATAATGAGGACACCATTGAGTGTGGATATTGTCTAGATGACAATATTCTTGTTTAAACTCTCAGCTATGTTTTGTCGTATTTTATACGATTGTTGTATAATTAAGTTGTATTTGAATTTATGTACCATGTATCTGGCGACTTAACATGGGTGATGTATACCTGTTTTGGGGGCGTCACACATTGGGTCGGTCCATTAATGATAAGTGAACGGGAGATCACAAGGAGAAAGTGAGCTGGGCATGCCACAAATCTGAAGTGTCTTGCTATTCAGAAGAGGCCAGAATAAGGAGTCAAGCTATCAGTTCCTGAGATCAGTCGAGGCAAATAGAAGTATTGAAGCACTAAAAATTAGAAGAAAGAAGTGTTCTACATTGAAGATCCAATGAACACTCCTCAGGATCGTAGTGTTGTCTCAACCAGTCAATGAGCAACATTCAACTAGACACTACGATCAGGTCCAAGAATATGCATCAGAATCGTGGAGTTTGGTCATTTGAAGATTGAAGCCTTGGCAACGGTTTAATCTTAAGTGTGATATTCGAATATAGCTTATTGAGAGCATCGATGCAAAGGGACAGATCCTAACGTTCTTATCGAGAAGTCAGAAAGAAGAAATAAAGTTGACTACCTGACCAAGACATCAAAGTGACATCTCTGATGGAGTAGGTGAAACAGTAGACTGCAGTGTCAGAAAGTTAAAAAAGAGGATGTGTCAAATAACTCGAGATCTGTGAAGCAATTCAAATAACTTTCAACGGCTATATTCCAACAGAAAGATTGGGAAGGAGCATATATATAAGCCAGAGCTACAAAGATAAAAGTAAGTGAAGTTGCTGAAGTTGTAGAATCGTTGAGCTATTGGAATGCTATAGTGTTGACTCTATGAGTTCCACCAGAGCTAAACAGAACAAGTCTCAGTGACAGTGAGACTACAAAGGTGGAAGTGAAGCAGCTTTGAAGAAGGAATCAAATAGACTAAAAGCTTCACTCAACAAAGTTGGGAATGCCACTGAAGATGGCAGCTAAGCTGAGAGCCGAGAAGGCCAAAAAGATTGCATTCAGAAAAGTGGCAGAGTACAAAGAAGATCAAGAGAGCCACTCTACGAATCAGCAAGAACCAAAAGCTGAATCAAAACAGATGCAGAACCATGTCTGGAAACCATTCAAGAAGGGTTCAGGGAATGCTAAGTGCCAGACGAAGTCTACCAAAAGCTCAAACACTTAGCAAACCCAAATGGTGATGGTGTATAGCTGACATCTGATGAAGATGAGCAGAACAGAATGAAGATCAGCTGCACCAAAGAAGATGTAGTCCAAACTCAAAGCAGAATGCAAGAGGACCACGCCAAGCTGCTAAGTACAGAAGATGTTCAAGCTTAAAGACGTCTTAGCAGCAAGGCACAAATAACAACAACAACAACACCAACAAGAAGCCAGGGCCTGAGGGGTCCTTATCCGGAGGGACTAAATGAAGTTCCAAGCCTGCTGGGCTTGAAGAGTTCCTAGGGAACTAGAGGAGTTCCAAGCCTATTGGGCTTGAACAGTTCTTAGTGAACTGAAGTTCCAAGGCTGCTGGTTTTGAAGGAATCTTAGTGATTCAGGGTGCTGCCTTTCCTTAGTGGAATTCCTGCTAGTTAAAGTAGAAGAGTGGATTAGGAGCTTGAGTCTTTGAACCACTTAAAATCCCTTGTGTCTTTTATATTCTATCATTTACTTTCTGTCATCTATATTATGTACTTAACTGCTATAACTGCTATGTATGTATTAACTGCTTACCACTTAACTAGCTCTAAAAATAATGTATGTATAATTATGAATATATCAATGAAGGGGATATTTTACTTATTCCGATGTGGTTGAAAAGATTCTTATATTTGTCATTTGCTAATTCATTAGCAATACAAAATAAACATGAATAGTATTTGAAAATAAAAAGATCTATTCAACCCCCCTTCTAGATTTATTGTGTGCCTACTGGGTACTAACAATTGGTATCAGAGCCGGTTCTCATGCTATTCAAAAGATAATATCTTTGAGTCTGATCCTAGGCGCAAACATTAATATAAACTTAGTTTAGTAGTAAGTCACTTGTAAATTCAGATGAGCTCACACATTGGAAATATTGTGTACAGGTAAATGTCTATATACACATGAAGCTGCTCAGATTGGTCCATGTTCTTAAAAGCCATAACAACAAGACCAATCCTTGCCTATAGTCAATCTTATAGTCTGAAGAGTAGATATGGTTGCTCAAGAGGCATCAATAGCAAAGAGTCAAGCATCCACTAAACTGAAAGATGAAAAGGCCATATGTGCTAAGAAGTACTCATTCAGATAAGAAAGAAGAATCTCTCAAATCTATATTTGGCCAACCAACAGCTGGATGCGAATCTTGAGGACTCAAGGGTGTCAAAGAACTAAAGATGTCAAGATTCTCTAAGCCTACATCTTCAAGACTATAACGAATTGATCAAAGGACAATTAGAGCAACAAGCTGTCAGAAGTAAAGGAAAAAGTATGCACATCAATGCCTAACCTCAGTATATCAAGATAAATGACTATCAAGAAACTGACAATGTAAAGGTACGGTTCCTCATCAGTATAAATGTGTACATCATGTTGCACCACCTTATGCACTATAACAGTATTCTATCAAGAGACCATACTCTACCTAAAAAGGAGAAGAGAGAAAGTAAACTAAAGTTGGAAACTCAAATGTTAATAAACTTTCTCTCCATCCAAGTTTTAGGATTGAAGATAACATCCTGAAAGAAGTCTGAAATAGGTCATAAACATCAAGATTTAACTAACTTTAAGTGGAGTAATCTTCTGATGGGTTAGTATGTATGTACAAACCTATGTTCTAGGTTTTTGATAACACATAAGATATGATCAGTTCTACAAGAGTATCTTGAAGATTCGTAGAAATTGATCACTTCCATGAGTCAACCAGATATAAAAAGTGATAGATGTGATGCTCACTCTGTGAACATTTAAAATCCATGAACATGACCATGAAATCATCAAAGAGAAAGAGTGTTGTATTAAAACGGTTAATCTTACACACACTCATCATCATGCATTTTAAAATGTCATATCTAAATTAGATACATGCATGAATATGATTGTTGGTGAAAAATATGATGAAAATTCAAATATATGAGGAACGGGAATTTTGAAAGCTAACCTGGAAGGACCTATTTAACCAAGGGTACCAAAAATAGAAATTTATCTAACCTGCAGGTGCATGGTCTAACTGACCACACTAAGGAATGCTAAAGCAGAAGACTTCAGCCAAGAAGATTCAACCAGCAGAAGGCTTAAGACATTTCAGAAGAATTTCTGACTAAATCTTTATTTGTCAAAGCCTGTCCTTGAAGACTTGCTGAGCTAACATGAATGAAGCTCACATGGTTGTTGATCTATATATGGAAGCAAACCATTTGCCCTAAGATAAAAAGGACCTTATATGCTCAATCATGCATAGCATATTATATGAGAAGAATCCTCAAGGAAGTTCACATCAGAGGATCATCGAGCATCAATCATGAGGAATTCATTACAAAAGCAGAACTCCACAAGTACAAACCGTCAAAGAAGACTAAGTTCGTAGTTCTGTGACACCATCGTATAGTGATTAGTCCTGGAGATATGCAAGGCTGCCTTCTGATGCACATGAAGAAGAAGAACTCACACCTCTCTGAAAAGATAGTATCAACTATGGGGGAGCAGTGATCTTCTAAATAACAACAGCACTAAAAAATAGAAGTGCACTATGAAGCAATGTACTAGTTACAAAGTCCCAAAACTTTGTGACTGATGAACCAAATGAAGATCCATACTCAGTAGGAACGTCTCAAAGCGTACTACTAATAACCTTGTCAACCACCCAACTCACAATCATGGAGTGCCTACGATCAACCATCTGATCGCAGTATAAGAGCAGGAGGGCACCACGATTACAGCCAATGCAAATGTCTAAAGTTGGTAGATGAACTTCCTAGCAGAAACGATCAAATGAGATATCAGTACTAATCACTTCTAAAGTTTTTCATCTGGAAGGCACCTCAGGGACAAACCTGACCCTTCGTTCACTCTAAGAGGTTGGCCCTTCCTGAGCTACCTTAACCCAGAAGGAATGCTTAGTCTAGTTCATCTCAAGGACCATGACAGACAACGATCATAGAATAGATTCTGAAGTAAACTCAACGATCATAGTGCAAATTCAAAGATCGTAGAGTAGCCTCGACGATCGCAGTCTTCCCAAAGGACACACTAACTCATGGAGAGCTCAGCAGAAATGGGCATATGCTCAACTATTCAGATAGTGTGGAGATAAGTTCAAATTTAGCTTGGAAAGACGCCCTAAAAATTAACCTCAGAATTTTAGTTCCTGAACTACTTCAGAATATATCAGTGGTCAAGTCATGCAACTTCTAGATAAGGATTAATGTCAAATCATCCACTGAAGCATCTCTCAGAAGACGATCGTTGAGTCGACGAAGAAAATTGTAGAGTCAATAGCTGCCTCAACAAGCTACTCTACGTACTGAAATAGTCAACAGAAGAAAAGTCAAATCTGAAGAACGGACACGATGGAGGACTTATAGATGATGACTTATCAGCAACTTACAACTGTCCCACTAAGAAACGTGGAAGGAACAATTAAAAGAGGGAAATTCAAATAATTGGCAGTTTAATCTTAGCGGGCTCTTCAAAAATCTACAAACCTGTCAAATCTATACCTAAGGCAAAACCTAGCTACCTCTAAACAGGCAAAACCCTTGAACAAGTTATCAAAAGCTATCAAACCTCTCTCTCCCTCCCTTGTTCAAACCCTAGAACTCTCTTTAAAGCCTAAATCTATCAAACCTCAAGCTTCTCCCTAATTGTGCTCAGCTACCTCTCATTAGTCACCTGAAATTAAATACCCATATACTTCGTACTCTACAAATGACAGATTGGCGAGTAATCACTGGCATTCTACTCGGAACAAAGACTTTTGAGTAATCTGAGAAGAAGTTCAGAGATGTTCTTGAACTTGTAAAGAAGGTTGGATTCTCTGAATGTCTTGAGGCAAACACACGAATATATGGTAACCTGATCAAAGAGTTTCACTTAAACGCAACCATAAATTTTGGAATCCTCTCCACCAAGGTTAAGGGTCAAATTCTGAAGCTAAATTCTTCTGACATCAATCAATGCCTAGGCCTTCCTGACCAAGATCTGAAAAGCCTGGATGAGATCGACACTAAAAAAGCTAAGAAAATTATGAAGTACAAAAGAAACCCTAGTATGAAAGACATGAAGAAAAAGGAGTTTCCTGAAGAATTAGAGTTTTTTGCTGAAATAGTGGGCAAATGTATCCTATGCAAAGACACTGCACATGACACTGTGATTAATCAACATCTAAAGATCATGTCTGCAATAGTTCTGAAGGAACACATCAACTTTGGAGCTATCCTGTTTGATCAAATGTCCAAATGGCTAGATAAGGAAGAGAAGAAAGGGTTAACTGAAAAACCCCTCACAAAGGTTTTCCATGGAAGGCTTTTAAGTATCATCTTGAAGAAAAAGTTAAAGAATAAAATTAAGGATGCTGAGGGTGAAATTCTTAATGTTCATAAAGTAATGTCCCCACAATTGTTCAAAAATTGGAAGAAAAATCCCAAGAAAAACAAGAGGCTAATAACAACTGGGAGCAGCAGCAAGGTCTCTATCAAGAAGAGGAAGGTACAGGAGGTGGAAAGCTCTTAATCTAATGACTCTGGATAGGTAACAGCCACACCAGCAAAGAAGAAGTCTAAAAGTGGGAAGAATACAAAGACTCCATCTATTCGTCTCTCCACTAACAAGAAGAGGCATGAAACAGGAGAAGAAAAAGTTTCAACTACAGAAACCCTAAAGAGAAAAAGAAGTAACAGATTACTCCAAGGGCCACCGAAGAAGAAAATAAAGGTGATGAAGAAGTCAGTTCCAGTTCCTCAAAGTAGCCTATCTATTCAAGATGAAAGAGAAGACGTAGAGTCTGAAAATGAGAAGGGAACTGAGAGCTTCAAGATTGAACTCTCAAAGAGCAAGTCTAACAATGAAGAAGAAGCTGAGTCTATGAAAAAAATAGCCAAATCTGATGGTGAAGAAGAATGTGCAAGTCATGTGGCTAACACTCAGAGTTGTCACTCTGCTGCTGAAGAAAGTGGGAAAGATGAAACAATTGGATCTCCCACTGCTAATGCTCCAACAAGCTCGTTTAAGGTTTTAAAAGTTGTTGGGTCTGAGGAAGAAGGACATGCTCCCACTATCGCTGATCATCAAGAAAGTTTTTATGGGGATACGAGGGCAGATTCTCGAAGAAGAAGAAAAGTCTGAAAACCCCATGGTGACCAGTCAATAAGAAGAAAAAGTAACAGACTACTTGCTAAATCTATCTCAAAAAGGATGGGAGAACACTTCAATGCTGTCATTGACTTAAGTGATGATAAGTTTGAATCCGCGGAAGAAGATGCTGAAGAAGAAGCTGATGAGACAGAAAAAGATTCTACAAACCAGAATCGAGAGAAAACACCGATGAGAGTCGATGAAGGAAGTCTACGAGTTTAACTCCAACCCGGACAAAATGAAGATGGAAAAGACTATAGTTCTGAAACAGAAGAGCCAGAAAATTTTCACATTCCTAACCCTGTAAATTGGAAGAGAAAAATTGTAGTAGAAATTGACGAATCACTGGATGTGCTTCTCGACAGATGGATCAATCATGGGAATGAAAGGCTAAATGTGGTAATGATGACTGCAGAAAATACGCTCAACAATCGTAAGGTTATGAAACTAGACACCTCAACTATAATATATGTGCCTGAAGTTAAGAACCATGCAATAAGATGGTTTCACCCTCATATGCCATGGGTAAAGGCATCTCTTAATGGAGATAACATCTATCTCACATGGGTTTTCTCTCATCTTCCCAACTTGGAGCTGGTGTCACAAAACTTTCCAAGGGTAAAGAAGTTTGTAATCAAGATGATCAAAGAACAACCTCACTATAAAGTCTATCGACATGTTGGAAATCACTACATTCCCTACGATTGTAGAGTGGGTTCTGATGGCAGAAGGATTATGCCCAAGTGGATGATCGTAGAGTCCCTTCACTCTACCATTGAAGATGTTCAAGTTCAGTTTGAGAAGCTTCCCTCTGACCAAACACAGTTGTCTGATATTCCTTCATCCTCCAACAGTGATTGGCACTCAACGATTTATCAGATTCTCAATGCTTTCGAAAATCTATCTAAAAATGAAAATTGTGGAGTCCAGTCTGGTGTTCAACAGAAGCCTGCCCAACCACATGACCAAACTCCTACGGAGCAGGAGTTACTGAGGAATTCTGATGAATTGGTCAAGCAGATGTCCATCATCACTAAAGAGGCAAAGATGTTAACCGAAGGAGGCAATGCAGTTCAAGACAGACTTCAAGCTACCATGACTGATATATCTCTCAAATCAAAGAGAGAGATTAAATCTACCTGAAGGCCATAATTGATCAAAAGGAAGAACTCTTCGTATTCATTCTTTATTAAATTGTGGAAATAATCTATCTACGTGGATTACCACATGACGGGTGAAAATCTATTTGCAGTTTCTTGTATTATTTCATTTCATATTCCTAAATCTAAACTTACTATTGCTTCTATAATTCCTGAAATAATTAGAAATTCCTTGAGATTTGTGTTTCATCTAATAACATTTCACTAAAAAATTGGTCTGAACTCTCTTATTAAAATTTTAATCTTTTCATGTCGAGGTACTATTCATTCTGGGTACTATTCATACGATAATATTCATGAGTACTATTTATAATGAATATTAATTTTACTATTCATAATAAATTTAATTTTTTTCTTTTTTAAATTATTTTTGATACATGAATATCATTCTTGAATTTTACTCCACAATTGGTGATCATGTTGACAATTTGGACATTGTTGAACTCTGAATAAATTAAATTATAAATCTCTAATATTTATCCTTGATCTCACTTGATTGATTCTTTATATCATTGTCATTATCTTCATGCTTATATTGTGGTGAAAGTCATCTTTGGCCCGTAGTGTATAGATGGACTGTTGATTGGTATGATTATGAACAAGAATTGTGTATTGGTATAATCATGACCTGTAATGTTACAGACAAATGATATGGTGAAAGTCCTCTTTGACCCGTAGTACATAAATGGACAGATGTTTGACATGATCATGACCACTGGTGATACATACAAATATCCTTGGCCTATAGTGCATGGATAATTCGTTAATATGAAATGATTATTTATTGGTATTACAGGGATAAAATATTGATGATGGATTTTTAAATCATAGAAGATAGTAGACAGCATGCTCTACTTGACTCTTCTAATGGATTGCTTATTCCGCTGCAGTTGTTGATCTAAAACTTGTTGTCTATTGTATTCTATCAGATTTTTCACTGTTGAGGACTAAAGATAATTTTTTCTTCATTATCTTAGTCATAATATTTTTTACTGGTCTAGTTGAGCTCACCCTTTTTCCTTTTGGTTCCATTGTTCTTCTCAGGAGGCAAAAATGTAGTTGGGACTAGTCGGGGAGTGAAGTAATGGTCCAATATGATTCTTCTAGTAGTCCTCACTATTTTGTGAAATAGTGTGACGGTAATTGTAATGAGGACTTTATTTGAGTTTGGATATTGTCTACGAGACAATATTTGTATTAAAACTCACAGCTTATGTGTTGTCGTATTTTTCACGACAGTTGTACAAATGAAGTTGTATTTGAATTCTGTATCATGTATTTGGTAACTCAGAATGGGTTGTGTGGACCTATTTTGGGGGCGTCACAAGCACCATCATTTAGGTATGCATTTTGGATACTTTGCCTTCGAGGGTCAGAAGTGCATCCTTTTGGTCCTTATCCTTCTCCTTCAGGAGCGTTCTTTCCTCAAGAGGCTGTTTGTTGTGATTATCGAGGCCAACGTACTCCTTCTAAAGAATATAGAGCTATTGTTTTAGCTCGTGAGCCTAGCATTCGGACTTTGTCAGCGTGTTTCGGGTGTCAGCACGCTGATCTTTCTCCTTTTTTAGACCCGATTCCAAAGCTCGAACCTTAGCCTCAATTGACTCCACCTCGACTTTTAATTGCACCTCTTTCTTGGTGGATTTCTCAAGAGGAGGGATGGCTCAGGTAAGGATAGCATTGTCCTGCAATAAGTTAGAATATGTATGAAGCATGACAAAATAAGATAATCGAAGAGTTACTATCGTTTATCGGGTTTACCTAGCATTGTGTTTGACGTACTCGACAAGGTAGTCCTTAGAAGTATATCCTCTAAACTATTCGTCGTCTCCGGATAGCCTGAAGTACTCAAGCTGGTCAAAGGGGAATGGCCCTGAAGGGCTTTTTGGCCAGAACGTTGAAGGTTCTCCTCCGGAGGGTTCGGTGGCAGAGGTTTATTTTGTTGCAGGAGAAACTTCTATTATTTGAAGATCAGGGTCTTCTGTTCGGCGTGGCTTATTGATGAGAGGTTTTAGGGTCTCCTCTTTGGTTTCCTTAGTATCTTCAGGATCGATAATCAGCGGAGGCTGTACAATGGGAGGCTTAAGGCGACTGGAGCGGTTGGTTTGGTAGAGGCCTTGGCCAGAAGCTTCTTTTTGTTTTTCTTCAATAAGGCCACCTTTTTTGACTTATCCATCTTTACTATGCTCTTCTTGGTGGAAGGTTCGGGGTTTGTTGAGGATTGGGGTGATACGGCTGAAGATGGGCCAGTTGAAAGTTCTGATAGAGTGATGGTTTCTTCTTCGGGAGACTCATCGGTGACGAATTGGCGAATTGGTTCGAGCTCAATGGGTAAAGGGGTGAAGGTTTCTTCTACTCCATCGGGCTTAAAGATTGTTACTGTAGATAAGTAAACAAATTAAAAGGATCATTCGGAAAGCAAATTGAAGGGTGCATTTAAATATTAAAAAGGTTTGGGATCCATGAATTATATTCATGTTTGTAGAGTCAGGCCTCGTTGGATAAGACCTCTAGTCCCCACTCAGTCTTCTTTATTCTCTGATAGAATTCTTTGAAGGCATCCTTGCGGTCCTTCGGGAATCGAGACACTTTGACAAATAGGATCTTTGGAGGTGGCCCAGTTCGGGAGAAGCTTGAGGTCGGTCCCCTTCATGAAGATCCATTATAGGTGCCACCCTTTGTTGCTGGAGGGAGTTTTCATGAAGTTAGCTCGGTTGGGTTCTCGGTTCTATTGTCGAAGCCCAGGTTCCTTGGACCTGCCGGCGCTGAATAAGACAAAAAAGAAGTCTAATCCGAGGGTGATTCCTTGCTCCTAGAAGAGGGCGATGAAGCTTACCAGGTGAATGTAGGAGTTCAGCACAAGTTATGCGAACCCGATGCCCACGAAGCCCAAGAAGGAAGAGATGAATTCGTGCAGTGGGAACCGAACCCCATACTTCAGGGCCTAGAGAAGAATGGTGACCCATTCTCCTTCGGGACGCCAGTACATTCTTTCGTTGGCCTCTGGCACCCGAAGTTTGTACTCCTTCGGAATGTTGAACAGGGACCGAATGTTAGAAATCTAGGAGGGGAGAATGGTGGATTTAGTGTTTATATGGGAGAAATTGCTCTCTATTGAATAGACAGTTCATATTCTTATTTCGATAAGGTAGGGGGAAGTCGATGATGGGGGCATAGGAGTGTTGAACGGAGGAGCCGATAAATCGACGGGAACCAAATAGGTGGCGATAATGGTGTTGGGTTTGGGAATGATGTTGTTAACTGGGTTTTGGTTGATTTCGGAGGTGGATGGGATGCTAAAATCTGACATTGGGGTTTAAACAGTGAAGATGGGATGGTTGGTTGGAGGGAAACTTTGATCAGAGAAAACTGGCGAGGACGGTGTTTCGCTGGAAGATGCAGTTGTAGAGAAAGCTAAAAGAGAGGAGAGTTTTTGAAAGTGTGGTGGTTGTTTTTTGGGAGAGGTTTTTTATGTTTTGGTGTGGCAGAAATCCCTTGGGCGGATAATAATGACATGTGGGTCCCAATACTTGGATATCGTGTGTTGTTTGAAGGGACTATTGGGATTCTAGATTTATTTGCTTTAAGTCTCTCATTATAAATTTTTTATAACAAGAGACTGGGGGGCAATGTGCGGGTGTGATCTGTCGACCCTCATATGGGCCGAAAGCCATATCTATGAAGGATCTATCGAGCCCAATGGGCCAAAGCTAGTAAGGCGATTGATGGTATTTGGGGTCGGGCGATCGAGCCCTTTGGGTCGGGGTCCAGATCTGCTAAGAGGTGTTCGGGGCGACTTGGGCCCATACAGACGGTTATTCCTCGTATGAAGTCTGGTGTGATAAGGAGTTTGAATGGTTAGGAAATTTAGTCCTAAACAAATTTAAATACCAACTCCAAAGGTAGGTGTTAGGATTTTATCTAACTTCCTCCTTTTAAGGAGATTGAGTTTGACCAAAACATAGGTAACTACTATGTTTAGGAGTCCTATCACCATTCGGGGATCAGCTTTAAGGTGGTAAGATCAACTATAAATACAAGGCTTAACTCTAATTAATAGGTAATGAATATTTGAGCACTAAATATTAAAACCTCCATTGTTAAATTTTTCAGCCTGTACTCATTCTCATATCGGAGCTATCACCCGGCGGCCCAAGCCGTCAAGCTTCCTATGTGATTTCGTTACTGTGTAAGTTTAAACGCGTAGATTCGGTGATTGGATGCACAGACAAAACTTGGCGTTAACAAAAATGTATAATGTTGTTTTCGGTCAAGTTAGTCAATGGGGTTTGGACAATCATTTTTAGCTTGTTGTCTACGAAAGATTTTGATTGGACAAGTCTTTGTCTTTGGAACCGTAGCCTCGAAATCTTGTGTTGGACCTTTGGGTAAGGTAGTTGTTATTTTTATTAGAAAATTTTAATATTACATCTTAATTTAAATTGCACAATCTAACAATAACTTAATTGAAATGTAAAAGCCTAATAAATATGGATAAAATGGTGATATCTTAATTTCAAATACGTCTGTTACATCATTTTTAAGATTTAATTCAGTGGGATATAATTATATAAAATAATTTATTTATCTATACCACATACTTTTTTTAGGCTGAACCACATAAAGCTTAACAGACGCTATAACGTGAGTTCTGAATAAGCTTGGTGAAAATGCATAACGTTATCGATGTATTTTCGGTGGCTATAATATCGATTGTGACCTAGAGGGACTACATTAATTGTTTGTTGTGGAACTAAGAATATTCATCATGACCATCATCTATGTATGCACAATAGGTTAGTCTGGTCTGGTCTGGTATAACCTGGACATTACTGACTTTGGGTGTTGATTAGATCAGACTAGACCTTGACTTTTGATCTCGCAAGTCAGATTAGGTCAGACTTGGGTCACAAAAACGTGATCTATTTAGGCCTCCAGTGTGACGCCCCCAAAAATAGGTATACATCACCCATCTTGAGTCGTCAAATACATGGTACATAATACAAATACAAACTTAATTATACAACCGTCGTGTAATATACGACAATACATAAACTGAGAGTTTTAATAGGAATATTGTCATCTAGACAATATCCACACTCAAAGGAGTCCTCATTATATTTATTATCACACTATTTAACAGAATAGTGAGGACTACTGATGCTATCATCTGGATCGTCACTCCTTTCCCCGACTCGTCCCAGCTATATTCTCATTTCCTGAAGAGAACAGTGAAAGAAAGGGTGAGATCAACTAGCCCAGTAAGAAATATTATGACTATGATAATGCAGAATAAATTATCAATAGTCTTCAATAATGTTAAACTGATAAAATACAATTGACATCAAGTTTAACTGCAGCGGAACAAACAATACATTAAAAGAGTCAAGTATAGAATAAATCTACTATCTTCTATGGTATAAAATGTGTCAGGAATAAGCATTTGAATGATATTCCTATTTACATATGATTTGATTATGATATATATATATATATATATATGAATGAATATGCAAATATGCTTGTATTAAGAAAAGCTGTAAAGTCCTTTGATAGATAATAGAAACATATGTACAAGGACTTAGAATGAATTGATCAAATGTGTAAGGTTAATCCTACACAAGCAAAACAACTTTGTAAAGTCCTTAAAAAGAAATGATGTACAAGGACTATAAATATAGAAAGATCAAGTATGTTAGGTTGATCTTATGATGTAATAAATAGGCTTGTCTGATCGTCGAGCACTGCACCAGAAATCGTAGTCTACCAGGAGAGTCGAGGAAAACTCGAGAGCTATCGAGGCAGAATCGTAGTCTGCACGATAGTTGATCTCGGAGTTCGTAGACTTCCAGGAGAGATGAGGAAGGATCGTAGTGTGTCGAGGAGAACTTCCTCAGGACCGTAGTCTGCTGAGGAAGTCATGTTCTGAATCGTAGAGACAGTCTGCCTATAACCCGATCGAGCATCTGCCAAAAACAAGTAAAGGATCGTAGACTACACTCAGAGTCGTAGAGTCTACTAACGGTCAAGTAAGGGATCGTAGACTACACTCAGAATCGTAGAGTTTGCTGATCGTATCAAAGGCAGAAAACGTAGTCGAACAAGATCAGATGAAGACAACAAGCACAACGACAGAAATCGTAGTGTCAAGATCTAATCTCAGAGTCGTAGTGTCTGCACGGCCAAAGCTGAATCGTAGAGTGCAGATCTAAGACCTCAAAAGATGTGCTCACAATGCCAAAGCAGAATCGTAGAAAAAATACGATTCTCAACAAATGAGCACTCCATGAATATCCAAATGAATGAAACGCCTGTTTGGCACTGCATAGATACATCCCACCTGAAGGAAACCAGAGAGCACTCAACGAATGGCATGCAAGCTAACAGAAGACCTAAGCAAAAACCCAATCAACATCCAGATTGAGTTATGAAGCCATTTGAGATGAAGTCTTCCACAAAGAGATCAGAGGAAGACTTCTGTAAATGACTAAGTAAAGTCAACATATGCAATAGTTGTCAAGTGGAAAGATGACAACGATATTGGAAGTAACCAGGATCGTAGTGTTTGCCAAACAAAGAAGGAACTGATGGAGTACACACTGAGATACTGGTCAGCCACTGATTAACAAGGCTAAAGTGATTAAGCATTGGGTCAGTCCATTGATGATAAGTGAACGTGAGATCACAAGGAGAAAGCGAGTTGGACACGCCACAAATCTAAAGTGTCTTATTATTCAGAAAAGGCTAGAGCAAGGAATCAAGCCATCAGTACCTGAGAATAGTCGAGGCAAATAGAAATGATGAAGCACTGCACAAAAAAAGGAAGAGATGTTCTACACTGAAGATCAAGTGAACAATCCTCAAGATCGTAGTGTTGTCTATACTAGTCAACAAGACACTACGATCAGGTCCATGAAGACATGTATCAGAATCGTAGAGTTCGAATAGCTGAAGACTAAAGCATTGGCAATGGTTCAATCTGAAGGGTAATATTCGAACAAGAGCTTATTGAGAGCATCGATGCAAGGACAACCTCTGATCGAGAAATCAGAAGGGTGAAATAAAGTCGTCGACCTGTCCAAGATATCAAAGTGACATATCGGCGGGGTTGGTGAAAAAAGCAGATCGCAAAGGTCGGGAAGTCGTAAAAAGATGTCATGTCACATCTGCAGTCTACACCAAATAACTCGAGATCTGCGAGGCAATTTGAATAGCTTTCAAAGGCTACTTTCCAATGGGAAGATTGGGAAGTAGTATAAATCAACAGAGCTTCAAAGATCTAGAGTTGCTGATGATTGTGAAGTTGCAAAATCATTGAGTTGATGAATGCTATTATTAACTCTACGAGTTCCACCAAAGATCAATAGAACAAGTCTCAGTGACAGTGAGACTACCAAGGTGGAAGTGAAAAAGCTTTGAAGAAGGACTCATACAGATCAAAGCTTCACTCAACGAAGATGAGAATGTCACTAAAGATGGCAGCCAAGATGAGAGCCGAGAAGCCCAAAAAGATAGCATTCAGGAAAGTGGCTGAGTACAAAGAAGATCAAGAGAGCCACTCTACAGATCACCATGAACCTAAAGCTGAAACTGAACAAGTGCAGAACCATGTCTGCAAAACATTCAAGAAGGGTTTAGGGATTACTAAGTGCTAGAAGAAGTCTACCAAAAGCTCAGGGACTTAGCAAATCCAGATGGTGATGGTGCACAGCTGACATCAGATGAAGATGGGCTGAAAAGAGTAAAGATCAGCTGCACCAACGAAGATGTGGCCCAGACTCGAAGCAGAATACAAAGAGGACCACACCAAGCTGCTAAGTACAAAAGATGTCCAGAGCTTAATGACATCTTAGCAGCTCAGCACCAATAACATCAACTACTACAACAACAAGAAGCCAGGGCCTGAGGGGTCCTTGTCCAGAGGGACTAAATGAAGATTCCAAGCCTGCTGGGCTTGAAGAGTTCCTAAGGAACTAGAGAAGTTCCAAGGATGCTGGCCTTGAAGAGTTCTTAGTGAACTGAAGTCCCAAGGCTGATGGCCTTGAAGGAATCTTAGTGATTCAGGGTGCTGCCCTTCCTTAGTGGAAATCCTGCTAGTTGAAAGTAGAAGAGTGGATTAGGATCTTGAGTCTTTGAACCAATTAAAACCCCTTGTGTCTTTTACTTTATGTCATTTACATTATGTACCTTAACTGCTATAACTGCTATGTATGTGCTAACTGCTTACTACTAAGTTAACTCTACGAATAATGTATGTCTGACTATTAATATATCAATGAAGGGATCTTTTACTTATTCTCATTGCGGTTGAAAAGATTCTTAAGTTTGTCACATGCTAAATTATTAGCAATACAAAATAAATCGAGAAAAAGTATTTGAAATTCTATGGATCTATTCAACCCCCCTTACAGATCCATATTGTACCCTCATTGGGAACTAATAATTGGTATCGAAAGGTGTTCTCAAGCTATATTCAAAAGCTAATCGCTGAGAGTCTGATCCTAAACACAAACATTATTCTAAGCTTAGTTTAGTAGTAAGTCACTTGTTGTATGCAGATGAGCTCACACGTTGGAAATGTTGTGTACAGGTAAATGTGTATATACACCTGAAACTGCTCAAATTGGTCCATGTTCTTGATTTCCATATCAACAAGACCAATTCTTGCTCGCGGTCAATCTTGTAGTCTGAAGACCAGGCTAGAATGCTCAAGAGACATCAACAGAAAAGAATCAAACATCCATCAGCTTGAAAAGATGAAAAGACCACGACTGATTGATTGAAGGTCAGCTGAAGCAACAAGCTGTCAAGAGCAAATGAGAAACTATGCACATCAATGCCTAATCTCAGTATGTTAAAGATAAATGACTGTTAAGGAACTAACAGTAGAAAGGTACGGTTCCTCACTAGTATAACTGTGTACATCATGTTGCACCTCCTTATGAACTATAACAGTATTCTTTCAAGAAATCATAATCTACCTAAAAAGGTAAATAGAGAAAGTACACTGAGAATGGAAACCCAATTGCCTATAAACTTTCTCTCCATCCAAGCTTTAGGTTGAAGATGACATCTTGAAAGAAATCTAAAATGGGTCATAAGAGCATCATAGGTTAAATTAATTTTATGTGAAGTAATCTTTGCTGATGGGTTAGTATGTATGCACAAACCTATGTTCTAAGTGTTTGATAACACACAGAGTATGATCAGTCCTGCAAAAGTATCTTGATGATTTGTAGAAACTGATCACCTCCATGAATCAACCAGATACAAATAATTAAGTAGAGTTGATTCTCACCGAGAACATTTAAACTCTGTGAACATAACCAAGCAAATGATGAAACCATCAAAGAAAAAGAGTGTTTTATTAAAATAGCAAATCTTACACACACTCACCTTCATGCATGAATATGACTGTTGATGATCAATATGATAATTATCTAAATATATGAGGAACAGGGGTTTAGAAAACTAACCTAGCAGGACCCACTTAACCATGGGTACCAAAAATAGAAATTTATAACCTGCAGGTACTTGGTCTATCTGACTACACTAAGGAATGCTAAAGCATAAGACTTCAGTCAAGAAAGACTCAACCAGCAGAAGGCTTAAGAATGTTCAGAAATGATTCTGATAAAATTCCTATATGTCAAAGCCTATTCTTGAAGACCTGCTAAGCTAATCTGAATAAAGGTCACATGGCTGCTGATCTTTGTATGGAAGCAGGCCATTCAACAAAAGAAGAAAAGGGTCTTATATGCTCAATCATGCAAAGCATGTCATAAGAGAAGAATCCTCAAGGAAGCTTACTACAGAGGATCATTGAGCATCAATCATGAGGAACTCATGATGGGAGCAGAACTCAGCAAGCACAAACTAACAAGGAAGACTACGTTCGTAGTGCTGTCAAAGGATCGTAGAATGATCAACCCTGAAAATGCCCATTTCTACGATACAAGAAGATTTAATGACTTCAGCCAGAATGAGATATACATGGCTTCCATACGCTACACATGAAGAAGAAAACTTATGTCTCTCGAGAAGAGCGATTATCAACTATGGGGGAGCAAGAATCGCTAACGAAGACAAAAGCTCTAAACCATCGAGATATACTATGAAGGCGTGTACTACCATTCTGAGTCCCAAATCCTTGTGGGTCGATGAACCAAATGAAGATCCATAGTCGGTAGGAGCGTCTCAAAACGTCTACTACTAATAACCTTTCAAAACCACCCAACTCAAAAATCGTGAGTGCCTACGATCAAACATCCGATCGTAGTGCAAGAAGCGAGGAGGACACCACAATTGCGGCAAAGTCTAAATGTCTAAAGTTGGAAGAGGACTCCCCAAACAGAAAAGGTCAAATGAGATATCAGTGCAAATCACTTCTAAAGTATTTCATCTGGAAAGCGCCTTAGGGACAAACCTGACCCTTAGCTCACTCTAAGAGGTTGGCCCTTCTTGAGCTACCTTGACCCAAAAGGAATGCTTAGTAAAGTTCATCTCAAGGACCAAGTCAGTCAACGATTGTAGAATAGAGTTTTAAGATAAGTCAACGATCGTGATGCAATCTTAACGATCGTAGTGAAAACTCAACAATCGTAGAAGCAGACTCGACGATTGCAGACTTACCAGAAGACACTAGCTCATGAGGAGCTTGGAAGAACGAGACAATTGCTCTACCATTCTAAAGTATGAGGAGATTAGTTCAAATACAGTTTAGAAAGACATCTTGCAAACGCACATCAGAACTTAAGTACCCAAACTGGCTTGGGGTACATCAGTGGTTGAGCTATGCAGTTTCAACATGAGGAGAAATGTCAAAACCATCCACTACAACATCTTTCAGAGAATTGATCGTTGAGTCAACAAAGGAAAACGCGTAGCGTCAATAGCTGTCCTATCATGCTACTCTACGAATTCAAGAGGTCAAAGGTCAATCCACGTCAATCAAACGTCCACTCTTCTAAAAGAGATGACTAAATCGACAAGTTACTAGGGATTCTGACTTAATGCATTGGGTATCGTGTAACCAATGACTGGGTGACACATCACAGCGTTTGTAGGGATAGAAGAAACTGCCTTAAAGACAAATTCAAAATCTACAAACAGTTGTTAGAAACTATCAAAACTTCTTCCCTCTCGTTTTCAAACCCTAAAAGCCTGTTCACTTCCTGAATCCATTAACCCTCCAAATCCTTACCTAAATCACAGTCAACTATCTCTCACAAGACTTCCTAAAACCAACACCCATATTCCTCGAACTCCTCAAATGGCAGATTGGCGAGTAATCACTGGCATTCAGCTAGGAACCAAGACATTTGGAAAATCCGAGAAGAAGTTCAGGGATATTCTTGAACTTGTGAGGAAGGCCAGGTTCTCAGAATGTCTTGAGGAAAACACATGAATATATGGTGACCTGGTCAAGGAGTTTCATTCAAATGCAACCATAAATTCTGGAATCCTCTCCACCAAGGTTAAGGGTCAGATTCTGAAGCTAAACTCTTCTAACATCAATCAATGCTTAGGCATTCTTGACCGAAATCTGAAAAGCTTAGGAGATCGACACAGAAAAAGCTAAGAAGATTATGCAGTACAAAAGAAACCCTAGTCTGAAGGACATGAAGAAAAAAGAGTTTCCTGAAGAATTTGAGTTCCTTGCTGAAATCGTGGGGAAATGTATCTTATTATTCAAAAGAGGCCAGAGCAAGGAATCAAGCCATCAGTACCTGAGAATAGTCGAGGCAAACAGAAATGATGAAGCACTGCACAAAAAAAAGGAAGAGATGTTCTACACTGAAGATCAAGTGAACAATCCTCAAGATCGTAGTGTTGTCTATACCAGTCAACAAGACACTACGATCAGGTCCATGAAGACATGCATCAGAATCGTAGAGTTTGAATAGCTGAAGACTGAAGTATTGGCAACAGTTCAATCTGAAGGGTAATATTCGGACAAAAGCTTATTGAGAGCATCAAAGTGACAACCTCTGATCGAGAAATCAAAAGGGTGAAATAAAGTCGTCGACCTGTCCAAGATATCAAAGTGACATATCTGACAGGGTTGGTGAAACAATGCATCGCTGCGGTGTCGGGAAGTCGAGAAAAGATGTCATGTCACATCTGCAGTCTGCACCAAATAACTCGAGATCTGCGAGGCAATTTGAATAGCTTTCAACGGCTACTTTCCAACGGGAAGATTGGGTAGTAGTATAAATCAACAGAGCTTCAAAGATCTAGAGTTGTTGATGATTATGAAGTTGCAGAATCGTTGAGTTGATGAATGCTATTGTTGACTCTACGAGTTCCACCAAAGATCAATAGAACAAGTCTCAGTGACAGTGAGACTACCAAGGTGGAAGTGAAGCAGATTTGAAGAAGGACTCATACAGATCAAAGCTTCACTCAACGAAGATGAGAATGTCACTAAAGATGGCAGCCAAGCTGAGAGCCGAGAAGGCCAAAAAGATAGCATTCAGGAAAGTGGCTGAGTACAAAGAAGATCAAGAGAGCCACTCTACAGATCACCATGAACCTAAAGCTGAAACTGAACAAGTGCATAACCATGTCTGCAAAACATTCAAGAAGGGTTTAGGGATTACTAAGTGCTAAAAGAAGTCTACCAAAAGCTCAGGGACTTAGCAAATCCAGATGGTGATGGTGCACAGCTGACATCAGATGAAGATGAGCTGAAAAGAGTAAAGATCAGCTGCACCAATGAAGATGTGGTCTAGACTCGAAGCAGAATGCAAAGAGGACCACACCAAGCTGCTAAGTACAAAAGATGTTCAGAGCTTAATGACATCTTAGTAGCTCAGCACCAACAACATCAAATACTACAACAACAAGAAGCCAGGGCCTAAGGGGTCCTTGTCCAGAGGGACTAAATAAAGATTCCAAGCCTGCTGGGATTGAAGAGTTCCTAGGGAACTAGAGAAGTTCCAAGGCTGCTGGCCTTGAAGAGTTCTTAGTGAACTGAAGTCCCAAGGCTGATGGCCTTGAAGGAATCTTAGTGATTCAGGGTGCTGCCCTTCCTTAATGGAAACTCGCTAGTTGAAAGCAGAAGAGTGGATCAGGATCTTGAGTCTTTGAACCAATTAAAACCCCTTGTGTCTTTTACTTTATGTCATTTACATTATGTACCTTAACTTCTATAACTGCTATGTATGTGCTAACTGCTTACTACTAAGTTAACTCTACGAACAATGTATGTCTGACTATTAATATATCAATGAAGGGGATCTTTTACTTATTCCGTTGTGCTTGAAAAGATTCTTAAGTTTGTCACATGCTAAATTATTAGCAATACAAAATAAATCAGAAAAGTATTTGAAATTCTATGGATCTATTCAACCCCCCCCCCCCTTCTAGATCCATATTGTGCCTACTGGGAACTAACAAAATGTTTTCATCAATTTTTATCATTGAGACTCAGCTTAATAAATAAAACACATCATCTAATCATCCCTGTACTACGGGCCAAGGATATTCATTAAATCATCAATGGTCATTACTATACCGAACAATCCCTAGTCATAATCATATACCAAAAGCATCCATCAATGCATTACGAAGCCACCGAGGACTTTTACCATATCATTTATAACATTACAGGTCATGATTATATACGAAACGATCCTCGGTCATAATCATACTAAGTCCATCTATGCACGTAAGCCAAAGATGACTTTCATTATAATATAAGCATGAGGATGATGACAATGACATAATAATTCAATAAAACAAGTTCAAGAATTAATTTATCCAGAAATTAATAACGTCCAAATTGTCAACATGATACTTCTTTGTGGAGGAAAATTCAAGAACGCTCAGAAGAATATTTTCATGAAAAGATACTGGATGAAGCGCAAATATCAAGGATATTCCACTAATTTCATGGAGTATAGAAGCCAAAACTTTAACCAACTGAGTATAATAGAATATATGAAACTGCAAATGGATTTTCACCCGTCATGCGGTAATCCACGTATGCATATCATTTCCACAATTTAATAAGGAATGAATACAAAGGATCATTCACCATGCATGTGGTAATCCACATGTATGAGTTATTCCAATAGAATAATAAAGAATGGAATAATGGAAGGATTCACCATGCATGCGATAGGCTGCCGCATGCAGGTTATTCCCAATAAAATAATAAAAAAATGGAACCAGTGCTGGGGTAAACGCACGCATGCGAGGATATTCGGATGTAAGAATAAATAATGGAACCAGTCCGGCGTAAACGCATGCATGAGGATATTTCGGCGAGAATAATAAATAATGGAACCAGTCTAAGCGTAAACGCATGCATGTGATAATAAAGAATGGAATAACAATGAAATCACCATGCATGCGATAAACCGCATGCACGAAGTTATTCCAACGAATAATAAATAATGGAACCAAGTCCGGCGTAACGCATGCACGAGGATATTAAAAGCGTAATAATAATGAGCGGAATAATAGAAGAATTTCACCATGTATGCGGTATTTCAGATAAACGAGTTATTCAATATAATAATAAAGAATGGAATAACAGAAGAATTTCACCATGTATGCGGTATTTTGCATAACAGGTTATTCCAACATAATAAAGAATGGAATAACAGAACAATTTCACCATGTATGTGGTACTTCGCTAACAGGTTATTCCAACAAATAATAAAGAATGGAATAATAGAAGTTCTCTTCATGAATAAGAAAGAAATAATACCCCTTACCTTAGAAGAAACTGGATATTAGAATAGAGAGGTAGCTGACTTCTCTTCTTCTTTCTCTCTATAATTTTTCTCTCAATAGTTTCAGTGAATTCATAAGAAATAATGAAGAAATAAGCTTCTATTTATAGGAGAATGGACTAAATAGTAACTAATTCATGAACGATCCAGATTGATTTACTTTTAAACGGACGGTCCATATTGATTTACTATTAAAACTTAAAGCAACGGTCCATACTGATTTACTATTAAAACTTTAAAGCAGTGATCCATATTGATTCATATTATAACTTTCCACGGTGGTCCATATTGATTTACTTATTATAACTTTCCACCGGTGGTCCATATTGATTCACTATTATAACTTCAACCAATGATTCGAAAAATTAAAGACATCTCCTCATGGAATAATATTGTACCCAAAAATGATTTGGACCGAAAAGAATATATTTTTCGGGTGAATAGTACTCTATGAATAGTAACTCATGAATAGTACCTCATAAATAGTAACTCATAAATAGTACTCCAACACAAAAAGTGCCCCGAATACCCGATTGAACAATATAACCTCCAGACATCAATTATTATCGAAATAAATGTCAATTTCCACTAACACAAATAATTTCAACACAACGGAACTATCAATTTCATCTTTAATCAATACGAGCTTATTCATCATCAATATTATAACTCATAATATTTAACAACTAGGTCGTTCCCAGGAAAGAGGGGGCATTCCAATAAGGATTTCTCCCTATCATGGCGTATGATTAGGTGACCAAACCTCTCCTTGATGAACTTCTAGACATTATAAATATTGCAATTTAATAATATGAATAACTTTGTCATCTCAATTATTGATTTAATAATATATCATATTATGCGATGATGATCTTGTGACAATAATCGAATCAATAATATGAGAAATATGATGCAAAGCAATTCTTTGTAGCAATAATTGAGTATAACCGAGTGACTTCTCACGTAAAGCATCAATAACCAATACCGTGTGCTACTATGCAACCACGTGTATTACTGTACTTTTACTCTTTGGGTAGTTCAACAGTTTTAACGGTAACACTTCCGCCGTTATTTTTATAAAAAGATAATTCTTACTACGACAATACTTCCGTTGTGGGGTCCACCAATAATTGTGTCGTCGTACGAATATTCCCTGTTAAAACGAATATTCCCCGACCAATCGAATATTATATAACCACTTGCTTACTTTGCAAAATTTGTAAATATTACCCATAATTATAACATTATATTATATCCACACCATAATATTCAAAAATATAATTCGAGAGAAATTAATCTTTATTCATAAAAGTTGGGGTCTTACATCTAGACTAGACGGCCAAGCCCAAAGCCAGTCTACTCCGGGCGATCTAGTCTTTCCCCCTTCTTTTCTTTATAATTTTAATAATAAATATTAAAAATAAAAATTATAAAAAAAAGTAAATTTTTTATTAAAAAAAATAAGATTTTAGTGAAGAACTAGAGTATTTACAAGATTCTAATTTATTATTAATATTTAACATTAAAACTTAATTTAATTATGTATGAAATTTTGTATGTGCACACCTAGAAGGGGAGGGGGTGAATAGGTGGGTGGGTGTGTGTCAACGAACTATGTCAAATTTAATATTTTTTTTCTTTTTCAGAAGTAATTCAAATAAGTAAATTTAGTTGTCTGATTCAAAACATGTATGCTTTCAACAGTCTACTTTGAATTATTCGTCTAATTCTTTTTGTATTACTTTAGACTAGCGTAAACCATGTATGCAATGATATTTTTGAATTTTCTAATGAAGAAAACAAGCAAATGTCAGGATTAAATAAATTGAAAAAAGTAAAGCAATAATCAATCACACTTGCATATTAAGATTGATACTTGATTCGACTCCTTAATCCTCTACTCTATATATGAGCCTACATCCAAGGTCATGTATCAATTGATACGCAACACGTTTCCTTTAATAAAAATAAATTAATTACAATAATATCAACTCTTGTACAATATAATTTTAAAATTTTTTTGAACACATAACTCCCTTGAGGAGAAAATTTTGGTATCCAAAAGAAGAGAAAGTAGAGGAAGATTAGAAAAGCAAAGTTGGAAGCACTAGTGGGTATTGGGAGAAGGTACTCCATGGATTTTTAGTTCTGATAATGATACAGATGAGTAGTTTTGGAAAATATGGCAGCAGCCCAACATATACATTACGTACTTGTTGTATAAGATCCCACTCTCGTTTCTAAGATACATAAGACTTCTGCATTTAATTTCTCTTAGAAAGTTTGACGATGACACCCTTAAATTTTATTTATTTATTCCATAACAAATTTTAATTAATTTTAAGATTTCATATAAAACAAATTATCAAAAATTAAAATGGATAAATTAATTCCAATGTACATAAAGTAATCAATTAGTCAAATGAAACTCTCATTAAAACGTAGGGAGCACATATATAAATATTTATCTATGTATCAAATATTCGACAGCTGAAGGTTGTGATGAATCCGCAGCCAATTATGTCCTTACTGCATTTGTGAGTTTAAAAGATGTGAAGAAAAGAAAGAGTGTAAGAGAGGAATTAAGAGATGAGATGGAAAGAGAAAGTGTAAGAGACGAATTAAGAGATGGGATGGGATGGGATGGGAAAGAGATTATAATTTTTTACATTGTCATGTTTGTGATCAATTTTAGAAAAAAAGAAGAAATGAGATTTTAATTATATTTTTCTTTGTTTGTGAGTTTAGAATGAGCTAGGAAAGCGAAGGGAAATAATTTTTTTTAAACTACACTATTACTATATTACCATTGCATATAAATTTATAATAACTGATATAATTTAACAATTTCTAACTATTAAATTTATTTTGCTCAAGTCTTGTTTATGCTTTGTTTTGCATGAGTATGCGCCCACACACACACATACACATATACACACATAAAAAAAGGGCAAATAGCATCTTAATCGTCCGTCCTAAAGAGCAATGGTCGGGATAAAAATTTGGACACAGCGTCCGCTAGTAATTCTAGCAGACGGAATTACAACATTTTTTGGACGATTATGCCAATAAATTAGCCAACAAAAAAACTGATAGTTGTTGCAGGACTAAAGTTCCATGCTTTATCAACTCCGATAATGGATTATAAAGCTAATAGATGATGATAAAAATTGAGCAATTGAATTTGAAGCTAAAAGAGAATGAATTACACGCAAAACGTGTTCTAGTGTAGCCGAATTGGATGATTCGTGGAGCAAATGTAAAAGCATTTGCACACCCTTCTCTTGCAGTATCAAATCACAAAAATTCTCGTTGGATGATGCTAAAATTGATACACAATTTGCTGTCTTTTCTTGTATTGAACTCAGTAACTGAATTATAACAAGTACATCTCCTTCTTCACCCAAAGAAATTAGAATTTCTTCAATTGATGCCACATTTGTAATTGGTTCAACAACGTGTGATTGTGTTGTGAGGGATTCTACGATTAGAACAGAGACCTCTCCGTATGCAGAGATTGTCCAAGCATTATCGGGATCAGGTGTAATTGATTTTACCGCCATTAGTTGACCTTTGTTGATTTGGGCTATTTGGGGGCATAATTGTCCAAAAAGTGTAGTAATTTCGTTCTCTAGAATTACTAGCGGACGTTGTGTCCAAATTTTTAATCCCTGTCGTTGCTCTTTGAGACGAACAATTAAAATGTTATTTATTCATTTTTTATCCATAGTAAATATATGTTCTGAATCATTGCCTTTATATATATATATATATATATATATATATATATATATATATATATATATTTGGGATCTGGATCCTCTATGAGGATTTCTCTGTGAGGATCTTGTTAGGGTTTTGTTGTGGAGTTGACAACACATCGTGAAATGAGATCCAGTGGCTCATAACTCTTTTTTTGTCTGTGTATCAAAACGACGTCGTTTTGATAGGGATTTTTTTTACAAATTGACAAATAATTTGAAGCCACCAAACCCCGTTTATTTTTACATATAATTATTTTAAATTTCTTGATTATTTTGTATATGATTTTTTTTTTATATTTAATAACTTAGCTTTATATTTATATTAGGATAACTACAAACTTGACTAAAAAAATGAATAAATATATTTGGTTATAATTATCGTTAATATTTTCAATGTGACTTTAGTTATTTTAGATTTATTATTATTTTTGTTTGTTTATTTATATTATTATTTATTATTATTATTATTATTATTTTTATTTATATGTTCCATAAAAAGAGTTTACTCTCACAATTAAAAATATTATTATTATTTACTCTAACCATTGGGCCGGCTGGGTAAATCAAGAAAATATTCTAGACCTATCAATTATTATTATGGGTAAATTACATATTCTATTATATTTTTGAAAATAATTACAATAATAGTGTACTCATAAAATGTTTTCACAATTTATACATTTTCATATTCATTTACAATATTAGTGTAATTAGGATTTCTTAATTTAGGGCTTTTTATCTCTCTCCTCATCTATAACAACTTCATTAGTTAGTTATCACCCTTCTTCTTCATTCAACGTATTCTTTCTCTCTCTCACTCTCTCTCTCTCTCTCTCTATATATATATATATATATATATATATATATATATATATATATATATATAAACAATAACACAAATTGGGTAAATATTAATGGAGTAGAATATATACATCATGCCGCCAATGCCACTATAGAATTCAAGTACTCTCCATAGCTCTACTTCTTCCCTTGTTTGCTCCATCCTTTCTCACCACGTGATATATTAGCTCGCGCCGGTATGCAGTGTGTACTCTCAAAATACGTTCTTAAGATGGTGACGATGCGACGGAGGGGGCGGATCAAGTGTGGGAGTGGCGATTGCTTAAGAAGAAGGCCGTGGGCCAGTGAGGATTCAGTGTTGTTAGAATACGTGAAGAGGCATGGCAAAGGAATTGGAATGTTGTCTAGAGAAATTTTGGGCTTCCTGGATGATGGTAACCAAACCTTCATATCAAGGTAACCAAACTATCATATCAAAGTAACTAATCAACCTCCATACTTTAAATTTTTTCTTAGTACAGTTGGTTACCAAACCTTCAGATCAAGGTAAGCAAACCTTCGTACCATGGTAACAAAACCTTCATACCAAAGTAACTAATTCACATCCACACCTACAGTTTTTTCATAGTGTAGTTGGTAGCCAAACTTTCAAACCAAGGTAACCAATTCAATTTTATTAAATTATCAATTTCGTTTGAATGTGATGCAGTTGGTAGCCAACCATTCATACAAAGGTAACCATTTTATTATTTATGAGTAACAAAATAGTTATAAAAAAAATTCCAGAATAGTAAAAGTTACATCTATTTATTTTTAAACTTTTTGTAGGGCGAATCTTCTTCTTATTCTCATTGGCGTTTTGGACAACGGAGATTCGCGGTGGTGTAGCGACGGAGATTCCGTCTTCAGAAAGGTGTTGTAGTTATTTAGCTAACAATTTTTTGGATATACAGTACATATATTTTATTTATTTCTTTATTTATTTGTTAACTATTATTTCAAAGTGTATGTGAGGGAGATGAAGATTTGAATTTGAATTATTATTTTGAATTTGAATTTATTTTTGTTGTTAGATCCCAAATATTTGAATTTGAATTATTAATTATGGCAGTTATTTGTCCTTGATTTTAGGTTTCCTTATTAATGTGAATTGTACTATTTTTGTAATATGGGTTCTAATTACACTCTTTTTGTAAGTATTTGGTTGATGCACTATTCTTGTAATTACTTTCTATTTGTTGTATACTTATGTAAATAACCCTATTATTATTTTCGTATTCCTTTATATCTTTTTTATTATTAATAATCGTTTTACTTCACCTCTCTTAATCCACTGCTCAACGGAGACAATCATCATCACAACTCAAATACTATTTTAAATGTACTCTTTTTACTTTACTTTGTTTGTTTGGTAAAAGTAAACTGCGTTTAGTGACTTCTAATTTTCTATCAACTTGTAAAAAAAAATTCTATCAAAACGACGTCGTTTTGATTCACAGAAGAAAAAAAAGAGTTGTGAGCCATTGGATCTTTTTTTTGATGTGTTGTCAACTTCACAATAAAATTCTCATAAGATTCTCACAGAGAAATTCTCATATAAGATCCGGATCCATATATTTGACTTATTTTACGATAATAAAATATTTAGATTTATAAACCTAATATCCAAATCAAGTTAACATTATAGATAAAAGTAGCAGTAACAACACATAATTCACATGTATGGATGGCATGAGGACAAAGAGAGGGGGTGATTAACATCATGCCCCAACATTTCGATAATCAAGAACTACTCGGCTAAATATTTCTGTCATCACCTCAGGAACACAAAACAATAGATAAACCATATTTTTGTCATCACCTCAGGAACACAAAACAATAGATAAACCACGGTACGAAAAAATATCATGAGTAGCAAGACAGTTTAAAATTAATATGATTCATTAATTATAATTTTTGAAGATAATAAATTCTATAATTTATAATTTTTTATATATAGTGGTATATGTTATATTAAAATATCATATTAATTCAAATTTAAAATAGCTGCAAAATGACTTAATTTTTTTTAACATTGTTCATAAATGGAGAAGTATAATTATAGTTTCTGTTTTATACATTAAACAGATAATACATACAGTCGCCTCCCCCGATGCAGTAACAAATGCGTTAAAAGCTGGTAAAAAGAAGGGATAATGAAATTGGGACGGTAGGATCAATGAAATGAAAGAATAAAGTGTGATAGAAAAATCGTATTTCAAGCCCTAAAATAGAGTTATAACAAGATTGTCATTATTTATTTTAAAAGGTTATTTTTGATAATATAAAATATTCAGCCTTTTCATTTTTTTCTCATTCTTCTAAATCCTCTTCACTCCTGTGGAAAAAATTTGGAGCTAAAAATAACTCTACCTCTAAAATTTCTTGTATTTTTCTTTTAAAAAACTCACAAATATGATGTTAGGAGAAAGAGATCAAGAAGAAAAAGGAAACCACGAAACCAAGTACCTTAAACATGTACACGTTGAACAAATAATTCTCCTTCCGTTTCACAAGGAAAAAAAAGATTTTATTTAAAAAAAAATAATTATTTCAAAAAACACTTATTTTTAAATAAAATAATACCACCTCTATATAAATGTATATTATTTTTATGGAATTATCAGTCTGTTTCTCCAGCGAAATGGAGGAAGCGAACTAAGAGACGGAAAAAACCGTCGGTCTGTTCTTAGTTCGCTCCTTGATTCATTTGGTGACTCCATCCATGATTTAGTTTATAGTATTCCGCAGTATTAAATTGCGGACATGATGAATTACCAAAATACCCCTCCTTTAACAACAAAACATAATATATATTCATCATCAAAAAGTAAAGTTTCACAATTACAAAACATATTTTTACTAAAACAAAGATAATGTAGTAATATAATTTTCTTTGACAAAGACAACAAAACATAGCAAAAAAAAGTCTTTTAGAACATATCAAAGCTTCGTCAAAATTGCACTCGACGTTCTTTCAAATCACGAAATCCATCTATTATACTAAATGGGAAAATGGAAAAATATCTACTCTTGGAATTATCTTCACAATAGTCATTAGTTAATACTATTATACTAAGCAACAACTAGTCTGATTAAAATATTAAAATTTTAGACTATTCAATTTTTTGTAAGGCCCACTTGGTATTCTAATGAATTTAGCCTAATAGTCATTAGCTAATGTTTATCTTCATAATAGTTATTAGCCCACTTGGTATTCTATTGCCTGGTCCAAAAAATCTTGGAGGAGGGTCATGGCCCCCTCTAGCCCTAATATGGCTCCGTCCCTGAATCAAGCTAATTCAACACGACATTCCACCATTTATATACAAAATCAGACAGCAAATAAAAGCTAGTTTACAAATACTAAATGAACTTAGTTGGAACTTTAGAGTTTAAGCGACAGAACATCGGGATTAAGTCTTTCAATCCATAACAACGATAATAAAAAAACTAATAAATGGGGTGGGAACATAATGTTAGGTAATATTACCTACTACCTGATAATAGTAAGACCATTAGCAGTTGATTATAAGAAACAAACTTCTTCGAATTCGGCGATTAGCCTCCGATATGTGGCTTGCCCACCATCATTGGCCCCAATAGTCATACCCAATAGTCGTACCCAATAGTCATACCCAAAAACGGCCTATTTGTTGGGCTATAATACTTTATGCATGATTGGGTCGGGCCAGTTGGACCAAGTCAATGGGTTATCTTGGTTAGATCATGAAAGTATTGGGCCGGATCGTTGGGCCGACCCATTAGATAACTAAATATCTACTTTTTGGGCTTTGACCGGTAATGATGAGTTAAGATAACAGTTGACTGTTATCTCTGCCAAACATTAATGTGGATGGTATCTAGTCGGTTGGCGGTGGAAAGTAGTGATGTGATGTAGCAGGTGAGCTGCACGCAGTCGACTGAGGTCACCGATAATGGGGAACTGTGTCAGAGTGAGTGGGTGGCACAAGAAACCAAGCGTAAGAGTATATGATAGAAAAGATGGCATTCAGAAAAAGGTAACTGATATTTTCTCTCTCTCAATGCACTAGATATTATTTTCCTCCATTGTTAACCTTGTGATCGCATGTACTGACTCTTACGCCGGAGTTATCCCCCGACGGTCGAAGCCGTCAAGCTTTTGGTGTTGTCATGTTTACTGTGCAGGATATGACGTGTCTTACGTGATTGGGACATGTGGAAAGATCTTGGCGTTAACATTGGCGCTAAAAGGAGGGCGTTTTCTAGTGATTCTTGAGTTTTCAATCACAACTTTTCAGTTGTTCTAGGTCGAAAGTTATGGTAAGGAGTAGAATTGTTACCCCTGAAGGACAGCCGATGGCTGTAAGTTCGTCTTTACAACGTATCTCTGTCAAGGATCGGTTGGGTCCTTCAAAGAGTGTTCATGACAGCGCGGCTTTCAAACATAATTCAGAGGGTTCTCGTTCGAGAGTTCATGGTGATGCTAGGAGGAGATTGGTTTTTGTAGCTGATAAAGAACGTGATCATGGTCAGAAACAGGTAGAAGGCAAACCACCTAGAACCCGACACCAAAGTGGTCAGGATGATAAAGCTTCCAAGCTGGCAAAGATGGCGGATGAGGCAGATAAAGCTTTGGAGGTTCTTCTGAAGCAGAGGGAGGATATAGCTGAGCAGATGCTTCGTATGGCTGAATTGAAGGACGAGGCGTCAAGTTATGTTTAACCCAAAAGGCATAGCAAATCCAACATGGACAACCAAGAGAAGGGAAGGAGCCTGTACACTCTGGTCATGTATCTCGAGGCTGAACTCAGAATCGAAGGAGATCAAGAACTCGTACTCCTAAGGCATCGAAGAAAGCACTTCACCCTATCGGTTCTCGAGATCGTGGTGGTAGCAAACGAAGGAGTAGGTCCAGGGAATATATACCTGAGAATACAAAGAAAGTGCACCGTCTTGAGTATTCTCACCACGATGACAGAGCCCTACGAAGAAGTAGATTCAGAAGTCATACTCCCGAAAATCCACTCAAGACACACCGCTTTGTGGATACTCGTCACCAGAGAAGTCCATCGAGAGTAGTGGGTTCAGATGGAAGAGGCCGGTCCACTCACCAAAAGAAGGTTTCTCCGGATAAAGAAGTTTCATCACAGCCAGAAGGAGTGGAGTTTCTAGTTAAAGAATTGAAAGAGCTTCAAAAGCAGTTGGCTGAAGTTCAACAGGTGAAGGATACTTCGGGAAAAAAGGCGTCTCCTTTTTCCTCGGATATTCTTAAGGAGAAGGCTAATCCTACCAAGAAGTTGCCTCATATGGAGAGTTATGATGGATCTGGAGATCCCTATGACCATAGCCAGGCATTTGACAGGCTGATGGATTATTATGATTTTACCGATGCTGCCAAGTGTCAAACGTTCGTGACGACGCTTAGAAAGGATGCAAGACAGTGGATGGGTACTTTGCCTTCAGATTCTGTCTCGTCATGGACAGAGTTATGTAACAAATTTCATGCTCGTTTTGGGAGCAACAAAAGGAGGGGAAAGCCTACAGGTTCATTAGCTCAAGTTTGACAGTATTCGAATGAGTCCCTGGGTCAGTATGTGAAGCGCTTTAGGGAAGCAATCGGCCAGGTGATCAATCTCAATGATCTTCAGGCTGTTGGATTATTTCAGAATGGATTAGATTTGGTGAAGTCAGAAAAACTGATGAAGAAGCTGATGTTTCACCGTCCGAAGAGTTTGGCCGAAGCTTTTGATAAAACGGAAGGATATATTGTGGTAGAGGAAGCTATGAATAGCTTAAAGCGTCCTTCTTCGGACAGATTGAAAGAGACAGACACCAATAAAACCGAAGGCGATCAGAGGTAGGGTGGATGGAATAATGATCGGCCAGAAGGTAGCTCGAAGAAGTACAACAACAACTGGTGTCAAGGAGGGAATCGTCCACCTGCTCCCACCTAGAAGGTGAATAAGGTATACACCAAACTGAATACGGATAGGGCTGTTATTTTGGATCATATTAGGAACCAACCTTACTTTGAACCCTCGTGACAACATTAAGCCTGGGGCGGGCAATACTGGTAAATATTGTGGCTATCATCAGGCATCGGGTCACGACACGAATGAATGTTGTAGTCTGAAGGAATTTGTGGAAAGGAAGGTTCAAAGTGGTGTGTTGGTCCAGTATATGGCCGAAAGGGATCATCAGCAGGAATAGCCGAGCGATGATCAGACTGTTCAAGTGGTTCAACCAGTTCAACCTGCACAACCTGCTCCTAATTAGCCACCAAGGCACGTCATTGATGTTATTACCGGGGGGACAGCAGGAAAGTTGGTAGGGAAGAAGAGACGGGGATATCTGGATTTGGTTATGTCTATGGCGGGTGTTCTCCCGAAGATCGACAGACCGTATCCAGGGACGGTCATATCCTTTATTGATAAAGATTACCCTTCAGAGCCCATCGAACCCCATGAAGGAACACTGGTGATTACTTCACAAGTGGGTTCAGTGGACATGAAGAGAATGATGATTAAAAACGGGTCTTCTGTTGATATTCTGTATGCCCATGCTTATCAGAGGATGCATTTGGATGGGCGGAAGATGTAGGTCGGACAGGAAGCTCCCTTATATGGCTTTAGCAATGATCCAGTCAAAGTTGCAGGGACTATCGAGTTACCGGTTATCTTCGGTACTGCTCCTCAACAGGTAGAAATAATGTGCAAGTTTTATGTTGTGCATGTAGATTTGACTTATAATGCCATTTTAGGAAGACCTACTTTAACTGCTCTACAAGCTGTGACGTCAATTCCTCATTTCAAAATCAAGTTCCCAATAGCACATGGAGTTGGAGAGGTAGCAGGGGACTTGGATCTGGCTAGGCGTTGCTATCGGAATGCTGTGATTGCTTCGAGAGTAGGGGTCAGTAAGCAGAAACAGACTATGGCGATAGAAATTGAGCCCTTTTCTTGAAAGCGATTCAGAGCAGATTGGTCGTGCTTAATTGGAGAGACGAGAGGAGTTCGGTGGTTCTGGCAAGAAGGATAAACAGTGAAGATAGGTCAGTCCGCGGAACCTCTTTGGACAAACCTTATAGAACTTCTTCGATGTTATGCGGACATCTTCGCATGGGAGCCTAAGGATATGCCTGGGGTGAGTCGAAAGATTGCAGAGCACAGGCTGGACGTGGACCCATCGAAGAAGCCAATTCGGCAGAAAAGGCAAATTTTTTCACCTGAGCGTCAGAGGATCATTGATGAAGAGATTGCAAAATTGCTGGCTGTAGATTTTATCTTCGAGATAGATTATCCAGAGTGGATGGCTAATGTGGTGCTAGTCCAGAAGCAGAATGGGAAATGGCGAGTTTGTATTGATTATACGGACTTGAATAAAGCTTGCCCAAAGGACTTCTATCCTCTACCTCAAATTGATCAGCTCATTGATTCGACTTCAGGGTATGCATTACTCAGTTTTATGGATGCTTTTTCAGGTTATCACCAAATTTCTATGTGTAAGAAGGATGTACCGAAGACGGCATTCATCACGCATCGTTCGGTGTACGCCTATAAGAATATGACATTTGGCTTGATAAATGCTGAAGCTACCTATCAGAGGATGATGAACTTCGTCTTTCAAAAGCAGTTGGGGAAGAACATGGAAGTATATATTGATGACATGATAGTGAAGAGCATGATAGTTCAGAAGCACTTGGACGATTTAGAAGAATGCTTTCAGACATTCCGTCATCACAACTTGAGGCTAAATCCAACCAAGTGCACATTCGGTCTCGGTTCAGGGAAATTCTTGGGTTATCTGGTCAGTCAGAGGGGTATCGAAGCCAATCCAGAAAAGATCCAGGCTATTCTAAACATGAAGACTCCTCAATCATTGAAAGATATTCAACGGCTAACAGGGAGAATAGCAGCTTTGAGGAGGTTCATGTCTAAATCGGCAGAAAGATGTGTGTCGTTCTTTGATACGTTAAAAGGTCCGAAGAATTCAAAGACGTTTCAGTGGACTTCGGAATGTGAAGACGCCTTCCAGGGAATAAAGACGTATTTGTCTTCGGCACCTTTGCTGGTAATGTGAGACCCCAAATTTTATGAATAAAGATTTAAATTTTTTAAAATATTTTTTTTTGAATATTATGGTGTGGATTTGATATAATGTTATAGTTGTGGGTAATATTTATAAATTTTTCAAAGTATGCAAGTTGTTATAAAATATTCGATTGGTCGGGGAATATTCGTTTTAACAGGGAATATTAAATACGGCGGCACAATCATTGGTGGACTCCTAACCAAGTATTGTCGTAGTAATAAAACAGCATGTAATTATCTTTTATAAAAATAACGGCGGAAGTGTTACCGTTAAAACCGTTGAACTACCCGGTAGTAGTAAAAAGTACGATGTCTACGTGGTTGCGTAGTAGCACACAGTATTGATTATTGATGCTTACATGAAAAGTCACTCGATTATATGCAATTATTGCTATGAGAATTCACGCATCATATCTCTCATATTATTGATTCGATTATTGTCACGGTATCATCTGCATAATATGATATATTATTAAATCAATAATTGAGACGACAAATATTCATATTATTAAATTATAATATTTACAATGTCTAGAAGTTCTGTCAAGGAGAGGTTTGGTCACCTAATTGCGCGCCAATAGGGAGAAATTCTTTATTGGAAAGCCCCTCTTTCTTGGGAACGACCTGGTTGTTAAATATTGTGAGTTATAATATTAATGATGAATAAGTTCGTGTTGATTAAAGATGAAATTGATAGTTCCATTGTGTTGGAATTATTAGTGTTAGTAGAAATCGACATTTATTTCGATAATAATTGATGTCTGGAGGTTATATTATTCGATCAGGTATTCGGGGCACTTTTTGTGTCAGAGTACTATTCATGAGTTACTATTCATGGGTTACTATTCACCCAATTACTATTCACTCTAGTATTATTCACTCTGGTATTTGGGACACTTTTTGTGTCAGAGTACTATTCACGAGTTACTATTCACATGTTACTATTCACTTTAGTATTATTCACTTGGATATTTGGGACACTTTTCGTGATGGGGTATTATTCACGGGGTACTATTCACCCAAAAAATATATTTCTTTTTGGTCCAAATCATTTTTGGGTACAATGTTATTCCATGAGGAGATGTGCTAATTTTTCAGACCGTTGGTTTAAATTATAATAGTAAATCAATATGGATCGTTGGTTTAAAGTTTTAATAGTAAATCAATATGGATCGCTGGTTTAAAGTTTTCATAGTAAATCAATATGGACCGTCCGTTTAAAAGTAAATCAATCTGGACCGTTCATGAATTAGTTACTATTCAATCCATTCTCCTATAAATAGAAGCTCATTCCTTCATTATTTCTTACGAATTCACTGAAACTCTAGAGAGAGAAATTATAGAGAGAAATTATAGAGAGAAGCTATAGAGAGAAAATCTATAGAGAGAAAGAAGAAGAGAAGTCCGCTACCTCACTTTTCCAATATCCAGTTCTTCTAAGGTAAGGGGTATTATTTCTTTCGTATTCATGAAGAGAACTTTTGTTATTCCATTCTTTATTATTCTATTGGAATAACTCAGTATCATGCAGAACTCTCTATACTTGGTGAAATTCTTCTGTTATTCCATTCTTTATTATTATGTTGGAATAACCTATTTATGCGAAGTACCGCATACATGGTGAAATTCTTATGTTATTCCATTCTTTATCATTTTGTTGGAATATTTTGTCGGTGCGTATTACGCTTTGACACAGTTCCATTAATTATTATTCATTGGAATAACCCATCTGCACATTGATCTATTGCATTTATGGTCATTTCGGTGTTATTCCATTCTTTATTATTCGTTGGAATATCTTGTCGGTGCGTATTACGCTTTGACACAGTTCCATTAATTATTATACATTGGAATAACTTTTCTGCATGCGGTCTCTCGCATGCATGGTGATTCTGTTGTTATTCCATTCTTTATTATTCATTGGAATATCCACATTGGTCTTAATTTCTCCTGACTTGGTTCCGTTCTTTATTATTCTGTCGGAATATCTTGTATGTGCGTTTACGCATGACCTGGTTCCATTCTTTATTATTATGTTGGGAATAACCTGTTTGTGAATTCTATCGCATGCATGGTGAATTCTTCTGTTATTTCATTCTTTATTATTCTGTTGGAATAACCTGTATATGTGGATTACCACATGCATGGTAAATGATCCTTTGTATTTCATTCCTTATTAAATTTTGGAAATGATCTGTCTACGTGGATTACCGCATGGCGGGTGAAAATCCATTTGCAGTTTCGTAATTTTTCTGACCCTCAAAAATTCTGGAAAGTCATAATATAAGCATTGGACTGTTGATTATGATGAAAGTCATAATAAAAGCATTGGACTAATGAAAATCATGGGTATATGTAGTATTAATAAGTGTTATGATGAGTTATGTTGGTTATTATGTGAAAACATGAAAGTTTCTTAGAAATCACAAAGAGTTGAAAATCAGATTTTTGGTGAAAATGGATCATGAAATTCAATTGACCATATCTCCTATTATATTTTGAATTTTTGAGTGTGGTCAAGTTCTAGAGTTAAATCTATGAGTTTTCTAACTTATCTAAGTGGAATCACTGAAAAAAGTGTTGTAGATTTTCTTGTGGACTGATTTTAGCAAATGAGTCAAAAACTGGAAAGTACCAAAAAGCTACTGCCCATAAATTTAAAAGGACATTTTAGGCCACTTAATTTATGAGAAAAATTCCGGCCTTTTGGGACATGGAAATATATGGTATAAAGTACCTCCAAAAATGAGCTCATTCTGACTTAAAATGAGCAAGTTATGACCATTTCAATATTTAGGTTTTTCTGACGAAAAACGCTATAACTGGAGTTCTATAACTCCGATTACCATGAAATTTAAACTGGAAGCTCACGTTAACATGTGTAATATCCTGCCAAGATTTGGGAATTTCTGGAGTTAAACTTGAGGTAGCTAATTTCTTAAGAAATTAATTAGAAATTGATTTTTGAAAAATACTTAAGAGAGTTGAAAAATTATAAATAAAAATACTTGTTGTGTATGAAATATATGTATATATGTTTGGAAAAAGGATAGAAAAATAATAAGTTGATTTGGTAATTTTTCGTGAAAATAGTTTAGTTTCAAACATATGAGTTAAATATGTTATGTGAAGTTGAAGAATTGGTAAATAGGATTTTAGGGCTTGAAAATCCTATATAAGGTGTATTCAGATTTTTGATGAGTGATTTGATCATTGATGATGAAATCTTATGAGTATGACATTTTTGAATGATTAAATGCATTATTTGGTAAAGTGTAAACAATTAAATTAAATTGTTTATAAGTTTAAGAAGTGATTAAAATATTGTTATAATATTAACAATATTAGATTATGAGTTATTTAAGTGATGGATAATATTTGGATAAATTTAAAGCCTTTAATATTTATCGTTGTTTTCGTTTGATTAATGCTTATATTATTGTCATCATCCTCATGCTTATATTGTGATGAAAGTCATCTCTGGCTTACGTGCAGAGATGGACTTGGTATGATTATGACCAGGGATTATTCGGCATAATTATGACCGTAATGTAACGAATGATGTGGTGAAAGTCCTCATTGGCCTATAGTTCATTGACGGACAATTGTTGGTATGATTATGACCAGGGATTATTCGGTATAGTCATGACCATTAATGATTTAATGAATATCCTTGGCCCGTAGTGCAGGGATGACTCGATGATGTGGTTTATTTATTAAAATTTGAGTCTCAAATGATAAAAATTGATGAAAACATTTTAAATCATAGAAGATAGAAGATATCATGCTCTACTTGACTCTTCTAATGGATTGCTTGTTCCGCTGCAGTTAAACTTGATGTCTATTATATTTTATCAGTTTAACATTGTTAAAGATTAATGATAATTTATTCTGCATTATCTTAGTCATAATATTTCTTACTGGGCTAGTTGAGCTCACCCTTTCGTTCACTGTTCTCTTCAGGAAATGAGAATATAGTTGGGACGAGTCGGGGAATGGAGTGATGGTCCAGATGATAGCATTAGTAGTCCTCACTATTCTGTTAAATAGTGTGACAATAAATGTAATGAGGACTCCATTGAGTGTGGATATTGTCTAGATGACAATATTCTTATTAAAACTCTCAGTTTATGTTTTGTCATATTTTACATGACAGTTGTATTATTAAGTTGTATTTGTATTTTTGTACCATGTATTTGGCGACTCAGAATAGGTGATGTATATCTATTTTGGGGGCTTCACAGGTGAAGCCAGTTCCTATCGAGCCATTATACTTGTATCTAGCAGCTAGTTCATTGGCAGTGGGAGCGGTGTTAATTCGAGAAGTTGGGGGAAAGCAGCATCCGGTTTACTATATAAGTCATGTCCTTAGGGATGCTGAAACAAGATATCCAAATATTGAGAAATTTGCCTTTGCTTTGATGATAGCTAGTCAAAAGTTTAGGCAATATTTCCAAGGTCAACTCTTGGTGGTCTATACGAATCAGCCTCTGAAGAAGGCTATGAGCAAGCCTAAAGTTTTGGGGAGACTTGCTGCTTGGACAATGGAGTTGTCTCAATTTCTCATAGATTATCATCCCCGAACTACTATAAAAGGTCAAGCTTTAGTCGATTTTATGGTGGAGTGTTCATTTTCGTAAGTCGATGACTATTGATGCAGCGGTGAAGTGTCTGACCGAAACGATTCAAAGTTTTAGCCCAATCAAAGCTCGTGGACGTTGTATGCAGATGGGTCTTCTACTTCAGACATCAGTGGGGCATGAATTATTTTGACGAGTCAAGAGGGATTCAAAGTGCAGCAGGCCATCAAATTTGGGTTCAGAGCAACGAACAACGAAGCAGAGTACGAAGCAATGCTAACAGGAATACGACTGGCGAAGAGTTTGGAAGTTCAAAAGTTGATTATCTATAGTGACTCTCAACTAGTCGTCAAGAAAATCTCAGTGGAGTATGAAGCACGAGGACCAAGAATGATCAAGTATCTGGCAGAGTTAAAGGATCGACTTCAATATTTTCTCTCCTATGAGTTTCAAGGCGTTGAGCGTAATGATAATTCTATTGCCGATGCACTAGCAAAGCTGGCTACTACGGATGCTAATAACAAAACATAATATATATTCATCACCAAAAAGTAAAGTTTCACAATTACAAAACATATTTTTACTAAAACAAAGATAATGTAGTAATATAATTTTTTTTTACAAAGACAACAAAACATAGCAAAAAAAAGTCTTTTAGAACATATCAAAGCTTCGTCAAAATTGCACCCGACGTTCTTTCAAATCACGAAATCCATCTATTATACTAAATGGGAAAATGGGAAAATATCTACTCTTGGAATTATCTTCACAATAGTCATTAGTCAATACTATTATACTAAGCAACAACTAGTCTGATTAAAATATTAAAATTTTAGACTATTCAATTTTTTTGTAAGGCCCACTTGGTATTCTAATGAATTTAGCCCAATAGTCATTAGCTAATGTTTATCTTCATAATAGTTATTAGCCCACTTGGTATTCTATTGCCTGGTCCAAAAAAATCTTGGGGGAGGGCCATGGCCCCCTCTAGCCCTAATATGGCTCAGTCCCTGAATCAAGCTAATTCAACACGGCATTCCACCATTTATATACAAAATCAGACAGCAAATAAAAGCTAGTTTACAAATACTAAATGAACTTAGTTGGAACTTTAGAGTTTAAGAGACAGAACATCGGGATTAAGTCTTTCAATCCATAACAATGATAATAAAAAAATAATAAATGGGGTGGGAACATAATGTTAGGTAATATTACCTACTACCGGATAATAGTAAGACCATTAGCAGTTGATTATCAGAAACAAACTTCTTCGGATTCGGCGATTAGCCTCCGATATGTGGCTTGCCCACCATCATTGGCCCCAATAGTCATACCCAATAGTCATACCCAAAAATGGCCTATTTATGGATCATTATGGTAGATTCTTGTACCAATGCTAGAAACTTAATGATTGGCAGTAGCGGAACTAGGGGGCGGGAGGGGCATCGACCCGATAGATCTACCGTATCCAGGCGGGGGTGGGGGGGAGGCGAGGCGAGGGCGGAGGCATCCATCCACTAGACAGCCGTGATCGGTCAGTGACTCTCGGTCTTCTTGATTCTTCTTCGGTTCTTTGAGGCTTGAGACAAATTTGAGATGACAAATTGACGATGATGAGCCTGTGAAAATGATTTCATATTTTTAGAAGGGTGTATTTTAGGAAATGTGATGGAATTGAATACGACATTGGATTGGTGAAAATGATTTCCTTCCACTTAACTATACTTAACTAAGGAAAGCCTGTTAAAATGATTTCGTAATTGTTTTTCTTGATTTTTTTGACACGGAGTAATTAGTACACGGAGTAATCGGGAATTTTGCAAGTTGTAAAGAAAGGTGGTAAAAGAATTAAACTGAAAATTATTATGTAATTGGGAATTCAATTATTTAGGTTAATTAATGAAATTATGATGAAATGTTTGAATAATTGAATTGATGAATGATGAAATTATTATGAAATATTTAAATTGATGAAATTATTGATTAGCAATTGATGTTTTTATTTATACTAGATTATGGACTTGATTAAGCAACAAAGAACTGTTGATTCTTCTAATTGAGGTCATTGTTTCCATATGTATTGCAATCAACCAGTTGGGTCTGATTATTGATGTTCTTCCTGGTAGCGTGCTGCTTTGTGCATTGGGTCACGATTCTCTGGTCGGTATGCATTGGGCCGCTAATATACTTTTTATTTTTTTCAATCTGGGTCAAAATCAAACCCTAGGACCTTAACTCCGCTCCCTCACCGTTGCAACCTATACGTTGCTGCTCCGGACCTCCGGTAACCGCCCTCAAATTTTGACCCCTCTCAAATTTTGTTCTAGTTCCGCCACTGATAATTGATATGGAAATTATCAGTCATTCGATGAGCTATGACATTACAAAACTATGACCACAAAATTAAAATGTGCAGCTGGTCTCAACAAAATTAAACAAAAATACAAGGATACAAATTGTCATCAAAAGAGTTAATACTCCATATAATAAGTATGAACTAAGTGAGAATCAAAACAATAACAATAAACGAATAAAACCTAATAAAGTTTTAAGCACAAAGAGTGAAAATATACCAGAAATCAATTAGCTACATTTGCGAACAACCCCAATTTAATTTCACAACACTAAGGTTAATGAGATCGCAACAAGATTTTTTTCCCCAATTCGATTTCACAGCCCCAATCAGATTTCACAGTGTTAACAATCAGATTTCACAACAGGCCATACTGGCTTGTCTTGGGGTATAATCGACCAGGAATTAGTTTTAGCCCGTCTGATGGAATGATTAGCGGACGGCGAGATGTTTTTTTTTGAATCCCAACCCTTCCTTTTTGGAATGTAGTGTTAAGATGTTATATGTTATTTTTTAATTCATAACAAATAGAGGCTATGGATCATTACTCTCTCTCTCTCTCTCTCTCTCTCTCTCTCTCTCTCTATATATATATATATATATATATATATATGTTGGACCATGATATTTCACTTATTGGGCCGATCGGTTCGGGCCCATTCATTTAATTAAATCTCTTGGGTCATCTCTATTGGGCTTGGCCAGTTGGACCGGGTCAATGGATTTTCTTGATCAGATCTTGATATACTTGGGCTGAGTTGAGTGGGCTGATCTATTAGATATTTTAATATCTCCACCTTTGACTCGCAATGATGAAAAAGGATAGTAGTTAACCGAGATCTCTGCCATGTATTAATGTGGATGGGATGATAGTTGGCCGGTGATGGAAAACAGTGACCAGAGGTGGTGGGTGAGCTGGGTGCATTCGGCAGAAACCATCAGGATCAGGGGGCTATGTCAGACAATAGTGGGTGGCACGGTAAACCGGGCTAAAGAGTATAAAATAAGAAGGAAGTCATCCAAATAAAGGTAACTGATAATTTTATCTCTCTCAAGACACTAGATATTTTATCCTCCATTGTTAACCCTTGTAATCGTCGCTTTGTCTTGACTCTCACGCTGAAGTTTATCCCCCGGCCGGTAGCCGTCAAGCTTTTAAGTGTTGATCGTGTTTCTTATGCAGGATCATGACGTCTTACATGATTGGGACGTGGTGAAGATCTTGGCGTTAACAATATATATATATATATATATATATATATATATATATATATATATATATATATATATATATATATATATATATATAGGGGTTCCATCCACAAAGAACCGGTTGCGGTTCTTTGTGGAGCAACCTTTTTAGCCTAGCCTTGTGTTATGGCAATTGGAGCAAAAAAAAATATAAAAAAAATTGACACAAGGCTAAAAAAAGGGTTGCTTTACAGCAACGAATTGCTGTGGATGGAACCCATATATATATATATAGCGACGTAACTTGATGATGCATGATCATCATTTTGAAGAGTTCCCTTCAAGCTAGCTAGCTGGTCCATTATAAATATTTGCATGCATGGATAGTCGTTTTCTTCTTTCCTTTTACAGTCAGACTGTGTACTTAGAAAAATTATCGATCGACCATATATGGTTCTCTAATTGCAAAATCCGGTACTGTTCTAAACTGAAAAAATGATTATGTTTTTCTGCTACATTTTATCGGATAGTAATTAAACTCCAGATTCAATATATGAATTTAACGAATAGTTCTTCTGTTCCACAAAAATATATGGCGTTTATATTAAAATTTTGTTACATAGAAAGTCTTTTTTATTGATAACAATAAAAAATAAACACAAAATTTTTAGATTTGTAATTGTAATGTTATCAACATCACATCACTATTAAACTACTAATTTATTTTTTTAAAATTTTAATTAATAAAATAATTGATATATTAAGTACACAATTATTATTAAAATATTAATATATCACAATTTAAAATTTTATAATTTAATTAGGGTCAAAATTAAATGAAACTATATTTTTGTTGATCGAAGTTATCATTGCCTAAAGAATATCTATTATGGGATTTAAATAATAATAATATTAAAAAACCTGTAATCCCGGGCAAACGAATTAAGGCCCAGCGAGGATAACGTGATCATAAATAAGGCAATGTGAATTATTCGGCAGATGGGCCCCAATATTTATAATTTCTCGTCTAGATAAAACAAGATCAGGGACTGAAAGAACAGCCCAGCCCAGCCCAGCCAACCACTCTACGACTACCAGCAGCACTACACTATTATTTTCTCTCACTACATACATTCAGTTTCCTGATTTCTCTGTCCGTCGAAAGTTAACTGTCGACGTCATGTTCCCGCCAAAAACTCCGAGATCACGTACGGCGGAAACGGTGCTGGCGAAGGTGATCGTCGCCGTGAAAGCAGAAAAGGTGATGTCCAAGACGGCCTTGGCTTGGGCGCTCACTCATGTCGTTCGCTCCGGCGATTGCATTACTCTGTTAGCTGTCTTTCCCGGCCAGAAATCTGGTAAATTTTCCTTTACTCTGAACAAAATTGCGTTCACGCCTTCAATTATGTTTGTGCGCGCGCGCCCCTTTAGGAATTGTATAATGGTGGTTACAGGTAGGAAATTTTGGAGTTTTCCGAGGTTGACCAGAGATTGCCGGAATGATGACCGGACAAAATTTCCGGATCGAGTTTTCCAGATCTCCGAGTCTTGTTCTCAAATGGTTCTCCAATTTCATGATCAAATTGAGGTGATTGAAGATTTTACTGAATTGCCACTTACCTGCTTTTTCTTCTGTCTATTTTGTTTTTGATTCCAAGAGGTATGACGGTGAAGAAAACGTCAAATCTGCTTTCTTCTGAATTAAAGAAAACCTTTAGTAATTTTATCTCTTTCTTTAACTGCCATTTTCGACTAATCATTTTAAGTAGAATTGTGCATATCAATGAAATGACTTTGTACTATAATTCATTAAACTATCTGTTCATGGAAAGCACTTGATTTTTCATGATTACCATTTTATTTAATAATCAAATTGAGCATAATGTGATAGCATAATTTATTTATTTTTTAAAGATTCTATGAAGGAATTGATGATTGTTAAAGGCTATTGTTGCCATGCCATCATTAAATCAATGTGAGAATGTGATAGATATAACAATTTTTTATTGGCTTTCTGACTTTGATCGAGTTGTCAGGGTTTTAGAAGATTCCGAATTTGTCGGGATCCAATGCAGAATGCTTACAAATTAATTAAATTAATTTGAGAACTGCATGTGCCTTGACTATAAAAATTAGATTAATAGAATCCAAGGAATCTTAAACTTCTTTATGCACATATTATTTACTTTATGATCATCCCTTCTTTCAATAATACTATCCTGCTTATTTAAGAATATGTCTATCAAAAACTTACATCTTATTTTACCAGAAATTATTACTATGAATACTTTGAAGTTCTGATGTGGCTGACTATGATTAATGCTCATTTTCTCTTTTAGATAATGTGACTATTTACATATGGTAATACTAAATTATTTCTACATAATTTAACAAATATCTTTTACTTTCATGGTAATCTCTAAGTGGTTGAAATTCTCTACTTGTCAAGTTTACTTCTCTCCCTCAAGGAGCATGTATGCCATGCCACTGAAATCTTCTATAGGAATCGCTATTTTCCCTTTTTTTTGGCTGATATGTTGAGTTTTTGATTTGGTGTGTTTTCACTTTAAATTAATCAACCTGTTATTATGAAAATTCAGTGATTTTCACCCACTGCTTTCTTCTTTTTGCTACCAATTCACATCCACTGCTGAATAGTTGTATATAACAAGTAATGACTAAAGGTTGTGACTTTAAAATTAATGTTTATTGTAGGTCATAGTGCGGATTAAGGTGGTCTCAGATACACCTTCGGGTGCCGTGGCAGCTGAAGCAAAAAGGAATAAAGCCAACTGGGTCGTATTGGACAAGTAATCAGACATAAAGTTATTTTCTTTTACTTATCTGTTAGTTTAATTGATCAGGCAATTATTTCATTCCTCTTTCCTTGAGAGTTTGTATTTTCCTCTAACTAGAAACAGGGATGGCAGGACCCCCAACCCCCGAACAGTATTTTGATATCTTAGATGTCCCCATCGGTTATAAGAGTATTTATAGAATAAGGCCTCATGTAGAACTGGTCACAAGTGCCCTACTTTATGTATGTGATATACACTTACTTTTCCCCTCCTAAGCCCGATTATGGATTCTTCTTTGTTTTCACCTCTTTGGCAGCATCCTCAGGAAATAGGTTTCATGACTATTGACTGTGTGGTGAATTATATGAGCATACCGTAGTTTTTGCAGTCCTTTTATATTTGGTCATCTCTATTTTTATCTATTAAAATGTCTATAATCTTTTTGTATCCATAGAAATACGCTTGGCATGTAGCATGCAAAATATACTTAAAATGATTACTTAAAAGGCCAAGCCATACCCCTTTTATCTGGATAGGCCACCCACAGCCCAGTAATTTTTATTCCTTACAGCAATGGTGCAAGGGAATCCAAGTAGACGTTTAATTTTCTTGGTGGACCTGATTGTAGCTGACCCCATTATGAGATCCAGGTATTGCACCCCAGTTTGATCGACTCACATGAACTTTGCTGCAATCTTCGAAAATAAACTGGTATGGATGGACCAAACTGGGCATAGTTAGATGAGCTAATATAAAGCCAAATTATCAGCAATGTTCTTTGTTTTAAGCAGGCTAGCTAAGTGACCTTAGCTGAACACTGGTAAAAGTATTATTCCAGATGAAATACCATCTGCGAATCTTCCATGTGTAATTATAGGCTTCACTGGACTCAATGGCCGTTCTATTTTAAATCATATAACGTGAACTGCTTCCGCAATTCAAATCTACAGTTTCCATCTAATAACGCTTGCTACATAATAAAGAACTTATCACTATTACAATACTGTAAACTTTGCACTTCAATGTTGAATTTAAGTGGGCTTTTGATCAGGTGCTTAATCATTATTGTTATATTCTAATCAAGGCCATGTATCCAAATTTATTTTTCATACTATTACTTAAGTTTCTAGTTTTTAATATGAGTTCTGTACCTTTGTTGTGTTTCAATGGCGTGACACACAATTTATCCTGCTGGTTCAGAAATGTTTGGAGAATTTAAGGTCTAACAAACGCTAACTGTTGTGTTGAAACAGAAAATTGAAGCAAGAGCGCAAACATTGCATGGAGGAACTTCACTGCAACATTGTAGTAATGAAGGGTTCTCAACCAAAAGTTCTTAGACTCAATTTAGGATGTTCAGATGAATCACAAATCCCTTTCTTTTCTGCTTCTTCATCACCAGACGCTGGAATGCTGCAAGGCTACAGTAGGAAGCATTCTACTCCTTCAATCAGTCCTGAGGAACCATGTATCTCCAATACAAGGTCATCGGGAGAGATTTCACTATCGAGTTCGGACACAGTGACTTCTCTTTTCCTTGTCTATGAACAAAATCCACTTTTTGAAGGACTGCACAGAGTTAAACATGTGCCTATTAAACGAAATGAGTTGGATGATCCACATACTGCTCTGGATTCTGTTTGGGAAAGGGTGATAACTCTCTCAACAACCACAAAATCATCTATAGATAGTAATCCTAAGAGGGTCTTTTGGATTCCCCAAAACCACATTGTCGATCAACAGAATCCAACAGCTAGAAGCTTCAGGAATTACCCCAAAGTAAACTCTTCTACTAGCAAAACTGAACTAGGTGCAACTGTTGCAGGACCTAAGCTCAACCAGACACCTAGCGCAGAACAAATACGTAGCTCTAGCATCAGAGAGGCAGTCTCTTTGGGGAGAACTTCCTCAATACCTCCTCCTTTATGTTCACTATGTCAACATAAGTCACCAGCTTTTGGAAAACCTCCTAGACGCTTCGATTATGAAGAGCTAGAGGAAGCTACAGATGGGTTCTCAGATATGAATTTCTTGGCAGAAGGTGGGTTTGGATTGGTCCACAGAGGGATCTTAAAGGATGGGCTGGTGGTTGCAGTCAAGCAGTTAAAGTTTTATGGGTCTCAAGGAGATGCTGATTTCTGCAGGCAAGTGAGGGTATTGAGCTGTGCACAACATAGAAATGTCGTGCTGCTTGTTGGATTTTGTGTTCAGGGAAATAATAGAGTACTAGTTTATGAGTACATATGCAATAGCTCTTTGGACTTTCATTTACATGGTATTATCTGTTTGCTTTCATTTTCTATAACTACATGGGCGTTGCAATTAGAATGTGATCTTCTAATTGTGTCATCAGCATTGTGAAAATTTTGACTTGTTCTCTTGTGCTACTGAAATTGACAGGAAATAAAACAACACCTCTGGAGTGGCATTCACGTCTAAAGATAGCTATTGGAACAGCGAGAGGCTTACGATACCTTCATGAAGATTGCAGAGTGGGTTGTATAGCTCATAGAAACATGCGACCTAGCAACATCCTTTTGACCCACAACTTTGAACCTTTGGTACTTCTTCAAATTGGTTTTTCCAGCAGTAACTACTTTGAATGTATAAAGGGTGTTATAAAATCTAACCTTTTTAGATGAACTAACATATGCCCATTATAACGATAAGTGTTCTCCAAGAAATTAAAAGACACCTTGTTTAAATATATCTGTGACACTAATATATTTAGCTTTTTAAACTTCGTAGTCTAATTCAGCTTTAACATTCTAATTAGTCGGCTTATTTATTCAGGTTGCTGATTTTGGGCTTGTAAGGTTGCACACTGAATGGGATATTTTTTATGAGGAGCAAATTGTCAGAACTTCAGGGTACTTATAATTTCCTAGGCCTTTCTTTACTACCGTGTTTATTTTCTATCCAGTCTACTACACATTTTTCCTACTATCTGTATCTATGACCCCATAGAACTTCCCAAATTAATTTCCAGTTAATTTTCAACTGAAAACCATCCAGAAGATGATTTAATCTCTTCTAAATTGATTTAGTTTTTGAATAAGTCTTAGTTTATTAATTCAATCAAAATGCATATGCACCTAGATTTGATTTAGATTTTTGAGCTCTTTTTATGAAATTAATTTTTTCTGAATAGGTACCTTGCACCAGAATACTTTGATGGTGGGAAGATTACAGAGAAAGTTGACATATATGCATTCGGACTGGTATTATTAGAGCTAATCACTGGTCAAAGAATCACGGAGTTGCAATGTTATATGGGGCGGCAGTACCTCTTGTCTGAAAACCTTTCCCCTTTAGCCTCATTGGAGGCAGGCCATATTTTAGGATATATACATCAACTGCTGGACCCCTCCTTGGCCTCTCATCAACCCCATAACTTGCCCAATGAAGTGCAAGCAATGGGTCAGGCTGCCTCCTTGTGTCTACAACAAGATCCAGAATCCAGACCCCTCATGTCCAAGGTTTAATTGTTACCTCTCTACTAATTCCAACTGTATATTATTTAAATAATTACTTCATTCTTCAAAACTTGAATAGTTTTTCTAGTGCTTTTAACTATTTTCTAAAGATGCAAGAGGTCTTTCCTTCAACAGAAAAGTTTGCTTCTTTTTTCTTTTACAATGATTAGGTCCTCAGAATACTAGAAGGTGGAGAAGCAATCATGCCTCTGGGTTTGGACTTGAATTCAGTTGGTAGTAGAAGTGCGCACATGAGGGGTCTAATATCAAATGCACACCCTGAATCAAGAAGGGCACATTCTCGCCAGCTTTCTCACTGATAATGGTTTAGAGAGACTGGTGAGTTATCTTGCTATAAGTTTTTATGAAGTTATCAATCCACACGTGTAAAATCTTCTTAGCCGTGTTTTCTTCTCATTTATCTTATTCTTCAGTTAGTAGTATCTTTCTTTCATCTTTATTCTTTCAAATATTTAGTTAGATCCTTGTTGTAATTCAGTTCTTCTTCGTACAATTGGCTTGTGTTCTATTTATGATATTTATAGTTGTTGGAAGTAAATTTAGAGGGCAACGATCCTTTCATTTTTCTTGTAGCTGTATTCTGCTCATGTATCTCTCCCCCTTTATCCGCGTCTGTTTTCACCTTATCCGAGATTTCTCTTTTGCAATAATGCCTCAGGAAACAGAAAGCTTAAGAATCTAAGTTATGGTAGGAAAACAAACTCTAGAGAACAATTCAATTACAAGTCACTGTTACATGTTTACATGGATTGGGTGTATTATTTTTGGTCATGTGAGGATTCCAGAAACTTGTAGTGTGGCTGAATTTTGCCTGTTTGGAAATAGTTATGTATGTCCCATGTAGATAGAAATGTGGAGAGAAAATATAAAAGTAGGAGAGGCATATAATAGGTGAGAAATCTTTGTCAGAGAGATTTTAGAGGACTAGGGTTGGGCCATGATTTCCTTCTATATGTTAAGTATGTCAAAATATCTTAAACTTGTCAGTAGAATTAGGTAGAGCTTGTTGACAGAAAATGAACTAATATGCTTTTTTAAGTTTAAGATAATGGTAGTTAAGCATTCTAGCATGATCACTCTAAACTAGCCTTCTTGAGCTGCCCCTTTCCTTTCTTACAATTTCAAAGAGTAGAAGGTTTTTCTTTGGCTTACGTAGGAGGCCGTGTTACTGCAACTGCAACAGGTATGATGATGAAAACATTTGTGTAGGATCAGTTGCAATAGAGTTATACTATGAAAAAATAAATTTACAAATCTATAATAATAAATTTGGACGGGAAAGCACAAGGACGGTTCAGATTCATTCTAATTGATTTGGGCGGAAAAGCACAAGGACGATTCAGATTCATTCTAATTTTCAGATTGTTGAAACGGAGACGGGGGGATTTCGTTATGCCGTGCCTTCAAGCACGAGCAATTACTACTAGTAATACATATACAAGACCGAATATTCATACCAAAGTCTGGTTGAAATCTATATTTTGTTTAATCAATCAACTTTAGTGCCAAAGTATAAGACAAGGTCAATCCTGATACCTTCTGACAGCTGCAAATAACATATTATAAGTTATCAAATAATTTCATGCATGACGGATATAATTCTCTGTCCTTGAAGCCACTAAGTAAACAATCACTTAAAAATAGAGGTAGTTCACCAATATAATCTCAAGAACATTCTTAGTTTACTGTATCTCATATAATTTTTATATAAAAAATGGTGGGAGAAAATTCAATATTTCAATACTATTATCCTATGATGCCTATCCAGTCACATTATACTCGTTAGGCCACATACAATTTTATTCCCTAAAATCCACCCCCAGGCCATCTCACAAGTCTGGACCAAATCAAAACCATCACAAATTCATGTATAGGCAGTACACGTGGCACTTACGTAGATCAGATTGTTGATCATCATCACAGACCCCACCATGTTGTGATTAATATTTTGCGGATGGTATTGAATCCCATCTTGAATCTCCTTGTTGCATAGCCATCTGATTCAAATCAGGGGCTTGCTCGGTTACACTCCACACCTTCACTGATTTGTCCAGGCTGCCACTATACACCACCCATCGTTGATCACTAGCCGTCGATTCCTGATCCTTCTCGACTGCCAAACACTTGACCGGCCCATTGTGACCGGTCAACACTGACAAACACGTGTGAACTGATCCGTCCCTCCTCCACACACAAATTGTTTTATCAGCTGATCCGCTGAACACCAGATTCCCTGCAGCAGATAGGCACAAAACCGCCAGCTTGTGCCCCTTGAGGACCCCTCCGTGGGACAACTGCTTCTCACTCTCCCAAAAATTCACAAGTCCGTCAGAGGATCCGCAGTATAACACTGAATTGGATCCGTTGACAACTAAGGCTGTTACTGCAGACTCCTGGTTCAGGAGCGTCTGTACAAAAGCATGTTTGGTAACTTTCCCATGTGCCTCTCTCTTCCACACCTTAACGCTGCCGTCCGCAGAGCCGGTGAAGACCATGTTGTCTGCTCCTGCAACAATTGAGTTGACAGCATCGTCGTGAGCTTTAACCGACTCAATGCATTTTGAGTTGTCAACTTTCCAAACCTTGAAAGTCCTGTCCCATGAGGCAGAATATAGAAGGCCGTTCTCCTGGCTCATGCTCAGAGAAGATATGGCGTCGCAATGTTTGATCCAAATAGAAGTCTTGTTACGTTTAACCTCAATGTAGTTCTTGGGTTTGATTGAGCATTTGAAGATATCCATCATGGTAGGCAATGTGCTATACCTTTTGTGGAGACTAGGATTCTTGGAATGGACCTTCCACACACGAATCTTTCCGTCCTGATGACCCGTAAAAATCTTCTCACCGCAGATTATTATAGCCTTAACCAATCCACTGTTGGACTTGAATGCGGTAAACTCCTTCATATTCTTCCACACGCGGATGTTTTTGCTGTCAGAGCCAGTGTACAGGAGATCAAGACATGCAGCCAGGGAATAAATGTGGCCCTCTTCGCGAACAAGGGATCCGATGAGGCCAGTTTGTGGGACATTTTTGGCGTCGGTTTCATCAAAGTTGGACCAGGGAGATTTTGCAAAGGGAGTGTTTTGGTTCCATGGGGACATCATCATGGGTGAGCCCTCACCACTTAACCTGGTAGGATCGTAGGCTGAGAAGCTGCTGTTGCGTTTACCGTAATCAGAATCATCTGACGTGGATGACATGTTAGGATCCGGGTGCATCATGTTGCCTACTTTCGAAGGCATGCTAGCGGCTTCGCCAAACATTGTACTATCCTCTCATATATTATACATACATATATATCCCCTACAATTAAATTCAAGAATGAAAAATGATGATGAGCAGAAGTTTGGATAGAGGAATATGAGAGGAGAAAGAAAAAGAGAGAGCAAGAGAGAGATTTTGTAGGGAATGGAATGTGACAACTAGAGGCGGGAGAGGAGAGAGGAGTTGATAAATACGGAAGAGAGAGAGAGAGAAGATTTGCAAAGAAGTAGAGAGCAAGGAGATGATGGCAAGTGGAAGCAGGAAGACTGATCTTTGATTGTAGAGGGACTTTCGGGTATAAAGAATCAGAGTCCAATGATAATTTGTATGGGTAGTGTTTTTTTTTTTCTGTTAAAAGAGATGGTGGGGTGGTGAGATATTTATGGTGGTCGGGTTAAATAAATTATTTCTCTATTCTGGGAATAAATATTCTGATTTCTGACGTTTGTTAGCCTGGATAGGCTATTATGAATATAGTAAATGTTTGTTTGGTTTGCTTATTATAGATTTTAGGGTGACGTTATTGATTTCATTGGCAATCATAATTTGTAATTTTTAGAATAGCCAAACATGAGTAAAATGGATGAGCAGTGTGACATCCAATTATCTTTCTGTTTTTTCCTTTCAGGCAATAGTTAGTTATTAATGTATTAAATATGGATATTAATTAGTCCTTTTTTTTCCTTTTTTTTTTCATGGTGGACTATAAATTGTTCACATGAACACCCCACCCTTATTTTTAAAACATGTTTGAATATTGTTAGTGAGGTGATTTTGGGATAATTCAGTTTCATTAAGTGGACGCAATAGGTCGGAGAAAATCATTGCCTTTATAAAAACTTGTGAAACATAATACTACTACCTCCCATCTTAAAAGATTATCGTTTAAGGTTTTGACACATAAATTAAGAAAGTATTATTTTTCAAGTAAAATTTATTTGAAATTCCATCACTATCCTTTATGGAAAATTGAAAACTATTAATACAAGGGAGAGAATTTCTTGAAACAATGAGAAAAGGTAGGAGTAATATAGGAAAGTAAATAATTTATTCTCCTTGAAAGTTGTAAACGACAAACTTTTTAGAATATTTTTTTTTTTTTAAAACGACAATCTTTGAGGAACGGAATGAGTAAATAATATATAGATAGATAGTTGCACGGACGGGGTTTGGGAGGGAGGCATTATTTATACCATTACCAATCGTCTTTAAATAAAATTGATGAGAATGCTGCTACTAATAATTAACTAGACGTTGGTCTTTAAAACCTCCTTATAATCCAAAAGCTCTATTGTTGCATTGGCTTCCTGCTAGAATACAAATCACAATTCCATGGAATTTGCTGCATTTTGTGATAACTCAACTCTTCTTAATAGATAGATAGTAACACATAAGATAGGTCGGCCCCAAAAAAGCCTAATATTCAAGTGATATCTCAAAGGCCAGAAGGCCCAGAACCTTCTCCTAATTGTCAGGCTTACGATTATTCATTGAGCCCATTTAGATACTTACTTGTCAACGACCTACGGTTATTTTTACACGTACCCCTTTAATATGATTTTGAAAACACATCTACATATTAAGTTTTATGCACTTTTAATTTTCAATATATTCATTCATAACTTAAGATTTTATACTCTCTCTGTTCCGTTTCAAATAATAAGATCATATTTATTTTTTAAAGTCAATCTAAGTCATTTTGAGATGATCCCTCCTTTCTAAAATTAAAAATATAATTTGACTTTTGAAGTTAAACGACCACGATGATATATTAAATTTTAAAATTAGTATAAATTATAAAAGTTTAGAATCAAGTAAATTATGTGATTAATAGTTTTTTTGTTATATACTAAACAATTATAGTAATGAATTATTAGAACAGACTGGATGATTGAGACGCATGGTAGATTAATGGTATTAATAATGGAAAAAATTCAAAGACAACATGATTAAAATTATAAAATAAAAAAAAATTAAAAAAAAAGGGCCAAAGAAGAATACAAGGGAGCAAAATAAGGGATGTGTTATAATGTTACGTCAAAAACACTTGTCCCTTTTGTGGTGGGGGGTCTTTGAATATATACTTCCAAATGCACACTGACACCACCATTATTTTCATTATTTTCCTGTCCAGATCCGTATCCTCAGCCATCGTCAAACTCAAATTATGTCATACTTATGTGCTGCTGATGCCCAAAAATGAAATGCATCTGCATGCCCCTGTGCTGTTGAAAGATTGTGAAAATATTAATTTTTTATTTTAAAAATTTAACTCTCGTCATCCAAGTATATATATATATATATATATATATATATATATATATATATATATATATATCATCTCATTTTCTTCTGATTTTTAAATTATCAACTAATAGAAATGGGTGATTATTATTATCAGGGTTTTATTCTAATGATCCTAGTTAGGCTAATAACCATGGATATTTCCAAAAGTCAAAATTTAGAGTGGTGAGATGGTCAATGACTCAATTTGGATTGGTAGCGGGCATGATACGGTTCCGTGCATGGCAATGACAATAATGCAGACTACTACATCTTGCTTGAAATTAAATTGCTCTTCTGATAGTGAAGGCTATTAATAATTAATAATTTTCACATGGAATTTGTTATATTGTTCAAAGGGGATGGGGCCAAATTTACAGCTACCATAAGAATTCTGTAGATTGGCTTCAAAAAAAAAGGAAAAATATTATGTAGCTTGACCTTATTGTTCTCTTTCACATAAAAATAGCTTGACCATTTGACCCTAATCACAATCAACACAAACAAATTCACGGATTGAAATAGGAATGAATTAAATATTCCTTCAATTTTCCCAGAAAAAACTATACAAAGACTATATATATATATATATATATATATATATATATATATATATATATATGAGGGACCGATCTATAAGAACGTTGTAAAAAAATTACAGCGCTTTACAACACATCACGACTCTCCATCTTAAGATCAAACGGTTTAATAAAACTCTCGTCCGCAATTTAGTTTTCAGTATTCTGTAGTTTAATACTGCGGACGGGACAGATGACCAAAATACTCATTCCCAAAATACATGTGTAAAATATATGTGTGTGACGCCCCTAAAATAGGTTTACACAATCCATTTTGAGTCGTCAAAATACATGGTATAGAATCTAAATACAAACTTCATTTATACAACTATTAATTATCGTTTAAATACGACAAAATATAAGATGTGAGTTTCAATACAAATAATGTCTCGTAGACAATATCCAAACTTAAATAAAATTCTCATTACAATTATTGTTGTGACGCCCTCAAAATAAGTATACACAACCCATTATGAGTCGCCAAATATATGGTACAAAATTCAAATTCAAATTTTATTTATACAACTATTAAGTGTCGTGCAAAATACGACAAAACATAAGCTGTGAATTTTAATACAAATATTGTCTCCTAGATAATATCCAAACTCAAAATAAGTCTTCATTACAATTATTATCACACTATTTTATAGAATAGTGATGACTACTATAGCAACCATCTTGGACCATCACTCCATTCCCTGACTAGTCTCAGCTATATTCTCATTTCCTGAAGAGAACAATGAAAGAAAAGGGTGAGCTCAACTAGCCCAGTAAAAAGTATTATGAGTAAGATAATGTAGATAAATTATCCTTAATCTTCAACAGTATAACTGTGACGCCCCCAAAACATGTATACATCACCCATCTTAAGTCACCAAATACATGGTACATAAATCAAATACAAACTTAATTATACAACTGTCGGGTAATATACGACAAAGCATAGCTGAGAGTTTAAACAAGAATATTGCCTTCTAGACAATATCCACTCTCAATGGAGTCCTCATTACAATTATTATCACACTATTTCACAGAATAATGAGGACTACTACATCCACTTATCCTGGACCATCACTCCATTCCCCGACTCGTCCTAGCTATATTCTCATTTCCTGAAGAGAACAATGAAAGAAAAGGGTGAGCTCAACTAGCCCAATAAGAAATATTATGACTAAAATAATGCAGAATAAATTATCCTTAGCCTTCAACAGATAACAACTGATAGAATATAATAGACAACAAGTTTTAGATCAACAACTACTGAAGAACAAAGCAATCCATTAGAAGAGTCAAGTAGAGCATGATATCTACTATCTTCTATGATTTAAAAAGTTTTTCATCAAATTTATCATTTGAGACTCAAATTTTAATAAATAAACCACATCATCAAATCATCCTTGCACTACGGGCCAAGGATATTCATATAATCACCAATGGTCATGATTATATCGAATAATCCTCGGTCATAATCATACCAACAACTGTCCATCAATGCACTACGGGCCAATGAGGACTTTTACCACATCATTTGTAACATTACGGGTCATGATTATACCGAATGATCTCTGATCATAATTGTGACGCCCCCAAAACAGGTATACATCACCCATCTTGAGTCGCCAGATACATGGTACATAAATTCAAATACAACTTAATTATACAACAGTCGTGTAAAATACGACAAAACATAGTTGAGAGTTTAAGCAAGAATATTGTCATCAAGACAATATCCACACTCAATGGTGTCCTCATTACAATTATTGTCACACTATTTAACAGAATAGTGAGGACTACTAATCTTATCATCGACCGTCACTCCAGTTCCCGACTCGCCTCGTCAAATTTATATTCTCATTTTCAAGAGAACAATGAAAGAAAAGGGTGAGCTCAACTAGCCCAAGAAGAAATATTATGACTAAGATAATGCGAATAAATTATCCTTAGCCTTCAACAAAGATAACAACCGATAGAATACAATAGACAACAAGTTTTAGATCAACAATCTGCAATGAAATAAGCAATCCATTAGAAGAGTCAAGTAGAGCATAAAATCTACTATCTTCTATGATTTAAAAAGTTTTTCATCAACTTTATCGCTGAGACTCAGCTTAATAAATAAACCATATCATCGATTCTTCCCTGCACTATGGGCCGGATATTCATTAAATCATTAATGGTCAATACTATACCGAATAATTTCTGGTCATAATCATACCAAAAACGGTCCATCAATGCACTACAGGCCACTGAGGACTTTCACCACATCATTAGTCACATTACGGTCATGATTATATCGAATAATCCCTGGTCATAATCATACCAAGTCCACCTATGCACGTAAGCCAAAGATGACTTTCATCACAATATAAGCATGAGGATGATGACAATGACATAATAATTCAATAAAACAAGTTCAAGGATAAATTTTAAAGATTTATAATTTAATTTATCCAGGAATCAATAACGTCCAAATTATCAACATGATACTGCTTTGTAGAGTAAAATTCAAGAATAATATTTATGTACCAAAAATAATTTAGACAGAAAAGAAATATATTTTTCAGGTGAATAGTACCTCGTGAATAGTACCCCTAACACGAAAAGTATCCCGAATACCCGAGTGAATGATACTAGAGTGAGTAGTAATTGGGTGAATAGTAACCCATGAAAAGTAACTCGTGAATAGTACTCCGGCACGAAAAGTACCCCGAATACCCGAGTGAATAATACCATAGTGAATAGTAACCAGGTGAATAGTAACCCGTGAATAGTAACTCGTAAAAAAAAATACCAAAGAAAATGATATTCCATGGCGAGTACAAAAGAAATGATATCTCGATTTAGTATAATAGAATATCTGAAACTATGCAAATGGATTTTCACCGCCATACAGTAATCCACGTAGTATGAGATCATTTTCAAAATTTAATAAAGAATGAATAATGAAAGATCATTCACCATGCTTGCAGTAATCCAAATAGATGAGTTATTCCAGCGAATAATAAAAATGGAATAATGGAAGAATTCACCAGAGCATGCGATAGGCGCATGCAGATGAGTTATTCCCAACCGAATAATAAAGAATGGAACTGTGTCATGCGTAATCCGCATGCATGAGGATATTCCAATGAATAATAAAAAATGGAACTGGTCATGCGTAATCCGCGCATCATAGGATATTCAACAAAATAATAACAAATGGAATAACAATGAGAATTCACGGTATGCGATAGATCGCACGAGATAGGTTATTCCAATGAATAATAATAAAGAATAGAATAACAGAAGAATTTCACTATGTCTGCGGTACTTCGCATAGATAGGTTATTCCAACATAATAATAAAGAATGGAATAACAACCCTTACGAGTATTGGAAGGAAATAACTCTCTTCATGAATACGAAAGAATAATACCCCTTACCTTAAAAGAAGACTTGATACTGGAATAGTGATGTAGCAGACTTCTCTTCTTCTTTCTCTCTATAATTTTTCTCTATAATAATTGCTCTATAGCTTTAGTGAATTGGTGAGAAATGAAGGAAGAATGAGCTTCTATTTATAGGAAAATATAGTTTCAATAATTGCACATTTTGGGGCTCGAAATATTACAGTATAATACCTTCCTCTTTTTCTTCATTTTTAATTTAGTCCTGCAAGTATTATCAAACTTGCACCACCTCCCCTAATAGTAAATCATGTGACTCAATAGTTCTAAACATGTGAAAATACGAATTACATTATAGTACCTCCATTTATACCTCCATTTTTAACTTAGTCATGCAAGTATTATCAATCTTGCACCACCTCCCCTAATAGTACAAGAATATTAATCAATAGTACACACATGTGAACAAATAGTTATAATCATGTGAATTAATAGCAATTAATTGATCATTTATCCGATAAATTACCCGATTGGTCAATATAACCTCCAGACATCAATTATTATCAAAATAAATGTCGATTTTCACTAACACTCATAATTCCAACACAATGGAACTATCAATTTCATCTTTAATCAACACGAACTTTCATTAATATTATAATTCATAATATTTAACAACCAGGTCGTTCCGAGGAAAGATGGGGCTTTCCGATAAGGATTTCTCCTTATCGACGCCTTGATTAGGTGACCAAATCTCTCCTCGATGAACTTACAGACATTGTCAATATTGCAAATAATAATATGAACAACTTTGTCATCTCAATTATTGATTTAATAATATAACATATTATGTAGATAATCTTTGTGACAATAATTGAATCAATAATATGAGAGATATGATCAAAGCAATTCTTTGTAGCAATAATTGAGTATAACTAAGTGACTTCTTACGTAAGCATCAATAATCAATACCGTGTGCTACTATGCAACCATGCGACATATTCTTATTACTTTTACTATCGGGTAGTTCAACAGTTTTAACGGTAACACTTTCGTCGTTATTTTTATAAAAGATAATTACATCGTTTTCTTACTACGACAATACTTACATTTGTAGGGTCCACCAATGATTGTGCCGTCGTCACGGATATTCCCGACAAAAAGAATATTCCCTAACCAAAAACGAATATTTTATAACAACTTGCATACTTTGCAAAAAATTTCACATATCACCCTTAACTTTAAACTTTTATCAATTTAACCATTTACGAAATACAATAATAATTGTAATAAATTGAATACTTTTATTTCATAAAATTCGGGGTCTTACAATCCCCCCTCCTTATGAAATTTCGCCCTCAAAATTTACGTCGTACGCACGGTATCTTAGAAGAGATGAGGATACCTTGACTTCATTTCAGATTCTAACTCTTGAGGTATAACCTTTGAGTGTTGAATACGATCCTTCTTATCCAAGATTTTAACATGTATCTCCTCATACGTTAAATCTTCTGCTATCTCGTCTAGTTCTAATTCAATAATGTGGTTCGGGTCGTCCACATATTTACGTAACATCGATACGTAAAAAAAACGTTATGAACACGCGACATACTTGGCGATAAAACGAGTCTATAGGCAACAGTTCCTACTCGATCAAGGATTTCAAATGGACCAATAAAATCGAGGGTTGAGATTTCCTCTCTTCATCGATTCTTGCTTCTAGAATAACGCCCTCTTGAACCTTTTTCTTCACATTCATCAGCTCTGAGTATATTGCTTGCACGGCTTTAACTTTATCGATTAAAGTCGACTCTACTCGTATATTCGCTATCTTCACGTGGGTCTCTAGAGTCTTTAACTCCGTCTTCATCATTTGTAAGTTATACGAAATGGGTTTTTGTGCTAACAACATCGCACTCGTAAACGCATACGATCTTCTACTCAACGCGTCAGCTACCACGTTCGCTCTTCCACGACGATATTGAATGGTACGATCGTAATCTTCAACAGCTCGAGCCAACGTCTTTGGCACATTATACGTTCGTTTTGGGTGAAGAAAATATTTGAGGGTTTTAGAAATGGGTTTTATACTGGGGTCAATACAAAATTTGATTTCACGCTGTGGGGTAGGCTAAGAAATCTTCAAGAATACTTCAAGAAATTTATTAACGATAGAAATATCATTTAAAAACTGTGACTCTCATCCAAGACTTGGATAACACATGAAATAAAGGTTTCTCTAATGAGTTTCAACCGATAAGTCAAAGTCTAATTTCTCCCGAGTTAAATTTAAACGCGTTGGTATAGCAAAGAGAGATAAAATAATGGGTAGAACCGATATCTAATAAGGTATAGACTTCGCAAGAATTTATAATTAACTAACCTGCGTGCTAACCGTTTAAGTTACTCATCATTTTTGAGAACTCACGAAAAACGCTCTTCCTGAAACCACCGACTTTATTTTGTCCGTATCCGCCTTTGGTGCCACCGTCCCAGCTGGACTTGACTTTGGTGCACGATAAAATCGAGCTAAATGACCTTCTCTTTCGTAATTAAAACACGCTTTGGACTGCTGTGTACAGTTTGGACTGATGTGTCCTTCCCCTCCATATTTGTAAAATATGACCGGCGGTCATTCTCCTTCCTTAATAACAGTCTTTGGAGTCATTGTCTTTCCATCGTTGTTGAACCTTCTTCTTAAAATTTCCACTCCTATTATCTTGGCCATGATTACCACAAAGTGGTTACCATTCTTGGCATGATAATTTCCCCACGATGGTTATCATTGTTAGATGGTTGTTGCCTTGCCGGTATGATTATTATCATATTGTTGGTCATTACCTTTTGGTTGTCTTTGACTCATTATCGCGCTTCTAATAATCGAGCCCTATTCACAACATCTGAATATAAACAAAGTTTGTGAGAAATGAGGTATTGACGTATATCGGGTTTCAAACCTCTTAGAAACATTCGCGTCATTCGCTCCTCATTATCGACCAAATGGGATACAAACCGGGATAACTCCGCAAATTTAGCCTCGTATTGCGACACGGTCATATTGTTTTGCTCCAACTTAATGAACTCCACCTCCTTCACGTGACGAATACTTTCGGGAAAGTACTTGTCGTTGAACAGTTCTTGGAACTTCTCCCAAGACATCTTGAGCGCGTCAGGCTGGGTACGCTTTATAGATTCCCACCAATAATCTGCCTCTTCACGCAACATAAAGGTGATGAAGGGAACCTTTTGCTCTTCTGAGCATTCCAAGACATCAAATATCTTGGTGATTTGTTTTATCCACGTCTTCGCCATAAGTGGTTCTGGCTTTCCCAAAAACTCTGGTGGTCCCAGCTCCTTGAACTGCTTAGCGGTGACCGACCGTGGGTTGCCATTATTTCCACCTATATTTTGAACAGGAGTCTCTCTTAGCTGATGTTGCATGAATTGCATAAAGCCTCTGAGCATCCCATCGTTCATCATTTGATCAGTCTTGTTATCTTCCTGAGGATTATTGTCTTCTTGTTGCACATTATCCTGGGTATTGATCGTTGGTGACTCAACGGTCTCATGTGCTTCATTGCTGATCTTAACATTTTCAGATGCCATTTTCAAACACTGTCACAAAACAAGGGTTAATTAACATATAACATATTATCCCTATACTCTGACCGACCAATTAAATACCAAATAAACTTAGGTAGGTCATACTAGCGAAGGAATTTCCCGTCTCTCCCCTCCTAGTTCTTGTCTCACATTTTAGCCAGAGATCATATCCTTAAGCTTTAATACCAACTGTGACGCCCCCAAAACTGGTATACATCACCCATCTTGAGGCGCCAGATACATGGTACATAAATTCAAATATAACTTAATTATACAACAGTCGTGTAAAATACGACAAAACATAGCTGAGAATTTAAGCAAGAATATTGTCATCAAGACAATATCCACACTCAATGATGTCCTCATTACAATTATTATCACACTATTTAACAGAATAGTGAGGACTACTAATGCTATCATCTGGACAGTCACTCCGTTCCCCGACTCATCCCAGCTATATTCTCATTTCCTGAAGAGAACAATGAAAGAAAGGGTGAGCTCAACTAGCCCAGTAAGAAATATTATGACTAATATAATGCAGAATATATTATCCTTACCCTTCAACAGTATAACAACTGATAGAATACAATAGACAACAAGTTTTAGATCAACAACTGCAGTGGAAATAAGCAATCCATTAGAAGAGTCAAGTAGAGCATAAAATCTACTATCTTCTATGAATTAAAAAGTTTTTCATCAACTTTATCGCTGAGACTCAACTTAATAAATAAACCATATCATCGATTCTTCCCTACACTATGAGCCAAGGATATTCATTAAATCATCAATGGTCATGACTATACCGAATAATCCCTGGTCATAATTATACCAAAAAGGGTCCATCAATGCACTACAGGCCACTGAGGACTTTCACCACATCATTCTTCACATTACGGTCATGATTATACCGAATAATACCTGGTCATAATCATACTAAGTCCATCTATGCACGTAAGCCAAAGATGACTTTCATCACAATATAAGCATGAGGATGATGATAATGACATAATAATTCAATAAAACAAGTTCAAGGAAAAATTTTAAAGATTTATAATTTAATTTATCCAGGAATCAATAGCGTTCAAATTGTCAATATGATACTACTTTGTAGAGTAAAATTCAAGAATAATATTCATGTACCAAAAATAATTTGGACAGAAAAGAAATATATTTTTCGGGTGAATAGTACTTCGGGAATAGTACCCCGACACAAAAAGTGTCCCAAATACCCGAGTGAATGATACTAGAGTGAATAGTAATCGGATGAATAGTAACCCGTGAATAGTAACTCGTGAATAGTATTCCAAAGACGAAAAAGTAACTTGAATACCCGAAAGTGAATAATACTAGAGTGAATAAGAAAGGGTGAATAAGTAACCCATGAATAGTAACTAGTAAAAAAATACCAAAGAAAATGATATATTCCATAGCGAGTACAAAAGAAATGATATCTCGACAGTATAATAGAATATACTAAAGCGCAAATGGATTTTCACCGCCATGCAGTAATCCACGTAGACAGATCATTTCCACAATTTAATAAAGAATGAATCGAAGGATCATTCACCATGCACTGTGATAATCCACATAGACAAAGTTATTCCAATAGAATAATAAAGAATGGAATAATGAAGAATTCACGGGCATGCGATGACCGCATGCATAAAAGTTATTCCCAACAAAATAATAAAGAATGGAACCGGTCGCCGGTAATCCGCATGCACGAGGATATTCCAACAGAATAATAAAGAATGGAACCGGTCATGTGTAATCCTTACGCGACATGATATTCAATGTAATAATAAAGAATGGAATAACAATGAATTCACTGTGCATGCGATAATCCGCATGCAGAAAAGTTATTCCAACAAAATAATAAAGAATGGAATAATAGAAGAATTTCACCATGTATGCGGTACTTTGACAGCATAAAGTTATTCAACATAATAATAAAGAATGGAACAACAACCCTTACAGTATGGAAAGAAAATAACTCTCTTCATGAATACAAAAGAATAATACCCCTTACCTCAAAAGAAGATCTGATATGGAATAAGGAGGTAGCAGACTTCTCTTCTTCTTCTCTCTATAATAATTGCTCTATAGCTTTAGTGAATTGGTGAGAAATGAAGGAAGAATGAGCTTCTATTTATAGGAAAATATAGTTTCAATAATTGCACATTTTGGGGCTCGAAATTTTACAGTATAATACCTTCCTCTTTTTCTTCATTTTTAATTTAGTCCTGCAAGTATTATCAAACTTGCACGACCTCCCCTAATAGTAAATCATGTGAATCAATAGTAAATCATATGACTCAATAGTTCTAAACATGTGAAAATATGAATTACAGTATAGTACCTCCATCTATACCTCCATTTTTAACTTAGTCATGCAAGTATTATCAATCTTGCACCACCTCCCCTAATAGTACAAGAATGTGAATCAATAGTATACACATGTGAACAAATAGTTATAATCATGTGAATTAATAACAATTAATTGCTCATTTATCCGATTAATTATCCGATTGGTCAATATAACCTCCAGACATCAATTATTATCGAAATAAATGTCGATTTTCACTAACACTAAAAATTCCAACACAATGGAACTATCAATTTCATCTTTAATCAACACAAACTTATTCATCATTAATATTATAATTCACAATATTTAACAACCAGGTCGTTCCGAGGAAAGAGGGGGCTTTTCGATAAGGATTTCTCCTTATTAGTGCGCAATTAGGTGACCAAACCTCTCCTTGACAGAACATCTAGACATTGTCAATATTACAAATAATAATATGAACAATTTTGCCATCTCAATTATTGATTTAATAATATATGCGGAAAGGTTCAACGAGTTGGCTAGGTTCGCCACATACCAAGTGTATACTGATGAGAGGAAGGCAAGACGTTTGAAAGGGGATCAAGCCACTGGTTGTATAACAAGGTGTCAATGTTCTAATTGAACACTTTTTCTTTGGAGTGTTAGAGAAGGCCATACTCATTTGAAGGTGGAAGCGATGCAAGAACTAAATATAATCGGGATCGAGAAGAAGAAAAGAGTGAAAATGAAGGAACTAACAAGACTGGTGGAGGTAGCACGGGAGGTAGTAATAATCAGAAGAGGAAGTGGTCTGATAACTCGTCAGCTGGAAGTCAACAAGGAGGGCAGAAGAAGAAGATTGAAGCATCCCCAACCTGGGAAAAAACTCATTTGGGAGTTTGCATGAAGGGAAAACGAGTGTGCTGCAATTGTGGTCAGGAAGGCCACATAGCACCTAACTGTCCTAACCTAAAGAAAGGGTGCCTGCTTCACTTGTGGCTCAAAGGATCATCTTGCAAGGGATTGTCCTAAGAAGGGATCTAGAGGGACGGGATCAGGAGGGAATAGAGGAAATAGCGGTGGAAGCACTCTGGCTATCGCAGGACCAACTGCAACCAACCGACCGACCGCTAGAACATTCAACATGATAGTGCAGGATGCAGTGCAGTCTCGCGATGTGGTGTTAGGTATCATTCCGATCAATAAAGTTAATGCTTATATATTATTTGATTCGGGTGCTACTTGTTCATTTATATCTGATGACTTTGTTAAGAACTTAGAATTGCTTAAGGACGAGTTAGACTACCCCATAAACATAGAAATTGCGAATATAGAAATAATCCCTGTTAAGTACGTGCATAAGAACTGTAGAGTGGATATTAAGTGTAATATCATGAACGTAGATCTTATCCCTATTCGACTTGGAGAATTCGACATTATTTTGGGTATGGACTGGTTATCCAATTATGGTGCGGTAATTGACTACCAGAAGAAGCGTATTAACCTTATAACTCCGTCAAAGGTTGTGTTTTATGGTAGCAAGTCGCCTAGACAAGCGAGTTGTCTGACGATGATGTAGGCTAGGAGGTTGTTAAGGCAAGGCTGTATAGGATATCTAGCTTACATAGTCGATAGCCGTAAAGAGAATCCGAAAATAGAGGAGATACCAGTAGTGAGAGATTTCACAGACGTATTTCTGGATGATTTGCCAGGACTTCCTCCAAGTAGAGCAGTTGAATTTGTGATCGATTTGGCTCGAGAACGGCCCCAATATCGAAGGCACCGCATCAATGGCACGCCGGTAGAGATGAAAGAATTGATGGTCCAACTACAAGAATTACTGGACAAGAAGTATATCCAACCAAGCGCATCACCGTGGGGAGCGCCAATTTTATTTGTGAAGAAGAAGGATGGGACAATGCGGCTCTGCATCGACTATAGAGAACTGAATAAGGTCACAATTAAAAATAGATATCCATTACCGCGAATCGATGATCTGTTCGATCAGTTAAAGGGAGCAAGATACTTTTCAAAGATAGACTTGAGGAGTGGTTATCATCAACTAAAGGTGAGACCAGAGGATGTACCGAAGACATCGTTCAAAACACGATACAGTCACTACGAATTTTTGGTAATGTCATTTGGTCTAACGAATGCTCCTGCAGCATTTATGGGCTTAATGAATGGAGTGTTCAAGCCGTTTTTGGAAAAATTCATAGTGGTATTTATAGATAACGTTTTGGTATATTAGAAAACCAAGGAAGAACATGAAGAGCATTTGAGGGTGACGTTAGAGACATTGAGGAGGGAGAAGTTGTATGTCAAGTTTTCGAAATGTGAATTCTGGATTGAAAGAGTACAATTTCTTGGACATGTGATTGATAGGGATGGAATATCGGTGGATCCCTCCAAAGTCGAACCAGTGATTAACTGGGATCAGCCGAAGACACCGTCAGAAGTAAGAAGTTTTCTTGGATTGGCAGGGTATTACAGAAGATTCATTCAGGACTTTTCCAAGATTGCGACTCCGTTGACGAATTTGACTAGGAAATCGGTGAAATTTGTTTGAACGGAGAAGTGTGACGAAAGCTTTCAAGAATTAAAGAAGAGGTTGAGTTCAAATTTTGTATTATCTCTTAGAATGATCTTTGGAAATTTTGTGGTTTATAGTGATGCATCGCATAAAGGACTTGGCTGTGTGCATATGCAGAACGGTAGAGTCATTGCGTATGCATCATGACAATTGAAGGATTATGAGAAGGGGTATCCGACCCACAATTTGGAGTTAGCTGCAGTGGTTTTTTCTTTGAAAATCTGGAGGCACATCTCTATGGGGAGAAGTGTGAAATATATACAGACCACAAGAGTCTGAAATATATTTTTACACAGAAAGACTTGAACATGCGCCAAAGAAAGTGGTTGGAGTTAATTAAGGACTACGATTGTGAGATTCTATACCATCCGGGTAAGGCAAATGTGGTTGCCGACGCCTTAAGTAGAAAGGGTCGGGAGAAATTGATGATGTTGACCGCTCAGGAGGAGCTAATTTCAGCAATGGAAAAGCTGGAATTGGAAGTAAAGTATCCTATGGAGATTGATGAGAAGCTGTTTTAGATGCAATCTGGTACAACTCTACTGGATAAAGTTAAGGAGGCTCAACTTCAGGATGACGAATATAAAACGGTTAAAAAGAAGATGTCCGAAGGAACCGAATCAAGATTCAAGATGGATAGAGAAGGAATACTGAGATTTGAGAATAGAATTTGGGTATCGCCAGTACTAGAGATTAAGGAAGAAATTTTGAACGAGGCTCATAACTCACGATATTCGATTCACCCTGGTAGTACCAAGATGTACCAAGATCTTCGACAACATTTCTGGTGGCTGAATTTGAAACGAGAGGTTGCAGAATGTGTTGCCAAGTGTCTGACATGTCAGAAAGTGAAAGCAGAATATCAGAGGCCGAGTGGATTGCTACAACCTTTAAAGATTCCAGAATGGAAATGGGAGCATATTACGATGGATTTCGTGGTTGACCTACCGACAACTCAGAAAGGCTACGATGCAGTATGGGTTATTGTTGACCAATTGACGAAATCCACACACTTCCTTCCGATCAAAATCAGATTCAACTTAGATCAGTTGGCAAACTTATATGTGAAAGAGATTGTTTCGAGGCACGGAGTCCCGGTGTCAATTGTCTCAGATAGAGATCCGCGCTTTACGTCGAACTTCTGGAAATGTCTACAGGAATGCATGGGTACACAGTTGCGAATGAGCACGATATATCACCCTCGCATGATGGATGAGTGAAAGAACAATTAAGACATCGAAGACATGTTAAGAGCTTGTATAATGGACTTTAAAGGAAATTGGAATGACCATCTACCGTCGTAGAGTTCAAATTTACAACAACAAGCTTACCACGCTAGTATTGGCATGCCGCCTTATGAAGCGTTATACGACAGAAAGTGCAGAACTCCGCTATACTGGGATGAAGTTGGCGAAAGACAATTACTAGGCCCAGAATTGGTACAACAAACAACAGAAATAGTTAAAGTGATCCGAACAAGATTGATAGCAGCCCAAGATAGACAGAAGAAATACGTTAATCCACACCGTAAGAATGTTGAGTTTGAATCGGGAAGTTATGTGTTCTTAAAGGTCTCTCCCTGGAAGGGAAAGATCAGGTTCGAAAAGAAAGGGAAATTAAGCCCAAGATTCATTGGACCCTTTGAAGTTCTGCGAAGAGTCGGAGAAGTTGCATATGAGGTAGCCTTACCTCCAGATCTAGAGAATGTCCACAACGTTTTCCATGTCTCAGTGCTATGACCCTACAAACCCGATTACAAGCACATGATTGAATATGAACCCCTACATTTTGACAAAGACTTATCTTACGAAGAAATTTCTGTTCAGATTATCGACCGAAAAAGAGCAAGTTCTAAGAAATAAAGTAATACCTTCTGTTAAGGTAATTTAGAGGAACAACAACGCTGAAGAAGCAATGTGGGAACTCGAAGAGAATATGATGAAGAATTATCCTCATTTATTTACTTAGATTATTATAAGCGATTCTAGGGACAAAATCTTTTTAAGGGGGGGGGAGAATGTAACAGAGACGAATTGTTTAAGGGGGAAGATGTGACAACCGAGATTTTGTAATTTAATTTTAATATTTATTGGATTGAATAAATATTTTTCGATGAATTAATTATTAGATTAAATAATTAATTGATAAAATTGTGGTAGATTAATTTAATTATATGTGTTTAATGTGGAGAATTTTTATCATTCGAAGTATGTAATTATGTGAGCTTATTGAATTAAAAGAAATATTTAATAAGCCTAATGTTATTTTAATTAATTTAATAATTAATTAGAGATTTAATAATTTGACATAATTAATAAATGAGAAATTTAATTATGTGACTATGTGAATTAATGAGAAATTATTATATGTTATTTAAAATAAATTAAATAAGATATTGAATTTATTTTATAAAGGGGTGTGACATTATTTAAACTATATTATAAAGGTTTAATTAAATTAAATGGGTATAAGCCTTTTAAGGCTAGCCAAACATGGCATTAGTGGAGATTGAGGGCAGTTAACATATGATGGGTAACTGACCTCCACAACGTGTCAGTTCACTTTTATTATATACGTCTTATGTCTTTTATTTTCTAAGTCTGGCAAAGCATCACAGAGAGAGATTGAGGGAATTTGTGAGTTGTGTGATTGAAGAATTAATTGAGAAGGGTTTCATCTCTACACTCTACGCTTTGGGTAATCTCTTCAACCTAGTTTTATTTACGTTGTTAAAATTTTCATGAATATGGCTCTCAAATTTCGGTAAAATCTCTGTAGTTGGAGATTGTATTGACTATGTGGATATATACGTGATCTTATGTCATGATAGCATGTTTTACTATATATATTGTATGATCCCATATTATCAGTTTCATAAAATATGTCGTATATAATTGCTTCAAAATTACAGAATGTAGAATTACCTTACGCACAAATTTAATGCATCAATCATATATTATCTCCTAAATTTTTATGCTTGTATATATTATGTGACGCCCCCAAAATAGGTATACATCACCCATTCTGAGTTGTCAATACATGGTACATAAACAACTACAAATTTATTATTACAACAGTAAAACTGTGAGTTTAAATACAAATATTATCTTCTAGACAATATCTATACCCAAATAAATCCTCATCACAATTATTTATACATTATTTTACAAAAATGGTGAGGACTACTAAACAACTCTCTCTATAGCCATCATTACATACCCCGACTCGTACTCGCTACATTCTCGCCTCCTGAGAAGAAAAATGGAACAAAAAGGAAAAGGGTGAGCTCAACTAGCCCAGTAAAGAATATTATGACTAAGATAATATACAACAAATTATCGTTAGTCTTCAACAGGGAAAAATCTGAGAGAATACATTAGACAACAAGTTTTAGATCAATATTCGCAGGGAAAATATTAATTCATAGAAGAGTTATGTAGAGGATGAAATCTACTAATATCTATGAATTTAACAGTCCATCATCATTATTTTATTCCTGTAACATCAATCAATATATATCTGGAATCAAATATTCATCTTTGCACTACAGGCCAAAGATATTCATCAGTTGGTCATGTTCATCTAAACACTTGTTCATCTTTGCACTACAGGCCAAAGATATTCATCAGAAATCATTCATATTTGCACTACAGGCCAAAGATATTCAATTATATCATCATTTAGGACTGAGGATGATGAAAAATATTTTTAAAGAAGCGAATCCAAAGTGAAACAAAATGACAAGGATTAAGGATTAAGTACTTTGTTTTATCCATGTCCAAAAATACCTCAAAAATAATCATAGTGGTGTAAAATTCAAGAATGATCAAAACATGGATACAATCAAAGCTAGTATCCACAATACATATTTTAGACTTAAAAGGAAAATTTTCATTTTTAGATGAATAAGATCAAGTGATTCGTGAATAAGTGTCGATATCGTGAATAGTCTCGAGTATCGTGAATAGTAACTCCAACACAAAAAGTTCCAAATTTGATTAAAAGTTCAGATCAATACTTCGGCATAATGATATTAGAAGAATTAATATCATTTTAAAAAAATATAATATCTCTTACCTCGAAAGACAGTACTTCTAGTTGAAACACCGGATATAAGCTATGACTTGAACTTGCACCGTATAGCAACAGTACTCAAAGTATACTCAAAATACTCACAAGAATACGCTCGATAATATAGAGAGAGAAAACTTCAGTTTCTGGTGTGATTTTCAATTCTAACATAAGCACCCTATTTATAGGAAAATGCTTAGAACACCAAAGTAGAAAATTTAATATAATAATATATATATATATATACAAATTTGTCTACACACCTAGAACCATCTGAATTCAGAAACTTGCATGTGTTTAATGAGGCTAACCAAACACAAAAATGTTTTTGTTAATTAAAACAATTAAAACTTCCAAAAATCAATTATTTCGGAACTTCGGAACTTCAATAATTCATAATAAATAGCCCTTTTGTCAGAAAATTCAAATCTTGCGAAGTTTCATAGGAAATTCAATTCTCTACAACTTTGCAGAAGAAAGTTTTTCCAAATTCCAAACAGAAATTGACCGAAATCCATAAACGGGCGATTTTACAGGCTATAATCAAATTTCAGTCAAGAAATGGGCCCACAAACATGTTTAACATGTTTTAAGCAACTTTTGCAACAAAAATACTCTTCCTCCTCATATACTCATATATCCCACATTCATTATAAAAATATCATCATTATTATATTATTATAATATAATAATATATTATTTTATCACAAAAGATAAAATATCGATTTTCAACAATTGTCACTTTAAAAATTTTCTCCATCTATATCCACATAAAATGAATATTTTCCTCATCATATAAATCAATAATTAATTATTCACAAATAATATTATGAGAATCACTGATCTTATGAACGGTAGTTCCGAGGAAAGGGGGCTTTCAATAAGAATTTCTCCTTCTTTGGGCGCGCAATTAGGTGACCAAACCTCTCCTTAGATAGAACTTTTTAGACATTGCCAATAATGTTTTCTAATAATATTATTAGGATAATATGAATTATTGCTTCGATAATGGAAAATAATTGTGTAGTGACAATTATTGAAACAACGATAATATAAAATATCAATATGAGCAATTATTGAACCAATAAAATAAAATCTTCAATAAATTAATTCATTGTAACAATTATTGAGTAGTGCCTTCTTAAGTAAGAATCAATAATTGGTGCAATACTGCAAGTGTCTTCTCTTGCAACAACGCCGACATCGTGTTTTAACCCTTTGGGTATTCCAACGAAGGTAAACGGTAACAACTTACACGTAGTTATTTTTAAACAACTTATATTTGTCGTTTTCTTCATCCAATCACTTTCCGTTATATGGGGCCCACACAAGGTCGCTACCGCATCGTAATGAATATTCCAAACAAGTAAGAATATTCCCCGACCAAACGAATATTCCCCAACAAAAATGAATATTTTATAACCACATGCTTATTTAAAATATTTGCGCATTTTACCCATTACTAACCACATTAATCAAATCAACCCTTACTATTTCAAAATAATAAATAGAGGAAAATAAATTTCATTTATTAATTATTTGTGGTCTTACAACCTTCCATTCTTATGAAATTTCGTCCTCGAAATTGACGTACGTACCTGGTGTTTCGAAAAGATGAGGATACCTCGCTTTCATTTTCGTTTCTAATTCCGTGTCATTTCCTCTATAGCATGATTCCTCCACAAAACTTTAACTTGTGGTATGACCTTTAGACGTGGGACATGCTCCTTCTTATCCAAGATCTTGGTGGTACCTCCTTATCGTTAAGTTTTCGGCTATCTCTAAATGGGTTCTAACTCAATAACGTGGTTTGGCTCTTTCACATATTTACGAAGTACAGATATGTGAAACACATTATGAACACGAGACATACTCGGAGGTAACGCGAGTCTATAGGCTACATTTCCTACTCGGTCAAGAATCTGCAATGGACCAATATATCGTGGATTGAGCTTTCCTCGTTTCCCAAATCTTGTAACTCCCTTCCATGGAGCAACTCGCAACAATACATGATCCCCTATACTAAATTCCACGTCCTTTCGATGAAGATCCGCATAACTCTTTTTTCGATCTTGTGCCGTTTGTATCGTTGTCGAATCATTTGGATCTTTTCGGTGAGTCATACGTCTTAACTTTCAGGTCCCAACAATGTTGCTTCACCCACCTCATCCCAACATCTTTGAGAAGCGACATTTTCGTCCATATAATGCTTGAATGGAGCCACACTTATACTTGCACGATAAGCTGTTGTTGTGGAGAATTCCACCAATGGTAAATACTTATCCCAATCGCCCTTGAAGTCTAGGACACGAGTCTTAATAAATCTTCAAGATTTTGAATAGTTCTCTCGATTGTCCGTCCATTTGAGGATGGTATATCGAAATCAATCGTAAATCCGTGCCCATAGCTTTTTGCAAGCTAACCCAAAATCTTGAAGTGAATCTTGGGTCACGATCCGAAACTATGGATCTTGGCATGCCATTCAACATCACAATCTCATTTACATATATACTAGCAAGGCGTTCAAGGAATAAGTCTCCGTATCGGCAAGAAATGAAAGCGGACTTGGTTAATCTATCAATAATAACCCAAATAGCATTGATGCCTTGAGAAACCGTAGGAAGACCCGTAACGAAATCTATGGTAATGTGTTCCCACTTCCATTTCGGAATCTCAAGTGGTTGCAATGGACCCTTAGGTACTAGATGCTCCGCCTTTACACGTTGACAAGTTAAACACATCGAGATAAACTTTGCAATCTCTCTCTTCATATTGTTCCACCAAAATGTATGTCGAAGATCACGATACATTTTAGTACTTCCAGGATGGATTGCAAATGGTGTATTGTGTGCCTCCATCATAATCTTGTACTTCAAATCGAGTTGTTAGGAACACAAAGTGCAGGTGGACTCAAGTATTCCTTCTTCATCAATTTTCGCTTAGGAATAGCACCTTCTTGTACTTTCTTCTTCATACGCATCGACTCAAGATTGGTGGCTTGAGCAACCTTAACTTTTTCTATTAAAGTTGGCTCTGTCGTACACTTGACATCATCGCACTCATTCCCGCATATGATCTTCTACTCAACGCCGCGTCATTACCACGTTCGCTTTTCGGGATGGTATTGAATAGTGTGGTCGTAATCTTTCAACAACTCGAGCCAACGTCGTTGCCACATGTTGAGTTCCTTTTGCGTGAAGAAATATTTGAGGCTTTTATGGTCTGAATATATCTTCACTTTCTCCCCATATAGATAGTGCCTCCAAATCTTTAGCGCGAAAACGACTGCTGCCAACTCTAGATCATGAGTAGGATAATTCCTCTCATACTCTTTAAGTTGTCGCGAGGCATAGGCTATGACTTTCCCACGTTGCATGAGAACACATCCTAACCCTTTGCCTGAAGCATCGCTGTAGATAACAAATCCATCCGTACCAGATGGTATTGTTAGAACAGGTGCCGAAATGAGTCTCCTCTTGAGCTCTTGGAAACTCTTCTCGCATTCCTCACTCCAAATGAACTTTGTATCCTTCCGAGTTAGCTGAGTTAATGGAGTAGCGATTTGAGAAAACCCTTCCACGAATCTCCGATAATAACTAGCTAGGCCCAGAAACCTACGTACTTCAGTCACCGTCTTCGGTTGCTCCCAACTTTGTATTGCTTCAATCTTCGCAGGATCAACAGATACTCCATGTTTCGACACCACGTGCCCAAGGAATGCTACTTCCTCAAGCCAAAACTCGCATTTCTTTAACTTGGCATATAACTTGTTTTCACGAAGCCTTTGGAGTACCAGCTTCAAATGGTGCTCATGATCTTCACGGCTTTTGGAATATATGAGGATGTCATCAATAAAGACAACAACGAACTGATCCAAATATTCCTTGAATATTTGGTTCATCATATCCATGAAAGCCGCAGGAGCATTAGTCAATCCGAAAGACATGACTAAGAATTCATAATGCCCGTACTGAGTTCTGAAGGAAGTCTTTGGAATATCCTCAGTTCTAATCTTCAGCTGATGATATCTAGAATGAAGATCGATCTTTGAAAAGAATTGTGCTCCTTGCAATGGTCAAACAGGTCATCAATACGAGGTAGAGGATACCTATTCTTGATGGTGACATGGTTCAATTCTTGATAGTCAATACAAAGTCGCATACTACCGTCTTTCTTCTTTACGAATAAAATAGGAGCACCCCAAGGAGATGTACTGGGGCCAGAATGAAACCGATGTCCAACAACTCTGTAGTTGGACCTTTAACTCCACGAAGTTCAATAGGAGCCATTCGATATGGGGTTTTAGAAATGGGCTTTGTACAAAGTTCAAGATCAATAAAGAATTCAACTTCACGTTACGGGGTAGGCCAGAAGTTCTTGAAATCGTCCAGAAAGTCAATAACAACAGGAATATTATTCAAATTTGGCGTGTCTTTATTCAAATCCATAACACGGGCTAAGAAAACGACATCCGTTTTTAATAAGCGAATAGCTTTATGATTAGATATGACGATGATTGATTTTAATGGTTTAGTTTCTTGAATTGCATACAACAGGTTGGTTAGGAATATGAAAACTAACAACCTTACGAAAACAAACAATTTGGCATGATGAGTAGTTAACCAATCAATCCCTAAAATCACATCAAAAGCAAGTATCTTTAAAGAGATAAGGTCAACAGGTAAGGTGATGGTGCCAACTTGAATCAAACAAGATTTATAAGCGATTGGATGTGATGAAAGTTTTCTCTAACGAAGTTTCCACAGATAGGTCAAAGTCTAATTTCTCCGAGTCAAGTTTAAAGCGTTGAGCACAAGCGGGAGAGATAAATGAATGGGTATGCCGGTATCAAGTAAGGTATAAACTTCGCAAGAATTTATAAATAGCTTACCCGTGATCACCTCGTTTGGGTTTCTCGCATTTTGACCAGTCACAACAAACGTTCTTCCAGGAACCGTTGACTTTGACTTTTCTGGGACAGTCTTTTGAGTTACCGTCCCCACTGAACTAGGTTTCACTACCGTACAATCTCGAGCGATATGTCCTTCCTTTCCACAATTATAGCATACCTTGAACTGTTGTGGGCAGTTTGGGCTGATATGTCCCTCTTTCCCGCATTTATAGCATATAATCGGTGTTCTTTCTCCTCCCTTAGAACCAGTTGCTGCCGGCACTGTTGTCTTCACATGGTCGTTGTTAAATTTCCTCCTTTTAAAATCTCCTCCTGACTCGCTTCTTCTATTTTCATGGCCATGATTACCACCAGAGTGGTTACCATTTTGTCCAAATCTTTTTCTTTCTCCATTTGGTTATCGTTGTTTTGTTGACTCATCGTCTCCCGGTATGATCCTGGTTGTGGTCCCTCGGTAGAACGTACTCGTTATCTCGCTCTAACAATTGAGCCTTGTTTACAACATCTGAATAGAGAGAAAATTTATGAGAAATGAGATCTTCGACGTATCTTGGGTTTCAAACCTCTCGAAACATCCGCCATCATCGTTCCTCATTCTCCACAAAATGAGGTGCAAACCTGGATAACTCTGCAAACTTCACCTCATACTAGGATACCGTCATGTTATTCTGCTCCAGTCTAATAAACTCCACTTCCTTCATATGACGAACACTTTCAGGAAAGTATTTGTCATTAAATAGTTCTGAAATGTCTCCCAAGACATGCCTTTGGCGTGGGGTGGGTGGGTACGCTCACTGATTCTCACCAAGAATCGCCTCATTACGGAATATAAAGGTGGCGAATGGCACCTTCTGCTCCTCCGTGCATCCCAAGACATCGAATATCTTGGTGATTTGTTTGACCTACGTCTCCGCCTTAATCGGATCCGTCTTTCCCCAGAATTCTGGTGGTCCCAACTCTTTGAACTACTTGGCTGTAACAACCCGTGAATTGCTATCATTTCCTCCTATATTTTGAACACGAGTCTCCTAAATCCGATTTTGCATGAAGCGCAAAAAGCTTCTAAACATCCCCTCGTTCATCATCTCGCTCGCCGGTGGTGTTGTTCATGGAGGAACATTGCCGACTGTTGCACGTTGTCTCCTCGTTGGTGAGTACAGGCGTCTCCACGGTCTCATTTACTCCATTATTAATATTCTCAGTCGACATTCTCAAATACTGTCATAAAACAAGGGTTAATTAAGGAAATCAATATATCACATAATATCCCTATATACTGACCAACTAACAAATAAGCTTAGGTAGGACACACTAGCGAAGGATTTACCTCGTCTCTCCCTCCTAGTTCTATTCCTCGATCTCCGCCTTGGAGATCATATCCCTAAGCTACGATACCAACCGTGACTCCCCAAAATAGTTATACATCACCCATTCTCGAGTTGTCAATACATGATGCAGAAACAACTACAACTTTATTATTACAACAGTAAAACTGTGAGTTTAAATACAAATATTATCTTCTAGACAATATCTATACCCAAATAAATCCTCATCATAATTATTTATACATTATTTTACAAAAATGGTGAGGACTACTAAACAACTCTCTCTATAACCATCATTCCATACCCCGACTCGTACTCGCTACATTCTCGCCTCCTGAGAAGAAAAATGGAACAAAAAGGAAAAGGGTGAGCTCAACTAGCCCAGTAAAGAATATTATGACTAATGTAATAACTCGAGATTTTCTATATAAAATAAATAAGAAATTTTGCGTATAAATTTTTTTTTATTTAATGACGAGACTAAGTGTCAAGTAAAGTGAACGATAAATGCGAATACATTTATTACTTGAAAAATTAGAAATAATTTTGGAATTATTAATTACCACAAATTATATGGTAATAAATTTACGTAGTAAAGAAATGTTTTTATTAATTATTTTCCATGAAAACATGATTGGAAATAATATATGATGTGATAATTAGATTTATATAATAAATATTTTATTATATGAATTGTGAGAATATTTAAGTTAATTATTTTAACTTGATTATTGATGATGTGTACGAAGAATAAGTCGGACATGAGATCCAAATCTGGATTGGGATTGTGATCAAGAGATGAGAATAATAATATTATATTATTTATATAATGATTTTCTGATATCATAATTATGTCTTTGGTATGTCTTGTGACGAGATAATATTGAGCAATGACGATTCAATTAGGTCATAGCAGATATTACCGTCGTTTGTGAAACCCTAATTATTAAACTCGTTATGGGATATCTACGAGTAGTGATTTGTGTATATGAAGTTCTTTGTGAATAAGAATATCGGTAATTAGAGAAAACCCTAATTACTATTGTATGTCGATAATTAGGACAAACCCTAATTATTATAACCCTAACAGGTTGAAATTAGAAACCGTAACGATCGTGTTAGTAACATACGAGATAATTAAAGAACCACTAATGGTCAATTAAAAACCCTAATTGATGGCGTTGAGAAACCCTAATTTTAATAATTACAAGGGTTTAATTTCGATATTCTTGTATAAGTGTTTTAATTTACCAAAGGATAGAAGTTAATTGGTAAATTATAAGAATTAAATCTAGTGATTAAATATTACATTTAATTGCCTTGTACAAGATTGCCCATACACTCTTAAACAAAGCCCAACCATCACCCATAACAAATCAGAAGCAAGAATCAAAAATTTTTGGCAAAAAGGGTATAAGGACACTAAACCTAGAAATCCTTTGATTCGATGTTATTTGATGCAATTGATTGTTTAAAGTTGTGTAATAGAATGTTAATTGATGATATGGGTTGATAAATCAAAGACCCATAACATCAAAGTGCTTAATTTGAAGATTTAAGCAAGTTGGAAAAACCGAATTACATTATTTTTTCACCAAATGTCGAGGCCATAACTCTTTGCTCGATCATGAGTTTTGTTCTTCAAAAGTTGTTATGTGTAGCCTTTGATATGTGGTCTTTAATCTGCAAAAAGAATCAAGTCCATATCATGTATAGATTAGAAGTTATAGATGGTCAAACATGGTTCAACCGATCATGATAAATTGTTTTTAGGCGATGCTGTAATGGGGCATTCTCGTCCACTTTTGTGCTTTAAAAGGTCTGGGCTTTTGATATGTTGTAGTGCATTGAGTTAGGAAGCCATAGGCTTTGGAATGACCTCATTCCTACCTCGGATGAGGAATTACGGTGATTGGAAGGAAATGTGTCAAATTTCTCAAAAGCGAAAGTCAGTGATGGGATGTGCTATTCGGGGCCTTTGTTTCGATCAGTTAATGTTTCCAAAACCTTTTGGGATTTTGGTATGTTATAGTACCGAATAAGCTTTCCATAGACTCCAAAACGGACTAAATCCGATATCGGAGGAGAGAGTTATGACATTTCAAAGTAGTAGTGTCAAAACTTCCCAACAAGTGCAGTGCGATCCATTTGAAGCGGAATTTCGGGCTGATATGTTTGAATTTGGAGTCAAAGAATAAAAGTTGTAGCCCTGAAGTTAGCTTGGCGTGGGCTCAAGAATGGCTCAAAAATGTTTTAAAATGAAAGAGTTATATTTGTTTTTTAATAAAGAGGTAAAAGCGAAGCGAGATTGAAAACTCATTATGAACGTCCACTTTTGACGACTTGTTTGGGCTACCTAATGAACCCGAATTGGGTAATTCGTATTTTTAAAAATAGTCTTACATACCATGTATAACATATCCAAAAATCGATTAATCGGAGTTATGAGCAATGCGTTAGAAAATCGTAAAGTGAGCTATTGAAAAATTAGTATAAACCAAGTCCCACATCGACTAAATTGAGAACTTCACCATTTTCTAAACCTATAAATAGAAGGGCTTGGCCTTTGTTTCATTCACCAACAATAAGGCCTCCAATTTTTGAGAAAGGCTTTGTTGTGGGAGAACTTTTATAAAGATCTCCTTAGTTAAATTTTTGGGTGGAAGTGCATTATTATCAGATTGTGGAATTCATATTTAGGGTATGTTTTTATTTAATTTTTGTAATGTTATTATTTTTAATTGTTAGTTAAAGTTTGAATTTTTGAAGTTTAGTTAGTGTTGTTAATAAACTAGTTAGTTTACTATGTTTATTTTGGCTTGGAATTGATTATGTAAATGAGTTATTTGTGATGACTTTTAATATTTTGTGATGAATTTCATTAATTAATAATTATTAATGATATTAAAGTTATTTAATGATTATATTAAATAATTTAGTTTAAAAATGATTTTAATATTATAAAATTATTTTAAATGAAAATAAGGTATTTAAAAATATTTTAAGTTATAAAATATAACTTTTAATATTTAAATGATAATTTCATTAATAATTAAATATTAATGACATTAAGATAATATTAATGATATTTAGTTTATTTAATGATTAATATTAAATAAATAGTTTAAAAATGGTTTTACTTATTTAAAAACCATTTAAAGAGGATATTAAGGATTTAAAAATATTTTAAGTTATAATTAATGACTTTTAATATTTGGATAAATAGTACATTAATATTTAAATATTAATGGTAATTATTTGGGTAATATAAATGTTTTAAAAATAGTTTGAGTTATTATAAATAACTTTTATATTTTAGCAATGGTTTCATTAATAGTTTAGTATTAATTAAACTATTAATGATGATGTAATTGTTTAATGTTTAAATCATTTAATTATGATTAGATATTTGAAAGTTATAGTTACCAAACTAGTGACTTGAGAACCGATTATGAAGTTACGAATTTGAAGAAGAACACCTATAGTAATGATTATATCACTATAGGCCCTTTAGTAATGATTTGAATTATTTTAAATTTTTCAATTTCGAAATTGCGAAAATGATTAAAAATAAGATGTCCGATATTTAAAGATGTTGAGGTATAGAATAAGAGTCTTAGACTCAGATTTACCCGATAAAGTCATGCCGATGCGGCGACAAATGTCGAACCTTATAAAAGAAAGAAAAGACTCATTGTAAGAGCATGGATGAGATATTTGAAAAATGTATAAAAATATTTCAAGTATAGAATAGGAACTAAAAGTATGATCACCTTTGTGATTATGTGATTAGACTATGTCAATTGTAATGTAATAAAGTACTATTTGTTAAGATATATTGTTCTAATTGAAGCGAATGATCCGATTATTGATAGGTTGTGATAAAGAGATAAAACCTAAGTTGAGATTTGTAATCGTGAATCAAAAAGTATCTTACCTTTGCATTTTCTTTATGCAATGGACATGAGTAAGAAGTTTTAATTATTCTATTCCCTGCATGATTATATACGCTTTGATTATCAACATGTTAGCTCGGATATATATTACATTAAGTTGATTTCTAAATGGTTATACAAGTGTCCCCACTTGGATAATCATGGCATTTGTTCACATGTTGATACACCTTTGTCAATTACCCGTATATATATATATATGTTGAATTACATATTATTGTTGAGCAAGATTAAAAAAAAAACCTTCGGGTTTGGAACCAGGCATGTATGAACATCCCTATATGGGAAGATTTTTGCGCCCAAGGCGGACAGAGTGGGCGATGAATTTCGTTCAAGTTATGTAGTATTGATCAATATAAGGTACAACGGGGCTGATCACCCTCCGTACCCGTAAGCTAGAGCGGTTTGCGGATGAATTTCTGCTAAACCTTTTCGAAAATGAAAAGGATGTTCATAGTATGTTTCTTAAACCCTATTCATGGGTGGAGCCTAATTTCAAGAAATTGAAAGAGAGTTGTTATGTGAATTTTTATCAAGTCAGATTACTTCACAACTTTCAATTCGTTGTAGAAGTGTTATGTAAAGAGAATACTTATATTCTTTCAAACTTATATATATAATTGCTATTACTTCTTTGGGCACTTAAATGCTCATCCTTGCTTAAATTAAATATTTTCGATTATGTATGAGCAACTTTGAAGGCTCGTACACACGAACAAAGGAAAAGGAAAGCTGATCGAATAAGTGTGTATTATGAGTTAATGGTTATAGTTGTATTGGTATCTATTCAAGTATTGTAAGGAATGTATTTGAAGGTCACGTACCTGGGGAAGTAAACTTTGATGTATGTAAATTAAGTTTGAATGTATTATTATTTAGTATTATTCAGCTTAAAGAAATGGTATCGTGGAGAACCGAGTTCGGGTTTCAAGTACCTGGATTTGGGGTCGTCACAACTAAGATAATATACAACAAATTATCGTTAGTCTTCAACAGGGAAAAATCTGAGAGAATACATTAGACAACAAGTTTTAGATCAATATTCGCAGCGGAAAATATTATTTCATAGAAGAGTTACGTAGAGGATGAAATCTACTAATATCTATGAATTTAACAGTCCATCATCATTATTTTATCCCTATAACATCAATCAATATATATCTGGAATCAAATATTCATCTTTGCACTACAGGCCAAAGATATTCATCAGTTGGTCATGTTCATCTAAACACCTGTTCATCTTTGCACTATGGGCCAAAGATATTCATCAGTTGGTCATGTTCATCTAAACATCTGTTCATCTTTGCACTATGGGCCAAAGATATTCATCAGAAATCATTCATCTTTGCAGTACAGGCCAAAGATATTCAATTATATCATCATTTAGGACTGAGGATGATGAAAAATATTTTTAAAGAAACGAATCCAGTGAAACAAAATGACAAGGATTAAGGATTAAGGATTCGTACTTTGTTTTATCCATGTCCAAAAATACCTCAAAAATAATCACAGTGGTGTAAAATTCCAGAATGATTAAAACATGGATACAATCAAAGCTAGTATCCACAATACATATTTTAGACGAAAAGGAAAATTTTCATTTTCGATGAATAATCAAGTGATTCGTGAATAGTGTCGTATCACGTGAATAGTGCCAGTATACGTGAATAGTAACTCAACACAAAAGTTCCAAATTTGATTAAAGTTCAGATCAATACTTGGCATAATGATATTAGAAGAATTAATATCATTTTAAAAATATAATATCCCTTACCTCGAAAAGATGTCTTTAGTTGAAAACAGGATATAAGCTATGACTTTAACTTGCCGTATATAGCAATTAGACTAAAGTATACTCAAAATACTCACAGAGAATATGCTCGATAATATAGAGAGAAAACTTGATTTACGGTGTGATTTTCAATTCTAACCTAAGCACCCTATTTATAGGAAAATGCTTAGAACACCAAAGTAGAAAATTTAATATAATATATATATATATATATATATATATATATATATATATATATATATATATATATATATACAAATTTGTCTACGCACCTAGAACCATTTGAACTCAAAGAACTTGCATGTGTTTAATGAGGCTAACCAAACACAAAAACGTTTTTGTTAATTAAAACTTCCAAAAATCAATTATTTGTGAACTTTGGAACTTTAATAATTCATAATAAATAGCCCTTTTGTCAGAAAATTCAAATCTCGCATCATTTTATAAGAAATTCAATTCTCTACAACTTTGCGAAGGAAGTTTTTCCAAATTCCAAAGAAATTGGCCAAGAAATCCATAAGCAGACGATTTCTGTGCTATAATCAAATTTCGGTCAAGAAATGGCCCCATGAGACATGTTTAACATGTTTTAAACAACTTTTGCAACAAAAATACTCTTCCTCCTCGTATACTCATATATCCCACATTCATTGTAAAAATATCATCATTATTATATTATAATAATATAATAATATATTATTTTATTACAAAAGATAAAATATCGATTTTCAACAATTGTCACTTTAAAAATTTTCTCCATCTATATCCACATAAAATGAATATTTTCCTCATCATATAAATCAATAATTAATTATTCACAAATAATATTACAAAATCACAAGATCTTGCAACGGTAGTTCCCGAGAAAGAGGGGGCTTTCCAATAAGAATTTCTCCTTACTGGCGCGCAATTAGATGACCAAATCTCTCCCTAGATAGAACTTTCTAGACATTGCCAATAATGTTTTCTAATAATATTATTCAGATAATATGAATTATTGCTTCGATAATGGAAAAAACTGTGTAGTGACAATTATTGAAACAACAGTAATATAAAATATCAACGCAGCAATTATTGAATCAATAAAATAAAATACTGAACAATAATTACTGTAACAATTATTGAGTAGTGGCTTCTTAAGTAAGAATCAATAATTGGTGCAATACCGTGTACTACTGTGCAACAACGCGTATTACTGTGTTTTAACCATCGGGTATTCCAACAGTGTAAACGGTAACAACTACGTCGTTATTTGTAAACAACTTATATTTGTCGTTTTCTTCATCCAATCGCTTTCCGTTATAGGGCCCACACAAGGCTGCGCCGTCGTACGAATATTCCCCGACAGTAAGAATATTCCCCGACAAAAATGAATATTTTATAACCACATGCTTATTTAAAATATTTGCGCATTTTACCCATAACTAACCACATTAATCAAATCAACCCTTACTATTTCAAAATAATAAATAGAGGAAAATAAATTTTATTTATTAAATATTTGGGGTCTTACATATTATGTATGTGAATACGAAGAAAACAAACTTCAAATGAACAGATTTGGTATTATATCGAATCCGTGGTGTTAAATTTTATGTTTTGTGTTCAATATTTTCAAGAACATCAAGAACAGTGAAATTATATGTTTTGATTCTGAAAATTTTGTGTTTAAACTCGTTAAAATCACTCTATAAAGGTTGGGTAATGATTATGTATGAATTATAGTATGTGGGTATGTTTAATTAAGTGTAATTATTGACCATATAATGAAAAATTCACCTAACTCTGTGTTCTTCGCGAACTAAGATTTCAAAATCTGGAGTTTCGCGCCGTGGCGCCAACTCCATAACTAAAGTCCCGCACCACTGCGCCACAGCTCCAACTCTTAAGTTCGCACGCGCCACCAGCATGCATGACTTGATATTAAACCTATCGGTGCGTGTAGTAGTGCCACTTAGCAGAATGTCCAGAAATGCAATTTTTTAAGTGTTCAAATATAGAAATGTGTTAGTAACCAAATCTGAGGAACATAAAATTATGTTAGACGTACAATGAGACGTTAAGATAAATTCTTAACATGTTAATAACACAATTATGTGCGAATTGAATTATTGAACACATAGTTAGCTTATTGTTCATAAAGTGTAAATTATGTGTCAATGAATGTATAATTTGATTAAGTATGGTTATAATCAAAGTTAGACAAAGAGAATGAGCTTGTGAATGACTAGTTACGTTATAATTGACTGGTATTGTGAACGTAAATGATATGTAGGATTAAATCAAGGAACGAGTATAATTAACGTGTAATCTACGCACGAGGCAAGTTTCTTAACCCTACTCGTTATCTTTATATGAGCTTATAAGTTGTCTCTTTACATCGAGCAAATTCTCATTATTATTGATCAAGTACATTTTATTATATTAAAGTGTATTAATCTTTCAAAGTATGATTCTGCTATACAATAATTATTCTATTGTATACCTTTTGAGATTGCTATTCAATTTTAAATTATCAGTTACTGTTGAACTTTGTTAAACTAGTGAACCCTTAATGATTCGACTAGTCCATAGTTGATGAGCGTTCTAATTTTCAGAACCCTTGATGAATTATCCAAACCAAACTTCCTTTGGTACGGACTCTAATGTCAAACTGAGATGAACAACCCTGTATAGGGGATTACTTATGCGTTAGCGTTAAGATATTATGCACAATATGGTACTAAGGGTTGATCCTCCTAAGTACGAGAAGAAGAGTCCATAGTCTTATGACTGTTAAAGGTTTCAAGTATAAACACTTGACAACCTAGGACATAGTTCAAGGTCTTATGACCCTCAGAAGTTCTTTTGTTTCTTGTTATTCATTCTTGATTCAAAAGCTGAGTTTTCATGTTTCAAAAGCCTTTGATTTATTCGCATGTTATTATTTCTTTGTTATATTGTTATACTTGTGGGCAATCATGCTCACTCTTGCATAATAATAACATTGTAGTTAAGAACGAAAGATCAGACGAGCCTTCCACTAGTAAAGGCAAGGACAAGGTTAACAAATAAGGAAGACTTGTTGTTATTATGTATTTATGTTCAGACTTGATGTTGTTTAAGACTTGTTATTTATTTATGATTCCGCACAGATGTTTAAGGTTAGAGTGACCTGGGATTGTATTTTATGCAAATGATGTAATTTATTTATTTATTTCTATCTATTGCATGGTTTGCATTTATTTATAGGTAGATAAATAGATGATACTTGTATAGTGAATACCAAATCCTGCGAAAATGGAAGTACCCGGATTTGGGGGTGTCATAGTGGACCCCACAACGAAATTATTGTCGTAGTTAGAAAATGACAAAATTATCTTTTTATAACAGCGAAAGTGTTACCGTTAAAACTGTTGAACTACTCGTTAGTAAAAGTACAGTAATATGCGTAGTTGCATAGTAGCACACAGTATTGATTATTGATGCTTACGTGAAAAGTCACTCAGTTATACTCAATTATTGTGACACCCCCAAAATAGGTATACATCACCCATCTTGAGTCGCCAAATACATGGTACAAAAATACAAATACAACTTAATAATACAACTATCGTGTAAAATACGACAAAACATAAACTGAGAGTTTTAATAAGAATATTGTCATCTAGACAATATCCACACTCAATGGAGTCCTCATTATATTTATTGTCACATTATTTAACAGAATAGTGAGGACTACTAATACTATCATCTGGACCGTCACTCCGTTCCCCGACTAAATCTGGCTACGTTCTGATTTCCTGAAGAGAACAGTGAAAGAAAGGGGTGAGCTCAAGTAGCCCAGTAAGAAATATTATGACTAAGATAATGTAGAATAAATTATCATTAGTCTTCAACAATGTTAAAGCGATAAAATATAACAAACATCAAGTTTAGCTGCTTGATGAACAAGCAATCCATTAAAAGAGTCAAGTAGAGAATAAAATCTACTATCTTTTATGATTTAAAAAGTTTTTTTCATCACTTTATCATTTGAGACTCACTTTAATAAATAATCCACATAATCCACACACTACTGACCGAGGATATTCATTAGTATCACAACCACAAATTATCCATGCACTACTACAGCCAATGATATTCATGTATTCATCAATGGTCATGATCATGCCAACAACTCATCCATCAATGCAAAGATGGGCCAATGAGGACTTTTACCACATCATTTGTAATATTACTACGGTCGTGATTATACCAAATAATCTACGGTCAAAATCATACCAAGTCCATCTATGCACTACAGGCCACAGATGACTTTCAACATAATATAAACATGAGAATGATGACAATGATATAAGAATTCAATAAAACAAGTTCAAGAATTAATTTATTCAGGAACCAATAACGTCCAAATTGTCAACATGATACTGCTTTGTGGAGTAAAATTCAAGAATGCTCAGAAGAATATTTCCATGAAAAGATACTGGATGAAACGCAAATATCAAAGATATTCCACTAATTTCATGGAGTATAAAAGCCAAAACTTTAACCAACTGAGTATAATAAAGAATGGAATAACCAAAGAAATCACCAGGCATGCGATAAACCGCACATACATGTTATTCCAACAGAATAATAAATAACAAAACCAGGTCATGCGTAAACGGACAGACGAGATATTCCAACAGAATAATAAATAATAGAACCAGGTCATGCTTAAACGCACAGACATGATATTCCAACAGAATAATAAATAACGGAACCAGGTCATGGGTAAACGCACAGACATGATGTTCCAACATAATAATAAATAATGGAATAATAGAAGAATTTCACCATGTATGTGGTACTTCGAATAGACAGGTTATTCCAACATAATAATAAAGAATGGAATAACAGAAGAATTTCACCATGCATGCGGTACTTCGCATAGACAAGTTATTCCAACATAATAATAAAGAATGGAATAACAGAAGAATTTCACCATGTATGCGGTACTTGGCATAGACAGAGTTATTCAACATAATAATAAAGAATGGAATAATGAGAATAATTTCACCGTGTATGCGATGCGTCGCATAGATAAAAGTTATTCAAGAATAATAATTAATGGAACTAGGTCAGGCGTAATATGCACCGATAGGATATTCCAACAGAATAATAAGAATGGAATAATAGAAGAATTTCACCATGTATACGGTACTTCGCATATAAAGGTTATTCCAACATAATAATAAAGAATGGAATAACAGAAGAATTTCACCAAGTATAGGGTAGCCCGCGTATACAAGTTATTCCAACAGAATAATAAAAAATGGAATAACAGAAGTTCTCTTCATGAATACGAAAGAAATAATATCCCTTACCTTAGAAGAAACTGGATATAGGAGTAGTGAAGTAGCAGAATACTTTTCTTCTTTCTCTCTATAGTTTCTCTCTCAGAGTTTCGAAGAAATTAAAAGAAATAATAAAGGAATGAGCTTCTATTATAGGAGAATGGACTAAATAGTAACTAATTCATGAACGATCCAGATTGATTTACTTTTAAGCAGACGGTCCATATTGATTTACTTATGCGTTATTAATAAAATATTCTAATAAAACAAATTTTTTAAATAAAATATAATATATTCTATTTATAATCTAATAAAACGAATAACTTTATAAAAGTATTATGTTTTTTATATAAAATATTTTACTATGCAAAATCATGCATAATAAAATATAATATATTCTAATTATTGTCTAATAAAACAAATAAGTTTATAAAAGTATTCTATTTTATATAAAAAATTTTACTATACAAAACACTATATGAGACACTATGAAAACACTATGCATAATAAAATATAATATATTCTAATTATTGTCTAATAAAACAAATAACTTTATAAAAGTATTACATTTTATATAAAAAGATTTTACTATGCAAAACACTATGCATAATAAAATATATTATATTCTAATTATTGTCTAATAAAATGAGATAACTTTATAAAAGTATTACATTTTATATAAAAAGATTTTCTATTTTATTACATTAATAATACTAATAAAACAAAATTTATATATATATATATAAATATAAACTTAAAAGTGACTTCATAAAAAGACACCTCAATATATTTAACAACATTTATCATCATTATTATAATTCACAATATTAATCGACCGAATTCGTTCCCGGAAAGAGGGGCTTTCTAATAAGGATTTCTCCTATTGGTAGCGCAATTAGGTGACCAAACCTCTCCTTGGCGAGAACTTCAGGCGTCATTAATATTACAAATAATAATATTAATAACTTTATTATCTCAATTATTGATTTAATAATATATATAATATCGACAATAATTGAATCAAATAACGTGAGATCTTATGCAACAATTCTTTGAAGCAATAATTGAACATAAGCGAGTGACTTCTCGTATAAAGCATCAATAATCAATCTGGTGTGCTACTATGCAACCACGCAGACATCGCATATTCTTTTACTCTTGAGTAGTTCAACATTTTTAACGGTAAAACTTCTGCAGTTAATTTCATAAAAATATTTTTATCGTTTTCTCAATCCGACAATAATTCTGTTGTGGGGTCCACCAATGATTGTGCCATCGTACGAATATTCTCTGTTAAAACGAATATTCCCTGACCAATCGAATATTATATAACAACTTGCATACTTTGCAAAATTTATAAATACTACCCACAACTATAACATTATATCAAATTCACACCATAATTTTGAAAAAATATTTTGAGAAATTTAAATCTTTATTCATAAAATTTGGGGTCTCACAATTATTGCTACAGTAATTGCTGCATCATATCTCTCATATTATTGATTCAATTATTGTCACAGTATCATCTGTATAATATGTTATATTATTAAATCAATAATTGAGACGACAAAGTTATTCATATTATTATTTGCAATATTGACAATGTCTAGAAGTTCTGTCAAGGAGAGGTTTGGTCACCTAATTGCGTGCCAATAAGGAGAAATCCTTATCGGAAAGCCCCCTCTTTTTTGGGAATGACCTGGTTGTTAAATATTGTAAATTATAATATTAATGATGAATAAGTTCGTGTTGATTAAAGATGAAATTGATAGTTCCATTGTGTGGGAATTATTAGTGTTAGTGGAAATCGACATTTATTTCGATAATAATTGATGTCTGGAGGTTATATTGACCAATCGGGTAATTAACCAGATAAATGAGCAATTAATTACTATTAATTCACATGATTATAACTATTTTTTCACATGTGTGTACTATTGATTCACATTCTTGTACTATTAGGGGAGGTGGTGTAAGATTGATAATACTTGCATGACTAAGTTAAAAATGGAGGTATAGATGGAGGTACTATACTATAATTCGTATTTTCACATGTCTAGAACTATTGATTTACTATTAGGGGAGGTGGTGCAAGTTTGATAATACTTGCAAGACTAAATTAAAAATGAAGAAAAAGAGGGAGGTATTATACTGTAATATTTCGAGCCCCAAAATGTTCAATTATTGAAACTATATTTTCCTATAAATAGAAGCTCATTCCTTCATTATTTTTCACCAATTCACTAAAGCTATAGAGCAATTATTATAGAGAGAAATTATAGAGAGAAAGAAGAAGAGAAGTCTGCTATCTCACTATTCCAGTATCTAGTTTTCTTCTAAGGTAAGGGGTATTATTCTTTCATATTCATGAAGAGAGTTATTTTCTTTCAATACTTGTAAAGGTTGTTATTCCATTCTTTATTATTATGTTGGAATAACTGCCATGTCATCACAATACCGCATACATGGTGAAATTCTTCTGTTATTCTATTCTTTATTATTTTGTTGGAATAACCTATATGTGTGGTCTATTGCATGCTTGGTGAATTCTGTTGTTATTCCATTCTTTATTATTACATTTGGAATATCACATGTGCATGCGGATTACGCATGACTGGTTCCATTCTTTATTATTACATTGTTGGAATAACTTTCATGCGTGTGGTCTATCGCATGCCTGGTGAATTCTTCTGTTATTTCATTCTTTATTATTCTATTGGAATAACCTGTCTAAGTGGATTACCGCGTGCATGGTGAATGACCTTTTGTATTCATTCTTTATTAAACTGTGGAAATGATCTGTCTACATGGATTACCGCATAGCGAGTGAAAATCCATTTGCAGTTTCGTATATTCTATTATACTCGTATGAGATATCATTTCTTTTGTACTCGTCATGGAATATCATTTTCTTTGGTATTTTTCTTTTATGAGTTACTATTCACGGGTTACTATTCACCCGGTTACTAGTCACTCGGGTATTCGGGGCATTTTTCGTGTCGGAGTACTATTCATGAGTTACTATTTACGAGTTACTATTCACCCGATTATTATTCACTCTAGTATCATTCACTCGGGTATTTGGGATATTTTTCTTGTCGGGGTACTATTCCCGAAGTACTATTCACGGGGTACTATTCACCCGAAAAATATATTTCTTTTCTGTCCAAATTATTTTTGGTACATGAATATTATTCTTGAATTTTACTCTACAAAGCAGTATCATGTTGATAATTTGGACGTTATTGATTTATGTATAAATTAAATTATAAATCTTTAAAATTTATCCTTGAACTTGTTTTATTGAATTATTATGTCCTTGTCATCATTCCCGGACTTATATTGTGATGAAAGTTATCTTTGGCTTACGTGCATAGATGGAATTGGTATGATTATGACCAAGGATTATTCGGTATAATCATGACCGTAATGTGACGAATGATGTGGGAAAAGTCCTCATTGGCCTGTAGTTCATTGGTGGACAGTTGTTGGTATGATTATGACCAGAGTTTATTTGGTATAATCATAACCATTGATGATTACATGAATATCCTTGGTCGTGGTGCAGGGATGATTCAATTTTATTTATTAAGCCGAGTCTCAGCAATAAAGTTGATGAATTTTTTTTTAAATCATAAAAGATAGTAGATTTTATTCTCTACTTGACTCTTCTAATGGATTGCTTATTTTCGCTGCAGTTGTTGATCTAAACTTGTTGTCTATTGTATTCTATCGGTTGTTATACTGTTGAAGGCTAAGGATAATTTATTCTGCATTATCTTAGTCATAATATTTCTTACTGGGCTAGTTGAGCTCACCCTTTCTTTCATTGTTCTCTTTAGGAAATGAGAATATAGCTGGGACGAGTCGGGGAATGGAGTGATGGTCCAAGATAAATGGCTTTAGTAGTCCTCACTATTCTACGAAATAATGTGATAATAATTGTAATGAGGAAACCATTGAGTGTGGATATTGTCTAGATGACAATATTCTTGTTTAAACTCTCAGCTATGTTTTATCGTATTTTTACACGACTGTTGTATAATTAAGTTGTATTTGAATTTATGTACCATATATCTGGCGACTCAAGATGGGTGATGTATACCTGTTTTGGGGGCGTCACATGAGTCTTCTCTTGAGTTCTTGAAAACTCTTCTCACATTCCTCGCTCCAACCGAATTTTGTATCTTTTCGAGTCAGCTGAGTTAATGGAGTAACGATTTGAGAAAATCCTTCAACGAATCTCCGATAATAACCAGCTAAGCCGAGAAAGCTATGTACTTTGGTCACTGACTTAGGTTGTTCCCAACTTTGAATTGCCTCAATCTTTGCCGGGTAAACATATATTCCGTGATTTGATATCACGTGCCCAAGGAATGCTACTTCCTCAATCCAGAACTTGCATTTCTTCAACTTGGCATATAAATTGTTTTCACGAAGCTTTTGGAGTATCAGCCTCAAGTGTTGCTCATGATCTTCACGGCTTTTGGAATATATGAGGATGTCATCAATAAAGACAACCATAAAGTGATCCAAATATTCCTTGAATACTCGGTTCATCATATCCATGAAGGCAGAAGGAGCATTAGTCAATCCAAAAAACATGACTAGGAATTCATAATGCCCGTACCGAGTTCTGAAAGCCGTCTTTGGAATGTCATCGGTTTTAATCTTCAATTGGTGATATCCGGAACGGAGATCGATCTTTGAAAAGAATTTGGTGCCTTGCAACTGGTCAAACAGGTCATCAATACGTGGCAATGGGTACCTATTTTTGTTGGTGACATGATTAAACTCCCGATAATCAATACAAAGGCGCATACTCCCATCTTTCTTCTTCACGAATAGAACAGGAGCACCCCAAGGAGAAGTACTAGAACCAATGAAACCGATGTCTAACAATTCCTGCAGTTGGGTCTTTAACTCCTGAAGTTCAATAGGAGCCATTCGATATGGGGCTTTGGAAATGGGTTTTGGACTGAGTTCAAGGTCGATACAAAATTCAATTTCACGCTCTGGGGGTAGGCCAGGATGTGACACCCCCAAAACAGGTATACATCACCCATCTTGAGTCGCCAAATACATGGTACATAAATTCAAATACAACTTAATTATACAACAGTCGTGTAAAAATACGAAAAAACATAGCTGAGAGTTTAAACAAGAATATTGTCATCTAGACAATATCCACACTCAATGGTGTCCTCATTACAATTATTATCATATTATCATATTATCCCGTAGAATAGTGAGGACTACTAAAGCCATTTATCCTGGACCATCACTCCATTCCCCGACTCGTCCCAGCTATATTCTCATTTCCTGAAGAGAACAATGAAAGAAAGGGTGAGCTCAACTAGCCCAGTAAGAAATATTATGACTGAGATAATGAAGAATAAATTATCCTTAGCCTTCAACAGTATAACAACTAATAGAATACAATAGACAACAAGTTTTAGATCAACAACTGCAGCGAAAATAAGGAATCTATTAGAAGAGTCAAGTAGAGCATAAAATTTACTATCTTCTATGATTTAAAAAGTTTTTCATCAACTTTATCGCTGAGACTCAGCTTAATAAATAAACCATATCATCGATTCTTCCATGCGCTAAGGGCCAAGGATATTCATTAAATCATCAATGGTCATGACTATACCGAATAATCCCTGGTCATAATCATACCAAAAACTGTCCATCAATGCACTACAGGCCACTGAGGACTTTCACCCATCATTCGTCACATTACGGTCATGATTATACCGAATAATCCCTGGTCATAATCATACCAAGTCCATCTATGCACGTAAGCCAAAGATGACTTTCATCACAATATAAGCATGAGGATGATGACAATGACATAATAATTCAATAAAACAAGTTCAAGGATAAATTTTAAAGATTTATAATTTAATTTATCCAGAAATCAATAGCGTCCAAATTGTCAACATGATACTTCTTTGTGGAGTAAAATTCAAGAATAATATTCATGTACCAAAAATAATTTGGACAAAAAAGAAATATATTTTTCGGGTGAATAGTACCCCATGAATAGTACTTCGGGACTAGTACCCCGTGAATAGTACCCCAACACGAAAAGTGCCTCAAATTCCCGAGTGAATGATACTAGAGTGAAAATTAATCAGGTAAATAGTAACCTATGAATAGTAACTCATGAATAGTACTCCGGCATGAAAAGTGCCCCGAATATCCGAGTGAAGAATTCACCAGGCATGCTATAGACCTCACATACAGGTTATTCCCAACAGAATAATAAAGAATGGAACCAGGTCATGCGTAATCCGCACAGACAGGATATTCCAACAGAATAATAAAGAATGGAACCAGGTCATGCGTAATCCGCACAGACATGATATTCCAACAGAATAATAAAGAATGGAATAACAACACAATTCACCAGGCATGCGATAGACCGCACGGACATGTTATTCCAATAGAATAATAAAGAATGGAATAACAGAAGTTTTCACCATGTATGTGGTACTTCGCATAGACAGGTTATTCCAACATAATAATAAAGAATAGAATAGCAACCCTTACGAGTATTGGAAGGAAATAACTCTCTTCATGAATACGAAAGAATAATACCCCTTACCTTAGAAGAAAACTAGATACTGGAATAGTGATGTAGCAGACTTCTCTTCTTCTTTCTCTCTATAATTTCTCTCTATAAAAATCGCTCTATAGCTTTAGTGAATTGGTGAGAAATGAAGGAAGAATGAGCTTCTATTTATAGGAAAATATAGTTTTAATAATTGCACATTTTGGGGCTCAAAATATTACAGTATAATACCTTCCCCTTTTTCTTCCTTTTTAATTTAGTCCTGCAAGTATTATCAAACTTGCACCACCTCCCCTAATAGTAAATCATGTGAATCAATAGTAAAATCATGTGACTCAATAGTATAATCATGTGAAAAAACTAATTACAGTATATATAGTACCTTCATCTATACCTCCATTTTTAACTTAGTCATGCAAGTATTATCAATCTTGCACCAACTCCCCTAATAGTAAATCATGTGAATCAATAGTACACACATGTGAACACATAGTTATAAGCATGTGAATCAATAGCAATTAATTGCTCATTTATTTGGTTAATTACCCGATTGGTCAATATAACCTCCAGATATCAATTATTATCGAAATAAATATCGATTTCCACTAACACTAATAATTCCAACACAATGGAACTATCAATTTCATCTGTAATCAACACAAACTTATTCATCATTAATATTATAATTCACAATATTTAACAACCAGGTCGTTCCCAGGAAAGAGGGGGCTTTCCGATAAGGATTTCTCCTTATTGGCGCGCAATTAGGTGACCAAACCTCTCCTTGACAGAACTTCTAGACATTGTCAATATTGTAAATAATAATATGAATAACTTTGCCGTCTCAATTATTGATTTAATAATATAACATATTATACAGATGATACTTTGACAATAATTGAATCAATAATATGAGAGATATGATGCAACAATTACTGTAGCAATAATTGAGTATAACTGAGTGAGTTCTTATGTAAGCATGAATAATCAATACCGTGTGCTACTATGCAACCACGCGTATTACTGTACTTTTACTACCGAGTAGTTCAATAGTTTTAACGGTAACACTTTCGCCGTTATTTTTATAAAAAGATAATTCTATCATTTTCTAACTACGACAATACTTCCGTTGTGGGGTCCACCAATGAATGTGCCGTCGCACGGATATTCCCCGATAAAAAGAATATTCCCCGACCAAACAAATATTTTATAACAACTTGCATACTTTGCAAAAAATTTCACATATCACCCTTAACTTTAACCTTTTATCAATTTAACCATTTGCGAAATAAATAATAATAATTATAAAAAAATTGAATACTTTCATTTCATAAAATTCGGTGTCTTACAATCTCCCCTCCTTATGAAATTTCGCCCTCAAAATTTACGTACATACCTGGTATGCCGAAGAGATGAGGATACCTTGACTTCATTTCAGATTTTAACTCTTGAGGTATAACCTTTGAGTGTTGAATACGATCCTTCTTATCCAAGATTTTAACACGTATCTCATCATACGTTAAATCTTCTGCTATCTCGTCTAGTTCCAATTCAATAATGTGGTTCAGGTGATCCACATATTTATGTAACATCGATACGTGAAAAACGTTATGAATACGCAACATACTTAGCGGTAAAATGAATCTATAGGCCACAGTTCCTACTCGATCAAGGATTTCAAATGGGCCAATAAAATCGAGGGTTAAGATTTCCCCTCTTCATCGATTCTTGCTTCTAGAATAACGCCATCTTGAACCTTCTTCTTCACATTCATCAGCTCTGAGTATGTAGCTTGCACGGCTTTAACTTTATCGATTAAAGTCGATTCTACTCGTATATTCATTATCTTCACGTGGGTCCCTAGAGTCTTTAACTCTATCTTCATCATTTGTAAGTTATACGAAATGGGTTTTTGTGTTAACAACGTCACACTCGTAACCGCATATGATCTTCTACTCAACACGTCAGCTACCACGTTCGCTCTTCCACAATGATATTGAATGGTATGATCTTAATCTTCAACAGCTCGTGCCAACATCTTTAGCACATAATACGTTCGTTTTGGTTGAAGTAATATTTAAGGGTTTTAGAAATGGGTTTTGTACTTGGGTCAATACAAAATTCAATTTCACGCTTTGGGGGTAGGCTAGGAAGTTCTTCGAGAATACGTCAGGAAATTTATTAACAATAGAAATATTATTTAAAACTGTGACTCTCATCCAAGACTTGGATAACACATGAAATGAAGGTTTCTCCTAACGGAGCTTCAACCAATAAGTCAAAGTCTAACTTCTCTGGGGTCAAATTTAAACGTTGAACGTAAGCAAGAGAGATAAAAGAATGGGTAGAACCGGTATCTAATAAGGTATAGACTTCGTAAGAATTTATAATTAACTAACCCGTGCTAACTTCGTTCGGGTTACTCGTTTTTTGAGAAGTCACAAAAAATGCTCTTCTTGAAACCACCGACTTTGTTTTGTCCGTATCGGCCTTTGGTGCCACCGTCCCAGCTGGACTTGACTTTGGTGCACGATAAATTTGGGCTAGGTGACCTTCTTTTCCACAATTGTAACATACTTTGGACTGCATCACTCAGTTTGGACTGTATGTCCCTCCCCTCCGCATTTGAAGCATATAATTGGTGGTTGTTCTTCTTCCTTGAAAACGGGTGTTGGTGCTGCTGTCTTTTCATCGTTGTTGAAACTTCTTTTCTTGAAATTTTCACTCCTATTATCTTGGCCATGATTACCACCGAAGTGGTTACCATTCTTGGCATAATAATTTCCCCCACGATGGTTATCATTGTTGATTATGGTCGTTGCGTTGCACCTGCATAATTATTATCGTGTTGTTGGTCATTGCCTTTTGGTTATGCTGACTCATTATCGCGCTCCAATAACTAAGCCCTATTCACAACATCTGAATATAAACAAAGTTTGTGAGAAATGAGTTGTTGACGTATATCGGGTTTCAAACCTCTTAGAAACATTCGCGACATTCGCTCCTCATTATCGACCAAATGGGATGCAAACCGGGATAACTCTGCAAATTTAGCCTTGTATTGCGACATGGTCATATTATTTTGCTCCAACTTGATAAACTCCACCTCCTTCATGTGAAGAATACTTTCGGGAAAGTACTTGTCGTTGAACAACTCTTGGAACTTCTCCCAAGACATCTTGAGTGCGTTAGGCTGGGTACGTTTTACAGATTTCCACCAATAATCTGTCTCTTCACGTAACATAAAGGTGGCAAAGGGAACCTTTTGCTCCTCGGAGCATCCTAGGACACCAAATATCTTGGTCATCTGCTTTAACCACGTCTCCGCCGTAAGTGGTTCTGGCTTTCCCAAAAACTCCGGTGGTCCCAGCTCCTTGAACTGGTTAGCGATGGCCGACCGTGTGTTGCCATTATTTCCACCTATATTTTGAACAGGAGTCTCTCTTACCTGATGTTGCATGAATTGCATAAAGCCTCTGAACATCCCATCGTTCATCATTTGATCGGTGTTATTATTTTCCTGAGAATTATTGTCTTCCTGTTGCACATTATCCTGGGTATTGATCGTTGGTGACTCAACGATCTCATGTGCTTCATTGCTGATCTCAATATTTTCAGATACCATTTTCAAAAACTATCACAAAATAAGGGTTAATTAACATATCACAAATTATCCCTATACTCTGACCAACCAATTAAATACCAAATAAACTTAGGTAGGTCATACTAGCGAAGGAATTCCCCGTCTCTGCCCTCCTAGTTCTTGTCTCACATCTCAGTCAGAGATCATATCCCTAAGCTTTGATACCAACTGTGACACCCCCAAAACAGGTATACATCACCCATCTTGAGTCGCCAGACACATGGTACATAAATTTAAATACAATTTAATTATACAACAGTCGTGTAAAAATACGACAAAACATAGCTGAGAGTTTAAACAAGAATATTGTCATCTAAACAATATCCACACTCAATGGTGTCCTCATTACAATTATTATCACATTATTCCATAGAATAGTGAGGACTACTAAAGCCATTTATGCTGGACCATCACTCCATTCCCCGACTCATCCCAGCTTTATTCTCATTTCCTGAAGAGAACAATGAAAGAAAGGGTGAGCTAAACTAGCCCAGTAAGAAATATTATGACTAAGATAATGAAGAATAAATTATCCTTAGCCTTCAACAGTATAACAACTGATAGAATACAATAGACAACAAGTTTTAAATCAACAACTGCAGCGAAAATAAGCAATCCATTAGAAGAGTCAAGTAGAGCATAAAATCTACTATCTTCTATGATTTAAAAGTTTTTCATCAACTTTATCGCTGAGACTCAACTTAATAAATAAACCATATTATCGATTCTTCCCCGCGCTACTACGGCCAACGATATTCATTAAATCATCAATGGTCATGACTATCCGAAATAATCCTTGTCATAATCATACCAAAAAGCGCCCAAAGAATGCACTACATGTGCCACCGAGGACTTTCACCACATCATTCGTCACATTACAGTCATGATTATACCGAATAATCCCTGGTCATAATCATACCAAGTCCATCTATGCACGTAAGCCAAAGATGACTTTCATCACAATATAAGCATGAAGATGATGACAGTGACATAATAATTCAATAAAACAAGTTCAAGGATAAATTTTTAAAGATTTATAATTTAATTTATCCAGAAATAAATAACGTCCAAATTGTCAACATGATACTGCTTTATGGAGTAAAATTCAAGAATAATATTCATGTACCAAAAATAATTTGGACAGAAAAAAAATATATTTTTTGGGTGAATAGTACCCCGTGAATAGTATCCCAACACAAAAAGTGCCTCAAATACCCGAGTGAATGATACTAGAGTGAAAAGTAATCGGGTGAACAGTAACCTGTGAATAGTAACTCGTGAATAGTACTCCGGCACGAAAAATACCCCGAATACCCGAGTGAATAATACTAGAGTAAATAGTAACCGGGTGAATAGTAACTCGTAAAAAATGGAATAAAGAATGAATACGAAAGGTCATTCACCATGCATGCGGTAATCTCATAGGCAAAGTTATTCCAATGAATAATAAAGAATGAAATAAATGAAGAATTCACGGGCATGCGATGACCGCATGACAAGTTATTCCTAATAGAATAATAAAGAATGGAACGGTCATGCGTAATCCTTGCAGACGGGATATTCCAACAGAATAATAAAGAATGGAACCGGTCATGCGTAATCCGCGCACAAACATGATATTCCAACAAAATAATAAAGAATGGAATAACAATGAGAATTCACCTGGGCACGACGATGAACCCCTTACAAGCGAGTTATTCCAGCGAGAATAATAAAGAATGGAATCACGGAAGAATTTCACCATGTATGCAGACTTAGATAGATAAAGTTATTCAACATAATAATAAAGAATGGAATAACAACCCTTACAGTATTGAAAGAAAATAACTCTCTTCATGAATACGAAAGAATAATAATTTTACCTTAGAAGAAAACTAGATCTTTGGAATAGTGATGTAGCAGACTTCTCTTCTTCTTTCTCTCTATAATTTATCTATATAATAATTGCTCTATAGCTTTAGTGAATTGGTGAGAAATGAAGGAAGAATGAGCTTCTATTTATAGGAAAATATAGTTTCAATAATTGCACATTTTGGGGCTCAAAATATTACAGTATAATACCTTCCCCTTTTTCTTCCTTTTTAATTTAGTCCTACAAGTATTATCAAACTTGCACCACCTCCCCTAATAGTAAATCATGTGAATCAATAGTAAAATCATATGACTCAATAGTATAATCATGTGAAAAAACTAATTATAGTATAAATAGTACCTTCATCTATACCTCCATTTTTAACTTAGTCATGCAAGTATTATCAATCTTGCACCAACTCCCCTAATAGTAAATCATGTAAATCAATAGTACACACATGTGAACACATAGTTAAAAGCATGTGAATCAATAGCAATTAATTGCTCATTTATCTGGTTAATTACTCGATTGGTCAATATTGCAATTAATAACATGAATAACTTTGCCGTCTCAATTATTGATTTAATAATATAACATATTATGCAGATGATACTATGACAATAATTGAATCAATAATATGAGAGATATGATGCAAAACAATTATTGTAGCAATAATTGAGTATAAGCGAGTGACTTCTTACGTAAGCATCAATAATCAATCTTTGTGTCTACTACGCAACACTGACGCCAGTATTCTTTGTACTTTTTACTAAGAAAGTAGTTCAAGCAGTTTTAACGGTAACACTTTCGCCGTTATTTTTATAAAAGATAATTTTCATTTTCTAACTACGACAATACTTCCATTGTGGGGTCCCACAAAGATTGTGTCATCGCATGCGGATATTCCACGACAAAAAGAATATTCCAGACCAAGCGAATATTTTATAACAACTTGCATACTTTGCAAAAAATTTTCACATATCGCCACTTAACTTTAACCTTTTATCAATTTAACCATTTACTGAAATAAATAATAATAATTATAAGAAAATTGAATACTTTTATTTCATAAAATTTGGGGTCTTACACAGGAAGTTCTTCAGGGAATACGTCTGGAAATTTATTAACAATAGAAATATCATTCAAACTGACGTATTTTTGTTTAAATCCGTGACATGAGCTAAGAAAGCTTGACAACCATTTTTCAATAAATGATTAGCTTTATGGCTTGATATGACAGTGATTGATTTTAATGGTTTGGTTGCTTGAATTCGCATAATAGGTTGGTTAGGAATATGGAAACTAATAACCTTACGAAAATAATTAATTTTTACATGATAAGTAATTAACCAATCAATCCCTAGAATTACGTCAAATGCAAGTATTTTCAATGAAATAAGATCAACAGGTAATGTGAGGGTACCGATTTGAACCAAACAAGACTTATAAACAATGGATGTAATGAAGGTTTCTCCCAACGGAGTTTCAACAGATAAGTCAAAGTCTAATTTCTTCGGAGTCAAATTTAAACGTTGAGCGCAAGTAGGAGAAATAAAAGAATGGGTAGAACCGGTATCAAATAAGGTATAGACTTCGCTAAAGTTTATGATAAGCTTACCCGTGATGACCTCGTTCGGGTTCCTTGCTTTCTGAGAGGTTACGACAAACGCTCTCCCTTGAACTACTAGTTTTGACTTTTCTGGAACAGCCTTTGGTTCCTCCATCCCAGTTGGACTTGGTTTCCCTGAATGACAAAATTGAGCTAGGTGACCTTCTCTTCCACAATTATAACACGTTTTGGACTACTGCGCACAGTTTGGACTGATATGTCCCTCCCCTCCGCCTTTGAAGCATATGATAGGTGGTCGTTCTCCTTCCTTAACAACGGGTGCTGGTGCTGACGTCTTTCCATCATTATTGAATCTCTTCTTCTTGAAATGTCCATTCTTATTGTCTTGGCCATGATTACCACCGAAGTGGTTACCATTTCTGGCATGTTGATTCCCTCCACGTTTGTTGTCACCGCTTCGATGACTGCTACCACTGGTATTATTATTTTGTCGGCTGCTCTCTCTTGGTTGAGTTGACTCATTATCGCGCTCCAATAACTGAGCCATATTAACAACATCTGAATACAAGCAAAGTTTATGAGAGATAAGGTATTGACGTATCTCGGGTTTCAAACCTCTTAAAAACATTCGCATCATTCTCTCCTCATTATCAACTAAGTGGGACGCAAATTGGGACAGGTCGGTAAAGTTAGCTTCGTACTGCGACACGGTCATGTTGTTTTGCTCCAGTTTAATGAACTCTACCTCTTTCATGTGACGAATACTTTTGGGAAATTACTTGTCGTTGAATAATGCTTAGAACTTCTCCCACGTCATCTTCAGTGCGGCAGGTTGAATACGCTTTATAGATTCCCACCAGTAATCTGCCTCTGCTCGCAACATGAAGGTGGCAAAGGGAACCTTTTGCTCCTCGGAGCATCCCAGGACTTCAAATATCTTGCAGATCTGCATTATCCATGTCTTCGCCTTAAGTGGTTTTGGCTCTCCAAAAAACTCCGGTGGTCCCAGCTCCTTGAATTGCTTAGCGGTGACCGCCCGAGAGTTTCCAGTGTTTCCACCTGCATTTTTGACCGGAGCCGCTCTTGCCTGATGTTGCATGAATTGTATAAAGCCTCTGAACATTCCATCGTTCATCATTTGGTCAGTGTTGTTGTTTGCATGAGGATTGTTGCCTTCTAGATGCACATTATCCTAATTGTTGATCTGTGGAGACTCAACGGTCTCATGTGCTTCATTGCTATTCTCAACATTCTCAGATGTCATTTTTAAATATTGCCACAAAACAAGGGTTAATTGACATGTCACATATTATCCCTATACTCTGACCGACCAATTAAATACCAAATAAACTTAGGTAGGTTATACTAGGGAAGGAATTTCCCGTCTCTCCCCTCCTAGTTCTTGTCTCACATCTCAGCCAGGGATCATATCCCTAAGCTTTGATACCAACTGTGACGCCCCTAAAATAGGTATACATCACCCATCTTGAGTCGTCAAATACATGGTACAAAATTCAAATACAACTTAATAATACAACTGCCGTGTAAAATACGACAAAACATAAACTGAGAGTTTAATACGAATATTGTCTTCTAGACAGTATTCAAACTCAAATGAAGTCCCCAATACATTTATTATCACACTATTTCATAGAATAGTGAGGACTACTAATGCTATCATCTGGACCATCACTCCATTCCTTGACTAGTCCCGGCTACGTTCTCATTTCCTGAAGAGAACAATGAAAGCAAAAGGGTGAGCTCAACTTGCCCAGTAAGAAATATTATGACTAAGATAATGCAGAATAATTTATCGTTAGCCTTCAACAGTGTTAAACTGATAAAATATAACAAACATCAAGTTTAACTGCAGTGGAACAAACAATCCATTAGAAGAGTCAAGTAGAGAATAAAATCTACTATCTTCTATGATTTAAAAGGTTTTCATCATTTTTATCGCTAAGTCTCCAAGATAATAAATAATCCACATCATCCCTGCACTACGGCCAAGGATATTCATTAGTATCACGACCACAAATTATCCATGCACTACGGGCCAAGGATATTCGTGTTTTCATCAATGGTCATGATCATGTCAACAACTGTCCATCAATGCACTACGGGCCAATGAGGACTTTTATCACATTATTTGTAACATTATGGTCATGATTATACCGAATAATCCCTGGTTATAATCATACTAAGTCCATCTATGCACTACAGGCCACAGATAACTTTCAACAATATAAACATGAGGATGATGACAATGATATAAGAATTCAATAAAACAAGTTCAAGGATAAATTTTTAAAGATTTATAATTTAATTTATTTAGAAATCAATAACGTCCAAATTGTCAACATGATACTGCTTTGTGGAGTAAAATTCAAGAATAATATTGTACCAAAAATAATTTGGACTGAAAACGAATCAATTTTTATCATGAATAGTACCCCGGGTGAATAGTACTTGAGTGAATAGTACCCCATGAATAGTACTTCAGGAATAGTAACCCCGTGAATAGTACTTCGACATGAAAAAGTTAAAACTTATCAAGAATGCTCAGAATAATATTTCCATGAAAAGATACTTGATGAAGCGCAAATATCAAGGATATTCTACTAATTTCATGGAGTTTAGAAGCCAAAACTTTAACAAAACGAGTATAGAATTCGAAATCTGAAACGAAATAATATTACTTACATACTACAGAGTATAGAAGAAAATATTATTTCAAGCAAATATTGAACAAAAATAACATCCCTTACCTTGAAAAAAAAAGTATTCCGACTGGTAGTGCTGTGATATTCTTGAAGAAAACTTTCACTATTTTCTACGCTCAAAGCTTTCTAAAACTCTAAAGAAATACGCTCAATATTATAGAAGAAGAATTCTCTGATTCTGGTGTGATTTTCAATTCTAATTAAGCATCCTATTTATAGGAGAATGGAAATGATACTATTTGAAAAATAAATCACGGACGCAACAGAATTTCAGACGAATAATTTGTAAATTCACGGGCTTCAAACGTTTTTCTTCCTTTTTTAAAATTAATAATATTATATTCAATAAAATATAATATATTCTATTTTTCATAAAAAACAAAACTTATTATAATATATATATATATATATATATATATATATATATATATATATATATAAACACTCCCACCAATTTTTCCTTCTTCCAACCCGTGATACCCCCCCACCCCCACCAAAACATGTCTTTTTCAACATATATATATATATATATATATATATATTATCATACTCATAACACACATTATTTTGAAAAATGGGTAAGCGGGGGTCCGAATAATAAACAAAATTTACGACAAATACTTCATAAAAATCTCCTCAATATTTTTAACAACATTTATCATCATTATTATAATTCGCAATATTTAACAACTGTGTCGTTCCGTGAAAGATGGGGCTTTCAATAAGGATTTCTCTCCTATTATTAGCAAGCAATTAGGTGACCAAACCTCTACTTGACAGAACTTCTAGACATCATCAATATTGCAAATAATAATATTAATAACTTTGTCGTCTCAATTATTGATTTAATAATATATAAAATATCGACAATAATTGAATCAAATAACGTGAGATACTATGCAACAATTACTGTAGCAATAATTGAACAAAACTGAGTGACTTCTCACGTAAGCATCAATAATCAATACCGTGTGCTACTATGCAACCACGCGTATTACTGTACTTTTAATATCGGGTGTTTCAACAGTTAATGGTAAAAATTTTGCCGTTATTTTCATAAAAAGATATTTTTATCGTTTTCTCAATATGACAATAATTCCGCTGTGGGGTCTACCAATGATTGTGTCGTCGTACGAATATTCCCTGTTAAAACAAATATTCTCCGACCAATCGAATATAATATAACAACTTGCGTACTTTGCAAAATTTATAAATATTACCCACAACTATAACATTATATCAAATTTACTCCATAATATTCAAAAATGATATTTATAGAAAATTCATCTTTATTCATAAAAGTTGGGGTCTTACAACCTTCCCTAATAGTACATGAATGTGAATCAATAATACACACATATGAACAAATAGTTATAAGCGTGTGAATTAATTGCAATTAATTGCTCATTTATCCGATTAATTACCCGATTGGTCAATATAACTTCCAGACATCAATTATTATTGAAATAAATATCGATTTTCACTAACACTAATAATCCCAACACAATGAAACTATTAATTTCATCTTTAATCAACACGAACTTATTCATCAATAATATTATAACTCACAATATTTAACAACCAGGTCATTCCCAGGAAAGAGGGGGCTTTTCGATAAAGATTTCTCCTTATTGGCGCACAATTAGGTGACCAAACCTCTCCTTGACAGAACTTCTAGACATTGTCAATATTGTAAATAATAATATGAATAACTTTGTCGTCTTAATTATTGATTTAATAATATAAAATATTATGCAGATGATACTATGATAATAATTGAATCAATAATATGAGAGATATGATCAAAGAATTATTTGTAGCAATAATTGAGTATAACTGAGTGACTTCTCATGTAAGCATCAATAATCAATACCGTGTGCTACTATGTAACCACGCGTATTACTGTCCTTTTACTACCGGGTAGTTCAACAATTTAATGGTAAAACTTTTGCCGTTATTTTTATAAAAAGATAATTCTGTCGTTTTCTAACTACGAAAATACTTCCGTTGTGGGGTCCACCAATGATTGTGTCGTCGTATGAATATTCCCTGTTAAAACGAATATTCCCCGATCAATCGAATATTTTATAACAACTTGCTTACTTTGCAAAATTTTCAAATATCACCCTTAACTTTAACCTTTTATCAATTTAACCAAATAGAATAATAATTATAAGAAAATTGAATACTTTCATTTCATAAAATTCGGGGTCTTACAGTCTCCCCTCCGTATGAAATTTTGCCCTCAAAATTTACGTACGTACCTGGTATGCCGAAGAGGTGAAGATACCTCGTCAGATTCTAACTCTTAAGGTATAACCTTTGAGTGTCGAATATATTCATTCTTATCTAACATTTTAACAGGTATCTCCTCATATATTAAATCTTCTGCTATCTCATCTAGTTCTAATTCAATAATATGATTCGGGTCGTCCACATATTTACGTAACATCGATACGTGAAAAACGTTATGAACACGCGACATACTTTGCGGTAAAGCAATTTTATAGGCCACAGTTTCTACTCACTCGAGGATTTCAAATAGACTAATAAAATTGAGGGTTGAGATTCCCTCTCTTCGTCGATTCTAGCTTCTATAATAACGCCCTCTTGAACCTTCTTCTTCACATTCATCAGCTCCGGGTGTGTAGCTTGAGCGGTTTTAACTTCATCAGTTAACGTCGATTCTACTCGTATTATATGACATCATCACGTGGGTCCTTAGAGTCTTTAACTCTATCTTCATCATTCGTAAGTTATACGAAATGGGTTTTGTGTTAACAACGTCACACTCGTAAACGCATACGATCTTCTACTCAACGCGTCAGCTACCACGTTCGCTCTTTCACGATGATATTGAATGGTATGGTCGTAATCTTCAACAGCTCGAGCCAACGTCTTTGGCGCATTATACGCTCGTTTTGGTTGAAGAAATATTTAAGGGTTTTTAGAAATGGGTTTTGTATTGGGGTTAATACAAAATTTGATTTCACGCTCTGGGGTAGGCCAAGAAGTTCTTCGAGAATACGTCAGGAAATTTATTAATGATAGAAATATCATTTAAAAATTGTGACTCTCATCTAAGACTTGGATAGCACATGAAATGAAGGTTTCTCCTAACGGAGTTTCAACCGATAAGTCAAAGTCTAACTTCTCTGGGGTCAAATTTAAATGTTGAGCGCAAGCAAGAGAGATAAAATAATGGCTAGAACCGGTATCTAATAAGGTATAGACTTCGAAAGAATTTATAATTAACTAACTCGTGCTAACTTCGTTCGGGTTACTCGCTTTTTGAGAAGTCACAAAAAATGTTCTTCCTGAAACCACCAACTTTGTTTTGTCCATATCTGCCTTTGGTGCCACCGTCCCAGCTGGACTTGATTTCGCTACAAGATAAAATCGAGCTATGTGACTATATTTTCCACAACTAAAACATACCTTGGAAGGCTGTGAACAGTTTGGACTTATGTGTCCCTCATCTCCGCATCTGTAACATCTAACTGGCGGTCGTTCTCCTCCCCTAATATTTGTTGCTGTTGTTGGTGCTGCTACCGACGTCTTCCCATCATCGTTAAATCTTCTCTTCTTGAATTATCCACTTCTATTATCTTGGCCATGATTACCACCGAAGTGGTTACCATTCTTGGCATGATAATTTCCCCCACGATGGTTATCATTGTTCTGATGGTCGTTGCCACCAGTACGATTATTATTGTGTTGTTGGTCGTTACCTTTTGGTTGTGCTGACTCATTATCGTGCTCCAATAGCTGAGCCCTATTCACAACATCTGAATATAAACAAAGTTTGTGAGAAATGAGGTATTGATGTATATCGGGTTTCAAACCTCTTAGAAATAATCACGTCATTCGCTCCTCATTATCGACCAAATGGGATGCAAACCGGGATAACTCCGTAAATTTAGCCTCGTATTACGATACAGTAATATTGTTTTGCTCCAACTTGATAAATTCCACCTCCTTCATGTGACGAATACTTTCGGGAAAGTACTTGTCATTGAACAACTCTTAGAACTTCTCCCAAGACATCTTGAGTGCGTCAGGCTGGGTACGCTTTACAGATTCCCACCAATAATCTACCTTTTCACGCAACATAAAGGTGGTGAAGGGAACCTTTTGCTCCTCTGAGCATTCCAAGACATCAAATATCTTGGTGATTTGCTTTATCCACGACTCCGCCTTAAGTGGTTCTGGCTTTCCCAAAAACTCCGGCGGTCCCAGCTCCTTGAACTGCTTAGCAGTGACCATCCGAGAGTTGTCAGTGTTTCCACCTGAATTTTGAACATGAGTCTCTCTCGCCTGATGTTGCATGAATTGCATAAAGCCTCTGATCATCTCATCGTTCATCATCTGATCGGTGTTGTTATTTACCTGAGGATTATTATCTTCCTGTTGCACATTATCCTGGGTATTGATCATTGGTGAATCAACGGTCTCATGTGCTTCATTGCTGATCTCAACATTTTGAGATGCCATTTTCAAACACTGTCATAAAACAAGGGTTAATTGACATATCACATATTATCCCTATACTCTAACCGACCAATTAAATACCAAATAAACTTAGGTAGGTCATACTAGCGAAGGAATTCCCTGTCTCTCCCCTCCTAGTTCTTGTCTCACATCTCAGCCAGGGATCATATCCCTAAGCTCTGATACCAAATGTGACGCCCCCAAAACATGTATACATCACCCATCTTAAGTCGCCAAATACATGGTACATAAATTAAATACAAACTTATTTATACAACTGTCGGGTAATATACGATAAAACATAGCTGAGAGTTTAAACAAGAATATTGCCTTTTAGACAATATCCACTCTCAATGGAGTCCTCATTACAATTATTATCACACTATTTCACAGAATAGTGAGGACTACTACAACCACTTATCCTGGACCATCACTCCATTCCCCGACTCGTCCCAACTATATTCTCATTTTTCGAAGAGAACAATGAAAGAAAAAGGTGAGCTCAACTAGCCCAATAAGAAATATTATGACTAAGATAATGCAAAATAAATTATCCTTAGCCTTGAACAGTATAACAACTGATAGAATATAATAGATAACAAGTTTTAGATCAACAACTACAGCGGAACAAGCAATCCATTAGAAGAGTCAAGTGGAGCATGATATCTACTATCTTCTATGATTTAAAAAGTTTTTCATCAAATTTATTGCTGAGACTCAGCTTAATAAATAAACCACATCATTGAATCATCCTTGCACTACGGGCCAAGGATATTCATGTAATCACCAATGGTCATGATTATACCGAATAATCCCTGGTCATAATCATACCAACAACTATCCATCAATGCACTACGGGCCAATGAGGACTTTTACCACATCATTTGTAATATCACGGGTCATGATTATACCGAATGATCCCTGGTCATAATCATATCAATCAACAGTCCATCTATGCACGTAAGCTAAAGATGACTTTCATCACAATATAAGCATGAGGATGATAACAATGATATAAGCATTAATCAAACAAAATCAAATCAAACTAAATCAAGGATAAATATTAAAGACTTTAAATTTATCCAGAGTTTAAAAATATCCAAATTGTTAACATGATACTGCTTTGTGGAGTAAAATTCAAAAATAATATTCATGTACCAAAAATAATTTAGACAGAAAAGAAATATATTTTTCAGGTAAATAGTAACCCGTGAATAGTACCCTGTGAATAGTACTTCGGGAATAGTACCTCGTGAATAGTACCCCGACATGAAAAGTACCCCAAATACCCGAGTAAATAATATTCGGGTGAATAGTAATTGGGTGAATAGTAACCTGTGAATAATAACTCGTGAATAGTACTCCGGCATGAAAAGTGCCCCGAATACCTGAGTGAATAATAACCGGATGAATAGTAACCCATAAATAATAACTTATGAATAGTATTCCATCATGAAAAGATCAATAATTATCAAGAAAGCTCAGAATATTATTTCCATGAAAAGATACTGGATGAAGCGCAAATATCAAGGATATTCTACTAATTTCATGGTTTATAGAAGCCAAAACTTCAACAAAATGAGTATAGAATTCAAAATCTGAAATAAAATAATATTACTTACATACTACAGAGTATGGAAAAAAATATTATTTCAAGCGAATATTGAACAAAAATAACATCCTTTGAACGAAAATAATATTCCAACGAATATTTAACAAAGATAATATTCCTACAAATATTGAACGAAGATAATATTCTTTATGAATATTGAACGAAAATAATATTCATACGAATACAAAAAAATAATATATCTTCAGAATATGAAATAAATAATACCCCTCACAACTGTTGAACGAAAATAATATTCTTACGAATATTGAACGAAGATGATATTCCTTACGAATATTGAACGAAAATAATATTCATACGAATACAAAAAATAATATCTCTTCAGAATATGAATAAATAATACCCCTTACCTCAGAAGAAGACTGAATACTGGAGTAGTGAAGTAGCAGACTACTCTTCTTTTTTCTCCCTATAACTTCTCGCTTTATAATTGCTCTTGTGATATATATATATATATATATATATATATATATATATATTATCATACTCATAACACACATTATTTTGAAAAGTGGGTAAGCGGGGGTCCGAATAATAAACAAAATTTATGACAAATACTTCATAAAAATCTCCTCAATATTTTTAACAACATTTATCATCATTATTATAATTCGCAATATTTAACAACTAGGTCGTTCCCAGTAAAGAGGGGGCTTTCCAATAAGGATTTCTCCCTATTGGCGGACAATTAGGTGACCAAACCTCTTCTTGACAGAACTTTTAGACATCGTCAATGTGACGCCCCCAAAATAGGTATACATCACCCATCTTGGGTCGCCAGATACATGGTACTGAATACAAATACAAACTAATTATACAACAGTCGTGTAAAATACGACAAAACATATGCTGTGAGTTTTAATACAAATATTATCATCTAGATAATATCCACACTTAAAATAAGTCCTCAATACATTTATTAACACACTATTTCATAGAATAGTAAGGACTACTAATGCTATCCTCTGGACCATCACTCCGTTCCCCAACTAGTCCCTGATACATTCTCATTTTCTGAAGAGAACAGTGAAAGAAAGGGTGAGCTCAACTTGCCCAGTAAGAAATATTATGACTAAGATAATGCAGGATAAATTATCATTAGCCTTCAACAATGTTAAACTGATAAAATACAATAGACATCAAGTTTAACTGCAGCGGAATAAGCAATCCATTAAAAGAGTCAAGTAGAGAATAAAATCTACTATCTCTTATGATTTAAAGCGTTTTTCATCACTTTTATCATTTGAGACTCGACTTAATAAATAATCCACATCATCCACGCACTACTACCAAGGATATTCATTACTGGCCACGACCACAAATTATCCATGCACTCTACGGGCCAAGGATATTCGTGTATTCATCAATGGTCATGATCATGCCAACAACTGTCCATCAATGCACTACGGGCCAATGAGGACTTTTACCACATCATTTGTAACATTACGGTCATGATTATACCGAATAATCCCTGGTCATAATCATAACAAGTCCATCTATGCACTACAGGCCACAAATGACTTTCAAAAATATAAACATGAGGATGATGACAATGATATAAGAATTCAATAAAACAAGTTCAAGAATTAGTTTATCCAGGAACTAATAACATCCAAATTGTCAACATGATACTTCTTTGTAGAGTAAAATTCAAGAATGCTCAGAAGAATATTTTCATGAAAAGAAACTGGATGAAGCGCAAATATCAAGGATATTCCACTAATTTCATGGAGTATAGAAGTCAAAACTTTAACCAACTGAGTATAATAAAGAATGGAATAACAAAAGAAATCACCATGCATATGATAGATCGCATGGCGAGTTATTCCAAAGAATAATAAAAAGACGGAACCCAGTCCGGCGTAAAAACGCATGCATGGGATATTCAATGAGAATAATAAAGACGGAATCAGTGCAGCGTAAAACGCATGTGACGAATATTATATTCCAATGTATAATAAAAGACGGAACCGAGTCCTGCGTAAAACGCATTTGCATGAGGATATTCCAATGAGAATAATAAAATTTGGAATAATAGAAGAATTTCACGAAAAGTATAGGTAACTTGGTAATAATAAAGTTATTTCCAAAGCTTGCGAAGAATTTCACCAACTATAGAAGGTAGGGTAACCAGCCATATCTGAGTTAGAGCCAGCGTATTGAGTTATTCCAACAAAATAATAAATAATGGAATAACAAGAGTTCTCTTCATGAATACAAAAGAAATAATACCCCTTACCGTTAAAGAAACTAGATATCGAAGTAGTGTGTGACGCCCCCAAAATCAGGTATTAATCACCCATCTTGAGTCGCCAAATACATGGTACACAATACAAATACAAATTTAACTATACACGGTATGCCGTGTAAAATACGACAAAACATAAGCCGAGAGTTTAAACAAGAATCACGCCTTCTAGACAATATCCATTCTCAATGGAGTCCTCATAGACAGTATACAAACTCAAATTCAGTCCTCGTTACATTTATTGTCACACTATTTAATAGAATAGTGAGGACTACTAATGTTATCATCTGGACCGTCACTCCGGTTCCACGACTCGTCCCGGCCTATATTCTCATTTCAAGAAGAGAACAAGTGAAGGAAAGGGTGAGCTCAACTAGCCCAAGAAGAAATATTATAACTAAGATAATACTGAATAAATTATCATTAGTCTTCAATAATGTTAAACCCGATAATATACAATAGACATCAAGTTTAACTTCAAATGAATATGCAATCCATTAAAAGAGTCAGTAGAGAATAAAGTCTACTATCTTTTAGGTTTTAAAAGGTTTTCATCAATTTTTATCATTTGAGACTCAATTTTAATAAATAAACCACCACATCTAATCATCCCTGTACCACGGTCAAGGATTTTCATTAAATCATCAATGGTCATGACTATACCGAATAAACCATGGTCATAATCATACCAAAACTATTCATCAATGCATTACAGGCCACTGAGGACTTTTATCACATTATTTATAATAGGTCATGATTATACCGAATTATCCCTGGTCATAATCATACTAAGTCCATTTATGCACGTAAGCCAAAGATGACTTTCAACATAATATAACATGAGGATGATGACAATGACATAATAATTCAATAAAATAAGTTCAAGAATTAATTTATCCAGGAACTAATAATGTCTAAATTGTTAACATGATACTTATTTGTAAAGTAAAATTCAAGAATGCTCAGGAGAATATTTTCATGAAAAGATACTGGATGAAGCGCAAATATCAAGGATATTCCACTAATTTCATGGAGTATAGAAGTCAAAACTTTAACCAATTGAGTATAATAAAGAATATATGAAACTACAAATGGATTTTCACCCGCCATGCGGTAATCCACGTATACAGATCATTTTCACAATTTAATAAGGAATGAATACAAAGGATCATTTACCATGCATGTGGTAATCCACATAGACAGGTTATTACAACAGAATAATAAATGCGGAATAATAAATAATGGAACCGAAGTCGGTGAAATTCACTGGCAAGTGAGGATATTCCGACAGAATAATAAATGCGAAATAATAAATAATGGAACCAGGTCAGGTGAAATTCACACTGCAAGCAGGATATTCAACGAGAATAATAAATGCGGAATAATAAATATGGAACGGTCGAGGTGAAATTCACACAAGCGAGGATATTAAACGAGAATAATAAAGAAACGGAATAATAAAAGAATTTCACCAAGTATGCGGTACTTAGCATAAGCAAAGTTATTCAACATAATAATAAAGAATGGAATAACAGAAAAAGAAGATCACCAAGTATTGGGTAAACCACATATCTGGTCATTCCACCAAGTATAGGGTAAGCCACAGCAGCATCTGAGTTATTCCAACAGAATAATAAAGAATGGAATAACATAAAGATTTCACCAAGTATAGGGTATGTCGGCATTATACAAAGTTATTCCAAATGAATAAATAAGAATGGAGTAATGAAGTTCTCTTCATGAATAAGAAAGAATAACACCTCAAGTAAAAGAAACTGGATATAGAAGTAGTGAAGTAGCAGAATACTCTTCTTCTTTCTCTCTATAATTTTCTCCCTATAGCTTCTCTCTATAATTTCTCTCTCTAGAGTTTCAATGAATTCGTAAGAAATAATGAAGGAATGAGCTTCTATTTATAGAAAAACTAAGAGTGGCTCTTGGTCTTAATGAAGGGTCAAAATGACTCTTGGTAATATTGAAGAGGCAACTACTATTTGCGAAGGGGTAATTAACTCTTGGAATACCGAAGAGGCAAATAACTCTTGGAAAGCTGAAAGGTCAAGTTACTATTAAAACTCATGAATAGTAACTCGTGAATAGTAACTCATGAATAGTAACTCTGACACGAAAAGTTCCCCAAATACCCGATTGAACAATATAACCTCCAGACATCAATTATTATCGAAATAAATGTTAATTTTCACTAACACAAATAATTTTAACACAATGGAACTATCAAATTCATCTTTAATCAACACGAACTTATCCATCATTAATATCATAACTCACAATATTTAACAACCAGGTCGTTCCCAAGAAAGAGGGGGCTTTCAATAAGGATTTCTCCCTATTAGTGTATGATTAGGTGACCAAACCTCTCCTCGATGAACTTCAGACATTATAAATATTTTAATTTAATAATATGAATAACTTTGTCGTCTCAATTATTGATTTAATAATATAACATATTATGCACATGATACTGTGACAATAATTAGATCAATAATATGAGAGATATGATCAAAGACAATTATCGTAGCAATAATGCAGTATAACTGAGTGACTTCTTACGTAAGCATCAATAATCAATACCGTGTGCTACTATGCAACCACGCGTATTACTGTACTTTTACTACCGGGTAGTTCAACAGTATTAATGGTAAAACCTCCGCCGTTATTTCCATAAAATATTTTTGTCGTTTTCTAACTACGACAGTACTTCTGTTGTGGGGTCCACCAATGATTGTGTCGTCGTACGGATATTCCGACAAAAAGAATATTCCCCGACCAAACGAATATTTATAACAACTTGCATACTTTGCAAAATTTTCAAATACTACCCACAACTATTACACTATCTCAAATCCACACCATAATATAAAAAATATTTCGAGAAATTTAAATCTTTATTTATAAAATCTAGGGTCTCACATAGTGAAGTAGCAGAAAACTCTTCCTCTTTCTCTCTCTAGAGTTTCAGTGAATTCGTAAGAAATAATGAAGGAATGAGCTTCTATTTATATAAGAATGGATTAAATAGTAACTAATTCATGAACGGTCCAGATTGATTTACTTTTAAACAGACGGTCTATATTGATTTACTATTAAAACTTTAAACCAGCGATCTATATTGATTTACTGTAGAGTGGATATTAAGGGTAATATCATGAACATAGATCTTATCCCTATTCGACTCGGAGAATTCGATGTTATTTTGGGTATGGATTGGTTATCCGAGTTATGGGGCGATAATTATTCGCCGGAAGAAGCGTATTAACCTTATGACTCCGTCAAAGGTTGTGTTTTATAGTAGCAAGTCGCCTAGACAAGCGAGTTGTCGGCGATGATGCGAGCCGGGGGGAGGTTGTTAAAAGCGAGGTACATGTAGGATATCTAGCTTATATAGTCGATAGTCATAAAGAGAATCCGAAAATTGATGAGATACCGGTAGTGAGAGATTTATGAGGCGTATTTTCGGATGATTTGCGGGACTTCCTCCGGATAGAAGCGATTGAGTTCAGTAATCGATTTGGCTCGAGGCGGCTCAATATCGAAGGCACCATCTTGAATGGCACGGTGAGAGATGAAAGAACCGATGGTCCAACTACAAGAATTCTTTGGACAAGAATTACATTCAACCCAACGTATCAAGTGGGGAGCGCCGGTTTTATTTGTGAAGAAGAAGGATGGAACAATGCGACTCTGCATAGACTACAGAGAACTGAATAAGGTTACGATCAAGAATAGGTATCCATTTCCGCGAATTGACGACTTGTTCAATCAGTTAAAGGGAGCAAGATACTTTTCAAAGATAGATTTAAGAAGTGGTTATCATCAACTTAAGGTGAGACCAGAGGATGTACCGAAGACAGCGTTTAAAACACGATACGGTCACTACGAAGTTTTGGTAATGTCATTTGGTCTAACAAATGCTCCTGCAGCATTTATGGGCTTAATGAATGGAGTGTTCAAGCCGTTTTTGGACAAATTCGTAGTGGTATTTATAGATGATATTTTGGTGTATTCAAAAAACCAAGGAAGAACACGAAGAGCATTTGAGGGTGACATTAGAGACATTGAGAAGAGAGAAGTTGTATTCTAATTTTCAAAATGTGAATTTTGGATTGAAAGAGTACAATTTCTTTGACATGTTATTGATAGAGACGGAATTTCGGTGGATCCCTCCAAAGTCGAAGCTTTGATTAACTGGGAACAGCCGAAGACGCCGTCGGAAGTTAGAAGTTTTCTTGGATTAGCAGGTTATTACAGAAGATTCATTCAAGATTTTTCCAAGATCGCAACTCCGTTGACGAATTTGACTAGGAAATCGGTGAAATTTGTTTGGACGGAGAAGTGTGAGGAAAGCTTTCAAGAATTAAAGAAGAGGTTGAGTACAGCACATGTGTTATCTCTTTTAGATGACACAGGAAATTTTATGATTTATAGTGATGCATCGCATAAAGGACTTGGATGTGTGCTTATGCAAAATGGCAGAGTCATTGCGTATACGTCACGACAACTGAAAGATTATGTGAAGGGGTATCCGACCCATGACTTGGAGTTAGCTGCAGTGGTTTTTACTTTGAAAATTTGGAGGCACTATCTCTATGGGGAGAAGTGTGAAATATATACAGATCACAAGAGTTTGAAATATATTTTTACACAAAAAGACTTGAACATGCGTCAAAGAAGGTGGTTGGAGTTAATTAAGGATTACGATTGTGAGATTCTATACCATCCGGGTAAGGCAAATGTGGTTGCCGACGCCTTAAGTAGAAAGGGTCGGGAGAAATTAATGATGTTAACCGAGCAAAAGGAGTTAATTTTAGCAATGGAAAAGCTGGAATTGGAAGTGAAGTATCCTATGGAGATCGATGAGAAGCTGTTCCAGATGCAAGCTGGTACAACTTTACTAGATAAAGTTAAGGAGGCTCAACTTCAGGACGAAGAATGTGAGAAAGTGAAGAAGAAGATATCTGAAGGAACCGAATCAAGATTCAAGATGGATAAAGAAGGAATACTGAGATTTGAGAATAGAATTTGGGTACCGCCAGTACCAGAGATTAAGGAAGAAATTTTGAGTGAAGCCCATAACTCGAGATATTCGATTCACCCTGGTAGCACCAAGATGTATCAAGATCTTCGACAACATTTTTGGTGGCCAAATTTGAAACGAGAGGTTGCAGAATATGTTGCTAAGTGCCTGACATGTCAGAAAGTTAAAGCAGAACATCAGAGGCCGAGTGGGTTACTATAACCTTTAGAGATCCCAAAATGGAAATGGGAACATATTACAATGGATTTCGTGGTTGGCCTACCGACAACTCAGAAAGGCTACGATGCAGTATGGGTTATTGTTGATCGATTGACGAAATCCGCACACTTCCTTCTGATCAAAATCAGATTCAACTTAGATCAGTTGGCAACGTTATATGTGAAAGAGATCGTTTCAAGACACGGAGTTCCAGTGTCAATCGTTTCTGATAGAGATCCGCGTTTTACGTCAAATTTCTGGAAACGTCTATAGGAATGCATGGGTACACAGTTGCGAATGAGCACAACATATCACCCTCAGACAGATGGACAGAGTGAAATAATAATTCAGACCTTAGAAGATATGTTAAGAGCTTGTATAATGGACTTTAAAGGAAATTAAGAAGATCATCTACCGCTCGTAGAGTTCGGCTACAACAACAGTTACCACGCTAGTATTGGCATGCCACCCTATGAAGCGCTATACGGCAGAAAGTGCAGAACTCCGCTTTACTGGGATGAAGTTGGCGAAAGACAATTACTAGGCCCGGAATTGGTAAAACAAACAACAGAAATAGTCAAAGTGATCCAAGCGAGATTGATAGCAGCTCAAGATAGACAGAAGAAATACGCCGATCCACACTATAAGAATGTTGAGTTTGAGTCGGGTACTTATGTGTTTTTAAAGGTCTCTCCCTGGAAGAGAAAGATCAGATTCGGAAAGAAAGAGAAATTAAGCCAAAGATTCATTGGACCTTTTGAAGTTCTACGAAGGGTCGGAGAAATTGCTTATGAGGTGGCCTTACCTCCAGCTCTAGAGAATGTCCACAACGTTTTCCATGTGTCAGTCCTACGACCCTACAAACCCGATTACAAGCACGTAATTGAATATGAACCCCTACATTTTGACAAAGACTTATCTTACGAAGAAATTCCTATTCAAATTGTCGACCGCAAAGAACAAGTTCTGAGAAATAAAGTAATACCTTTTGTTAAGGTAATTTGGATGAACCACAACGCTGAAGAAGCTACGTGGGAACTCGAAGAGAATATGATGAAAAATTATCCTCATATATTTACTTAGATTATTATAAGCGATTCTGGGCACAAAATCTTTGTAGGGGGGAAGAATGTAACGGGACAAATTGTTGAGTTATGATTCTGAGGACAGAATCCTTTTAAGAGGGGAAAGATGTGACAACCGAGATTTTTGTAATTTAATTTTTAATATTTATTGGATTGAATAAATATTTTTGATGAATTAATTATTAGATTAAATAATTAATTGATGAAGTTATAGTAGATTAATTTAATTATATGTGTTATATTTATTAAATTAATGTGAAAAATTTTATTATTCAAGTATTTGATTATGTGAGCTTATTGTATTAAAAGAAATATTTAATAAGCTTAATGTTATTTTTAATTAATTTAATTATTAATTAGAGATTTAATAATTTGATATTATTATTAAATGAGAAATTTAATTATGTGACTATGTGCATTATTGAGAAATTATTATATTTTATTTAAATAAATTAAATAAGATATTGATTTATTTTATAAAGGAGTGTGACATTATTTAAACTATATGATAAGGCTTTATTAAATTAAATAATTTTTGAAACCTTTTATTTCTAGCCAAACATGGCCTTAGTAGGAGTTGATAGCAGTTACCCATGATCGGGTAACTGACCACTACTGCGTCACTTCAATTCTTTTTATACGTCTTTCCTTCCTTTTCATTTTTTTGCTAAGTTTGGCATAACTCAGAGAGAGATACAGTGAGAGTTTGAAAAATTTGAGAGAGATTGTGAGTATTGTGATTGTAGCAGAGAGAATTGTCATCCTTGTTCATCTACGCTTTGGGTAATTCTCTCCAACCCAATTCTCAATTCTACGTCATTTAGTTTTTATAAAATGGCTTTCAAAATTCTGTAAAGTTTCTGTTAATTATTAAGGGTATGATTATGTGGTTATATGTATTAATATAACATCATAGCATGTTTTAATATATATTATATGGGTTTCCATATCTTCAGTTTCATGAAATTATACAGTAAAAGATTTCAGAGTATGTTATATGGCCATATGGCCTTATACGTGTTTTTAGTATGTCAAATATAAATTATTTTGCAAAATTCACACACTTATATGATTATGCATGCTAAAAAGAACAAAACGAAATTTGAATGGTTGGATTTGGTTTTATAACGAATTCGTGGCGTTGAATTTTAGGAATTTATGTTCTATACTTCAAGAACATCAAGAACAGTACAAATTGCATGATTTAATTCTATGATTATGTGTTTTAATGGGTTAAAATCACTCTACAAGTGTTGGGTAATGATTATGTATGATTTCTAACATGTGGGTATGTGTAATTTGGTGAAATTAATGATTATGTAGTGTTTATTTCATTTGAATTTCGTGTTCTTCATAAACCGGAAATTGAGTCTGGAGTGTCATGTGCACGCCACCTCCTAGTTCATTTCATAACAGAAGGCCACGCCATGGCCTGCAGCGCCAAGCCATGAAATGTCAGTCATGACAACGGTACAAAATAAGCAGCAAGACCAAGACAAAAAGTGAAATGCAAATACCACTTAGCAGAATGTCCAGAAAATGTTTTTTTTAGTATTCAAGTATAGAAATATGATAGCAACTTAGTCTAATGATTATAAAAACTTGTTACACATATAATGTGTTGTTAGAATAAATTCTTAACATGTCCATAACACAATTACATGTGAATTGAATGATCAAGTGCATAGTTACCTTATTGTTTGTGAAGTCTTAATTTTTGACAATAAGTGTAGTAATTGACTAAGTGTAGTCATGAATTGAGTTAGACAAGGAATAAACTTGTGAGGTTTGGTACGTTATAATTGACTGGTATTATAAACATGAATGATATGTAGGATTTAAATCAAATAACGAGTTTTATTAACATGTAATCTACGCACGAGGCAAGTTTCCTACCCTACTTGTTATCATTGAGCAAACTCTCATTATTATTGATTAAGTCTGTTCCGTATATTAAAGCTTATTAATCCTTCAAGCATGATGTTGTTATACAATAATTATTCTATTGTATACCTTTTGAGATTCTATTCAAGTTAAGTTATCAATTATTGTTAAACCTTGTTAGACTAGCGAACCCTTATTGATTCGACTAGTCCATAGTTGATGAGCGTTCTAAATTTCAGAACCCTTGATGAATTATCCAAACCAAACTTCCTTTGGTGCGGACTCGAATGTCAAACTGAGATGAACAACCCTGTATAGGGGATTACTTACGCGTTGGCGTTAAGATATTCTGTACAGTATGGTACTAAGGGCTGATCCCCCTAAGTACGAGAAGAAGAGTCCATAGTCTTATGACTGTTAAAGGTTTCAAGTATAAACACTTGACAACCTAGGACATAGTTCAAGGTCTTATGACCCTCAGAAGTTCTTTTGATTCTTGTTATTCATTCTTGATTCAAAAGTTGAGCTTTTATATCATAAGTTGTTAATTCATTCGCATGTTATTATTAGTCATTTGTTATATCGTTATACTTATGGGCAATCGTGCTCACTCTTGCGTAATAATAACATTGTAGTTAAGAACGAAAGAGCAGACGAACCTTCCACTAGTAAGGGCAAGGGAAAGATTAGGAAGTAATGAAGACTGTTTTATTATTGTGGTTATGTAATGATGATTAGAATTGATGTTACTTAAGACTTATTTGTTTATGTTTTCCGCACAGATGTTTTAAGGTTAGAATAACCTGGGATTTATTTATTATGCAGTTGATGTAACCCCATAAGGGGAGGTTTATTATTTATTCTATCTATTGCATGGTTTGCATTTATTTATGGGTAGATAGATAGATGATATTTGTACAGTGAACACCAAATCCTGTTGGTATCAAAGTTATAGGTTATGAACCTTAGGTGGGGGAACAACCTTAGGTAATAGCCTTGTAGGAGATTGAGAACATAGTGGTGGTAAACTCTTATCGAGTTCTAAGAAATGAATTTCTAAATTCATTGAAGATAATAAAAGACTTTATGTGCTTATGTGTTAATCTATGTGTTCGCTAGCACGGATTAGTAACTAAAACTTAAAATTTTGTTGTCAGGATGTTGGATGTTGGAGGAGCTAGTCGAGATGGAGAGGAGGAACCCCGAGTACCTACAGAGGAAGAGCCCCGAGACATTCATGTTTTCAGGGAACAGCTGGTACAGAGAGAGCCATCTCCATTGATCACTGTTGTTGGTCAGGAGCATGAGCTTGAGACTGATCCAGAGGAGGATCCTGAGGAAAAAGAGAAAGAAGAGGAAGAAGAGGAGTTCCCACCGAACTCCATTGATGCTGAGATGTATGATGCACTTTATGATTGTAACATAGAGTTGCGAGGATCTTTATGCTCGGGATCTGACCGAAGCGGGCGGTTAGTCGGTGATTACTATTGAAAGCGGAGGGATAGGGAGATTGTGACTCTTCACACACGTTTAGGAAGCGTGGAGTGGGATCACAGTTCACGAGAAGGGTCAAACCGAGGATAAGTTCGCGAGAAATAGAAAAGTTGAAGAAGGATCGAAAGAGAGCTCGAGCGGCTTGCCATAGAGAGAGGAAGGCTGGGTAAGAGAATCGCGTCGTCGATCTCGCGAGAAGATGATTGCTGTAGTGTAAAGAAGGCTAAGCAGGGAGGCGTACTCTACATTTCACAATGCAATGGATACGGCCCAGGATCGAGTTATGAAATATCCAATCCAGTTTGAAGGTCTACCATCATACATGCTTGATCGCAGGACGATGTCTCGTATTATGGAAGAAGAACGTGGCAAGGCTATCCAACATCTTAATAGGCAGTGATAGTATTAGTTTAATAATGTGAAAACTATTTGGTAGTTAATGATGTAAATTCCGATGTGTTTATAAACAAAGGAATATTTTGATGTTTTAAATCCTGTAGATTCTTTATCTCGGGATAGTGGATGTAAATAGCAATGATGCTATCTATTGATGTTAAAACTTTTGAATTAAATGAGAATGTCAGAGTTTATTTGAATTGATGTGTTAAGTGAGTTATGATTAAATGTTTTAGTTAAGTCTTAAATGTATAAGAGATTAAATAAAGACCTAATAAGCGTATATTTTTAACAGAAATATGCCACCTAGAAGAAGACAAAACCGTCAGCAAGCACAAGAAGAACCAATGAACAACACTGACGCCAATGCTAATCATGTTCAACAGTTGGTGAACCTTTTGGCTGGGGCAATTAATAATCAACCACAAGCTCCACCAAATACCTCATTTAAGGACTTTAAGGCGGTGGGACCGCCAGAGTTTAAGGGTTCAATAAACCCAATTAAAGCTCAGACTTGGGTGATGGAGATGGAGAAGGTGTTCGACGTCGCTCGAGTAAGAGAAGATCAGAAGACCGCGTATGCAACGTTTATGCTGAAGTTCGAAGCCAGTTATTGGTGGCAGGCAAACAAAGTGAGAGGAGGTGAAGGTGTAATATCCTGGGAAAGATTCAAAGAGATGTTCTTCGAGATGTACTTTCCGGCAAGTTCACAAAATCAGATGGAAGTTCAATTTCTAGAGTTGAAACAAGGGAGTATGTCAGTAGCTGATTACGCGGCAAGGTTTAACGAGTTGGCTAGGTTCGCCACATACCAAGTGCACACCGATGAGAGGAAGGAAAGACGATTTGAGCAGGGACTGAAGCCCTGGTTGTATAGCAAAGTGTCAATATTCCAATTGAACACTTTTGCTGGAGTGTTAGAGAAGGCCATACTCGCTGAAGGTGGAAGCGATGCGGTAACTAAGTAGAATCAGGATCAAAAGAAGAAGAAAAGTGAGAATGAAGGTAACAACAAAACTGGTGGGAGTAATCTTTGGGGGTAATCACGATCGAGGAAGAGAAGTGGTCTAATAATTCGTAAATTTGGAAGTCAACATGGAGGGCAGAAGAAGAAGATTGAACCGTGCCCAACCTAAGAAAAAATGCATTTAGGAGTTTGTATGAAGGGGAAGCGAGTGTGCTACAATTGTGGTCAGGAAGGCCACATAGCACCAAACTGTCCGAACCCAAAGAAGGGTGCCTGCTTCACATGTGGCTCAAAGGACCATCTTGCAAGAGATTGTCCTAAGAAGGGATCGGGAGGGACGAGTTCAGGAGGAAATAGAGGAAATACTAGTGGAAGCACTCTGACCATTGCAAGACCAACCGTAACCAATTGACCGACAGCCAGAACATTCAACATGACAGTGCAAGATGCAGTGCAGTCTCGCGATGTGGTGTCAGGTATCATTCCGACCAATAAAGTTAATGCTTATGTACTATTTGATTCGGGTGCTACTTGTTCATTTATATCCGATGACTTTGCTAAGAACTTAGAATTGCTTAGGGATGAGTTAGAATGCCCCATGAACATAGAAATTGCGAATAAAGAAATAATCCCTGTTAAGTATGTGCACAAGAACTATAGAGTGGATATTAAGGGTAATATCATGAACGTAGATCTTACCCCTATTTGACTCGGAGAATTCGATGTTATTTTGGGTATGGACTGGTTATCCGGTTGTGGGTGATAATTATTTGCCGGAAGAAGCGTGTTACCTTATGACTCCATCAAAGGTTGTGTTTTATGGTAGCAAGTCGCCTAGACAAGTGAGTTGTCTAACGATGATGCAGGCCAGGAGGTTGTTAAGGCAAGGCTGTGTAGGATATCTAGCTTATATAGTCGATAGTCATAAAGAGAATCCGAAAATTGATGAGATACCAGTAGTGAGAGATTTCGCAGACGTATTTTCGGATGATTTGCCAGGACTTCCTCCGGATAGAGCAGTTGAGTTCGTAATTGATTTGGCTCCAGGAACGGCTCCAATATCGAAGGCACCATACCGAATGGCACCGGTAGAGATGAAAGAACTGATGGTCCAACTACAAGAATTACTGGACAAGAAGTACATTCAACCCAGCGTATCACTGTGGGGAGCACCGATTTTATTTGTGAAGAAGAAAGATGGAACAATGCGACTCTACATAGACTACAGAGAACTGAATAAGGTTACGATCAAGAATAGGTATCCATTACCGCGAATTGACGACTTGTTCAATCAGTTAAAGAGAACAAGATACTTTTCAAAGATAGATTTGAGAAGTGGTTATCATTAACTTAAGGTGAGACCAGAGGATGTACCAAAGACAGCGTTTAAAACACGATACGGTCACTACGAATTTTTGGTAATGTCATTTGGTCTAACAAATGCTCCTGCAGCATTTATGGGCTTAATGAATGGAGTGTTCAAGCCATTTTTGGACAAATTCGTAGTGGTATTTATAGATGATATTTTGGTATATTCAAAAAACCAAGGAAAAACACGAAGAGCATTTGAGGATGACATTAGAGACATTGAGAAGAGAGAAGTTGTATGCTAATTTTCAAAATGTGAATTTTGGATTGAAAGAGTACAATTTCTTTGACATGTTATTGATAGAGACGGAATTTCGGTAGATCTCTCCAAAGTCGAAGCTTTGATTAACTGGGAACAGACGAAGACGCCGTTGGAAGTAAGAAGTTTTCTTGGATTAGCAGGTTATTACAGAAGATTCATTCAAGATTTTTCCAAGATCGCAACTCCGTTAATGAATTTGACTAGGAAATCGGTGAAATTTGTTTGGACGGAGAAGTGTGAGGAAAGCTTTCAAGAATTAAAGAAGAGGTTGAGTACAGCACCTGTGTTATCTCTTTTAGATGACACAGGAAATTTTATGATTTATAGTGATGCATCGCATAAAGGACTTGGTTGTGTGCTTATGCAAAATGGCAAAGTCATTGCGTATGCGTCACGACAACTGAAAGATTATGAGAAGGGGTATCCGACACATGACTTGGAGTTAGCTGCAGTGGTTTTTGCTTTGAAAATCTGGAGGCACTATCTCTATGGGGAGAAGTGTGAAATATATACAGATCACAAGAGTTTGAAATATATTTTTACACAAAAAGACTTGAACATGCGTCAAAGAAGGTGGTTGGAGTTAATTAAGGATTACGATTGTGAGATTCTATACCATCCGGGTAAGGCAAATGTGGTTGCAGGAGCCTTAAGTAGAAAGGGTCGGGAGAAATTAATGATGTTAACCGAGTAAAAGGAGTTAATTTTAGCAATGGAAAAGCTGGAATTGGAAGTGAAGTATACTATGGAGATCGACGAGAAAGTCGCTCCGGATCTGTCGGTACAACTTCTTGGATAAAGTTAAGGAGGCTCAACTTCAGGATGAAGAATGTGAGAAAGTGAAGAAGATGATATCCGAAGGAACCGAATCAAGATTCAAGATGGATAAAGAAGGAATACTGAGATTTGAGAATAGAATTTGGGTACCGCCAATACCAGAGATTAAGGAAGAAATTTTGAGTGAGGCCCATAACTTGAGATATTCGATTCACCCTGGTAGCACCAAGATGTATCAAGATCTTCGACAACATTTTTGGTGGCCAAATTTGAAACGAGAGGTTGCAGAATGTGTTGCTAAGTGCCTGACATGTCAGAAAGTTAAAGCAGAACATCAGAGGCCGAGTGGGTTACTACAACCTTTAGAGATCCCAAAATGGAAATGGGAACATATTACAATGAATTTCGTGGTTGGCCTACCGACAACTCAGAAAGGCTACGATGCAGTATGGGTTATTGTTGACCGATTGACGAAATCCGCACACTTCCTTCCTTTCGATCAAAATCAGATTCAACTTAGATCAGTTGGCAAGGTTATATGTGAAAGAGATCGTTTCAAGACACGGAGTTCCAGTGTCAATTGTTTCTGATAGAGATCCGCATTTTACGTCGAATTTCTAGAAACGTCTACAGGAATGCATGGGTACACAGTTGCGAATGAGCACAACATATCACCCTCAGACAGATGGACAGAGTGAAAGAACAATTCAGACCTTGGAAGATATGTTAAGAGCTTGTATAATGGACTTTAAAGAAAATTGGGATGATCATCTACTTTGACACCCCCAAATCCAGGTACTTCATTCCCACAAGATTTGGTGTTCACTTAATCAAACATTCATATCTAACTACCCAATCACAATAAAACTGGATAAATAAAACCTTTCCCATTAAAGGGTTACATAATAAAATCTCCCAGGTATCTAACCTTTAATTACAATCATTCAAATGCGGAAATTAAATAAACATCATTAAAACCAAGTCTAAGATCATCATAATAAAAGTCAAAAGTAAAAAAAAAATTACAAGTCTTCATCACTTGCACATTTTTCCCTTTCCTTTGCTAGACGAAGGTTCATCTACCTTCTCTTCTTTAGCTACAATGAGTTTTAAAATATGCAAGAGTGAGCAAAAAAATTGCTCACTAGATACAATATGAAATCAACAAGAGTATAGTAATAATGACTGCCAATAATAGGCTCATCAACAATGAATAGTACTCTATCAACAATAATCAAAAACTGAAATCCCAAGATATGGAATATACATCACTGAGGGTCGTAAGACCATGAACTATGTCCACAGTTGCAAGTAATCTTTCAACTCCAACTTTAACAATCATAAGACTATAAGGACTCCTCGTACTTAGGGGGATCAACCCTTCATACCATGTATTGTGTACAAACATTTAACGCTACGCGTAAGTTAACCCCTAATCATAACATTAGGGTTGTTCATCTCAGTATTTAGAGTACAAGTCCGCACCAAAGGAAGTTTGGTTTGGATAAGCTTTCAGGGTAATTTGGAATTCAACGAACATCAACTAAAGATTAGTTGAATGAAACCAAGAACATTTCACTATAGAATAATCGTGATTGAATCAATCATAGTAAACTAAAGTCATGCTTTAGGAATAATCTAAGAGCATACAATTTGAATAACTATAACACCTTGATTGAACAACACTAAGCCAAGGTTAATTAGAATTGAATACTAAGCATGCATAACAATTTGATCGATAAAAATGTTCAACATTAGAATATGTAAATTTGCATGCTAAACAACAAGTTAAATATAAGAATAACTTGCTCAAGAATAACTTACATCATTATATCATAATCGAATTGAAAACCATAATTAGTTCAACAAGATAAAGGATTAGAAAAACTTGCTCAAAGAAAATTTAAGCGATTGCACAATTCTAAAAGTAGAGTTAAAGAACTTGCATTACTATATTAGGAACAATAATTTATTCCAATTACAAAAGTAGAGTTAGAAAACTTGCTCAATGTAAAAAGAAAGTTTATAAAACTTGCCTTGCTCGTAGGCTAAACCAAATCAATACGAATCACAATATCCTATAAACATATGTCATCATGACATAATTAGTCATTACCATCTTACAAACAAACAAAGTACGTTCATCATTTAAAAATTGGATTTTTAATCACATAATCGAGTTATAACACAAGTTAATTGTTAATAACATACTTATTCATAGTATAGATATACTAAAATCAATATTTAGCAGTCCTACTATAATCACATAACTTTTCTTAAAATTTCGTGTACAAAAAGTACCTTTGTCAGACCATTCGCTAACTTCTGCGTCATTGTGCGCCACGATTTACCTTTGTGGAGTTTCATTACTATGGCGTGAACATGGCTTGTGGCGACCGAAGGCTACAAGGTGCGTATTTGCGACGTGAGCATGGCGTGTAATGCTGGGCCACAAAGGTACTATAAGTCCGCGTCACACTAAGACCGAATTGCAGACCTCGTGCGAGATGACCTCAACAGAAAAGATGTAAGCCAATTTTGGCCTACAAGCTCGTTTCTAACAGACTAATTAACACATAAATCATATAGAGACTTCATATAAACATATTTCAAAAACTCTAAACATGATTCTACCCATACAACAACATAAACAACAAAATTAACACACCCAAATTCACTAATTTTGGCTAAAACTCACTTTTTGATATTTTTGATGAAAATAAACACTGAAATTTTGTTTCTCAACCAAAACCACTAATTCAAAGCATTTTATCAATATATATATATACTCTAACAAATTGAATAGCCAATTTATCAATAAAACAACTAAACAACTCATACTTTTGATTTTAACTAAACAATATATATATATAAAAAAACTCTCTGTAAAATACGTTTCTCCACAATTACATACATATCAACAATTCTTTGATTATAGCTCATGAAAATAGTTTTAACATTACAAGTAAGCCATATTAAGCCTCATAGCAACAATAATTCATGCTTACACAAGGATTTTATGGAGAATCATGGAAGAGAGAAACCAAATTTTTAAAACTAAAAGTATAGGTTAATACCTTGAAGAAGATGATGAGGATGACTATATCTTTTCTCTTCTCAAGCTTTCCTCTTCTCCAACCTCTAGCCTTTCTTCCTCTCTTCTTTTCTTCTTCTTCTTTTTTTTCCTCTGAGTTTTTCCTTCTTCTCTAACTACAACCTCTCTCCTCAACAACACTAGAAGCGTCTTAATAATCTAACGTATCTAGATATTATATATATTAATTATATAATATAAATATAAAATAAATAACTGACATCAGTTAAAAGTTTTTGAAATCAAAAGCCATAAGGCTTGTTTGGTTACTAACTAAAAAAAATAACCCATTAACCTTACACCTTATTTGGTAAAACTCAAATAAATTAAAGACTTAATAGGCATTAGGCCTTGTTTGGCCAAAACGGAATTAAAACTCCTTTAAGTTATTTTAATAATTACCTTATAAAAGGTTATTTGTCACACATTAATTAAATTAAATTAATCATAATAACAATTTATTAAATTACTTCATCACATAAATCAATACCACCAAAATTATAATTTTCTATACAATTATAACTTTATTTAATCAACTAACACATCCTTTTTAATTACAATTCCAATAAAAAGAATAGTAATTCAATTAATCAAAATTCTCTAACTTAATAATTAAATTAAATTAGCAAAATAATTAATTTTCCTTAATTATTTATTTAACAAATAATTAACCACATCAATTCAAATTTGAACAATTATTTATTCAACAATAAACACATCTATTAAATATTTAAATAACTCAATAAATATTTAATATAACAATTAAAATTCTAGAATGTTACATCATTCCCTCCTTACAAGGATTCTGTTCCCAGAATCACAATTCATTCGTAAACACATTCTCCCCTACTTACAAAGATTCTGTCCCCAGAATCGAAGACACAGATTAAACAAATAACTCATGGTAATTCTTCATCATTTCAGCTTCGAGTTCCCACATGGCCTCTTCAACATTGTGGTTCCTCCATACTACCTTTACAGAAGGTATCACCTTATTCCTGAGCACTTGTTCTTTCCTGTCGACTATCTGGATAGGAACCTCTTCATAGGACAAGTCTTTCTCAAACTGTAATTGTTCGTACTTAATCACGTGCTTTAATCGAGGTTTGTATGGTCATAACAAACACGTGAAAAATATTATGAATGTTTTGCAACGGAGGTAGAGCTACCTCGTAAAAGCCACCTCTCCAACCTTCGCATGACACTTGAAGGGTCCAATAAATCTCGGACTTAGTTTCCCCTTTTTACCAAATCTAATTTTTCCCTTCCAAGGAGAAACCTTTAGGAAAACGTAACTTCCTACGTCGAATGCACGATCTTGTCTGTGTTGATCAGCATATTTCTTTTGTCTGTCTTGAGCAGCTATCAATCTTGTTCTAATGAGTTTGATAACCTCGGCAGTTTGTTGTACCAGTTCTGGTCCTAACAGTTGACGTTCTCCGACTTCATCCCAGCACAGTGGAGTTCTACTACTTCCTGCTGTATAATGTTTCGTATGGCGGCATGCCGATACTAGCGTGGTAGCTGTTATTGTAGGCAAATTCCACTAATGGTAATTGTTCATCCCAGCTTCCTTTGAAATCCATGACGCATGCTCTCAACATATCTTCCAATGTCTGAATCGTTCGTTCGCTTTAGCCATCTACATTTTGCGGATGATATACGCAAGACTCATTCTTCAACTCGGGTTCCCATACACTCTTGTAGTCTCTTCCGAGGAAGTTTGATGTGAACCTCGGATCTACATGCGACACAATTGACTTTGGAACTCCATGTCTCGACACAATCTCTTTAACATATAACTTTGCCGGTGATCAAGATTAAATCTAATCTTTATTGGCAAAAAGTGTCTTGATTTTGTCAATCATCCACTATCACCCATATCACATCGTATCCTTTCTGAGTTGTTGGAAGACCTACCACAAAATCCATTGTGATATGTTCCCATTTCCATTCTGGTATCTCCAACGGTTGAAGTAACTCGCTTGGTCTTTGATGCTCGGCCTTAACTCTCTGACATGTTAAGCACTTTGCAACGCATTCTGCAACGTCTCTTTTCATGTTTGGCCACCAAAAATGTTGTCTCAAATCTTGATACATTTTTATACTTCCTGGATGAATCGAATATCTCGAGCTATGAGCTACTGTCAAGATTTCTTCTTTAATCTCTGATACTGCTGGAACCCAGATTCGTCCCTCGAATCTCAGCATTCCATCAGTATCAACCTTGTATTTCACTTCCTTTCCGTCGACCAGACTTTCTCTTATTTTTCTACATTCCTCATCCTGCAGTTGAGCGTTCTTCACTTTGTCCACCAAAGTTTGACTGGCTTCTATCTGGTAACATCTTTCATCGGATTCTCTTGGAAATTTGATTTCTAACTCTAACCTTGACATTGCTGTAATAAGCTCCTCCTTATCAGTTCACAACATCAACTTTTCCCTGCCTTTCCTACTCAAGGCATCTGCAACCACGTTTGCTTTGCTTGGATGATAAAAGATCTCACAATCATAATCTTTTATCGGTTCCATCCATTTTCTTTTTGGCGCATGTTCGGGTCATACGTGTGAAAATATACTTGGACTTTTATAGTGCGTGTAAATCTCATATTTCTCTCCGTAGAGATAGTGTCACCATATCTTTGAGCAAACATAACCGCCGCCAATTCTAAATCATGAGTCGGATACCCTCTTTTCGTAATCTTTCAATTGTCTTGATGCATACCATGATGACTTTACCATTTTGTATAAGAACACACCTAATCCCTTTTTTGTGAAGCATCACTATACACCACAAAATTTCTGTATTATACGGTAATGACAACACAGGTGCCATACTTAGCTTCTTTTTCAATTCTTGGAAACTTTCTTCACACTTCTAAAAGTCAAACAAATTTTCTGATTTCCTCGTTAAGTTTGTTAGCGGAGTGGAAATCTTGGAAAAATTCGGATAAACCAAAATACGTAATACCTGTTAATCCCAAGAAACTTCTCACTTACGATGGAGTTCTCGGTTGTTCCCAATTTATCACGACTTCAACCTTTGATGGATCCTTTGAAATTCCATCCTTGTCGATTCGTGCCTAAGAAATTGAACACGTTCGACCAAAATTCACATTTAGAGAATTTAGTATACAACTTTTCTTTTCTTAGCGTCTCGGCGTTAGGCGTAAATGTTCCACATGTTCCTCTTGAGTTTTAGAGTACACGAATATCGTTGATAAACACCACCACAAACTTGTCCAAAATGGTTTAAACACCACACATTCATCAAATCCATGAACGCTGCAGGGGCGTTTGTCAAACCAAAAGACGTCACCAAAAATTTGTAATGTCCATACCGAGTTTGGAATGTCGTCTTCGGTATATCCTCCTTTCTTACCTTCATTTGATGGTACCCACTTCTCAAATCTATTTTAGAAATATCTAGCACCCTTGATTGATCAAACAAGTCATCTATTCTCGCAATGGATACTTGTTCTTAATAGTGACTTTGTTTAACTCTCTATAATCAATGCAAAAGCGCATTGACCCATCCTTCTTTTTATGAATAACACCGGTGCTCCCCACGGTGACACACTTTCATTGAATGTATTTCTTGTCCAATGCTCTGTAGTTGTACCATCAGTTCTTTCATCTCCCGGAGCCATTACATCTGGGGCTTTCGATATCGGAGGCGGTTCTGGCGCTAAGTCGATCACGAACTTGATTTCTCCGTCGGTGAAGTCTAGCAAATCCTCTGGAAACCGTCCACAAATTCCTTAACCATGGTATTTCTTCCGGTTCGCACCACTTCTTACGAGTATCGACTATATAAGCTAAATAACCCACACACGTACGACTCAACAACTTTTTGGCTGCATAATCGTCGGACATCTCATTTGTCTAAGCGATTTGCTACCATTGAATACTACCTTTGATTTTGAGTCATAAGGTTTACATTTCTTTTGGCAATCAATTATCGCTCCATAATTGAACAACCAATCCATTCCCAAAATAACATCAAACTCTCCTAGCACGATCGAAATCAAATCTACCATCAAAATATTTCCTTAATGTTCACCCTACGGTTCTTGTATACGAACCTAACAGAACTACTTCCTTGTTCGCAATTTCTATGTTTAAAGGAAATTCAATTCTTCACTAAGCAATCCTAATCTCATAGTAAATTCATCGAGATATAAATGAGCAACTTAGCTTTTGAATCAAATAATACATAAGCATCAATATCATTGATCGGGATAATATCTCGACACCACATCCTTTGATTGCCTGACATCTTACACGTCATGTATTGAAGGTTAAATTTGTGGGCTTATTTGTTGTTGTTGGTCAGCAATAGCCAAGCGCACCTCCACTAAGCATTTCCCTTGCTCCCATTTGTCTCTCCGGATCTCTTCTTGGGGCATTCACGAGCAAAGTGATCCTTGGATCCATACGTGAAGCACACATTCTTCTTAAGCTTGAATGCAATTTGGGCGATGTGACCCTCACAGCCACTATTGAAGCATACTCGTTTCCCCAGCAAACACACTCCCTTATGAAACTTTCCGCACGTAGCACATGCTTCGAACTTCTTATTTTGCTGGTTTCTTTGCGAATTTCTAGCTCCTCCATTCCCATTCCATTTCCTCTTCAGGTTGTTGCCATTACTACCGTTACCACTACTCTTAGCTTCACCTTCACTTTTCCTCTTTCTCTGCTCTTGATTATGCTTTGTTACCGCCTCACCTCCACTTTCAGCGAGAATCGCCTTCCCATCATCTCTTGCAAATGTCTTGATTGGAATAAGAAACCCCTATTGTACAAACGGGTTTTGGTCCTGCTCAAACCTCTTCGCCTTGCGCTCAAATGCATCTTGACGGATATGGCGCAAACCTCGCCAACTCGTTGAACTTTGCGGCATACTCCGGCTAATCGACATTGTTTCCTTACTTCAACTCCAAAAACTGGACCTCTAGGCGACTCTTGAACTCTCGAGGAAATAAGTTTGAAAACGGCTCCTTAAACCTATCGAAGTCATTACTCCTGGTCCTTCTCGAGTCTTGTTGGCCTGCCACCAATAGCTAGCCTCCTCCTTCAACATAAACATTGAAAAAGCAGTCTTCTGATTCTCCTCTACCCTAGCAACATCAAAAACCTTCTCGATTTCTATAATCCAAGTGCGTGCTTGTTGGGTTCATGGATCCACGGAATTACGGTGGTCCAACCGCCTTAAAGTCCTTAAACGTAGCACCTTGGTTCTGAGGTTGATTCTACAGTTGATTTTGTAGTGCACCTGCTAGTAACGTCACCAACTGCTGAACGGGGTTAGCTTCAGCGTTATCGTTGTTGGTTCCTTCAGCGGTTCTTTGACGGGGTGGTTGACGTCTTGGAGGCATTTTCTGTTGAAAAGAATACATTCCTTAGATTATTGCTCAACTCTTTTCAAATAATTTCTACTTAACTTTCCCCCATAAAGTAATCACTTCATAACACATAACACTTTAGATAAAAGAAAATAATAACTTTTATTCAAAACTTCTTTGAAAACATCATATCAATAGCATCACTGCTATTTACATTATTTTCCTGAACTACTAAAGTTTCAAGACATCATCATTATATCCCATAGGTTGCATAACACTTTGGGATTAACAAATTATTTATCATAACATAACTCAAGTACAATCCCTACGATGTCCTATTAAGATATTGCAAAGCCTTACGACGCTCTTCTTCTATAACTCGGAACATGGTTCGACGGTCCAGTACGAACGAGGGTAGCGTCTCGAACTGAATCGGATAACCCATGACCCGGTCTTGAGCTCTATTGATCGCGGTGTGAACACGTTATCCATTTTTTCCATCTTCCTTCTCTTTGCTTGTGCGTCTCCCTTTGCTATTTCGGCTTGTTGATAAACTTCACTGTACGCGTCTTCGGCTCTTGCCCTTTTTGCAGATTCTTCTCACAACTTGCTCTTTAACTCTGCAACCTCTGCTCTCATTTGATCGTTCTCTTCTTCAGTGTGAACCAGCTTTTCTTCAACATTGTTTAGTCGTTCTTCACGATCCTGAATCTCGTCTTCCTTCTGTGCCAACGAAGTCTGTTGTTCAGCTACTATCTCTTGTAATTCCTCGACTGTATCTTGAAGTTCCACATTGCGGTCATGCACCTCATCGTATATACGGCCAGCTATCGAGTTAAGTGGAATCCTTTCCTCCTCGTCCTCTTCATCCGTCTGTGGCAGCTCCAAAGGATCTTCCTCATCCGTCTCTATCTCATCATCATCATCATCCTCGACCATTGCGAGTAATGGAGCTGACTCTCGTGGAAGTAGTTGTTCCCAAACCACTTGAATATCACGAGATTCCTCCTCTCTAGGCAGCATCCGAGGTCCTTCCTCCCTAACTTTGTTGGATTCTCCAGAGCATTAGTCATCCCGACAACAAGATTTTTAAGTTTTAGTTATTAATCATTACTACTCGACTCTCACGAGCACATAAGTTGTAAACACATAAGCACATAAGTGTTTTATTACTTTCTCCTTGAAACTCGATAATAGTTTTATCATCACTATCTTTTGAAGGTTACTTCTAAGGCTTTTCCCCACCTAAGGTTCATAACCTAAAGCTCGATACCAACTGTGACACCCCAAATCCGGTACTTCATTCCCACAGGATTTGGTGTTCACTTAATCAAACATTCATATCTAACTACCCAATCACAATAAATCTGGATAAATAAAACCTTTCCCATTAAAGGGTTACATAATAAAATCTTTCAGGTTATCTAACCTTTAATTACAATCATTCAAATGCGGAAATTAAATAAACATCATTAAAACCAAGTCTAAGATCATCATAATAAAAGTCAAAAGTAAAAAAAAAATTACAAGTCTTCATCACTTGCACATTTTTCCCTTTCCTTTACTAGACGAAGGTTCATCTACCTTCTTTTCTTTAGCTACAATGAGTTTTAAAATATGCAAGAGTAAGTAAAAAAATTGCTCACTGATACAATATGAAATCAACAAGAGTATAGTAATAATGACTGCCAATAATAGGCTCATCAACAATGAATAGTACTCTATCAACAATAATCAGAAACTGAAATCCCAAGATATAGAAAATATACATCACTGAGGGTCGTAAGACCATGAACTATGTCCACAGTTGCAAGTAATCTTTCAACTCCAACTTTAACAGTCATAAGACTATAAGGACTCCTCGTACTTAGGGGGATCAGCCCTTCGTACCATGTATTGTGCACAAACATTTAACGCTACGCGTAAGTTAACCCCTAATCATAACATTAGGGTTGTTCATCTCAGTATTTAGAGTACAAGTCCGCACCAAAGGAAGTTTGGTTTGGATAAGCTTTCAGGGTAATTTGGAATTCAACGAACATCAACTAAGGATTAGTTGAATGAAACCAAGAACATTTCACTATAGAATAATCGTGATTGAATCAATCATAGTAAACTAAAGTCATGCTTTAGGAATAATCTAAGAGCATACAATTTGAATAACTATAACACCTTACTTGAACAACACTAAGCCAAGGTTAATTAGAATTGAATACTAAGCATGCATAACAATTTGATCGATAAAAATGTTCAACATTAGAATATATAAATTTGCATGCTAAACAACAAGTTAAATACAAGAATAACTTGCTCAAGAATAACTTACATCATTATATCATAATCGAATTAAAAACCATAATTATTTCAACAAGATAAAGGATTAGAAAAACTTGCTCAAAGAAAATTTAAGCGATTGCACAATTCTAAAAGTAGAGTTAAAGAACTTGCATTACTATATTAGGAACAATAATTGATTCCAATTACAAAAGTAGAGTTAGAAAACTTGCTCAATGTAAAAAGAAAGTTTAGAAAACTTGTCTTGCTTGTAAGCTAAACCAAATCAATACGAATCACAATATCCTATAAACATATGTCATCATGACATAATTAGTCATTACCATCTTACAAACATAACAAAGTACGTTCATCATTTAAAAATTGGTTTTTTAATCACATAATCGAGTTATAACACAAGTTAATTGTTAATAACATACTTATTCATAGTATAGATATACTAAAATCAATATTTAGCAGTCCTACTATAATCACATAACTTTTCTTAAAATTTAGGTGTACAAAAGTACCTTTGTCAGACCATTCTATTCGCTAACTAACTTCATGCGGCTGGCCGTTTACATTGTGGAATTGTGACTTTATGGGCAAGGCTAGCATGGCTTCTGACATGTAACGACCAAGGCTACAAGGTCGTGGTTGTGGTATGAGCACGTATGGCTATGGCATACAAAAGGTATCTGCAAGTCGCGTCCGTGTAGCGAAATTGAGATCTCAACAAAACGACCTCGGCAATGATGACGGAAGAAGCCGATTTTGGCCTCTGAGCTCGTTTCTAACAAACTAATTAACACATAAATCATATAGAGACTTCATATAAACATATTTCAAAAACTCTAAACATGATTCTACCCATACAACAACATAAACAACAAAATTAACACACCCAAATTCACTAATTTTGGCTAAAACTCACTTTTTGATATTTTTGATGAAAATAAACACTGAAATTTTGTTTCTCAACCAAAACCACTAATTCAAAGCATTTTATCAATATATATATACTCTAACAAATTGAATAGCCAATTTATCAATAAAACAACTAAACAACTCATACTTTTGATTTTAACTAAACAATATATATATATAAAAAAACTCTCTGTAAAATACGTTTCTCCACAATTACATACATATCAACAATTCTTTGATTATAGCTCATGAAAATAGTTTTAACATTACAAGTAAGCCATATTAAGCCTCATAGTAACAATAATTCATGCTTACACAAGGATTTTATGGAGAATCATGGAAGAGAGAAACCAAATTTTTAAAACTAAAAGTATAGGTTAATACCTTGAAGAAGATGATGAGGATGACTATATCTTTTCTCTTCTCAAGCTTTCCTCTTCTCCAACCTCTAGCCTTTCTTCCTCTCTTCTTTTCTTCTTCTTCTTCTTTTTTTCCTCTGAGTTTTTCCTTCTTCTCTCTAACCTCTCTCCTCACAACTTAGAAGCGTCTTAATAATCTAACGTATCTAGATATTATATATATTAATTATATAATATAAATATAAAATAAATAATGACATCGGTTAAAAGTTTTGAAATCAAAAGCCATAAGGCTTGTTTGGTTACTAACTAAAAAAAATAACCCATTAACCTTACACCTTATTTGGTAAAACTCAAATAAATTAAAGACTTAATAGGCATTAGGCCTTGTTTGGCCAAAAGCGAATTAAAACTCCTTTAAGTTATTTTAATAATTACCTTATAAAGGTTATTTGTCACACATTAATTAAATTAAATTAATCATAATAACAATTTATTAAATTACTTCATCACATAAATCAATACCACCAAAATTATAATTTTCTATACAATTATAACTTTATTTAATCAACTAACACATCCTTTTTAATTACAATTCCAATAAAAGAATAGTAATTCAATTAATCAAAATTCTCTAACTTAATAATTAAATTAAATTAGCAAAATAATTAATTTTCCTTAATTATTTATTTAACAAATAATTAACCACATCGATTCAAATTTGAACAATTATTTATTCAACAATAAACACATCTATTAAATATTTAAATAATTCAATAAATATTTAATATAACAATTAAAATTCTAGAATATTACATCTATAAATTTCGTAGAGAGTTAAATTTCTGACAACAGAGTTACCACATTAGTATTGGCATGCCACCCCTATGAAGCGCTATCTGGCCAGAAAGTGAGAACTCCTCTTTCTTTGGGATGAAGTTGGCGAAAGACAATTACTAGGCCGGAATTGGTACAACAAACAATGAGAAATAGTCAAAGTGATCCAAGCGAGATTGATGACTGACTCGAAGAAGCGGAAGAAATCGCCCGATCCACACCAAGTAAGAATGTTGAGTTCGAGCGTGTACTTATGTGTTTTTAAAGGTCTCTCCCTGGAAGGGAAAGATCAGATTCAGAAAGAAAGAGAAATTAAGCCCAAGATTCATTGGACCTTTTGAAGTTCTATGAAGGGTCGCAGAAGTTGCTTATGAGGTAGCCTTATCTCCAGCTCTAGAGAATATCTACAATGTTTTCCATGTCTCAGTCCTACGACCCTACAAATCCGATTACAAGCACGTAATTGAATATGAACCCCTACATTTTGACAAAGACTTATCTTACGAAGAAATTCCTGTTCAAATTGTCAACCGCAAAGAACAAATTCTGAGAAATAAAGTAATACCTTCTGTTAAGGTAATTTGGAGGAACCACAACGCTAAAGAAGCTACGTGGGAACTCGAAGAGAATATGATGAAACATTATCCTTATTTATTTACTTAGATTATTATAAGCGATTCTGGGGACAGAATCTTTATAAGGGGGGAAGAATGTAACGGGACGAATTGTTGAGTTGTGATTCTGAGAACAGAATCCTTTTAAGAGGGAAAGATGTGACAATAGAGATTTTGTAATTTAATTTTAATATTTATTGGATTGAATAAATATTTTCGATGAATTAATTATTAGATTAAATAATTAATTGATGAAGTTGTGGTAGATTAATTTAATTATATGTGTTATATTTATTAAATTAATGTGGAGAATTTTATTATTCAAGTATGTGATTATGTGAGCTTATTGTATTAAAAGAAATATTTAATAAGCTTAATGTTATTTTTAATTAATTTAATTATTAATTAGAGATTTAATAATTTGATATTATTATTAAATGAGAAATTTAATTATGTGACTATGTGCATTATTGAGAAATTATTATATTTTATTTAAATAAATTAAATAAGATATTGATTTATTTTATAAAGGAGTGTGACATTATTTAAACTATATGATAAGGCTTTATTAAATTAAATAATTTTTGAAACCTTTTATTTCTAGCCAAACATGGCCTTAGTAGGAGTTGATAATGATTACCCATGATCGGAATGGCGACCACCACTCTTCGTCACTTCAATTCTTTTATCGTCTTTCCTTCCTTTTCATTTTTTTTGCTAAGTCTGGCATAACTCAGAGAGAGATACAGTGAGAGTTTGAGAAATTTGAGAGAGATTGTGAGTATTGTGATTGTAGCAGAGAGAATTGTCATCCTTGTTCATCTACGCTTTGGGTAATTCTCTCCAACCCAATTCTCAATTCTACGTCATTTAGTTTTTATAAAATGGCTTTCAAAATTCTGTAAAGTCTCTATTAATTATTAAGGGTATGATTATGTGGTTATATGTATTAATATAACATCATAGCATGTTTTAATATATATTATATGGGTTTCCATATCTTCAGTTTCATGAAATTATATAGTAAAAGATTTCAGAGTATGTTATATGGCCATATGGCCTTATACATGTTTTTAGTATGTCAAATATAAATTGTTTTGCAAAATTCACACACTTATATGATTATGCATGCTAAAAAGAACAAAACAAAATTTGAATGGTTGGATTTGGTTTTATAACGAATTCGTGGCGTTAAATTTTAGGAATTTATGTTCTACACTTCAAGAACATCAAGAACAGTACAAATTGCATGATTTAATTCTATGATTATGTGTTTTAATGGGTTAAAATCACTCTACAAGTGTTGGGTAATGATTATGTATGATTTCTAACATGTGGGTATGTGTAATTTGGTGAAATTAATGATTATGTAATGTTTATTTATTTGAATTCGTGTTCTTCATAATTGGAAATTGAGTCTGAGTGTCGTGTCATGTGCATGGCTACCTCTAGTTCATTTCCGCATCATGCAGTATGCATATGCAATATGAACCAGTGATACAAAAGTGGTATTAAATGGCCACTTAGCAGAATGTCCAGAAAATGTTTTTTTTAGTATTCAAGTATAGAAATGTGATAACAACTTAGTCTAATGATTATAAAAACTTGTTAGACATATAATGAGGTGTTAGAATAAATTCTTAACATGTCCATAACACAATTACGTGTGAACTGAATGATCAAGTGCATAGTTACCTTATTGTTTGTGAAGTCTTAATTTTTTACAATAAGTGTAGTAATTGACTAAGTGTAGTCATGAATTGAGTTAGACAAGGAATAAACTTGTGAGGTTTGGTACGCTATAATTGACTGGTATTATGAACATGAATGATATGTAGGATTTAAATCAAAGAACGAGTTTTATTAACGTGTAATCTACGCACGAGGCAAGTTTCCTAACCCTACTTGTTATCATTGAGTAAACTCTCATTATTATTGATTAAGTCCGTTTCATATATTAAAGCTTATTAATCCTTCAAGCATGATGTTGTTATACAATAATTATTCTATTGTATACCGTTTGAGATTCTATTCAAGTTAAGTTATCAATTATTGTTAAACCTTGTTAGACTAGCGAACCCTTATTGATTCGACTAGTCCATAGTTGATGAGCGTTCTAAATTTCAGAACCCTTGATGAATTATCCAAACCAAACTTCCTTTGGTGCGGACTCGAATGTCAAACTGAGATAAACAACCCATATAGGGGATTACTTACGCGTTAACATTAAGATATTGTGCACAGTATGGTACTAAGGGCTGATCTCCCTAAGTACGAGAAGAAGAGTCCATAGTCTTATGACTGTTAAAGGTTTCAAGTATAAACACTTGACAACCTAGGACATAGTTCAAGGTCTTATGACCCTCAGAAGTTCTTTTGATTCTTGTTATTCATTCTTGATTCAAAAGTTGAGCTTTTATATCAAAAGTTGTTAATTCATTCGCATGTTATTATTAGTCATTTGTTATATCGTTATACTTGTGGGCAATCGTGCCCACTCTTGCGTAATAATAACATTGCAGTTAAGAACGAAAGAGCATACGAACCTTCCACTAGTAAGGGCAAGGGAAAGATTAGCATGTAATGAAGACTGTTTTATTATTGTGGTTATGTAATGATGATTAGAATTGATGTTACTTAAGACTTATTTGTTTATGTTTTCCGCACAGATGTTTTAAGGTTAGAATAACCTGAGATTTATTTATTATGCAGTTGATGTAACCCCATAAGGGGAGGTTTATTATTTATTCTATCTATTGCATGGTTTGCATTTATTTATGGGTAGATAGATAGATGATGTTTGTACAGTGAACACCAAATCCTGTGGAAATGGAAGTACCGGATTTGGGGGTGTCACAGGGTAGTTCAACAGTTTTAATGGTAACACTTCCGCCGTTATTTTTATAAAAAGATAATTCTGTCGTTTTCTTTCTACGACAATACTTCCATTGTGGGGTCCACCAATGATTGTGCCGTCGTACGAATATTCCAAACAAAAAGAATATTCCCGACCAAACAGAATGTTATATAACAACTTGCGTATTTCATGAAAATTTATAAATATTACCCACAACTATAACATTATATCAAATTCATTCCATAATATTCAAAATGATATTTATAAAAAATCATCTTTATTAAAAAAAGTTGGGGTCTTACAGTCAATATTGCAAATAATAATATTAATAACTTTGTCGTCTCAATTATTGATTTAATAATATATAAAATATCGACAATAATTGAATCAAATAACGTGAGATACTATGCAGCAATTACTGTAGCAATAATTGAACAAAACTGAGTGACTTCTCACGTAAGCATCAATAATCAATACCGTGTATTACTATGCAATCACGCGTATTACTGTACTTTTAACACCGGGTGTTTCAACAGTTAATGGTAAAACTTCCGCCGTTATTTTCATAAAAAGATATTTTTATCGTTTTCTCAATACGACAATAATTCCGCTGTGGGGTCCACCAATGATTGTGTCGTCGTACGAATATTCTCTATTAAAACGAATATTATCCGACCAATCGAATATAATATAACAACTTGCGTACTTTGCAACATTTATAAATATAACCTACAACTATAACATTATATCAAATTCACTCCATAATATTCAAAAATGATATTTATAGAAAATTCATCTTTATTTATAAAAGTTGGGGTCTTACAACCTCCCCTAATAGTACATGAATGTGAATCAATAGTACACACATGTGAACAAATAGTTATAAGCATGTGAAATAATAGCAATTAATTGCTCATTTATCCGATTAATTACCCGATTGGTCAATATAACTTCCAGACATCAATTATTATAGAAATAAATGTCGATTTTCACTAACACTAATAATCCCAACACAATGGAACTATTAATTTCATCTTTAATCAACACAAACTTATTCATCATTAATATTATAACTCACAATATTTAACAACTGTGTCGTTCCTGGAAGGAAAGGGGCTTTCCGATAAAGATTTCTCCTTATTGGCGCGCAATTAGGTGACCAAACCTCTCCTTGACAAAACTTTTAGACATTGTCAATATTATAAATAATAATATGAATAACTTTGTCGTCTCAATTATTGATTTAATAATATAAAATATTATCACGGATGATCTCGTAACAATAATTGAATCAATAATATGAGAGATATGATGCACAAGAATTCTTGTAGCAATAATTGAGTATAAGCGAGTGACTTCTCACGTAAGCATCAATAATCAAATAGTGTTGCTATTATGCAACCACGCAGTATTCTTTGTACTTTTTACTAGGGTAGTTCAACGGTTTAACGGTAAAACATTATTTGTTATTTTTATAAAAGATAATTACATCATTTTCTAACTACGACAATACTTCCGTTGTGGGGTCCACCAATGATTGTGTCATCGTACGAATATTCCCTGTTAAAATGAATATTCCCCGACCAATCGAATATTTTATGACAACTTGCTTACTTTGCAAAATTTTCAAATATCACCCTTAACTTTAACCTTTTTATCAATTTAACCAAATAGAATAATAATTATAAGAAAATTGAATACTTTCATTTCATAAAATTCGGGGTCTTACAATAACAACTGATAAAATACAATAGACAACAAATTTTAGATCAACAACTGTAGCGGAATAAGCAATCCATTAGAAGAGTCAAGTAGAGCATGATATCTACTATCTTCTATGATTTAAAAATTCATCAACAATATTTTATCGATGTAACACAGCTCAATAAATAATCCACATCATCGAATTATCTATGCACTACGGGCAAATGATATTCGTTATTATCACCCATGGTCATGATCATACCAACAACTGTCCATCAATGCACTATGGACCAATGAGAACTTTTACCACATCATTTGTAATATTACAGTTCATGATTATATTGATACATAATTCCTGGTCATAATAATACCAATCAACAGTTCATCTATGCACTACGGGCCAAAGATGACTTTCATCACAATATAAGCATGAGGATGATGACAATGATATAAGAATTCAATTAAACGAGATCAAGGATAAATATTAAAGATTTATAATTTAATTTATCCAGAGTTTAAGAATGTCCAAATTATCAACATGATAACTTCTTTGTGGAGTAAAATTTAAGAATAATATTCATGTAAAAATAATTTGGACAGAAAAGAAATCAATTTTTGTCATGAATAGTATCCCGGGTGAATAGTACCCCGTGAATAGTACCCCGGCATGAAAAGATTAAAATTTAACAAAAATATTCAGAAAAATATCCTTGTGAAACGATACTAGATGAAGCTCAAATTTCAAGGATATTCTACTAATTTCAAGGAGTATAGAAGCAATACTTATCAACATAAGTATAAAATTAGAAATATGATACGAAATAATATTACTCATATACTACAGAGTATGAAAAAAAATATTATTTCTTATGAATATTGAACAAAAATAATATTCCTTACGACTGTTGAACGAAAATAATATTCCTTACAAATATTTAACGAAGATAATATTTCTTACGAATATTGAACGAAAATAATATTCTTTACGAATATTGAACGAAAATAAAATTCTTTACGAATACGAAAAATAATATCATAAGCGAATATGAAATACATAATGCCCCTTACTTTAAAAGGAGAGTATTCTGACTGGTATAGCGGAGATATTCTTGAAGAAAACTTGCACTATTTTCTATACTCAAAGCTTCCTTAAACTCTAAAAAAAATACGCTCAATATTATAGAAGAAGAATTCTCTGATTCTGGTGTGATTTTCATTTTTAAACTGAACATCCTATTTATAGGATAATAGCAAGATACTATTTGGATGCACAGTAAGGAAAAATCATGGGCCGTGAGCAGTAAGAATCACGGGCGAACAAATTCACAAATGAAACTTTTTAAAAAAAATTATTTTACTATGCAGCACTATGCACACACCATGCAATACTATGCAACACTATGCAGTACTATGCAAATACTATGCAATAAAATATAATATATTCTATTTTATATAAAAAACAAAATTTATAATATATATGTGTGTGTGTGTGTGTGCAGCATATGGCTGCTGTGTAAGGTGTGTGTGTGTGGGTGGGATATATATATATATATATATATATATATATATATATATAAACTGAGATAACTTTCTACCGACTATTTTAAAAATGAGTAAGTGGAGGTCCATATAATAAGTCAAACTTACAACAAATACTTAATAAAAAAAAACCTTCTATTTATCACAACTCACTTGGCTTCACTAAACATATTTTTAATTACATTTATTCATCATTAATATTATAACTCGTAATATTAATAACCAGATCATTCACAAGAAAGAAGAGGCTTTTCGATAAGGACTTCTCCTTATTGGCGCGCAATTAGGTGACCAAACCCCTTTCCTCGACAGAACTTTTTAGACATCGTCAATAATGCAAATAATAATATGAATAACTTTGTCATCTCAATTATTGATTTAATAATATAAAATATTGTGCAGATGATACTGTGACAATAATTGAATCAATAATGTGAGATACTATGCATCAACTACTGTGACAATAATTAAATAAAACTGAGTGACTTCTCATATAAGCATCAATAATCAAAGATATTTTACAATATCGTGTGCTACTATGCAACCACGCGTATTACTGTACTTTATCATCGGGTATTTCAACAGTTAACGATAAAACTTTTGCCGTTATTTTTATAAAAAGTTATTTATGTCGTTTTCTAACTCCGATAATAATTTCGTTGTGGGGTCAACTAATGATTGTGTAATCGTACGAATATTAATTCCCTGATAAAATGAATATTCTCCGACCAAATGAATGTTTTATGACAACTTGCTTACTTTGCAAAATTTATAAATATTACCCACAACTATAACATTATATCAAATCCACACCTTATTAATTATTCAAAATAATATTTAGAGAAAATTAAATATTTATTCATAAAAGTTGGGGTCTTACAATTGTCGCACTATTTTATATAGTGATGACTACTATAGTAACCATCTTGGACCATCACTCTATTCCCCGACTAGTCTCAGCTATATTCTCATTTCCTAAAGAGAACAATGAAAGAAAATGATGAACTCAACTAGCCCAATAAAAAATATTATGACTAAGATAATGTAGAACAAATTATCCTTAGTTCTCAACAGGAAAAAATCTGATATAATACAATAGACAACAAGTTTTAGATCAACAACTGCAGCGAAAACATCAATCCATTAGAAGAGTCAAGTAGAGCATGATATCTATTATCTTGGATGATTTAAAAGTTCATCATCAATATTTTATCCCTATAACACCAATTAATAATTATTTCTAATCAACGAATTATCTATGTACTACGGGCCAAAGATAATTGTTTGCATCATCGGTGGTCATGATCATGCCAAACACATGTCCATCTATGCACTATGGGCCAAAGAGGACTTTCACCACAAACCTTTATCTGTAACGTTAAAGGTTATGATTATGTCAATACACAATTCCTGATCATAATCATACCAATCAACAGTCTATCTTTGCACTACGGGCCAAAGAGGACTTTCAACACAATATAAGCCTGAGGATAATGACAATGATATAAATAATCAATCAAGTGAGATCAATGATAAATATTAGAGATTTATAATTCAATTTATCCAGAGTTCAAGAATGTCCAAATTGTCAACATAATAACTAATTGTGGAGTAAAAATTTAAGAATGATATTCATGTATCAAAAATAATTTGAACAGAAAAGAAACTAATTTTGTCGTGAATAGTACCCCGAATAAAAATATTAAAATTTAATAGGAAAACTCAGACCAATATTTCAATGAAATGATATTAGATGAAGCGCAAACCTCAAGGAATTCTTAATCATTTCAGGAATTATAGAAGCAATACTTATCACAGTAAGTTTAGATTTAGGAATATGAAATGAAATAATATCACTTACATAATATGGAGTGTAAAAGAATATACGAAATTGCAAATGGATTTTCACCTGTCATGCGGTAATCCGCATAAACAAATTATTTCCACAATTTAATAAAGAATGAATATGAAGGGTTATTCATCAGGCATGCAGTAATCCATGTAGACAGGTTATTCCCACAACTTAATAAAGAATGAATACGAAGAGTTATTCACCAGGCATGCGGTAATACGCGTAGACAGATTATTCCCACATATTAATAAGGAATGGAATGACAACCCTTATGAGTATGAAGAAAATAACATCTTTTATCTTAATAAAATACTAGACACTACACTAGAGTAGTATTAGAGAAAGAGTCCATACTACTCTAGTCACCATGGCTGAGAAGAACCTCCTGCCGTTGATTGTCCCACAACTGAAACCGTCCTGTTGTTCACCATGGTTTCAGTCACAGGGAGTTGATGATTGTGATTGTGAATTCAACAACACTAGAAAACCCTCTTTCTAGCATCAATGTTAACGTCAAGATCCGCCCACGCGCTCCAATCACCAAAGCGCGTCCAATCCTGCACAGAAATGAGTAAATACCAAAAACTTGATGACCTGGGCTACTGGGGGATAGCTCCGGTGTGAAAATAAGTACATGCTGATATAAGGTTAACAATAGAGTCTTAACGCTTTAGCGCTGGAAAGTAATAATTTACATGTACTTTAGAATCAGAAAAAAACTTTGTATTTATAATATTCTCACCACTTGCATGAAATTCTTCTTCGAACCGGATCAAGATTCCCACACAACTAGTAGTTCCTTAATAGGATTGCACCAAATCTCCTAGAATTAAGGAAATTGGTCTATAACCCAATACTTCTTGGGGGGGTGCATTTTGTGTAGGACTAAGTTTCTGATATTTTTGTAATAAAAAATGTACTTCTTTTTACAATTTTTTGTTTAAACTTGCTCTATTATTTTTTATTTTTTTTCTCATAATTGTGGTTAAAAAAAAAAGGTGTACCGGACGTACCGGTTGTTAAGCGAACCGGACGCCCCCCCAATTAATACTTCTTTCCATATCCAGAGACCAAATATAATTAGAAATCTTAATCTACAAATCTCTCGTATACTAAAACAACCCCTTGTCCAAGCCCACACAATATCATATGGATAACAACCCGCTGTATTTCCTAGACCCAAATATTATTGGCCCAACAATAATAAAACAATAAATGTGTTAAAACTAAAATGTATGGAAAAAAGAAAGGACTATCCAAAAGAATATTATTCTAACAATTTACATCTCTGAAATTATATATATATGAAATGATCCAATTGTTGAATACGAATCATTTCCGCATCAACTAATATCAAACATAATATTTAAGTATAGTTCTGTACGTAATTAAAGATTAATAAAAGAAAATATTATTTTTACATGTGTTATTAATATTTTATATAATTATTTTCACATAAAAATAAAACCTAATTTATACTTATTTAAAAAAAATTATATAAAAAATACATATAAAAATATCAATCAACTTAATAAAATTCTCATATTCTTTGGATTTTATTTCCACTTTCTTCTTCTAACAAGTCCCAACTGTAGCCGTAGTGGATTTGGCTCCAAAAATATCTTCTTTATCCTTGAAAGGATCTCTTCTAGTCAAACCTGACATTCCAATTATTTTACTTACACATAAAATATAACAATGAAATAATAATAATTTAATCAAATATGCACAAATTTGTTCCGTTACATAATACATACATCATGCAAGTCCCACACACACAGAAAATACAAGTGTAGAAACAGAAAATCTCTCCAAAATTTGTTAAAATATAAACTTTCTTTATCCTCCTCAACCAAATCCGTATCAAAACTCAATACTCTACCCATATATTCTCTCAAAATATTTCTCCCCTTCAAAGTTCAAAATATATATTATCCCAAACGTGGATACCACTTAATTCTTTGCTAAAAAAATTCTCTTCTTCTGTTCTTCATCAGTCTTGATATATATATAGTATTCAATATTTAATCTCCCAGCTTTCCGATTTTCAATTTATCATGCCAATTCCTTGATTTCCAAAAATGGATCTCAACACAAAGAATAGCATCATATATGTTATTACTCTTATTTTTCAATCATTTTTATTAATTCATGCATCAATAAAATGCCACCGATCATGTGGCGCAACAGAACACATCCCTTTTCCGTTCGGCTTTTCCCCCGGCTGCCAAATCCGGTTAAACTGCACCACAAACGGCACAATATTCATCCACAAATTCGCCGTCCAAAAAATAACCACCGACAGCATATTAGTCAACCTTCCGGCCGAATGCGGCCGACCACTCCATACCCTCCACCACCTTTTTAACAAAAACTTTGCTCCGACGGCACATAACGGAATTCTTCTCCAAAACTGCACAACGCCGGTAACCGGATGTTTGATTCCGTCTACTATGGTGCAAACTCACTTGGAGATGTTGGATTGTGGCTCATCGTCAATAAAGAACAATAATTATAATAATAGTATTAATAATAATACTATTAGTTGTTATTCGGAGCAAAATAATAACAGTTTTTTTATTGATTATGATAGTGTTATGAATACTAGTTGCCAGTCGTTGATCTCGGCGATATCGACGGAAACTTTTAGTAATAGCTCCGCCGTGTCTTTGGAAGTTCAGGTGGTTCAGTTGGGGTGGTGGCTTGAAGGGACTTGCCAGTGTTCGAATCATGCCACGTGTACTCCGGTCACGTCACCGATTGATGGGAAGGATGGATATCGGTGCAGCTGCAATGAAGGATTTGCCGGCGATGGGTTTCGTGGCGGATTTGGTTGCCGGAAAGGTACGTCTCAATCACCGGAATTAAATTGTTCATGGTTAGGCGAGGAAAAAATAAATAAGTAGTTCACTCAATTTTTATTACTGCACATTTAACGGTATAAATAATATTATTAACCAAGACTGAAGACACTAACAAATAATAATTAGTCAAGATTATAGCAGTAAATAATTTTTTATCAATAAATATATATCAAGAGAAATTGGTCGATTGTCATTATAGAGTGGATACAAGTCTAGGCAAGGATCTCAAATTTGTGATAAATGGTACTTTAAATGAATATTTTACTATTATTTTTATTTAAGAAAATAAAGAGATCATGTTAAAATTTTAAAGTCAGTTTTTAACATTTTTAATTCCTTTAAATTTAGTCGATAATCGGGAAAATTTTAATTTAGCAGAAGAAATATTGATAACTAGTTACAATAACCTTAATTTTTTATAACAATAATTACTATGACAATAATTTTTTATAACAAATTAGTTTTTACTCTATCATTATTAATAACCTTAATTTTTTATAACAATAATTACTATGACAACATAATTTTATCAGAATAATTTCTGAGGCTAAACAATAAACATGAGATCTCTGGAGTCAGTTTTAAAGTATGGTTATATTGTTTAATATCATCTCCTTAACTATTGAGTAATTAAACAAAATCATGCGAATAGATAGGGTGGGTAATTGAGAAATAGTAGTATTATTTATTGTTGATATTATGTTGTATATCTGGCCCCTCTGAATTTTTATTTTTTGTCCCCAACAATCAACAAGTAAGGGTGTAAACGAACCGAGTCGATCCGAGTATTGAGTTGCTCAAATTTGGTTCACAAAATTTATCGAATATAAAATAAAGTTTGATTGAAGCTCATTTAGTTACTGAGTCGAGCCCGATTTCGAATCGAGCCCGAGCAGTTTGAATTTTTTAAACGAATATGATCCGAATATCAATAAAAAATTACAATTTGAGGAGGTTCGAATAATTTATCGAACTTTAAAATGTGCTCACATTTAACTCATTTATATTTTGAGTCAAGCTCAACTCAAACTTTTAGTCGAACGAGTGCAAATCAAACCCAAATTATTTACTTATTTTACAGCCTTATCAACAAGCTATTGATCATTCAAACATTGGATGGTTACAAGTGTTGTAATTTACCATTAAGTATTATACTGGATGCCAAATGGAGGTCAATTATGTTATGTTAATTAAAGTAATGTCACCCATATGCAAGAATAAAAGTTTCACATTTTCTGCTGACTTCAACAAACCCATCTTTAATGAGTGCATTTAAGAAGCCACAAACACGATATATTCATATCCAATAAAATTAATAAAAAGAGATTTTTTTTTAAAATGTCTTAATATTTATATAGTAATTTATCCTAACCTAGAGAGGGGACGAGTGTAGGTGGAGGGAAAAAATAACTTGTTATTTTCATGGCGCCATCGTCTTTTGGATCTGTCTTCATAACTTGTTATTATCAACAAAAATCGAACGCTCAGTTACCAATTAATCATTTTGGTAAAGGGAAATTAACAGAAAGAAAACAATATAGTGAGTTTTTTTTATGAATTTAGCATTTTATATTACCTGGGGAAAAATTACACCTAGTCCTTTGTGGTGGTTTTCATCAATTAAGTCAATGTGGTGTTGTCATAATTGCCTAGAGCTCACGTACATGTTATTTTCATGAGTTATTTGATTGGCAGTGAGTCAAGTCCACCAAATGTATCAGCCAAACTGTCCAAAATCAAGATTTGCATTCATTATTGGGTTGAATATTTATTTTCTATTCTTTGGGTGTGAATAAGCAGATGGGTGGTTATGAGTAGATCACCTAATACCCACTACTAACTTATGATCAAAGAGGTCCCCTTTCTCTTTCTATTTTCATTGATTGATTGATTGATTTTTTTGCTTATGTTTTCATTGCCATATCAGTGTTGTTATGGTCTGTAAGGAATTAGTTATATATGGATATTAATATATAATACCACACTCAAAAGTACCCTGAAGAAATAAATATTCTAGTGAGGAACAATTTTTATTAAAATCCTTTCGCCAGATTAACAAATTAATTCTGCGAAAGCTAAATTATGCTATTAGTTGGTCGACCATAAAACTGTATAGAACATAGATTTTAGGGTGATGATGCCCACTTGTTGTTGGTGAATACAAGGAGATTCTTTGAATTAAACTTTGATTATGATCTTAGGATTTCTCCTCTTGATAATTAAAACCCTTTGATTTTTCTTATGTGAACAGAGTCGGGGTGCAATGCTTCAAGGTACCTATCAGGCCATTGTGGTGGAACAACTAGAGTTGGCATATTGATTGGAGGTAATGCCTGCCCTACAAAATTTGGAATCTCAAATTATATGCACTATGGTACTACTAATTTTGGAAGAATGATTTATTTATAAGAGATGAAATAGATAGTACTAGTATGTAGGTCTCTTCTCTATTCTCTTTTATCTCATGTATCGGCATGAATGATGTGACATTAAATATGGACATGAAATTGATGTCTTAATTTTGGCCATATATCTGTCTCAGGTGTTGCTGCTGGAGCTTTGTTAATGGTTAGTCTAGGACTAATCTGCTGTTTTCTTCGTCGTCGCTCTAAATCAAAGACCGGGAAAAGAAGAAATCGCAAACTATTGGAAACCAAAGGCATCAGCATTCCTGTCTATCCCTACAAAGAAATTGAAAAGGCCACACACAGCTTCTCCGATAAACGTAGGCTAGGCACCGGGGCCTATGCAACAGTATACTCTGGAAAACTCCACAACGACGACCAATGGGTCGCCATTAAACGTATCAAACACCGAGCAGATACAGACAGCATTGAGCAAATGATGAATGAAATCAAACTCCTCTCCTCTGTTAGCCACCCGAATCTGGTTCGCCTATTAGGCTGCTCCATTGAAAACGGTGAGCAAATTCTGGTATATGAATATATGCCTAATGGAACTCTATGCCAGCATTTACATAGAGACCGAGGCAGCGGGCTTCCCTGGCCCGTTCGCCTTACTATTGCCACCGAAACGGCTAAGGCCATCGCCTACTTGCATTTTGAAATAAACCCTCCAATTTATCATAGGGACATAAAGTCTAGCAACATTTTACTGGATTATGACTACAAGTCAAAAGTCGCGGATTTTGGGCTTTCTAGACTTGGAATGACAGAATCATCTCATATTTCGACTGCCCCTCAGGGGACACCGGGGTATTTAGACCCTCAGTATCATCAGAATTTTCATCTATCGGATAGAAGTGATGTTTATAGCTTTGGGGTTGTACTTGTTGAGATCATAACCGCGTTGAAAGTAGTGGATTTTAGTCGAGGACAAAATGAAGTAAATTTAGCTTCACTTGCTATCGATAGAATTGGAAAGGGGCGTTTGGATGAGATAATTGATCCGTTTATGGTGCAGCAAACTTTAGACGATTCGACCTTGTCATCGTTGCAAAAAGTGGCAGAACTGGCATTTAGGTGCCTAGCATTTCATAGTGAAATGAGGCCTTCGATGACAGAGGTAGCAGATGAATTGGAGCAAATTAGGCAAAGTAAATGTGCATCTGTAGACCAACCTTGGTCTAATTTAAGCAAGAGGGTGATTGGTAAGAAGCCTGAATTTGAGAGTAAAGGTGTGTTTGGCAGTTTGAATTCAGTGGACAGTGAGAAGAATTATTCGCCTGTTTCTGTGCAGGAATCATGGTTAAGTAGTGATCGAAGCTCTCCTTCATCAAATAGTCTACTCAGTCATTCAATTCACTGATATATGTAAAAACTCTAATCTACTTATGAAGGATTAGAATCCGCACTGTTTGGATGGATTTTTTTGTGGATTTTTACATTAGTAGTAACTGTATATATATTATATACAGGTTTGCTTGCTGTCCATTTCTTTTTAGCTATATGGAGTCATATATATAGACCATCTCATACATTCCAAAATATTTAGTTAGTTGTAGTGATAGTTCTTGTTGTTAAGGCAACATTCGTCTACGCGCTACAATCACAAAAAACATATTTAATCCTGCACAGAAACGAAATCACAAGTAGAGTTTGACGGCTTGAGCTGTCGGGAAATAACTTTAGTGTGAGAATAAGTACAAGCTGAATAAGGTTTAACAATGTAGGTATTTAGTGCTAGAAAATAATAGTAAATTATGTGTACGTGAGAGGTAGAGTATCACACCTCCTCTACATGTTCTTTCCCATTGGAAATAAGATTTCTCATTAGGTTAGATTCTTTAATGGGATTGAACTGAATCTTTCTATCCTGACACAAAAGAAGGAAGTCAGATTCTAATACTCTTTCCGTTTTACAAAATTGTAATCTAAAAAAGATTCATATGATCAAGTGTTACAGATGCATGGAGGCAGTGGCGGAACCAGAACAAAATTTGAAGGAGGTCAAAATTTGAGGACGGTTACCGGAGATCCGGAGCAGCGACGTGTAGGTTGCAGCAGCGAGGGAATGGAGTTAAGGTCCTTGGGTTTGATTTTGACCCAGATTGAAAAAAATGAAAAGTATATTAGCGGTCCAATGCATACCGATCAGAGAATCGTGGCCCAATGCACAAGGCAGTACGCTACCGGCAAGAACACCAATAATCAGACCCCAACTGATTGATTGCAATACACATGGAACTCCGGATCACTAACAATATCATTCGGATTGAACTCCAATATTGTTAGATGTTTTTAGACTCTAAAAACTAACAATATTGTTAGATGTTTTTAGACTCTAAAAACTCCAAATCAGTCACGCACTAATAAATAGTGTGACGCCCCCAAAATAGGTATACATCACCCATTCTGAGTTGTCAATACATGGTACAGAAACAACTACAACTTTATTATTACAATAGTAAAACTGTGAGTTTGAATACAAATATTATCTTCTAGACAATATCTATACTCAAATAAATCCTCATCACATTTATTGATACATTATTTTACAAAAATGGTGAGGACTATTAAACAACTCTCTCTAGAACCTTCATTCCATACCCCGACTCGTACTTGTTATATTCTCGCCTCCACGAGAAGAAAAATGGAACAAAAGGAAAAGGGTGAGCTCAACTAGCCCAAGAAAAAGAATATTATGACTAAGATAATATACAACAAATTATCGTTAGTCCTTAACAGGAAAAAATCTAATAGAATACAATAGACAACAAGTTTTAAATCAATATTCGCAGCGGAAAAAATAATTCATTAGAAGAGTTAAGTAGAGAATGCAAATTACTATCTTCTATGTATGAATTTAAAAGTTCATCGTCTATCTTTTATCCCTGTAACATCAATCAATATATATCTGGAATCAAATATTCATCTTTGCACTACAGGCCAAAGATATTCATCAGTTGGTCATGTTCATCTATACACCTGTTCATCTTTGCACTACGGGCCAAAGATATTCATCAAAAATCATTCATTTTTGCACTACAGGCCAAAGATATTCAATTATATCATCATTTAAGACTGAGGATGATGAAAAATATTTTTAAATAAACGAATCCAGTGAAACAAAATGACAAGGATTAAGGATTAAGGATTCGTACTTTGTTTTATCCACGTCCAAAAATACCTCAAAAATAATCATAGTGGTGTAAAATTCAAGAATGATCAAAACATGGATACAATCAAAGCTAGTATCCAGGATAGATATTTTGGACGAAAAGAAAAATTTTCATTTTTCGATGAATAGTGCCGTATTCGTGAATAGTGTCGTATACGTGAATAGTGCCGTATACGTGAATAGTAACTCCGACACTAAAAGTTCTAAATTTGATAAAAACTTCAGATCAATATTTTAGCATAATGATATTGAAGAAATAATATCATTACGAAAAAAAAATTATCCCTTACCTCGGAAAGACAGTACTTCTAACTGGAATACTGGATATAGGCTATAACTTGAACTTGCACCGTATAACAATACTCAAAGTATACTCAAAATACTCACAAGAATACGCTCGATAATATAGAGAGAGAAAACTTCAATTTCTGGTGTGATTTTCAATTCTAACCTAAGCACCCTATTTATAGGAAAATGCTTAGAACACCAAAGCAGAAAATTTAATAAAATATTAATATATAATTATTAAATTCTTACGCACACTTTTTATCAGCTGAATTCAACATTCAACACAAGTAGCCCACCTCACAAAACTTTTAAAAAACGTTTTTCTAATTTAAAATAATTTAAACTTCCAAAAATCAATTATTTCGGAGCTTCGGAACTTCAATAATTCACAATAAATAGCCCTTTTGTCGGAAAAATTGAATCTCATGAGTTTTTATAGGAAATTCAATTCTCTAACCGAAATCCATAAACCAGGCGATTTTCTTGTGCTATAATCAAATTTCGATCAAGAAATGGGGTCCACAAACATGTTTAACATGTTTTAAACATTTATTGCAACAAAAATACTCTTTCTCCTCGTATACTCATATATCACACATTCATTGTAAAATATCACCATTATTATATTATTAAAAATATAATAATATATTTAAATGAATTATTTTATCGAAAAAGATAAAATTTTAATTTTCAACAATTGTCACATTAAAATTTTCTCCATCTATATCCACATAAAATCAATATTTTCTCATCATATGAATCAATAATTAATTATTTACAAATAATATTACAGAATCACAATATTGACAACTAGGCGGTTTCGAGAAAGGGGCTTTCAATAAGAATTTCTCCTTATTTGGCGCAATTAGGTGACCAAACCTCTCCTTAGATAGAACTTTCTAGACATTGCCAATAATGTTATCTAATAATATTATTAGGATAATATGAATTATTACTTCGATAATGAAAATCTTTGTGTAATGACAATTATTGAAACAACGATAATATAAAATATCAACACAACAATTATTGAATCAATAAAATAAAATTTGAGCAAGTAATTCTTTGTAACAATTATTGAGTAGTGGCTTCTTTACGTAAGAATCAATAATTGGTGCAATACCGTGTCTTCATGTGTTTTAACCAATTTAGTATTTTAACAAAGATTAATTGAATAATAACTACGCCATTATTTTTAAACAACTTATTCTCGTCGTTTTCTTCCTCCAATCGCTTCTCATTATGGGCCCTACACACATGGTGCTTCTAATAAATCGAATATTCCCGACAAAGACGAAGATTCCACGACCAAACGAATATTCCCCGACAATAATGAATATTTTATAACCACTTGATTATTTTGAAATATTTGCGTATTTTACCCATAACTATCCACATTAATCAAATCAACCCTTACTATTTCAAAATAGAGAAAATTAAATTTCATTAATAATAAGTTGGGGTCTTACAACCTCCCCTCCTTATGAAATTTTGTCCTCAAAATTGACGTACGTACCTGGTGTTTCGAAAAGGTGAGGATACCTCGCTTTCATTTCCGTTTCCAATTCCCAAGTCATTTCCTCTATAGCATGGTTCCTCCACAAAACTTTAACTTGTGGTATGACCTTCGTGCATAGGACATGTTCCTTCCTATCCAAGATCTTGACAGGTACCTCTTCGTACATTAAGTCTTCGGCTATCTCGTCCGGTTCTAACTCTATAACGTGGTTCGGGTCTTTCACATATTTACGAAGTACAGATATGTGAAACACATTATGAACACGAGACATACTTGGAGGTAACGCGAGTCTATAGGCTACATTTCCTACTCGGTCAAGAATTTGAAATGGACCAATAAATCGTGGATTGAGCTTTCCTCTTTTCCCAAATCTTGTAACTCCCTTCCATGGAGCAACTCGCAATAATACATGATCCCCTATACTAAATTTCACGTCCTTTTGATGAAGATCCGCATAACTCTTATGTCGATCTTGTGCCGTTTGTATACGTTGTCGAATCATTTGGATCTTTTCGGTAGTCATACGTACTAACTCGGGTCCCAATAATGTTGCTTCACCCACCTCATCCCAACATATTGGAGAGCGACACTTTCGTCCATATAATGCTTCAAATGGAGCCACACCTATACTTGCTCGATAATGATTGTTGTAGGAGAATTCCACCAATGGTAAATACTTATACCAACTGCCCTTGAAATCTAGGACACAGAGTCTTAATAAATCTTCAAGAGTTTAAATAGTCCTATCTGATTGTCCGTCCGTTTGAGGATGGTATGCCGAACTGAATCGTAAATCCGTACCCATAGCTTTTTGCAAGCTAACCCAAATAAATGCTTTCCTTTTTTTCCCTAAATAAATGATTTTAATTCACTTGCTACAATTTTGTTGGTGTTAAAGGGTCACACTTTTATTTAATTAAAAAGTTATGTCCTATTTTTAAATTTTAATACTCCTACTTAATAAAATGCAGGAAAAAAAACAGAGTAATGGTCATGTTACTTTTTCGAAAAGATTGGGAATGGGCAAATTGGTAACTATACCAAATAGATTAGAAGGTGAGAGAGATTTACAGGGAGTACGATTATCTCTATCCCTTATTAGCAATTATAGTAGACGGAGGAGAGAGAGCAAATCAAAGAACCGAAGTGAAAGAATGGTATGCAGTGCTCCATATCTGCAGCAGTCATTTTCTACTTTTCTCTCTTCAGAAACAGTGAGCTTCTTCTCCATGCTAATGTTGACACCTTCATCGTCTTTCGTTCTGCAGTTCCCATCTTTGTTGCTATAGAGAGGCCGACTATCACATCGGCTATTGGGCGGGCATTATCGCCTTCCCACCCCCCTCCCTATTCTGCCTGGGCCGCCACCCTACCGGGGTCAAATGCCCCCCCGCCCCCTGGTTCCGCCTCTGCATGGAGGAGGAGCATTTTCTCTCGTCAGATCTATTTTTTGAATCTTGGCAACTCCTGCAGGCTGTATGAACAAACAATTTTTCTGTGTTTTTTTATTCATGATTTATGAAATCCAAAATTCCAAACAAAACCTTGTGGTTCTAAAACGTAGCTAAGCCCAAGTTTTATTTCTAAAGAGCATTTTTATGGTTCTTTACACTACTATACAATAATTAAAAAGTAATTACAAGATTAGTGCATCTACAAAATAATTACAAAAAATAGTACAACACAAGAAAAAAGTATAGAGATCAAAGGAGAAATCATTGGAAAAAACATGGAGATCAAAGCACCAACTAATTCGTTATTGTTGGTCCGATCACAGAAATAACTAAAATTCTGTTAGTGCTCCATCTCTCTATTGTTCATTTCTTCTATTCTGCATTGGGGAGTTAATAATCTCTGACTATTTGAAAATGAATCGAAATTCTGGTGTTTGTGTTTTTTGGGTCAGACGATTGGTCGCCCATGCTTTTTCCTCTTCAAAAAGTTCTTACAGCAATATAGTTTCGTCCCTTTACCATTCAAATTACAAGTCAGTATCAAGGAAACCCAAATGTAGTTTTGACAATATTATCAAAGTGGATGATGCACTTAAATTTTTATAATTAAATGGTAACTCAATAAAATTGAATTGATTACCTTTGTATGAAGATTTGACTACCAACTGGACTATGAAAAAAAATGTACAGACGACAACCATTACAGAATCCAATAAAACTGTTCATGGTTGGACATATTGAAGAAAACAAATTTACGTAACACTTGGAAACTATTCTTAATTTTTTTATAATTAATTGGTAACCTAATAAAACTGAATTGGTTACCTTTGTATGAAGATTTGGCTACCAACTGCACTATGAAAAAAAATGTACCGATGATGGGTGCAGAAAAGATTTGACAAGATGAAGATGATGGAGAGGGAGATGAAGATGACTACGATAGGAATTTTGGTTCTTAGCAGAGAGGCAGAGAGGGAGACAGGGATGGAGGGAGAGGATGAATGGTGAGGAGGGAGGGAAAGGATGAATAGTGATGAGTGATGGAGACAGTGGAAAGAGAGAGAAGAGTATGCACTAATTTTATAAATAAAATATTAAAAATATATTAATTCTGTAAATATTTTTTTGATGTAATTTTGTTGTAATTTTTTCTAAAAATGTACTAAAAAGTATAAATAACCCTATTTTTATATGGATTGAGATATATATGATTAAACTAACTAACAAAGAACAACTTCATAAGTTCCACTACTTTCGTCCAACGAATAATGTTATAATTGGTGTTTTTACACCAAGTAAAGTAATTAACTTTTAGAAATTAAAATATTAAATTATAAAGAAATATTAATATTAACTTTAAGACAATTAATATATATATATATGTGTGTGTGTGTGTGTGTGTGTGTGTGTGTGTGTGTGTAAAATCCCAACTTTTATGAATAAAAATAAATTTTCTATAAATATCATTTTTGAATATTATGGAGTGAATTTAATACAATGTTATAGTTGTGGGTAATATTTATAAATTTTGCAAAGTACGCAAGTTGTTATATTATATTCGATTGGTCAGGGAATATTCGTACAACGACACAATCAGTGGTGGACCCCACAACGGAATTATTGTCGGATTGAGAAAATGATAAAAATATCTTTTTTAAAAAAATAGCTATGAAAGTTTTACCGTTAATCTGTTGAAACACTCGGTGTTAAAAGTACAAGAATATGCGTGGTGGTTGCGAAGTAGCACACAGTATTGATTATTGATGCTTACGTGAGAAGTCACTCGCTTTTGTTCAATTATTGCTACAAGAATTGTGTGCACAAGATCTCACGTTATTTGATTCAATTATTGTGGATATTTTATATATTATTAAATTAATAATTGAGATGACAGAGTTATTAATATTATTATTTGCAATATTGACAATGTCTAGAAGTTCTGTCAAGGAGAGGTTTGGTCACCTAATTGCGTGCCAATAGAGAAAAATTTTTATTGGAAAATCCCCTCTTTCCTAGGAACGACCTGGTTGTTAAATATTGTGAATTATAATAATGATGATAAATATTGTTAAAAAAATATTGAGAGGATTTTTATGAAGTATTTGTGGTAAATTTTGTATTTCCACTTACCCATTTTTTAAAATAATCGGTAGAAAATTATTTAATATAATAAAAGTGGGGGCCACATGTGGGGCCCACTAGAAGAAGAATAAATTGTTGGGAGGTGAAATTGTAGTGTCACGGGTGGAATCATCATAATTATATATATAGATATATATTTGCAAGATGTGATGATATATATATATATATATATATATATATATATATATATATATATATATATATATATATATATATATATGGTTTTATCCGTGATAATCGGTCACATACGGATATTATTCAAAGAACCATGATTTTAATCCTTGATCTCGATCTTAAATGGCCCAATTTAATCATAATTTCTCTCTGCCACTAGAGGCTTTTTAATTTGTGATAATATTTCTTAAATTGACATGATAAATTACCAAAAAATCTACGATTGCTCTCTCTCATTACACCGCTTTATCACCGCAAGTTTGTTGCGGAAGATGTGGCTATTTTATTTTAATGTTGTCTTGTCATTTTACTTAACTTGGGAACAAAGTAAATTAATAAAATGAGTAAATGAGGTTATTGAAAATCTTTTGCTTTTTGTCAAGTCCTTTCCGCTGACATGCAAGGTGATAAAAGTACACAAAAAGCAAAAATATTTTTTTATTTTTTTAATTAGGTATATTGTAGAGTATAGTTTATGACAAAATATATTCTATATTCACTATATTTTTACATGTGCATAATTACGTAAATATAAAAAAGCTAAAATAATTAAATTTTTTTTGCTTTTTAAAAATAATAAAAAAATCTTTCGCTTTTTAAAAGAATAAAAATCTTAACATACAAGGTGATAAATTAAAATATTTTAATGTTTAAATAAATATTTTTATTTAACATTTTAAATATTTAAATATTTATCTAACATTTTAAAGTTAAAAATTTAAATTTAAATTTAACATATTAATTAAAGTATTTTAATATTTTAATTTTAATTAAAATATTTATCTAAAATATTTAATTTTAAATTTTAATTTAAAATTAAAATATTTATCTAACATTTTTAATTTTAGATAAATATTTTATTAAATCTTTATCTAAAAAAAGAATAAAAAGATTTTAATTAAAATCTTTTAAAAGAATAAAAAGAATAAATATTTAATTAAATATTAAATGTATGTTAGCTCTAATTCAATAACTGATGGGTACAAAAATTCACTTGACATAATAACCTCATTTATTCAGTTTATTAATTTTCTTTGTTCAAGTTAAGTAAAATGACAAGATAACATTAAAATAAAATAGTCATTGATCGACGCCTACGACACTTAGTAGACATGACAAGCGGTGTAAGGTGAGAGCTATCGTGGATTTTTTTTGGTAATTTGTCATGTCAATTTAAGGAATATTACTGCCGCTAGAGCCTCTAGCGGCAGGGAGAAATTGTGATTAAATTGAGCCATTCAAAATCGAGATCAAGGTTAAGATCATGGTTCTTTGAATAGTATCCGTGGCAAATCAATTGCTACCACTGATGGGAACATATATATATATATATATATATATATATATATATATATATAATGATTATGACATTTGTGGGGGAGGATAATGGAATGATCACACAAGTGTGTTATATAGTAATGGATGCTTGCTTTTTTTTTTGAAAGTTATATTCTTAGTATATTGATTATAAGCCCTGACACGATGATTTATATGGGGAGATCCCAATTTCTCATTGCTTAGTAAATGGGTGTGTATATATATATATATATATATATATATATATATATATATATATATATATATTATATTCTAAATTTAAAAAACTAGCGTGTGAAGAATTCGGCCCGTGAGTTATAAAACTGTTGCGTCCGTGATATTTTTCTTAAATAGTGTCTTTCCATTCTCCTATAAATAGGATGCTTAGTTAGAATTGAAAATCACATCAGAATCAGAGAATTCTTCTTCTATAATATTGAGCGTATTTCTTTCGAGTTTTAAAAAGGTTTGAGCGTAGAAAATAGTGAAAGTTTTCTTCAAGAATATCCCCGCTATACCAGTTAGAATACTCTTCTTTTCAAGGTAAGGGATGTTATTTTTGTTCAATATTTGCTTGAAATAATATTTTCTTCCATACTCTGTAGTATGTAAGTAATATTATTTCGTTTTAGATTTCGAATTTTATACTCATTTGGTTAAAGTTTTGGCTTCTATACTCCATGAAATTAGTAGAATATCCTTGATATTTGTACTTCATCTAGTATCTTTTCATGAAAACATTATTCTGGGCATTTTTGATAAATTTGAACTTTTTCATGCCGGAGTACTATTCACGGGGTCACTATTCCCGAATTACTATTCACGAAATACTATTTAGTCGAGTACTATTCACCCGGGGTACTATTCATGATAAAAATTGATTTATTTTCGGTCTAAATTATTTTTGATACAATATTATTCTTGAATTTTACTCCACAAAGCAGTATCATGTTGACAATTTGGACGTTATTGATTTATGGATAAATTAAATTATAAATCTTTAAAATTTATCCTTGAACTTATTTTATTGAATTCTTATATCATCATCATCATCATCCTCATGTTTATATTATGTTGAAAGTCATTTATGGCACCAGTAGTGCATATATGGACTTGGTATGATTATGACGAGGATTATTCAAAGATAATCATGATCGTAATGTTACAAATGTTGTGGTAAAAGTCCTCATTGGCCCGTAGTGCATTGATGGACAGTTTTTGGCATGATCATGACCATTGATGAATACACGAATATCCTTGGCCCGTAGTGCATGGATAATTTATGGTTGTGATACTAAAGAATATCCTTGGCCGTAGTGCAGGGTGATTCGATGATGTGGATTATTTATTAAGCTAAGTCTCAGCGATAAAATTGATGAAAAACCTTTTAAATCATAGAAGATAGTAGATTTTATGCTCTACTTGACTCTTCTAATGGATTGCTTATTTCGATGCAGTTAAACTTGATGTTTATTATATTTGATCAGTTTAACACTGTTGAAGGCTAACGATAAATTATTCTGCATTATCTTAGTCATAATATTTCTTACTGGGCTAGTTGAGCTCACCCTTTTGCTTTCATTATTCTCTTCAGGAAATGAGAATGTAGCCAGGACTAGTCGGAGAACGGAGTGACGGTCCAGATTAGCATTAGTAGTCCTTACTATTCTATGAAATAGTGTGATAATAAATGTATTGAGGACTCCATTTGAGTTTGAATACTGTCTAGAAGATAATATTCGTATTAAAACTCTCAGTTTATGTTTTGTCTTATTTTACACGACAGTTGTATTATTAAGTTGTATTTGAATTTTGTACCATATATTTGGCGACTCAAGATGGGTGATGTATACCTATTTTGGGGGCGTCACAGTTGGTACAAAGCTTAGGGATATGATCCCTGGCTGAGATGTGAGACAAGAACTAGGAGGGGAGAGACGGAGAATTCCTTCGCTAGTATGACCTACCTAAGTTTATTTGGTATTTAATTGGTCGGTCAGAGTATAGGGATAATATGTGACATGTCAATTAACCCTTGTTTTGTGGCAGTATTTGAAAATGACATCTGAGAATGTTGAGAATAACAATGGAGCACAGGAGATCGTTGAGTCACCACAGATGAATACGCAGGATAACATGCAACAGGAAGACAATAATCCACAGGTAAACAACAACGATCAAATGATGAACGATGGGATGTTTAGAGGCTTTATGCAATTCATGCAACATCAGGCAAGAGCGGCCTCTGCCCAAAATGCAGGTGGAAACACCGAAACTCTCTTGATATCACCGCTTAAGCGATTCAAAGGAGCTGGGACCACCGAGTTTTTGGAGAGCCAAAACCACTTAAGGCGGAGACATGGATAAAGCAGATGTGCAAGATATTTAATGTCTTGGGATGCTCCGGGAGCAAAAGGTTTCCTTTGCCACCTTCATGTTGCGAGCAGAGGCAGATTACTGGTGGGAATATATAAAGCGTACTCAACCTGCCGCACTGAAGATAACTTGGGAGAAGTTTCAAGAATTGTTCAACAACAAGTACTTTCCCGAAAGTATTCATCACATGAAAGAGGTAGAGTTCATTAAACTGGAGCAAAACTGTGACGCCCCCAAAACAGGTATACATCACCCATCTTGAGTCGCCAAATACATGGTACAAAATTCAAATACAGCTTAATAATACAACTGTCGTGTAAAATACGATAAAACATAAACTGAGAGTTTTAACAAGAATATTTTCATCTAGACAATATCCACATTCAATGGAGTCCTCATTATATTTATTGTCACACTATTTAGCAGAATAGTGAGGACTACTAATGCTATCATCTGGACTGTCACTCCATTTCCCGACTCGTCCCCAATTTATATTCTCATTTCAAGAGAAAACGTGAAAGAAAGGGTGAGCTCAACTAGCCCAAAGAAGAAATATTATGACTAAGATAATGCAGAATAAATTATCCTTAGCCTTCAACAGTATAACAACTGATAGAATATAATAGACAACAAGTTTTAGATCAACAACTGCAGCGGAATAAATAATCCATAGAACAGTCAAGTAGAGCATAAAATCTACTATCTTCTATGATTTAAAAAGTTTTTCATCAACTTTATCGCTAAGACTCAGCTTAATAAATAAAATCGAATCATCCCTGCATCACGACCAAGGATATTCATGTAATCATCAATGGTCATGATTGTACCGAATAATTCCTAGTCATAATCATACCAACAACTGTCCATCAATGAACTACAGGCCAATGAGGACTTTCACCACATAATTCGTCACATTACAGTCATGATTATACCGAATAATCCTTGGTCATAATCATACCAAGTCCATCTATGCACGTAAGCCAAAGATGACTTTTATCACAATATAAGCATGAGGATGATGACAATGACATAATAATTCAATAAAACAAGTTCAAGGATAAACTTTAAAGATTTATAATTTAATTTATCGAGAAATCAATAACGTCCAAATTGTCAATATGATACTGCTTTGTGGAGTAAAATTCAAGAATGCTCAGAAGAATATTTCCATAAAAAGATACTTGGATGAAGAACAAATATCCGGATATTCTACTAATTTCATGGAGTATAGAAGCCAAAACTTTAACCAACTGAGTATAATAGAATATATAAAACTGCAAATAGATTTTACACGCCATGCAGTAATCCACGAAAGTGATCATTTCCATAATTTAATAAGGAATGAATACAAATGATCATTCACCATGCATGCGGTAATCCACATGAGCAAAGTTATTCCAATGAGAATAATAAAGAATGGAATAACATAAGAATTCACCATGCATGCGATGTAATCGCACATACAAAAGTTATTCCCAACAAAATAATAAAGAGTGGAACCGGTGTCATGCGTAATCCAAGATGCATGTGATATTCTAATGTAATAATAAAGAATGGAATAACAATGAGAATTCACGGGCATGCGATATATCAGATGCAGACGGAGTTATTCCAATAGAATAATAAAGAATGAAATAATGTAAGAATTTCACCATGTATGCTAGATTGCTTGACAGGCAAAAGTTATTCCAACATAATAATAAAGAATGGAATAACAACCCTTATGAGTATTGAAAGAAAATAACTCTCTTCATGAATACTAAAGAATAATACCCCTTACCTTAGAAAAAATTGGATACTGGAATAGTGAGGTAGCAGACTTCTCTTCTTCTTTCTCTCTATAATTTCTCTCTATAATAATTTCTCTATAGCTTTAGTGAATTGGTGAGAAATGAAGGAAGAATGAGCTTCTATTTATAGTTCAATCATGTGAATCAATAGTTATAATCATGTGAAAATACGAATTACAGTATAATACCTCCATCTATACCTCCATTTTTAACTTAGTCATGCAAGTATTATCAATCTTTCACCACCTCCCCTAATAGTACAAGAATGTGAATCAATAGTACACACATGTGAACAAATAGTTATAATCATGTGAATTAATAGCAATTAATTGCTCATTTATCCGGTTAATTACCTGATTGGTCAATATAATCTCTAGACATCAATTATTATCGAAATAAATGTCGATATCCACTAACACTAATAATTCCAACATAATGGAACTATCAATTTCATCTTTAATCAACACGAACTTATTCATCATTAATATTATAATTCACAATATTTAACAACCAGGTCATTCCCAGGAAAGAGGGGGCTTTCCGATAAGGATTTTTCCTTATTGGCGCGCAATTAGGTGACCAAACCTCTCCTTGTGTAACTTCTAGACATTGTCAATATTGCAAATAATAATATGAATAACTTTGCCGTCTCAATTATTGATTTAATAATATATATTATGAAGATGATACTGTGACAATAATTGAATCAATAATATGAGAGATATGATGCATCAATTACTATAGCAATAATTAAGTATAACTGAGTGACTTCTCACATAAGCATAAATAATTAATACCGTGTGCTACTATGCAACCACGCGTATTACTATACTTTTACTACCGGGTAGTTCAACAGTTTTAACGGTAACACTTTTGCCGTTATTTTTATAAAAAGATAATTCTGTCGTTTTCTTACTACGACAATACTTCCGTTGTGAGGTCTACCAATGATTGTGCCGTCGTACGGATATTCCTCGACCAAACGAATATTTTATAACAACTTGCATACTTTGTAAAATTTGTAAATATTACCCACAACTATAACATTACATCAAATCCATACTATAATATTCAAAAAAAATATATTTCGAGAAAATTATTCTTTTTTCATAAAAGTTGGGGTCTTACAACCTCCCCTTCTTATGAAATTTCATCCTCGAAATTAAGGTACGTACCTGGTATATCGAATAGGTGAGGATACCTTGACTTCATCTTAGATTCTAACTCCCAGGTCATTTCTTTCACATCGTGGTTTCTCCACAAAACTTTGACTTGAGGTATAACCTTGGAGCGTATAATATGATCCTTCTTATCCAAGATTTTAACAGGTAACTCTTCATACGTTAAATTTTCCTTTATCTCGTCTGGTTCTAATTCAATAATGTGGTTCGGGTCTTTCACATATTTACGTAACATAGATATGTGAAAATGTTATGAACACGAGACATACTTAGCGAGTAAAGCGAGTCTATAGGCCTGATTCCTACTCGATCGAGGATTAAAAATGGACCAATGAATCGAGGATTGAGCTTTTCTCTCTTTCCAAATCTCGTAACTCCTTTCCATGGAGCAACAAGTAACATCACATGATTTTTTGTCGATCTTGTGAGGTTTTTATACGTTGTCGGATTGTTTGAATCTTTTCCGTAGTCATACGTACCAAATTCGGTCCCAACAATGTTGCTTCACCAACCTCATCCCAGCATACTGGAGAATGACACTTTCTTCCATACAACGCCTCAAATGGAGCCATGCCAATACTTGCTTGATAACTATTATTGTAGGAAAACTCCACCAATGCTAAGAACTTGTCCTAACTCCCCTTGAAGTCAAGGTCACAGAGTCTTAATAAATCTTCAAGAGTTTGAATAGTCCTTTCCGACTGCCCATCCGTTTGAGGATGATATGCCGAACTAAATCGTAAATCCGTGCCCATAGCTTTTTGCAAACTAACCCAAAATCTTGAAGTGAATCTTGGGTCTCAATCGGAAACTATGGATTTGGCATACCATGCAATCTTACAATCTCATTTATGTACATACTAGCAAGACGTTCAAGTGTATAAGTTTCTCGTATCGGTAAGAAATGAGCAGATTTGGTCAATCTATCAACAATGACCCAAATCGCATCTATGCCTTGAGAAACCTTGGGAAGACTAGTAACGAAATCCATGGTAATGTGCTCCCACTTCTATTCTGGAATTTCAAGTGGTTAAAATGGACCTTTTGGCACTTGATGCTCCGCCTTGACTCGTTGACAAGTTAGACACCTTGAGATAAACCCTGCTATCTCTCTCTTCATATTGCTCCACCAAAATGTATGTCGAAGATCACGATATATTTTGGTACTCCCAGGATGGATTACAAACGGTGTGTTGTGCGCCTTCATTATGATTTTATACTTCAAGTCAGAATCGTTAGGAACACAAAGTCTGGAGTTGACTCGAAGTATTCCTTCTTCATCGATTCTTGCTTCCGGAATAACACCTTCTTGCACTTTCTTCTTCATACGCATCAGCTCCAGGTCCGTAAGTTGAGCAGCTTTAACTTTTCAATTAAAGTCGGTTCTACTCGTATATTCGCTATCATCACATGGGTCCCTGGAGTCTTTAACTCTATTTCCATCCTTTCTAAGTCATACAAAATGGGCCTTTGCGTTAACAATATTGCACTCAGCTACGCATATGATCTTCACTCACTCAATGCGCTACTACTACGTTCGCTTTTCCAGGATGGTATTGGATGGTATGATCATAATCTTTCAACAACTCAAGCCATCGTCATTGTCGCATGTTGAGTTCCTTTTGAGTGAAGAAATATTTGAGGCTTTTATGATCCGTATAGATCTCCATCTTCTCTCCATACAGGTAATGCCTCCAAATCTTAAGCGTTAAAAACGATTAACGCTAACTCTAGATCATGAGTAGGATAATTCCTCTCATATTCTTTGAGTTGTCGTGAGGCATAGACTATAACTTTCCCATGTTGCATAAGAACACATCCTAACCCTTTGCCTGAAGCATTACTATAGATGACAAATCCCTCAAGGCAGGATGGTATTGTCGAGCAGTCTTTGAAATGAGTCTTCTCTTGAGTTCTTGAAAACTCTTCTCACATTCCTCGCTCCAACCAAACTTTGTATCTTTTCGAGTCAGCTGAGTTAATGGAGTAGCGATTCGAGAAAATTCTTCCATGAATCTCGATAATAACCAACTCAAGCTTTAGAAAGCTACGTGATTTGATCATCGACTTTGGTTGCTCGACTTTGAATTACTTCAATCTTCATTTGGGTCAACATATATTCCATGATTTGATATCACGTGCCCAAGGAATGCAACTTCCTCAAGCCAGAACTCACATTTCTTCAACTTGGCAAATAGTTTGTTTTCACGAAGCTTTTGGAGTATCAGCCTCAAGTTTTTCTCATGGTCTTCACGGGTTTTGGAGTATACGAGGATGTCATCAATAAAGACGACCACAAAGTGATCCAAATATTCTTTGAATACTCGGTTCATCATTTCCATGAAGGCAGCAGGAGCATTAGTCAATCCAAAAGACATGACTAGGAATTCATAATACCCGTACCGAGTTCTGAAAGTAGTCTTTGGAATGTCATCAATTTTAATCTTCAACTGATAATATCCGAAATGAAGATCAATCTTTGAAAAGAATTTGGCTCCTTGCAACTGGTCAACCAGGTCATCAATGTGAGGCAACGGGTACCTATTTTTGATGGTGACATGATTCAACTCCCGATAATCAATACAAAGTCGCATACTTCCATCTTTCTTCTTCACGAAGAGAATAGGAGCACCCCAAAGAGACATACTAGGACGAATGAAATCGATGTCTAAAAATTCTTGTAGTTGGATTTTTAACTCCTGAAGTTCAATAGGAGCCATTCGATATAGGGCTTTGGATATGGGTTTTGTACCAGATTCAAGGTCGATACTAAATTCAATTTCACGCTCTAGGGGTAGGCCAGGAAGTTCTTCAGGGAATACGTCAGGAAATTTATTAACAATAGAAATATCATTCAAATCTGACGTATTTTTATTTAAATCCGTGACATGGGCTAAGAAAGCTTGACATCCGTTTTTCAATAAGCGAATAGCTTTTATGGCTTGATATGACGTTGATTGATTTTAGTGGTTTGGTTGCTTGAATTCGCATAATAGGTTGGTTAGGAATATGAAAGCTAACAACCTTACGAAAATAATCGATTTTAGCATGATGAGTAGTTAACCAATCAATCCCTAAAATCACATCAAATGCAAGTATTTTCAAAGAAATAAGATCGACAGGTAACATGCAGTTACCGATTTGAATCAAACAAGACTTATAAACAGTGGATGTAATAAAGGTTTCTCACAACAGAGTTTTAATAGATAAGTCAAAGTCTAATTTCTCCGGAGTCAAATTTAAACATTGAGCGCAAGTAGGAGAAATGAAAGAATGGGTAGAACCAGTATCAAATAAAGTATAAACTTTACTAGAGTTTATGATTAGCTTACCCGTGATCACCTCGTTCGGATTCCTCGCTTTTTGGGAGGTTATGACAAACGCTCTCCCTTGAACTACCAGTTTTGTCTTGTCTGGAATACCCTTTGATGCCTCCATCCCAGCTGGACTTGACTTTGGTGTACGAAAAAATCGGGCTAGGTGGCCTTTTTTTCCATAATTGTAACACGCTTTAGACTACATCACGCAGTTTGGACTGATATGTCCCTCCCCTCCGTATTTGTAACATACGATCGGCGGTCGTTCTCCTTCCTTAACAACAGGTGCTGGTGCTGACGTCTTTCCATCATTGTTGAATCTCCTCTTCTTGAAATGTCCACTCTTATTGTCATGGCCATGATTACCACCGAAGTGATTATCATTTCTGGCATGTTGATTCCCTCCACACTTGTTGTCACCGCTTCGATGACTGCTACCACTGGTATTATCGACTTGTCAGCTGCTCTCTCTAGGTTGGGTTGACACATTATCGCGCTCTAATAATTGAGCCCTATTCACAACATCCGAATACAAACACAGTTTGTGAGAAATTAGGTATTAACGTATCTCGGGTTTCAAACCTCTTAGAAACATCCGCATCATTTTCTCCTCATTATCAACCAAGTGGGACGCAAACCGAGACAACTCGACAAACTTAACCGTCTTTCATCGCATAGCGGTCATATTGTTTTGCTCAAGCTTGATGAACTCTACCTCCTTCATGTGACAAATACTTTCAGGAAAGTACTTGTCGTTGAACAGTTTTTGGAACTTCTCCCAAGACATCTTCAGTGTGGCAGGTTGAGTACGCTTTACAGATTTCCACCAGTAATTTGCCTCTGCTCACAACATGAAGGTGGCAAAGGGAACCTTTTGCTCCTCGGAGCATCCCAAGACATCAAATATCTTGTTGATTTTCTTTATCCACATCTCCACCTTAAGTGGTTTTGGCTCTCCAAAAAACTCTGGTGGTCCCACCTCCTTGAACAACTTAGCGGTGATCGTCTGAGAGTTATAAGTGTTTCCACCTGCATTTTGGACAGGAGCTTCCCTCGCCTGATGTTGCATGAATTTCATAAATCCTCTGAACATCCCATCGTTTATCATTTGATCGTTGTTGTTTACCTGAGGATTATTGTCTTCCTGTTGCACATTATCCTGGGTATTAATCTGTGGTGACTCAACGGTCTCATGTGCTTCATTGCTTATCTCAACATTTTCGAATGCCATTTTCAAATAATGCCACAAAAAAGGGTTAATTAACATATCACATATTATCCCTATACTCTGACCGACCAATTAAATACCAAATAAACTTAGGTAGGTCATACTAGTGAAGAAATTCCCCGTCTCTCCCCTCCTAGTTCTTGTCTCACATCTCAAATGAGGATCATATCCCTAAGCTTTGATACCTGTTGTGATGCCCCCAAAATAGGTATACATCACCCATCTTGAGTCGCCAAATACATGGTACAAAATTCAAATACAACTTAATAATACAACTGTAGTGTAAAATACGACAAAATATAAACTGAGAGTTTTAATAAGAATATTGTCATCTAGACAATATCCACACTCAATGGAGTCTTCATTACATTTATTGTCACACTATTTAGCAGAATTGTGACGCCCCCAAAATAGGTCCACACAACCCATTCTGAGTCGCCAGATATCATACTATAAAAATCAAATATAAACTTCATTTATACAACTATTGAAGACTGGATACTGGAATAGTGAAGTAGCAGACTTCGCTTCTTCTTTCTCCTAATAACTTCTCTCCCTATAATTTCTCTATAATAATTGCTCTTGTGAGACTTAGTGAATTGGTGAGAAATGAAGGAAGAATGAGCTTCTATTTATAGAAAAATATAGTTTTGATAATTGCACGTTTTGGGGCTCAAAATATTACAGTATAATACCTTCCTCTTTTTCTTCATTTTTAATTTAGTCCTGCAAGTATTATCAAACTTGCACCACCTCTCCTAATAGTAAATAATGTGAATCAATAGTTCAATCATGTGAATCAATAGTTATAATCATGTGAAATCTGAATTACAAAGTATAGTACCTCCATCTATACCTCCATTTTTAACTTAGTCATGCAAGTATTATCAATCTTGCACCAACTCCCCTAATATTACAAGAATGTGAATCAATAGTACACATGTGAACATATAGTTATAATCATGTGAATTAATAGCAATTAATTTCTTATTTACCCGATTAATTACCCGGTTGGTCAATATAACTTCCAGACATCAACTACTATCGAAATAAATATCAATTTCCACTAACAATAATAATCCCAACACAATGGAAATATTTTTCTCAACAATTTCATTTTTGAAATTTCAAAGTTTGACTTTTTCTAAAAAAGTCAATTGTTGACTTTTTTGACTAAAAAGTCAAACCCAACAAATTTTGTGTTTATAGTCTATTTCTACTAATTTCATCGTTCGGACTCAAATATCACGTCCGCGTCTCCAAATTTAACTCCGAACTCAAATTCAATTTTTAATAACATTCATCATTAATATTATAACTCACAATATTTAACAACCGAGTCGTTCCTGTGGAAAGAGGGGCTTTAGATAAGGATTTCTCCTTATTGGCGTGCAATTAGGTGACCAAACCTCCGTGTGATGTAACTTTAGACAATGTCAATATTGCAAATAATAATATGAATAACTTTGCCGTCTCAATTATTGATTTAATAATATAACATATTATGCAGATGATAATCTTTGTGACAATAATTGAACCAATAATATGAGAGATATGATCAAAGCAATTATCAGTAGTAATAATTGAGTATAAGCGAGTGACTTCTCACGTAAGCATCAATAATCAATACCTGGTGTGTTCTTATGCAACCATGCGTATTATTGTACTTTTACTACCGAGTAGTTCAACAGTTTTAACAGTAACACTTTCGTTGTTATTTTTATAAAAAAATAATTATGTCATTTTTTTTACTACGACAATACTTAGTTATGGAGTCCACTTAAATGATTGTCTTAATCCTACGGATATTCCCCAACAAAAAGAATATTTTATAACAACTTGTATACTTTGAAAATTTTTCACATATCACCCTTAACTTTAACCTTTTATCAATTTAACCATTTACTAAATAAAATAATTATAAGAAAATTGAATACTTTCATTTCATAAAATTCGGGGTCTCACAATCTCCCCTCCTTATGAAATTTCGCCCTCGAAATTTACGTACCTGGTAGTTCAAAGAGATGAGAATACCTTGCGTTCTTTTTGGATTGTACCTTCCTGGTCATATCCTCTGTATCATGATTTTTCCATTGCTCATCTCCTGTATTTCAGATATCATTCTAGAATATATCTTCAAAATAAAGGTTAATTGACATATCACAATTTGTCAACTTATCAAGTAAACAATTTCAGCTTAGGTAAGTCACACACTAGCGAAGTATATAACTCGTCTCTCCCCTCCTAGTTCTAGACTCTTATCTCCATTAGCGACCATATCCCTAAGCTCGATACCATTTGTGACGCCCCAAAATAGGTCCCACCGACCCATTCGAGTGCCAGATATTATACTATAAAATTAAATACAAACTTCATTTATACAACTGTTGAGCTGTCACAAGAAAATACGTACAGTTAAGCTGTGAGTTTTAATACTAAATGTATGTAACTCTCATGGTGCCTTGACCACAACCTTACAATGGTACCTTACATAAAAGTATAGCCCATAACTGTTTTAGAAATTAAAATCTTTGGGAAGTGCTCAAGAAACCTTCATACATGGGAGGCCATGCGCTCAGGTTATGATAGATATCATATGTCCACAGAATTATCCTTGGTTGACCCAATAGTCCCCAAAGAAAAACAAGAAGATTGCTATCATCTTCTTTCCAATGGTGAATCTTCTCTTGACATATAATTATCTCCGTTGTCTCCAAGTGAGAATTATATTTCAAATAAACTCCAAGATTATATAGTTAGTGCTCGTAGATATACTCAGTAAGTGGATATGCACAACCCTGTCATATGATAACATGAGGTTGTATGTCATTAGACATCTTGTATGATAGTGGAAAAACACCCTTCCAAAGTTGGGTTCACCTCACCCTATTCGGTTCACCAAAATTAAATATCAAATGATGTATACAATACGACACACTTATCTAAAGTTCTCAATAAAATTATTTTTATACTATTTAAGGAGAACCTCAACAGCTATAGACCACCGTTCTATTCTCTTGTTACCCCCGCTCAACCCAGCTACACTCTTATTACCTGAAAGGAATTGTGAAGCAAAAAAGAATTAAACATAACTAGCCCAAATAAAGAATATCATGACTAAAGATAATTTACATCATCAATAGCCTTCATCGGTAATAAATCGGATATTTAGAACATATGGTAGATGATAAAACTTTTCAACCATAGTTCTTGCGTGAACGAAGCAATCCATTAGAAGAGTCAAATAGACCATCAGATCTATTATCTTCTCCATGTTAAAAGTCCACCAAGAATGTTTTATTCCTGTAACATCAATCAACAATTCCTGTCCACAATCATATGAATAACTCATAATCATAATTGTGATTCTAAATTCCTCTTCGCACCCAGGACGAAGATAATTTTCATCACCTATCTTCACCTGAAACATCAAAAATCATGGTTATACCAAATCACAATTCTTGCTCATAATCATACTAATAAATTCATCTTTGTACTACGGCCAAAGATATTCATTAACAATTCATCTTTGCATTACAGGCCAAAGACATACAATTGTATTATAGAAGAGTCAAGTAGAGCATGATATCTACTATCTTCTACGAATTAAAAGTGTATTATCAATATGTTATCATTTGAGACTCAAATTTTAATAAATAATCCACATCATTGAATCATCCACGCACTACTGTACCCAATGATATTCACTAGTATTACGACCACGAATTATCTATGCACTACGGGCCAAGGATATTCGATGTGTTTTCAACAATGGTCATAATTATACCGAATAATCCACGGTTATAATCATACCAACAATCATCCATCAATGTCACGTAAGCAAAATATATACAATTGTAAAATCAATAATCAACAAATCCATCTTTTGCACGTAAGCCAAAGATGACTTTCATCACAATATAAGCATGAGGATGATGACAATGATATAATCATTAATCAAAGCGAAAACAAGGATAAATATTAAAGACTTTAAATTTATCCAAATATTATCAATCACTTAATAAACTCATAATCTAATATTATTAATATTATAACAATATTTTAATCACTTCTTAAATTTATAAACAATTTATTTTAATTATTTATACTTTACCAAATAATGCATTTAATCATTCAAAATGCCATACTCATAAGATTTCATCACCAATGATCAAATCCTCATCAAAAAATGCGATATACCTTATATAGGATTCCCAAGCCATAAAATCCTATTTTCTAATTTTGTTACTTCACATAACATATTTAATTCATTTACTCATAACTAGTTCATTTTCATGAAAAATACCAAATCGATCCCAAAAATATTTTTTTTTCTGGGATTTAGCAGAATATAGTCCCATATTGAACATATATTTTTCTTGGAATTTTAAAATTCATTTAATATTTTTCATATGGCCAAAACTGCTGAATATTTAGACATTTATCATAAATTGTACTTTTGTCCAAAAATTCCAAAATTTACAGGGTATACTTCTGTTATATACATGTACTCCCAATAACAATTTCACCAATTTTGGAGTTAACCACAATAAGTTATAAAGGTTTACTTTAAAAATAGTCTTTTTCCATAAAATCCATAAATCTTAATCTATACATCCAAAAATCGCCATCTTTGGACACAATATTGAAAACTCATCAAATTATCATTTCAAATTTTTCCAGAATTTTTGAGGGTCAGAAAAATTACGAAACTGGAAATGGATTTTCACCCGCCATGCGGTAATCCACGTAAACAGATCATTTCCACAATTTAATAAGGAATGAATACAAAGGATCATTCACCATGCATGCGGTAATTCACATAGACAAGTTATTACAACAGAATAATAAAGAATGGAATAACAGAAGAATTCACCATGCATGCGTTAGACCGCACAGACATGTTATTCTCAACAGAATAATAAAGAATGAAACCAGGTCCTGCGTAATCCGCACAGACAGGATATTCCAACAGAATAAAAAAGAATGGAACCAGGTCATGCGTAATTCGCACAGACATGATATTCCAATAGAATAATAAAGAATGGAATAACAACAGAATTCACCAGGCATGTGATAAACCACACATGTAGGTTATTCCAACAGAATAATAAGGAACCAGCTCATGCATAATTTGCACAGACAGGATATTCCAACAGAATAATAAAGAATAGAATAACAACAGAATTCACCAGGCATGCGATAGACCGCACAGACAGGTTATTCCAACAGAATAATAAAGAATAGAATAACAGAAGAATTTTACTATGTATGATGTACTTTGCATAGACAGGTTATTCCAACATAATAATAAAGAATGGAATAACAGCTCTTACGAGTATTGAAAGAAAATAATTCTCTTCATGAATACGAAAGAAATAATACCCCTTACACAATAATGATATTCCTTACCACAGAAGAAGACTGGATACTGGAATAGTGAAGTAGCAGACTTTGCTTCTTCTTTCTCCCTATAGCTTCTCTCTTTATAATTCCTCTATAATAATTGCTCTTGTGAGACTTAGTGAATTGGTGAGAAATGAAGGAAGAATGAGCTTCTATTTATAGGAAAATATAGTTTTGATAATTGCACGTTTTGGGGCTCAAAATATTACAATATAATACATTCCTCTTTTTCTTCATTTTTAATTTAGTCCTGCAAGTATTATCAAACTTTCACCACCTCCCCTAATAGTAAATAATGTGAATCAATAGTTCAATCATGTGAATCAATAGTTATAATCATGTGAAGATACGAATTACAGTATATTATCTCCATCTATACCTCCATTTTTAACTTAGTCATGCAAGTATTATCAATCTTGCACCAACTCCCCTAATAGTACAAGAATGTGAACAAATAGTTATAATCATGTGAATTAATAGCAATTAATTGCTCATTTACCCGATTAATTACCCGGTTGGTCAATATAACTTCCAGACATCAATTACTATCGAAATAAATGTCGATTTCCACTAACACTAATAATTCCAACACAATGGAAATATTTTTCTCAAAAATTTCATTTTTGAAATTTTAAAGTTTGACTTTTTCCGAAAAAGTCAACAATTGAATTTTTTGACTAAAAAGTCAACCCCGGCAAATTTTATGTTTATAGTGTAAGACCCTAACTTTTATGAATAAAGATTAATTTCTCTCGAAATATATTTTTGAATATTATGGTGTGGATATAATATAATGTTACAGTTGTGGGTAATATTTAAAAATTTTGCAAAGTAAGGAAGTGGTTATATGATATTCGATTAGTCGGGGAATATTCGTTTTAACAGGGAATATTTGTACGACGGCACGATCATTGGTGGACCCCACAACGGAAGTATTGTCGTAGTTAGAAAATTACAGAATTATCTTTTCATAAAAATAACGGCGGAAGTTTTACCGTTAAACTGTTGAACTACCCAGTAGTAAAAAAGTACGATGTCTGGCGTGGTTGCATAGTAGTACACACGGTATTTATTATTGATGCTTACGTGAGAAGTCACTCGGTTATACTCAATTATTGCACTGATGGAATTGTTGCATCATATCTCTCATATTATTGATCGATTATTGTCACAGTATCATCTGTATAATATGATATATTACTAAATCAATAATTGAGAAGACAAAGTTATTCATATTATTAAATTGAAATATTTATAATGTCTAGAAGTTCTATTAAGGAGAGGTTTGGTCATCTAATTGCGTGCCAATAAGGAGAAATCCTTATCGGAAAGCCTCCTCTTTCCTGGGAACAACCTGGTTGTTAAATATTGTGAATTATAATATTAATGATGAATAAGTTCGTGTTGATTAAGGATGAAATTGATAGTTCCATTGTGTTGTTAGTGAAAATTGACATTTATTTCGATAATAATTGATGTCTGGAGGTTATATTGACCAATCGGGTAATTAACCGGATAAATGAGTAATTATTTGCTATTGATTCACATGATTATAACTATTTGTTCACATGTGTATACTATTGATTCACATTCATTTACTATTAGGGGAGTTGGTGCAAGATTGATAATACTTGCATGACTAAATTAAAAATAGAGGTATAGTTAAAGGTAGTATACTGTAATTATTTTTTCACATGTTTAGAACTATTGAGTCACATGATTTACTATTGATTCACATGATTTACTATTAGGGGAGGTGGTGCAAGTTTGATAATACTTGTAGGACTATATTAAAAATGTAGGAAAAGATAAAGGTATTATACTGTAATATTTTAACCCCCAAAATGTGCAATTATTGAAACTATATTTTCCTATAAGAAGAAGCTCATTCTTCCTTCATTTTTCACCAATTCACTAAAGCTTTAGAACAATTATTATAGAGAGAAATTATAGAGAGAAAGAAGAAGAGAAGTCTCACACCCTCACTATTCTAGTATCCAGCTTTTCTTAAGTAGGTAAGGGGTATTATTCTTTTCGTATTCATGAAGAGAGTTATTTTCTTTCAATACTGTAAGGGTTGATATTCCATTCTTTATTATTATATTGAATAACTTGTTCATGCTAAGTACCGCATACATGGTGAAATTCTTCGATTATTCCATTCTTTATTATTACGTTGAATAACCCGTCTATAAGGTGTCTATCGCATGCCCGGTGAATTCGTTGTTATTCCATTCTTTATTATTCTATTGGAATATCATGTCTGCAAGCGGATTACATATGACTGGTTCCATTCTTTATTATTTTGTTGGGAATAACTTATTTACTGCGATCTATCGCATGCATGGTGAATTCTTACGTTATTCCATTCTTTATTATTCGTTGGAATAACTCGCATCATGTGGATTACTGCATGCATGGTGAATGATCCTTTGTATTCATTCTTTATTAAATTGTGGAAATGATCATCGCTTCGTGGATTCCGTATGGCGGTGAAAATCCATTTGTAGTTTCATATATTCTATTATACTCGTCTGAGATATCATTTCATTTGTACTCGTCATGGAATATCATTTTCTTTGGTATTTTTTTTATGAGTTACTATTCATAAGTTACTATTCACCCAATTACTATTCACTCTGGTATTATTCACTCGGGTATTCGGGGTACTTTTCGTGTTAGAGTACTATTCATGAGTTACTATTCACGAGTTACTATTTACCTGATTACTATTCACTCTAGTATCATTCACTCGGGTATTCGGGACACTTTTCGTGTCGGGGTACTATTCACCCGAAAAATATATTTCTTTTCTGTCCAAATTATTTTTGGTACATGAATATTATTCTTGAATTTTACTCTACAAAGCAGTATCATGTTGACAATTTGGACGTTATTGATTTCTGGAAAAATTAAATTATAAATCTTTAAAATTTATCCTTGAACTTGTTTTATTGAATTATTATGTCATTGTCATCATCCTCATGTTTATATTGTGATTAAAGTCATCTTTGGCTTACGTGCATAGATGGACTTGATATGATTATGACCGAGGATTATTCGGTATAATCATGGTAGTAATGTAATGAATGATGTGGTAAAAGTCCTCATTGGCTGTGTAGTTCATTGATGGATGAGTTGTTGGAATGATTATGACCGAGGATTATTTGGTATAATCATGACCATTGATGATTACATGAATATCCTTGGCCGTGGTGCATGGATGATTCAATTTTATTTATTGTTGAGTCTCGTGATAAAGTTGATGAAAAACTTTTTAAATCATAGAAGATAGTAGATTTTATGCTCTACTTGACTCTTCTAATGGATTGCTTATTTCCGCCTACTGGTTGTTGATCTAAAACTTGTTGTCTATTGTATTCTATTAGTTGTTATCTTTGTTGAAGGCTAAGGATAATTTATTACGCATTATCTTAGTCATAATATTTCTTCTTTGGGCTAGTTGAGCTCACCCTTTCTTTTTCATTGTTCTCTTGAAATGAGAACATATTTGGACGAGTCGGGAAATGGAGTGATGGTCCAGGATAAATGGATTTAGTAGTCCTCACTATTCTACGGAATAATGTGATAATAATTGTAATGAGGACACCATTGAGTGTGGATATTATCTAGATGACAATATTCTTGTTTAAACTCTCAGCTATGTTTAAACCATGGCGCAGTACGAAGCTAAGTTTGCTGAGTTGTCTCAGTTTGCGTCCCACTTGGTTGATAATGAGGAAAGAATGACGCAGATGTTTCTAAGAGGTTTGAAACCCAAGATATGTCAAGGAAGACGTCAGCACTAGCACTTGTTGTTAAGGAAGGAGAATGACCACCGGTCATATGTTACAAATGTGGAGGGGAAGGACACATAAGTCCAAACTGCACGATGAAGTCCAAAGCGTATTATAATTATGGAAAAAAAGGTCACCTAGCCCGATTTTGTCGTGCACCAAAGTCAAGTCCGGCTGGGATGGAGGCATCAAAGGGTGTCCTAGACAAGACAAAACCGGTAATTCAAGGGAGAGCGTTTGTCGTAACCTCCCAAAAAGCGAGGAATCCGAACGAGGTGATCACGGGTAAGCTAATCATAAACTCTAGCGAAGTTTATACTTTATTTGATACCGGTTCTACCCATTCCTTTATTTCTCCTACTTGCGCTCAACGTTTAAATTTGACTCCGGAGAAATTAGACTTTGACTTATCTGTTGAAACTCCGTTGGGAGAAACCTTCATTACATCCACGATTTATAAGTCTTGTTTGATTCAAATCGGTAACCGCACGTTACCTATCGATCTTATTTCTTTGAAAATACTTGCATTTGATGTGATTTTAGGGATTGATTGGTTAACTACTCATCATGCTAAAATCGATTGTTTTCGTAAGGTTGTTAGCTTTCATATTCCTAACCAACCTATTATGCGAATTCAAGCAACCAAACCACTAAAATCAATCACTGTCATATCAAGCCATAAAGCTATTCATTTATTGAAAAACGGATGTTAAGCTTTCTTAGCCCATGTCACAAATTTAAATAAAAATACATCAGATTTGAATGATATTTCTATTGTTAATAAATTTCCTGACGTATTCCCTGAAGAACTTTCGCCCCTCTTGGCATCTCTTGGCCTACCCAGGCGTGAAATTGAATTTTGTATCGACCTTGAATCCGGTACAAAACCCATTTCCAAAGCCCCATATCGAATGGCTTCTATTGAACTTCAGTAGTTAAAAACCCAACTACAGGAATTGTTAGACATTGGTTTCATTCGTCCTAATACGTCTCCTTGGGGTGCTCTTGTTCTATTCATAAAGAAGAAAGATGGAAGTATGCGACTTTGTATTGATTATCGGGAGTTGAATCATGTCACCATCAAAAATAGGTACTCGTTGCCTTGCATTGATGACCTGTTTGACCAGTTGCAAAGAACTAAATTCTTTTCAAAGATTGATCTTTGTTCCGGATATCATCAGTTGAAAATTAAAATTGATGACATTCCAAAGACTGCTTTCAGAACTTGGTACGGGCATTATGAATTCCTAGTCATGTCTTTTGGATTGACTAATGCTCCTGCTGCCTTCATGGACATGATGAACCGAGTATTAAAGGAATATTTGGATCACTTTGTGGTCGTCTTTATTGATGACATCTTCATATACTCCAAAACCCGTGAAGACCATGAGCAACACTTGAGGCTGATACTTCAAAAGCTTCGTGAAAATAAGTTTTATGCCAAGTTGAAGAAATATGAGTTCTGGCTTGAGGAAGTTTCATTCCTTGGGCACGTGATATCAAATCATGGAATATCTGTTGACCCGACAAAGATTGAAGCAATTCAAAGCTGGAAGCAACCTAAGTCAGTGACCGAAGTACGTAGCTTTCTCGGCTTAGCTGGTTATTATTGGAGATTCATGGAAGGATTTTCTCGAATTGCTACTCTATTAACTCAGCTGACTCGAAAAAATACAAAATTCGATTAGAGCGAGGAATGTGAGAAGAGTTTTCAAGAATTCAAGAGAAAACTCATTTTCAAAGACTTACGATAATACCATCGGCTTGGAGGATTTGTCATCTACAGTGATGCTTTAGGCAAAGGGTTAGGATGTGTTCTCATGCAACATGGGAAAGTCATAGCCTATGCCTCTCAACAACTCAAAGAATATGAGAGGAATTATCCTACTCATGATCTAGAGTTAGCGGTGATCAATTTTTTAAGCTTAAGATTTGGAGGCATTTCTATATGGAGAGAAGGTGGAGATCTATACGGATCATAAAAGCCTCAAATATTTCTTCACTCAAAAGGAACTCAACATGCAAGAACGACGACGATGGCTTGAGTTGTTGAAAGATTATGATCATACCATCAATACCATCTTGGAAAAGCGAGCGTAATGGTGGCGCATTGAGTAGAAGATCATATGCGGGTACGAGTGTAATATTGTCAATGCAAAGACCCATTTTTTATGACTTACGAAGGATGGAGATAGAGTTAAAGACTCCAGGGACCCATGTGATGATGGCGAATATACGAGTAGAACCGACTTTAATCGATAAAGTTAAAAGCTACTCAAACTACAGACCTGGAGCTGATGCGTATGAAGAAGAAAGTGAAAGAAGGTGCTATTCCGGAAGCAAGAATCGATGAAGAAGGAATACTTCGAGTCAACTCCATACTTTGTATTCCTAACGATTCTGACTTGAAGTATAAAATCATTGTAAGACCCCAACTTTTAATAAAGATGATTTTTCTATAAATATTATTTTTAAATATTATGGAATGAATTTGATATAATGTTATAGTTGTGGGTAATATTTATAAATTTTGCAAAGTACGCAAGTTGTTATAAAATATTTGTTTGGTCGAGGAATATTCTTTTTATCGGGGAATATTCATATGACGACACAATCATTGGTGGACCCCACAATGAAATTATTGTCGGAGTTAGAAAACGACAAAAATATTTTTATGAAAATAACGGCGGAAGTGTTACAGATTAACAACTTTGTTGGAATACACAGTGGTTAAAATACACGGTAACACGCGTTGTTGTTACTTTGATAGCACTACCGGTATTGCATACGATATTTTTTGAATTATTGATTCTTACGTAAGAAGGCCTTTACTCAATAATTATTACGATAATTATTATTTAATATTTTATTGATTCAATAATTGCTACGTTGATATTTTTGATTCAATAATTGTCATTTACGATATTTCAAATTATCAAATCAATAATTCATTTAAATATATTATTATAATATTTTATTATAGTAGTATGATGTGATTATATGATAGTATGTTTTTTTATAATTTGAATGGTAACATTATTATAGTAAATTCATGGTATAAAAGTAAATGGCGAGGTGGAAGAGAACAATTTGAATTTGAATTACGATGATGTAGCGATGATGTCATCGGAACGATGAGGTAAGCAATGATGTCATCGGAAGGATGATGTAACAATGATGTCATTTGATCGATGATGTAAGCAATGATGTCATATGATCGATGATGTAGCGATGATGTCATAAATTATGGTGAAAAGACTATTTTACCCTTACTCTACCAAGCTTATAAATGAAGCTCATTCCTTCATTATTTTCACGAATTCACTAAAGCTATAGGCGAGAAAGAATAGAGAGAATAAGAGAAAGAAGAAGAATCTTACATTACTACAATATTGCGGTATCAATTTCATACTAAGGTAAGGGTATTATTTCTTTCTTATTCATGAAGAGAACTACATTATTCCATTCTTTATTATTACTGTTGGAATAACTTTTGTACGTGGGCTACCCTATACTTGATAAAATTCTTACATTATTCCATTCTTTATCATTATGTTGGAATAACTCATCATCTCAAATACCGCATACATGGTGAAATTGTTTTGTTATTCTATTTTTTATTTACATTGGAACATCATGCCGAATGCGTTACGCATGACACTGGTTAGATTATTTATTATTTTGTTGGAATATCACATGCATGCGTTTTTGCGCATGACCTAGTTCCGTTATTTATTATTACATTGGAATAACACATCACATGCAATCTATCGCATGCTGTTGATTTCTTTTGTTATCTCATTCTTTATTATACTCGGTTGGTTAAAGTTTTGACTTCTATACTCCATGAAATTAGTGGAATATCCTTGATATTTGCGCTTTATCCGATATCTTTTCATGGAAATATTCTTACGAGCATTCTTGAGTTTTACTCTACAAAGAAGTATCATGTTGACAATTTGGACGTTATTAGTTCTGGATAAATTAATTCTTGAACTTGTTTTATTGAATTCTTATATCATTGTCATCATCCTCATGTTTATATTATGTTGAAAGTCATACGTGGCTGTAGTGCATAGATGGACTTGGTATGATTATGACCGAGGATTATTGATTGTAATCATGGTAGTAATGTTACAAATGATGTGAAAAAAGTCCTCATTGGCCCGTAGTGCATTGATGGATAGTTGTTGGCATGATCATGACCATTGATGAATACACGAATATCCTTGGCCGTAGTGCATGGATAATTTGTGGTTGTGATACTAATGAATATCCTTGGCCATAGTGCAGGGATGATGTGGATTATTTATTAAGCTGAGTCTCAACGATAAAAGTGATGAAAAACCTTTTAAATCATAAAAGATAGTAGATTTTATTCTCTACTTGACTCTTTTAATGGATTGCTTGTTCCGCTACAGTTAAACTTGATGTTTGTTATATTTTATCAGTTTAACATTGTTGAAGGCTAATGATAATTTATTCTGCATTATCTTAGTCATAATATTTCTTACTAGCTAGTTGAGCTCACCCTTTCTTTCATTGTTCTCTTCAGGAAATGAGAACGTAACCGGGACTAGTCGGGGAATGGAGTGATGGTCCAGATGATAGTATTAGTAGTCCTCACTATTCTGTTAAATAGTGTAAAAATAAATGTAAAGAGGACCCTTTTGAGTGTGGATATTGTCTAGATGATAATATTCTTATTAAACTCTTAGTTTACTTTTTGTCGTATTTTACACGACAGCTGTATTATTAAGTTGTATTTGAATTTTGTACCATGTATTTGGCGACTCAAGATGGGTGATGTGTACCTATTTTGGGAGCGTCACAGTTGGTATCAAAGCTTAGGGATATGATCCCTGGCTAAGATGTGAGACAAGAACTAGGAGGGGAGAGACGGGGAATTCCTTCGCTAGTATGACCTACCTAAGTTTATTTGGTATTTAATTGGTCGGTCAGAGTATAGAGATAATATGTGATATGTTAATTAACACCTTATTTTGTGGCAATATTTGAAAATGACATCCAAGAATGTTGAGAACATCAATGGAGCACAGGAGACCGTTGAGTCTCCACAGATCAATAATCAGGATAATGTGCATCAGGAAGGCGACAATCCTCAGGCAAACAATAACACGGACCAGATGATGAATGATGGAATGTTGGAGGCTTTATGCAATTCATGCAACATCAAAAAAGAGCGGCTCATCAAAAAATGCGGTGGAAACTCTTGGCAACTCTCGGGACGGTCACCATAAGCGATTTAAGGAGGCTGGGACCACGGAGTTTTTGGAGAGCCAAAACCAATTAAGGTGGAGACATGGATAAAGCAGATCAACAAGATATTTGATGTCTTGGGATGCTCAGGAGAAAAGGTTCCCTTTGCCACCTTCATGTTCTTGCGATCAGAGGCGATTCTTTGGTGGGAATCGTGTAAAGCGTACTCAACTGCCGCATTTGAAGATGTCTTGGGAGAAGTTCAAAAGCTGTTTAACGACAAGTACTTTCCGAAAGTATTCGTCACATGAAAGAGGTAGAGTTCATCAAGTTGGAGCAAAACAACATGAGCGTGTGTCGCAAAGACGAAGCCAAGTTTCTTAGAGTTGTCCCGGTTTGCGTCTCATTTGGTTGATAATGAGGAGAGAATGACGCGAATGTTTCTAAGAGGTTTGAAACCCAGAGATCGTCAATATCTTATCTCTTATAAAGCGTGTTTGTATTAGGATGTTGTTAATAGGACTCAGTTATTGGAGCACGATAATGAGTCAACCCAACCAAAAGAGAGCAGCCGGCAAAATAATAATACCAGTGATACTTGATCGTGAGCGGTGACAAAGCGTGGAGGGAATCAACATGCCAGAAATGGTAACCATTTCGGTGGTAATCATGGCCAAAATAATAAGAATTGACATTTCAAGAAGAGGAGATACAACAATGATGGAAAGATGTCAGCATCAGCACCCATCATTAAGGAAGGAGAACGACCACCTATCATATGCTTCAAATGTGGAGGAGAGGGACACATCAGTCCAAACTGCGTGATGCCATCCAAAGCATGTTACAATTGTGGAAGAGAAGGTCACCTGGCATAATTTTTTTGTGCACCAAAGACAAGTCCAGCTGGGATGGAGGCATCAAAGGCTATCCCAGACAAGACAAAACTGGTAGTTCAAGGGAGAGCGTTTGTCGTGACCTCCCAGAAAGCAAGGAACCCGAACGAGGTCATCACGAGTAAGTTTATCATAAACTCTAGCGAAGTACATACCTTATTTGATACCGGTTCTATCTATTCTTTTATTTCTCCTACCTGCACTCAACGTTTAAATTTGACTCCGGAGAAATTGGACCTTGACTTATCTGTTGAAACTCCATTGGGAGAAACCTTCATTACATCCACTATTTATAAGTCTTGTTTGGTTCAAATCGGTACCCACACATTACCTGTCGATCTTATTTCATTGAAAATACTTGCATTTGACGTAATTCTAGGGATTGATTGGTTAACTACTCATCATGAAAAAATTAATTGTTTTCGTAAGGTTGTTAGCTTTCATATTCCTAACCAACCTATTATGCGAATTCAAGCAACCAAACCATTAAAATAAATCACTGTCATCTGAAGCCATAGAGCTATTCGTTTATTAAAAAAAGAATGTCAAGCTTTCTTAAGCTCATGTCACGGATCTAAACAAAAATACGTCAGTTTTGAATGATATTTCTATTGTTAATAAATTTCCTGACGTATTCCCTGAAGAACCTCCTGGCCTACCCCCAGAGCGTGAAATTGAATTTTGTATCAACCTTGAACCCGGTACAAAACCCATTTCCAAAGCCCCATATCGAATGGCTCCTATTGAAATTCAGGAGTTAAAGACCCAACTGCGAGGAATTGTTAGACATTGGCTTTATTAGTCCTAGTACTTCTCCTTGGGGTGCTCACATTCTATTCGTGAAAAAGAAAGATGGGAGTATGCGACTTTGTATTGATTATCGGGAGTTGAATCATGTCACCATTAAAAATAGGTATCCATTGCCACATATTGATGACCTGTTTGACTAGTTACAAAGAGCCAAATTCTTTTCAAAGATTGATCTTCGTTCCAGATATCACCAGTTGAAGATTAGAAGCGATGACATTCCAAAGACGGCTTTCAGAACTCGATATGGGCATTATGAATTCCTAGTCATGTCTTTTGGATTGACTAATGCTCCTGCTACTTTCATGGATATAATGAACCGAGTATTCAATACTCCAAAAGCTTCGTAAATATAAGCTTTATGCCAAGTTGAAGAAATGTGAGTTATGACTTGAGGAAGTTGCATTCCTTGGTCACGTGATATCAAATCAAGGAATATTTATTGACCCGGTAAAGATTGAAGCAATTTAAAGCTGGGAGTAACCTAAGTCAGTGACCGAAGTACGTAGCTTTCTCGGCTTAGCTGGTTATTATTAGAGATTCGTAGAAGGGTTTTCTCGAATTGCTACTCCATTAACTCAGCTGACTCGGAAAGATATAAAATTCGGTTGGAACGAGGAATGTGAGAAGAGTTTTCAAGAACTCAAAAGGAGACTCATTTCAAAGACTGTTACGACAATACCATACTGCCTGGAGGATTTGTCATCTACATGGTGATGCTTCGGCAAAGGGTTAGGATGTGTTCTCATGCAACATGGGAAAGTCATAGCCTATGCCTCTTGACAACTCAAAGAATATGAGAGGAATTATCCTACTCATGATCTAGAGTTGGCAGCTGTTGTTTTCGCACTTAAAATTTGGAGGCATTACTTGTATGGGGAGAAAGTGGAGATCTTTACGGATTATAAAAGCGTCAAATATTTCTTCACTCAAAAGGAACTCAACATGCGACAACGAAGTTGGCTTGAATTGTTGAAAGATTATGATCATACCATCCAATACCATCCTGGAAAAGCGAACGTGGTAGCTGACGCATTGAGTAGAATATCATATGTACGAGTTCTATATTGATAACGCAAAGGCCTATTTTGTGTGACTTGCAAAGGATAGAGATAGAGTTAAAAACTCTAGGGACCCATGTGATGATGGCAAATATTCGAGTAGAACCGACTTTAATTGATAAAGTTAAAGATGCTTAAGTTACAGATCTGGAGCTGATGCGTATGAGGAAGAAAGTGCAAGAAGGTGCTATGTCGGAAGCAAGAATAGATGAAGAAGGAATACTTCGAGTCAACTCCAGACTTTGTGTTCCTAACGATCCTGACTTAAAGTATAAAATCATAATGCAGGCGCACAACACACCGTTTGCAATCCATCCTGGGAGTACAAAAATGTATCGTGATCTTTGTCATACATTTTGGTGGAGCAATATGAAGAGAGGGATATCGCTATTTATCTCAAGGTGTCTAACTTGTCAACGAGTCAAGGTGGAGCATCAAGTACCAAAAGGTCCATTGCAACCACTTAAAATTGCAGAATGAAAGTGGGAGCACATTACCATGGATTTCATTACTGGTCTTCCCAAGGTTTCTCAAGGCATAGATGCAATTTGGGTCATTGTTGATAGATTGACCAAGTCTGCTCATTTCTTACCAATACGAGAAACTTATACACTTGAACGTCTTGCTTGTATGTACATAAATGAGATTGTAAGACTGTATGGTATGCCAGTATCCATAGATTCTGATAGAGACCCAAGGTTCACTTCACGATTTTGGGTTAGTTGGCAAAAAGTTATGGGCATGGACTTACGATTTAGTTCGGCATATCATCCTCAGACGGACGGACAATTAGAGAGGACTATTCAAACTCTTGAAGATTTATTAAGACTCTGTGTCCTTAACTTCAAGGGAAGTTGGGACAAGTTCTTACCATTGGTGGAGTTTTCATACAACAACAATTATCAAACAAGTATTGGCATGGCTCCATTCGAAGCGTTGTATAGAAGAAAGTGTCGTTCTCCAGTATGTTGGGATGAGGTGGGTGAAGCAACGTTGTTGGGACCAGAGTTGGTACGTATGACTACGGAAAAGATTCAAACGATCTGGCAACGTATAAAAACCTCACAAGATCGATAAAAGAGTTATGTTGATCTTCATCGAAAGGACGTGGAATTTGATATTGGAGATCATGTGTTGTTACATGTTGATCCATGGAAAGGAGTTACGAGATTTGGAAAGAGAGAAAAGCTCAATCCTCGATTCATTGGCCCATTTTTAATCCTCAAAAAAGTAGGAACTGTGGCGTATAGACTCGCTTTACCGCCAAGTATGTCTCGTGTTCATAACGTTTTTTACATATCCATGTTACGTAAATATGTGGAAGACCCGAACCACATTATTGAGTTAGAACCGGATGAAATAGCAGAAGATTTTGACGTATGAAGAGGTTCTTATTCAAATCTTGGATAAGAAGGAACATATTCTACGCTCCAAGGTTATACCTCAAGTCAAAGTTTTGTGGAAAAACCACGATGTTGAGGAAATGACCTGGGAGTTAAAATCTGAAATGAAATCAAGATATCCTTACCTTTTCGACATACTAGGTACGTACCCTAATTTCGAGGGCGAAATTTCATAAGAAGGGGGGGTTGTAAGACCCCAACTTTTTAATAAAGATGATTTTTCTATAAATATTATTTTTAAATATTATGGAATGAATTTGATATAATGTTATAGTTGTGGGTAATATTTATAAATTTTGCAAAGTACGCAAGTTGTTATAAAATATTCGTTTGGTTGGGGAATATTTTTTTTGTCAGGGAATATTCGTACGACGACACAATCATTGGTGGACCCCACAACGGAATTACTGTCGGAGTTAGAAAATGACAAAAATATTTTTATGAAAATAATAGCGGAAGTGTTACCGTTAACACTGTTGGAATACTTGGTGGTTAAAATACGATGAATACGCATTATTATGCGAAAGCAGCATGGTATTATACAGTATTTTTTGAATTATTGATTCTTACGTAAGAAGGCCTTTACTCAATAATTGTTACGGTAATTATTGTTTAATATTTTATTGATTCAATAATTGCTACGTTGATATTTTTGATTCAATAATTGTCATTATTATAAGTATTTCAAATTATCAAATCAATAATTCATTTAAATATATTATTATAATATTATATTATAGTAGTATGATGTGATTATATGATAGTATGATTTTTATAATTTGAATGATAACATTATTATAGTAAATTCATGGTATGAAAGTAAAATGAGGTGGAAGAGAATAATTTGAATTTGAATTCTGATGATGTAAGCGATGATGTCATCGAGCGATGAGGTAAACAATGATGTCATCGGAAGGATGATATAAGCAATGATGTCATTTGATCGATGATGTAAGCAATGATGTCATATGATCGATGATGATGTGTAGCGATGATGTCATAAATTATGGTGAAAAGACTATTTTACCCTTACTCTACCAAGCTTATAAATAGAAGCTCATTCCTTCATTATTTTCACGAATTCACTAAAGCTATAGGCGAGAAAGAATGGAGAGAATAAGAGAGAAAGAAGAAGAATCTTCCGTTACTAAAATATTGCGGTATCAATTTCCTACTAAGGTAAGGGTATTATTTCTTTCTTATTCATGAAGAGAACTTACATTATTCCATTCTTTATTCTTACGTTGAAATAACTTTGTTTCTGGCAGCTACCCTATACTTGGTGAAATTCTTACATTATTCCATTCTTTATCATTATGTTGGAATATCCCATCTATGTGAAGTCCGCATACATGGTGAAATTTTTACATTATTCCATTTTATTATCCTGTTGGAACATCACGCTTCGGTGCATTACGCATGAACTGGTTCCGTTATTTATTATTTTGTTGGAACATCACATGCGTGCGTTTACGCATGACTGGTTCCATTATTTATTATTCATTGGAATATCCACATGCATGCGTTTTTGCATGACTGGTTCCGATTATTTATTATTACATTGGAATAACTTTATGCATACGATCTATCCCATTTTGGTGATTTCTTTTGTTATCTCATTCTTTATTATACTCGGTTGGTTAAAGTTTTGACTTCTATACTCCATGAAATTAGTGGAATATCTTTGATATTTGCGCTTCATCCGATATCTTTTCATGGGAATATTCTTCTGAGCATTCTTGAGTTTTACTCTACAAAGAAGTATCATGTTGACAATTTGGACGTTATTAGTTCCTGGATAAATTAATTCTTGAACTTGTTTTATTGAATTCTTATATCATTGTCATCATCGTCATGTTTATATTATGTTGAAAGTCATCTGTGGCCTGTAGTGCATAGATGGACTTGGTATGATTATGACCAGGGATTATTCGGTGTAATCATGACCGTAATGTTACAAATGATGTGGAAAAAGTCCTTATTGGCCCGTAGTGCATTGATGGACAGTTGTTTGCATGATCATGACCATTAATGAATACACGAATATCATTGGCCGTAGTGTATGGATAATTTGTGGTTGTGATACTAATGAATATCCTTGGCCGTAGTGCATGGATGATGTGGATTATTTATTAAGCTGAGTCTCAACGATAAAAGTGATGAAAAACCTTTTAAATCATAAAAGATAGTAGATTTTATTCTCTACTTGACTCTTTTAATGGATTGCTTGTTCACGCTGATTAAACTTGATGTTTGTTATATTTTATCAGTTTAACATTGTTGAAGGCTAATGATAATTTATTCTGCATTATCTTAGTCATAATATTTCTTATTGGGCTAGTTGAGCTCACCCTTTCTTTCAATGTTCTCTTCAGGAAATGAGAACGTAGCGGGACTAGTCAAGGAACGGAGTGACGGTCCAGATGATAGTATTAGTAGTCCTCACTATTCTGTTAAATAGTGTGAAAATAAATGTAAAGAGGACTCTTTTGAGTATGGATATTGTCTAGATGACAATATTCTTATTAAACTCTCAGTTTACGTTTTGTCGTATTTTACACGACAGTTGTATTATTAAGTTGTAATTAAATTTTGTACCATGTATTTGGCGACTCAATATGGGTGATGTATACCTATTTTGGGGGCGTCACAATCATGATGGAGGCACTCAACACACCGTTTGCAATCCATCCTGGGAGTACCAAAAGTATCGTGATCTTCAATATACATTTTGGTGGAGCAATATGAAGAGAGAGATAGCGGGGTTTATCTCAAGGTGTCTAACTTGTCAACGAGTCGAAGTGGAGCATCAAGTGCCAAAAGGTCCATTGCAACCACTTGAAATTCCAGAATGGAAGTGGGAGCACATTACCATGGATTTCTTTACTGGTCTTCCCAAGGTTTCTTAAGCCATATATGCAATTTGGGTCATTATTGATAGATTGACCAAGTCTGCTCATTCCTTACCGATACGAGAAACTTATACACTTGAACGTCTTACTAATATATATATAAACGAGATTGTAAGATTGTATGGTATGCCAATATCCATAGTTTCTGATCGAGACCCAAGATTCACTTCAAGATTTTGGGTTAGTTTGCAAAAAGCTATGGGCACAGATTTACGATTTAGTTTGGCATATCATCCTCAAACAGATGGGCAGTCGAAAATGACTATTCAAACTCTTGAAGATTTATTAAGATTCTATGTCCTTGACTTCAAGGGAAGTTGGGACAAGTTCTTACCGTTGGTGGAGTTTTCCTACAACTGACAACGGTTATCAAGCAAGTATTGGCATGGCTCCATTTGAGGCGTTGTATGGAAGAAAGTGTCATTCTCGGTATCTTTGGGATGAGGTGGGTGAAGCAACGTTGTTGGGACCGGATTTGATACGTATGACTACGGAAAAGATTCAAAACGATCCGATAGCGTATAAAAACCTCGGAAGATTGACACAAAGAGTTATTACGATGCGCATCAAAAGGCGTGGAATTCAATATTGGAGATCATGTGTTGTTAGGTGTTGCTCCATGGAAAGGAGTTACTGAGATTTAGAAAGAGAGAAAGCTCAATCCTCGATTCATTGGCCCATTTATAATCCTCGAGCAGTAGGAAGCGTGGCCTATAGACTCGCCTTACCGCTAAGTATATCTCGTGTTCATAACGTTTTACACATATCTATGTTACGTAAATATGTGAAAGACCCGAACCGCATTATTGAATTAGAACCAAACAAGATAGAGGAAGATTTAACGTATAAAGAATTACCTGTTAAAATCTTGGATAAAAAGGATCATATTCTACGCTCCAAGGTTATACCTCAAGTTAAAGTTTTGTGGAGAAACCACGATGTAGAAGAAATGACCTGGGAGTTAGAATCTGAGATGAAGTCAAAATATCCTCACCTCTTCGATATACCAGGTACGTACCCTAATTTCGAGGACGGAATTTCATAAGAAGGGGATGTTATAAGACCCAAACTTTTATGAATAAAGATTAATTTCTCTCGAAATATATTTTTGAATATTATGCTGTGGATATAATATAATGTTATAGTTGTGGGTAATATTTACAAATTTTGCAAAGTAAGCAAGTGGTTATATGATATTCGATTGGTCGGGAAATATTCGTTTTAACAGGGAATATTCGTACGACGACACAATCATTGGTGGACCCCACAACGGAAGTATTGCCATATTTAGAAAATGACAGAATTATCTTTTTATAAAAATAACGGCGGTTTTACCGTTAAACTGTTGAACTACCCGGTAGTAAAAGTACAGTAATACGCGTGGTTGCATAGTAGTACACGATATTGATTATTGATGCTTACGTGAAGTCACCGGTTATACTCAATTATTGCTCTGATAATTGCTCCATCATATCTCTCATATTATTGATTCGATTATTGTCACGATTATCATCGCATAATATGATATATTATTAAATCAATAATTGAGGCGACAAAGTTATTCATATTATTAAATTGTAATATTTACAATGTCTAGAAGTTCTATCAAGGAGAGGTTTGGTCATCTAATTGTGCGCCAATAAGGAAAAATCCTTATCGACAAGCCCCCTCTTTCCTGGGAACGACCTGATTATTAAATATTGTGAATTATAATATTAATGATGAATAAGTTCGTGTTGATTAAGGATGAAATTGATAGTTCCATTGTGTTGGAATTATTAGTGTTAGTGAAAATCGACATTTATTTCGATAATAATTGATGTCTAGAGGTTATATTGACCAATCGGGTAATTAACCGGATAAATGAGCAATTAATTGTTATTGATTTACATGATTATAACTATTTTTTCACATGTTTAGAACTATTGAGTCACATGATTTACTATTGATTCACATGATTTACTATTAGGGGAGGTGGTGCAAGTTTAATAATACTTGTAGGACTAAATTAAAAATGAAGGAAAAGATAATGGTATTATACTGTAATATTTCGAGCCCCTAAATGTGAAATTATTGAAACTATATTTCTTTTTCCTATAAATAGAAGCTCATTCTTCCTTCATTTCTCACCAATTCACTAAATCTTTAGAGCAATTATTATAGAGAGAAATTATAGAGAGAAAGAAGAAGAGATGTCTGCTACCTCACTATTCCAGTATCCAGTTTTCTTCTAAGGTAAGGGGTATTATTCTTTCGTATTCATGAAGAGAGTTATTTTCTTTCAATACTCGTAAGGGTTGATATTCCATTCTTTATTATTATATTGGAACAACATGTCTATGTGAAGTACCGCATACATGGTGAAATTCTTCAGTTATTCCATTCTTTATTATTCTGTTGGAATAACCTGTCTGTGTGGTCTATCGCATGCCTAGTGAATTCTGTTGTTATTCCAATCTTTATTATTCTGTTGGAATATCCTATATGTGCGGATTACGCATGACCTGGTTCCATTCTTTATTATTCTGTTGGGAATGACCTGTCTGTGCAGTCTATCGCATCCACGGTGAATTCTTCTATTATTCTGTTGGAATAACCTGTCTATGTGGATTACCGCATGCATGGTGAATGATCCTTCGTATTCATTCTTTATTAAATTGCGGAAATGATCTGTCTACTTGGATTACCGCATGGCGGGTGAAAATCCATTTGTAGTTTCCTATATTCTATTATACTCGTCTGAGATATCATTTCTTTTGTACTCATCATGGAATATCATTTTCTTTGGTATTTTTTTACGAGTCACTATTCACGGGTTACTATTCACCCGGTTACTATTCACTCTAGTATTATTCACTTTCGGGTATGGGGTACTTTTCGTGCGGGAGTATTATTCATTTGATTCTTATTCATAGGTTACTATTCACCTGATTACTATTCATTCTAGTATCATTCACTCGGATATTCGGGACACTTTTCGTGTCGAGGTACTATTCACGTGGTACTATTCCCGAAGTACTATTCACGGGGTACTATTTACCCGAAAAATATATTTCTTTTACATCCAAATTATTTTTGGTACATGAATATTATTCTTGAATTTTACTCTACAAAGCAGTATCATGTTGACAATTTGGACGTTATTGATTTCTGGAAAAATTAAATTATAAATCTTTAAAATTTATCCTTGAACTTGTTTTATTGAATTATTATGTCATTGTCATCATCCTCATGCTTATATTGTGATTAAGGTCATATTTGGCTTACGTGCATAGATGGACTTGGTATGATTATGACCATGGATTATTCGGTATAATCATGACCGTAATGTGACGAATGATGTGGTAAAAGTCCTCATTGGACTATAGTTCATTGATGGACAGTTGTTGGAATGATTATGACCAGGGATTATTTGGTATAATCATGACCATTGATGATTACATGAATATCCTTGGCCGTGGTGCATGGATGATTCGATTTTATTTATTAAGCTGAGTCTCAGCGATAAAGTTGATGAAAAACTTTTTAAATCATAGAAGATAGTAGATTTTATGTTCTACTTGACTCTTCTAATGGATTGCTTATTTTATTTGCAGCTTGTTGATCTAAAACTTGTTGTCTCATTGTATTCATCGGTTGTTATCTATTGTTGAAGGCTAAGGATAATTTATTCTCGCATTATCTTAGTCATAATATTTCTTATTGGGCTAGTTGAGCTCACCCTTTCTTTCATTGTTCTCTTGAGTGAAATGAGAATATAAATTTGGGACGAGTCGGGGAATGGAGTGATGGTCCGGGATAAATGGTTTTAATAGTCCTCACTATTCTACGGAATAATGTGATAATAATTGTAATGAGGACACCATTGAGTGTGGATATTGTCTAGATGACAATATTCTTGTTTTAAACTCTCACTATGTTTTGTCGTATTTTACATTTTGTTTTTATAATTAAGTTGTATTTGAATTTATGTACCATGTATCCGGTGACTCAAGATGGGTGATGTATACTGTTTTGGGGCATCACATATAGTCTATTCTACTAATTTCATCGTTCAGGACTCAAATATCACGCCCTGCATCTCCAAATTCAACTCAGAACTCAAATTTAATTTTTAATAACATTCATCATTAATATTATAACTCAAAATATTTAACAATCGTGTCGCTCCCGGAAAGAGGGGCTTTCAGATAAGGATTTCTCCTTATTGGCGCCGCAATTAGGTGACCAAACCTCTCCTCGATGTAACTTCTAGACATTGTCAATATTGCAAATAATAATATGAATAACTTTGTCGTCTCAATTATTGATTTAATAATATAACATATTATGCAGATGATACTGTGACAATAATTGAATCAATAATATGAGAGATATGATGCAGCAATTGTTGTAGCAATAATTGAGTATAACTGAGTGATTTCTCACGTAAGCATCAATAATCAATACCGTGTGTTACTATGCAACCACGCGTATTACTGTACTTTTACTACCGAGTAGTTCAACAGTTTTAACGGTAACACTTTCGCTAGTTTTTTTATAAAAAAATAATTATGTCATTTTCTTACTACGACAATACTTCCGTTGTGGAGTCCACCAATGATTGTGCCGTCCTACGGATATTCCCCGACAAAAAGAATATTTTATAACAACTTGCATACTTTGAAAAAATTTCACATATCACCCTTAACTTTAACCTTTTATCAATTTAACCATTTACTAAATAGAATAATTATAAGAAAATTGAATACTTTCATTTCATAAAATTCGGGGTCTCACAAAAATAGTGAGTACTACTAATGCTATCATCTGGATCGTCACTTCATTCCCCGACTCGTCCCCAATTTATATTCTCATTTTCCTCAAGAGAACAAGTGAAAGAAAGGGTGAGTTCAACTATCCCAGTGAGAAATATTATGACTAAGATAATGCAGAATAAATTATCCTTAGCCTTCAACAATATAACAACCGATAGAATATAATAGACAACAAGTTTTAGATCAACAAATGCAAATGAGAATAAGCAATCCATTAGAAAGAGTCAAGTAGAGCATAAAATCTACTATCTTCTATGATTTAAAAAGTTTTTCATCAACTTTATCATTAGAGACTCAAATTTTAATAAATAAAATTGAATCAACCCTGCATCACGGTCAAAGATATTTATGTAATCATCAATGGTCATGATTGTACCGAATAATCCCTGGTCATAATCATACCAACAACTGTCCATCAATGAACTACAGGCCAATGAGGACTTTCACCACATCATCTGTCACATTACGGTCATGATTATACCGAATAATCCCTCGTAATAATCATACCAAGTCCATCTATGCACATAAGCCAAAGATGACTTTCATCACAATATAAGCATGAGGATGATGACAATGACATAATAATTCAATAAAACAAGTTCAAGGATAAACTTTAAAGATTTATAATTTAATTTATCCAGAAATCAATAACGTCCAAATTGTCAACATGATACTGCATTGTGGAGTAAAATTGAAGAATGCTCAGAAGAATATTTCCATGAAAAGATACTAGATGAAGCGCAAATATCCATGATATTCTACTAATTTCATGGAGTATAGAAGCTAAAACTTTAACCAACTGAGTATAATAGAGTATATGAAACTGCAAATAGATTTTCGTCCGCCATGCGGTAATCCACGTAGGCAGATCATTTCCATAATTTAATAAGGAATGAATACAAAGGATCATTCACCATGCATGCGATAATCCATATGACAAAGTTATTCCAAATGTAATAATAAAGAATGGAATAATGTAAGAATTCACCATGCATGCAATAGACCGCACATACAAAAGTTATTCCCAACAAAATAATAAAGAATAGAACCAGGTCATGCGTAATCCGCATGCATGTGATATTCCAATGTAATAATAAAGAATGGAATAACAACAGAATTCCCATGTGAACAAATAGTTATAATCATGTGAATTAATAGCAATTAATTGCTCATTTATCCAGTTAATTACCCGATTGGTCAATATAATCTCTAGACATCAATTATTATCGAAATAAATGTCGATATCCATTAACACTAATAATTCAACACAATGGAACTATCAATTTCATCTTTAATCAACACGAATTTATTCATCATTAATATTATAATTCACAATATTTAACAACCGTGTCGTTCTCGGAAAGAGGGGCTTTTCGATAAGGATTTCTCCTTATCATGGCGCAATTAGGTGACCAAACCTCTCCTCGATGAACTTCTAAACATTGTCAATATTGCAAATAATAATATGAATAACTTTGCGATCTCAATTATTGATTTAATAATATATATTATGCGAGATGATCTTGTGACAATAATTGAATCAATAATATGAGAGATATGATGCAACAATTATCGCAAAGAATAATTAAGTATAACCGAGTGACTTCTCACGAAGCATAAATAATCAATACCGTGTATTGTTACTATGCAACCACGCCAGACATCAGATTTTTTACTACCGAAAGTAGTTCAACAAGTTTTAATAAAGAATACTTTCGCTAGTTTTTTATAAAAAATAATTATGTCATTTTCTTACTACGAATAATACTTCCGTTGGAGTCCACCAATGATTGTGCCGTCCTACGGATATTCCCAAACAAAAGAATATTTTATAACAACTTGCATACTTTGAAAAAATTTCACATATCACCCTTAACTTTAAACTTTTATCAATTTAACCATTTACTAAATAGAATAATTATAAGAAAATTGAATACTTTCATTTCATAAAATTTCGGTCTCACAAAAAATAGTGAGTACTACTAATGCTATCATCCGGATCGTCACTTCATTCCCCGACTCGTCCCAGCTATATTCTCATTTTCTGAAGAGAACAGTGAAAGAAAGGGTGAGTTCAACTATCCCAGTGAGAAATATTATGACTAAGATAATGCAGAATAAATTATCCTTAGCCTTCAACAATATAACAACTGATAGAATATAATAGACAACAAGTTTTAGATCAACAAATGCAGTAGAATAAGCAATCCATTAGAAGAGTCAAGTAGAGCATAAAATCTACTATCTTCTATGATTTAAAAAGTTTTTCATCAACTTTATCACGAGACTCAAATTTTTAATAAATAAAATTGAATCAACCACGCATCACGGTCAAAGATATTTATGTAATCATCAATGGTCATGATTAAAACCGAATAATCCTCGGTCATAATCATACCAACAAATCGGCCCATCAATGAACTACAGGTCAATGAGGACTTTCACCACATCATCTGTCACATTACGGTCATGATTATACCGAATAATCCCTGGTAATAATCATACCAAGTCCATCTATGCACATAAGCCAAAGATGACTTTCATCACAATATAAGCATGAGGATGATGACAATGACATAATAATTCAATAAAACAAGTTCAAGGATAAACTTTAAAGATTTATAATTTAATTTATCCAGAAATCAATAACATCCAAATTGTCAACATGATACCGCTGTGGAGTAAAATTGAAGAATGCTCGTAAGAATATTTCCATGAAAAGATACTAGATGAATAAATATCCATGATATTCTACTAATTTCATGGAGTATGAAGCTAAAACTTTAACCAACCGAGTATAATAGAGTATATGAAATCGCAAATAGATTTTTTAAATCGCCATGCGGTAATCCACGATAAAGTGAGATCATTTCCACAATTTAATAAGGAATGAATACAAAGGATCATTCACCATGCATGCGGTAATCCACATAGGCAAAAGTTATTCCAATGTAATAATAAAGAATGGAATAATGAAGAATTCACCATGCATGCAATAGTAATCGCACATACAAAAGTTATTCCCAACAAAATAATAAAGAATAGAACCAGTCATGCGTAATCCGCATGCATGTGAGGATATTCCAATGTAATAATAAAGAATGGAATAACAAATGTAATTCCCATGTGAACAAATAGTTATAATCATGTGAATTAATAGCAATTAATTGCTCATTTATCTGGTTAATTACCCGATTGGTCAATATAATCTCTAGACATCAATTATTATCGAAATAAATGTCGATATCCATTAACACTAATAATTCGAACACAATGGAACTATCAATTTCATCTTTAATCAACACGAACTTATTCATCATTAATATTATAATTCACAATATTTAACAACCAGGTCGTTCTCAGGAAAGAGGGGGCTTTCTGATAAGGATTTCTCCTTATTGGCGCGCAATTAGGTGACCAAACCTCTCCTTGACAGAACTTCTAAACATTGTCAATATTGCAAATAATAATATGAATAACTTTGCAGTCTCAATTATTGATTTAATAATATATATTATGCAGATGATACTGTGACAATAATTGAATCAATAATATGAGAGATATGATGCAACAATTACTGCAGCAATAATTAAGTATAACTGAGTGACTTCTCACGTAAGCATAAATAATCAATACCGTGTGTTACTATGCAACCACGCGTATTACTGTACTTTTACTACCGAGTAGTTCAACAGTTTTAACAGTAACACTTTCGCTAGTTTTTTTATAAAAAAATAATTATGTCATTTTTTCTTACTACGATAATACTTCCGCCTGGAGTCCACCAATGATTGTGTCAGTCTCTACGGATATTCCCCGACAAAAAGAATATTTTATAACAACTTGCATACTTTGAAAAAATTTCACATATCACCCTTAACTTTAAACTTTTATCAATTTAACCATTTACTAAATAGAATAATTATAAGAAAATTGAATACTTTCATTTCATAAAATTCGGGGTCTCACAAAAATAGTGAGTACTACTAATGCTATCATCTGGATCGTCACTTCATTCCCCGACTCGTCCCAGCTATATTCTCATTTTCTGAAGAGAACAGTGAAAGAAAGGGTGAGTTCAACTATCCCAGTGAGAAATATTATGACTAAGATAATGCAGAATAAATTATCCTTAGCCTTCAACAATATAACAACTGATAGAATATAATAGACAACAAGTTTTAGATCAACAAATGCAGTAGAATAAGCAATCCATTAGAAGAGTCAAGTAGAGCATAAAATCTACTATCTTCTATGATTTAAAAAGTTTTTCATCAACTTTATCGCCGAGACTCAGCTTAATAAATAAAATTGAATCAACCCTGCATCACGGTCAAAGATATTTATGTAATCATCAATGGTCATGATTGTACCGAATAATCCCTGGTCATAATCATACCAACAACTGTCCATCAATGAACTACAGGTCAATGAGGACTTTCACCACATCATCTGTCACATTACGGTCATGATTATACCGAATAATCCCTGGTAATAATCATACCAAGTCCATCTATGCACATAAGCCAAAGATGACTTTCATCACAATATAAGCATGAGGATGATGACAATGACATAATAATTCAATAAAACAAGTTCAAGGATAAACTTTAAAGATTTATAATTTAATTTATCCAGAAATCAATAACATCCAAATTGTCAACATGATACTGCTTTGTGGAGTAAAATTGAAGAATGCTCAGAAGAATATTTCCATGAAAAGATACTAGATGAAGCGCAAATATCCATGATATTCTACTAATTTCATGGAGTATAGAAGCTAAAACTTTAACCAACTGAGTATAATAGAGTATATGAAACTGCAAATAGATTTTCGTCCGCCATGCGGTAATCCACGTAGGCAGATCATTTCCACAATTTAATAAGGAATGAATACAAAGGATCATTCACCATGCATGCGGTAATCCACATAGACAGGTTATTCCAACAGAATAATAAAGAATGGAATAACAGAAGAATTCACCATGCATGCAATAGACCGCACATACAGGTTATTCCCAACAAAATAATAAAGAATAGAACAACGGTCATGCAGAATCCGCATGCATGTGATATTCCAAATGTAATAATAAAGAATGGAATAACAACAGAATTCCCATGTGAACAAATAGTTATAATCATGTGAATTAATAGCAATTAATTGCTCATTTATCTGGTTAATTACCCGATTGGTCAATATAATCTCTAGACATCAATTATTATCGAAATAAATGTCGATATCCATTAACACTAATAATTCGAACACAATGGAACTATCAATTTCATCTTTAATCAACACGAACTTATTCATCATTAATATTATAATTCACAATATTTAACAACCAGGTCGTTCTCAGGAAAGAGGGGGCTTTCTGATAAGGATTTCTCCTTATTGGCGCGCAATTAGGTGACCAAACCTCTCCTTGACAGAACTTCTAAACATTGTCAATATTGCAAATAATAATATGAATAACTTTGCAGTCTCAATTATTGATTTAATAATATATATTATGCAGATGATACTGTGACAATAATTGAATCAATAATATGAGAGATATGATGCAACAATTACTGCAGCAATAATTAAGTATAACTGAGTGACTTCTCACGTAAGCATAAATAATCAATACCGTGTGTTACTATGCAACCACGCCAGACATCGCATTTTTACTACCGAGTAGTAGTTCAACAGTTTTAATAAAGAATACTTTCGCTAGTTTTTTTATAAAAAAATAATTATGTCATTTTCTTACTACGACAATACTTCCGTTGTGGAGTCCACCAATGATTGTGCCGTCCTACGGATATTCCCCGACAAAAAGAATATTTTATAACAACTTGCATACTTTGAAAAAATTTCACATATCACCCTTAACTTTAAACTTTTATCAATTTAACCATTTACTAAATAGAATAATTATAAGAAAATTGAATACTTTCATTTCATAAAATTCGGGGTCTCACAAAAATAGTGAGTACTACTAATGCTATCATCTGGATCGTCACTTCATTCCCCGACTCGTCCCAGCTATATTCTCATTTTCTGAAGAGAACAGTGAAAGAAAGGGTGAGTTCAACTATCCCAGTGAGAAATATTATGACTAAGATAATGCAGAATAAATTATCCTTAGCCTTCAACAATATAACAACTGATAGAATATAATAGACAACAAGTTTTAGATCAACAAATGCAGTAGAATAAGCAATCCATTAGAAGAGTCAAGTAGAGCATAAAATCTACTATCTTCTATGATTTAAAAAGTTTTTCATCAACTTTATCGCCGAGACTCAGCTTAATAAATAAAATTGAATCAACCCTGCATCACGGTCAAAGATATTTATGTAATCATCAATGGTCATGATTGTCTTAGAATAATCCTCGTCATAATCATACCAACAACTGCCCATCAATGAACTACTGTGTCAATGAGGACTTTCACCACATCATTCTGTCACATTACTACCATGATTATACCGAATAATCCTCGGTAATAATCATACCAAGTCCATCTATGCACATAAGCCAAAGATGACTTTCATCACAATATAAGCATGAGGATGATGACAATGACATAATAATTCAATAAAACAAGTTCAAGGATAAACTTTAAAGATTTATAATTTAATTTATCCAGAAATCAATAACATCCAAATTGTCAACATGATACTGCTTTGTGGAGTAAAATTGAAGAATGCTCAGAAGAATATTTCCATGAAAAGATACTAGATGAAGCGCAAATATCCATGATATTCTACTAATTTCATGGAGTATAGAAGCTAAAACTTTAACCAACTGAGTATAATAGAGTATATGAAACTGCAAATAGATTTTCGTCCGCCATGCGGTAATCCACGTAGGCAGATCATTTCCACAATTTAATAAGGAATGAATACAAAGGATCATTCACCATGCATGCGGTAATCCACATAGACAGGTTATTCCAACAGAATAATAAAGAATGGAATAACAGAAGAATTCACCATGCATGCAATAGACCGCACATACAGGTTATTCCCAACAAAATAATAAAGAATAGAACCAGGTCATGCGTAATCCGCACAGACAGGATATTCCAACAGAATAATAAAGAATGGAATAACAACAGAATTCCCATGTGAACAAATAGTTATAATCATGTGAATTAATAGCAATTAATTGCTCATTTATCTGGTTAATTACCCGATTGGTCAATATAATCTCTAGACATCAATTATTATCGAAATAAATGTCGATATCCATTAACACTAATAATTCGAACACAATGGAACTATCAATTTCATCTTTAATCAACACGAACTTATTCATCATTAATATTATAATTCACAATATTTAACAACCAGGTCGTTCTCAGGAAAGAGGGGGCTTTCTGATAAGGATTTCTCCTTATTGGCGCGCAATTAGGTGACCAAACCTCTCCTTGACAGAACTTCTAAACATTGTCAATATTGCAAATAATAATATGAATAACTTTTGCGATCTCAATTATTGATTTAATAATATATATTATGCGATGATAATCTTGTGACAATAATTGAATCAATAATATGAGAGATATGATGCAACAATTATCGCAAGCAATAATTAAGTATAACCGAGTGACTTCTCACGTAAGCATAAATAATCAATACTAGTGTGTTACTATGCAACCACGCCAGACATCTTTATTTCTTTTACTACCGAGTAGTTCAGCAGTTTTAATAAAGAACACTTTCGCTAGTTTTTTATAAAAAATAATTATGTCATTTTCTTACTACGACAATACTTCCGCTAGGAGTCCACCAATGATTGTGCCGCCCTACGGATATTCCCGACAAAAAGAATATTTTATAACAACTTGCATACTTTGAAAAAATTTCACATATCACCCTTAACTTTAAACTTTTATCAATTTAACCATTTACTAAATAGAATAATTATAAGAAAATTGAATACTTTCATTTCATAAAATTCGGGGTCTCACAAAAATAGTGAGTACTACTAATGCTATCATCTGGATCGTCACTTCATTCCCCGACTCGTCCCAGCTATATTCTCATTTTCTGAAGAGAACAGTGAAAGAAAGGGTGAGTTCAACTATCCCAGTGAGAAATATTATGACTAAGATAATGCAGAATAAATTATCCTTAGCCTTCAACAATATAACAACTGATAGAATATAATAGACAACAAGTTTTAGATCAACAAATGCAGTAGAATAAGCAATCCATTAGAAGAGTCAAGTAGAGCATAAAATCTACTATCTTCTATGATTTAAAAAGTTTTTCATCAACTTTATCGCCGAGACTCAGCTTAATAAATAAAATTGAATCAACCCTGCATCACGGTCAAAGATATTTATGTAATCATCAATGGTCATGATTGTACCGAATAATCCCTGGTCATAATCATACCAACAACTGTCCATCAATGAACTACAGGCCAATGAGGACTTTCACCACATCATCTGTCACATTACGGCCATGATTATCTGAATAATCCCTCGTAATAATCATACCAAGTCCATCTATGCACATAAGCCAAAGATGACTTTCATCACAATATAAGCATGAGGATGATGACAATGACATAATAATTCAATAAAACAAGTTCAAGGATAAACTTTAAAGATTTATAATTTAATTTATCCGTAAATCAATAACGCCCAAATTGTCAACATGATAATTTGCATTGTGGAGTAAAATTGAAGAATGCTCGGAAGAATATTTCCATGAAAAGATACTAGATGAAGCTTAAATATCCATGATATTCTACTAATTTCATGGAGTATAGAAGCTAAAACTTTAACCATTTGAGTATAATAGAGTATATGAAGCGCAAATAGATTTTCGTCGCCATGCAGAATCCACGAAAGAGATCATTTCCATAATTTAATAAGGAATGAATACAAAGGATCATTCACCATGCATGCGATAATCCACATAGACAAAGTTATTCCAATGTAATAATAAAGAATGGAATAATGTAAGAATTCACCATGCATGCAATAATCGCATATCTGAGTTATTCCCAACAAAATAATAAAGAATAGAACCAGGTCATGCGTAATCCGCACAGACAGGATATTCCAACAGAATAATAAAGAATGGAATAACAACAGAATTCCCATGTGAACAAATAGTTATAATCATGTGAATTAATAGCAATTAATTACTCATTTATCTGGTTAATTACCCGATTGGTCAATATAATCTCTAGACATCAATTATTATCGAAATAAATGTCGATATCCACTAACACTAATAATTCCAACACAATGGAACTATCAATTTCATCTTTAATCAACACGAACTTATTCATCATTAATATTATAATTCACAATATTTAACAACCGTGTCGTTCTCAGAAAGAGGGGCTTTTCGATAAGGATTTCTCCTTATTGGCAGCCGCAATTAGGTGACCAAACCTCTCCTTGTGAGAACTTCTAAACATTGTCAATATTGCAAATAATAATATGAATAACTTTTGATCTTAATTATTGATTTAATAATATATATTATGCGAGATGATCTTGTGACAATAATTGAATCAATAATATGAGAGATATGATGCAACAATTCTCGCAAAGAATAATTAAGTATAACTGAGTGACTTCTCACGTAAGCATAAATAATCAATACCGTGTGCTACTATACAACCACGCATATTACTGTACTTTTACTACCGGGTAGTTCAACAGTTTTAATGGTAACACTTTCGCCGTTATTTTTATAAAAAGATAATTCTGTCGTTTTCTTACTACGACAATACTTCCATTGTGGGGTCCACCAATGATTGTGTCGTCGTACGAATATTCCCCGACAAAAAGACTATTCCCCGACCAAACGAATATTTTATAACAACTTGCATACTTTGCAAATTTTGTAAATATTACCCACAACTATAACATTATATCAAATCCACACCATAATATTCAAAAAAAATATATTTTGAAAAAATTATTCTTTATTCATAAAAGTTGGGGTCTTACAAAAACAACATGACCGTGTCGCAGTACGAAGCCAAGTTTGCCGAGTTGTCTCAGTTTGCGTCCCATCTGATTGATAATGAGGAGAGAATGACGCAAATGTTTCTAAGAGGTTTGAAACCTGAGATACGTCAATACTTTATCTCTCATAAACTGTGTTTGTATTCAGATGTTGTGAATAGGGATCAGTTATGGTGCGCGATAATGAGTCAACTAAACCAAGAGAGAGCAGCCGACAAAATGATAATACCAATGGTAGCAGTCATCGAAGCGGTGACAACAAACGTGGAGGAAATCAACATGTCAGAAATGGTAACCACTTCGGTGGTAATCATGGCCAAGACAATAAGAATGGACATTTTAAGAAGAGGAGATTCAACAATGATGGAAAGACGTCAGCATCAGCACCTGTTGTTAAGGAAGGAGAACGACCATTTATCATATGCTTCAAATGAGGAGAGGAGGGACATATCAGTCCAAACTGTGCGCAGCAGTCCAAAACGTGTTACAATAGTGGAAGAGAAGGTCACCTAGCTTGATTTTGTCGTTTAGGAAAGCCAAGTCCAGCTGGGATGGAGGCACCAAAGGCCGTTCCAGAAAAGTCAAAACCAGTAGTTTAAGGGAGAGTGTGACGCCCCCAAAATAGGTATACATCACCCATCATGGGTCTCCAGGTACATGGTACTGAATACAAATACAAACTAATTATACAACAGTCGTGTAAAATACGATAAAACATATGCTGTGAGTTTTAATATAAATATTGTCATCTAGACAATATCCACACTCAAAATAAGTCCTCAATACATTTATTAACACACTATTTCATAGAAAAGTGAGGATTACTAATGCTATCCTCTGGACTATCACTCCATTCCCCGACTAGTCCCTGCTACGTTCTCATTTCCTGAAGAGAACAGTGAAAGAAAGGGTGAGCTTAACTAGCCCAGTAAGAAATATTATGACTAAGATAATGCAGAATAAATTATCCTTAGCCTTCAAATGATATAACAACCGATAGAATATAATAGACAACAATTTTTAGATCAACAACTGCAGCGGAATAAACAATCCATTAAAAGAGTCAAGTAGAGAATAAAATCTACTATCTTTTATGATTTAAAAAGTTTTTCATCACTTTTATCGCTGAGACTCGGCTTAATAAATAATCCACATCATCCCTGCAATACGGCCAAGGATATTCATTAGTATCATGACCACAAATTATCCATGCACTATGGGCCAAAGATATTCGTGTATTCATCAATGGTCATGATCACACCAACAACTGTCCATCAATGCACTACGAGCCAATGAGGACTTTTACCAAATCATTTATAACATTACGGTCATGATTATACCGAATAATCCTTGGTCATAATCATATCAAGAACATCTATGCACTACAGGCCACAGATGACTTTCAATAAAATATAAACATGAGGATGATGACTATGATATAAGAATTCAATAAAACAAGTTCAAGAATTAATTTATCCAGGAACTAATAACGTCCAAATTGTCAACATGATACTTCTTTGTAGAGTAAAAATTCAAGAATGCTCAGAAGAATATTTCCATGAAAATATACTGGATGAAGCACAAATATCAAGGATATTCCACTAATTTCATGGAGTATAGAAGTCAAAACTTTAACCAACTGAGTATAATAAAGAATGGAATAACAAAAGAAATCACCAGGCATGTGATAGATCGCATGACAGCAAAGTTATTCCAATGAATAATAAATATGGAACCGAGTCCCGTAGAAACGCATGCACAAGATATTTCAATGAGAATAATAAAGACGGAACCAGTCCGGCGTAAAATGCATGCATGAGGATATTCCAAATGTAATAATAAAGCGGAACCCGGTCAGGCGTAAAAAACGCATACAGATATGATATTCCAATGTAATAATAAAGAATGGGATAATGAAGAATTTCACCAAGTATAGGGTAGTAGCAGCAGATACTGAGTTATTCAACAGGATAATAAATAATGGAATAACAGAAGAATTTCACCAAGTATAGGGTAGCCCGCGTATACAAGTTATTCCAACAGAATAATAAAGAATGGAATAACAAAAGAATTTCACCAAGTATAGGGTAGCCCGCGTATATAGGTTATTCCAACAAAATAATAAAGAATGGAATAACAGAAGTTCTCTTCATGAACACAAAAGAAATAATACCCCTTACCTTATAAAGAAGAACTAGATATAGAAGTAGTGAAGTAGCAGAAAACTCTTCTTCTTTCTCTCAATAATTTCTTTCTCTAGAGTTTCAGTGAATTCGTAAGAAATAATGAAGGAATGAGCTTCTATTTATAGGAGAATGGATTGAATAGTAACTAATTCATGAACGGTCCAGATTGATTTACTTTTAAACGGACGGTCCAGATTGATTTATTATTAAAACTTAAAGCAACGGTCCATACTGATTCACTATTAAAACTTTAAACCAACGATCCATACTGATTCACTATTAAAACTTTAAACCAACTATCCATATTGATTCACTATTATAAATTCAACCAACGGTCTAAAAAATTAGCACATCTCATGGAATAATATTGTACCCAAAAATAATTTGGACCGAAAAGAAATATATTGTTCAGGTGAATAGTACTCTGTGAATAGTAACTCATGAATAGTACTCTGACACAAAAAGTGTCCCGAATACCCGTTTGAACAATATAACCTCCAGACATCAATTATCATCGAAATAGATATCGATTTCTACTAACACAAATAATCCCAACACAATGAAACTATCAAATTCATCTTTAATCAACACAAACTTATTCATCATTAATATTATAACTCACAATATTTAACAACCAGGTTGTTCCCAGGAAAGAGAGGGCTTTCCAATAAGGATTTTTCCCTATTGGCGCGCAATTAGGTGACCAAACCTCTCCTTGATAGAACTTCTAGACATTGTAAATATTGCAATTTAATAATATGAATAACTTTGTCGTCTCAATTATTGATTTAATAATATAACATATAATGGAGATGATACTGTGACAATAATTGAATCAATAATGTGAGAGATATGATGCAGCAATAATTAAGTATAACTGAGTGACTTCTCACGTAAGCATCAATAATCAATACCATGTGCTACTTTGCAACCACGCATATTATTGTACTTTTACTACCGGGTAGTTCAACAGTTTTAACTGTAACACCTCCGCCGTTATTTTTATAAAATATTTTTGTCGTTTTCTCAATCCGACAATAATTCAAATTCTGAGGTCCACCAATGATGATTGTGCCGTTGCATTTAATATTCCTCGCTAAAACTAATATTCTCCGACCAATCGAATATTATATAACAACTTGCATACTTTGCAAAATTTACAAATATTACCCACAACTATAACATTATATCAAATTCATTCCATAATATTCAAAAATAATATTCATAGAAAAATCATCATTATTCATAAAATTTGGGGTCTTACAGAGAGCATTTGTCGTAACCTCCCAGAAAGCAAGTAACCCGAACGAGGTCATCACGGGTAAGTTTATCATAAACTCTAGCGAAGTTTATACCTTATTTGATACCGGTTCTACCCATTCTTTTATTTCTCTTACTTGCGCTCAAAGTTTAAATTTGACTCCGAAGAAATTAGACTTTGGCTTAACTATTGAAACTCCGTTGGGAGAAACCTTGATTACATCCACTGTTTATAAGTCTTGTTTGGTTCAAATCGGTACCCTCACATTACCTGTCGATCTTATTTCATTGAAAATACTTGCATTTGACGTAATTCTAGGGATTGATTGGTTAATTACTCATCATGTAAAAATTAATTATTTTCGTAAGGTTGTTAGCTTTCATATTCCTAACCAACCTATTATGCGAATTCAAGTAACCAAACCATTAAAATCAATCACTATCATCTCAAGCCATAAAGCTATTCGTTTATTGAAAAATGGATGTCAAGCTTTCTTAGCTCATGTCACGGATTTAAACAAAAATACGTCAGCTTTAAATGATATTTCTATTGTTAATAAATTTCTGACGTATTCCTCGAAGAACTTCCCCGCCTACCCCCCAGCGTGAAATTGAATTTTGTATCGACCTTTAACTTTGGTACAAAACCCATTTCCAAAGCCCCATATCGAATGGCTCCTATTGAACTTCACGAGTTAAAGACCCAACTGCAGGAATTGTTAGACATTGGTTTCATTCGTCCTAGTACTTCTCCTTGGGGTGCTCCTATTCTATTCGTGAAGAAGAAAGGTGGGAGTATACGACTTTGTATTGATTATTGAGAGTTGAACCATGTCACCATCAAAAATAGGTACCCATTGCCTCGTATTGATGACCTGTTTGACCAGTTGCAAGGCGCCAAATTCTTTCAAAGATTGATCTTCGTTTTGGATATCACCAATTGAAGATTAAAACCAATGACATTCCAAAGATGGCTTTCAGAACTCGGTACGGGCATTATGAATTCCTAGTCATGTCTTTTGGATTGACTAATGCTCCTGCTTCCTTCATGGATATGATGAACCGAGTATTCAATGAATATTTGGATCACTTTGTGGTTGTCTTTATTGATGACATCCTCATATATTCCAAAAGTCGTGAAGATCATGAGCAACACTTGAGGCTGATACTCCAAAAGCTTCGTGAAAACAAGCTTTATACCAAGTTAAAGAAATGCGAGTTCTGGCTTGAGGAAGTAGCATTCCTTGGGCACGTAGTATCAAGTCATGAAATATCTGTTGACCCGATAAAGATTGAAGCTATTCATAGCTGGGAGCAACCTAAATCAATGACCGAAGTACGTAGCTTTCTCGGCTTAGCTGGTTATTATCGGAGATTCGTAGAAGGGTTTTCTCGAATCGCTACTCCATTAACTCAGCTGACTCGAAAAGATATAAAATTCAGTTGGAGAGAGGAATGTGAGAAGAGTTTTCAAGAACTCAAGAGGAGACTCATTTCAGCACCTGTTCTGACAATACCATTTGGCTCGGAGGGATTTGTCATCTACAGTGATGCTTCGGGCAAAGGGTTAGGATGTGTTCTCATGCAACATGGGAAAGTCATAGTCTATGCCTCTCGGCAACTCAAAGAATATGAGAGGAATTATCCTACTCATGATCTAGAGTTGGTAGCTGTTGTCTTCGCACTTAAAATTTGGAGGCATTACTTGTATGAGGAGAAAGTGGAGATCTTTACGGATCATAAAAGGCTCAAATATTTTTTCACCCAAAAGGAACTCAACATGCGACAATGACGTTGACTTGAACTGTTGAAAGATTATGATCATACCATCCAATACCATCCTGGAAAAGCGAACGTAGTAGCTGACGCATTGAGTAGAAGATCATATACGGGTACGAGTGCAATATTGTCAACGCAAAGGCCCATTTTGTATGACTTACAAAGGATGGAGATAGAGTTTAAGACTCCAGGGATCCATGTGATGATGGCGAATATACGAGTAGAACTGACTTTAATCGATAAAGTTAAAGCTGCTCAAGCTACAGACCTGGAACTGATGCGTATGAGAAAGAAAGTGCAAGAAGGTGTTATTCCAGAAGCAAGAATCAATGAAGAAGGAATACTTTGAGTCAACTCCAAATTTTGTGTTCCTAACGATTCTGACTTGAAGTATAAAATCATGATGGAGGCGCACAACACACCGTTTACAATCCATCCTGGGAGTACCAAAATGTATCGTGATCTTGACATACATTTTGGTGGGAGCAATATGAAGAGAGAGATAACGGGGGTTTATCTCAAGGTGTCTAACTTGTCAACGAGTCAAGGCGGAGCATCAAGTGCCAAAAGGTTCATTGCAACCACTTGAAATTCCAGAATGGAAGTGGGAACACATTACCATGGATTTCGTTACTGGTCTTGTGATGCCCCCAAATTCAGGTACTTGAAACCCAAATTCAGTGCTTCACGATACCATTTATTTGAGCGGAATAATAATAATATTGTCATAAATATCAAACTTAATTTATATATCAGAGTTTTCTAAATCCCAGGTATGCGACCTTAAAACATTTCATTACATGGTAGATAATAAATATCATCATCTTATTTAAGTCTAGCTATTACATAAGATAACACAAACTTAATCTGAAAGCTTACCTTTCCCTTTGTTCCTGGCGAGAGCCCTACGGTTGGTCATACTTAGCGAAAACATTTAATTTAAGCAAGGATGAGCATTTGAGTGCCAATGAAGTAATAACAATTATAAATATTAATCGAAAAGGATTAAATGTTTTCTTTGTACTACCGTTCTACAACAAATCAAAAGTTGTGAAGTAATCTGAACCGATAATAATAACATAACAACTCTCTATCAAATTTTTGAAACTACGTACTGACTATAAATAGGGTTAAGGTGACATACTATGAACATTATTCTCAATTTTCAAAAAGGTTTAACAGAACTTCATCTGTAAACCGTCATAACTTACGGGCACGGGGGGTGATCAGCCTGTTATGCCCTGTATTGATCAATACTACATGCAAGAACGATATTATCGTTCACTCTGTCCGCCTTGGGCTCATAAAATTTTTTTCTTGATCGAAATGTTCATACTTAGTCTGGAATTCAAACCAAAACAATTTGATTGGATACAAAAAGGTTTTATCATATTCAACAATATTTCTAAATCTGTGTCTAGCTGGTCAAATAGCTTAGACGACTTTTTCTTAACGTATACATACTAGGGATAAATAGGTGTGTATATATATATATATATATATATATATATATCAACATGGGATTAAATACAATGATTATCTAAGTGGGGACACTTGTATAACCACATATAAAAATTAAATAACAAAATATATATCTAAATTATAATATAGTACTATGTTGATAATCAATGATCGGATATAATATATATAACAATAGGGTTAATAATTTGGTACAATAATACAATTTTAAAACTTTCTTACTCATGTCCATTGCATAAAGAAAATGCAAAGATAAAGATACTTGCATGGTCTGCTGCTTAGACAACTTAGTTCTATCCTTAATTCAATGACCAATCATTTATAAGATTGTTCTGTTGATTAGAATAACATATCATAACACATTATACTATTATTTACAGTTAAAACATAACCTAATCACATTGTCACATAATTATATCAGTCATTAAGACACAAACAAACACTTATACAGTCAAACTGTATAGGTTCGAATCAAATTCGATAGCATTTTGGTGTACCGACGGCTTTATCGGGTAATTACCGAGTATAAAACTCTAATCTGTAACTCAAATATTATTCTGGATAATTTATGTGACGCCCCCAAAATAGGTATACATCACCCATCTTGAGTCGCCAGATACATGGTACAAAATTCAAATACAACTTAATTATACAACAGTCGTGTAAAATACGACAAAACATAAACTGAGAGTTTTAATAAGAATATTGTCATCTAGACAATATCCACACTCAAAGGAGTCCTCATTACATTTATTGCCACACTATTTAACAGAATAGTGAGGACTACTAATGTTATCATCCTGGATCATCACTCCATTCCCCGACTCGTCTAAATTATATATTCTCATTTCCTAAAGAGAAGCGGTGAAAGAAAGGGTGAGCTCAACTAGCCCAAAGAAGAAATATTATGACTAAGATAATGCGAGAATAAATTATCATTAGCCTTCAACAATGTTAAACCGATAAAATACAATAGACATCAAGTTTAAGCTGCTTGTTGAATAAGCAATCCATTAGAAGAGTCAAGTAGAGCATGATATCCACTATCTTCTATGATTTAAAATGTTTTCATCAATTTTTGTCATTGAGACTCAAATTTTAATAAATAAACCACATCATCGAGTCATCCTCGCACTACAAGCCAAGGATATTCATTAAATCATCAATGGTCATGACTATACCGAATAATCCCTGGTCATAATCATACCAAAAACTGTCCATCAATGCACTACAGGCCACTGAGGACTTTTACCACATCATTTATAACATTACAGGTCATGATTATACCGCATGATCCCTAGTCATAATCATACCAAGTCCATCTATGCACGTAAGCCAAAGATGACTTTCATCACAATATAAGCATGAGGATGATGACAATGATATAATAATTCAATAAAACAAGTTCAAGAATAAATTTTAAAGATTTATAAGTTAATTTATCCCGAACTCAATAACGTCTAAATTGTCAACATGATACTGCTTTGTGGAGTAAAATTCAAGAATGCTCAGAAGAATATTTCCATGAAAAGATACTGGATGAAGCGCAAATATAATATTCCACTAATTTCATGGAGTATAGAAGCCAAAACTTTAACCAACTGAGTATAATAGAATATATAAAACTGCAAATGGATTTTCACCGCCCATGCAGTAATCCACGATATCTGAGATCATTTCTATAATTTAATAAGGAATGAATACAAAGGATCATTCACCATACATGTGGTAATCCACATAGACATGTTATTCCAACAGAATAATAATGAATGGAATAATGAAGAATTCACCATGCATGCGATAGATCGCATGCATAAAGTTATTCACAATGTAGAATAATAAATAATGGAACGGTCATGCGTAAACACTTGCACCGGCTGTGATATTCCAACAAAATAATAAATAATGGAACCGGTCGTGCGTAAATGCACGCATGCGAGGATATTAAGCGAGAATAATAAAGAATGGAATAACAACAAGAATTCACTATGCATGCGATAGATCGCAGACAGGCAAGTTATTCCAATGTAATAATAAATAATAGAGCCGTGTCGTGCGTAAACACACGTATGGGATATTCAAATGAATAATAAAGAATGAAATAATAGAAGAATTTCACCATGTATGCGAAGACTTCACATAGGCAAAGTTATTCCAATGAGAATAATAAGGAATGGAATAATGAAGTTCTCTTCATGAATACGAAAAGAAATAATACCCTTACCTTAGAAGAAAGCCGGATATTGAAAAAGTGAGGTAGCAGACTTCTCTTCTTCTTTTTCTCTATAATTTCTCTATCTAGAGTTTCAAAGTGAATTCGTAAGAAATAATGAAGGAATGAGCTTCTATTTATAGGAGAATGGACTAAATAGTAACTAATTCATGAACTATCCAGATTGATTTACTTTTTAAGCCGACGGTCCATATTGATTTACTATGCACTATTAATAAAATATTCTAATAAAACAAAATCTTTTAAATAAAATATAATATATTCTATTTATAATCTAATAAAACAAATAACTTTATAAAAGTATTATGGTTTATATAAGCAGATTTTACTATACAAACACTATGCATAATAAAATATAATATATTCTAATTATTGTCTAATAAAACAAATAACTTTATAAAAGTATTACATTTTATATAAAAAGATTTTACTATGCAAAACATTATGCGAGCACTATGTAAACACTATGCATAATAGAATATTATATATTCTATTTATAGTCTAATAAAATAAATAACTTTATAAAAGTATTATGTTTTATATAAAAAGATTTTACTATGCAAACACTACGCAGTACTATGTAAACACTATGCATAATATAATATATTATATTCTAATTATTGTCTAATAAAATAAATAACTTTATAAAAGTATTCATTTTTATATAAAAGCTTTTCTATTTTATTACATTAATAATACTAATAAAACAAATTATATATATATATATATATATATATATATATATATAAACTTCGTGACTTCATAAAAGACACCTCAATATATTTAACAATATTTATCATCATTATTATAATTCACAATATTAATCGACCAAAGTCGTTCCGTGAAAAAGAGGGCTTTCAATAAGGATTTCTCCCTATCAAGCACAATTAGGTGACTAAACTCTCCTCGACAGAACTTCTAGACATCGTTAATATTGCAAATAATAATATTAATAACTCTGTCATCTCAATAATTAATTTAATAATATATAAAATATCGACAATAATTGAATCAAATAACGTGAGATACTATGCAAAGCAATTATCAGTAGTAATAATTGAACAAAGCGAAAGTGACTTCTCACGTAAGCATCAATAAGCAATACCGTAAGGCTGCTACTATGCAACCACATGTATTCATCGCACTTTTACTACCGAGTAGTTCAACAGTTTTAACGGTAAAACTTCCGCCATTATTTTCATAAAAATATTTTGTCGTTTTCTCAATCCGGCCAATAATTACATTTTGTAGAGGTCCACAATGATTGTAGCGTCGTGCGGATATTCTCCGATAAAAAGAATATTCCCGACCAATCGAATATTATATAACAACTTGCATACTTTGCAAAATTTATAAATACTACCCACAACTATAACATTATCTCAAATCCACACCATAATATTCAAAAAATATTTTGAGAAAAATTAAATCTTTATTCATAAAATTTGGGGTCTCACAATTTAAATATCAATCATATTATTTATAAATGACTTATAATAAATTATAATTAATTATTATAATTTTTCATAATTTTCAAACTCTAGAATCATTATTAAATGATTTAAATATTAAATAATTCTATTATTATTAATATTTAAATAATATTAAAATATTTATGCAACCCTTGCCAAAATATCAAAGTTATTTTATAATAACTCAAAATATTGTTAAAGTATTAATTATTACCCTTAAATGATTTTTAAAACATTTAAAATCATTTTTAAACAATTACCATTAATATTTAAATATTAAGATATTATTCACTAAAATATTAAAAGTCATTTCTAATAACTTAAAATATTTTTAAACCACTTATATCCTTTTTCAATAATTTTTAAATAAATAAAATCATTTTAACATATTTATTTAATATTATTATTAAATAAATCTAATATCATTAATATTAAATAATTAACAAAATTTATATTAAAATATTAAAAGTTATATTTTATAACTTAAAATATCTTTAAACTCTTTATTTTCATTTAAAATGATTTTTATATTATTAAAATTATTTTTAAACAAATTTATTTAATATAATTATTAAATAAAACTAATATCATTAATATTAAATAATTAATGAAAGTTACATTAAAATATTGAAAGTTATATTTTATAACATAAAATATTATTAAATATCTTATTATCATTTAAAATGATTTTTAATATAATAAAATGATTTTTAGTTAATTTATTTAATGCATTTATTAAATAAATTAAATATCAATAATATTCAAATAATTACTAATATTTATGAAAAATATGTCAAATTATTAAAAGTTAATTTTTATAACTTAAAATAATTTTTAAAACTGATTTTGTAATTTTTAGAATTTATTTACTATTTTTAAATGATTTTTAGAAATTTTTTTATTAAATTTAATAAAACTGTCGCTATAGCCTTTAGCGACAAAATCTGTTGCCTTAGGTGTTCTTGAAGCTCAAGAACATTCAAACTCAGTTTCGAGTGACCTACTTTGACCATGAATCATTTACTGTGTATTGTATTTTTGGGCTAGCTATTGATCAGATCTTGTAGTGTTTGTGTAGCACTACAAGCATCCATCAAGTTCTGGGTCAAATTACAACATACAAGTAAGCTATAAAGACTCAAACTAACTGTCAGACATGTTCTAGGTTTTCTGGGTTACCCAGAAACCTAGACAGTCTCAAGTGGTCTCCTTGTGGCTCATTTAATCAAGGGTTTTGGCTACTGATAATGTTTTCTGATGGGTCAGGGTTGTAGTCCTCATGTCATAGTACATATATCATTCATCATGTCAGTAAAACAACATCAGATTCATAAGATATCACACGGTCAAACCTTGTTAGAGACAACGGTCATCAGTTTTCTGGGTCCCAGAAAACTGAGTTCGTGCTCGTCCAGGCTAGTTTGACCATCGATTAGTTTCATTCTATTTGTTATCTAAGTGATATAAAGGCACAGATCTAAAGCCCACATAGCAGGTAATAACATAGATACAAAAACATCATCAAAACACATAAAACCTGACCATTATTAGTCTTTGAAAATCTTGTCAGACTCGGATAATGAGTTTCTGGGTTACCCAGAAACTCCTTGGTCATGCTTGGTCAATGAGGTTTGACCATTAATAACACGAAATCTACACATGATTTAAGCATGGTTTCAAGTCCAGATCAAAGTACTTCTAGCATGCTACATGTTCAAACATTTAAACAACAAAAATGATAAACAGAGAAAGATCTATGTGGTTTGACATTCGGTTGTCAAACCACTTTTAAAAATTTCCCAGATTTTGTAAAAACTTAAATTCGAGCATATAAATGTTATGGATCCACTACTTAGCAACCCAGATCATTAAAAGACACCCTCTAACACATATCTAACTAACCATTAACAACATCTAACATCAGATCATCAGATTTTAAAGATTAGGGTTTATACCTCTTTTTTAGCTTTGATCCTTGAATTTGACTTTTGATCTACTAGAAGTGATAGTGGGGCTTGATTAAGGACAGGTCTAGCAAGATAATTTCGGAGGTTTGAAGTTGAGAGAGTCTTGGTTAAGTGTTGGTGTATAAATGAGCAAATTAGTAACCTTTCTCTCTCTTTGATCATGTCTATCAAATTTTTTATTGATTAAAGGCTATTACTAGACCACATGGCTAGCTAGAGTTGGTCACCAACTAAAGTTATGGCAAGTTTTACAAGTTATCTATTAAATCAATTTGGTCATTTGGTACTTACTTTTAATGGCAAAGTTGTCAATTCATTTCTAACCCTTAGGGTTTCTTAGACTTATTATCTAGTTTTGTGTATTAAGGGAAAAATAGGAATCTTAGTTTCTAAGAAGGTGAATTAGGGTTCCTTAATGAAATTAAGTTCCCTAATCACTTTAGACTTGCAAATTAGGCTCTATAATCTACTAGTTACTATTAAGCTTGCTAAATTAATAATTAGGGTTTATAACTTAGCAATTAGGGTTTTAATTTAGTATTTAGGGTTTCTAAATATCAATTAGGGTTTACCTAATTAACATTAAACATAATAATGGTTATTAATTACATAACACATAACTTAACACACCGTACAGTCATAGTTGACTTCTGTACTATAGTTTATCAGTAATGCTAGGGTTTGTACTATTTTACTATAGTTGATCTACAAATTAACATTACACACATATCAGACATGTTTATATTACTGAAATATAAATAACATTATATTATTATTCTCATTCCTTATTCAAAATCCAGACTTAGGGTTTTGAATTCATATTATACATAACCTTCATAGATACCATTATTAATTAAGTTAAAATAATTAACTTAACATATATAATAAAATACATATCATAATAATCATATCATATATACAATAATTATATTTTCATGGAAATTAAATAATAAATATTTTATTACAAAATTAATTTATTATAAGAATATCATCTATAATGATCAATAATTCTTAAAAGAATTTATTTATAATTATTCATCTAATAAATAATTTTATTTATCACATATATATATATATATATACTTTACTTTGCACATATTCCCACCCTTATCTATTAAAAAAAAATTATTCGCAAAATTTCTTATTAAAAATATTGGGTTATTACATCCACCCTCCCTTGTAAGGATTCCGTCCCCGGAATCACCGCTTTAAAACCTATAGACACTAGGGCAAATAGCATATGCAATCATTTCAAGTAGATCTTGATCAAATTCGATCGAACTGATCTTTGACTATTCAACATATAGCTTGTCTATCTAATTCTACGAAAATTTGATTTCTAACAGAACTCAAATTTCTCCTTCAAAATTTCTTTATAACCTAATTTACTTATATTTAAGAAAAATCATATATACAAAAATACAATTCATACGAATAATACCTAAAGTTCCATTCCCGGCTGCTACAGTATCCTGAACCATCATGTTGAAGACTCTTGCGGTTGATTTCGTCGAAGTTGGTCCCCTTATCGCCATTGTTCCACTGCCTTTTCCCGCATTCACGCTCCCTATATCCATTCTCCTTTTTGGACAGTCCTTCACCTTATGCTCCGTGGATCCACACCGAAAACACCCATTGCTCATCTTAGGATTGGGGCAGTTAGGAGAGATATTGTGAGACCCCGAATTTTATGAAATGAAAGTATTCAATTTTCTTATAATTATTCTATTTAGTAAATGGTTAAATTGATAAAAGGTTAAAGTTAAGGGTGATATGTGAAATTTTTTCAAAGTAAGCAAGTTGTTATATAATATTCGATTGGTCGGAGAATATTCGTTTTAACAGGGAATATTCGTACGACGGCACAATTATTGGTGGACCCCACAATGGAAGTATTGTCGTATTTAGAAAACTACAGAATTATCTTTTTATAAAAATAACGGCGAAAGTGTTCCGTTAAAACTGTTGAACTACCCAGTAGTAAAAGTACAATAATACGCGTGGTTGCATAGTAGCACAAGGTATTGATTATTGATGCTTACGTAAGAAGTCAATCAGTTATACTTAAATATTGCTACAGTAATTGCTGCATCATATCTCTCATATTATTAATTCAATTATTGTCACAGTATCATCTGCATAATATGTTATATTATTAAATCAATAATTGAGACGACAAAGTTTATTCATATTATTATTTGCAATATTGACAACGTCTAGAAGTTCTGTCAAGGAGAGGTTTAGTCACCTAATTGCGCGCCAATAAGGAGAAATCCTTATTGGAAAGCCCCTTCTTTCCTGGGAACGACCTGGTTATTAAATATTGTGAGTTATAATATTAATGATGAATAAGTTCGTGTTGATTAAAGATGAAATTGATAGTTCCATTGTGTTGGAATTATTAGTGTTAGTGAAAATCGACATTTATTTCGATAATAATTGATGTCTGGAGGTTATATTGACCAATTCGGTAATTAACTGGATAAATGAGTAATTAATTGCTATTGATTCACATGATTATAATTATTTGTTCACATGTGTATACTATTGATTCACATTCATTTACTATTAGGGGAGTTGGTGCAAGATTGATAATATTTGCATAACTAAGTTAAAAATGGAGGTATAGATGGAGGTACTATACTGTAATTCGTATTTTCACATGTCTAGAACTATTGATTCACATGATTTACTATTGATTCACATGATTTACTATTAGGGGAGGTGGTGCAAGTTTGATAATACTTGCATGACTAAATTAAAAATGAAGGAAAAGATGAAGGTATTATACTGTAATATTTCGAGCCCCAAAATGTGTAATTATCGAAACTATAATTTTCTATAAATAGAAGCTCATTCCTTCATTATTTTTCACCAATTCACTAAAGGTATAGAGCAATTATTATAGAGAGAAAGAAGAAGAGAAGTCTGCTACCTCACTATTCTAGTATCCAGTTTTCTTCTGAGGTAAGAGATATTATTATTATTATAGTAAGGGGTATTATTTCTTTCGTATTCATGAAGAGAGTTATTTCTTTCAATATTCGTAAGGGTTGTTATTCCATTCTTTATTATTCTGTTGGAATATCCCGTCATGCATGTGATCTATCGCATGCACGGTGAATTCGTTGTTATTCCATTCTTTATTATTACATTTGTAATATCCATCTATCTGATTACGTATGACTCGGTTCCGTTCTTTATTATTACATTTGGAATATCACATGCATGCTGATTACGCATGACCTGGTTCCATTCTTTATTATTATGTTGGAATATCCTGTTTGTTCGGATTACGCATGACCTAGTTCCATTCTTTATTATTCTATTGGGAATAACCTGTCGGTGCGGTCTATCACATGCATGGTGAATTCTTCTGTTATTCCATGCTTTATTAAATTGTGGAAATGATCTGTCTACGTGGATTACCGCATGGCAGGTGAAAATCTATTTCTTGATTCAGTATATTCTATTATACTCGTATGAGATATCATTTCTTTTGTACTAAATCATGGAATATCATTTTCTTTGGTATTTTTTTATGAGTTACTTTTCACGAGTTACTATTCACCTAGTTACTATTCACTCTAGTATTATTCACTGGGTATTGGGGCACTTTTCATGTCGAGTACTATTCACAAGTTCTTATTCACGGAGTTCTTATTTGTGATAACCTTAGAATTTTTATAAGTTATTAAAATAAGAATTTAATAATTAAAATTCTTATTATGAAGGTGTATATATTTTGAATTATGTGATTTGGTGTGAAGAGAATTATATATTCATATGTTGGAGAATGTGAGATTTAATAGTTAATTAAACTATTAAAGAAATTAAATAATATTAGTTTATTTAATTAAGTTAAAATTATTTTATGAGATAATATAATTTTAATTATTATGTCTTTATGGGCAATGGAAATTATTATGAGTTAAGTTTCATAAATAGTGTGAATAATTCACTTAATTAAAATAGTAAATTAATACAAATATAATTGATTTAATAAAGTGAGAAGGTAATATATTGCATGAAAATGTAAATGTTAGTATAATGCGAGTAAAATATTTATTAAGTACATTAAATATTTTAGTTGCAAACTTTATGGAATAAAATGAATATTTATGGTATTAAATAAATATTTGATGAAAATTGTTATGGGATAGTTTATTTAAGTGTGATAAAATAGATGGGATTTATACGTATTTTATTATGCGAGTATAATTGTGATATTCTAATTTAATTAAATAATTAAATTAGAGGAGTGAGAATTTGTTAAATAATTTTATGATTATAATGGTTGAATAGAAATTATAATTTTACTGACAAGGTTAATTTTATTTCTTAAGGAATTAAAGGTACATAATCTAGTTTATATTTCTAGTTTATGTGTTCTTGAGTTTCTTTTAAAATTGGAGTTTTGGTTAATGAATTTGTGCGTTACGATGTTTTCTATGTTATTAGATATTTATAATTTGATAATGGTCATCTAGAAACAAATTTTTAAAAATCAAATTCATGTATTTATACTAAAGAAGAGGAGTTTGGGTTTTGATTGTAATGTGTGCTTTTGTGTACTTTGGGACCAAAGTTGATGATGAATTCGTGATGGAAACTTTAAATTGATGGATGATTGTTGTTCTCCTCTATAAAATGAAAACAACGCTTAACTTGAGCGGATCGAATTGGTTAAGAAAGCGAATTAAGTGATGAATGAATACACTTAGCATGTTGAAAATAGGAAAAATTAGTATAAACAAATTAGAATTAGTATAAACCAAGTCCCACATCAACTAAATTGAGAACTTTACCCTTTGCTAAACCTATAAATAGAAGGGTTTGATCCTTTGTTTCATTCACCAACAATAAGGCCTCCAATTTTTTAGAAAGGCTTTGTTGTGGGAGGACTTTTTATAAAGATCTCCTTAATTAAATTTTGGCGTGGAAGTGCGTATTTTGTTTGTGAAACTCGTATTTTCGGGTATGTTTCTTATTTAATTTTTGGTGATGTTATTATTTTAAATATTGTATTTAGTTTGTTAGTTAAAGTTTAAATTTTGAAAGTTTAGTTACTTTTGTTAGTAAACTAGTTAGTTTACTATGTTTATTTTGGCTTGTAATTGATTATGTAAATGAGTTCTAATGATTGTATGTGACACCCCCAAATCCAGGTACTTCATTCCCACAGGATCTGGTGTTCACTTAATCAAACATTCATATCTAACTACCCAATCACAATAAAACTGGATAAATAAAACCTTTCCCATTAAAGGGTTACATAATAAAATCTCCCAGGTTATCTAACATTTAATTACAATCATTCAAATGCAAAAATTAAATAAACTTCATTAAAACCAAGTCTAAGATCATCATAATAAAAATATAACATCTCAATCAAAGTAAAATTACAAGTCTTCATCACTTGCATATTTTTCCCTTTCCTTTGCTAGAGCGAAGGTTCATCTACCTTCTCTTCTTTAGGCTGCAATGAGTTTTAAAATATGCAAGAGTGAGCAAAACAATTGCTCACTTTGGATACAATATGAAATCAGCAGGAGTATAGTAATAATAACTACCAATAATAGGCTCATCAACAATGAATAGTACTCTATCATCTATAATCGGCCCGACATCCAAAATGTGGAATAAATATAAGCGAGGGTCATAAGACCATGAACTATGTCCACGATTACGAGTAATCTTTCAACTCCAACTTTAACAAATATAAGACTATAAGGACTCCTCGTACTTAGGGGATCAGCCCTTCTTCGTACCATGTATTGTGCACAAACATTTAACGCTACGCGTAAGTTATCCCCTAATAATAATAGGGTTGTTCATCTCAGTATTTGGAGTACAAGTCCGCACCAAAGAGAGTTTGGTTTGGATAAGATTTCAAGGGTAATTTGAAGTTCAATGATCATCAACTAGAGGACTAGTTGAATTAATAACATCATATTACATAATAATCGTAATTAAATCAACATGGTAAACCAAAATCATGCTTTAGGAATAATCTAATAGCATATAATTTGAATAACTATAACATGCCTTGCTTGAACAATATTAAGTCAAGGTTAATTAGAATTGAGTACTAAGCATGCATAACAGTTTGAACGATGAAATTGCTCAACATTAGTATAAATAGTTGTGCATGCTAAGCAACAAGTTAAATACAAGAATAACTTGTCAACATCAACCAAAGTTTAGGAAGCTTGCATCATTTATAAAGTGATCAAATTGAATAAATAGTTCAACAAGATAAAGAATTAGAAAAACTTGCATTACTATATTGAGAACAATAATTGATTTCAATTACAAAAGTAGAGTTAAAGAACTTGCATTATTATATTGGGAACAATAATTGATTCCAATTACAAAAGTAGAGTTAGAGAACTTGCCTTGCTCGTAGGCTAAACCAATTCAATACGAATCACAATATCCTATAAACATATGTCATCATGACATAATTAGTCATTACCATCTTACAAACATAACTAAGTACGTTCATCATTTAAAAATTGGATTTTTAATCACATAATCGAGTTATAACACAAGTTAATTGTTAATAACATACTTATTCATAGTATAGATATACTAAAATCAACATTTAGCAGTCCTATTATCATCACATAACTTTTCTTAAAATTTCGTGTACAAAAAGTACATTGTCAGACCATTCTGCTAACTCGCGTCACGACGCCATAGTTTACTTTATTGTGGTTGCTACTTGTGGGCATGGCGTACATGACGGAGAACGGAGAACAAAGTATGTAAAGGCCATCATTGCTTAGCATTAGCATGTAATATGGCAGGGCGCCACAAAGGTATCTTTATGTCCATAGCCGTATGCCAAATTATGAACATCGGCACCTTGACCTGAGAAAAAGCCAATTTTGGCCTACAATCTCGTTTCTAACAGACTAATTAGCACATAAATCATATAGAGACTTCATATACACATATTTCAAAGACTCTAAACATGGTTCTACCTATAAAACAACATAAACAACGAATTTAAAACATTCAATTTCACTGTTTTTGCTAAAAACTCATTTTTTTATATTTTAATGAAAATCAACACTATGACTTTTGTTTTTCAACCAAAACCACTAATTCAAAGTGTCTTTATCAATGATTATACATACTCTAACAAATTAAACGATTAATTTATCAACTAAACCACTAATTCACCCTCAATTTCTACTGTAAGTTAAACAATATATTTCATAAAAACTCTCTGTAAAAATATTTTCTTCACAAACATATACATAACCACAATACATTGATTATAATCATATATATCCTATGAAAATAACCTTACAACACTAGTTTATCACATGAACACACATAAAATCAACAACTATATTAACACAAGAATTTTACAGAGAAATAGGAGAAAGCTAAAACTAAAACTTTTAAAACTAAAAGGGTAGAAGAATACCTTGATAGAAGATGATGGCCAACCCTTTTTGATTCTCAAGCTTCTTCTTTTCTCAATTTCTCTAGACTTCTCCCATTTCTCTCTTGTTTTCTCTCTGTAAGTTTTCTTCTTCTCTTCTACTGAGTCTTTCTTTCTTTCCCTAGTCTAACATACGTCTTAGGATTATAACGCATATAAGATATAAAATATATTAATTATATAATATAATATAGATATAACTGATATTAGTTATATAAGTTTTGAAAATCAAAAGCCATAAGGCTTGTTTGGCTAGTCACTAAAAAAATAACCAATTAATCTTTAGGCCTTGTTTGGTAAAACACAATTAGAACAAAGACTTAATAAACAATAAACCTTGTTTGGCAAAACTAAATTAAACTCCCTTAATTTATTTTAATAACTCCTTTATAACAAGGTTATTTCCCACACATTAATTTAATTAAATTAATCATAATAATAATTTATTAAATCACTTTAACACATAAATCAATATCACAAAATTATAATTTTCTATATAATTATAACTTTATTTAATCAACTAACACATCCTTTTAAATTTACAAATTCTAATAAAAGAATAGTAATTCAATTAATCAAAATTTTCTAACTTAATAATTAAATTAAATTAGCAAAATAATTAATTTTCCTTAATTATTTATTTAACAAATAATTAACCACATCAATTAAAATTTGAACAATTATTTATTCAACAATAAACACATCCATTAAATATTTAAATAATTCAATAAATATTTACTATCATAATTAAAATTCTAGAATGTTACATTGTAATTAGAGATATAAAGCCTTAACATCATCCAAGTGTAACCAAAACTCACAAAATAAAATATTTATAATGTTTTATATGTTATTAGATATTTATAATTTGATAATGGTCATCTAGAAATAAATTTTCAAAAATCAAATTCATGTATTTATACTAAAGAAGAGGAGTTTGGATTTTGATTGTAATGTGTGTTTTTGTGTACTTTGGGACTAAAGTTGATGATGAATTCGTGATGGAAACTTTAAATTGATGGATGATTGTTGTTCTCCTCTATAAAATGAAAACAACGAATGACTTGAGCGGATCGAATTGGTTAAGAAAGCGAATTCGTGATGAATGAATACACTTAAGATGTTGAAAATAGGGAAAATTAGTATAAACAAATTAGAATTAGTATAAACCAAGTCTCACATCAACTAAATTGAGAACTTTACCCTTTGCTAAACCTATAAATAGAAGGGCTTGATCCTTTATTTCATTCACCAACAATAAGGCCTCCAATTTTTGAGAAAGACTTTGTTGTGGGAGGATTTTTTATAAAGATCTCCTTAGTTAAATTTTGGCGTGGAAGTGCGTATTTTGTTTGTGAAACTCGTATTTTCGGGTATGTTTCTTATTTAATTTTTGGTAATGTTATTATTTTAAATATTGTATTTAGTTTGTTAGTTAAAGTTTAAATTTTGGAAGTTTAGTTAGTTTTGTTAGTAAACTAGTTAGTTTACTATGTTTATTTTGGTTTGTAATTGATTATGTAAATGAGTTCTAATGATTGTAATTAGAGATATGAAGCCTTAATATCATCCAAGTGTAACCAAAACTCACAAAATAAAATATTTATAAAGAACCATGTTGGACAGTTTTTGGGACTGAGCTTGAGGACCATTTGTGCTTTTGATTTATGTCTAAAAGCTTAATTTGATGATTGTATGTTATATCCCTCTAAGTTCTGAAGATTGCCTAACTTGAATGAACCAAAACGGAGTTAAAATGAATCTGTGGTGAAGATTTTAGTACACCATGTCTAAAATGAAAACTAAATGAGCAAGGACTATAGTGTCAAATTCGGAATAGCTATATTTGCTGAAAAAATTACGAGTTTCGGGTAGTTGTATAGTGCCTTTGAGTTAGGAAGCCATAGGCTTTGGAATGACCTCATTAGAGCCTCGGATGAGGAATTACGGTGATTGGAAGGAAATGTGTCAAATTTGTCAAACTAAAAGTCGTGACGGGAGGTGCTATTCGGGTTCTTATTTCGATCAGTTAATATTTCTAGAAACTTCTGGGCTTTTGGTATGTTATAGTACACTAAATTAGCTTTCCATAGACTCTGGAACGGACTAATTCCGACTTCGGAGCAAAGAGTTATGACCATTCAAAGTAGTCACGTCAAAACTGTCTAACCAACTCGGGACAGTCACCTTGAACGAATTTTCCGGAATTCTGTGTTTTGAATTTGGAAATGGTCAAAGAATGAAAGTTGTAGCCTCGGAATTTAGCTTCGCGTGGGCTCAAGAATCGCTCAAAAATGTTTTGAAACGAATTAGTTATGACTATTTTAGCGAGAGAGGGTAAAGTTGGGAAAGAATGAAAAATAGATTTGAACGCCCTTTTTGAACATTGTTTTGGACTATCTATCTTATCCGAAATGGGTATCCAATAACTTTTAAAAATAGGTTAATATGATGTTTATAGCATATCCAAAGTTGGATGTCATCGGACTTATGAGATATAGCGTAATGTTTACATTACAACTACTATGCGTTAATATATGACTAATGGATGTGAATCCATGATTATATAACTGTGTAGGAATACACGAAGTGCAGATAAGCGTTAAGCAGTTAAGTCGTAGTTCATAAACTACGGATCATGCAAGTCTTTCAGTTCCTATTTGCTATGTAAACTTGATGATTAACTGTTTTAAATTTTTATTGCAAAAAGCATGATGTGTTATATATATGTTGAAAGTATGAAATGTTAAAGTCGATTTATGAATATGTTGATTAATTAAAGCATGCTGATTGAGTAAGGACTCAATCTTTATATTTGTTATATGAACTGTAGCATGTATGTTATATCTTGAGCATGTTATTATGTGATATGTGATGCATGAAAACTGTTAGATTTTCTTTGAAATTTGTCGAAAGCTTAACCTTGCAAATAACCACTTTTGCAGGTTCAAGATTCAAGGTAAAGTTATGTGTTACTTGAAAGACATGAATCAGATGTGATACTTAAAGATTTATACACTTTGGTTGTGTTATTATTATTTAAACCATGTTTAAGGTTCCGAATAATGTATTAATGTTGAATTATAATATCGTTTTGCGATGTAAACTATTGTAGTATTAAAATGATTCTGAAATATTTAGATGTAAAGGTTGAAGGTTTTAGGAACGGGGATAGTTTGTAATAGAAAATTTTAATTATTCCTCAAATTTTAATGGTTGAATTATCGTTTAATGATGTAAAATTAGAGGTTGAATGTATTATTAACGACCGAAGTCGAGAATTAAATTGTATGAATTTTGGGGTCGTTACAGTTGGTATCAAAGCTGATAGGTTTGAAACCTTAGGTAATAGTACCTTAGGCTATAGTCTTAGAGAAGAGAGGTGAAGATAATGAACGAATAAGGTCAAATAGAGTTTGAACAATAAGAAGTAATTTAAGAAATTTATAAAGAAGGGATTAAAACATGTGTAAGAGGATTCAAAGAAGAATCTCGCAGAGTTATAAGGAATATGAATGTGGGGTTACCCAACTCCAATAATAAGGATGTAAGGTGATAATAAATAGACAATGTCTATACAAAGAGAATGATAAAGAAGTTAAGAATAAAAAGTTATATTTAAGTATGGTACAATTATACTCTTTAATAGTATATATGGTATCTGGGCTAAACGATTCCTTCATAGAGCGGAGGTATATACGAACTAGTAACTTGGAACCTAGTTTGTTGGTTGTTTGTGGGAAACCACTCAGCGTACCATATTGAAACTATTAGACACTCGATGTGTACCATGTATAGAAAATGGATACGTATGATGAAAATGTGGAACTCGAATGAATTGTTTGAGCAATGTAAATGAAGTTAGAAATTTTAAAGGAAAAATTGTTATATAAACAAGAAATTCAAAGAAGAATCTTGAAGAGATATAAATATAAGAAATAGGAGTTACCCTAACTCCAATAGCCAAGATAACGAATAATGATGAATAGGCAAAGCCTTTAAGATTAAAAGAATAAATAAAATCGTAAATGATGAAAAAGGAAAGAAAGATGATCATAAAGCAAAACAATCACGAGTTAAGAAAAGAATTTTAAGGGAGATGATTATAGAATAAGATCACGACATGATCTGTTTAAGTTATAAAAGAAAGATGGTTTGTAATGTTTGAATAATTATAGCTTGATGCTATGAAGATAATGTACTATGAAATAGTACGAGGTAAACTCGCGAGGAGTTATAAATGATGAGGTACGAAAAATTCGTATTGAGTAAGTTAAGGGCAAGTTAAGAATAAGTTAATAGTAAGGTAATGTTAGGTGGGATTTCAATTGAGGACTCATGTGATGGCTAAATTGTACAAACCTTTGTATGGGCTAGAGTTTTGTGCTTGCACTCAGTTTATCCCATTGATAATCATTGGAATGTTGGTGTCGCGCTGTCAATGTATATGTGGTGAAAAGGTGATTCTTTTCTCATGTGTATATTTGATAGTTATAAACTATTAAGATTAGTTAGACATTACTAGGATTAGGTGCAATTCTTAAAACTAATGCATATGGTAAGTTCGTGACTCATAATAATATGGTATGTTTTGAACCCCTCGGCGAATGGACGCCTATGGTCTGACTAGGATAAGTTCTTAAACTCATATTATTGTGGCAAGTTCCTGAACTTCTAATGTGCGGTAAGTTTGATGAACTATACTGGGGGTATAGGAAGATTGTAAGTTGAAATAGAAGAATATTTAATATAAGAGCATTAGTGGTGCTAGAAATAAAAAGAATTGGTTAAGTAATGGAGTAATGGAGTAAAGATTGAAGTTGATGGATACCTGGATATTCTAAATCTACTAGCTATGTAAGACCCCAAATTTTTATAAATAAAAATCGAATTTCCTATAATTATTATTCTTGATTAATAAGGTGGTAATTTGGTATAATGCTTTGGTTATGGGTGAAATGTGCAATTTTTGCAAAATAAACAAGTGGTTATTAAAATATTCATTGTTGTCGGGGAATATTCGTTTGGTCGTGGAATATTAAATGCTGTGGGGAATATTAAATACGACCTATAGCATGACCATGTGTGGGCCCCACAACGGGAAAAGCGATTGGAGGAAGAAAAGCGACAAATATAAGTTGTTTAAAAATAACGGCGTAGTTATTTACCGATTTATAATTGTTGGAATACTCGGTGGTTAAAATACAGTAATATGCGTGGTTGCACAGTAGCACACGGTATAACACAATATTGTTGAATTATTGATCCTTACGTAAGAAGGCACTACTCAATAATTGTTACGATGAGTTCTTTATTCAATATTATATTGATTCAATAATTTCTTTGCGTTGATATTTTATATTGTTGTTATTTCAATAATTGTCATTACACGTGATTTTCATTATCGAAGCAATAATTCATATTATCTGAATAATATTATTAGATAACATTATTGGCAATGTCTAGAAAGTTACATCTAAGGAGAGGTTTGGTCCCCTAATTGCGGCCAATAGAGAGAGAAATCCTTATTAGAAGCCCCCTCTTTCACTGAAGCGCACTGGTTGTCAATATTGTGATCTTTGTAATATTATTTGTGAATAATTAATTATTGATTTATATGATGAGGAAGATATTAATTTTATGTGGATATAGATGGAGAAAATTTTTAATGTGACAATTGTTGAAAATTAATATTTTATCTTTTTCTGATAAAATAATTCATTTAAATATATTATTTTAATAATATATTAACGGTGATATTTTTATAATGAATGTGGGATATATGAGTATATGATGAGGTAGAGTATTTTGTGGCATTAAATGTTTAACATATGTTTTGTGTGTCGGTGGACACAATTCTTGACCGAAAATTGATTATAGATTGTAAAATCGCTCATTTATGGATTTTGGATAATTTACATTTGGAATTTGGAAAATTTTCCTTCGCAAAGTTGTAGAGAATTGAATTTCCTATAAAAGATTGCGAGATTGAATTTTCCGACAAAAGGGCTATTTATCATGATTTATTGAAGTTAGGAGTTAGAAATAATTGATTTTTGGAAGTTTTAATTATTTTTTATATAAGAAAAACGTTTTTTGTGGTTGTTGGCACATGGGTGGTGATGTTTTTGACCAAAGAAGGCATGCTAGAGTTTTCAAAACATGTGGGTAGGAATTTGGAATAAATAATAATATATTTTATTAATTTAGTCTCCTTTTAGGCATTCTAACATTTTCCTATAAATAGAGGCTAAGTTAGAATTGAAAATCACACGTAAACTAAGTTTTTCTCTTTCTCTCTCTATATTATCGGCGTATTCTTGTGAGTATACTTTGAGTGTTGCTATACGGTGCGAGTTTTACAAGACCTTATATCTAGAAATTCGAATGAAAGCACGGTTATTTTGAGGTAAGGGATGTTATTTCTTTCATGAAATGATATTATTTTCTTCAATATCATTATGCCAAAATATTGGTTGAACTTTTATCAAATTTGGAACTTTTTAAGTGGGGTTACTATTCATGAGTTACTATTCACGAGTTCTTATTCACGAAGTACTATTCACAAAGCGTGAAGATGTTTTTTGTGAAATTTCTATCTTTTTGTGTAATGGGGTTACTATTCACGATATCACGGCACTATTCACGATCTGACTGGCTTTATTCACGAATACTAAGACTATTCACCAAAAAATGAAAATTTTTCTTTTTGTCCAAGATGTCTATTTTGGCTACTATCTTTGATTGTATCCATGTTTTGATCGTTATTTTTGAGTTCTGCTTCAAAATCGTTTATTATGAAGTATTATCAATCTTGGATAAACTGTTGTACGAATCCCTAATATTTGTCCTTCTATCTCACTGGATTCGTTCTTAAAAATATTTTTCATCATCCTCGGTCCTTAATGGTGATACTTGATGAATATCTTTGGCCTGTAGTGCAAAGATGAACGATTAACTGATGAATATCTTTGGCCCGTAGTGCAAAGATGAATAGGTGTTGAGATGAACATGACCAATTGGTGATATAAATGAATATCTTTTGGCTGTAGTGAAAAGATGATTAAAGATGTATATTGATTATTATTCTGAGGATGAAATATTGATGATGGACTTTTAAATCTTAGAAGGCGGTAGAATTCATTCTCTACGTGACTCTTCTAATGGATTGTTGTTTCACATTGCATTTGTTGATCTAAAACTTGTTGTCTATTGTATTCTATTAGATTTTTCCTTGTTGAAGACTAACGATAATTTGTTGTATATTATCTTAGTCATAATATTCTTCTTGGGCTAGTTGAGCTCACCCTTTTCCTTGTTGTTCCATTTTCTTCTCGGGAGGTGAGAACATAGCGAGGATCGAGTCTGGGTATGGAATGAAGGTTCTAGAGAGAGTTGTTTAGTAGTCCTCACCATTTTTGTAAAATAATGTATCAATAATTATGATGGGGATTTATTTGCGTGTGGATATTGTCTAGACGGCAATATCTGTATTTAAACTCACAGTATGTATTGTCATATTTCACACGACATTTGTATTATTGAAGTTGTAGTTATTTCTGTACCATGTATTTGGCGACTCAGAATGGGTTGGGTGGAATGGACCTATTTTGGGGGCATCACAGTTGGTATCAGAGCTATAAGTAAAGAGCCCCGAGCCTCTCATTTGGTGACTTCTGTTGATGGGGAATGCAAGCGGACTCTCGTAGTAGGGGCCCTGATTCTGCGGTGGCAAACTGATAGGTACCAATGTAAGGTGCTGTGATTGAAGCATCATGAGAGTTACAGTTGGTATCAGAGCTTAGGGATATGATCTCTGGCGGAGATCGGGGAATAGAACTAGGAGGGGAGAGACGAGTAAATCCTTCGCTAGTGTGTCCTACCTAAGCTTATTTGTTGGTCAGGTCATAATATAGGGATATTATGTGACATGTTAATTTGTTTAATTAACCCTTGTTTTATGGCAGTATTTAAGAATGGCTGCTGAGAATATTAACAGTGGAGTAAATGAGACCGTGGAAACGCCGGTACTCACTAACGAGGAGAAGCGTCTGCAAGTGGCAATGTTCCTCCTGTGAACAACGCCACAGAGATGATGATGAACGACGGGATGTTTAGAAGCTTTTTGCAGTTCATGCAAAATCAGACGAGGGAGACTCGTGTACAAAATACGGGTGGAAATGATGATAATGTTGCGGTTTGTCACTACCAAACAATTCAAAGAGTTGGGACCACCAGATTTTCATGGAAAGCCGGATTCGATCAAGGCAGAAACGTGGGTCAAGCAAATTACCAAGATATTTGATGTCTTGGGATACACGAAGGAACAGAAGGTTCCATTCGCTACCTTTATGTTTCGTGGTGAAGCAGATTCTTTGGTGGGAATCGTGAAGGCGTACTGACCAGATGCACTCAACATGTCTTGGGAAAGATTTGAGAACTTTTCAATGACAAGTACTTTCCTGAAAGTATTCGTCATATGAAGGAGGTAGAGTTTATTAGACTCGAAACGAACAACATGAGCGGTGTCTCGAAGACGAGGCAAAGTTCGCAGAGTTATCGAGGTTTGCACCTCATTTGGTGGAGAATGAGGAGCGAATGACAGCGTATGTTTCGGGAGAGGTCTAAAAACCGAGATTCGTCAATACCTTATCTCTCATAAGTTTTCTCGTATTTAGATGTTGTCAATGTAGGCTCGATTATTAGAGCGAGATAGTGAATATACTCAACCGAGGAACCACAACCAGGGTAGTCATCAGAACGATGATAACCAGCGAGAAGGAAAGAATATGGACAAAGGCGGTAACCACTCAGGTGGTAATCGTGGACATGATAATAGGAAAGGTGACTCAAGTGGAAATTTCAGAAAGAGAAGATTCAACAATGACGGGAAGACATCAACAGCAGCACCAGCACCAACAACAAATGCTAGGGGAGGAGAACGACCGCCAGTTAGATGTTACAAATGTGGGAAGGAGGGACATATCAGCCCAAACTGTCCACAACAATCCAAGGTATGTTACAACTGTGGAAAAGAAGGCCACATCGCTCGAGATTGTACGGTATCGAAACCCAGTCCAGCGGGAATGGTGACTCAAAAGGATGTCCCAGAAAAGTCAAAGACAACGATTCTCGGAAGAAGCGTTTGTCGTGGAATGGGGTCAAAATGTTGTGAACCCGAATGAGTTTAGCACGGGTTAGTTAATTATAAATTCTTGTGAAGTTTATACCTTACTAGATACTGGGTTCTACCCATTCTTTTATCTCTCTCTTGCTTGCGCTCAACGTTTGAACTTGACTACGGAGAAATTAGACTTTGACCTATTTATGGAGACTACGTTAGGAGAAACTTTCATTACATCCGTTGTTTGGAAATCTTGCTTGATTGAGTTGGCACTATCACATTACCCATTGATCTTATCTCTTTAAAGATACTTGCTTTTGATGTGATTTTAGGGATTGATTGGTTAACTACTCATCATGCCAAATTGATTGCTTTCGTAAGGTTGTTAGTTTTCATATTCCTAAGCAACCTGTTATTCGAATTCAAGCAATCAAACCATTGTAGTCAAACATTTTATATCAAGCCATGAAGTCATTCATTTATTACGGATGTCAAGTTTTCTTAGTCCATGTTATGGATTTGAATAAAGACACGTCAGATTTGAATAATATTCCTGTTGTTATTGATTTTTTTTTCTGACTTATTTCCTGAAGAATTTCTTGGCCTACTCCCAAAGCCTGATATTAAATTTTGTATCGACTTTGAACCTGGTACAAAACCCATTTCTAAAATCTCATATCGAATGGCTCCTATTGAATTTCAGGAGTTAAAAACCCAAGTACAAGAGTTAGTACCCGAGCCTTTATATGGTGACTTCTTTTGTGGAATACACCGAAGCCAGACTCTCCGTAGGGGACGCCATATTCGTGCAGTAGTAAACTGATAGGTGTCATTGTGATGTGCTATCCAAGATTGGGATATGAGTCACAGTTGAGAGCAACCTAAGTCAGTAATCGAAATACGTAGCTTTCTAGGCTTAATTGGTTATTATCGGAGATTCGTGGAAAGATTTTCTCAAATCGCTAGTCCATTAACTCAGCTAACTCGTAGAGATACAAAATTCGAATGGAGCACGAAATGTGGGAAGAGCTTCGAAGAACTTAAGAAGAGACTCATTTGGCACATGTTTCGACCATACCATCCCGAAAAGCGAACGTGGTAGGCGGCGTGTTGAGTAAAAGATGCGTATCTGATACGAGTACGATATTGTCAAAGACTCATCTTGTATAACTTACAAATGATGAAGATAGAGTTAAAGACTCTAGGGACTCACGTGATGATATCTGAGTAGAATCGACTTTAATCGATAAAGTTAAAATCGCTCGTGCGGGCTACAATCGAGTGATGAATTTGAAGAAGGAGGTGCAAGAAGTTGTTATTTCAAAAGCGAGAATCGGTGAGGTGAGGAAAGCTCAAACCTTCGATTTATTAATCCATTTGAAATTCTCAATCGAGTAGGAACTGTGGCCTATAGACTCATTTTACCGCCAAGTATGACGCGTGTTCATAACATTTTTCATGTATCGATGTTACGTAAATATGTGGACGACCCGAACCACATAATTGAGTTAGAACCAGACGAGATAGCCGAAGACTTAACATACGAGGAGGTACCTGTCAAGATTTTGGATAGGAAGAAGCATTTGCTATGTACGAAGGTCATACCACAAGTTAAAGTTTTGTGGAGAAACCATGCTATTGAGAAAATGACCTGGGAGTTGGAAACGGAAATGAAAGCGAGGTATCTTCATCTTTTCGATACACCAGGTACGTACGTCAATTTCGAGGATGAAATTTCATAAGGAAGGGAGGTTGTAAGACCCCAAATTTTTATAAATAAAAATCAAATTTCCTCTAATTATTATTCTTGATTAATAAGGTGGTAATTTGATATAATGCTTTGGTTATGGGTGAAATGTGCAATTTTTGCAAAATAAACAAGTGGTTATTAAAATATTCATTGTTGTCGAGGAATATTCGTTTGGTAAATGGAATATTCAGCTTTGTTGGGAATATTAAATGCACTCACAAGCAACCATGTGTGGGCCCATAACTGAAAAGCGATTGGAGGAAGAAAGCGACAAATATAAGTTGTTTAAAAATAATAGCAGGCGTGGTTACTTCTTATTTAATTGTTGGAATACTAAATTGGTTAAAATACGATGAATATGCGTGGTTTCACGATGAAGACACGGTATTGCACAATATTGTTGAATTATTGATCCTTACGTAAGAAGGAACTACTCAATAATTGTTACGATGAATTACCGCTCAATATTATATTGATTCAATAATTCTTTGCGTTGATATTTTATATTGTTGTTATTTCAATAATTGTCATTACACAAGTATTTTTCATTATCGAAGCAATAATTCATATTATCGAATAATATTATTAAATAACATTATTGGCAATGTCTAGAAAGTTCATCTAAGGAGAGGTTTGGTCACCTAATTGCTACCAGAAGATGAGGAGAAATCCTTATTGGAAAGCCCCTCTTTCTTCCGAACCGCGCACGGTTGTCAATATTGTGATACTCTAATATTATTTGTGAATAATTAATTATTGATTTATATGATGAGGAAGATATTAATTTTATGTGGATATAGATGGAGAAAATTTTTAATGTGACAATTGTTGAAAATTAATATTTTATCTTTTACGATAAAATAATTCATTTAAATATATTATTTTAATAATATATTAATTGGTGATATTTTTATAATGAATGTGGGATATATGAGTATATGAGGAGGTAGAGTATTTTGTGGCATTAAATGTTTAACATATGTTTTTGTGTGTCGGTGGACACAATTCTTGACCAAAATTGATTATAGATCGTAAAATCCCTCATTTATGGATTTCGGATAATTTCTGTTTGGAATTTGGAAAAATTTAGATTCGCAAAGTTGTAGAGAATTGAATTTCCTATAAAAAAAATTGCGAGATTGAATTTTCCGACAAAAGGGCTATTTATCATGAATTATTGAAGTTAGGAGTTCAAATAATTGATTTTGGAAGTTTTAATTATTTTATATAAGAAAAACGTTTTTGTGGTTGTTGGCACATGGGTGGTGATGTTTTGACCAAAGAAGGCATGCTAGAGTTTTCAAAACATGTGGATAGGAATTTGGAATAAATAATAATATATTTTATTAATTTAGTCTCTTTTGGCGTTCTAACATTTTCCTATAAATAGAGGGCTAAGTTAGAATTGAAAATCACACCAGAAACTAAGTTTTCTCTCTTTCTCTCTCTATATTATCGAGCGTATTCTTGTGAGTATACTTTGAGTGTTCTATATCTATATGAAGTTTACACAAGACTATATCTAGAAATTGATTGTAAGTACGGTTATTTTGAGGTAAGGATGTTATTTCTTTTCATAAATGATATTATTTTCTTCAATATCATTATGCCAAAATATTGGTTGAATTTTTTTATCAAATTTGGAACTTTTTCATGTCGGGTTACTTATTCATGAGTTACTTATTCACGAGTTACTATTCATGAGTTCTTATTCACAAAGTACTATTCACTTAAGCGTGAAGATGTTTTTTGTTAAATTTCTATCTTTTTGTGTCTGGTTACTATTCACGATATCAAGACTATTCACGATATCTGAGACTTTATTCATTTAAATCTAAGACTATTCATAGAAAAATAAAAAATTTTCTTTTTGTCCAAGATGTCTATTTTGGCTATTATCTTTGATTGTATCCATGTTTTGATTGTTATTTTTGAGTTTTGCTTCAAAATCGTTTATTATGAAGTATTATCGATCTTGGATAAACTGTTGTACGAATCCCTAATATTTGTCCTTCTATCTCCTTTGGATTCGTTCTTTAAAATATTTTTCATCATCCTCGGTCCTTAATGGTGATACTTGATGAATATCTTTGGCACCGTAGTGCAAAGATGAACGATTAATCGATGAATATCTTTGCTTTTGTAGTGCAAAGATGAGCAGTGTTGAGATGAACATGACCAATTTGGTGATATAAATGAATATCTTTGGCTGTAGTGAAAAAGATGATTAAAGATGTATATTGATTATTATTCTGAGGATGAAATATTGATGATGGACTTTTAAATCTTAGAAAGCGGTAGAATTCATTCTCTACGTGACTCTTCTAATGGATTGTTGTTTCTCTTTGCATTTGTTGATCTAAAACTTGTTGTCTATTGTATTCTATTAGATTTTTCCATGTTGAAGACTAACGATAATTTGTTGTATATTATCTTAGTCATAATATTCTTTATTGGGCTAGTTGAGCTCACCCTTTTCCTTGTTGTTCCATTTTCTTCTCAGGAGGTGAGAACATAGCGAGGATCGAAGTCTGGGTATGGAATGAAGGTTCTAGAGAGAGTTGTTTAGTAGTCCTCACAATTTTTGTAAAATAATGTATCAATAATTATGATGGGGATTTATTTGCGTGTGGATATTGTCTAGACGGCAATATCTGTATTTAAACTCACAGTATGTATTGTCATATTTCACACGACATTTGTATTATTGAAGTTGTAGTTATTTCTGTACCATGTATTTGGCGACTCAGAATGGGTTGGGTGGAATGGGCCTATTTTGGGGGCGTCACAAGCTATGCTAGACTTTCAAAATTTATTGACTTCGTGCTGATGTTTGTACTTCTATTTTCTTGAAAAACATTGGATCAAATGATGAAACCAATAAGTTTTAAAAATAATACCGTTATTTGTATGTCTATGTTAATTGCTTCGGCTAGACAAAAATGATTTGAAATATATCAAAATGTATTTTTTATATCATCAATGCATCATGGAACCTGGTGCAAAGATGATAAAAACGATGGAGTCATCAATGCAGTATTACATAGTGTTGGATGTGATCTAAGGATCGTCAGCCCACTATGGTATGATGTAGTATGATAAAATCACCAAAGGACGGAATCCTCAAAGGACTGTAAATACAGTGCGGTATCATGACGTCATAAAAATATTTTTGAGATTTCTTTAAGATATGAGAATATGTATATGTATATTTCGATTGATGTCTGAATTATTGTAGAAGTCTATGCTATTTGATTCAGCTAGACGAATATTGAAAGATGTTCATGAATTCAAGCGTTTCTTGAAAAGTTATGCCAAACCAAATTATTTTGGTGCGGATTCGGATGTTGAAAAGCTAAGATGAACAACCCTTTTATAGGAGATTACGCGGAGGCGTTTAGATATTTGTGCACAATACATTGTACGAAGTGTTGATCACCCTAAGTACGAGGAGTCCCTATAGTCTTATGACTGTTAAAGTTTAAGTTGAAAGATTACTTATAACTATGGACATACGATAGAGTTTAAATGTTTCACAATACAATACATCGCACAAAGTGCTTAACACCCTAAGAAATACGGAGTCCCTATAGTCTAATAGTGATTAAGGTTTAAGTTGAAAGAGTACTTATACTCGTGGATGTAGTTCAAGGTCTTGCGACCCTCAAAGGCATGATTTGGGATCTTTTAAATTCTGAGTTATTCATATCGCTTCCCAATTATTGAGCAATTGTGGAAGATTCTTTCTATTCTAAAAGGTGAATGTGGTAAGGATGATATTCCTTAGAAAGAAGTGAGTCGTAGAATAGAATGCGACCTTTGAATAATGGATATATTGAATAAGTGAGAAAAGAAATTTTGAAGTGAGAAGGAGATGAGTTATCAAAGAATAATGTAAAACTTTTAATAGAAAAGTTAATAATTGTAGAAAGATCTTTCGAAAAAAGAAAGTGGTTATAAAACTTCAATGACTAAATAAAGTATTAACGTAAAATCTATTTTGATAGATTGAATAAATAAAGATTAATAGATAAAATTTAGAGGACGAAATTCTTAGAAGAAAGGGAATGTATGTAATATCCCGAGTAAATTTTGAAAAGAGATTTGGTGAAAAACCAGTAAAGGGAGGTTTCGCGATTCCAAGACGGAATCCTTATAAGGAGGAAGGATGTGACAACCGAATTTTTATAAGTTATTAAAATAAGAATTTAATAATTAAAATTCTTATTATGAGGTGTATATATTTTGAATTATGTGATTTGGTGTGAAGAGAATTATATATTCATATGTTGGAGAATGTGAGATTTAATAGTTAATTAAACTATTAAAGAAATTAAATAATATTAGTTTATTTAATTAAGATGAAATTATTTCATGAGATAATATAATTTTAATTATTATGCCTTGTGGGCAATGGAAATTATTATGAGTTAAGTTTCATAAATAGTGTGAATAATTCACTTAATTAAAATAGTGAATTAATACAAATATAATTGATTTAATAAAGTGAGAAGGTAATATATTGCATGAAAATGTAAATGTTAGTATAATGCGAGTAAAATATTTATTAAGTACATTAAATATTTTAGTTGCAAACTTTATGGAATAAAATGAATATTTATGGTATTAAATAAATATTTGATGAAAATTGTTATGGGATAGTTTATTTAAGTGTGATAAAATAGATGGGATTTATACGTATTTTATTATGTGAGTATAATTGTGATATTCTAATTTAATTAAATAATTAAATTAGAGGAGTGAGAATTTGTTAAATAATTTTATGATTATAATGGTTGAATAGAAATTATAATTTTACTGACAAGGTTAATTTTATTTCTTAAGGAATTAAAGGTACATAATCTAGTTTATATTTCTAGTTTATGTGTTCTTGAGTTTCTTTTAAAATTGGAGTTTTGGTTAATGAATTTGTGGGTTATAATGTTTTATATGTTATTAGATATTTATAATTTGATAATGGTCATCTAGAAACAAATTTTCAAAAATCAAATTCATGTATTTATACTAAAGAAGAGGAGTTTGGATTTTGATTGTAATGTGTGTTTTTGTGTACTTTGGAACTAAAGTTGATGATGAATTCGTGATGGAAACTTTAAATTGATGGATGATTGTTGTTTCTCTCTATAAAATGAAAAACAACGCATGACTTGAGCGGATCGAATTGGTTAAGAAAGCGAATTAAGTGATGAATGAATACACTTAGCATGTTGAAAATAGGAAAATTAGTATAAACAAATTAGAATTAGTATAAACCAAGTCTCACATCAACTAAATTGAGAACTTTACCCTTTGCTAAACCTATAAATAGAAGGGCTTGATCTTTTGTTTCATTCACCAACAATAAGGCCTCCAATTTTTGAGAAAGACTTTGTTGTGGGAGGATTTTTTATAAAGATCTCCTTAGTTAAATTTTGGCGTGGAAGTGCGTATTTTATTTGTGAAACTCGTATTTTCGGGTATGTTTCTTATTTAATTTTTGGTAATGTTATTATTTTAAATATTGTATTTAGTTTGTTAGTTAAAGTTTAAATTTTGGAAGTTTAGTTAGTTTTGTTAGTAAACTAGTTAGTTTACTATGTTTATTTTGGTTTATAATTGATTATGTAAATGAGTTCTAATGATTGTAATTAGAGATATGAAGCCTTAATATCATCCAAGTGTAACCAAAACTCACAAAATAAAATTTTTATAAAGAACCATGTTGGACAGTTTTTGGGACTGAGCTTGAGGACCATTTGTGCTTTTGATTTATGTCTAAAAGCTTAATTTGATGATTGTATGTTATATCCCTCTAAGTTCTGAAGATTACCTAACTTGAATGAACCAAAACGGAGTTAAAATGAATCTGTGGTGAAGATTTTAGTACACCATGTCTAAAAATGAAAACTAAATGAACAGTGACTATAGTGTCAAATTCTGGAATAGCTATGTTGCCTGAAAAATTCTGAGTTTCTGGGTAGTTGTATAGTGCACTGAGTTAGGAAGCCATAGGCTTTGGAATGACCTCATTCCAACCTCGGATGAGGAATTACGGTGATTGGAAGGAAATGTGTCAAATTTGTCAAACTAAAAGTCAGCAGCGGGAGGTGCTATTCGGGACACTGTTTCGATCAGTTAATATTTCTAGAAACTTCTGGGCTTTTGGTATGTTATAGTACACTAAATTAGCTTTCCATAGACTCTGGAACGACTAATTCGACTTGAACAAAAAGAGTTATGACCATTCAAAGTAGTCACGTCAAAACTGTCTAACCAACTCGGGACAGTCACCTTGAACGAATTTTCCGGAATTCTGTGTTTTGAATTTGGAAATGGTCAAAGAATGAAAGTTGTAGCCTCGGAATTTAGCTTCGCGTGGGCTCAAGAATCGCTCAAAAATGTTTTGAAACGAATTAGTTATGACTATTTTAGCGAGAGAGGGTAAAGCTGGGAAAGAATGAAAAATAGATTTGAACGCCCTTTTTGAACACTGTTTTGGACTATCTATCTTATCCGAAATGGGTATCCAATAACTTTTAAAAATAGGTTAATATGATGTTTATAGCATATCCAAAGTTGGATGTCATCGGACTTATGAGATATAGCATAATGTTTACATTACAACTACTATGCGTTAATATATGACTAATGGATGTGAATCCATGATTATATAACTGTGTAGGAATACACGAAGTGCAGATAAGCGTTAAGCAGTTAAGTCGTAGTTCATAAACTACGGATCAGGAAAGTCTTTCGGTTCCTATTTGCTATGTAAACTTGATGATTAACTGTTTTAAATTTTTATTGCAAAAAGCATGATGTGTTATATATATGTTGAAAGTATGAAATGTTAAAGTCGATTTATGAATATGTTGATTAATTAAAGCATGATGATTGAGTAAGGACTCAATCTTTATATTTGTTATATGAACTGTAGCATGTATGTTATATCTTGAGCATGTTATTATGTGATATGTGATGCATGAAAACTGTTAGATTTTGCTGAGCTGTCGAGCTCAACCTTGCAAATAACCACTTTTGCAGGTTCAAGATTCAAGGTAAAGTTATGTGTTACTTGAAAGACATAAATCAGATGTGATACTTAAAGATTTATACACTTTGGTTGTGTTATTATTATTTAAACCATGTTTAAGGTTCCGAATAATGTATTAATGTTGAATTATAATATCGTTTTGCGATGTAAACTATTGTAGTATTAAAATGATTCTGAAATATTTAGATGTAAAGGTTGAAGATTTTGGGAACCAGAATAGTTTGTAATAGAAAATTTTAATTATTTCGCAAATTTCAATGGTTGAATTATCGTTTAATGATGTAAAATTAGAGGTTGAATGTATTATTAAAGACCGAAGTCGAGAATTAAATTGTATGAATTTTGGGGTCGTTACACTATTCACCCAAATTACTATTCACCCGAATATTATTCACTCGGGTATTTGGGGTACTTTTCATGTCGGGGTACTATTCCCGAAGTACTATTCATAGGGTACTATTGCGGGGTACTATTTATCCGAAAAATATATTTCTTTTTTTCAAATTATTTTTGGTACATGAATATTATTCTTGAATTTTATAGCAAAACAAAGATCATGCCGATAATTTGATATTTTAAACTCGGATAAATTTAAAGTCTTTAATATTTATCTTTGATTTCGCTTTGATTAATGCTTATATCATTGTCATCATCTTCATGCTTATATTATGATGAAAGTCATCTTCGCTTACGTGCAAAGATGGACCGTTGATTATTGGTTTTCTGAGTTGTATATCTTTCGCTTACGTGAAAAGATGAACTATTGATTGATGAGTATCTTTGGCTTATGTGCATAGATGAAGCTGTTTATTGGTATGATTATGACCAAGGATCATTCGGTATAATCATGACCCGTAATGTTATAGATGATGTGGTAAAAGTCCTCATTGGCGTAGTAGTGCATTGATGGATAGTTATTGGTATGATTATAACCGGGATTATTCGGTATAAATCACCACCATTGATGATTACATGAATATTTCTTGGTAAAAGCAGGTGGGATGATTCGATGATGTGAATTATTTATTAAAAGTGAGTCTCAATGATAAAATATTGATTATACACTTTTAATTCGTAAAGATAGTAGATATCATGCTCTACTTGACTCTTCTAAAATACAGTTGTATGTCTTTGGCATGTAGTGCAAAAATGAATAGTTAATGAATATCTTTGGCCGTAGTGCAAAGATGAATTTATTAGTATGATTATGAGTAGGAATTGTGATTTGGTATAACCATGATTTTTGATGTTTTAGGTGAAGATAGGTGATGAAAATTATCTTCTTCCTGGGTGCGAAGAGGAATTTAGAATCACAATTATGATTATGAGTTATTCATATAATTGTGGACAGGAATTGTTGATTGATGTTACAGGGATAAAACATTATTGGTGGACTTTTAACATGGAGAAGATAATAGATCAGATGGTTTATTTGACTCTTCTAATGGATTGCTCGTTCCGCTGCAACTATGGTTGAAAAGTTTTATCATCTACCATATGTTCTAAATCTCTGATTTACTACTGATGAAGGCTATTGATGATGTAAATTATCTTTAGTCATGATATTCTTTACTGGGCTAGTTGTGTTCACCCTTTTTGCTTCACAATTCTTTTCAGGTAATAAGAGTGTAGCTGGGTCGAGCGGGGGTACCAGGAGAATATAACGATGGTCTATAGCTATTGAGGTTCTCTCTAAATAGTATGCAAATAATTTTATTGAGAACTTTAGATAAGTGTGTCGTATTGTATACGTCATTTGATATTTAATTTTGGTGAACCGAATAGGGTGAGGTGAACCCAACTTTAGAAGGGTGTTTTGCCACTATCATACAAGATGTCTAATGACATACAACCTCGTGTTATCATAAGACAAGGTTGTGCACATCCACTTGCTGAGTATATCTACGAGCACTACCTATATGATCTTGGAGTTTGTTCGAAATATAATTCTCAATTAGAGAAAACGGAGATAATTATATGTCAAGAGAAGACTCACCATTTGAAAGAAGATGATAGTAATCTTCTTGTTTTTCTTTGGGTACTATTGGGTCAACCAAGGATAATTCTGTGGACATATGATATCTATCATAACCTAGACGCATGGCCTCCCATGTACGAAGGTTTCCTTGAGTATTTTCCAAAGATTTTAATTTTTAAAACAGTTATTGACTATAGTTTTATGTAAATTACCATTGTAAGGTTGTGGTTGAGGCACCATGAGAGTTACATACATTTGTATTAAAACTCACAGTTTAATTGTGGTCGTATTCTGCACGACAGTTCAACATTTATATAAATGAAGTTTGTAAATGATTTTTATAGTGTGATATTTGGTGACTCAGAATGGGTGATGTATACCTATTTTGGGGGCGCCACAAATGGTATCAGAGCTTAGGGATATGATCCCTGGCTGAGAAATGAGTCTAGAACTAGGAGGGGAGAGACGAGTAATATACTTCGCTAGTGTGTGACTTACCTAAGCCAAAATTTTTACTTGATAAGTTGACAATTTGTGATATGTCAATTGACCTTTGTTTTGAAGATATATTCTAGAATGATATCTGAAATACAGGAGATGAGCAATAAAAAAATCATGATATAGAAGATATAACCGGGAAGGTACAATCTGAAAAGAAAAGCAAGGTATTCTCATCTCTTCGAATACCAGGTACGTACGTAAATTTCGAGGGCGAAATTTCATAAGGAGTGGAGATTGTGAGACCTCGAATTTTATGAAATGAAATTATTCAATTTTCTTATAATTATTCTATTTAGTAAATTGTTAAATTGATAAAAGGTTAAAGTTAAGGGTAATATGTAAAATTTTTCAAAGTAAGCAAGTTGTTATATAATATTCGATTGGTCGGGGAATATTCGTTTTAACAGGAATACTAAATGCGACGGCAAGACAATCATGGTGGACCCCCAATGTAAGTATTGTCGATTTAGAAAATGACATAATTATCTTTTATAAAATAACGCCGAAAGTGTTACCGTTAAAAGCTGTTGAATTACATTAGTAAAAAAGTGTGATGTCTGGCGTGGTCGCATAGTATCACACACGGTATTGATTATTGATGCTTACGTAAGAAGTCACTCAGTTATACTCAATTATTGCAACAGTGATTACTGCATCATATCTCTCATATTATTGATTCAATTATTGTCACAGTATCATCTGCATAATATGTTATATTATTAAATCAATAATTGAGACGACAAATTTATTTATATTATTATTTGCAATATTGACAATTGAGTCACATGATTTACTATTCATATTTATTCACATGTTTAGAACTATTGAGTCACATGATTTACTATTGATTTACATGATTTACTATTAGGGGAGGTGGTGCAAGTTTGATAATACTTGCATGACTAAATTAAAAATGAAAGAAAAGATGAAGGTATTATACTGTAATATTTCGAGCCCCAAAACGTGCAATTATCGAAACTATATTTTCCTATAAATAGAAGCTCATTCCTTCATTATTTTTCACCAATTCACTAAAGCTATAGAGCAATTATTATAGAGAGAAATTATAGAGAGAAAGAAGAAGAGAAGTCTACTACCTCACTATTCCAATATCCAGTTTTCTTCTAAGGTAAGGGATATTATTATTATAGTAAGGGGTATTATTTCTTTCGTATTCATGAAGAGAGTTATTTCTTACAATATTCGTAAGGGTTGTTATTCCATTCTTTATTATTTTGTTGGAATATCTTGTCTGTGCGATCTATCGCATGCTTGGTGAATTCTGTTGTTATTCTATTCTTTATTATTCTGTTGGAATATCCTGTCTATACGGATTACGCATGACCTGGTTCCGTTCTTTATTATTCTGTTGAAATATCCTATCTGTGCGGATTACGCATGACCTGGTTCTATTCTTTATTATTCTGTTGGGAATAACCTGTCGGTGCGGTCTATCGCATGCATGGGGAATTCTTCTGTTATTCCATTCTTTAATATTCTTTTGGAATAACCTATCTATGTGGATTACCGCATGTATGGTAAATGATCCTTCATATTCATTCTTTATTAAATTGTGGAAATGATCTGTCTACGTGGATTACAGGATGGCTGGTGAAAATCCATTTGCATTTTCGTATATTCTATTATACTCGTATGAGATATCATTTCTTTTGTACTCGTCATGGAATATCATTTTCTTTGGTATTTTTTTTATGAGTTACTACTCACGAGTTACTAGTCACCCGATTACTATTCACTCTAGTATTATTCACTCAGGTATTTGGGGCACTTTTCGTGTCGGAGTACTATTCATGAGTTACTATTCATGGGTTACTATTCACCAAAATTACTATTCACCTAAATATTATTCACTCGGGTATTTGGGGTACTTTTTATGTCGGGGTACTATTCACGAGGTACTATTCCCGAAGTACTATTCATAGGGTACTATTAGGGGGTACTATTTACCCAAAAAATATATTTTTTTTCTGTCCAAATTATTTTTTGTACATGAATATTATTCTTGAATTTTACTCCACAAAGCAATATCATGTTGACAATTTGGAAATTTTTAAACTCTGGATAAATTTAAAGTCTTTAATATTTATCTTTGATTTCGTTTGATTAATGCTTATATCATTGTCATCATCCTCATGCTTATATTATGATGAAAGTCATCTTTGGCTTACGTGCAAAGATGGACTGTTGATTATTTATTTTACAGTTGTATATCTTTGGCTTACATGCAAAGATGGACTGTTGATTATTAGTTTTATAGTTGTATATCTTTGGCATACGTGCAAAGATGAACTATTGATTGATGAGTATCTTTGGCTTATGTGCATAGATGAACTGTTTATTGGTATGATTATGACCAAGGATCATTCGGTATAATCATGACCCGTAATGTTATAGATGATGTGGTAAAAGTCCTCATTGGCCCGTAGTGCATTGATGGACAGTTATTGGTATAATTATAAACAAGGATTATTCGATATAATCATGACCATTGATGATTACATGAATATCATTGGCCATAGTGTAGGGATGATTTGATGATGTGGATTATTTATTAAGCTGAGTCTCAGCGATAAAATATTGATTATACACTTTTAATTCGTAAAAGATAGTAGATATCATATTCTACTTGACTCTTCTAAAATACAGTTGTATGTCTTTGGCCTGTAGTGCAAAGATGAATTGTTAATGAATATCTTTAGCCGTAGTGAAAAGATGAATTTATTAGTATGATTATGAGCAGAAATTGTGATTTAGTATAACCATGATTTTTGATATTTCAGGTGAAGATAGGTGATGAAAATTATCTTCGTCCTGGGTGCGAAGAGGAATTTAGAATCACAATTATGATTATGAGTTATTCATATAATTGTGGACAGGAATTTTTGATTGATGTTACAGGGATAAAACATTATTGGTGGACTTTTAACATGGAGAAGATAATAGATCGGATGGTCTATTTGACTCTTCTAATGGATTGCTCGTTCAGCTGCAACTACGGTTGAAAAGTTTTATCATCTACCATATGTTCTAAATCTACGATTTACTAACGATGAAGGCTATTGATGATGTAAATTATCTTTAGTCATGATATTCTTTCTTTGGGCTAGTTGTGTTTCACCTTTTTGCTTGGCAGTTTTTTAATGTAATAAAAAAGTGTAGCTGGGTCGAGCGGGGTTAACAGGAGAATAGAACGATGGTCTATAGCTGTTGAGGTTCTCCCTAAATAGTATGGAAATAATTTTATTGAGAACTTTAGATAAGTGTGTCATATTGTACGTCATTTAATATTTAATTTTGGTGAACCGAATAGGGTGAGGTGAACCCAACTTTGGAAGGGTATTTTGCCACTATCATACAAGATGTCTAATGACATACAACCTCATGTTATCATAAGACAAGGTTGTGCACATCCACTTGCTGAGTATATCTATGAGCACTACCTATATGATCTTGGAGTTTGTTTGAAATATAATTCTCAATTGGAGAAAACGGAGATAATTATATGTCAAGAGAAGACTCACCATTGGAAAGAAGATGATAGTAATCTTCTTATTTTTCTCTGGGGACTATTAGGTTAACCAAGGATAATTTTGTGGACATATGATATCTATCATAACCTAGACGCATGGCCTCCCATGTACGAAGGTTTCCTTGAGTATTTTCTAAAGATTTTAATTTTTAAAATAGTTATTGACTGTACTTTTATGTAAAGTACCATTGTAAGGTTATGGTCGAGGCACCATGAGAGTTACATACATTTGTATTAAAACTCACAGTTTAACTGTGGTCGTATTCTGCATGACAGTTCAACAGTTATATAAATGAAGTTTGTTAATAATTTTTATAGTGTGATATCTGGCGACTCAGAATGGGTGATGTACACCTATTTTGGGGGCTCTACAGATATGTCCCTCCTGCCCACACTTGTAGCACACAAACTTACCCTTAAGACACTCACCTGAATGACTCTTCCCACAATTCTTACACTGCACAGCCTGCTTTTTCACACCTTCTTGCTTGACTTGGACACTCCCAACATTGTTCCATTTCCTTTTCTCACCCCTACTTCCATTACCTACTTCTACCTTCCCGGCTCCATCACCCTTATTCTTCCTTTCCCTATTGTAGAGGCTCATAGCCTCACTTCCCCCTTCAGCTATGATAGCCTTTTCTAAGAGTGCAGAAAACGCATTAATCTGCAACACCGCCACCTTATTGTAGAGCCAGGGTTTTAGGCCTAGCTCAAACCTCCTTGCCTTTCTAGCCTCCGTATCCACTTGGTGCGGACCGAACCTAGCTAATTCATTGAACTTTGCGGCATACTCCGCAACTGTCAAGTTCTCCTGCTTTAATTCTAAAAACTTCACCTCCATCCTAGCCTGCACACTAGCCGAGAAATAGTTCTCGAAGAATAACGTCTTAAACCTAGTCCATGCTATCACTCCTTCTCCTGCCCTAGCTTGATTTGCCTCCCACAGAAATTCGCTTCTCCTTTCATCATATAGGTTGCAAAAGCTGTCTTTTGCCCCTCATCTACCCTAGCGACTACAAAAGCTTTTTCTATTTCCTTAACCTAAGTTTGGGCTTCTATCGGGTCAGTGGTACCTCTAAATTCGGGTGGTCCTACGACTTTAAAATCCTTGAAGTTTGTAAATCGATTGTCTGGCTGATTTCCCACCACTGGCATTCCATTCTGCATGGACTGAGCTACCATGTTCGTGAAATTCTGCATCAGGTCTGGTTGTTGTCCTCCAGCATTGTTGACAGACTCTTCTGCCCTTTGGTTTCGAGTTTGACGTCTTGGCGGCATTTTCTGATTAAATAAAACAAAATTTATATTTTATTAACTTACATTCTAAACCTTATCATATAAGTTTAATTTTTGAAACTTATTCCATTAATCAAACATAGATTCATATTCATTTAGCAATTTCAAAATACTTTACATAGCATAACACGTACTGCTTTAAACATCCGATATCCCTTTATGACCACAAAAGTCAGGAATCGTTACTACAACTTACACCAAAGTTGGGATTATTACAATACACACGTACATTACCAAACATACATAATTAAATACTAGTACTACCTATTTCCTACACCTCTTTCCTGATTCTGGACAACCCTTCGCCTGATGACCTTTCAATCCACAAATAAAACATGCACCTGGTTTATAGTCGGGACAATCTGAGTGGTATGTCCTTTATACATAAAGATAACATATCTTTTCCATTTCTTCTTATTGAATTTTCCTAAGTCGTGGCCTTCTATCTTTCTTTTCCCCTTCTTGCTCGGAGCTGCACACGATATATTGCTTGTGGCTCCCATTTGGTCAATTTGGATCAAGCTTATCTTGTTCTTCCATTGTTTCTAGTAAGGCTTTTCGCAACTGACTTTTCAACAGCTTTTCTATTTCCCACAGCTTTTCTAGAGAAGAAACCTTGTTCCTCAGATTTTGCACCTCCGTTGATGCTTGATCAGCTTCAACTTTAGTGTCTGAATCACTATCTGTTAATTCCACCATTTCTGGGTCCGGTACTATATTTTCCAAAAGGATCACCTCATCAAGGTTATCTTCAACTTGAGCCTCTATTTCAGCTATTGGCTTTGATATCGGCTTGGTTGTGGAGATTGGCTCCTTCTTTACAATCTTAGGGTATCCTAATCCTTTTCCTCCTGACATCTACACATAAATTATCCTGATTAGCATATAATATATACACACAGCAAGTAAAAGTTTATATAATTTATCTTTTATTTTTGTTTGACGATGAATTTATTCGATTCATCTCCTTTTAAACTTTATATGAGTTATTTATACTTTCAACGTTTTCCTCTGCTCTAAGGTTATAGCCTAAGGTCTACTCCCACCTATGGTTTCTAACCCTAAAGCTATGATACCAACCTATGATGCCCCCAAATTCAGGTACTTGAAACCCAAATTCAATGCTTCACAATACCATTTCTTTGAGCGGAATAATAATAATATTGTCATAAATATCAAACTTAATTTACATATTAGAGTTTTCTAAATCCCAGGTACGCGACCTTAAAATATTTTATTACATGATAGATAATAAATATCATCATCTTATTTAAGTCTAGCTATTACATAAGATAACACAAACTTAATCTGAAAGCTTTCCTTTCCCTTTGTTCTTGGCAGAGCCCTCTGGTTGGTCATACTTAACTGAAAATATTTAATTTAAGCAAGGATGAGCATTTGAGTGCCCAGCAAGTAATAACAATTATAAATATTAACTGAAATGATTAAATATTTTCTTTGTACTACCCTTCTATAACAAATCAAAAGTTGTGAAGTAATCTGAACCGATAATAATAACATAACAACTCTCTATCAAATTTTTGAAACTACGTACTGACTATAAATAGGGTTAAGGTGACATACTATGAACATTGTTCTCAATTTTCGAAAAGGTTTAACAAAACTTCATCTGTAAACCGTCACAACTTACGGGCACGGGGGGTGATCAGCCCGTTATGCCCTGTATTGATCAATACTACATGCAAGAACGATATTATCGTTCACTCTGTCCGCCTTGGGCACATAAAAGTTTTCCCTTGATTGGGATGTTCAACTTAGTCTGGAATCCGAACCAAAACAATTTGATTGGATACAAAAAGGTTTTATCATATTCAATAATATTTCTAAATCTGTGTCTAGCTGGTCAAATAGCTTAGACGGCTTTTTCTTAACGTATACATACTGGGGATAAATAGGTATATATATATATATATATGTTTGTATGTATCAACATGGGATTAAATACAATGATTATCCAAGTGGGGACTGTAAGACCCCAAATTTTATGAAATAAAAGTATTCAATTTTTCTTATAATTATTATTCAGTAAATGGTTAAATTGATAAAAGTTTAAAGTTATGGGTGATATATATAAAATTTTCAAAATACGCAAGTGGTTATAAAATACTCATTTCTGTTGGGGAATATTCGTTTGGTCGTGGAATATTCTTGTTGTCAGGGAATATTCATACGACGGCGCAGCCATTTGTGGGCCCCATAACAAAATAACTGTCGGATGAAGAAAACGGCAAGTTTGAGTTTTTATAAATAACGGCACAATTATTACCGTTAACACTGTTGCATTACCTGGAAGTTAAAATAGAGTAATATGCGTGGTGGCACGATAGCACAAGATTATTGCAAGATTGTTGAATTATTGATTAAATCGCGTGAAGACACTACTCAATAATTATTACAGTGAATTCTTCGTTCAATATTTTATTTTATTGATTCAATAATTCTTTGCGTTGATATTTTATATTATTGTTGTTTCAATAATTATCCCTGCTGAAGATTTCCCATTATCAGATCAATAATTCATATTATTTGAATAATATTATTAGATAGCATTATTGGCAATGTCTAGAAAGTTCTATCAAGGAGAGGTTTGGTCACCTAATTGCGCGCTAGTAAGGAGAAATCCTTATTGGAAAGCCCCCTCTTTCCTGGGAACTGCCTGGTTGTCATAATTGTGATTCTGTAATATTATTTGTGAATAATTAATTATTGATTTATATGTTAATGAAATATTTATTTGATGTGGATATAAATGATGGATTTATTTATGTGGTTATAAATGAAGGAATTAATGTTGAGGTATTTTATCAGTATTTTGGCGGATTGGAGGTATTAAAAACTCAAATCGGTGTTCCTAAAGCTTTATTGCGTGAGTTATAATTTTAATCCGACCGTTGGATCGTTGTGATTTTTGGATATGTTATACATATATGAGTTGAGTATATGTCCACAAATTTTGAACCGTTGAAAATTAACACATGATTTGTTATGAATTTTAAAAGGTGGTGAAACGATGTTGAAAATCATCTGTTTGTGGATTTCAGATATTTTCTGTTTGGAATTTGAAAAAACTCAAAGCTACAAAGTTGTAGAGAATTCGATTTCATGCGGAATGGACATAGAATACGTATTTTTCTGATAAACGGGCTATTTTCTATGAATTATTAAAGTTTTGGAAAATAAAATAATTTTTATTAAATTATGGGTGGGACCCACTTTTATTTTATTAAACATGTGGGCTGCTGAAATTTTTAGAATTGAGGTGCTAGTCTTGGTTGGTGAGTGTGCGTAGAATTTGAAAAACAAATAATAATATTTTATTATTTTAGTCTCCTTTGGCGTTCTAGCATTTTCCTATAAATAGGCGCTTAGGTTAGAATTGAAAATCACACCAGAAACAAGTTTTCTTTCTCTCTATATTGTCGAGCGTATTTTTGTGAGTATTTAGATAATTAGAGAGTTGTTATTCAGTGCAAGTTTCCTTCGGCTTTACATCCGATATTTCAGTCAGAAATACTGCTCTTTTGAGGTAAGAAATTTTAAGGGTTGTTATATTTCTTCAGTTTCGTAATTTTTCTGACATTCAAAAATTCTAGAAAAATTTGAAATGATAATTTGATGAGTTTTCTTGATTGTGTCCAAAAATGGTGATTTTTGGATGTAAAGATTAAGAGTTATGAAATTTATGAGAAAAGACTATTTTAAAAGTAAACCCTTATAACTCCTTGTGGTTAACTCCAAAATTGATGAAATTTTTATTGGGAGTACATCTATATAATATCAGTATACCCTGTAAATTTTGGAATTTTTGGATAAAATTACAATTTATGATAAATATCTAAATATTCGGCAGTTTTGGCCATATGAAAAATAATTAATGAATTTTAAAAATTCCGAGAAAAATATATGTTCAATATGAGACTATGTTCTGCTAAATCTCAGAAAAGAAAATTTGTTTGTACTGATTCGGTATTTTTCATGAAAATAGACTAGTTATGAGTAAATGAATTAAATATGTTATGTGAAGTAAGAAAATTGGAAAATAGAATTTTATGGCTTAAGAATCCTATATGAGGTATATACAAATTTTTGATGAGGGTTTTGGTTATTGGTGATGAAATCTTATGAGTTTAGCATTTTAGGATGATTAAATGCATTATTTAGTAAAGTGTAAACAATTAAAATAAATTATTTATAAGTTTAAGAAATGTTATTCTTTCAATATCATTATACCGAAATATTGGTATGGATTTTATTGTGGAATTTCTACCTTTTTCATATCGGGGTTACTATTCATGAATTACTATTCACGAGTAACTATTCACGAGTTACTATTCACGGGATACTATTCATGACAAAATTGGTTTCTTTTTCTGACCAAATTATCGTTGATTTATGAATCTTACTCTTGAAATTAAATCTGTGTTTTGATCATATTGTTTTTATTATCATATATAACATTTTTATAACCCTGGTGAAGAAATTTATCCTTGACTTGAGTGTAAAGATGGGTAGATTATTGGTATGATCGTGACTATGGGTTCTCTTTGGCCAGTAGTGCAAAGTTGAATCGTTGACTGGTATGATCATGACCATTGAATTTATAATTGAATATTTTTAGCTTAAGTGCAAAGGTGAATTGATCAACATGGTTATAATTATGGTTTATATAAATTCTGAAATGATTATGTATTTCTTTGAGATATTAATATCTTTGGCCCGTAGTGCAAAGATGACCTGATGTTGAATATCTTTGGCCTGTAAGTGCAAAGATGACCTATTATTGAATATCTTTGGCCTGTAGTGCAAAAGATGGCTCATTAATGGATATCTTTGGCCCGTAGTGCAAAGATGAATTTACGATTATGAGCAGAGGCGTGATTTGGTATAACCATGATCTTTGATGTTTTAGGTAAAGACAGGTGATAAAAATTATCTTTGTCCTGGATGAGAAGGGGAATTTAGAATCACAATTATGATTATGAGTTATTCACAGGATTGTGGATGAGGAAGCTGATTGATTGATGTTACTGAGGATAAAACATTGTTGGTGGACTTTTAACATGGAGAAGATAATAGACTTTATGGTCTATTTGACTCTTCTAATGGATTGCTCGTTCCGCTGCAACTATGGTTGAAAAGTTTTATCATCTACCATATGTTCTAAATCTCTGATTTATTACTAACGATGACTATTGATAATTTAATTATCTTTAGTCATGATATTCTTTACTGAGCTAGTTGTGCTCACCCTTTTGATTCATAATTCCTTTCAAGTAATAAGAGTGTAGGTATTTGGGTCGAGCGGGGATAAGGGGAATAGAGCGGTGTGATTACATAGCTATTGAGGTTCTCCTAAATAGTATGGAAATAATTTTATTGAGAACTTTAGATAAGTGTGTCGTATTGTATACGTCATTTGATATTTAATTTTGGTGAACCGAATAGGGTGAGGTGAACCCAACTTTGGAAGGGTGTTTTGCCACTATCATATAAGATGTCTAATGACCTACAAGTTATCATAAGACATGGTTGTGCACATCCACTTGCTGAGTATATCTACGAGCACTACCTATATGATCTTGGAGTTTGGTTGAAACATAATGTTCAATTGCAGACGGTGGAGATAGTTATATGTCAAGAGAAGACTCACCATTGGAAGGAACATGATAGTAATCTTCTTGTTTTTCTTTGGGGTCTATTGGATCAACCAAGGATAATTCTTCAGTCATATGATATCTATCATAACCTAGACGCATGGCCTCCCATATACGAAGGTTTCCTTGAGCACTTCCCAAAGATTTTAATTTCTAAAACAGTTATTAACTATACATTTATGTAATGTATCAATGTGAGGTGTTATCCATAGTTGGGACATGAGTCACAGTTGGTATTAAAACTCACAGTATATGTGTTGTTGTATTTTAGACGACAATTGTAGTAATAAAGTTGTAGTTGTTTTCTATACCATGTATTTGGCGACTCAGAATAGGTTGGATGGATTGGACCTATTTTGGGGGCGTCACAGGGACACTTGTATAACCACATATAGAAATTAACAAATAAAATATATATCTAAATTACAATTATCTGAATTACAATATAGTACCATATTGATAATCAATGATCGGATATAATATATCTATAACAATAGGGTTAATAATCTGGTACAATAATATAATTTTGAAACTTTCGTACTCATGTCCATTGCATAAAGAAAATGCAAAGGTAAATATATTTGTCTGGTCTGCTGCTTAGACAACTTAGTTCTATCCTTAATTCAACGACCTATCATTTATAAGATTGTTCTGTTGATTAGAATAACATATCATGTGAGACCCCAGATTTTATGAATAAAGATTTAAATTTCTCAAAATATTTTTTTTGAATATTATGGCATGGATTTGATATAATGTTATAGTTGTGGGTAATATTTACAAATTTTACAAAGTAAGCAAGTGGTTATATAATATTCGATTGGTCGGGGAATATTCATTTTAACAGGAAATATTCATACGACGGCACAATCATTGGTGGACCCCACAATGAAAGTATTGTCGTAGTAAGAAAACGACAGGATTATCTTTTATTAAAAATAACGGCAAAAGTGTTACCGTTAAAATTGTTGAACTACCCGGTAGTAAAAGCACAGTAATACGCGTGGTTGCATAGTAGCACACGTTATTGGTTATTGATGCTTACGTGAGAAGTCACTCAGTTATACTCAATTATTGTTACAGTAATTGCTGCATCATATCTCTCATATTATTAATTCGATTATTGTCACAGTATCAACTGCATAATATGATGTATTATTAAATAAATAATTGAGACGACAAAGTTATTCATATTATTAAATTGCAATATTTATAATGTCTAGAAGTTTTGTCAATGAGAGGTTTGGTCATCTAATTGCGCGCCAATACAGAGAAATCCTTATCGGAAAGCCCCCTCTTTCCTGGGAACGACCTGGTTGTTAAATATTGTGAGTTATAATAATAATGATGAATAAGTTCGTGTTGATTAAAGATGAAATTGATAGTTCTATTGTGTTGGAATTATTAGTGTTAGTGAAAATCAACATTTATTTCGATATTAATTGATGTCTGGAAGTTATACTGACCAGCCTGGTAATTAATCGGATAAATGAGCAATGAATTGCTATTAATTCACATGATTATAACTATTTGTTCACATGTGTGTACTATTGATTCATATTCTTCTACGATTAGGGGAGTTGGTGCAAGATTGATAATACTTGCATGACTAAGTTAAAAATGGAGGTATAGATGGAGGTACTATACTGTAATTCGTATTTTCACATGATTATAACTATTGATTCACATGATTGAACTATTGATTCACATTATTTACTATTAGGAGAGGTGGTGCAAGTTTGATAATACTTGTAGGACTAAATTAAAAATGAAAAAAAAGTTGAAGGTATTGTACTGTAATATTTCGAGCCCGAAAACGTGAAATTATTGAAACTATATTTTCCTATAAATAGAAGTTCATTCTTCCTTCATTTCTCACCAATTCACTAAAGCTTTAGAGCAATTATTATAGAGAGAAAGAAGAAGAGAAGTCTGCTACCTCTCTACTCTAGTATCCAGTTTCTTTCTAAGGTAAGGGGTATTATTTCTTTCGTATTCAAGAAGAGAGCTATTGTTATTCCATTCCTTATTATTATGTTGGAATAACCTGTCTATGCGAAGTACTACATACATGGTGAAATTCTTCTATTATTCCATTCTTTATTATTCTATTGGAATATATCTTGTGCATGCAATTAATTACATATGACCTAGTTCCGTTCTTTATTATTACGTTGGAATATCATATCGGTCTTGAATTACGCATTTGACACGGTTCCATTCTTTATTATTACATTGGAATAACATGCATGCGATCTATCGCATGCACGGTGAATTTCATTGTTATTCCATTCTTTATTATTACATTTGGAATATCTCAGATATGCGGATTACGCATGATTAATTGGTTCCATTCGTTATTATTGGTTGGAATAACTTTGCATGCGTGCGATCTATCGCATGCATGGTGAATTCTTACATTATTCCATTCTTTATTATTACATTGGAATAACACTATCTATGTGGATTATCGCATGCATGGTGAATGATCCTTTGTATTCATTCCATATTAAATTGTGGAAATGATCTGTTTACGTGGATTACCGCATGGCGGGTGAAAATCCATTTCCAGTTTTGTAATTTTTCTGACCCTCAAAAATTCTGGAAAAATTTAAAATGATAATTTGATGAGTTTTCAATATTGTGTCCAAAGATGGTGATTTTTGGATGTATAGATTAAGATTTATGGATTTTATGGAAAAAGACTATTTTAAAAGTAAACCTTTATAACTTATTGTGGTTAACTCCAAAATTGGTAAAATTGTTATTGAGAGTACATGTATATAACAGAAGTATACCCTGTAAATTTTGGAATTTTTGGACAAAAGTACAATTTATGATAAATGTCTAAATATTCGGCAGTTTTGGCCATATGAAAAATAGTAAATGAATTTTAAAAATTTTGAGAAAAATATATTTTCAATATGGGACTATATTCTGTTAAATCTCAGAAAAGAAATATTTTTAGGACTGATTTGGTATTTTTCATGAAAAAGAACTAATTATGAGTAAATGAATTAAATATGTTATGTGAAGTAAAAAAATTTAAAAAATAGGATTTTATGGCTTGGGAATCCTATATAGGGTATATGCAGATTTTTGATGAGGGATTTGATCATTGGTGATGAAATCTTATGAGTATGGTATTTTTGAATGATTAAATGCATTATTTGGTAAAGTGTAAATAATTTAAATAAATTATTTATAAGTTTAAGAACTAATTAAAATATTGTTATAATATTAATAATATTAGATTATGAGTTTATTAAGTGATTGATAATATTTGGATAAATTTAAAGTCTTTAATATTTATCCTTGTTTTCGTTTGATTAATGCTTATATCATTGTCATCATCATCATGCTTATATTGTGATGAAAGTCATCTTTGACTTACGTGCATAGATGGACTGTTGATTATTGGTTTCATAGTTGTATATCTTTGGCTTACGTGCAAAGATGGACTGTTGATTATTGGTTTTATAGTTGTATATCTTTCGCTTATGTGCCTAGATGGATCGTTGATTATTTGTTTTATAGTTGTATATCTTTGGCTTACGTGCAAAGATGGACTGATGATTATTAGTTTTATAGTTGTATATCTTTGGCTTACGTGCATAGATGAACTTGGTATGATTATGACCAGGGATTATTTGATATAATCATGACCGTAATGTGACGAATGATGTGGTGAAAGTCCTCAGTGGCCTGAAGTGTATTGATGGACAGTTTTTGGTATGATTATGACCAGAGATTATTCGGTATAGTCATGACCATTGATGATTTAATGAATATCCTTGGCCCGTAGTGCAGAGAAGATTCGATGATATGGTTTATTTATTAAGCTGAGTCTCAGTGATAAAAATTGATGAAAATATTTTAAATTATAGAAGATAGTAGATATCATGCTCTACTTGACTCTTCTAATAGATTACTTATTCCGCTGCAGTTAAACTTGATGTCTATTATATTTTATCGGTTTAACATTGTTGAAGGCTAATGATAATTTATTCTGCACTATCTTAGTCATAATATTTTTTCTTGGGCTAGTTGAGCTCACCTCGTCTTCACCGTTCTCTTGAGAAAATGAAAGCGTAAATTTGGGACTAGTCGGGGAATGGGTGATGGTCGGATGATAGCATTAGTAGTCCTCACTATTACATTAAATAGTGTGACAATAAATGTAATGAGGACTCCATTGAGTATGGATATTGTCTAGATGACAATATTCTTATTAAAACTCTTAGATTATGTTTTGTCGTATTTTTACATTGTTGTATAATTAAGTTGTATTTGAATTTTGTACCATGTATTTTATGACTCAAGATGGATGATGTATACATTTTGGGGGCGTCACGGTTGGTATCAATGCTTAGGGATATGATCCTGGTGAGATGTGAGACAAGAACTAGGAGGGAGGCACGGGAATTCCTTCGCTAGTATGACCTACCTAAGTTTATTTGGTATTTAATTGGTCGAATTCGAGTATAGGGATAATATGTGATATGTTAATTAACCCTTGTTTTGTGACAGTGTTTGAAAATGACATCTGAAAATGTTGAGATCAGCAATGAAGCAAATGAGATCGTTGAGACACCTTTAATCACCAACTAGGTTAATGTCATGTCAGACGAAGAAAAAATTAGAGATATCTACGTGGTGAATGAAGAACTAATAATTTGCTTTTTAGCATTTAGTAGTCGTAGAGGTAAAATTTGAGAGTGAGAGAAGAAGAGGAACATGAGGAGAATTTATTAGAAGAATTTTATGATCAAAATTTAGAATTACAAAATCGTATTCATGAGTTAGAAGAGCAAGCTGAAGAACGGCAGGCGGTCTTGGAGCAAAGGGATGCAACAATTCAAAATTGTGTTACCCGATGTGTGATGCTTGAACAGAAGCACTCTTTGGCAGAGTATAAGATATTAGAGCTGGAATCTGAGAATGCTATGATCAAGGTTTTGATGAAAGAAGAAGTAAATGAATGAATGAGAATAGATGATGCATGGGTAAAAGCCGCACGACACGTTGATATTGTAAAAAAAAGACGTCCGATCTAATAAGGCCAAAATAGATGAAATGGATTCCGCTTTTTGGACAGCAATTGGGAGAATCCAACATCGAATTCAGAATTACCCGGTGCAGAACGGTCAACCCCAATTTGATATGGATCGGAGAGTAATAATTTGAATCATGGATCAGGAATGTGGCGAAGCAATTAAAGGTGGAATGTACTCTATAACGAATTTAAGTCCAATTGGGATGGTGACGCCAAAGGATGTCTCAGACAAGTCAAACTCGGTACTTTAAGTGAGAGCATTTATCGAGGAACCCGAATGAAGTTATCATGAGTAAGTTAATCATAAACTCTTGCAAAGTCTATACCTTATTCGATACTGGTTCTACCCACTCTTTTATTTCACCTAGTGGTGTTCAATGTTTGAACTTGGCTCTTTTATCTGTTGAAACTCTGTTAGGAGAAACATTCGTTACCTCCACTATTTATAAATCTTGTTTAATTCAAATCGACACTTTCATGTTACCTGTCGATCTTATTTCTTTGAAAATACTTGCATTTGATGTGATTTTAGGGATTGATTGGTTAACTACTCAAAGATCTTTAAAATCGATTATTTTTCGTAAAGTTGTTAGCTTTCATATTCCTAACCAACCTGTTATGTGAATTCAAGAAACCAAACCACTAAATTCAATCATTGTCATATCAAGCCATAAGTAAAGAGCCCTGAGCCTTTCGCTGGTGACTTCCAAGTCTTGGAATATACCGAAGCTAGAATATCCGTAGGGGACGTCGTGAATAAAGGTGGCAAGTTGATAGATATCAATGTGGCGTGTTATCCAAGTTTTGGATGAGGGTCACAGTTTTGAATGATATTTCTATTGTTAATAAATTTCCTGACGTATTCCTGAAGACTTCTAAACTTACCCCTAGAGCATGAAATCGAATTTTGTATTGACCTCAGTACAAAACCTATTTCTAAAACCCTTAAATATTTCTTCACCTAGAATGAACGTATTATGCGCCAAAGACGTTGGCTCGAGTTGTTGAAGATTACGACTATACCATTCAATATCATCGTGGAAGAGCGAACATGGTAGCTGATGCATTGAGTAGAAGATCGTATGCGTTTACGAGTGCGATGTTGTTAACACAAAAACCCATTTCGTATAACTTACAAATGATGAAGATAGAGTTAAAGACTCTAGGGACCCACGTGAAGATAATGAATATACGAGTAGAATCGACTTTAATCGATAAAGTTAAAGTCGCTCAAGTTACACACCCGAATATAATGAATGTGAAGAAGAAGGTTCAAGAAGGCGTTATCTTAACCCTCGATTTAATTGGCCCATTTGAAATCCTCGATCGAGTAGGAAATGTGGCCTATAGACTCATTTTACCGCCAAGTATGTCGCATGTTCATAACGTTTTTCACGTATCGTTGTTAGTAAAAACTTAGTCTTGGGGGACTTTGGAGCCAAATTTCAGAATAATTAATGAATCTAAAAAATTATGAAATCATGGGGGTTTTATAGAGCATGTTATAAGCTTTCCATAGCCTCAAAAATGGACTAATTCCGATAACGGATGAAGAAGTTATGAAGATTTGAAGTGTGTGTGTCAAAAGTTATAAAATCTGAAAAATTAGAGTTAAGTGTCAAAGGTCGAGCGCCTAGGCACTAGGCTCGGCGCTTAGAATCTGTTCTTGGGCGCCTAGGCGCTTGCTAAAGGCCAAATTTGGGCGCCTAGGCACTGGTCAAGTGTTAAGCCAAAATCTGTCCGGACGTCCTTTAGTAAATTGGGTATAACTTTTTCATACAAACTCCGATTGAGGTGATTTATGATGATTCGAAAAGATAACGAGTAGACCTAAAACTTTCATTCTTTATATCTTGAGATTTGAGGTCGGTATCAAGGCTTAAAATGGCTATTTTAGGGACTAATATGCAATCAGAGGACATCGGGCATGCACGTATGCAACGTGTAATATTTTTAACAATAAAGGTATTCAAGGTATCCTCACCTCTTTGGCATACCAGGTACGTACGTAAATTTCGAGGGCAAAATTTCATAAGGAGGGGAGATTGTGAGACCCCGGATTTTATGAATAAAGATTTAAATTTCTCAAAATATTTTTTTTTTAATATTATGGTGTGAATTTGATATAATGTTATAGTTGTGGGTAATATTTACAAATTTTGAAAAGTAAGTAAGTGTTTATATAATATTCGATTGGTAGGGAATATTCATTTTAACAGGGGAATATTAAATGCGATGGCACAATCATTGTGGACCCCACAATGTAAGTATTGTCGTAGTAAGAAAATGATGTAATTATCTTTTATTAAAATAAGCGGCGAAAGTGTTACCAATTAAAACCATTGAACTACCCAATAGTAAAAAAATAATGTAATAAAAGCGTGGTTTGCGTAGTAGCACAAGGTATTGATTATTGATACTTACGTGAGAAGTCACTCAGTTATACTCAATTATTGCTACAATAATTGCTGCATCATATCTCTCATATTATTGATTCGATTATTGTCACAGTATCATCTGCATAATATGATATATTATTAAATCAATAATTGAGACGATAAGTTATTCATATTATTAAATTGCAATATTTACAATGTCTAGAAGTTCTGTTAAGGAGAGGTTTGGTCATCTAATTGCGCGCCAATAAGGAGAAATCCTTATCGGAAAGCCCCCTCTTTTATGGGAACGACCTGGTTGTTAAATATTGTGAGTTATAATATTAATGATGAATAAGTTCGTGTTTTTTAAAGATGAAATTGATAGTTCCATTGTGTTGGAATTATTAGTGTTAGTTAAAATCGACATTTATTTCAATATTAATTGATGTCTGGAAGTTATATTAACCAGTCGGGTAATTAATCGAATAAATGAGCAATTAATTGCTATTAATTCACATGATTATAACTATTTGTTCACATGTGTGTACTATTGATTCACATTCTTGTACTATTAGAGGAGTTGGTGCAAGATTGATAATACTTGCATGACTAAGTTAAAAATAGAGGTACAGATGGAGGTACTATACTGTAATTCGTATTTTCACATGATTATAACTATTGATTCACATGATTGAACTATTGATTCACATTATTTACTATTAGGGGAGGTGGTGCAAGTTTAATAATACTTGCAGGACTAAATTAAAAATGAAGAAAAAGTTAAAGGTATTGTAATGTAATATTTCGAGCCCCAAAACGTGCAATTATCGAAACTATATTTTCCTATAAATATAAGCTCATTCTTCCTTCATTTCTCACTAATTCATTAAAGCTTTAGAGCAATTATTATAGAGAGAAATTATAGAGAGAAAGAAGAAGAGAAGTATGCTACCACTCTACTCCAGTATCCAGTTTTTTTCTAAGGTAAGGGGTATTATTTCTTTCGTATTCATGAAGAGAGTTATTGTTACTCCATTCCTTATTATTCTGTTGGAATAACCTATCTATGCGAAGTACTGCATACATGGTGAAATTCTTCTTTTATACCATTCTTTATTATTTTGTTGGAATATCCCATGCATGCGTAATTACGCATGACACGGGTTCCGATTCTTTATTATTACGTTGGAATATCCATGCATGCATGTGATTACGCATGACCTGGTTCCATTCTTTATTATTCTGTTAGAATAACCTGTCTGTGCGGTCTATCGCATGCCTGGTGAAATCTGTTGTTATTCCATTCTTTATTATTCTATTGAAATATCCTTTCTGTGCGGATTACGCATGACCTGGTTCCATTCTTTATTATTCAGTTGGGAATAACCTGTTTGTGCGGTCTATCGCATGCATGGTGAATTTTTCTGTTATTCCATTCTTTATTATTCTGTTAGAATAACCTGTCTATGTAGATTACCGCATGCATGGTGAATGATCCTTTGTATTCATTCCTTATTAAATTATGGAAATGATCTGTTTACGTGGATTACCGCATGGCGGGTGAAAAACCATTTGCAATTTCTTAATTTTTCTGACCCTCAAAAATTCTGAAAAAATTTGAAATGATAATTTGATGAGTTTTCTATATTATGTCCAAATATGATGATTTTTGGATGTATAGATTAAGATTTATGGATTTTATGGAAAAAAATAATTTTAAAAGTAAACCTTTATAACTTATTGTGGTTAACTCCAAAATTGGTAAAATTGTTATTGGGAGTACATGTATATAACAGAAGTATACCCTATAAATTTTGGAATTTTTGGACAAAAGTACAATTTATGATAAATGTCTAAATATTCGGCAGTTTTAGCCATATGAAAAATAGTAAATAAATTTTAAAAATTTTGAGAAAAATATATGTTCAATATGGGACTATATTCTGCTAAATCCCGGAAAAGAAATATTTTTGGGACTGATTTGGTATTTTTCATGAAAATGAACTAGTTATGAGTAAATGAATTAAATATGTTATGTGAAGTAACAAAATTGGAAAAATAGGATTTTATGGCTTGGGAATCCTATATAGGGTATATGCAGATTTTTATGAGGGATTTGATCATTGGTGATGAAATCTTATGAGTATGGCATTTTTGAATGATTAAATGCATTATTTGGTAACGTGTAAACAATTAAAATAAATTATTTATAAGTTTAAGAAGTGATTAAAATATTGTTATAATATTAATAATATTAGATTATGAGTTTATTAAAGTCTTTAATATTTATCCTTGTTTTCGTTTGATTAATGCTTATATCATTGTCATCATCCTCATGCTTATATTATGATGAAAGTCATCTTTGACTTACGTGCATAAATGGATTGTTGATTATTGGTTTTATAGTTGTATATCTTTGGCTTACGTGTAAATATGGACTGTTGATTATTGGTTTTATAGTTGTATATCTTTCGCTTACGTGCAAAGATGAACCGTTGATTATTTGTTTTATAGTTGTATATCTTTGGCTTACGTGCAAAGATGGACTAACGATTATTGGTTTTATAGTTGTATATCTTTGGCTTACGTTCATAGATGGACTTGGTATGATTATGACCAGAGATTATTAGGTATAATCATGACCGTAATGTGACGAATGATGTGGTGAAAGTCCTCAGTGGCCTGAAGTGCATTGATGGGATGCTTTTGGTATGATTAGGATCGAGGATTATTCGGTATAGTCATGACCATATGATGATTTAATGAATATTCTTGGCAGTAGTGTGGGAAGATTCGATGATATGGTTTATTTATTAAGGCGTATGTATCGTGATAAAAATTGATGAAAACATTTTAAATCATAGAAGATAGTAGATATCATGCTCTACTCGACTCTTCTAATGGATTGCTTATTCCGCTGCAGTTAAACTTGATGTCTATTGTATTTTATCAGTTTAACATTGTTGAAGGCTAATGATAATTTATTATGCATTATCTTAGTCATAATATTTCTTACTAGGCTAGTTGAGCTCACCCTTTCTTCACTGTTCTCTTCAGAACATGAGAACATAGCCGGGACTAGTCGGGGAATGGAGTGACGGTCCAGATGATAGCATTAATAGTCCTCACTATTCTGTTAAATAGTGTGACAATAAATGTAATAAGGACTCTTGAGTGTGGATATTGTCTAGATGATAATATTCTTATTAAAACTTTTAGATTATGTTTTGTTTTATTTTACACGATTGTTGTATAATTAAGTTGTATTTGAATTTTGTACCATGTATTTGGCGACTCAAGATGGGTGATGTATACCTGTTTTGGGGGTGTCACATATCATAACACATTATACTATTATTTACAGTTAATACATAACCTAATCACATTGTCACATAGTTATATCAGTCATTAAGAGATAAACAAACACTTATATGACCAAAGCTGTATAGGTTGAATCAAATTCGGTAGCATTTTATGCATCATTAAAGCTTTTACTTTATTAATTAATTCAAAGTATAAAACTCTAATCTATAACTCAAATATTATTCTGGATAATTTAAATATCAATCATATTATTTATAAATGACTTATAATAATTTATAATTAATTATTATAATTTATCATAATTTTTCAAACTCTAGAATCATTATTAAATGATTTAAATATTAAATAATTCTATCATCATTAATATTTAAATAATATTAAAATATTTATGCAACCCTTGCCAAAATATCAAAGTTATTTTATAATAACTCAAAATATTGTTAAAGTATTAATTATTACCCTTAAATGATTTTTAAAACATTTAAAATTATTTTTAAACAATTGCCATTAATATTTAAATATTAAAGTATTATTCACTAAAAGATTAAAAGTCATTTATAATAACTTAAAATATATTTAAACCACTTATATCCTTTTTAAATAATTTTAAATCAATAAAATCATTTTTAATCTATTTATTTAATATTATTATTAAATAAATCTAATATCATTAATATTAAATAATTAATAAAATTTATCATAAAATATTAAAAGTTATATTTTATAACTTAAAATATCTTTAAACTCTTTATTTTCTTTTAAAATGATTTTATATTATTAAAATTATTTTAAACTAATTTATTTAATATAATTATTAAATAAAACTAATATCATTAATATTAAATAATTAATGAAATTTACATTAAAATATTGAAAGTTACATTTTATAACTTAAAATATTATTAAATATCTTATTATCATTTAAAATGATTTTTAATATAATAAATCATTTTAGTTAATTTATTTAATGCATTTATTAAATAAATTAAATATCAATAATATTCAAATAATTACTAATATTTATGGAAAATATGTCAAATTATTAAAAGTTAATTTTTATAACTTAAAATAATTTTTAAAACTGATTTTGTAATTTTTAGAATTTATTTACTATTTTTAAATGATTTTTAGAAATTTATTTTATTAAATTTAATAACTGTCGCTATAGCCTTTAGCGACAAAATCTGTCGCCTTAGGTGTTCTTGAGGCTCAAGAACATTCAAACTCAATTTCAAGTGACCTACTTTGACCATGAATCATTTACTGTGTATTGTGTTTCTGGGCTAGCTATTGATCAGATCTTGTAGTGTTAGTGATCTTGTAGTGTTAGTGTAGCACTACAAGCTTCCATCAATTTCTGGGTCAAATTACAACATACAAGTAAGCTATAAAGACTCAAACTAACTGTCAGACATGTTCTGGGTTTTCTTGGTTACCTAGAAACCCAAACAGTCTCAAGTGGTCTCCTTGTGGCTCATTTAATTAAGGGTTCTGGCTACTGATAATGTGTTCTAATGGGTCAGAGTTGTAGTCATCATGTCATAGTACATATATCATTCATCAGGTCAGTAAAACAACATCAGATTCATAAGATATCACACGGTCAAACCTTGTCAGAGACAACGTTCATCAGTTTTCTGGGCCCAGAAAACTGAGTTCGTGCTCGTCCAAGCTAGTTTGACCATCAATTAGTTCCATTCTATTTGTTATCTAACTGATATAAATGTGAGACCCCAAATTTTATGAATAAAGATTTAAATTTCTTGAAATATTTTTTTCAAAATTATGGTGTGGATTTGATATAATGTTATAGTTGTGGGTAATATTTATAAATTTTGTAAAGTATGCAAGTTGTTATGTAATATTCGATTGGTCAGGGAATATTCGTTTTAACGGGGAATATTAAATGCGACCGGTACAATCATTAGTGGACCCCTAAGCGGAATTATCATTTCGGATCGAGAAAGCGACAAAAATATTTTTATGAAAATAACGGCGAAAATTTTACCGATTAAAGCTGTTGAACTACTCGGTAGTAAAATTACGATGTCTGAGTGGTTGCATAGTAGCACATGGTATTGATTATTGATGCTTACGTGAGAAGTCACTCGTTTTGTTCAATTATTGCTTGATGAATTGTTGCGTAGTATCTCACGTTATTTGATTCAATTATTGTCGATATTTTATATATTATTAAATCAATAATTGAGATGACGAGTTATTAATATTATTTGCAATATTAACGATGTCAGAAGTTACGCAGGAGAGGTTTGGTCACCTAATTGCATTGATAGGGAGAAATCCTTATTAGAAAGCCCCTCTTTCTCGAGGAGCGACTAGTCGATTAATATTGTGAATTATAATAATGATGATAAATGTTGTTAAATATATTGAGGTGTCTTTTTATGAAGTCACGGAAGTTTTTATATATATATATATATATATATATATATATATATAAAATTTTTTTTTTATTAGTATTATTAATGTAATAAAGCAGAAAAGCTTTTTATATAAAAATGAATACTTTTATAAAGTTATTTGTTTTATTAGACTATAAATAGAATATATTATATTCTATTATGCATAGTGTGTTGCATAGTAAAATCTTTTTAAATAAAAGCAGAATACTTTTATAAAGTTATTTGTTTTATTAGACAATAATTAGAGTATATTATATTTTATTATGCATAGTATTTGCATAGTGCCTACATAGTATTTTGCATAGTAAAATCTTTTTATATAAAAATGAATACTTTTATAAAGTTATTTGTTTTATTAGACAATAATTAGAATATATTATATTTTATTATGCATAGTGTTTTCAAAGTGTCTGCATAGTGTCTGCATAGTAAAATCTTTTTATATAAAACAGAATACTTTTATAAAGTTATTTGTTTTATTAGACAATAATTAGAGTATATTATATTTTATTATGCATAGTATTTGCATAGTGCCTACATAGTATTTTGCATAGTAAAATCTTTTTATATAAAACAGAATACTTTTATAAAGTTATTTATTTTATTAGACAATAATTAGAATATATTATATTTTATTATGCATAGTGTTTGCAAAGTGTCTGCATAGTGTCTGCATAGTAAAATCTTTTTATATAAAACAGAATACTTTTATAAAGTTATTTGTTTTATTAGACTATAAATAGAATATATTATATTTTATTTAAAAGATTTTGTTTTATTATTAGAATATTTTATTTATACTGCATAGTAAATCAATATGGACCATCCGTTTAAAAGTAAATCAATCTGGATCGTTCATGAATTAGTTACTATTCAGTCCATTCTCCTATAAATAGAAGCTCATTCCTTCATTATTTCTTACGAATTCACTGAAACTCTAGAGAGAGAAACTATAGAGAGAAAGAAGAAAAGTATCCTGCTACTTCACTACTCCTATATCCAGTTTCTTCTAAGGTAAGGGATATTATTTGTTGTACTCGTAAGGGGTATTATTTCTTTCGTATTCATAAAGAGAACTTACATTATTCCATTCTTTATTATTACATTGGAATAACTTTGTATACCCTGCTACCCTATACTTGGTGAAATTCTTACATTATTTCATTCTTTATCATTATGTTGGAATAACTCGTACATCAAGTAATCGCATGCATGGTGAAATTCTTACATTATTCCATTCTTTATTATTTTGTTGGAATATCGTAATGCATGCGTTTCACGCATGACTGAATTCGTTATTTATTATTCATTGGAATATCCTGTTGGTGCGTATCACGCTTGACACAGTTCCATTAATTATTATTCTATTGGAATAACTTTTATGCATGCGATCTATCGCATGCATGGTGATTTTTGTTGTTATTCCATTCTTTATTATTCATTTGGAATATCGCTTGCGGTGTAATTTCGCCTAACTTTGGTTCCATTATTTATTATTACGTTGGAATAACACATGTCATCTTGATCTCATCGCATGCCTGGTGATTTCTTTTGTTATTCCATTCTTTATTATACTCAGTTGGTTAAAGTTTTGACTTTTATACTCCATGAAATTAGTGGAATATTCTTGATATTTGCGCTTCATCCAGTATCTTTTCATGGAAATATTATTCTGAGCATTCTTGAATTTTACTCTACAAAGAAGTATCATGTTGACAATTTGGACGTTATTAGTTCCTGGATAAATTAATTCTTGAACTTGTTTTATTGAATTCTTATATCATTGTCATCATCCTCATGTTTATTTTATGTTGAAAGTCATCTGTGGCCTGTAGTGCATAGATGGACTTGGTATGATTATGACCAGAGATTATTCGGTATAATCATAACCGTAATGTTACAAATGATGTGGTAAAAGTTTTCATTGGCCCGTAGTGAATTTATGGACAGTTGTTGGCATGATCATGACCATTGATGAATACACGAATATCCTTGCCCCGTAGTGCATGGATAATTTATGGTCGTGATACTAAAGAATATCCTTGACCGTATTGCAGGGGTGATTCGATGATGTGGATTATTTATTAAGCTGAGTCTTAGCGATAAAAGTGATGAAAAACCTTTTAAATCATAGAAGATAGTAGATTTTATGCTCTACTTGACTCTTCTAATGGATTGCTTATTCCGCTGCAGTTAAACTTGATGTTTATTATATTTGATCAGTTTAACAATGTTGAAGGCTAACGATAAATTATTCTGCATTATCTTAGTTATAATATTTCTTACTGGGCTAGTTGAGCTCACCCTTTTGCTTTCATTGTTCTCTTCAGGAAATGAGAACGTAGCCGGGACTAGTCGGGGAACGGAGTGACGATCCAGATGATAGCATTAGTAGTCCTCACTATTCTATGAAATAGTGTGATAATAAATGTATTGAGGACTCCATTTGAGTTTAAAAATCATCTAGAAGACAATATTCAGTATTAAAACTCTCGGTTTATGTTTTTGTCGTATTTTACTGCGTGCAGTTTATATTATTAAGTTGTATTTGAATTTTGTACTATGTATTTGGCGACTCAAGATGGGTGATGTATACCTATTTTGGGAGCGTCACAGTGTGTGTGTTTGTTCAGTCTTGTAAAAAATACTCCCCCATTATAAAATATAAGATTATTATTGATTTTTCAAGTTTAAATTGAATATGAATTCCTTTTAGTTTTAATTAATACAATAATAAATATTGCAAGCTATTTTAAAATGGGTAATACTGAATGTTTTAAATTTTGTCTCAAAAAATATATCAAATGATGTGTCATAATTATATTGATGGGCTACATCTCATGTGATATGTTATACTATAAAGCATCATTAAAATAGTTAATATCAAGTATTTTGAGATTAAAAAATTGAGACCCCTATCATTACTATTATTATAGACACCCAAATTTGCACTTTTCCATTGAGATTAAAAAAAAATAAAAATAAACCGGTGGCTAAATTGTAAAATCTCATGATTTAGGTACTTAAGTGAAAGATTGAAAGAATTTAGAATGCATATGAAAAATTGAACCAAACTAATTACTAGAGGTCCTCGGGATCCATGAGAATTTACTAGGCATCAAATTTTGCCAGGGGGACAAAAGGAAGACTCCTAATATACATTGTCAAAGTTTTTAGCCAATTATAATTACAATATTTGCGTATACATAGAATAAATATAAATTAAGAATAGTAATATCATTTTAATTTATTATATCTTATCGCATATATTTTTACGTAATCGCAATTTAATTTTGTCAAATATTTATCGACACATATATTATTTTTCTAGACAAATACACCACTAATATTTTTAGCATTTAACCATTAAATTTTAAAAATACAATCAACCAACTGAATTTGTTAAAAATATTTAATTGCAGCATTCTGTTAAATTAACTAAACGTTTATCAAATCAAATTGAAATCAATACTTTCCTACGTGGCAACAAGAAAGAATTAGTAAAAAAAAAGTAAGTATTGGAGTGGTGAATGCAATGCCATGTGGATACATGACTTCCACCATTACACAACATATAATCAATTTGAGGGGCTCTAATCCTCCATCTTCCACCATTACACAGCATAGATGTAACATTTTCTTAACTATTTTTCGATTTGGGGAAAAAAAATTATGGCCGGAGTTGGTGATTCAAAGGGGAGTGTAAGTTGGTTGTTTGCCTTCATCTTTAGTTTGCCGACAAGTTGAAGGAATAATCAAACTTGACATACTCTTGTTGGATTCAAATGTAATAATCGGTGAGCATGTTACAGTCTTCAGATTCATTAATTGACAACAATAAAGAGAGAGAGAGAGAGAGAGAGAGGGAGAGAGAGATGGGTTTATCTATCTAAATCAAGAAAACCCCAAATTCATTAATGGACAAGAAATATGAAAGATGAAAGATGAAAGATGCAGTACAGTAAAAACAGAAAAAAATGGAATGTTTTCGTTCTCGGACTGTTCATCAAATCGAAAAATTAAATTTATTTGTACAATATTTACTTTATACAATTCAAATAAATACTAAATTTATTTTTAAAAAAAAGATATTAAATCATGATCATAACTCAAGACTCAAGAGTAATAAAATCAAACACAAATAATAAATATCCAAGAAACATTCAATCAAATTCGGTTTTAAAAAAAAAAGTTAATATATTTATACAATGATTACTTTATACAATTCAAATAAATACTAAATCTATATAAAAAGAAAGATATTAAATCATAATCATAACTCAAAACTCAATTAATGATATAATCATTCAATCAAATTCAAAGGCTTAGCCACAAAAAAGTGAGGTAGGGAATCGTTTACCCGGTCACGGTCCAACCGTTGAGTCACCGAGTTTTGATCAAAATAGTTTTTTTGTTTGAACCGAACCAGAGAGCTGACCGGTTCCAATTTTTACCAGTCGAACTGACGATCCAATCCGGGTTTGATTACCATGAAAAAATATATTAAAAATATAATTTATTTATAATATTAATTTATCACACTTGACAGTTTATTTGGAATTTTTTTTCTTTTAAAATGCCACATAAGTAAAAAATAAACAGACGTCCATTTAATTTAACATAATAATCTGATTTAAATTTTTAATTAATTCAATCGGTTGATTGCATATTTTTTTAAAAGGTTAACTTCTAAAAATATGACAATTACATTGGTGTATTTGACCTATATGTCCATTTTAATTGTACAAAATTCGTATATTTATGCCGGAAAGAGAAATTTTACACTTGCCTGAAAAGAATGGAGTAATAAACTGTTAAGGGTAAGGGTATGGGTATGGGTATGGGTATGGGTATGGGTATAGATATGGGTATGGGTATGGGCATGGTATGTTGGATTACACAATATTTGGAATTTTTAGTATATTTGGAATATTTAAATGTATTTAAAAATTTTATTTAATTCCAAAAAAAAAAAATGTTTAGCCTCATATACAATTAGGGGTAAGCATAGTGCGATTTGAAGCCCAAATTGCATACGAAACTGCTTAGATGCGGTTTGACAAATCCAAAATCGCACATAAAACCGTTTGTGATTGGTGCGGTTTGGTTTTAAATCGTGCGGTGCTGTTTCATTTGGTGCGGTTTCGGTTCCAAAATTAATTGAAACAACAAAATTTTATGCAATTTAAATTAACAATTTAACATCACACAATATTAAAGTTGTAAAAGAGATAATTGTATGAGATTTGTATAGTGATGGTAATCATATAGATCGATACCATTCAAATTCAGAATTAGTAACTTAATTTTTATGGGAGGTTCATTACACAAGGTTAATTGAAACATCTCTCTTGTAATATGATTTTATAATTAATTAATTTTCTTTGTGCAGTTTAGTTTTGATTTTATGCGTGCTGTTTTGATTAGTAATCAAATCGAAATTGTAAATTTAATTTTTCAACTCATTTAAAATTATCACATACGTTAGTGTAATTTTAATTGATGAAATTTATTTTGATGTGATTTTGGTTATAATTTAATTCGGTACAACAGAAGAAAACATATTGAATTGGGCACTAAAAAGATATCGCTGCAAACCACCTTAATGCATTACAAACCAGCTTAATGCATTACGGGTCCCACCAACAGCAGTGGTAGCACTAGCACAAAATTGTTGGTTAGCACTCACTATATGAGATACTCCATCTTTCTTCAGTAAAAAGCTCCACGCCCTTACTTAAAGTTTGAGAGCATCATTCCTGCAAGGATGTGTATTTGTTGGAAAGGACAAATGACGATGGGAGACCGGCCTGAGTAGGACGTACCAAAGGCAAAAATAAAGAGAAGTTATAGACGCACATATAAATTTCGACATAAAAATTCAACCGGTAAAATAAAATAGATTTGTTCATGCAAACAAATCTATTTTGTTTTATCGGCTAATTTATATGTTCGTGTAGAACTACTCTCACATAATACTTTTGAATTAGAATACTCTTCATTAATTTCAAATGAAATGAAGAGAAGACTCTCTATTTCAGAGTTCAGATTTAAAATGTGTTAGAATGTGATGATCGGACAGAGAGATGATGATGAAGAATATATAAAGAATGGAGAGTCTTCATTTCATTTGAAATGAAAAAGTGATGTATTTACATTGTCTCTCTAATACAAGCATATAGTAGATCTTACTTTCATGTGAAAAAATTATATAAAAATATCAAAAATACATATAAAAATAGTATTTTACACAAATAAAAGGTTAATTCGTACCTAACTTCCTACAATAGTGCATACACTAGCTGATATGAATCTACTGAACAAATTCCTTTTAGGTGAATAATACCATAATTTGTTACTCCAATTTCACTCGTAATCCTATCATTGAGAGGAATATACATCTGATTCTCTTCTTTCTTATATAGGATAGGACTTTCTGACTCTCTTTTTTGTTATCACCTCCGGATATTCGTTAATAGTTACTCTCCAATTAATCTGGAATCGAGTTACAGTTGGACTCACAAAGAAAAGCGCTCCACCATTTTATCTACTTACGAGACTCGAACTCAACACCTTATTTAAGGGGCACCGAACTCCTTCCACTCGAATCAACGAATGTTGGTAAGACCTCCTGACTCACTCATGAGTGTGCTGAGTCGCTGTCCATAACATATCCTAACACCATTTCACAAAAAACTTTTTATGTTTAGAAAATTTACAAATTTTAAAAATATATTTATCATATATTTATCTCCTAAAACTAAAAATAAGGATCGTAGTAATTATATAAATAATAAATAAATAAAAAACCACGTACATTATGTTATTTTTATACTATCATCTGATTGAGACTAACATAAAAGGGAAAATGATAAATGAAACTTTTTAGTGTATAAATTAGGGAGTATGATTTTAGTATGAGTACCAAGTGGCAAGTAGTACACTATATGATTGTCGTTACTTAATTATTACCCGATTTAGCTCCTGCATGAAGAAACTAGCTACCTACTTCATTTTTTGGACAAGAATATTATCTTTTAGACAATATCCAAACTCAATAGAGTCTTCATTATATTTATTCCACGTGTATTTTTCTCATATAAAGGTGAGATTCATCTTACTCTTTTATAAAAAAAATCGTATAAAAATATCAAATTCACGTGTAAAAATAGAGCTCCCCTATTAATTATATGTTTGATTTGGAAATAGAGCTCCCGAAAGGAACAAGTCACTCATCATTTGGTGCACTTAAAATTTCATTTAGTACTAAATGTAATTTATTATCAAAAGCATAGACTAATGTTATTTTTTTTTGACGACAATACTAGTAGTATTAAAGATTGGTTGTACCAAAAATATAAATCTTTATTAATTCAAATTGTTACAAAAAAAACTTAGATACCTGGTTTACATCCGAATCACCCCTGTAACAACCCAAAATTACAACCCAACCACTAATAACTAATGCTATGGCGCCTACAAACCTCCCCCCACAATCAATCCCCTCGCCGGGAAATTAAACAAAGAATATATACACCGATCTCTGCCGTTTAAAAACTAGCTATTTTCAACGACGTTACAGTAACAGCTACCCCTATCGTCGACTTAGCCACGTCAATCTCGAAAGAATCATACCTCATAAACAGTTCCACCAACAACAACCTCGACGCGAGCACCACAAAATCTTTTCCGGCACACTGTTTGTTCCCGACTGTTGGATTCTCCGTCTCCGGTCCATTAGACCAGAGCACGTGCTTCAATAATTCTTCACTCTCCTCCCCCACAAACCGGTCCGCAACAAACTCCTCGGGCCGGTCAAATATCTTTGGGTCCTTGGTCGCAAATGGTTGGTACCCGAATAACAACTCACCCTCTTTGACTTCAAACGCCGCGTCATGAGATTCAACGATGAGATCACGTTTAGCTCGGCCGTATTGTAACGCCACCGGCGGCTCTATCCGGAGCGATTCGTATACGGCCGATTTCATCAGCGGCATTTGCTCCATCGCCGCCATTGTCACCTTTCCGCCGTTGGATCTGATTACCGATCTGATCTCCTCAGCTAATTGGGTATGGAGTTTGACTCCAGCTCTTCCGATCCATTTGATCATATTGGGGAAAAGAAACTTCATCCCGCCGAACGAATTAAAGCAAGTGGCAAATAAGAGATTATGGCAAGCTTCTTCTTTCGAGATCCCGATTCTTTCAGCTTCCTCAAAGACAAAATCTGATGATTGAATAAAGAATTCGTACAATCTGTTGTAATCCTTTTTCACTAGAACTGGAGGAAGAGAGAAAGTGTGGATCAGCAATTCTTCTAGAATCTTTGGGAGGCCGAGGGTTAGTAATGGATGAAGATTGAACAAAACCCATTTGCTGATCAGTTTGGGTCCGTCGAGTCCGAGTTTCGTATCGGCCGGATTTGTATCGTGGAGTGACCGAGCCAAGAAGTTGAACGCGGCTTGATCGTTGGCTTCGCTGAAGCTGGATTTGCCTTGACTAGCTATTTCGCTCTCCAGCTTTTCAAATAGCTCGCTGTAGCTGGCTTGGAACTCCGGGATCACTTTGTCGCACCGAGATTTGAGGAGGAAGAAGAGTAGCCGCTTAAGCTTGCCGTGGCTCGGCTCACTGGGATCGAGATAGGAGAGAATACGGTAGCCGCCGGTGAGTTCAGTGGAGGGCATAAATGTCCCGGTGAAGAGATTTTTCTTTTCTACCTTAGTAACGTCGAAAAGAAGCGGAAAACTTTTGGCGTCGAGGAGAACAACGACGTTTGGGTTGGAAGAGATGAATGGGCCAGGTGGCATGTTGGCTCGGAAAACAGTCGACTGGTATTTTTGTATCCGGGACCTGAAGTATTCATCTCGGCCTTGGTTGTAAAAGTAGTCGAGACGATCATTTAATGGGCCAACGAAGGGCAGCCCGTAATCTCCCGGGACTTTACGGATCGGGAGCCTGGTGGATTCCGGTGGCGGCACCGCAGCGGAAACGGATAGTTTTTCGGACACCGAGGCGGTGATAGGCCAAAGAATGAGGCGACGGGAGTAGGAATACTTGGATGATCTTTGCAATGGGAATTGTTGGTGTTGGAGTGAAGGAAATGGTAAAGAAGAGGATGCCATTTTCCTAAAATGTGATATTACTACAATTTGGCTTTAAATATGTAAATTGAAGTAGTAATAAGACTCAATTATTGATGATGGTGTGATAGATGAATTTTGAAAGGGCCAACCTATCTACTACTTTTATATATATATATATATATATATATAAAAGTATTACAAACCACCTTAATGCATTACAAACCAACTTAATGCATTACGGGTCCCACCAACAGCAGTGGTAGCACTAGCACAAAATTGTTGGTTAGCACTCACTATATGAGATACTCCATCTTTCTTCAGTAAAAAGCTCCACGCCCTTACTTAAAGTTTGAGAGCATCATTCCTGCAAGGATGTGTATTTGTTGGAAAGGACAAATGACGATGGGAGACCGGCCTGAGTAGGACGTACCAAAGGCAAAAATAAAGAGAAGTTATAGACGCACATATAAATTTCGACATAAAAATTCAACCGGTAAAATAAAATAGATTTGTTCATGCAAACAAATCTATTTTGTTTTATCGGCTAATTTATATGTTCGTGTAGAACTACTCTCACATAATACTTTTGAATTAGAATACTCTTCATTAATTTCAAATGAAATGAAGAGAAGACTCTCTATTTCAGAGTTCAGATTTAAAATGTGTTAGAATGTGATGATCGGACAGAGAGATGATGATGAAGAATATATAAAGAATGGAGAGTCTCCATTTCATTTGAAATGAAAAAGTGATGTATTTACATTGTTTTCTCTAATACAAGCATATAGTAGATCTTATTTTCATGTGAAAAAATTATATAAAAATATCAAAAATACACGTAAAAATAATATTTTACACAAATAAAAGGTTAATTCGTACCTAACTTCCTACAATAGTGCATACACTAGCTGATATAAATCTACTGAACAAGTTCCTTTTTAGGTGAATAATACCATAATTTGTTACTCCAATTTCACTCGTAATCCTATCATTGAGAGGAATATACATCTGATTCTCTTCTTTCTTATATAGGATAGGACTTTCTGACTCTCTTTTTTGTTATCACCTCCGGATATTCGTTAATAGTTACTCTCTAATTAATCTGGAATCGAGTTACAGTTGGACTCACAAAGAAAAGCGTTCCACCATTTTATCTACTTACGAGAATCGAACTCAACACCTTATTTAAGGGGCACCGAACTCCTTCCACTCGAATCAACGAATGTTGGTAAGACCCTCTGACTCACTCATGAGTGTGCTGAGTCGCTGTCCATAACATATCCTAACACCATTTCACAAAAAAACTTTTTATGTTTAGAAAATATACAAATTTTAAAAATATATTTATCATATATTTATCTCCTAAAACTAAAAATAAGGATCGTAGTAATTATATAAATAATAAATAAATAAAAAACCACGTACATTATGTTATTTTTATACTATCATCTGATTGAGACTAACATAAAAGGGAAAATGATAAATGAAACTTTTTAGTGTTAAATTAGGGAGTATGATTTTAGTATGAGTACCAAGTGGCAAGTAGTACAATATATGATTGTCGTTACTTAATTATTACCCGATTTAGCTCCTGCATGAAGAAATTAGCTACCTACTTCATTTTTTGGACAAGAATATTATCTTTTAGACAATATCTACACTCAATAGAGTCTTCATTATATTTATTGTCACACTATTTAACAGAATAATGAGGATTACTAATGCTATCATCTGGACCATCACTCCATTCCCCGACTCGTCCCAGCTATATTCTCATTTCCTGAAGAGAACAGTGAAAGAAAGGGTGAGCTCAACTAACCCAGTAAGAAATATTATGACTAAGATAATGCAGAATAAATTATCATTAGTCTTTAATAATGTTAAACTGATAAAATACAATAGACATCAAGTTTAAGTGCAGCGGAATAAACAATCCATTAGAAGAGTCAATTAGAGCATTATATCTACTATCTTCTATGGTTTAAAATGTTTTTCATCAACTTTTATCGTTGAAACTCAGCTTAATAAATAAACCACATCATCTAATCATCCCTGCACTACGGGCCAAGGATATTCTTTAAATCATCAATTGTCATGACTATACCGAATAATCCCTGGTCATAATCATACCAAGTCCATCTATGCACGTAAGCTAAAGATATACAACCATAAAACCAATAATCAATAATTCATCATTGCACGTAAGCCAAAGATATATAATTCAATAAACAACAGTCCATCTTCGCACGTAAGCCAAAGATATCTTTCATCACCATATAAGCATGAGGATGATGATAATGATAGAAGCATTAATCAAACTAAAACAATGATAAATATTAAAGACTTTAAATTTATCCAAATATTATCAATCAATTAATAAACTCATAATCTAATATTGTTAATATTATAACAATATTTTAATCACTTTTTAAACTTATAAACAATTTATTTCAATTGCTTACACTTTACCAAATAATATATTTAATCATTCAAAGAATGCCATACTCATAAGATTTCATCACCAATGATCAAATTCCTTATCAAAAATCTGCATATACCTTATATAGAATTTCCAAGCCATAAAATCTTATTTTCCAACTTTGTTACTTCACATAACATATTTAACTCATATGTTCGTAACTAAGCCATTTTTATGAAAAATACCAAATCAGTCCCAAAAATATTTTTTTTTGAGATTTAGCAGAATATAGTCCCATAATGAACATATATTTTTCTTGGAATTTTTAAAATTCATTTACTATTTTTCAAAAATCAATTTCTAATTAATTCCTTAAGAAATTAGCTACCTCAAGTTTAACTCCAGAAATTCCCAAATCTTGGCAGAATCTTACACATGTTAATGTGAGCTTTCATTTTAAATTTCATGATCATCGGAGTTATAGAACTCCGGTTATAGCGTTTTTTGTCGGAAAAACGTAAATATTGAAATGGTCATAACTTGCTCATTTTAAGTCGGAATGAGCTCATTTTTGGACAGGATGTTCTTTATACCATATACTTTCATGTCCCAAAAGGCCAGAATTTTTCTCACAAATTAAGTGGCCAAAACAGCCCTTACAAAATTATGGGCAGTAGCTTTTTGCTATTTTTCAGCTTTTGACTCCTTTGCTAAAAATAGTCCACACGAAAATCTACAATACCTTTTCTAGTGACTCCACTTGGATAAGTTAGTAAACTCATAGATCTAACTCTAAGACTTGACCACACTCAAAAATTCAAAATAATAGGAGATATGGTCAATTGAATTTTATGTTCCATTTTCACCAAAATCTGATTTTCAACTCTTTGTGATTTCTAAGAAACTTTCATGTTTTCTCATAATAACCAACATAACTCATCATAACACTTACTAATACTTCATATACCCATGATTTTCATCTGTCAAATGCTTTTATTATGACTCTCATCATAATCAATGTAAACAGATCATTTCCACAATTTAATAAGGAATGAATACAAAGGATCAATCACCATGCATGTGGTAATCCACATAGACAGGTTATTCCAACTAAATAATAAAAAATGGATTAACAGAAGGATTCACCATGCATGCGATAGACTTCACAGACAGGTTATTCCCAACATTTTCAGATGCCATTTTCAAACATTGTCACAAAACAAGGGTTAATTAACATATAACATATTATCCCTATACTCTGACCGACCAATTAAATACCAAATAAACTTAGGTAGGTCATACTAGCGAAGGAATTCCCCGTCTCTCCCCTCCTAGTTCTTGTCTCACATCTCAGCCAGGAATCATATCCCTAAGCTTTGATACCAACTGTGACGCCACCAAAACAGGTATACATCACCCATCTTGAGTCACCAAATACATGGTACAAAAATACAAATACAACTTAATAATACAACTGTCGTGTAAAATACGACAAAACATAAACTGAGAGTTTAAACAAGAATATTGCCTTCTAGACAATATCCACTGTCAATGGACTCCTCATTACATTTATTGTCACACTATTTAACAGAATAGTGAGGACTACTAATGCTATCATCTGGATCGTCACTCCGTTCCCCGACTCGTCCCAGCTATATTCTCATTTCCTGAAGAGAACAGTGAAAGAAAGGGTGAACTCAACTAGCCTAGTAAGAAATATTATGACTAAGATAATGCAGAATAAATTATCATTAGTCTTTAACAATGTTAAACTGATAAAATACAATAGACATCAAGTTTAACTGCAGCTGAATAAACAATCCATTAGAAGAGTCAATTAGAGCATTATATCTACTATCTTCTATGGTTTAAAATGTTTTTCATTAACTTTTATCGCTGAGACTCAGCTTAATAAATAAACCACATCATCTAATCATCCCTGTACTACGGGCCAAGGATATTCTTTAAATCATAAATTGTCATGACTATCTTAGAATAATCTCGGTCATAATCATACCAAGTCCATCTATGCACGTAAGCCAAAATATACAACCATAAAATCAATAATCAATAATCCATCTTTGCACGTAAGCCAAAGATATATAATTCAATAAACAACGATCCATCTTCGCACGTAAGCCAAAGATATCTTTTATCACCATATAAGCATGAGGATGATGACAATGATATAAGCATTAATCAAACTAAAACAAGGATAAATATTAAAGACTTTAAATTTATCCAAATATTATCAATCACTTAATAAACTCATAATCTAATATTTTTAATATTATAACAATATTTTAATCACTTTTTAAACTTATAAACAATTTATTTTAATTGCTTACACTTTACCAAATAATATATTTAATCATTCAAAGAATGCCATACTCATAAGATTTCATCACCAATGATCAAATCCCTTATCAAAAATCTGCATATACCTTATATAGAATTTCCAAGCCATAAAATCTTATTTTCCAACTTTGTTACTTCACATAACATATTTAACTCATATGTTCGTAACTAAACCATTTTTATGAAAAAGACCAAATCAGTCCCAAAAATATTTCTTTTCTGGGATTTAGCAGAATATAGTCCCATAATGAACATATATTTTTCTCGGAATTTTTAAAATTCATTTACTATTTTTCAAAAATCAATTTCTAATTAATTCCTTAAGAAATTAGCCACCTCAAGTTTAACTCTAGAAATTCCCAAATCTTGGCAGGATCTTACACATGTTAATGTGAGCTTCCATTTTCAATTTCATGGTCATCGGAGTTATAGAACTCCGGTTATAGCATTTTTCGTCGAAAAAACCTAAATATTGAAATGGTCATAACTTGCTCATTTTAAGTCAGAATGAGCTCATTTTTGGACAGGATGTTCTTTATACCATATACTTTCATGTCCCAAAAGGCCAGAATTTTTCTCACAAATTAAGTGGCCGAAACAACCCTTACAAAATTATGGGCAGTAGCTTTTTGCTATTTTCCAGCTTTTGACTCCTTTGCTAAAAATAGTCCACACGAAAATCTACAACACCTTTTCTAGTGACTCCACTTGGATAAGTTAGTAAACTCATAGATATAACTCTAGGACTTGACCACACTCAAAAATTTGAAATATAATAGGAGATATGGTCAATTGAATTTTATGTTCCATTTTCACCAAAATCTGATTTTCAACTCTTTGTGATTTCTAAGAAACTTTCATGTTTTCTCATAATAACCAACATAACTCATCATAACACTTACTAATACTTCATATACCCATGATTTTCATCTGTCAAATGCTTTTATTATGACTCTCATCATAATCAATGTAAACAGATCATTTCCATAATTTAATAAGGAATGAATACAAAGGATCAATCACCATGCATGTGGTAATCCACATAGACAGGTTATTCCAACTAAATAATAAAAAATGGATTAACAGAAGGATTCACCATGCATGCGATAGACTTCACAGACAGGTTATTCCCAACAGAAATAATAAATAATGGAACCAGGTCCAGCGTAAACGCACAAACAGGATATTCCAACAGAATAATAAATACGGAATAACAAGTAATAGAACCAGGTCCGGCGTAAACGCACAGACATGATATTCCGACAGAATAATAAATAATGAAACTAGGTCCGGCGAAAATGCACAGACAGGATATTCCGATAGAATAATAAAGAACAGAATAATAGAAGAATTTCACCATGTATGCAGTACTTTGCATATACATGTTATTCCAAAATAATAAGGAATGAAATAACAATAGCTCTCTTCATGAATACGAAATAAATAATTCCCCTTAGCTTAGAATAAAGCTGGATACTGGAATAGAGAGGTAGCAGACTTCTCTTCTTCTTTCTCTCTATAGATTTTCTCTCTATAGCTTCTCTCTATAATTTCTCTCTATAATAATTGCTCTATAGCTTTAGTGAATTGGTGAGAAATGAAGGAATAATGAGCTTCTATTTATAGAAAAATATAGTTTCGATAATTGCACGTTTTGGGGCTCGAAAAATTACAGTACAATACCTCTAATTTTTCTTTCATTTTTAATTCAGTCCTGCAAGTATTATCAAACTTGCACCACCTCCCCTAATAGTAAATAATGTGATTCAGTAGTTCAATCATGTGAATCAATAGTATAATCATGTGAAAAATATGAATTACAGTATAGTACCTCTATCTATACCTCTATTTTTAACTTAGTCATGCAAGTATTATCAATCTTGCACTTACTCCCCTAATAGTAAGTGAATGTGACTCAATAGTACATATATGTGAACAAATAGTTATATGAGCATGTGAATTAGTAGCAATTAATTGCTCATTTATCCGATAAATTACCCGATTTATCAATATAACCCCCAGACATCAATTATCATCGGAATAGATGTCGATTTCCACTAACACTAATAATCCCAACATAATGGAACTATCAAATTCATATTTAATCAACACGAACTTATTCATCATTAATATCATAACTCACAATATTTAACAACTGTGTCGTTCCCTGTGAAAAGGGGCTTTCAATAAGGATTTCTCCCTATCATGGCGCCGCAATTAGGTGACCAAACCTCTCCTTGGCAGAACTTCTAGACATTGTAAATATTGTAATTTAATAATATGAATAACTTTGTCGTCTCAATTATTGATTTAATAATATATCATATAATGCAGATGATACTGTGACAATAATCGAATCAATAATATGAGAGATATGATGCAGCAATTACTATAGCAATAATTGAGTATAACTGAATGACTTATCACGTAAGCATCAATAACCAATACCGTGTGCTACTATGCAACCACGCGTATTACTGTACTTTTACTACCGAGTAGTTCAACAGTTTTAACGGTAAACTTCCGCCGTTATTTTCATAAAAATAATTCTGTCATTTTATTACTACGACAATACTTCCGTTGTGGGTTCACCAATGATTGTGCCGTCGTACGGATATTCCCGACAAAAAGAATATTCCCCGACCAAATGAATATTTTATAACAACTTACATACTTTGCAAAATTTATAGATACTACCCACAACTATAACATTATATCAAATCCATACCATAATATTCAAAAAAAATATTTCGAGAAATTTAAATTTTTATTCATAAAATTTGGGGTCTCACAATCTCCCCTCCTTATGAAATTTTGCCCTCGAAATTTACGTACGTACTTGGTATGCCGAAGAAATGAGGATACCTTGACTTCATTTCAGATTCTAACTCTTGAGGTATAACCTTTGAGTGTTGAATACAATCCTTCTTATTCAAGATTTTAACACGTATTTCCTCATACGTTAAATCTTTCGTTATCTCGTCTAGTTCTAATTCAATAATGTGGTTCGGGTTGTCCACATATTTACATAACATCGGTATGTGATAAACGTTATGAACACGCGACATACTTGGCGGTAAAACGAGTCTATAGGCCATAATTCCTACTCGATCAAGGATTTTAAATGGGCCAATAAAATCGAGGGTTGAGATTTCCTCTCTTCATCGATTCTTGCTTCAAGAATAACGCCCTCTTGAACCTTCTTCTTCACATTCATCAGCTCTGAGTATGTAGCTTGCACGACTTTAACTTTATCGATTAAAGTCAATTCTACTCGTATATTCGTTATCTTCACGTGGGTTCGTGTAAACGCATACGATCTTCTACTCAACGCGTCAGCTACCACGTTCGCTTTTCCACAATGGTATTGAATGGTACGATCGTAATCTTCAACAGCTCGAGCCAGGGTCTTTGGCGCATGTTACGTTCGTTTTGGGTGAAGAAAAATATTTGAGGATTTTAGAAATGGGTTTTGTACTGGGATCAATATAAAATTCGATTTCACGCTCTAAGTAGGCTAAGAAGTCTTCAAGAATACGTCAGGAAATTTATTAACGATAGAAATATCATTCAAAACTGTGACTCTCATCCAAGACTTGGATAACACATGTAATGAAGGTTTCTCCTAACAGAGCTTCAACCGATAAGTCAAAGTCTAACTTCTCTGGGGTCAAATTTAAATGTTGAACGCAAGCAAGAGAGATAAAATAATGGGTAGAACCGGTATCTAATAAGGCATAGACTTCGCAAGAATTTATAATTAACTAACCCGTGCTAACTTCGTTCGGTTTACTCGCTTTTTGAGAAGTCACAAAAAATGCTCTTCCTGGAACCACCAACTTTGTTTTGTCCGTATTCGCCTTTGGTGCCATCGTCCTAGCTGGACTTGACTTTGGTGCACGACAAAATCGGGCTAGGTGACCTTCTCTTCTTGAAATTTTCACTTCTATTATTTTGGCCATGATTACCTTTGAAGTGGTTATCATTCTTAGCATGATAATTTCCCCACGATGGCTATTATTATTTTCGATGGCAATTTGCTGCAGAATACGATTATTATCGTGTTGTTGGTCGTTGCCTTTTAGTTGTGCTAACTCATTATCGCGCTCCAATAACTGAGCCCTATTCACAACATCTGAATATAAACAAAGTTTATGAGAAATGAGGTATTGACGTATATTGGATTTCAAACCTCTTAGAAACATTCGCGTCATTCGCTCCTCATTATCGACCAAATGGGATGCAAACCGGGATAACTCCGCAAATTTAGCCTCGTATTGCGATACGATCATATTGTTTTGCTCCATTGCTTATCTCAACATTTTCAGATGCCATTTTCAAACATTGTCACAAAACAAGGGTTAATTAACATATAACATATTATCCTATACTACAATGAGCCAATTAAATACCAAATAAACTTAGGTAGGTCATACTAGCGAAGGAATTCTCGCTCTCTCCCCCTAGTTCTTGTCTCACATCTCACCAGAATCATATCCCTAAGCTTTGATACCAACCTTGTGACGCCACCAAAAGCAGTATACATCACCCATCTTGAGTCACCAAATACATGGTACAAAAATACAAATACAACTTAATAATACAACTGTCGTGTAAAATACGACAAAACATAAATCGAGAGTTTAAACAAGAATATTGCCTTCAGACAATATCCATTTGTCAATGGACTCCTCATTACATTTATTGTCACACTATTTAATGAGAATAGTGAGGACTACTAATGCTATCATCGGATCGTCACTCCGGTTCCCCGAGGCAAGTCCGGCTATATTCTCATTTCACGAAGAGAACAAAGAAAGAAAGGGTGAACTCAACTAGCCTAGTAAGAAATATTATGACTAAGATAATGCAGAATAAATTATCATTAGTCTTTAACAATGTTAAACTGATAAAATACAATAGACATCAAGTTTAACTGCAGCTGAATAAACAATCCATTAGAAGAGTCAATTAGAGCATTATATCTACTATCTTCTATGGTTTAAAATGTTTTTCATTAACTTTTATCGCTGAGACTCAGCTTAATAAATAAACCACATCATCTAATCATCCCTGTACTACGGGCCAAGGATATTCTTTAAATCATAAATTGTCATGACTATACCGAATAATCTCTGGTCATAATCATACCAAGTCCATCTATGCACGTAAGCCAAAATATACAACCATAAAATCAATAATCAATAATCCATCTTTGCACGTAAGCCAAAGATATATAATTCAATAAACAACAGTCCATCTTCGCACGTAAGCCAAAGATATCTTTTATCACCATATAAGCATGAGGATGATGACAATGATATAAGCATTAATCAAACTAAAACAAGGATAAATATTAAAGACTTTAAATTTATCCAAATATTATCAATCACTTAATAAACTCATAATCTAATATTTTTAATATTATAACAATATTTTAATCACTTTTTAAACTTATAAACAATTTATTTTAATTGCTTACACTTTACCAAATAATATATTTAATCATTCAAAGAATGCCATACTCATAAGATTTCATCACCAATGATCAAATCCCTTATCAAAAAAATCAGATATACCTTATATAGAATTTCCAAGCCATAAAATCTTATTTTCCAACTTTGTTACTTCACATAACATATTTAACTCATATGTTCGTAACTAAACCATTTTTATGAAAAAGACCAAATCAGTCCCAAAAATATTTCTTTTCTGGGATTTAGCAGAATATAGTCCCATAATGAACATATATTTTTCTCGGAATTTTTAAAATTCATTTACTATTTTTCAAAAATCAATTTCTAATTAATTCCTTAAGAAATTAGCCACCTCAAGTTTAACTCTAGAAATTCCCAAATCTTGGCAGGATCTTACACATGTTAATGTGAGCTTCCATTTTCAATTTCATGGTCATCTGAGTTATAGAACTCGGTTATAGCATTTTCATTCGAAAAACCTAAATATTGAAATGGTCATAACTTGCTCATTTTAAGTCGGAATGAGCTCATTTTTGGACAGGATGTTCTTTATACCATATACTTTCATGTCCCAAAAGGCCAGAATTTTTCTCACAAATTAAGTGGCCGAAACAGCCCTTACAAAATTATGGGCAGTAGCTTTTTGCTATTTTCCAGCTTTTGACTCCTTTGCTAAAAATAGTCCACACGAAAATCTACAACACCTTTTCTAGTGACTCCACTTGGATAAGTTAGTAAACTCATAGATATAACTCTAGGACTTGACCACACTCAAAAATTTGAAATATAATAGGAGATATGGTCAATTGAATTTTATGTTCTATTTTCACCAAAATCTGATTTTCAACTCTTTGTGATTTCTAAGAAACTTTCATGTTTTCTCATAATAACCAACATAACTCATCATAACACTTACTAATACTTCATATACCCATGATTTTCATCTGTCAAATGCTTTTATTATGACTCTCATCATAATCAATGTAAACAGATCATTTCCACAATTTAATAAGGAATGAATACAAATGATCAATCACCATGCATGTGGCAATCGACATAGACAAGTTATTCCAATAGAATAATAAAGAATGGATTAACAGAAGGATTCACCATGCATGCGATAGATCGCATGATGTGTTATTCCCAAATGAAATAATAAATAATGGAACCGGTCCCACAGAACGCAAGACAGATAGGATATTCCGACGCGGAATAATAAATAATGGAACCAGGTCCAGCGTAAATGCACAGACAGGATATTCCGACAGAATAAGAAATACAGAATAATAAATAATGGAACCAGGTACGGCGTAAACGCACAGACATGATGTTCTGACAGAATAATAAATAATGGAACCAAGTCCGGCGAAAATGCACAAATAGGATATTCCGACAGAATAATAAAGAATGGAATAAAAGAAGAATTTCACCGTACTTTGCATATACAGGTTATTCCAACATAATAATAAAGAATGGAATAACAGAAGAATTTCACCATGTATGCGGTGCCAGCATGAGAGCGGAGTTCTTCCAATGTAATAATAAGGAATGGAATAACAATAGCTCTCTTCATGAATACAAAAGAAATAATACCCCTCTTTCCTGGGAACGACCTGGTTGTTAAATATTGTGAGTTGTAATATTAATGATGAATAAGTTCGTGTTGATTAAAGATGAAATTGATAGTTCCATTGTGTGGGAATTATTAGTGTTAGTAGAAATCGATATTTATTTCGATAATAATTAATTTTTGGAGGTTATATTGTTCACTTGGGTATTTGGGACACTTTTCGTGTCGGAGTACTATTCAAGAGTTACTATTCACCCAAATTACTATTCACTCTAGTATTGTTTACTCGGGTATTTGGGACACTTTTCGTGTCAGAGTACTATTCACGAGTTACTATTCACCCAAATTATTATTCACTCTAGTATTGTTCACTCGGGTATTTGGGACACTTTTCGTGTTGGGGTACTATTCACGGGGTACTATTCCTGAAGTACTATTCACGGGGTACTATTCACCCAAAAAATATATTTCTTTTCGGTCCAAATTATTTTTGGGTACAATATTATTCCATGAGGAGATGTGCTAATTTTTCAGACCGTTGGTTGAAATTATAATAGTAAATCAATATGGATCGTTGGTTTAAAGTTTCAATAGTAAATCAATATGGATCGCTGGTTTAAAGTTTTAATAGTAAATCAATATGGATCGCTGGTTTAAAGTTTTATTAGTGAATCAGTATGGACCGTTGCTTTAAGTTTTAATAGTAAATTAATATGGACCGTCCATTTAAAAGTAAATCAATCTAGACCGTTCATGAATTAGTTACTATTCAGTCCATTCTCTTATAAATAGAAGTTCATTCATTCATTATTTCTTATGAATTCACTGAAACTCTAGAGAGAGAAATTCTAGAGAAAAAGAAGAAGAGAAGTCCGCTACCTCACTTTTCCAATATCCAGTTTCTTCTAAAGTAAGGGGTATTATTTCTTTCTTATTCATGAAGAGAACTTCTGTTATTCCATTCTTTATTATTATGTTGGAATAACCTGTTTATGCTAAGTAATCGCATGCTCGGTGAAATTGTTCTCGTTATTCCATTCTTTATTATTATGTTGAATAACTTTTGTTTATGCAAGCACCGCATACGGTGAAATTCTTCTTTACTCCGTTCATTATTATTCTATCGGAATATCCATGCGTGCGCTTATTTGGACTCGGTTCCATTATTTATTATTCGTTGGAATAACTCATCATGCGATTCATCGCATGCATGGTGATTTCGTTGTTATTCCATTCTTTATTATTCGCGGAATATCACTGCATGCGCGTTTAAGTGGGACTGGTTCCATTATTTATTCTTCCGCCGGAATATATCTCATGCGTGCGTTCTATTTGGACTGGTTCCATTATTTATTATTCGTTGGAATAACCTATCTCGTAAGGATTATCGCATGCATGGTGATTTCGTTGTTATTCCATTATTTATTATTTCGTTGGGAATAACCATGCATGCGCCTATCGCACGCATGGTGAATCTTTTGTTATTCCATTCTTTATTATTTCGTTAGAATAACTTCGTCTATGTGGATTACCACATGCATGGTGAATGATCCTTTGTATTCATTCCTTATTAAATTGTGGAAATGATCTCAGATATCGTGGATTACCGCATGGGCGGTGAAAATCCATTCATAGATTTCATATATTCGTTATACTCGGTTGGTTAAAGTTTTGGCTTCTATACTCCATGAAATTAGTGGAATATCCTTGATATTTGCGATTCATCCAAAGATCTTTTCATGAAAATATTCTTCCGAGCATTCTTGAATTTTTCTCCACAAAGCGAGATCATGTTGACAATTTGGACATTATTGAAGTTCGGGATAAATTAACTTATAAATCTTTAAAATTTATTCTTGAACTTTTTTTATTTAATTATTATGTCATTGTCATGATGAGTTATGTTGGTTATTATGTGAACACAGGAAAGTTTCTTAGAAATCACAAAGGGTTGAAAATCAGATTTTGGTGAAAATGGAATATGAAATTCAATTGACCATATCTCCTATTATATTTTGAATTTTTGAGTGTGGTCAAGTCCTAGAGTTAGATCTATGAGTTTTTTAACTTATCCAAGTGGAATTACTGGAAAAGGAGTTGTAGATTTTCATGTGGACTGATTTTAGTAAAGGAGTCAAAAACTGAAAAAATACCAAAAAGGCTACTGCCCAGAAGTTTAAAAGGGCATTTTCAGCCACTTAGTTTGTGAGAAAAATTCCGACCTTTTGGGACATGGAAATATATGGTATAAAGTATCTCCTGTCCAAAAGTGAGCTCATTCCGACTTAAAATGAGCAAGTTATGACCATTTCAATATTTAGGTTTTTCCGACAAAAAACGCTATAACCGGAGTTCTATAACTCCGATGACCATGAAATTTAAACTGGAAGCTCACGTTAACATGTGTAAGATCCTGCCAAGATTTGGGAATTTCTAGAGTTAAACTTGAGGTAGCTAATTTCTTAAAGAATTAATTAGAAATTGATTTTTGAAAAATAGTAAATGAATTTTAAAAATTACGAGAAAAATATATGTTCAATATGGGACTATTTTCTGCTAAATCCCAGAAAAAAAATATTTTTTGGACTTTTTTGGTATTTTTCATGAAAATAATCTAGTTATGAGTAAAAGAATTAAATATGTTATGTGAAGTAACAAAATTGGAAAATAGGATTTTATGGCTTAGGAATCCTATATAAGGCTATATGCGATTTTTTGATGAGTAATTTGATCATTGGTGATGAAATCTTATGAGTATGACATTTTGAATGATTAAATGTATTATTTGGTAAAGTGTAAACAATTGAAATAAATTGTTTATAAGTTTAAGAAGTGATTAAAATATTATTATAATATTAATAATATTAGATTATGAGTTTATTAAGTGATTGATAATATTTGGATAAATTTAAAGTCTTTAATATTTATCCTTATTTTCGTTTGATTAATGCTTATATCATTGTCATCATCCTCATGCTTATATTGTGATGAAAGTCATCTTTGGCTTACGTGCATAGATGGACTTGGTATAATTATGACCAGGGATTATTCGGTATAATCATGATCGTAATGTAACGAATGATGTGGTAAAAGTTCTCATTGGCCGGTAGTGCATTGATGGATAGTTTTTGGTATGATTATGACTAGGGATTATTCGGTATATTCATGACCATTGATGATTTAATGAATATCCTTGGCCCGTAGTGCAGGAATGATTCGATGATGTGGTTTATTTATTAAGCTGAGTCTCAGCGATAAAAATTGATGAAAACATTTTAAACCATAGAAGATAGTAGATTTTATTCTCTATTTGACTCTTCTAATGGATTGCTTGTTCCGCTGCAGTTAAACTTGATGTCTATTGTATTTATCAGTTTAACATTGTTAAAGACTAATGATAATTTATTTTGCATTATCTTAGTCATAATATTTCTTACTGGGCTAGTTGAGCTCACCCTTTCTTTCACCGTTTCTTCGTGAAATGAGAATATAAATGGGACGCAGTCTGGGAACGGGAGTGATGGTCCAGATGATAGCATTAGTAGTCCTCACTATTCTGTTAAATAGTGTGACAATAAATGTAATGAGGACTCCATTGAGTGTGCATATTGTCTAGATGACAATATTCTTATTAAAACTCTCAGTTTATGTTTTGTCGTATTTTACACGACATTTGTATTATTAAGTTGTATTTGTATTTTGTACCATGTATTTGGTGACTCAAGATGGGTGATGTATACCTGTTTTGGGGGCTTCACAATTGGTATCAAAGCTTAGGGATATGATCCCTGGCTGAGATGTGAGACAAGAACTAGGAGGGGAGAGACGGGGAATTCCTTCGCTAGTATGACCTACCTAAGTTTATTTGGTATTTACTTGGTCGGTTAGAGTATAGGGATAATATGTGATATTTTAATTAACCCTTGTTTTGTGACAGTGTTTAAAAATGGCATCTGAAAATATCTTGGGAGAAGTTCCAAGAGTTATTCAACGTCAAGTACTTTTCTGAAAGTATTCGTTACATGAAGGAGGTGGAATTCATCAAGTTGGAGCAAAAGAATATGACCGTGTCGCAATACAAGGATAAATTTGCAGAGTTATTCCGGTTTGCATCCCATTTGGTCGATAATGAGGAGCGAATGACGCGGATGTTTCTAAGAGGTTTGAAACCCGAGATACGTCAATACCTTATCTCTCATAAACTTTGTTTATATTCAGATGTTGTGAATAGGGCTCAGTTATTGGAGCGCGATAATGAGTCATCACAACCAAAAGGCAACGACCAACAACACGATAATAATCGTACTGGTGGCAACGGCCATCGGAACAATGATAACCATCATGGGAGAAATTATCATGCCAAGAATGGTAACCACTTCAGTGGTAATCATGGCCAAGATAATAGAAATGGAAATTTCAAGAAGAGAAGGTCATTTAGCTCGATTTTATCGTGCACAAAAGTCAAGTCCAGCTGGGACGGTGGCACCAAAGGCGGATACGGACAAAACAAAGTCGGTGGTTTCAAGAAAAGCATTTTTCGTGACTTATCAAAAAACGAGTAACACGAACGAAGTTAGCACGGGTTAGTTAATTATAAATTCTTACGAAGTCTATACCTTATTAGATACCGGTTCTACCCATTATTTTATCTCTCTTGCTTGCGCTCAACGTTTAAATTTGACCCCAGAGAAGTTAGACTTTGACTTATCGGTTGAAGCTCTGTTAGGAGAAACCTTCATTACATGTGCTATCCAAGTCTTAGATGAGAGTCACAGTTTTGAATGATATTTCTATTGTTAATAAATTTTCTGACGTATTCTTGAAGACTTCTTAGCCTACTTAGAGCGTGAAATCGAATTTTGTATTGACCCCAGTACAAAACCCATTTCTAAAACCCTCAAATATTTCTTCACCCAAAACGAACGTATAATGCGCCAAAGACGATGGCTCGAGCTGTTGAAGTTTACGACCATTCAATATCATCGTGGAAGAGCGAACGTGGTAGCTGACGCGTTGAGTAGAAGATCGTATGCGTTTACGAGTGCGATGTTGTTAACACAAAGACCCATCTTGTATAACTTACAAATGATGGAGATAGAGTTAAAGACTCTAGGGATCCACGTGAAGATAACGAATATACGAGTAGAATCGACTTTAATCGATAAAGTTAAAGCCACTCAAGATACACACCCGAATATGATGAATGTGAAGGAGAAGGTTCAAGAAGGCGTTATCTCAACCCTCGATTGAATTGGCCCATTTAAAATCCTCGATCGAGTAGGAACTGTGGCCTATAGACTCGTTTTACCGCCAAGTATGTCGAGTATTCATAACTTTTTTCACGTATCGATGTTACGTAATTATGTGGACGACCTGAACCACATTATTGAATTAGAACTAGACGAGATAGCAGAAGATTTAACGTATGAGGAGATACGTGTTAAAATATTGGATAAGAAGGATCGTATTCAACACTCAAAGGTTATACCTCAAGAGTTAGAATCTGAAATGAAGTCAAGGTATCCTCATCTCTTCGGCATACCAGGTACGAACGTAAATTTCGAGGGCAAAATTTTATAAGGAGGGGAGATTATTGATGAGTGAGTTTTATACACATTAATTGAGTGCATTTGAGCCTAATCTTTTGGAAGTTTTTAAGTGTTTGTGTCTATTCATGCATGTTTTCTGTTGTTTTGTAGGAATTGGGACAAAAGTTACTTGGATCGACGTTCGGGGTGGCTAGATTCGCGTTTTCAGCTTGCCATTTACACAATAGTTACTTCAAAGCCAATTTGAGTATTTCTCAGGACCTTATTTCGAAAAACTCAAAGAATGAAAGTTGTAGATCTACGTCTCCTCTTTTCGGAACATCTTGAATCATCGAAATCGTAGTTCGGACTAAGAAGTTATGGCTATTTTCCCAAAGAACGTAAGAGCAAAAAATTTCCAGAAAAGTGGCCAGCGCCGGGGAGCCCATTTCAGGCCTATGCCTAGAGCCGGGGCGCTAGGGGGTAGTGTTCCAGTGTTGGGACACTGGGGAAGAGACTGGTCAAGCTTGGACGCATTTTGGGGCAAATTTTGACACTTTTTGACTCCAAATTGGATTGGGTTTGTTCCTAAGCTAAAAATTGGACTTGTAACCTATAAATACATGATGTAAGGCATAAAATAAGGAGGGATTACATAGATTAGATTAGAGATACACTCCATTAGATTAGAACATAAACCCTAGTTCTTATTAGTTTTGGAGATTGAAGCAACTTGAAGAACACTGGAGATCAAGAGCAAAAGCAAGAGGAGAGCATCAGATTTGCTGACAACAAATTCTATTCTCTTCTCTTATCATACTTTTATCTTTTAATGTCTATTCAGTTGTGGATTCTTGATTTTAATTCAATGACAATGAATTAATTCTTTCATTAAGATTTTAATTGAACCTTTTACGTCTATAAATTAGGTATTCAATTTATTCCAATTATTTGTGTCAAAGTGAATTGTTTATCTTGTCTTATGCTTATTGATTAATTATTTGATCAGTAATTACCTTGTTACTCTAGAAGGAATTGAAAGAGGAGATCTAGGGTTAGAACTGGGCATGATAACATGTGACATAGCTATTTGCATGGCGAATAATTAGGTTCGTGAATTGAATGGAAATATCTGTTCACCGGATGTAACACATAAGGAATTGGAATTGAAGGAGTTTAATTCAATTGTTTTGCATAGGAATATAGCAGGATTAATCTGGATTAAATATAAGTCATTTGATCACTTAGAAAAGGACTTTTGGCATTTGAGAATTCCTGTTAACAATTCAGTAGGCATAATAATTGGGATAATTGGATAATTTATTTATAGTTCATAATTGGGGATATTGAAGTCTTAATATTTATTTATTTGAATTCATTTATAAAACAATTCGGTTTAATTAGTTAATTTAGTTTTCTTAATTAGAAAAATCACACTTTGCAATTGTTTAAATAAAATTGATTTGGTTAAGAGTTAGTACTTGGTAATTTTTATTAAATAATTCCTTGTGGGAACGATACTCTACTTTCACTTTATTACTTGTTGACCGTGTATACTTGCACGTATTCATTGATTACGAAATCGACCAACAATTTTTTGGCGCCGTTGCCGGGGAATTAATTTAATAATTTTTTACCAATATTAATTCCAATCAAATTAGTCTCAATTTAAACATTTTTATTTTTATTTTTAATTCACTTCCTATATTTCTCTCTTTTTCAGGTACCATGGATGCCTTTGCGTATCAATGGCCATACACGAACATGACTCCACCAAGGGAAACAAGGATTGATGGACTTAATACATTTTCTATAGAGCCAATACAAATTGAGGCAAATTCGAAGACGTTAGAGGTTATCGCAATTTCAATCTGGAGGCGGAAGGATGACAAACATGACTCAACCAATGGAAACAGAGATTGACATACTCGCGATACTTTTCGCATTGTAAGCAAAGATTGAGACACTTTCGAGGAGGTTAGACGCTTTTAAAGCACAACGTCGTCAAATTGTGGCGGTTACTTGTGATTATTGTGCTGGAAATCATATGAGTCATCAATGCGCCATCGGTTTCGAAATGCAGACAAAGATGGTGGTGATTATCCCAATAATTATGTCTATCCCAACAACTATCATCGAGATTGGGGTATCACCCGGATTTTTCATGGAGTAACAATCAAGCTCAAGCACCTAGATAACAAAACACAACCGGATTTCAAAATCGATTCAACACCACCCAGAGAGAAATCCGGTTGGGAAGAAGCTTTGGAAAAATTCACTAGAGCGATCGACAAAAGGATCGATGAATAAGACATGTTATTGAATCAAGTAGATATGAATGTGAAAAGCCAAGGTGCGTCGATAAAGAATCTGGAAAATCAAATGGGAAAAGAGATAGACACGCGTTGAATAAATAATCCACATAGAACACTCCTTAGTGATACAAAGATAAATCAAAGGCAGAGATGAGCATTGCAAGGTTTGTGACTTTATGTAAGCGGAAAAAAAGAATTGCAAGAGACTCTCAAGGACACGAAAAAAAGGACAACGCAACAAAGGAAAAGAGGAAATTGTGGAAACCGAAAAGCGTAAAGATGAGCTACAAGATGTTGAAAGAGAGGAAACAATCGAGAACCAAGAAAAGGAGATCGACAAAGATTTAACTGTAAGATTTAACGAAGATGAGCCGATTTCATTAGTATCCCATGTGCCTCCTCCACCAAAGTTTAAGAATTCGGGCAGTTTTGCAAAAAACCATGCCTAATTGGCGATCACGTCTTCAAGAAAGCTCTTTGTGACATAAGAGCTAAAACGGTTTGTGGAGTCATGGTGGGATGAAAATGAGAAGATGAGAGGAAGATTCCATTATGTTTATTAAGCTTCAATGCCCTAATCTGATCATCGACATAATGGAGGAAACACCTAGTTTTTGGACGTTCTTAATGGGGAACATATATACAAAGAGCATGCTAGGTGACTTTCATTCAAGGGTCATTACTAATGGAAACCTCCCAAAAGAGACATTGTTACTGATGGATGGAGGGTTCCTCAATTTTCGTAGGGGAATTGGATAGAGAATTGACTAAGTCAGGCTGAGACTATAAAACAAGCGCTTATTGGGAGGCAACCCAAGTTTAATTTTTATTTTTAGTTTTTATTAGGTTTTATATTAGTAGTTTTGAATTTGCATTTATTTATAATTTAATAAAATTGTTTTTATCATGGTTTACAGGTTATTCAAGTCAAATTCAAGTGTGGTGCCCAATTTGTTCCATGTGCTTAGCCTAGTCTACAAACTTAGTGGACAACGAGGAAGATTGTTATATTTTCAGGGAAGTCCTTTGCTCTACTTTTTTCTATTTCAGCCATTGAGGACAATGTCTAGTTTAAGTTTGGGGGCATTTTAGTGTTGTATTTCATATTATTAGTTATCTGCATGGTAGTTCATTTTTTTATATGTTAACATTGTATTTTTTTTAGGTTGCATATAATATATGGTAGTTATTTGCATATTCATATATGTGTTATAGTAGTATGTGTTCATGTAGTATAATTGCATATTTTTTTTTGCATGAATCTGTGTGATCGGTTGGTGTGGTCTTTGCTCGGCCTATGATAAGATTGGTTTTGCATGTTAACTTGAACAGTGTTGATAATTGATGATGAGTTCTAATTTTAATCATGATGATAATCTGAGCGATCTTAAACTTATGTGTAGGTTAACACTTAAAGTTTAAACTGTTTTAATCCACTTGGTTCAAGGGTTTTATAATTTGTTTCTGAGAGAAAATCTTGGTTAAAATTTAAGAAAATTAGTAAACTGGCGGTAAAGGTTGGAATGACGTAAAAGCTTGAGTTTAGGGGAATCTATGGGGTATATATATACAAAAAGAAAAAAAAGAATAACAAATCCAGAAAAAGAAAAAAAAAGAGAATAAACACCGTGGCATGCTTGTCTAGTTTTGTGGCCTTTGCTACTTGAGTAAGTAAGCCCGAGGGGATTGTCTTTACACCTAGCGCCCTAAGGTATTAATGGCTTGGGAGTCGTTGGTCGAAAGCTCATTAAGGTAGCACTGAAAAGCCTAAGGGAATAAGACATTGCACATCCATGAGAAAAAAATAAAAAAAATGAATAAAACACGAGAAAGAGCAAAAATGCCCTCGTGATTGAATAAAAGTAGAAATAAATCCTGTATTTACCCTTAGACTTGGTAATTGCTTAGTTTTAACTGGAGTTGTCATGTCCACAAAAGTAATTGAATTGGAACTAAAGTTTTCCTTCTAAGAAGTTTGTTATGTGATTATCTTGAACAGTGGTTGGTTAGAATGGTTAACAAGCACACACACACAACATGGGTGATAACTGGTTTGGATTGACTAATTGGTTAGAGTTATGGATTTTGCCTTAATTGGATATATTGTTTGAGTACCAATGGTATCTTTGAGGCCTGTTGCTATATATCATACTGATTTATTACTAGGTTCGTAGCTATATTAGGAAGTAGATCATGCATATGCATTCATGTAGTTGAGTTAGGTTGTTTATTTTAGTTCTTTTGTATTTTTGCTTGAGGACAAACAAATGTTTAAGTTTGGGGGTATTTGATGAGTGTGTTTTATACACATTAATTGAGTGCATTTGAGCTTAATCTTTTGGAAGTTTTTAAGTGTTTGTGTGTATTCATGCATGTTTTATGTTGTTTTGTAGAAATTGGGACAAAAGTTACTTGGATCGACTTCGGGGTGGCTAGATTCGCGTTTTCGGCTTGCCATTTAGACAACAGTCACTTCAGAGCAAATTTGAGTATTTCCCTAGACCTTATTTCGAAAAACTCAAAGAATGAAAGTTGTAGATCTACGTCTCCTCTTTCCGGAACATCTTGAATCATCAAAATTGGAGTTCGGACGAAGAAGTTATGGCCATTTTACCAAAGGACGTTAGAGCAGAAAATTTTCGGAAATGTGTCCAGCGCCGGGGAGCCCATTTCAGGCCTATGCCTAGCGCCAGGGCGCTAGGGGGCAGTGTTCCAGCGCCATGCCCAGCACCGGGGCACTGGGGAAGAGACTGGTCAAGCTTAAACGCGTTTTGGGGCGAATTTTGACACTTTTTTAACTCGAAATTGGATTAGGTTTGTTCCTAAGGTAAAAATTGGACTTGTAACCTATAAATACATGATGTAAGGCATAAAATAAGAAGGGATTACATAGATTAGATTAGAGATACACTCCATTAGATTAGAACATAAACCCTAGTTCTTATTAGTTTTGGAGATTGAAGCAACTTGAAGAACACTGGAGATCAAGAGCAAAAGCAAGAGGAGAGCATCAGATTTGCTGACAACAAATTCTATTCTCTTCTCTTATCATACTTTTATCTTTTAATGTCTATTCGGGGGTTGTGGATTCTTGATTTTAATTCAATGACAATGAATTAATTCTTTCATTAAGATTTTAATTGAACCTTTTACGTCTATAAATTAGGTATTCAATTTATTCCAATTATTTGTGTCAAAGTGAATTGTTTATCTTGTCTTATGCTTATTGATTAATTATTTGATCAGTAATTACCTTGTTACTCTAGAAGGAATTGAAAGAGGAGATCTAGGGTTAGAACTGGGCATGATAACATGTGACTTAGCTATTTGCATGGCGAATAATTAGGTTCGTGAATTGAATGGAAATATCTGTTCACCGGATGTAACACATAAGGAATTGGAATTGAAGGAGTTTAATTCAATTGTTTTGCATAGGAATATATAGTGATTAATCTGGATTAAATATAAGTCATTTGATCACTTAGAAAAGGACTTTTGGCATTTGAGAATTCCTGTTAACAATTCAGTAGGCATAATAATTGGGATAATTGGATAATTTATTTATAGTTCATAATTGGGGATATTGAAGTCTTAATATTTATTTATTTGAATTCATTTATAAAACAATTGGTTTAATTAGTTAATTTAGTTTTCTTAATTAGAAAAATCACACTTTGCAATTGTTTAAATAAAATTGATTTGGTTAAGAGTTAGTACTTGGTAATTTTTATTAAATAATTCCTTGTGGGAACGATACTCTACTTTCACTTTATTACTTGTTGACCGTGTATACTTGCACGTATTCATTGATTACGAAATCGACCAACAATTTTTTGGCGCCGTTGCCGGGGAATTAATTTAATAATTTTTTACCAATATTAATTCCAATCAAATTAGTCTCAATTTAAACATTTTTATTTTTATTTTTAATTCACTTCCTATATTTCTCTCTTTTTCAGGTACCATGGATGCCTTTGCGTATCAATGGCCATACACGAACATGACTCCACCAAGGGAAACAAGGATTGATGGACTTAATACATTTTCTATAGAGCCAATACAAATTGAGGCAAATTCGAAGACGTTAGAGGTTATCGCAGCCCAACGGAGGCGAAGGATGACAAACATGACTCAACCAATGGAAACAGAGATTGACATACTCGCGATACTTTCTGCATTGTAAGCAAAGATTGAGACACTTTCGAGGAGGTTAGACGCTTTTAAAGCACAACGTCGTCAAATTGTGGCGGTTACTTGTGATTATTGTGCTGGAAATCATATGAGTCATCAATGCGCCATCAGTTTCGAGCCGGTACAGTATGGTGGTGATTATCCCAATAATTATGTCTATCCCAACAACTATCATCAGGATTGGGGGTATCACCCGGATTTTTCATGGAGTAACAATCAAGCTCAAGCACCTAGATAACAAAACACAACCGGATTTCAAAATCGATTCAACACCACCGAGAGGAAATCCAGTTGGGAAGAAGCTTTGGAAAAATTCACTAGAACGACTGACAAAAGGATCGATGAATAAGACATGTTATTGAATCAAGTAGATATGAATGTGAAAAGCCAAGGTGCGTCGATAAAGAATCTGGAAAATCAAATGGGGCAGATAGCACATGCGTTGAATAACCATCCACATGGAACACTCATTAGTGATACAGAGATAAATCCGGGCAGAGATGAGCATTGCAAGGCTGTGACTTTACGTAGCGGAAAAGAATTGCAAGAGACTCTCAAGGACACAGAAAAAAGGGACAACGCAACAAAGGAAAAAGAGGAAATTGTGGAAACCGAAAAACGTAAAGATGAGCTACAAGATGTTGAAAGAGAGGAAACAACTGAGAACCAAGAAAAGGAGATCGACAAAGATTTAACTGTAAGATTTAACGAAGATGAGCCGATTTCATTAGTATCCCATGTGCCTCCTCCACCAAAGTTTAAGAATTCGGGCAGTTTTGCAAAACCATGCCTAATTGGCAGTCACGTCGTCGGCAAAGCTCTTTGTGACATAAGAGCTAGTACAGTTGTGGAGTCATGGTGGGATGAAAATGAGAAGACAGAGGAAGATTCCATTATGTTTATTAAGCTTCAATGCCCTAATCTGATCATCGACATAATGGAGGAAACACCTAGTTTTTGGACGTTCTTAATGGGGAACATATATACAAAGAGCATGCTAGGTGACTTTCATTCAAGGGTCATTACTAATGGAAACCTCCCAAAAGAGACATTGTTACTGATGGATGGAGGGTTCCTCAATTTTCGTAGGGGAATTGGATAGAGAATTGACTAAGTCAGGCTGAGACTATAAAACAAGCGCTTATTGGGAGGCAACCCAAGTTTAATTTTTATTTTTAGTTTTTATTAGGTTTTATATTAGTAGTTTTGAATTTGCATTTATTTATAATTTAATAAAATTGTTTTTATCATGGTTTACAGGTTATTCAAGTCAAATTCAAGTGTGGTGCCCAATTTGTTCCATGTGCTTAGCCTAGTCTACAAACTTAGTGGACAACGAGGAAGATTGTTATATTTTCAGGGAAGTCCTTTGCTCTACTTTTTTCTATTTCAGCCATTGAGGACAATGTCTAGTTTAAGTTTGGGGGCATTTTAGTGTTGTATTTCATATTATTAGTTATCTGCATGGTAGTTCATTTTTTTTATATGTTAACATTGTATTTTTTTTAGGTTGCATATAATATATGGTAGTTATTTGCATATTCATATATGTGTTATAGTAGTATGTGTTCATGTAGTATAATTGCATATTTTTTTTTGCATGAATCTGTGTGATCGGTTGGTGTGGTCTTTGCTCGGCCTATGATAAGATTGGTTTTGCATGTTAACTTGAACAGTGTTGATAATTGATGATGAGTTCTAATTTTAATCATGATGATAATCTGAGCCAGTCTTAAACTTATGTAACCGGTTAACACTTAAAGTTTAACTGTTTTAATCCACTTGGTTCAAGGGTTTTATAATTTGTTTCTGAGAGAAAATCTTGGTTAAAATTTAAGAAAATTAGTAAACTGGCGGTAAAGGTTGGAATGACGTAAAAGCTTGAGTTTAGGGGAATCTATGGGGTATATATATACAAAAAGAAAAAAAAGAATAACAAATCCAGAAAAAAAAAAAAAGAGAATAAACAGTGGCATGCTTGTCTAGTTTTGTGGCCTTTCTTTACTTGAGTAAAGTAAGCCCAGGGGATTGTCTTTACACCTAGCATACTAAGGTATTAATGGCTTGGGAGTCGTTGGTCGAAAGCTCATTAAGGTAGCACTGAAAAGCCTAAGGGAATAAGACATTGCACATCCATGAGAAAAAAATAAAAAAAATGAATAAAACACGAGAAAGAGCAAAAATGCCCTCGTGATTGAATAAAAGTAGAAATAAATCCTGTATTTACCCTTAGACTTGGTAATTGCTTAGTTTTAACTGGAGTTGTCATGTCCACAAAAGTAATTGAATTGGAACTAAAGTTTTCCTTCTAAGAAGTTTGTTATGTGATTATCTTGAACAGTGGTTGGTTAGAATGGTTAACAAGCACACACACACAACATGGGTGATAACTGGTTTGGATTGACTAATTGGTTAGAGTTATGGATTTTGCCTTAATTGGATATATTGTTTGAGTACCAATGGTATCTTTGAGGCCTGTTGCTATATATCATACTGATTTATTACTAGGTTCGTAGCTATATTAGGAAGTAGATCATGCATATGCATTCATGTAGTTGAGTTCGGTTGTTTATTTTTAGTTCTTTTGTATTTTTGCTTGAGGACAAACAAATGTTTAAGTTTGGGGGTATTTGATGAGTGTGTTTTATACACATTAATTGAGTGCATTTGAGCTTAATCTTTTGGAAGTTTTTAAGTGTTTGTGTGTATTCATGCATGTTTTATGTTGTTTTGTAGAAATTGGGACAAAAGTTACTTGGATCGACTTCTGGGTGGCTAGATTTAGCGTTTTAAACTTGCCATTTAGACAACAGTCACTTCAGAGCAAATTTGAGTATTTCCCTAGACCTTATTTCGAAAAACTCAAAGAATGAAAGTTGTAGATCTACGTCTCCTCTTTCCGGAACATCTTGAATCATCAAAATTGGAGTTCGGACGAAGAAGTTATGGCCATTTTACCAAAGGACGTTAGAGCAGAAAATTTTCGGAAATGTGTCCAGCGCCGGGGAGCCCATTTCAGGCCTATGCCTAGCGCCAGTGGCGCTGAGGGCTTGTTCAGCGCCATGCCCAGCACAAGAACCTTTGGGGAAGAGACTGGTCAAGCTTAAACGCGTTTTGGGGCGAATTTTGACACTTTTTTAACTCGAAATTGGATTAGGTTTGTTCCTAAGGTAAAAATTGGACTTGTAACCTATAAATACATGATGTAAGGCATAAAATAAGAAGGGATTACATAGATTAGATTAGAGATACACTCCATTAGATTAGAACATAAACCCTAGTTCTTATTAGTTTTGGAGATTGAAGCAACTTGAAGAACACTGGAGATCAAGAGCAAAAGCAAGAGGAGAGCATCAGATTTGCTGACAACAAATTCTATTCTCTTCTCTTATCATACTTTTATCTTTTAATGTCTATTCAGTTGTGGATTCTTGATTTTAATTCAATGACAATGAATTAATTCTTTCATTAAGATTTTAATTGAACCTTTTACGTCTATAAATTAGGTATTCAATTTATTCCAATTATTTGTGTCAAAGTGAATTGTTTATCTTGTCTTATGCTTATTGATTAATTATTTGATCAGTAATTACCTTGTTACTCTAGAAGGAATTGAAAGAGGAGATCTAGGGTTAGAACTGGGCATGATAACATGTGACTTAGCTATTTGCATGGCGAATAATTAGGTTCGTGAATTGAATGGAAATATCTGTTCACCGGATGTAACACATAAGGAATTGGAATTGAAGGAGTTTAATTCAATTGTTTTGCATAGGAATATAGCAGGATTAATCTGGATTAAATATAAGTCATTTGATCACTTAGAAAAGGACTTTTGGCATTTGAGAATTCCTGTTAACAATTCAGTAGGCATAATAATTGGGATAATTGGATAATTTATTTATAGTTCATAATTGGGGATATTGAAGTCTTAATATTTATTTATTTGAATTCATTTATAAAACAATTCGGTTTAATTAGTTAATTTAGTTTTCTTAATTAGAAAAATCACACTTTGCAATTGTTTAAATAAAATTGATTTGGTTAAGAGTTAGTACTTGGTAATTTTATTAAATAATTCCTTGTGGGAACGATACTCTACTTTCACTTTATTACTTGTTGACCGTGTATACTTGCACGTATTCATTGATTATGAAATCGACCAACAATTTTTTGGCGCCGTTGCCGGGGAATTAATTTAATAATTTTTTACCAATATTAATTCCAATCAAATTAGTCTCAATTTAAACATTTTTATTTTTATTTTTAATTCACTTCCTATATTTCTCTCTTTTCAGTAAGTACCATGGATGCCTTTTATGTATCAATGGCCATATACTAACATGACTCCACCAAGAGGAAACAAGGATTGATGGACTTAATACATTTTCTATAGAGCCAATACAAATTGAGGCAAATTCAAGACGTTAGAGGTTACTCATGATTCAACGGAGGCGAAGGATGACAAACATGACTCAACCAATGGAAACAGAGATTGACATACTCGCGATACTTTCTGCATTGTAAGCAAAGATTGAGACACTTTCGAGGAGGTTAGACGCTTTTAAAGCACAACGTCGTCAAATTGTGGCGGTTACTTGTGATTATTGTGCTGGAAATCATATGAGTCATCAATGCGCCATCAGTTTCGAGCGCCGACACAGATGGTGGTGATTATCCCAATAATTATGTCTATCCCAACAACTATCATCAGGATTGGGGGTATCACCCGGATTTTTCATGGAGTAACAATCAAGCTCAAGCACCTAGATAACAAAACACAACCGGATTTCAAAATCAGATTCAACACCAGCCAGAGAGGAAATCCAGTTGGGAAGAAGCTTTGGAAAAATTCACTAGAGCGACTGACAAAAGGATCGATGAATAAGACATGTTATTGAATCAAGTAGATATGAATGTGAAAAGCCAAGGTGCGTCGATAAAGAATCTGGAAAATCAAATGGGGCAGATAGCACATGCGTTGAATAACCGTCCACATAGAACACTCCTTAGTGATACAAAGATAAATCCGGGCAGAGATGAGCATTGCAAGGCTGTGACTTTATGTAGCGGAAAAAAGAATTGCAAGAGACTCTCAAGGACACAGAAAAAAGGGACAACGCAACAAAGGAAAAAGAGGAAATTGTGGAAACCGAAAAACGTAAAGATGAGCTACAAGATGTTGAAAGAGAGGAAACAACTGAGAACCAAGAAAAGGAGATCGACAAAGATTTAACTGTAAGATTTAACGAAGATGAGCCGATTTCATTAGTATCCCATGTGCCTCCTCCACCAAAGTTTAAGAATTCGGGCAGTTTTGCAAAACCATGCCTAATTGGCAGTCACGTCGTCGGCAAAGCTCTTTGTGACATAAGAGCTAGTATGGGTTGTGGAGTCATGGTGGGATGAAAATGAGAAAGACGAGAGGAAGATTCCATTATGTTTATTAAGCTTCAATGCCCTAATCGATCATCGACATAATGGAGGAAACACCTAGTTTTTGGACGTTCTTAATGGGAAAATATATATACAAAGAGCATGCTAGGTGACTTTCATTCAAGGGTCATTACTAATGGAAACCTCCCAAAAGAGACATTATTCTTGATGGATGGAGGGTTCCTCAATTTTAAATGAGGGGAATTGGATAGAGAATTGACTAAGTCATTTGAGACTATAAAACAAGCGCTTATTGGGAGGCAACCCAAGTTTAATTTTTATTTTTAGTTTTTATTAGGTTTTATATTAGTAGTTTTGAATTTGCATTTATTTATAATTTAATAAAATTGTTTTTATCATGGTTTACAGGTTATTCAAGTCAAATTCAAGTGTGGTGCCCAATTTGTTCCATGTGCTTAGCCTAGTCTACAAACTTAGTGGACAACGAGGAAGATTGTTATATTTTCAGGGAAGTCCTTTGCTCTACTTTTTTCTATTTCAGCCATTGAGGACAATGTCTAGTTTAAGTTTGGGGGCATTTTAGTGTTGTATTTCATATTATTAGTTATCTGCATGGTAGTTCATTTTTTTTATATGTTAACATTGTATTTTTTTTAGGTTGCATATAATATATGGTAGTTATTTGCATATTCATATATGTGTTATAGTAGTATGTGTTCATGTAGTATAATTGCATATTTTTTTTTGCATGAATCTGTGTGATCGGTTGGTGTGGTCTTTGCTCGGCCTATGATAAGATTGGTTTTGCATGTTAACTTGAACAGTGTTGATAATTGATGATGAGTTCTAATTTTAATCATGATGATAATCTGAGCCGATCTTAAACTTATGTAAGGTTAACACTTAAAGTTTAACTGTTTTAATCCACTTGGTTCAAGGGTTTTATAATTTGTTTCTGAGAGAAAATCTTGGTTAAAATTTAAGAAAATTAGTAAACTGGCGGTAAAGGTTGGAATGACGTAAAAGCTTGAGTTTAGGGGAATCTATGGGGTATATATATACAAAAAGAAAAAAAAGAATAACAAATCCAGAAAAAGAAAAAAAAAGAGAATAAACACCGTGGCATGCTTGTCTAGTTTTGTGGCCTTTGCTACTTGAGTAAGTAAGCCCGAGGGGATTGTCTTTACACCTAGCGCCCTAAGGTCTTAATGGCTTGGGAGTCGTTGGTCGAAAGCTCATTAAGGTAGCACTGAAAAGCCTAAGGGAATAAGACATTGCACATCCATGAGAAAAAAATAAAAAAAATGAATAAAACACGAGAAAGAGCAAAAATGCCCTCGTGATTGAATAAAAGTAGAAATAAATCCTGTATTTACCCTTAGACTTGGTAATTGCTTAGTTTTAACTGGAGTTGTCATGTCCACAAAAGTAATTGAATTGGAACTAAAGTTTTCCTTCTAAGAAGTTTGTTATGTGATTATCTTGAACAGTGGTTGGTTAGAATGGTTAACAAGCACACACACACAACATGGGTGATAACTGGTTTGGATTGACTAATTGGTTAGAGTTATGGATTTTGCCTTAATTGGATATATTGTTTGAGTACCAATGGTATCTTTGAGGCCTGTTGCTATATATCATACTGATTTATTACTAGGTTCGTAGCTATATTAGGAAGTAGATCATGCATATGCATTCATGTAGTTGAGTTCGGTTGTTTATTTTTAGTTCTTTTGTATTTTTGCTTGAGGACAAACAAATGTTTAAGTTTGGGGGTATTTGATGAGTGTGTTTTATACACATTAATTGAGTGCATTTGAGCTTAATCTTTTGGAAGTTTTTAAGTGTTTGTGTGTATTCATGCATGTTTTATGTTGTTTTGTAGAAATTGGGACAAAAGTTACTTGGATCGACTTCGGGGTGGCTAGATTCGCGTTTTCGGCTTGCCATTTAGACAACAGTCACTTCAGAGCAAATTTGAGTATTTCCCTAGACCTTATTTCGAAAAACTCAAAGAATGAAAGTTGTAGATCTACGTCTCCTCTTTCCGGAACATCTTGAATCATCAAAATTAGAGTTCGGACGAAGAAGTTATGGCCATTTTACCAAAGGACGTTAGAGCAGAAAATTTTCGGAAATGTGTCCAGCGGGAGCCCATTTCAGGCCTATGCCTAGCGCCAGGGCGCTAGGGGGCAGTGTTCCAGCGCCATGCCCAGCACCGGGGCACTGGGGAAGAGACTGGTCAAGCTTAAACGCGTTTTGGGGCGAATTTTGACACTTTTTTAACTCGAAATTGGATTAGGTTTGTTCCTAAGGTAAAAATTGGACTTGTAACCTATAAATACATGATGTAAGGCATAAAATAAGAAGGGATTACATAGATTAGATTAGAGATACACTCCATTAGATTAGAACATAAACCCTAGTTCTTATTAGTTTTGGAGATTGAAGCAACTTGAAGAACACTGGAGATCAAGAACAAGAGCAAGAGGGGAGCATCAGATTTGCTTACAACAAATTTTATTCTCTTCTCTTATCATACTTTTATCTTTTAATGTCTATTCGGTTGTGGATTCTTGATTTTAATTCAATGACAATGAACTAATTCTTTCATTAAGATTTCAATTGAACCATTTATGTCTATAAATTAGTTATTCAATTTATTCCAATTATTTGTGTCAAAGTGAATTGTTTATCTTGTCTTATGCTTATTGCTTAATTATTTGATCAGTAATTACCTTGTTACTCTAGAAGGAATTGAAAGAAGAGATCTAGGGTTAGAACTGGGCATGATAACATGTGACTTAGCTATTTGCATGACGAATAATTAGGTTCATGAATTGAATGGAAGTATCTGTTCACCGGATGAAACACATAAGGAATTGGAATTGAAGGAGTTTAATTCAATTGTTTTGCATAGGAATATAGCAAGATTAATCTGGATTAAATAGAAGTCATTTGATCACTTGGAAAAGGACTTTTGGCATTTGAGAATTCCTGTTAACAATTCAGTAGGCATAATAATTGGGATAATTGGATAATTGATTTATAGTTCATAATTGGGGATATTGAAGTCTTAATCTTTATTTATTTGAATTCATTTATAAAGAAATTCGGTTTAATTAGTTAATTTAGTTCTCTTAATTAGAAAAATCACACTTTGCAATTGTTTAAATAAAATTGATTTGGTTAAGAGTTAGTACTTGATAATTTTTATTAAATAATTCCTCGTGGGAACGATACTCTACTTTCACTTTATTACTTGTTGACCGTGTATACTTGCACGTATTCATTGATTGCGAAATCGACCAACAATTTTTTGGCGCCGTTGTCGGGGAATTAATTTAATAATTTTTTTTCAATATTAATTCCAATCAAATTAGTATCAATTTAAACATTTTTATTTTTATTTTTAATTCTCTTCCTATATTTCTCTCTTTTTTCAGGTACCATGGATGCCTTTGCATATCAGTGGCTATACACGAACATGACTCAACCAAGGGAAACAAGGATTGATGGACTTAATACATTTTCTGTAGAGCCAATACAAATTGAGGCAAATTCGAAGACGTTAGAGGTTATCGCAGCCCAACGGAGGCGAAGGATGGCAAACATGACTCAACCAATGGAAACAAAGATTGACATACTCGCGATACTTTCTGCATTGTCAAAGTGTGGCGGTTACTTGTGATTATTGTGCTGGAAATCATATGAGTCATCAATGCGCCATCAGTTTCGAGCCTGTACAGTATGGTGGTGATTACCCCAATAATTATGTCTATCCCAACAACTATCATCAGGATTGGGGGTATCACCCGGATTTTTCATGGAGTAACAATCAAGCTCAAGCACCTAGACAACAAAACTCAACCGGATTTCAAAATCAGATTCAACAACAGCCAGAGAGGAAATCCAGTTGGGAAGAAGCTTTGGAAAAATTCAGTAGAACGACTGACAAAAGGATCGGTGAACAAGACATGTTATTGAATCAAGTAGATATGAATGTGAAAAGCCAAGGTGCGTCGATAAAGAATCTGGAAAATCAAATCAAATGAGAGATAGCACATCGTTGAATAACCATCCACATGGAACACTCATTAGTGATCTGAGAGATAAATCCGGCAGAGATGAGCATTGCAAGGTCGTGACTTTTACGTGTAGCGGAAAAGAATTGCAAGAGACTCTCAAGGACACGTAAAAGAGGACAACGCAACAAAGGAAAAAGAGGAAATTGTGGAAACCGAGAAAACGTAAAAGATGAGCTACAAGATGTTGAAAGAGAGGAAACAACTGGGAACCAAGAAAAGGAGATCAACGAAGATTTAATCGTAAGATTTAACGAAGATGAGCCGATTTCATTAGTATCCCATGTGCCTCCTCCACAAAGTTCAATAATCCAAGGCGCTTTTGCAAAACCATGCCCAATTGGCGATCATGTCGCTTCAAGCAAAGCTCTTTGTGACATAAGAGCTAGTACAGTTGTGGAGTCATGGTGGGATGAAAAGGAGAAGACAGAGGAAGATTTCATTATGTTTATTAAGCTTCAATGCCCTAATCTGATCATCGACATAATGGAGGAAACACCTAGTTTTTGGACGTTTTAATGGGGGAACATATATACAAAGAGCATGCTAGGTGACTTTCATTCAAGGGTCATTACTAATGGAAACCTCCCAAAAGAGACATTGTTAATGATGGATGGAGGGTTCCTCAATTTAAATGAGGGAATTGGATGAGAATTGAATAAGTCAAATGAGACTATAAAATAAGCGCTTATTGGGAGGGCAAACCCAAGTTTAATTTTTATTTTTAGTTTTTATTAGGTTTTATATTAGTAGTTTTGAATTTGAATTTATTTATAATTTAATAAAATTATTTTTATCATGGTTTACAGGTTATTCAAGTCAAATTCAAGTGTGGTGCCCAATTTGTTCCATGTGCTTAGCCTAGTCTCCAAACTTAGTAGACAACGAGGAAGATTGTTATATTTTCAGGAAAGTCCTCTGCTCTACTTTTTTTTATTTCAGCCATTGAGGACAATGTCTAGTTTAAGTTTGGGGGCACTTTAGTGTTGTATTTCATATTGTTAGTTATCTGCATGGTAGTTCATTTTTTTTGTGTTAGCATTGTATTTTTTTTAGGTTGCATACAATACATGGTAGTTATTTGCATATTCATATATGTGTTGTAGTAGTATGTGTTCATGTAGTATAATTGCATTTTTTTTGCATGAATCTTTGTGATCGGTTGGTGTGGTCTTAGCTCGGCCTATGATAAGATTGGTTTTGCATGTTAACTTGAACAGTGTTGATAATTGATGATGAGTTCTAATTTTAATCATGATGATAATCGAGAGCGATCTTAAACTTATGTAACAGGTTAACACTTAAAGTTTAACTGTTTTAATCCACTTGGTTCAAGGGTTTTATAATTTGTTTCTGAGAGAAAATCTTGGTTAAAATTTAAGAAAATTAGTAAACTGGCGGTAAAGGTTGGAATGACGTAAAAGCTTGAGTTTAGGGGAATCTATGGGGTATATATATACAAAAAGAAAAAAAAGAATAACAAATCCAGAAAAAGAAAAAAAAGAGAATAAACATCGTGGCATGCTTGTCTAGTTTTATGGCCTTTGCTACTTGAGTAAGTAAGCCCGAGGGGATTGTCTTTACACCTAGCGCCCTAAGGTCTTAATGGCTTGGGAGTCGTTGGTCGAAAGCTCGTTAAGGTAGCACTGAAAAGCCTAAGGGAATAAGACATTGCACATCCATGAGAAAAAATAAAAAAAATGAATAAAACACGAGAAAGAGCAAAAATGCCCTCGTGATTGAATAAAAGTATAAATAAATCCTGTATTTACCCTTAGACTTGGTAATTGCTTAGTTTTAACTGGAGTTGTCATGTTCACAAAAGTAATTGAATTGGAACTAAAGTTTTCCTTCTAAGAAGTTTGTTATGTGATTATCTTGAACAGTGGTTGGTTAGAATGGTTAACAAGCACACACACACAACATGGGTGATAACTGGTTTAGATTGACTAATTGGTTAGAGTTATGGATTTTGCCTTAATTGGATATATTGTTTGAGTACCAATGGTATCTTTGAGGCCTGTTGCTATATATCATACTGATTTATTACTAGGTTCGTAGCTATATTAGGAAGTAGATCATGCATATGCATTCATGTAGTTGAGTTCGGTTGTTTATTTTTAGTTCTTTTGTATTTTTGCTTGAGGACAAGCAAATGTTTAAGTTTGGGGGTATTTGATGAGTGAGTTTTATACACATTAATTGAGTACATTTGAGCTTAATCTTTTGGAAGTTTTTAATTGTTTGTGTGTATTCATGCATGTTTTATGTTGTTTTGTAGGAATTGGGACAAAAGTTACTTGGATCGACGTTCGGGGTGGCTAGATTCGCGTATTCGGCTTGCCATTTAGACAACAGTCACTTCAGAGCCAATTTGAGTATTTTCCCGGACCTTATTTCAAAAAAATCAAAGAATGAAAGTTGTAGATCTACGTCTCCTCTTTCCGGAACATCTTGAATCATCGAAATTGGAGTTTGGACGAAGAAGTTATGGCCATTTTCCCAAAGGACGTTAGAGCAAAAAAAATTTGAGAAAAAAAGTGGCCTGGCCACGGGAGCCCATTTCAGGCCTATGCTTGGCCTTGCGCTATGCTAGGGGGCGATGTTCAGCGCCATGCCCAGCGTCAAGAACCTTCGGGAAAGAGGCGAGGTCAAGCTTAAAGCGTTTTTTGGCTTAATTTTGACACTTTTTTAACTCCAAATTGGATTGGGTTTGTTCCTAAGGTAAAAATTGGACTTGTAACCTATAAATACATGATGTAAGGCATAAAATAAGGAGGGATTACATAGATTAGATTAGAGATACACTCTATTAGATTAGAACATAAACCCTAGTATGACCTGGTTCCATTATTTATTATTCTGTTGGGAATAACCTGTCTGTGCAGTCTATCGTACGCATGGTGAATCCTTCTGTTATTCCATTCTTTATTATTCTGTTGGAATAACCTGTCTATGTGGATTATCACATGCATGGTGAATAATCCTTTGTATTCATTCCTTATTAAATTGTGGAAATGATCTGTATACGTGGATTACCGCATGACGGGTGAAAATCCATTTACAGTTTCATATATTCTGTTATACTCAGTTGGTTAAAGTTTTAGCTTCTATACTCCATGAAATTAGTGGAATATCCTTGATATTTTCGCTTCATCCAGTATCTTTTCATGGAAATATTCTTCTGAGCATTCTTGAATTTTTCTCCACAAAGCAATATCATGTTGACAATTTGGACATTATTGAGTTCAGGATAAATTAACTTATAAATCTTTAAAATTTATTCTTGAACTTGTTTTATTGAATTATTATGTTATTTTGATGATGAGTTATGTCGGTTATTATGTGAACACAGGAAAGTTTCTTAGAAATCACAAAGGGTTGAAAATCAGATTTTGGTGAAAATAGAATATAAAATTTAATTGACCATATCAGCTATTATATTTTGAATTTTTGAGTGTGGTTAAGTCCAAGAGTTAGATCTATGATTTTTCTAACATATCCAAGTGGAATCACTGGAAAAGGTGTTGTAGATTTTCATGTGGACTGATTTTAGCAAAGGAGTCAAAAACTGGAAAATACCAAAAAGGCTACTGTCCAGAGTTTAAAACGGCATTTTCGGCCACTTAGTTTATGAGAAAAATTCTGGCCTTTTGGCACATGAAAATATATGGTATAAAGTACCTCCTGTCCAAAAATGAGCTCATTCCGACTTAAAATGAACAAGTTATGACTATTTCAATATTTAGATTTTTCTGACGAAAAACGCTATAACCGTAGTTCTATAACTCCGATGACCATGAAATTTAAACTGGAAGCTCACGTTAACATGTGTCAGATCCTGCCAAGATTTGGAAATTTTTGGAGTTAAACTTGAGGTAGCTATTTTCTTAAGAAATTAATTAGAAATTGATTTTTGGAAAATAGTAAATGAATTTTAAAAATTACGAGAAAAATATATGTTCAATATGGGACTATATTTTGCTAAATACCAGAAAAGAAATATTTTTGGGACTGATTTGGTATTTTTCATGAAAATAATCTAATTATGAGTAAAAGAATTAAATATGTTATGTGAAGTAACAAAATTGGAAAATAGGATTTTATGGCTTGGGAATCCTATATAGGGTATATGCAGATTTTTGATGAGTGATTTGATCATTGGTGATGAAATCTTATGAGTATGACATTTTTGAATGATTAAATGCATTATTTGGTAAAGTGTAAACAATTGAAATAAATTATTTATAAGTTTAAGAAGTGATTAAAGTATTATTATAATATTAAAAATATTAGATTATGAGTTTATTAAGTGATTGATAATATTTGGATAAATTTAAAGTCTTTAATATTTATCCTTGTTTTCGTTTGATTAATGCTTATATCATTTTCATCATCCTCATGCTTATATTGTGATGAAAGTCATCTTTGGCTTACGTGCATAGATGGACTTGGTATGATTATGACCAGAGATTATTCGGTATAATCATGACCGTAATGTAACGAATGATGTGGTAAAAGTTCTCATTGGCCGGTAGTGCATTGATGGATAGTTTTTGGTATGATTATGACCAGGGATTATTCGGTATAGTCATGACCATTGATGATTTAACGAATATACTTGGCCCGTAGTGCAGGGATGATTCGATGATGTGGTTTATTTATTAAGCTGAGTCTCAGCAATAAAAATTGATGAAAACATTTTAAACCATAGAAGATAGTAGATTTTATTCTCTACTTGACTCTTCTAATGGATTTCTTGTTCCGCTGCAGTTAAACTTGATGTCTATTGTATTTTATCAGTTTAACGTTATTAAAGACTAATGATAATTTATTCTGCATTATCTTAGTCATAATATTTCTTACTGGGCTAGTTGAGCTCACCCTTTCTTTCACTGTTCTCTTCAGGAAATGAGAATATAGCTGGGACGAGTCGGGGAATGGAGTGATGGTCCAGATGATGGCATTAGTAGTCCTCACTATTCTGTTAAATAGTGTGACAATAAATGTAATGAGGACTTCATTGAGTGTGGATATTGTCTAGATGACAATATTCTTATTAAAACTCTCAGTTTATGTTTTGTCGTATTTTACACGACAGTTGTATTATTAAGTTATATTTGTATTTTGTACCATGTATTTGGTGATATACCTGTTTTTGGGGCGTCACAACTACGACCAATGATATTCATGTAATCATCAATGGTCATGATTATACCGAATAATCCCTAGTTATAATCATACCAATAACTGTCCATCAATGCACTACGGGCCAATGAGGGCTTTTACCACATCATCTATAACATTACGGGTCATGATTATACCGAATGATCCCTGGTCATAATCATACCAATAAACAGTTCATCTATGCATATAAGCCAAAGATACTCATCAATCAATAGTTCATGTTTGCACGTAAGCCAAAGATATACAACTGTAAAACCAATAATCAACAGTCCATCTTTGCACGTAATGTGACGCCCCCAAAATAGGTATACATCACCCATTCTGAGTCGCCAAATACATGGTACAGAAAACAACTACAACTATATTAATACAATTGTCGTGCAAAATACGACAACACATAAACTATGAGTTTAAATACAAATATTGTCTTCTAGACAATATCCACACTCAGATAAAGTCCTCATTATAATTATTGATGCACTATTTTACAAAAATAGTGAGGACTACTAAAACAACTGTCTAGAACCATCACTCTATACCCCGACTGGTTCCTGCTATGTTCTCGCTTCCTGAGAAGAAAAATGGTACAAAAAGGAAAAGGGTGAGCTCAATTAGCCCAGTAAAGAATATTATGACTAAGATAATATAAAACAAATTATCCTTAGTCTTCAACAGGAAAAAATCTGATAGAATATAATAGACAACAAGTTTTAGATCAACAAAGCTGCAATGAAACAACAATTCATTAGAAGAGATAAGTAGAGAATGAAATCTACTATTATCTATGAATTTAAAAGTCCATCATCAATATTTTATCCTCGTAACATCAATCAATATACATCTTGAATCAAATATTCATCTTTGCACCACGGCCAAAGATATTCATTTGTATCACCGATTGGTCATGTTCATCTCAACACCGCTCATCTTTGCACTCACGGGCCAAAGATATTCATCGAGTAATCATTCATCTTTGCACTACTGGCCAAAGATATTCATCAAGTATCACCATTAAGGATCGAGGATGATGAAAAACATTTTAGAGAACGAATCCGGTGGAGAGATGAAAAGACAAATATTAGGGATTCAGTATTTTGGTTTATCCAAATGCAATAATACTCCATAATAACCAAGTGTGAAGTAGAATTCAAAAATAAAGATCAAAACATGGATACAATCAAAGATAGTATCCATAAAAGACATCTGGGATGAAAAAGAGAAAATTTTATTTTTCGGTGAATAGTATCGTATTTGTGAATAGTGTTGTATACGTGAATAGTGCTGTGTACGTGAATAGTAACCCCAACACAAAAAGGTAGAAATTCCATAATAAAATTCATAACAATATCTCAGCATAATGATATTGAAGAAAATAATATCATTTAAGAAGAAAATAATATCCCCTACCTCAAAGAAGCGATACTTGTAATGAAAGGTGGGATGTGATCTTTGAATGAAACTTGTAATTGAATAGCAACTCTCAAAGTATCTAAATACTCACAAAATATGCTCGATAATATAGAGAGAGAAAGAGAGAAAGCTTATGTTTCTGGTGTGATTTTCAATTCTAACCTAAGCACCTATTTATAGAAAAATGCTAGCACGTCGAAGCAAACTTGACCTGCTACCTGATGGCTTTACCTGCTACTATTGCCACCCACCATATTTGAAATAAAATTTGAGCACATTTTTCACCAACCAAAAGTGGGGCCCACCAATTATAGGAATTTTCAAAATATTTTATCATTTGAAACAATAATCAGAAACTTCAATAATTCATAATAAATAGCCCTTTTATCAGAAAAATACGAATTTTATGTCCATTACATACGAAATCAAATTCTCTACAACTTTGTAGCTTTAAGTTTTTCCAAATTCCAAACTAAAAATATCCGAAATTCACAAACGAATGATTTTCAATACCTCAATTCCGAAAAAATACTGATAAAACACCTCAGCATTAATTCCTTCATTTATAATCACATAAAATAAATATTTCTCTATCCTTCATTTAAATCCACATAAAATAAATATTTCTTATCATATAAATCAATAATTAATTATTCACAAATAATATTACAGAATCATAATTATGACAACTAGGCCGTTCCCAAGAAAGAGGGGGCTTTCCAATAAAGATTTCTCCTTAATGGCGCGCAATTAGGTGACCAAACCTCTCCTTGACAGAAATTTTTAGATATTGTCAATAATGCTATCTAATAATATTATTCAAATAATATGAATTATTGATGGGAAATACTGTGCAGTGACAATTATTGAAACAACAATAATATAAAATATCAACGCAGAAATTATTGAATCAATAAAATAAAATATTGAACAGTAATTACTATAACAATTATTGAGTAATGTCTTCTTACGTAATAATCAATAATTCAAAATCTTCTGTAATACCGTAGTGCTACTATGCAACCACGCGTATTATTGTATTTTAACCACCGTGTAATCCAACAAAGTGTTAAGCAGTAATAACTACGCTAATTATTTATAAAAACTCAAACTTGTCATTTGTGAGATCCCGAAATTTATGAAATGAAAGTACTCAATTTTCTTATAATTTTTATTTTATTTAGTAAATGGTTAAATTGATAAAGGGTTAAAGTTAAGGGTGATATTTGAAAATTTTGCAAAGTAAGCAAGTTGATATAAAATATTCGTTGTGTTGGGGAATATTCGATTAGTCAGAGAATATTCTTTTTATTAGGGAATATTCGTACAAAAGCACAATCATTGGTGGACCCCACAACGGAATTATTATCGGATTGAGAAAATGACAAAAATATTTTATGAAAATAACGGCAGAAGTTTTACCGTTAACTGTTGAAACACCTGGTGTTAAAAGTACAGTAATACGCGTGGTTACATAGTAGCACATAGTTTTGATTATTGATGCTTACGTGAGAAGTCACTCAGTTTTGTTAAATTATTGCTATAGTAATTGTTGCATAGTATCTCACGTTATTTAATTCAATTATTGTCGATATTTTTTATATTATTAAATCAATAATTGAGACGACGAAGTTATTAATATTATTATTTGCAATATTAACGATGTCTAGAAGTTCTGTCAAGGAGAGGTTTGGTCACCTAATTGCGCGCCAATAGGGAGAAATTCTTATTGGAAAGCCCCCTCTTTCCTGGGAACAACCTGGTCGATTAATATTGTGAATTATAATAATGGTGATAAGTTTGTTTTATTATTATTATAAATGTAATAAAACAGAATACTTTTTATAAAGTTTTGTTTTATTTGATTATAAATAGAATATAATATATTTTATTATGCATAGTGTTTGCATAGTGCCTGCATAGTATTTGTATAGTAAAATCTTTTTATATAAAACAGAATACTTTTATAAAGTTATTTATTCTATTAGACTATAAATAGAATATATTATATTCTATTATGCATAGTGTTTTCATAGTAAAATCTTTTTATATAAAAATGAATAATTTATAAAGTTATTTGTTTTATTAGACTATAAATAGAATATATTATATTCTATTATGCATAAATATTTGCATAGTGCATGCATAGTATTTGTATAGTAAAATCTTTTTATATAAAATGCAGAATACTTTTATAAAGTTATTTATTTTATTAGATTTTAAAATATATATATATATATATATATATATATATATATATTATAAATAGAATATATTATATTTTATTGCATAGTATCCTTTCTATTTTCCTATAAATAGGATGCTTAGTTAGAATTGAAAATCACAACAGAAGTTCAGAGAATTCTTCTTCTATAATCTTGAGCGTATTTATTTAGAGTTTAAGAAAGCTTGGAGCGTAGAAATAGTGCAAGTTTTCTTCAAGAATATCCTCGCCCTACCAGTCGGAATACTCTTCTTTCTAAGGTAAGAGATATTATTTATTGTACTCGTAAGGGGTATTATTTCTTTTGTATTCATGAAGAGAGCTATTGTTATTCCATTCCTTATTATTCTGTTGGAATAACCTGTATACGCGGACTACCGTATACATGGTGAAATTCTTCTGTTATTTCTTTATTATTACATTGGAATAAATAACCGTCATCATGCGATCTATCGCATGCATGGTGAATTCGTTGTTATTCCATTCTTTATTATTCATTGGAATAACTCGTCATGCATGCGGTCTATCGCATGCATGGTGAATTCTTTCCGTTATTCTATTCTTTATTATTACATTGGAATAACTTTGTCTATGTGGATTACCGCATGCATGGTGAATGATCCTTCGTATTCATATGAATAGTATTTTCATTCAAAAGGGGTTTTTGCCAGGGGCAGTTTTGTAATTTTTCTTACCCTAAAAAATTTTGGAAAAATTGAAATGATAATTTGATGAGTTTTCTAGATTGTGTCCAAAAATGGCGATTTTTGGATGTATAGATTAGGAGTTATGAATTTTATAGGAAAAGACTATTTTAAAAGTAAATCCTTATAACTCCTTGTGGTTAACTCCAAAATTGGTGAAATTTTTATTGGGAGTACATGTACATAATAGAAGTATACCGTGTAAATTTCAGAATTTTTGGACAAAAGTACGATTTATAAAAATGTCTAAATATTCAAATGATTTTGGCCATATGAAAAATAGTAAATGAATTTTTAAAATTTCGAGAAAAATATATGTTTAATATGAGACTATATTCTGCTAAATCCAAGAAAAGAAATATTTTTGGAACTGATTTGGTATTTTTCATGAAAATGAACTAGTTATGAGTAAATGAATTAAATATGTTATGTGAAGTAATAAAATTAGAAAATTGGATTTTATAGCTTGGGAATCCTATATAGGGTATATGCAGATTTTTGATGAGGGATTTGATCATTGATGATAAAATTTTATGAGTATGGAATTTTTGAATGATTAAATGCATTATTTGATAAAGTGTAAACAATTGGAATAAATTGTTTATAAGTTTAAGAAATGATTAAAATATTGTTATAATATTAATGATATTATATTGTGAGATTATTAAGTGATTAATAATATTTGGTTATTATTGAACGCTGGATAAATTGTATTATTAATGTTTAATATTTATCCTTTATCTCATTTGATTGATTCTTTATATCATTGTCATTATCCTCATGCTTATATTATGATGAAAGTCATCCATGGCCTGTAGTGCATAGATGGACTTGGTATGATTATGACTAGGGATTATTCGGTATAATCATGACCGTAATATTACAAATGATGTGGTAAAAGTCCTCATTGGCCCGTAGTGCATTGATGGATAGTTTTTGGTATGATTATGGCTATGGATTCTCTTCGTCCAAGGGTGCAAAGATGAATTGTTTTATGGCATGATCAGGACTGTTGATGAAAACACAATTATCTTTGGCCCATAGTGCATAGATAATTCGTGGTCGTGATATTAACGAATATCCTTGGCCTGTAGTGCAAGGATGATTCGATGATGTGGATTAATTATTGAGCTGAGTCTCAGCAATGAAATATTAATTCATGGATGTGATATTAACGAATATCCTTGACCGTAGTGCAGGGGTGATTCGATGATGTGGATAATTTATTAAGCTGAGTCTTAGCGATAAAATATTGATAATAAACTTTTAAATTCGTAGAAGATAGTAAATATCATGCTCTACTTGACTCTTCTAAAATACAGTTGTATGTCTTTGGCCTGTAGTGCAAAGATGAAATGATATTGAATATCTTTGGCCTGTAGTGCAAAGATGAATTTATTAAGTATGATTATAAACAGGAACTGTGATTTGGTATAACCATGATCTTTGATGTTTTAGGTAAAGATAGGTGATGAAAATTATCTTCGTCCTGGGTACGAAGAGGAATTTAGAATCACAATTATGATTATGAGTTATTCATATGATTGTGGAAAGGAACTGTTGATTGATGTTATAGGGATAAAACATTGTTGGTGGACTTTTAACGTGGAGAAAATAATAGACTTTATGGTCTATTTGACTCTTCTAATGGATTGCTTCGTTCATTTGCAACTATGGTTGAAAAGTTTTATCATCTACCATATGTTCTAAATCTACGATTTATTCTTGATGAAGGCTATTGATAATTTAATTATTTTTAGTCATGATATTCTTTATCGAGCTAGTTGTGCTCACCCTTTTGCTTCACAATTCCTTTTCGTGTAATAAGAGTGTAGTAAAGTCGGAAAGGGGATAACGGGGAATAGAATGGTGGTCTATAGTAATTTTGAGGTTCTCCTAAATAGTATGAAAATAATTTTATTGATGACTTTAGATAAGTGTGTCATATTGTATACGTCATTTGATATTTAATTTTGGTGAACCGAATAGGGTGAGGTGAACCCAACTTTGGAAGGGTGTTTTTCCACTATCATACAAGATGTCTAATGACATACAACCTCGTGTTATCATAAGACAGGGTTGTGAACATCCACTTGCTGAGTATATCTACGAGTACTACCTATATGATCTTAGAGTTTATTTGAAATATAATTTTCACTTGGAGACAGTGGAGATAGTTATATGTTAAGAGAAGACTCACCATTGAAAAGAAGATGATAGCAATCTTCTCATTTTTCTTTGGGGTCTATTGGGTCAACCAAGGATAATTCTGTGGACATATGATATCTATCATAACCTAGACGCATGGCCTCCCATCTACGAAGGTTTCCTTGAGCACTTCCCAAAGATTTTAATTTCTAAAACAGTTTTTGACTATACTTTTATGTAAAGTATCATTGTAAGGTTGTGGTCGAGGCACCATGAGAGTTACATACATTTGTATTAAAACTCACAGTTAACTGTGGTCGTATTCTATACGACAGTTCAACAGTTGTATAAATGAAGTTTGCATTTGATTTTTATAGTGTGATATCTGGCGACTCAGAATGGGTCGTGTGGACCTATTTTGGGGGGCGTCACATCATTTTCTTCATCTGATAGTTATTCCGTTATGGGGCCCACAAATGACTGCGCCGTTGTACGTATATTCCCGACAAAAAGAATATTCCACAACCAAATGAATATTCCCCGACAACAATGAATATTTTATAACCACTTGTTTATTTTGCAAAATTTGCACATTTCACCCATAACCAAAATATTATATCAAAATAACTCCATATTATTTCAAGATAATGAATAGAGGAAATTCAATTTTATTTATAATAAGTTGGGGTCTTACACGTAAGCCAAAGATATACAACTGTAAAACCAATAATCAACAGTCCATCTTTGCACGTAAGCCAAAGATACTCATCAATTAATAGTTTATCTTTGCACGTAAGCCAAAGATGTACAACTGTAAAATCAATAATCAACAATCCATCTTTGCACGTAAGCCAAAGATAAATAACTGTAAAACCAATAATCAACAGTCCATCTTTGCACGTAAGCCAAAGATGACTTTCATCATAATATAAGCATGAGGATGATGACAATGATATAAACATTAATCAAACAAAATCAAGGATAAATATTAAAGACTTTAAATTTATCCAGTGTTTATAAATATCCAAATTGTCAACATGATACTGTTTTGTGGAGTAAAATTTAATAATAATATTCATGTACCAAAAATAATTTGGACATAAAAGAAATATATTTTTCGGGTAAATAGTATCCCGCAATAGTATTCTATGAATAGTACTTCAGGAATAGTACCTCATGAATAGTACCTCGACATGAAAAGTACCCCAAATACCCGAGTGAATAATATTCAGGTGAATAGTAATTTGGGTGAATAGTAATCCATAAATAGTAACTCGTGAATAGTACTCCGACACGAAAAGTACCCCGAATACCCGAGTGAATAATACTAGAGTGAATAGTAATCCGTGAATAGTAACTCGTAAAAAAAATACCAAAGAAAATGATATTCCATGACGAGTACAAAATAAATGATATCTCATATGAGTATAATAGATTATACGAAACTGTAAATGGATTTTCACCCGCCACGCGATAATCCACGTAGACAGATCATTTCCACAATTTAATAAGGAATGAATACAAATGATCATTCACCATGCATGCGGTAATCCACACAGACAGGTTATTCCAACAGAATAATAAAGAATAGAATAACAGAAGAATTCACCATGCATGCGATAGACCTCACAGACAGGTTATTCCCAACAGAATAATAAAGAATGGAACCAAGTTAAGCGTAATCCGCACAGACAGGATATTTTAACAAAATAATAAAGAATGGAACCAAGTCATGCGTAATCCGCATAGACAGGATATTCCAACAGAATAATAAAGAATGGAATAACAATGAGAATTCACGGGCATGCGATAGACCACATGCACAAAGTTATTCAGCAGAATAATAAAGAATGGAATAATGGAAGAATTTCACCATGTATGCGGTACTTCAAGATAGGCAAAGTTATTCCAACATAATAATAATGAATGGAATAACAACCCTTACGAGTATTGAAAGAAAATAACTCTCTTCATGAATACGAAAGAATAATACCTCTTACTATAATAATAATATCCCTTACCTCAGAAGAAGACTGGATACTGGAATAGTGAAGTAGCAGACTTCGCTTCTTCTTTCTCTCTATAGCTTATCTCTCTATAATTTTTCTATAATAATTGCTCTTGTGAGACTTAGTGAATTGATGAAAAATAATGTAGGAATGAGCTTCTATTTATAGAAAAATATAGTTTCAATAATTGCACATTTTGGGGTTCAAAATATTACAGTATAATATCATCATCTTTTCCGTCATTTTTAATTTAGTCCTGCAAGTATTATCAAACTTGCACCACCTCCCCTAATAGTAAATCATGTGAATCAATAGTAAATCATGTGACTCAATAGTTCTAATCATGTGAAAAAAACAATTACAGTATATTACCTCCATCTATACCTCTATTTTTAACTTAGTCATGCAAGTATTATCAATCTTGCACAACCTCCCTTAATAGTACAAGAATGTGAATCAATAGTACACACATGTGAACAAATAGTTATAATCATGTGAATCAATAGCAATTAATTACTCATTTATCCGGTGAATTACCTAATTGGTCAATATAACCTCCAGACATCAATTATTATCGAAATAAATGTCGATTTCCACTAACACTAATAAGTCCAACACAATGGAACTATCAATTTCATATTTAATCAACACAAACTTATTCATCATTAATATTATAATTCATAATATTTAACAACCAGGTCGTTCCCAAGAAAGAGGGGGCTTTCCGATAAGGATTTCTCCTTATTAAGCGCATGATTAGGTGACCAAACCTCTCATCGATGTAACTTCTAGACATTGTCAATATTGCAAATAATAATATGAATAACTTTGTCGTCTCAATTATTGATTTAATAATATAACATATTATGCAGATGATACTGTGACAATAATTGAATCAATAATATGAGAGATATGATGCAGCAATTACTGTACAATAATTGAGTATAACTGAGTGACTTCTTATGTAAGCATCAATAATCAATATTGTGTGCTACTATGCAACCACGCGTATTACTGTAATTTATCACCGATTATTTTATGACAACTTGTTTACTCTGAAAAAATTTCACATATGTAAGACCCCAACTTTTATGAATAAAGATGAATTTTCAATAAATATTATTTTTGAATATTATGGAGTAAATTTGATATAATGTTATAGTTGTGGGTAATATTTAGAAATTTTAAAAAGTATGCAAGTTGTTATATAATATTCGATTGGTCGGGGAATATTCGTTTTAACAGGGAATATTCGTGCGACGACACAATCATTGGTGGATCCCACAACGGAATTATTGTCGGATTAAAAAAATGACAAAAATATTATGACAACCGTAATTTTGTAAATTAATTTTAATATTTATTGGATTGAATAAATATTTTTCGTTGAGTTAATTATTAGATTAAATAATTAATTGATGAAGTTGTGCTAGATTAATTTAATTATATGTGTTATATTTATTAAATTAATGTGGAGAATTTTTATTATTCGAAGTATGCGATTATGTGAGCTTATTGAATTAAAAGAAATATTTAATAAGCCTATTGTTATTTTAATTAATTTAATTATTAATTAGAGATTTAATAATTTAATATTTTTATTAATGAGAAATTTAATTATGTGACTATGTGAATTAATGAGAAATTATTATATTTTATTTAAAGTAAATTAAATAAGATATTAGATTTATTTTATAAGGAGTGTGACATTATTTAAAACTATATAATAAAGTTTTATTAAATTAAATGATTTTTAAAACCTATTCTATTTAGCCAAACATGGCACTTTGGGAAGTTGAGGGCAGTTACCCATGACTGGGTAATTGACCACCAACGTGTCAGTTGATTTCTATATTATATACGTCTTCCTTTCTTTTTCTTTCATTTTTTTCTAAGTCTAATATTAAGCAGAGAGAGATACAGAGAGAATTGAGAAAATTTTGAGAGAGATTGGGAGAAACTCTGTGATTGAAGTAGAGAGAATTGTCAATTTATCTAATCTACGCTTGGGTAATCTCTTCAACCCAATTTATATATTTTAAGTCTTTTAAAGTTTTCATGAATATGGTTTTATTCATTCTGTAATTCTCTGAAATTGGAAAATTTTGTTATGAGAATATATGTAATAATTCGAGTTGTATGGCATGTTTTATATATATATTGTGTGTTTCCATATCATCAATTTCATAAGATTACAACGTATGATTATGGCTTGTTATTTCAAAAATTTACAGAGTACGTGATATGGCCATATGGCCTTATACGTGATTTTTATATGTCAAATATAATTTATTTTGCAAAATTCACATATTGATATGATTATGCATGTTAAAATGAACAAAATGAAACTTGAATGGTTGGATTTGGCTTTATAATGAATCCGTAGCATTAAAATTCATGTTTTTGTTCAAGAACTTCAAGAACATCAAGAACAATCCAATTTGCATGCTTTAATTCTGTGATTATGTGTTTTAATGGGTGAAAATCACTCCATAGATGTTAAATATTGATTATTTATGAATTCTAGCATGTGGGTATGTCTAAATTCGTGTAAAAATAAGTTGCCTGGAAATTTTTTTAGTCGTATTTCGCAATTTTCGAATTGCGAAGCTGGAATCGAGTCTCAGGCCATGTGGCCAACTCCTAGTTCTTTTTTCCGCCATGATGCTGCCCGCCGCCACCGCACCACAACGCTAAGTGTCCCAATAGCAATATTACATAATAAGTATGACGCCAAGAGTTAAGATAAAAGTGGCGCGCACAACGCCACTTTAGTGATTGTCCAGAAAATGCAAATTTTTAATGTTCAAGTATGGAAATGTGATAGCAACTTAGTCTAATGATTATAAAGACTTGTTAGACCTATAATGAGATGTTAAAATAAATTCTTAACATGTCCATAACATAATTACGTGTGGATTGAATGATCGAATGCATAATTAGTTTATTTTTCGTGAAGTCTTAATTTTACACTAAGTATAATAATTGACTAAGTGTGGTCATGAAGTCGAGTTTAGACAAAGAATAACTTATGATGTTTAGTACGTTATTATTGACTGGTATTATGAACGTAATTGATATGTAGGATTTAATTCAAAGAACGAGTTTGTTTAAGTGTAATCTACGCACGAGGCAAGTTTCTAAACCTTATCTTGTTATATTGAGCAAGTTTCTTACCCTAAACTTTTGTTGAGAAAGTTTCCTAACCCTACTTGTTATCGTTATATAAGTTGATTAATTCATCTTTCGATATTGAGCAAATTCTCATTATTATTGATCAAGCCTGTCTTGTATATTAAAGTTTATTAATCTTCAAGCATGATGTTGTTATACAATAATTATTCTATTGTATACTTTTGAGATTTTATCCAAGTTAAATTATCTGTTATTGTTAAACCTTGTTAGACTAACGAACCCTTATTGATTCGATTAGTCCATAGTTAATGAGCGTTCTAAATTTCAGAACCCCTTGATGAATTATCCAAACCAAACTTCCTTTGGTGCGGACTCGAATGTCAAAACTGAGATGAACAACCCTGTATAGGGGATTATTTACGCTTTAGCGTTAAGATATTGTGCACAGTATGGTACTAAGGGCTGATCTCCCTAAGTACGAGAAGAAGAGTCCATAGTCTTAAGACTGTTAAAAGTTTCAAGTAAAAACACTTGACAACCTAGGACATAGTTCAAGGTCTTATGACCCTCAGAATTTCTTTTGATTCTTGTTATTCATTCTTGATTCAAAAGTTGAGCTTTATATCAGAAGTTATTATTTCTCTCGCATGTTATTATTCATTTGTTATAATGTTATACTTGTGGGCAATCGTGCTCACTCTTGCATAATAATAACATTGCAGTTAAGAACGAAAGAGCAGACGAACCTTCCACTAGTAAGGGCAAGGGCAAGCTTAGCAAGTAATGAAGACTGCTTAATTAATGTGGTTATGTGATGTAATTAGAATTGATGTTACTAAGACTTATTTGTTTATGTTTTCCGCATAGATGTTTTAAGGTTAGAGTAACCTGTGATTTATTTATTATTCAGTTGATGTAACCCCATAAGGGGAGAGATTTATTATTTATTTCTATCTATTGCATGGTTTGCATTTATTTATGGGTAGATAGATAGATGATGTTTGTACAGTGAACACCAAATCCTGTGGAAATAGAAGTACCAGATTTGGGGGTGTCACAAATATTTTTATGAAAATAACGGCGGAAGTTTTACCATTAACTGTTGAAACACCCGGTGTTAAAAGTACAGTAATACGCGTGGTTGCATAGTAGCACACGGTATTGATTATTGATGCTTATGTGAGAAGTCACTCAGTTTTGTTCAATTATTGCTACAATAATTATTGCATAGTATCTCACGTTATTTGATTCAATTATTGTCGATATTTTATATATTATCAAATCAATAATTGAGATAACAAAGTTATTAATATTATTATTTGCAATATTAACGATGTTCAGAAGTTACGCCAAGAAGAGGTTTAGTCACCTAATCAGGCGCTTAATAGGAGAAATCCTTATTGGAAAGCCCCTCTTTCACGGGAATGACACAGTCGATTAATATTGTGAATTATAATAATGATGATAAATATTGTTAAATATATTGAGGTGTCTTTTTATGAAGTCACGAAGTTTATATATATATATATATATTATATATATAATTTATTTTATTAGTATTATTAATGTAATAAAATAGAAAAGCTTTTATATAAAGCAGAATACTTTTATAAAGTTATTTATTTTATTAGACAATAATTAGAATATAATATATTATATTACATATAGTGTTTGCATAGTAAAATCTTTTTATATAAAATAGAATACTTTTATAAAGTTAATTATTTTATTAGATTTTAAATAATATATATATATATTTATTATACTTTATTGCATAGTATTAGTTAAAATTGAAATCACACCGTAAATTGAGAGAATTTCTTCTATAATCTTGAGCATATTTCTTTAGAGTTTTAAGAAGCTTTGAGCGTAGTGCAAGTTTTCTTCAAGTATATCCCCACGCCTACCCGGTGAGAGTACTCTTCTTTATAAGGTAAGGGGTATTATTTCTTTTCATATTCATGAAGAGAACTTACATTATTCCATTCTTTATTATTCGTTGGAATAACTTTGTATATGGCTAAGTACCGCATACATGGTGAAATTCTTACATTATTCCATTCCTTATTATTCATTGGAATAACTTGTATATGTGAAGTACCGCATACATGGTGAAATTCTTACGTTATTCCATTCTTTATTATTCTCGTTGGAATATCACATGCGTGTGTATTACGCATGACTGCTTTCTATTATTTATTATTACATTGGAATAACTTTTATGCATGCGGTCTATCGCATGCCTGGTGAAGTCTTTTGTTATTCCATTCTCTATTATTCATTGGAATATCACATGCATGCGTTTACGCATGACCAGTTCCATCATTTATTATTACGTTGGAATAACTTTGTTGTCTTGGCCTATCGCATGCATGGTGAATTCTTCTGTTATTCCATTCTTTATTATTCTATTGGAATAACACGTCTATGTGGATTACCACATGCATGGTGAATGACCTTTCGTATTCATTTCTTATTAAATTGTGGAAATGATCTGTCTACGTGGATTACCACATGGCAGGTAAAAATCCATTGCAGTTTCATATATTCTATGATACTCATTTGGTTAAAATTTTGGCTTCTATTGCAGTGCATGGATAATTTGTGGTCGTGATACTAATGAATATCATTGGTCGTAGTGCAGGGATGATTCGATGATGTGGATTATTTATTAAGTTGAGTCTCAGTGATAAAATTGATGATAAACTATTTAAATCATAGAAGATAGTAGATATCATGCTCTACTTGACTCTTCTAATGGATTGCTTATTCCGCTGCAGTTAAACTTGATGTCTATTGTATTTTATCAGTTTAACATTGTTGAAGACTAATGATAATTTATTTTGCATTATCTTAGTCATAATATTCTTCTTTCTACATTAGTTGAGCTCACCCTTTTTCTTTCACTGCTCACTTGTGAAATGAGAACGAGAAGGGACTAGTCGGGGAATGAAGTGATCGGTCAGATGATAGTATTAGTAGTCCTCACTATTCTGTTAAATAATGTGACAATAAATGTATTGAGGACTCCTTTGAGTGTGGATATTGTCTAGATGATAATATTCTTATTAAAACTCTCAATTTATGTTTTGTCGTATTTTACACGACTGTTGTATAATTAGTTTGTATTTGTATTCAGTACCTTGTATCTGACGACCCAATATGGGTGATATATACCTATTTTGGGGGCATCACAACATATCACCCTTAACTTTAACCTTTTATCAATTTAACCATTTACTAAATAGAATAATTATAAGAAAATTTAATACTTTCATTTCATAAAATTCGGGGTCTCACACTCATATTCATAATGCATGTGGAGTAAATGGCAACTCATGGCTGGTCACTACTAAACAGTTCAAGGAGCTGGGACCGCCAGAGTTTTTGGGAAAGCCATAGCCACTTAAGGTAGAGGCATGGATTAAGAAGATCATCAAGATATTTGATGTCTTGGGATGCTCAGAGGAGCAAAAGTTTCCCTTCACCACTTTTATGTTGCATGAAGAGGCAAATTATTGGTGGAAATCTGTAAAACGTACCCAGCCTGCCGCACTTAAGATTTCTTGGGAAAAGTTACAAGAATTATTCAACGATAAGTACTTTCCCGAAAGTATTCGTCACATGAAGGAGGTTAAATTCATCAAGCTGGAGCAAAACAATATGACCGTGTCGTAATACGAGGCTAAGTTTACGGAGTTATCCTGGTTTACATCCCATTTGGTAGATAATGAGAAGCGTATGATGCGAATATTTCTGCGAGGTTTGAAACCCGAAATACGTCAATACCTCATTTCTCAGAAACTTTATTTATATTCAGATCTTGTGAATATGACTCAGTTAGTGGAACGCGATAATGAGTCACCTCAACCAAAAGGTAACGACCAACAATACGATACTAATCATACCGGTGGCAACGACCATCGAAACAATGATAACCATCGTGGAGGAAATTATCATGTCAAGAATGGTAACCATTTCGGTGGTAATCATGGCCAAGACAATAGAAGTGGAAATTTTAAAAAAAGAAGGTTCAACAATGATGAACGTCGACAGCAGCACCTGTTTTGAAGGAAGAAGAACGACCACCAGTTGTATGTTACAAGTACGGACAGGAGGGAAACATCCGTCCAAACTGTACGCAGCAACTTAAAGCGTGTTTCAATTGCGGAAGAAAAGGTCACCTAACTCGATTTTGTCGTGTAGTGAAGTCAGGTGCAGCTGGGATGGCAACACCAAAGGTTGTTCCAGACAAGTCAAAGTCGATAGTTTAAGAGAGAGCGTTTGTCGAGGAAAACGAATGAAGTTATCACGGGTAAGTTAATCATAAACACTTGCGAAGTCTATACCTTATTCGATACCGGTTGTACCCATTCTTTTATTTCACCTACTTGCGATCAAAGTTTAAATTTGACTTCGGAGAAATTAGACTTTGACTTATCTGTTGAAACTCCGTTGGGAGAAACCTTCGTTACATCCAATGTTTATAAATCTTGTTTGATTCAAATCAGCACCCTCACGTTACCTGTCGATCTTATCTCTTTGAAAATACTTGCATTTGATGTAATTTTAGGGATCGATTGGTTAACTACTCATTATGCTAAAATTGTTTGTTTTCATAAGGTTGTTAGCTTTCATATTCCTAACCAACCTGTTATGTGAATTCAAACAACCAAACCACTGAAATCAATCGTTGTCATATCAAGCCATAAAGCTATTCGTTTATTGAAAAATGGATGTCAAGCTTTCTTAGCCCATGTCACGGATTTAAACAAAAATATGTTAGATTTGAATGATATTTTTATAAATTTTCTGACGTATTCCACGAAGAACTTCCTAGCCTACCCCCAGAGTGTGAAATCAAATTTTGTATTGACCTTGAACCCGATACAAAACCCATTTCTAAAATCTTAAATATTTATTTAACTAAAACGAACGTATCATGCGCCAATGACGTTGGCTCGAGCTGTTGAAAGATTACAGCCATACCACTCAATACCTTCTTGGAAAAGCGAACATGGTAGCTGACGCGTTGAGTAGAAGATCGTATGCGATTATGAGTGCGACGTTGTTAACACAAAGACCCATTTTGTACGACTTACAAAAGATGGAGATAGAGTTAAGGACTCCAAGAACCTACGTGAAGATAGAGAATCGACTTTAATTGATAAAGTTAAAGCCGCTCAAGCTACAGACTCAGAGCTGATGAATGTGAAGAAGAAGGTGCAAGAATGAGTTATTCTAGAAACAAGAATCGACGAAGAGAGGAAATCTCAACCCTCAATTTTATTGGTCTATTTGAAATCCTCGATCGAGTAGGAACTGTGGCCTATAGACTCGCTATACCACCAAGTATGTCATGTGTTCATAACATATTTCACATATCGAAGTTACATAAATATGTGGACGTCCCGAACCACATTATTGAATTAGAATTAGACGAGATATCAGAAGATTTAACGTATGAAGAGGTACTTGTTAAAATCTTGAATTAGAAAGATCATATTCTATGCTCAAAGGTTATACCTCAAGAGTTAGAATCTGAACAAGGTATCCTCACCTCTTCGACATACCAGGTATGTAAATTTTGAGGGCAAAGTTTCATAAGGAGGGGAGATTGTAAGACCCCAAATTTTATGAAATGAAAGTATTTAATTTTCTTATAATTATTATTCTATTTAGTAAATGGTTAAATTGATAAAAGGTTAAAGTTAAGGGTAATATATGAAATTTTTTGCAAAGTAAGCAAGTTATCATAAAATATTTGTTTAGTCGGGGAATATTCATACGACGGTACAATCATTGGTGGACCCCATAATGGAATAACTGTCAGATTTAGAATGCGACAGAAATAACCTTTTTATAAAAATAACGACAAACGTTTTACCGTTAAACTGTTGAAATACACGGTGGTAAAAGTACAGTAATATGCGTGGTTTCATAGTAGCACACAGTATTGTACAATATCTTTGATTATTGATGCTTCCGTGAAAAGTCACTCAGTTTTGTTCAATTATTGCCACAGTAATTGTTGCATAGCATCTCTCATATTATTGATTCAATTATTGTCACAGTATCATCTGCATAATATTTTATATTATTAAATTAATAATTGAGACGAAAAAGTTATTCATATTATTATTTGCATTATTGACGATGTCTAGAAAGTCATGTCTAGGAAAGGGGTTTGATCACTTAATTGCGCGCCAATAGGGAGAAATCCTTATCGGAAAGCCCTCTCTTTCTTGGGAATGATCTGGTTGTTAATATTATGAGTGTTAGGAATACGCATGTGAATGATATTCCTATTCATGTATGATTTGATTATGATATAAATGAATGAATATGCAAGTATGCTTGCATTAAGAAAAGCTATAAAGTTCTTTGATAGATAATAGGAACATATGTACAAGGACTTAGAATGAATTGATCAAATATGTTAGGTTGATCCTACATAAGCAAAACAGCTTTGTAAAGTCCTTAAAAAAGAAATGATGTACAAGGACTATAAATATAGAAAGATTAAGCTTGTTAGGTTGATCTTATAATGTAATAGATAGGTTTGTCTGATCGTCGAGCACTGCACCAGAAATCGTAGTCTTCCAGGAGAGTCAAGGAAACTTGAGAGCTATCAAGGCAGAATCGTAGTCTGCAAGATAGTAGATCTCGGAGTTCATAGACAACCAGGAGAGACGAGGAAGGATCGTAGTGTGTCGAGAAGAACATCCTCAGAGCTATAGTCTCCTGAGGATGTCATGTTCAGAATCGTAGAGACAGCCTGTCTACGAGTCGACCGAGCATCTATCGAAGACAAGCCAAGAATCGTATACCACACTCGGAGTCATAGAGTCTACTGATCACATCAGAGGCAGAGATCATAGTCGAGCAAGATCAGATGAAGACAACAAGCATAAAGACAAAATTGTAGAGTGTCAAGATCTGAACTCGGAGTCGTAGTGTTTGTAGAACCAAAGCTGAATTGTAGAGTGCAGAACTAAGGCTTCAACAGAGGTGCTCACAACGCCAAGGCAGAATTTTAGAGTAAACACGATTCTCATCAAACGAGCACTCCTAGAATATCCAAAGTATGAAGCCTTTGGTATGAGCTGCAAAGATACATTCCACCTGAAGGAAACCAAAGAGCACTCAACGAATGGCATACAAGCTAATAGAAGATCTAAGCACCAACTCAATCAACATCTAGATTGAGTCATGAAGCCACTCAAGATGAAGTCTTCCACAAGTTGATCAGAAGAAGACTTCAGTAACTGACTAAGGAAAGTCAGTAAATGCAGTAGCTGTCAAGTAAACAGAAGACAACAGTCTTGGAAGTATCCAGGATCATAGTGTTTGCCAAACAATCTGATGAAGTGAACACAGAGATACTGGTCAACTTATGAATAACAAGGCTAAAGTGATTAAGTATCGTGTCAGTCCATTGATGATAAGTGAATAGAAGGTCACAAGGAGAAAGCGAGCTGGACATGCCACAAATCTGAAGTGTCTTGCTATTCAAAAGAGGCCAGAACAAGAAGTTAAGCTATTAGTTCCTGAGATCAGTTAAGGCAAACAGAAGTATTAAAGCACTGCACAAATAAAGAAAGAAGTGTTCTACATTGAAGATACAATGAACACTCTTTAAAATCGTAGTGTTGTCTCAACTAGTCAATGAGCAACATTTAACAAGATACTATGATCAGGTCCAAGAACATATGCATCAGAATCCTAGAGTTTGGTCATCTAAAGATTGAAGCATTGGCAACGGTTCAATCTGAAGACTAATATTTGAACATTGCAAGCATCGATGCAAAAGGAAAATCTCTGATGTTCTAATCGAGAAGTCAGAAAGAAGAAATAAAGAAGACTATCTGCCTGACATGGAAATGTGACAACTCTAAGGCGGTAGGTAAGATAACAGACTGTTGTGTCAGTAAAGTTATAAAGGAGCTGTCATGTCACATCTGTAGTCTGCACCAAATAACTCGAGATCTGTGAAGCAATTCAAATAACTTTTAACGGCTATATCCCAACGGAAATATTGGGAAGGAGCACAAATAAGTCAGAGCTTCAAGGATCAAAAGCTACTGAAGTTGTGGAGTTGAAGGATCGTTGAGTTTTTAGAATGCTATATTGTTGACTCTACGAGTTCCACCAGAACTAAAAAAAACAAGTCTCAGTGACAGTGAGATTACAAAGGTGGAAGTGAAGCAGCTTTGAAGAAGGACTTGAATAGACTAAAGCTTCACTCAACAAAGATGAGAATTCCACTGAAGATGGCAGCTAAGCTGAGAGCCAAGAAGACCAAGAAGATAGCATTCAGAAATGTGGCAGAGCACAAAGAAGATCCAGAAAGCCACTCTACAAATCACCATGAACCAAAAGCTGAAAAAGAACAGATGTAGAATCATGTCTGCAATACACTTAAGAAGGGTTCAGGGATTTCTAAGTGCTAGACGAAGTCTACCAAAAGTTCAGAGACTTAGCAAACCCAGATGGTGATGGTGCATAGCTGACATCGGATGAAGATGGACAAAAAAGAATGAAGATCAGCTGCACCCAAGGAAAAGTGGTCTAGAATCTACGCAGAATGCAAAGAGGACCACACCAAGCAGCTAAGTACAAAAGATGTTCAAGCTTAAAGACATCTTAGCAGCTCAGTACCAACAACAACACCACCACTAATAACAACAAGAAGCCAGGGCCTGAGGGGTCCTTCTCCGGAGGGACTAAATGAAGTTCCAAAGCTCTTTGGGCCAGAAGAGTTCTTAGTGAATCAAGTTCCAAGGTCACGGCCTTGAAGGAATCTTAGTGATTCGAGGGGTTTCACGCTTCTTCCTTAGTGGAAATCCTGCTAGTTAAAAGCAGAAGAGTGGATTAGGAGCTTAAGTCTCTGAACCACTTAAAATTCCTTGTGTCATTTACTTTCTATCATTTACTTACTGTCATTTACATTATGTACCTAACTGCTATAATTGTTATGTATGTATTAACTGCTTACAATTGAACTAACTCTACGAACAATGTATGTATATTCATGATTATATCAATGAAGGGGATCTTTTACTTATTCCGCTGTGTTTGAAAAGATTCTTATGTTTGTCATATGCTAAGTCATTAGCAATACAAAATAAATGTGAAAGTATTTGAAAGTAAAAAGGATCTATTCAACCCCCCTTCTAGATCTATTATGTGCCTACTGGGAACTAACAGTGAGTTTTAATATTAATGATGAATAAGTTTATGTTGATTAAAGATAAGAATAATAATTGATGAGTGAAAGATGTTTGTTCATTTATTTTCTTTAATTCTTCCATGACCCAATTACCCATTACCCTCAAAGGAGGTAATTATGTGATTGGCTGGTTTTGTTATTGTTGACTAAACGGATAATTAATCGGATAAATGAGAAATATTTTTTCGCATGTATGGAACTATTGGTTCACATGCATGTACTATTAGGGGAGGTTGTGCAAGATTGATAATACTTGAAGGACTAAATTAAGAATGGAGGCAAAGATGAAGGTACTAAACTATAATAATTCGAACACCTAAACGTGCAATTATCGAAACTATGTTTTTCTATAAATAGAAGCTCATTTCTTCTTTCATTCTCACCAATTCACTAAGACTCACAAGAGCAACTATAAAGAGAGAAATTATAGAGAGGAAGAAGAAGAGTATTCTGCTACTTCACTATTGTAGTATCCAGTCTTCTACTAAGGTAAGGGGTATTATTTATTTCATATTCGCCTATGATATTAATTTTCGTATTCGTAAGTAATTTTATTTTCGTTCAATATTCGTAAGGAATATTATTTTCGTTCAATATTCGTAAGGAATATTATCTTCGTTCAATATTCGTAAGAATATTATTTTCGTTCCACAATTGTAAGGGATATTATTTTTGTTCAATATTCGTAAGAAATAATATTTTCTTCCATACTCTGTAGTATGTAAGTAATATTATTTCATTTCAGATTCCGAATTCTACACTCATTTTTCTAAAGTATTGCTTCTATACTCCTTGAAATTAGTAGAATATCCTTGAAATTTACGCTTCATCTAGTATCGTCTCATAAGGATATTTTTTTGAAAATTCTTGTAAAATTTTAAGGTTTTCATGCCGGAGTACTATTCATGGGTACTATTCATTTATACGATACTATTCATATGTATAACACTATTCATACGTACGACACTATTCACGGGGTACTATTAACGAAGTACTATTCACGGGGTATTATTCACCCAAGGGAACTATTTACGAGGAAAAATTGATTCTGTCTAAATTATTTTTGATACGTGAATATTATTCTTAAATTTTACTCCACAAAGCAGTATCATGTTGACAATTTGGACATTTTTAAACTCTAGATAAATTTAAAATCTTTAAAATTTATCATTTGCTTTCATCTAATTGAATTCTTATATCATTGTCATCATCTTCATGCTTATATTATGACGAAAGTAATCTTTGGCCCGTAGTGCATAGATGGACTGTTGATTGGTATGATTATGATCAGAAATTATTCGGTATAATCATGACCTTTAATGTTACAAATGATGTGGTAAAAGTCCTCATTGGCCCGTAGTGCATTGATGGACAGTTGTTGGTATGATCATGACCATTGGTGATTACACGAATATCCTTGGCCCGTAGTGGATGGATAATTCGTGGACGTGATACTAATGAATATCCTTGGCCCGTAGTGCATGAATAAATCAGTGATGTGGATTATTTATTAAGCTGAGTCTCAGCGATAAAATTTATAATGAACTTTTAAATCATAGAAGATAGTAGATATTATGCTCTACTTGACTCTTCTAATGGATTGTTATTTCCGCTGCAGTTGTTGATCTAAAACTTGTTGTCTATTATATTCTATCAGTTGTTATACTGTTGAAGGCTTACGATAATTTATTCTGCATTATCTTTGTCATAATATTCTTTACTGGGCAAGTTGAGCTCACCCTTTTCTTTCATCGTCCTCTTCGGGAAATGAGAATATAGCCGAGACGAGTCAGAAAATGGAGTGATGGTGTAGGATAAGTGGCTATAGTAGTCCTCACTATTCTATGAAATAGTGTGATAATAATTGTAATGAGGACTCCATTGAATTTGGATATTGTCTAGAAGACAATATTCGTGTTAAAACTCTCAGCTACGTTATGTCGTATTATATAAATGAAGTTTGTATTTAAGTTTTGTACCATGTATCTGTTGACTCAGAATCGGTGATGTATACCTATTTTGGGGGAGTCACAACAACTACCCATCAATGCACTACGGGCCAATGAGGACTTTACCACATCATTTATAACATTACAGGTCATGATTATACTGAATAATTCTTGGTCATAATCATACCAATCAACAGTCCATCTATGCATTACGGGCCAAAGATGACTTTCATCACAATATAAGCATGGGGATGATGACAATGATATATGCATTAATTAAACAAAATTAAGGATAAATATTAAAGATTTTTAATTTATCTAGAGTTTAAAAAAATGTCCAAATTATCAACATGATAACTGCCTTGTGAAGTAAAATTCAAAAATAATATTCATGTAAAAATAATTTAGACAGAAAAGAAATTAATTTCTATTATGAATAGTACCAGAGTAAATAGTACCCCATGAATAGTACCCCGGCATGAAAAGATCAAAATTTAACAAGAATGTTCAGAAAAATATTCTTGTGAAACGATAATAGATTTAGCGCAAATTTCAAAGATATTCTACTAATTTCAAGGAGTATAAAAGCATTACTTAACAAAATGAGTGTAGAATTCAGAATCTGAAATAAAATAATATTACTTACATACTACAAAGTATGGAAGAAAATATTATTTCTTGAGAGTATTGAACAAAAATAATATCACTTAACTTAAAAAAAGAGTACTTCTGAATAGTATGGCGGGGATATCTTGAAGAAAACTTACACTTTTTTCTATACTAAAAGCTTCCTTAAACTCTAAATAAATACGCTCAATATTATAGAAGAAGAATTCTCTTATTCTGGTGTGATTTTCAATTCTAAACTAAGCATCCTATTTATAGGAGAATGGAAGGATACTATTTAGAAAATAAAATCACGAACGTAAAGTAAAAAACCATCACAGTACTAATTACGTTAATTTTTTTTTTACGATTTACTGTCAAGACTATAAAGATCTTATGCATAATAAAATATAATATATTCTATTTTACATAAAAAAATAAAACTTATAATATATATATATATATATATGCTTGCCATCCACGACACGACACACACACACACACACACACACACACATATATATATATATATATATATATATATATAACATAACTGAGATACTTTCTACCGATTATTTTAAAAAATGAGTAAGTGGGGGTCCATGTAATAAGCAAAAGTTACAACAAATACTTCATAAAATACCCTTATATTTATCTCAATTCACTTGGCTTCACAAAACACATTTTTTATAATATTCATCATTAATATTATAACTCATAATATTAACAACCAGATCATTCACAGGAAAGAGGGGGCTTTCCTATAAAAAATTTTCTTTATTGGTGCACAATTAGGTGACCAAACCTCTTTCCTCGACAGAACTTTCTAGACATCGTCAGTAATGCAAATATTAATATGAATAACTTTGTCGTCTCAATTATTGATTTAATAATATAAAATATTGTGACAATAATTGAATCAATAACGTGAGATACTATGCAGCAATTACTATGGTAATAATTGAATAAAACTGCATGACTTCTCATGTAAGCATCAATAATCAAAGATACTGTACAATATCATGTGCTACTATGCAACCACGCGTATTACTATACTTTTATCACCGGGTATTTTAATAGTTAACGGTAAAACTTTTGTCGTTATTTTTATAAAAAAGTTATTTTTGTCGTTTTCTAACTCCGATAGTAATTCCGTTGTGGGGTCAACCAATGATTGTGTCGTCGTACGAATATTCCCTGCTAAAATGAATATTCCCTGACCAAACAAATATTTTACGACAACTTGCTTACTTTGCAAAATTTGTTAATATTACCCACAACTATAATATTATATCAAATCCACACCTTATTACTCAAAATAATATTTATAGAAAATTAAATCTTTATTCATAAAATTGGGGTCTTACAATAAGTGATTTGTGGTAGATATTTATGAAGCGTTTGTTGTAAGTTTGGCTTATTATTCCATGGACCCCTATGTGCCAATTTGTCAAATCGTCGGTAGAAAGTTGTCTTAGTTTTATTTTATTAGTATTATAATAGTAATAAAACAGAGAGCTTTTTATATAAAATAGAATACTTTTTATATTATATATAAAGTTATTTATTTTATTAGATTATAATTAGAATATATTATATTTTATATAAAGTTTTTGTTTTGTTAGAATATTTTATTTCACAGTGATGAATAGTAAAAATCAAAAAGCCGTCGAATTAACGCCCGTGAAAATTTTTATGTTCATCCGTGATTTTTTAAAATAGTGTCCTTGTGACACTCCCAAAATAGGTATACATCACCCATCTTGAGTCGCCACATACATGGTACAAAATTCAAATATTATTTAATTATACAACAGTCGTGTAAAATACGACAAAACATATGCTGTGAGTTTTAATACAAATATTATCATCTAGACAATATCCACACTCAATTGAGTCCTCATTACATTTATTATCACACTATTTAATGAATAGTAAGGACTACTAATGTTATTATACGGACCGTCACTCCGGTTCCCACTAGTAGTCCTACTACGTTCTCATTTTTCTGAAGAGAACAATGAAAGTAAAAGGTGAGCTCAACTAGTCCGAGAAGAAATATTATGACTAAGATAATACTGAGGATAAATTATCGTTAGCCTTCAACGGTGTTAAACCGATACAATATAACAAACATCAAGTTTAAGCTGCGGTGGAACAAGCAATCCATTAAAAGAGTCAAGTAGAGAATAAAATCTACTATCTTTTATGATTTAAAGGTTTTCATCACTATTATCATTGGGACTCGACAATAAATAATCCACATCATCCACGCATTACGGCCGAGGATAATCATTAGTATCACAACCATAAATTATCCATGCACTACAGAGCGATGATATTCGTGTATTCATCAATGGTCATGATCATGCCAACAAACGTCCATCAATGCACTACGGGCCAATGAGGACTTTTACCACATCATTTATAACATTACGGTCATGATTATACCGATTAATCCTTTGGTCATAATCATACCAAGTTCATCTATACTACTGAATACATATGACTTTCAACATAATATAAACATGAGGATGATGACAATGATATAAGAATTCAATAAAACAAGTTCAAGAATTAATTTATCCGAGGAACTAATAACGTCCAAATTGTCAACATGATACTTCTTTGTAGAGTAAAATTCAAGAATTCTCAGAAGAATATTTCCATGAAAAGATACTGGATGAAGCGCAAATATCAAGGATATTCCACTAATTTCATGGAATATAGAGGTCAAAACTTTAACCAACTGAGTATAATAAAGAATGGAATAACAAAAGAAATCACCAGGCATGCGATATATGTGGTACTTCGCATAGACAGGTTATTCCAACATAATGATAAATAATGGAATAACAGAAGAATTTCACCAAGTATAGGGTGAATAAGCGTATCTGAGTTATTCTAACAGAATAAAAAAAATGGAATAACAGAAGTTCTCTTCATGAATACGAAAGAAATAATACCTCTTACCTTATAACAAACTGGATATAGGAATAGTGAAGTAGCATAATACTTTTCTTCTTTCTCTCTATAGTTTCTCTCTCTAGAGTTTCAGTGATTTCGTAAGAAATAATGAAGGAATGAGCTTCTATTTATAGGAGAATGGGTGAATATGAACTAATTCTAAGCGGTCAGATTGATTTACTTTTAAGCAGACGGTCAGATTGGTTTACTATAAAATATTCTAATAAAACAAAATCTTTTAAATAAAATATAATATATTCTATTTATAATGTAATAAAACGAATAACTTTATCAAAGTATTTTGTTTTATATAAAAAGATTTTACTATGCAAAACACTATACAGGCACTATGCAAACACTATACTTTTCTGTTTTATTACATTAATAATACTAATAAAATAAAACTTCATCATCATTATTATAATTCACACTATTAATTGACCAGGTCGTTCTCAGGGAAGAGGGGGCTTTCCAATAAGGATTTCTCCCTATTGGCGCGCAGTTAGGTGACCAAACCTCTCCTTGACAGAACTTCTAGACATCGTTAATATTGCAAATAATAATTTAATAACTTTTTCGTCTCAATTATTAATTTAATAATATATAAAATATCAACAATAATTGAATCAATTAACGTGAGATAATATGCAACAATTACTGAAGCAATAATTGAACAAAACTGAGTGACTTCTCATGTAAGCATCAATAATCAATACTATGTGCTACTATGCAACCACGCGTATTCCTGTACTTTTAACACCAGGTGTTTCAACAGTTAACGATAAAACTTTCGCCGTTATTTTCATAAAATATTTTTGTCATTTGGGTCATTGTTGATTGATTGACCAGATGCAATTTGGGTCATTGTTGATTGATTGACCAAGTCTGCTCATTTCTTACCAATACGAGAAACTTATACACTTGAACGTCTAGCTCGTATGTACATAAACGAGATTGTAAGACTGCATGGTATGCCAATATCCATAGTTTCTGATCGAGACCCAAGATTCACTTCACGATTTTGGGTTAGTTTACAAAAAGCTATGGGCACGTATTTACGATTTAGTTCGGCATATCATCCTCAGACGGACGGACAATCAAAGAGGACTATTCAAACTCTTGAAGATTTATTAAGAATCTGTGTCCTTAAATTCAAGGGAAGTTGGGACAAGTTCTTACCATTGGTGGAGTTTTCTTACAACAACAGTTATCAAACAAGTATTGGCATGGCTCCATTCGAGGCGTTGTATGGAAGAAAGTGTCGTTCTCGATATCTTTGGGATGAGGTGGGTGAAGCAACGTTGTTGGGGCCGGAGTTGAAGTACGTATGACTACGGAAAAGATTCAAACGATCCGACAACGTATAAAAACCTCACAAGACCGATAAAAGAGTTATGTTGATCTTCATCGAAAGGACGTGGAATTCGATATTGGAGATCATGTGTTGTTACGTGTTGCTCCATGGAAAGGAGTTACGAGATTTGGAAAGAGAGGAAAGCTCAATCCTCAATTCATTGGCCCATTTTTAATCCTCGATCGAGTAGGGACTGTAGCCTATAGACTCGCTTTACCGCCAAGTATGTCTCATGTTTATAACGTTTTTCATATATCCATGTTACGTAAATATGTGAAAGACCCAAACCGCATTATTGAGTTAGAACTGGACGAAATAGCGGAAGATTTAACGTATGAAGAGGTTCCTGTTCAAATCTTGGATAAGAAGGAACATATTCTACACTCTAAGGTTATACCTCAAGTCAAAGTTTTATGGAGGAACCACGATGTTGAGGAAATGACCTGGGAGTTAGAATCTGAAATTAAATCAAGGTATCCTTACCATTCGACATATACCGTGCACGCACCTAATTTCGAGGGTGAAATTTCATAAGAAGGGAGATTGTAAGACCCCAACTTTTATGAATAAAGATGAATTTTCTATAATTATCATTTTTGAATATTATGGAATGAATTTGATATAATGTTATAGTTGTGGGTAATAGTTATAAATTTTGCAAAGTATGCAAGTTGTTATATAATATTCGATTGGTCGGGGAATATTTGTTTTAACAGGGAATATTCGTACGATGGCAATATCATTGGTGGACCCCACAACGGAATTATTGTTGGATTGAGAAAAACGACAAAAATATTTTATGAAAATAACGGCGGAAGTTTTATCGTTAATTGTTGAAACACCGGTGTTAAAAATGCTGAGAATACTGCGTGGTTGCATAGTAGCACTACGGTATTGATTATTGATGCTTACGTGAGAAGTCACTCAGTTTCGATTCAATTATTGCTTGAAGAATTCTTTGATAGTATCTCACGTTATTTAATTCAATTATTGTCAATATTTTATATATTATTAAATCAATAATTGAGATGACAAAGTTATTAATATTATTATTTGCACTATTAACGATGTCTAGAAGTTACGCCGAGGAGAGGTTTGGTCACCTAATGCGCTAATGATAGAGAGAAATCCTTATTGGAAAGACCCCTCTTTCCTAGGAACGACCTGGTCGATTAATAGTGTGAATTATAATAACGATGATGAAGTTTTGTTTTATTAGTATTATTAATGTAATAAAACAGAAATTTTTTTTATATAAAACAGAATACTTTTATAAAGTTATTCGTTTTATTAGACTATAAATAGAATATATTATATTCTATTATGCATAATATTTTGCATAGTAAAATCTTTTTATATAAAGCAGAATACTTTTATAAAGTTATTCATTTTATTAGACTATAAATAGAATATATTATATTTTATTATGCATAGTGTTTGCATAATTACTGCATAGTATTTTGCATAGTAAAATCTTTTTATATAAAATAGAATACTTTTATAAAGTTATTCAATTTATTAGATTATAAATAGAATATATTATATTTTATTTAAAAGATTTTGTTTTATTATAATATTTTATAGTAAACCCGATGGACCGTCTGATTTAAAAGTAAATCAATCTGGACCATTCAGGAATTAGTTACTATTCAGTCTATTCTCCTATAAATAGAAGCTCATTCCTTCATTATTTCTTACGAAATCACTAAAACTCTAGAGAGAGAAACTATAGAGAGAAAGAAGAAAAGTATTCTGCTACTTCACTACTCCTATATCCAGTTTGTTCTAAGGTAAGGGGTATTATTTCTTTCGTATTCATGAAGAGAACTTCATTATTCCATTTTTTTATTTCATTGGAATAACTCAGATACTGTGATACACCCTATACTTGGTGAAATTTTTATGTTATTCCATTCTTTATCATTATGTTGGAATAACTTTTTTATGCTAAATCGCATACATGGTGAAATTCTTACGTTATTCCATTCTTTATTCTTACTGTTGGAACATCACATGCAATGCGTTTTTATGCATGACCTGGTTCCGTTATTTATTATTTTGTTGGAATATCACATGCTGTGCATTTACGCATGACCTGGTTTTGTTATTTATTATTACATTGAAATAACTTCGCCTCATGCGATTATCGCATGCCTGGTGATTTCTTTTGTTATTGCATTCTTTATTATACTCATTTGGTTAAAGTTTTGACTTCTATATTCCATGAAATTAGTGGAATATCCTTGATATTTGCGCTTCATCCAGTATCTTTTCATGGAAATATTCTTCTGGGCATTCTTGAATTTTACTTTACAAAGAAGTATCATGTTGACAATTTGGACGTTATTAGTTCCTGGATAAATTAATTCTTGAACTTGTTTTATTGAATTCTTATATCATTGTCATCATCATCATGTTTATATTATGTTGAAAGTCATCTGTGGCCTATAGTGCATAGATGGACTTGGTATGATTATGACCAGGGATTAATCGGTATAATCATGACCGTAATGTTATAAATGATGTGGTAAAAGTCCTCATTAGCCCGTAGTGCATTGATGGACAGTTGTTGGCATGATCATGACCATTGATGAATACACGAATATACTTAGCCGGCAGTGCATGGATAATTTATGGTTGTGATACTAATGAATATCCTTGGCTGTAGTGCATGGATGATGTGGATTATTTATTAAGCTAAGTCCCAGTGATAAAAGTGATGAAAAACCTTTTCAATCATAAAAGATAGTAGATTTTATTCTCTACTTGGCTCTTTTAATGGATTGCTTGTTCCGCTGCAGTTAAACTTGATGTTTGTTATATTGTATCAGTTTAACACTGTTGAAGGTTAACGATAATTTATCATGTATTATCTTAGTCATAATATTTCTTACTGGGCTAGTTGAGCTCACCCTTTTACTTTCATTGTTCTCTTTAGGAAATGAGAACGTAGCAGGGACTAGTCGGGGAACGGAGTGACGGTCCAGATAATAGCATTAGTAGTCCTCACTATTCAGTTAAATAGTGTGATAATAAATGTAATGAGGACTCAATTGAGTGTGGATATTATCTAGATGACAATATTTGTATTAAAACTTACAGCATATGTTTTGTCGTATTTTACACGACTGTTGTATAATTAAGTTGTATTTGAATTTTGTACCATGTGTTTGGCGACTAAAGATGGGTGATGTATACCTATTTTTGGGGCGTCACAGTTGATATCAAAGCTTAGGGATATGATCCCTGGCTAAGATGTGAGATAAGAACTAGAAGGGGAAAGACGAGGAATTCCTTCGCTAGTATAACCTACCTAAGTTTATTTGGTATTTAATTGGTCGATCATAGTATACGGATAATATTGATATATTAATTAACCCTTTTTTTGTGGCAGTATTTGAAAATGATATCCGAGAATGTTGAGAACATCAATGGAGCACAGGAGACCGTTGAGTCTCCACAGATCAATAATCAGGATAATGTGCATCAGGAAGGCGACAATCCTCAGGAAAACAACAACACGGACCAGATGATGAACGATGGAATATTCAGAGGCTTTATGCAATTCATACAACATCAGGCAAGAGCGGCTCCTGTCCAAAAAGCAGGTGGAAACACTGGCAACTCTCGGACGATCACCGCTATGCAGTTCAAGGAACTGGGACCACCAGAGTTTTTTGGAGAGCCAAAACCACTTAAGGCAGAGATGTGGATAAAGCAGATAAACAAGATATTTGATGTCTTGGGATGCTCTAAGGAGCAAAAGGTTCCCTTTGCCACCTTCATGTTGCGGGCAGAGGCAGATTACTGGTGGGAATCTGTAAAGCGTACTCAACCTGCCGCACTAAAGAACTCTTGGGAGAAGTTCCAAGAACTGTTCAACGACAAGTACTTTCCCAAAAGTATTCGTCATATGAAAGAGGTAGAATTCATCAAGCTGAAGCAAAACAACATGACCGTGTCGCAATACGAAGCCAAGTTTGCCGAGTTGTCCCGGTTTGCATCCCATTTGGTTGATAATGAGGAGAGAATGACGCGAATGTTTCTAAGAGGTTTGAAACCCGAGATACGTCAATATCTTATCTCTCATAAACTGTGTTTGTATTCAGATGTTGTTAATAGGGCTCAGTTATTGGAGCGCGATAATGAGTCAACCCAACCAAAAGAGAGCAGCCAGAAAAATGATAATACTAGTGATAGCAGTCATCGAAGCGGTGATAATAAGTGTGGAAGGAATCAACATGCCAACAATGGTAACCACTTCGGTGGTAATCATGGCCAAAATAATAAGAATGGACATTTCAAGAAGAGGAGATTCAACAATGATGGAAAGACGTCAGCACCAGCACACGTTGTTAAGGAAGGAGAACGACCACTTATCATATGCTTCAAATGCGGAGGGGAGGGACACATCAGTCCAAACTGCGCGATCTTGTCCAAAGCATGTTATAATTATGGAAGAGAAGGTCACCTAGCCCGATTTTGTCGTTCACCGAAGACAAGTTCAGCTAGGATGGAGGCACCAAAGGACGTCCCAGAAAAGTCAAAGCCAGTAGTGCAAGGGAGAGCATTTTTCGTGACCTCCCAGAAAGCAAGGAACCCGAACGAGGTCATCACAGGTAAGCTTATCAAAAACTCTAGTGAAGTTTATACCTTATTTGATACCGGTTCTACCCATTCTTTTATTTCTCCTACTTGCGCTCAACGTTTAAATTTGACTCTGGAGAAATTAGACTTTGACTTATCTGTTGAAACTCCATTGGGAGAAAACTTCATTACATCCACTGTTTATAAGTCTTGTTTGGTTCAAATCGGTACCCCCACATTACCTGTCGATCTTATTTCATTGAAAATACTTGCATTTGACATAATTCTTGGGATTGATTCGTTAATTACTCATCATGCAAAAATTGATTGTTTTCATAAAGTTGTTAGCTTTCATATTCCTAACCAACCTATTATGCAAATTCAAGCAAGCAAACCATTAAAATCAATCACTGTCATCTCAAGCCATAAAGCTATTCGTTTATTGAAAAACGGATGTCAAGCTTTCTTATCTCATGTCACAGATCTAAACAAAAATACGTCAGTTTTGAATGATATTTCTATTGTTAATGAATTTCCGACGTATTCGAAGAACTTTTCGGCCTACCCCGGGCGTGAAATTGAATTTTGTATCGACCTTGAACCCGGTACAAAACCCATTTCCAAAGCCCCATATCGAATGGCTCTATTGAACTTCGTGGAGTTAAAGACCCAACCGCAGGAATTATTAGACATCGTTTCATTCGTCCCAAGACGTCTCCTTGGGGTGCTCTGTTCTATTCATGAAGAAGAAAGATGGGAGTATATCGACTTTTTATTGATTATCCGGAGTTGAACCATGTCACTATCAAAAATAGATATCCATTGCCCGCATTGATGACTGTTTTTGACCGATTGCAAGGCGCCAATTTTTTTTCAAAGATTGATCTTCGTTAGGATATCACCAATTAAAGATTAGAACCGATGACATTCCAAAGACAGCTTTCAGAACTCGGTACGGGCATTATGAATTCCTAGTCATGTCTTTTGGATTGACTAATACTCCTGCTGCCTTCATGGATATGATGAACTAAGTATTCAAGGAATATTTGGATCACTTTGTGGCCGTCTTTATTGATGACATCCTTATTTATTCCAAAAGCCGTGAAGATCATGAGAGACGCTTGAGGCTGATACTTCAAAAGCTTCGTGAATATAAGTTTTATGCCAAGTTGAAGAAATGCGAGTTCTGGCTTGAGGAAGTAGCATTCCTTGGGCACGTGGTATCAAGTCATGGAATATCTATTGACCCAGCAAAGATTGAAGCTATTCAAAGCTGGGAGCAACCTAAATCAGTGACCGAAGTACGTAGCTTTCTCGGCTTAGCTGGTTATTATCGGGGATTTGTAGAAGGGTTTTCTTGAATCGCTATTCCTTTAACTCAGCTGACTCAGAAAGATACAAAATTCGGTTGGAACGAGGAATGTGAGAAGAGTTTTCAAGAACTCAAGAGAAGACTCATTTCAGCACCTGTTCTGAAAATACCATCTGGCTCGGAGGGATTTTTCATCTACAGTGATGCTTCAGGAAAAGGGTTAGGATGTGTTCTCATGCAACATGGGAAAGTCATAGCCTATGCCTCTCGATAACTCAAAGAATATGAGAGGAATTATCCTACTCATGATCTAGAGTTGGCAGTTGTTGTCTTCGCACTTAAAATTTGGAGGAATTACTTTTATGGGGAGAAAGTGGAGATCTTTACGGATCATAAAAGCCTCAAATATTTCTTCACTCAAAAGGAACTCAACATGAGACAACGACGTTGGCTTGAACTGTTGAAAGATTATGATCATACCATCCAATACCATCCAGGAAAAGCAAACGTGGTAGCTGACGCATTGAGTAGAAGATCATATGCGGGTACGAGTGCGATATTGTCAACGTAGAAGCCCATTTTGTATGACTTGCAAAGGATGGAGATAGAGATAAAGACTCCAGGGACCCACGTAATGATGGTGAATATACGAGTAGAACCGACTTTAATCGATAAAGTTAAAGCTTCTCAAGCTACAGACCTGGAGCTGATGCATAAGAGGAAGAAAGTACAAGAAGGTGTTATGCCGGAAGCAAGAATCGATGAAGAAGGAATACTTCGAGTCAACTCCAGACTTTGTGTTCCTAACGATCCTGAGTTAAAGTATAAAATCATGATGGAAGCGCACAACACACCGTTTGAAATCCATCCTGGGAGTACCAAAATGTATCATGATCTTCGACATACATTTTGGTGGGGCAATATGAAGAGAGAGATAGCACTGTTTATCTCAAGGTGTTTAACTTGTCAACGAGTCAAGGCAGAGCATCAAGTACCAAAAGGTCCATTGCAACCACTTAAAATTCCAGAATGGAAGTGGGAGCACATTACCATGGATTTCATTACTGGTCTTCTCAAGGTTTCTTAGGGTATAGATGCAATTTGGGTCATTGTTGATAGATTGACCAAGTCTGCTCATTTCTTACCTATACAAGAAACTTATACACTTGAACGTCTTGCTCATATGTACATAAACGAGGTTGTAAGATTGCATGGTATGCCAGTATCCATAGTTTCTGATCGAGACCCAAGATTCACTTCACGATTTTGGGTTAGTTTACAAAAAGCTATGGGCACGGATTTACGATTTAGTTCGGCATATCATCCTCAAACGGACGGACAATCAGAGAGGACTATTCAAACTCTTGAAGATTTATTAAGACTCTGTGTCCTTGACTTCAAGGGAAGTTGGGACAAGTTCTTACCATTGGTGGAGTTTTCCTACAACAACAGTTATCAAGCAAGCATTGGCATGGCTCCATTCGAAGCGTTGTATGGAAGAAAGTGTCGTTCTCTAATATGCTGGGATGAGGTGGGTGAAGCAACGTTGTTGGGACCGGAGTTGGTACGTATGACTACGAAAAAGATTCAAACGATTCGACAACGTATAAAAACCTCACAAGCAAGCCAAACAAAAGAGTTATGTTGATCTTCATCGAAAGGACGTGGAATTCGATATTGGAGATCATGTGTTGTTACGTGTTGCTCCATGGAAAGGAGTTATGAGATTTGGAAAGAGAGGAAAGCTCAATCCTCGATTCATTGGCCCATTTTTAATCTTCGATCGAGTAGGGACTGTAGCCTATAGACTCGCTTTACCGCCAAGTATGTCTCGTGTTCATAACGTTTTTCATATATCCATGTTACGTAAATATGTGAAAGACCCGAACCACATTATTGAGTTAGAACCGGACGAAATAGCGGAAGATTTAACGTATGAAGAGGTTCATGTTCAAATCTTGGATAAGAAGGAACATATTCTACACTCCAAGGTTATACCTCAAGTCAAAGTTTTATGGAGGAACCACGATGTTGAGGAAATGACCTGGGAGTTAGAATCTGAAATTAAATCAAGGTATCCTTCCCTCTTCGACATACCAGGTACGTACCCTAATTTCGAGGGCGAAATTTCATAAGAAGAGGAGATTGTAAGACCCCAACTTTTATGAATAAAGATGAATTTTCTATAATTATCATTTTTGAATATAATGGAATGAATTTGATATAATGTTATAGTTGTGGGTAATAGTTATAAATTTTGCAAAGTATGCAAGTTGTTATATAATATTCGATTGGTCGGGGAATATTCGTACCACGACAATATCATTGGTGGACCCCACAACGGAATCATTGTTGGATTGAGAAAAACGACAAAAATATTTTATGAAAATAACGGCGGAAGTTTTATCGTTAATTGTTGAAACACCCGGTGTTAAAAGTACAGGAATACACGTGGTTGCATAGTAGCACACGGTATTGATTATTGATGCTTACGTGAGAAGTCACTCAGTTTCGTTCAATTATTGCTTCAGTAATTGCTACATAGTATCTCACATTATTTGATTCAATTATTGTCAATATTTTATATATTATTAAATCAATAATTGAGACGAAAAAGTTATTAATATTATTATTTGTAATATTAACGATGTTCAGAAGTTACTTGAAGGAGAGGTTTGGTCACCTAATCATGGCATGATAAGGGAGAAATCCTTATTGGAAAAACCCTCTTTCCTAGGAGCGACCTGGTCGATTAATAGTGTGAATTATAATAATGATGATAAAATTTTGTTTTATTAGTATTATTAATGTAATAAAATAGAAAAGCTTTTTATATAAAATGAGAATACTTTTATAAAGTTATTCGTTTTGTTAAACTATAAATAGAATATATTATATTCTATTATGCATAGTATTTTGCATAGTAAAATCTTTTTATATAAAAGCAGAATACTATTATAAAGTTATTCGTTTTATTAGACTATAAATAGAATATATTATATTTTATTATGCATAGTGTTTGCATAGTGCCTGCATAGTGTTTTGCATAGTAAAATATTTTTATATAAAACAGAATACTTTTATAAAGTTATTCGTTTTATTAGATTATAAATAGAATATATTATATTTTATTTAAAAGATTTTGTTTTATTAGAATATTTTATAGTAAACCAATCTGGATCGTCCGTTTAAAAGTAAATTAATCTGGATCGTTCATGAATTAGTTACTATTCAGTCCATTCTCCTATAAATAGAAGCTCATTCCTTCATTATTTCTTACGAAATCACTGAAACTCTAGAGAGAGAAACTATAGAGAGAAAGAAGAAAAGTATTTTGTTACTTCACTACTCCTATATCCAGTTTGTTCTAAGGTAAGGGGTATTATTTCTTTCGTATTCATGAAGAGAACTTACATTATTCCATTTTTTTTTATTACATTGGAATAATCTGTATCTGTGATCTACCCTATACTTGGTGAAATTCTTCTGTTATTCCATTCTTTATCATTATGTTGGAATAACCTGTCTATGCGAAGTACCGCATACATGGTGAAATTCTTCTATTATTTCATTCTTTATTATTCTATTGGAACATCATGTCTGTGCGTTTACGCATGACCTGGTTCCGTTATTTATTATTCTGTTGGAATATCATGTCTGTGCGTTTACGCATGACCTGGTTCCGTTATTTATTATTCTGTTGGAACATCCTATCGGTGCGAATTTCACTTGACCTGGTTCCGTTATTTAATATTCATTTGAATATCACCGTCGTGCGTTTACGCATGACACGTTACGTTATTTATTATTACGTTGGAATAACTTGTGCATGCGATCTATCGCATGCCCGGTGATTTCTTTTGTTATTCCATTCTTTATTATACTCAGTTGGTTAAAGTTTTGACTTCTATATTCCATGAAATTAGTGGAATATCCTTGATATTTGCGCTTCATCCAGTATCTTTTCATGGAAATATTCTTCTGAGTATTCTTGAATTTTACTCTACAAAAAAGTATCATGTTGACAATTTGGACGTTATTAATTCCTGGATAAATTAATTCTTGAACTTGTTTTATTGAATTGTTATATCATTGTCATCATCCTCATGTTTATATTATGTTGAAAGTCATATGTGGCCTGTAGTGCATAGATGGACTTGGTATGATTATGACGAGGATTAATCGGTATAATCATAATAGTAATGTTACAAATGATGTGGTAAAAGTCCTCATTGGCCCGTAATGCATTGATGGACAGTTGTTGGCATGATCATGACCATTGATGAATACATGAATATCCTTGGCCCGTAGTGCATGGATAATTTATAGTTGTGATACTAATGAATATCCTTGGCCGTAGTACATGGATGATGTGAATTATTTATTAAAATTCGAGTCCCAATGATAAAAGTGATGAAAAACCTTTTAAATCATAAAAGATAGTAGATTTTATTCTCTCTTGACTCTTTTAATGGATTGCTTGTTACCGCTATGATTAAACTTGATGTTTGTTATATTGTATTAGTTTAACCTTTGTTGAAGGCTAACGATAATTTATCCTGTATTATCTTAGGCATAATATTTCTTCTTTGGGCTAGTTGAGCTCACCCTTTTACTTTCATTGTTCTCTTGTGAAATGAGAGCGTAGCGAGGGACTAGTCGGGGAGCGGGTGCCGGTCGAGATAATAGCATTATTAGTCCTCACTATTACATTAAATAGTGTGATAATAAATGTAATGAGGACTTAATTGAGTGTGGATATTGTCTAGATGACAATATTTGTATTAAAACTCACAAAGATATGTTTTGTCGTATTTTACATTTATTGTTGTATAATTAAGTTGTATTTGAATTTTGTACCATGTGTTTGGTGACTCAAGATGGGTGATGTATACCTATTTTGGGGGTGTCACAGTTTGCTTCTATAATCCCTGAAATTAGTAGAATATCCTTGAGTTTTGTACTTCATTTAGTATCGTTTCATTGGAATATTGATTTGAAATTTCTTATTAAATTTCAATATTTTCATTCAGGGTACTATTCGCGGGATACTATTCACTTGGGTACTATTCTTTTAGGTACTATTCACGGGGTACTATTCACGACAAAATTTGTTTCTTTTCTGTCCAAATTATTTTTAATACATGAATATCATTCTTGAATTTTACTCCACAATTAGTTATCATGTTGATAATTTCGACATTCTTAAACTCTAAATGAATTGAATTATAAATCTTTAATATTTATCCTTGATCTCACTTGGTTGATTCTTTATATCATTGTCATCATCCTTATGCTTATATTGTGATGAAGTCATCTTTGGCCCGTAGTGCAAAGATGGACTTTTGATTAGTATGATTATGACCAGGAATTGTGTATTGATATAATCATGACCTGTAATGTTACAGAAAAATATTGTGGTAAAAGTCATCTTTGGCCCGTAGTGCATAGATGGACAGGTGTTTGGCATTATCATGACCGCTGGTGATACAAATGAATATCATTGGCTTGTAGTGCATGATAATTTGTTGATTTGAAATATTTATTGATTGGTGTTACAGAGATAAAATATTGATGATGGACTTTTAAATTATAGAAGATAGTAGACATCATGCTCAACTTGACTCTTCTAATGGATTATTATTTCCACTGCAGTTATTGATCTAAAACTTGTTGTCTATTGTATTCTATCAGATTTTTCTCTGTTGAGGACTAAGTATACTTTATTCTGCATTATCTTAGTCATAATATTCTTTACTGGGCTAGTTAAGCTCACTTTTTTCTTTTATTTTTCTCTTCATGAAACGATAATATAGCTGAGAATATAGTTGTATAGACCTATTGATGAGTGAGTTTTATACACATGAATTGAGTACGTTTGAGCTTAATCTTTTGGATGTTTTTAAGTGTTTGTGTCTATTCATGCATGTTTTACATTGTTTTGTAGGAATTGGGACAAAAGTTACTTGGATCGACATTTGGGGTGGCTAGATTCGCGTTTTCGGCTTGCCATTTACATAGCAGTCACTTCAGAGCCAATTTGAGTATTTCTCTGAACTTTCTTCGAAAAACTCAAAAGAATGAAAGTTATAGATATACGTCTCCTCTTTTCGGAACATCTTGAATCATCAAAATCGGAGTTCGAACGAAGAAATTATGGTCATTTTCCCAAAGGACGTCAGAGTAGAATATTTCCAAAAATATTCCAACGCTGGGGAGCCCATTTTAAGCCTATGCTCATCGTCGGTATTTGGGAAGCGATGTTGCGATGCCATGCCCAAAGACCTTTGAAGTATTTGGGAAAGAGTTTAGTTAAGCTTAGAGCAGCGTTTTTAAAATGAATTTTGACACCTTTTTGACTCCAAATTGGATTGGAGTTGTTCCTAAGCTAAAAATTGGACTTGTAACCTATAAATACATGATGTAAGGCATAAAATAAAGGGATATTACATAGATTAGACTAGATAAAATACTCCATTAGATTAGAATATAAACCCTAGTTCTTAATTAGCCATTGGAGATTGAAGCAAATTGAAGAACACTTTGAAGATCGAAAGAAAGAAACTTGGGGGAGCATCGAGTTCTTGACAAGCATTCTATTCTCTTCTCTTATCATACTTTTATCTTTTAATGTCTATTCAGTTGGGTATTCTTGGTTTTAATTCATTAATTATGAACTAACTCTTTTATTAAGATTTCAATTGAACCTTTTATGTCTATAAATTAGTTATTCAATGTATTCCAATTATTTGTGTCAAATTGAATTGTTTATCTTGTCTTGAGCCTATTGATTAATTATCTGATTAGTAATTACCTTGTTACTCTAGAAGGAATTGAAAGAGAAATTCTAGGGTTAGAACTGAGCATGATAACATGTGACTTAATTATTTGCATGACGGATAATTAGGTTCGTGAATTGAATGAAAATATTTATTCACCGCATGTAACACATAAGGAATTGGAATGGAAGGAGTTTAATTTAATTTTTTTGCATAGGAATATAGCAAGATTAATCTGGATTAAATAGAAGTCAATTGATCACTTGGAAAATGACTTTTAACATTTGAGAATTCCTGTTAACAATTCAGTAGGCATAATAATTGGGATAATTGGATAATTGATTTATAGTTCATAATTAGGGATATTGAAGTCTAAATCTTTATTTATCTGAATTCATTCGTTGAGTCTTAATCTTTATTTATTTGAGTCTTAATCTTTATTTATTTGAATTAATTGTCTTAATCACAATTTGCGCTTGTTTAAATAAAATTGATTTGGTTAAGAGTTAGTAATTGGTAATTTTTATTAAATAATTCCTCGTGGGAACGATACTTTTCTTATCACTTTATTACTTGTTGATCGTGTATACTTGCACGTATTCATTGATTAGAAATCGACCAACAAGTTTTTAGGCGTCGATTCTTCGGGAATTAATTTAATAATTATTTACCAATATTAATTTCAATCAAATTGGTCTTAATTTAAATATTTTTATTTTATTTTAATTCTCTTCCTATATTTTCTCTTTTAGGTACCATGGATGACTTTGCGTATCAATGGCCATACATACGAACATGACTCGACTAAGGAAGCGAGGATTGATGGACTTAATACATTTTTCTGTAGAGCCGATACAAATTGAGGCAAATTCGAAGGCGTTGAGGTTATCATGACCCAACAGAGTCAAAGGATGACAAAATGACTTCGATCGAGGAGGGAGATTGACGGACTCGCGACACTTTTCGACATTGTCAAGACTGAGTTGAGACACTTTCGAGGAGGTTAGACGCTTTTGAAGCACAACATCATCAAGTGTGGCGGATTCATTGTGATTATTGTCTTTGGAAATCATATGAGTCATCAATGCACCATCGATTTCGAGCCTAAGATGCAAGTATGGTGGTGATTACCCCAATTATTATGTATATCCCAACAACTATCATCAGGATTGGGGGTATCACCCGGATTTTTCATGGAGTAACAATCAAGCTCAAGCACCTAGACAACAAAACACATCCGGATTTCAAAATCAGATTCAACAACAACCATAGAAGAAATCAGGTTGGGAGGAAGCCTTGGAAAAATTCATTAGAGACTCTTGACAAAAAGAAGCGAGGAACAAGACAAGCTATTGAATCAAGTAGATATGAATGTGAAAAGCCAAGGTGCGTCAATAAAGAATCTGGAAAATCAATTGGGGCAGATAGCACATGAATTGAACAACCGTCCACATGGAACACTCCCTAGTGATACAGAGATAAATCCGGGCAGAGACGAGCATTGCAAGGCTGTGATTTTATGCAGTGAAAAGGATTTACAAGAGACTCTCAAGGACACTGAAAAAAGGGACAACGCAACAAAGGAAAAAGAGGAAATTGTGAAAATCGAAAAACGTCAAGATGAGCCACAAGATGTTGAAAAAGAGGAAACAACTGAGAACCAAGAAAAGGAGATCGACGAAGATTTAACTGTAAGATTTAACGAAGATGAGCCGATTTCATTAGTATCCCATGTGCCTCCTCCACCAAAGTTTAAGAATTCGGGCAGTTTTGCAAAACCATGCCTAATTGGCAGTCATGTCGTCGGCAAAGTTCTTTGTGACATAAGAGCTAGTACAGTTGTGGAGTCATGGTGGGATGAAAAGGAGAAGATAGAGGAAGAACCCATTATGTTTATTAAGCTTCAATGCCCCAATCTGATCATAGACATAATGGAGAAAACACCTAGTTATTGGACGTTCTTAATAGAGAACCTATCTACAAAGAGCATGCTAGGTGACTTTAATTCAAGGGCTTTTGCTAATGGAAACCTCCCAAAAGAGACATTGCTACTGATGGATGGAGGATTCCTCAATTTTGAAGGGAATTGGATAGAGAATTGAAGAAGTCATCTTTGAGACTATAAAACAAGCGCTTATTGGGAGCAACCCAAGTTTAATTTTTATTTTTAGTTTTTATTAGGTTTTATATTAGTAGTTTTGAATTTTCATTTATTTAGAATTTAATAAAATTATTTCTATCATGGTTTCTGAGTTATTCAAGTCAAATTCAAGTGTGGTGCCCAATTTGTTTCATGTCTTGCTTTATTCTCCAAACTTAGTGGACAAGGAGGAAGATTGCTATATTTTGAGGAAGTCCTCTGCTTTACTTTTTTTATATTTCACCATTGAGGACAATGTCTAGTTTAAGTTTGGGGGCATTTTAGTGTCGTATTGCATATAGTTAGTTATCTGCATAGTAGTTCATTTTTTTTGTGTTAGCATTGTGTTTTTTTAGGTTGCATATAATACATGGTAGTTATTTGCATATTTATATATATGTTGCATTAGTATGTGTTCATGTAGTATAATTGTATTTTTTTTGCATGAATCTGTGCGATAGGTTGGTGTGGTCTTAGCTCGACCTATGATAAGATTGGTTTTGCATGTTAACTTGAAAGTGTTGATAATTGATGATGAGTTCTAATTTTAATCATGATGATAATCTGAGCCTGTCTTAAACTTATGTAATCGGTTAGCACTTAAAGTTTAACTGTTTTAATCCACTTGGCTCAAGGGTTTCATAATTTGTTTCTGAGGGAAAATCTTGGTTAAAATTTAAGGAAATTAGTGAACTGGCGGTAAAGGTTGAAATGACGTAAAAGCTTGAGTTTGGGGGAATCTATGGGATATATATATTACAAAAAGAAAAAAAAAGAAAAAAAGAAATGATGAAAAGAAAAAAAAAGAATAAAAATCCGAAAAAAAAAAAAAGAATAAACATCGTGGCATGCTTGTCTAGTTTTGTGGCCTTTGTTACTTGAGTAAGTAAGCAGGGGATTGTCTTTACACCTAAGCGCCCTAAGGTCTTAATGGCTTGGGAGTCGTTGGTGAAAGCTCGTTAAGGTAGCTTTGAAAAGCCTAAGAGAATAAGACATTTACTGACCATAAGAGAAAAAAAAAAAAAAATGAATAAAACAGAGAGAAAGAAAAAATGCCCTCGTGGTTGAATAAAAGTATAAATAAATCTTGTATTTACCCTAAGACTTGGTAATTGCTTAGTTTTAACTGGAGTTGTCATGTTCACAAAAGTAATTGAATTGGAACTGAAATTTTCCTTTTAAGAAGTTTGTTATGTGATTATCTTGAACTGTGGTTGGTTAGACTGGTTAACAAGCACACACACAAAACATGGGTGATGACTGGTTTAGATTGCTAATTGGTTAGAGTTATGGATTTTGACTTGATTGGATATATTGTTTGAGTACCAATGGTATCTTTGAGGCCTGTTGCTATATATCATACTGATTTATTACTAGGTTCGTAGGTATATTAGGAAGTAGATCATGCATATGCATTCATGTAGTTGAGTTCAGTTGTTTATTTTTTATTCTTTTGTATTTTTGCTTGAGGACAAACAAATGTTTAAGTTTGGGGGTATTTAATGAGTGAGTTTTATACACATGAATTGAGTACGTTTGAGCTTAATCTTTTAGATGTTTTTAAGTGTTTGTGTCTATTCATCCATGTTTTACATTGTTTTGTAGGAATTGGAACAAAAGTTACTTGGATCGACGTTTGGGGTGGCTAGATTCGCGTTTTCGGCTTGTCATTTACACAGCAGTCACTTCAGAGCCACTTTGAGTATTTCTCCGGACCTTATTTCGAAAAACTCAAAGAATGAAAGTTGTAGATCTATGTCTCCTCTATTCGGAACATCTTGAATCATCGAAATCGGAGTTCGGACGAAGTAGTTATGTCCATTTTCCCAAAGTTCAGTAGCACGGGGGGTTCGGCTTTGAGGAGCGAAGCATTATTGAGTACATTGCCCAAATATTTGGGGCATTGGGGAAGAGTTTGGTCAAGCTTAGACGCGTTTTGGGGCGAATTTTGACACCTTTTTTACTCCAAATTAGACTGTGTTTGTTCCTAAGCCAAAAATTGGATTTGTAACCCATAAATACATGATGTAAGGCATAAAATAAAGGGAAATTACATAGATTAGACTAGATAAAACACTTCATTTGATTAGAATATAAACCCTAGTTCTTAATTAGCCATTGGAGATTGAAGCTAATTGAAGAACACTGAAGATCAAGAGCAAGAGCAAGAGGGGAGCATCAGATTTGCTGACAACAGATTCTATTCTCTTCCCTTATCATACTTTTATCTTTTAATGTGTATTCAGTTGTGGATTCTTGGTTTTAATTCATTAATTATGAACTAACTCTTTTATTAAGATTTCAATTAAACCTTTTATGTCTATAAATTAGTTATTCAATGTATTCCAATTATTTGTGTCAAATTGAATTGTTTATCTTGTCTTCAGCCTATTGATTAATTATCTTATCAGTAATTACCTTGTTACTCTAGAAGGAATTGAAAGAGGAATTCTAGTGTTAGAACTGGGCATGATAACATGTGACTTAGTTATTTGCATGGCGGATAATTAGGTTCGTGAATTGAATGGAAATATCTGTTCACTGCATGTAACACATAAGGAATTGGAATTGAAGGAGTTTAATTCAATATTTTTGCATAGGAATATAGTAAGATTAATCTGGATTAAATAGAAGTCAATTGATCACTTGGAAAAGGACTTTTGACATTTGAGAATTCATGTTAACAATTCAGTAGGCATAATAATTGGGATAATTGGATAATTGATTTATAGTTCATAATTGGGGATATTGAAGTCTTAATCTTTATTTGTCTGATTTATTCGTTGAGTCTTAATCTTTATTTATTTGAGTCTTAATCTTTATTTATTTGAATTAATTGTCTTAATCACAATTTGCGATTGTTTAAATAAAATTGATTTGGTTAAGAGTTAGTAATTGGTAATTTTTATTAAATAATTCCTCGTGGGAACGATACTCTTCTTATCTCTTATTACTTGTTGACCGTGTATACTTGCACGTATTCATTGATTGCGAAATCGACCAACACCTATTTTGGGGGCGTCACATTTGTCACTTGAAATTTCTTACTACATCCTTCTCAATCTGTTGCGGTAATAGCAGGAACCTGCACACAGAGGAATTCTTGGTTCTGGAAGAAGGTGTGAGTTTTGGAGATTTAGAGAGAATGTTTGGTATTTTAAAATTGAAATTGTGAGTGATGAGCATTTCTTCTCCTTTCTCTCCACTCTTGCATCAGGCTCCACAACTTAATACTGTGAATGCCAAAAGTAATTTTTTTTTTTTAAGTATAAAAAGGAATATTTTGGATAACTGTTCTGTTCGCAGAATTAAACTGCAGACGGGAGATCAATTTCACCATTAGATCTGCAATTGGAGAGTAACAATGTTATGTTGAATATATATATTCTATAACGAAGCAAAAGTAAATATATATTATAGAGTATGAGTTTTGATTTAGAGTCATGGAAGGTGTGCATGAATTGATCAAGTGAGGAAAACGAGCTATTTTTTGATTTTACTACAACCCCACTTTCGTTTTGGTTTCCGTTCATACCGTCTCTCAAAGGAAATTTACATGGCCAATTCTTTGATTCTTCTTCCTCTACTATTTGTTTTCATCCACTTTGAAACACATGGTTAGGTTAGGTTAGGTTAGACCGACCAAATGACTAAATGAGTTACTTTGACATATTATCGTGTCAAAAATCACAGAAATAAAAATAATAATTCGACAAGGGTGCGTAGGTTTCTTTCTTTATTTTCTCCCACGATTTGTAGTGGCAATTGGCATGGCATGACATGTTTGATATATTAAAAGTTCATAGCATGCATGGTATTTATTAAATTTTACTAATAGTCAGTTGTTCATTTTCTTTCTATGCTATTGAGAGTGTCAAGATCAATACGCATTATTTAATCATATTTGACATAAGTGAAAAATACAATATATTTCTACTTTCAAAGTAAGAGTTTAGAAAAAAATAATAATAATAATTTATGTGCTTCTTAATATGAGTTTTTAATACATTAAAACCTGAAATGGAGGTCAAAAATATCCTTCATGAAAGTGGTTAGCTAATAAAGCCTAAAATAAGGTAGAAGAATGACAATTTTTTGTTCTACACTTTTTAGCCAAACTCTCATTTTGAGATGAAATAATTCCATGCGTAGATGTATTTCAATGGTTTTAGATGGGGTTAAATATATTTTTTAAAATTCTATTTCATTTTAGTTTACAAATACATTATTGAACTGAAATTTTTTCATTCGACTCACTGAACTATAATTTTTTTATAAACTGTTACAAATTCTGTTAAATTATTTGACTTTTAACGGATTGACAGATAGACTTATACATGTCTCATATATATGTCCACATGGCATGTCATGGTGAAAAATATAAATAAAATACCCAAAAGCCAACAATTAAAACATGTTAACCAAATAAAACAATAGAAAAAAAACAAATAAAAGCTTCTAACTTCACAATTATAAAATAGAAAAAAATAATAACTTAAATGTGATATTATATATATATATATATATATATATATATATATATATATATATATATATTGTTAAAAAATTAAATTATTTTAAAAAAATTAAATTAAAAGGTTAAAATAATAATAATAATAATAATCCTCTATTTCAAAATACTAGATAATTTTATATTTTTAAAATGAACCTAAAATATTTAAAACTTATAAAAAATATAAATTCAAATACATTTATAAAAATTATACATTAATATATTTTATTATTAATTAATTTAATTAATATATTTTATTATTAATTAATAATTTGTATACATTAATTTTCCTTAAAATCACCATTTTCATTAATTAAAAAAAATTAAAAGGTAAAATTATAATGTTTATAGTATTAAGTTTCCTAAAATTATCTCTAATTTTGTGAAACCAATGTTATACCCGTCCAAAAATTGATATTGTCATATTTTTATATTTTAATTATTAAAATATCAATACAACACAATTACAACACCAAAAGAATCATAATGAAAACAATATTAATTAATTTGTTAAGGAAAACATCCGCATAATCTATTAAATTAATAAAAAAGAATCAAACCCAAACAAATTCATCTGAATCTCTCATCTTCTCCCCCCAAACAATGAACCCGATCAAGCTAGACCTGAAGATAGCAGGAGCTCAACAAACCCATGTGGGCAATCCGACAACAATATAAGGAAATTCATCAACAATGTTACGAATTAAAGCAAACTCCTCCTCGAGATTGTCATTCCACACCTCTCGAATTTGAAACGAATCACTTTTTGGCAAAACCCCAAATATTTTTTCAAAAATAAATATAAATTTGTATTAAGAAAATCTTACAAATTTTCAAACTGTGACGATACAATTCGGAATTCCCCTGATTTTCACCAGATCTGCAGAAAAAACAGAATAGATTAAGCGATAAACTCAATTCAAAAACCCAAAATCAGAAGAAATTAACAAAACTAAATGGTCGGTTTACAAACAAGCATGTAAACAAAAATTGGAACTTGGGTAGTTATAAATTTACAGTTTCTGAGAATGAAACTTGTGGTAATCTTGCTTTATTCGAAAAATCTGTGGGAAAATAAAAAAAGGGTATAACTTTTTTCACTTTTTTGTTGAGGAAAAACTATGACCAGGGGAATTAGGAGACAGAAAACTTATCAAAACTGGTGTAGAGTCATCGTCATAATCAGAGACATGAGCTACACCATGCAAGGGTCCCTTTTCTTTGCTCACTTCTTACAGGCAACAAGCAGCATATATATCCATTGAAGGGAGAAGGACGAAAATATAGATCCGAAATTTATAGATATAGATCTGATATATATAGTTGATTTTTAGTAATGGATATATTTGTTCCTTCTTCCCTCATCATCTTCACTTTCTCTCTCATCGTCGTCTCCACTGAAACAAAAGTCGTCGACGAGTCGTATACATTGTGACGCCCCCAAAATAGATATACATCACCCATTTTTGAGTCGTCAATAACATGGTACAGAAACAACTACAACTTTATTAATACAATACATAAACTGTGAGTTTAAATACAAATATTGTCATCTAGACAATATTCACACCCAAATAAGTCCTCATTACAATTATTGATTATTTTACAAAAATGGTGAGGACTACTAAAATAACTTCCTAGGACCTTCATTCCATACCCCGACTAGTACTTGCTACATTCTCACCTCCTGAGAAAAAAATGGAACAAAAAGGAAAAGGGTAAGCTCAACTAGCCCAGTAAAGAATATTATGACTAAGATAATATAGAACAAATTATCGTTAGTCTTCAACAGGAAAAATTTGATAAAATACAATAGACAACAAGTTTTGAGATCAATATTCGCAATGAAAATAATAATTCATAGATGAGTTACGTAGAGAATGAAATCTACTATAATCTATGAATTTAAAAGTCCATCATCATTATTTTATCCTGTAACATCAATCAATATTCATCTTGAATCAAATATTCATCTTTGCAAAGACAGCCAAAGATATTCATCATTTGGTAATGTTCATCTCAACACTGTTCATCTTTTGACTACTACCCAAAGATATGCATCGAAAATCATTAATCTTTGCACTACAGGGCCAAAGATATTCAAAGTAAAATCATCATTTAGGGGTGAGGATGATGAAAAATATTTTAAAGAAAAGCGAATCAAATTGAAACAAAAGAACAAATATTAAGGATTCGTACTTTAAACAATCCAAGTTCAAAAATACTTTGTAAATAATCATAGTGAAGTAAAATTCAAGAATGATCAAAACATGGATACAATCAAAGCTAGTATCTATAATAGATATTTTGGACAAAAAAACAAAATTTTAATTTTTACGTGAATAAGTCGTATTATTAAATAAATAGATAGTATACATGAATAGTCTTTGTATACGTGAATAGTAACCCATACACTAAAAGACAAGAATTTCACAAGAAAAATACTATCAATATTCCTAAGCATAATGATATTGGAAGAAATAATATTATTTTTAAAAAATAATATCCCTTACCTCGAAAAGACAAGATATTAAGCTGGAATATTGGATATAGGTTGAAGGAACTTGCACCAGTATAGCAACACTCAAAGTATAAAAATACTCACAAGAATACGCCGATAATATAGAGAGAGAAGAGAAAACTTGGTTTACGGTGTGATTTTTCAATTCTAACCTAAGCACCTTATTTATAGGAAAATGCTTAGAACACCAATGCAGAAAATTTAATAAAATAATAATTTATTTTTCTTAAATTTCCTACGCACGCTAATATAATCTAGACATCAGCCACACCTCAATAACAACCACAAAAACGTTTTTCTCAATTAATTCATTTAAAACTCCAAAAAATATAATAATTAATTAATCCGGAACTTCAATAATTCATAATAAATAGCCCTTTTATCAGAAAATTTTTAACCTCATGTCCTTTCCATAGGAAATTCCATTCTCTACAACTTTGCAGAAGAAAATTTTTCCAAATTCCAAACAAAAATTGACCGAAATCCACAAACGGGCGATTTTACAAGCTCTAATCAAATTTTCAGTCAAGAAATGGGGTCCACAAACATGAAAAATATGTTTTAAATATTTTTAGTAACAAAAATACTCTTCCTCTTCATTTATTCATATATCCCACATTCATTATAAAAATATCACCATTATTATATTATTATAATATAATAATATATTTAAATAAATTATTTTATCAGAAAAAGATAAAATATTAATTTTCAACAATTGTCACATTAAAAATTTTTTCCATCTATATCCACATAAAATGAATATTTTCCTAATTATATAAATCAATAATTAATTATTCACAAATAATATTACAGTAATCACAATCATCATAACCGAGTAGGTTTCTGTGAAAGGGCTTTCCAATAAGGATTTCTTCTTACTGGCGCGCAATTAGATGACCAAACCTCTCCTTAGACAGAACTTTCTAGACATTGCCAATATTGCTATCTAATAATATTATTCAAATAATATAAATTATTGATCTAATAATGGAAAATACTGTGTAATGACAATTATTGAAACAACAATAATATAAAATATCAACGTATCAATTATTGAATCAATAAAATAAAATATTGAGCAAGAATTATCGTAACAATTATTGAGTAGTGTCTTCACGTAAGAATCAATAATGGTGCAACATCGTGTGCTATCGTGTTTTAACCACCGAGTATTTCAACAAGATAAGCAGTAATAACTACGTCGTTATTTATAAACAACTTATATTTGTCGTTTTCTTCATCCAGTCGCTTTCCGTTATGGGGACCACACAAGACTGCGCCGTCGTATGAATATTTTCCGACAGCAAGAATATTCCACGACAACAATGAATATTTTATAACCACTTGCTTATTTGAAATATTTGCGTATTTTACCCATAACTAACCACATTAATCAAATCGACTCTTACTATTTCAAAATAATAAATAGAGAAAATTAAATTTCATTTATAATAAGTTGGGGTCTTACATATATCACCCATTCTGAGTCGCCAAATACATGGTACAGAAATAACTACAATATCATTAATACAATTGTCGTGCAAAATACGACAACACAAATACTGTGAGTTTAAATACAAATATTATCTTCTAGACAATATTCACACTCAAATAAGTCCTCATTACACTTATTGATACACTATTTTACAAAATAGTGAGGACTATTATAACAACTGCCTTGGACCATCACTCCATACCCCGACTAGTTCCTGCTAAATTCTCACCTCCTGAGAAGAAAATGAAACAAAAAGGAAAAGGGTGAGCTCAACTAGCCCAGTAAAGAATATTATGACTAAGATAATATACAACAAATTATCCTTAGTCTTCAACAGGAAAAAATCTAATAGAATATAACAGACAACAAGTTTTAGATCAACAACTGCAGCGAAAACAACAATTCATTAGAAGAGTTAAGTAGAGAATAAAATCTACTATCATCTATGAATTTAAAAGTCCATCATCAATACTTTATCCCTATAACATCAATCAAAATACATCTTGAATCAAATATTCATCTTTGCACTACGGGCCAAAGATATTCATTTGTATCATCAGTTGGCCATATTCATCTCAACACTTGTTCATCTTTGCACTACGGGCCAAAGATATTCATCAGGTAATCATTCATCTTTGCACTACATGCCAAAGATATTCATTTGTATCACCAGTTAGTCATGTTCATCTCAACACCTGTTCATCTTTGCACTACGGGCCAAAGATATTCATCATGTAATCATTCATCTTTGCACTACAGGCCAAAAATATTCATCAAGTATCATCATTAAGGACTGAGGATGATAAAAAATATTTTAGAGAACGAATCCAATAAGATAAAAGGACAAAGATTAGATATTCGTACTTTAGATAATCCAAGTTTAAAAACATTCCATAATAAACCATAATGGAGTACAATTCAAGAATGAAGATCAAAACATGGATATAATCAAAGATAGTAACCATATTAGACATCTGGGACGAAAAAGAGAAAATTTTATTTTTCAGTGAATAGTGCCGTATTTGTGAATAGTGTAGTATACGTGAATAGTAACCTCGACACAAAAAGGTAGAAATTTTACAATAACATCCATATCAATATTTCAACATAATGATATTGAAGAAAATAATATCATTTACGAAGAAAATAACATCTCTTACCTCAAAACAACAGTATTTTTGATCGGAATATCGGATGTAAAGCCGAAGAAAACTTGCACTGAATAGCAAATCTCAAAGTATCTAAAAAATACGCTCGACAATATAGAGAGAGAAAACTTATATTTCTGATGTGATTTTCAATTCTAACTTAAGCGCCTATTTATAGAAAAATGCTAGAACGCCAAAGGAGACTAAAATAATAAAATATTATTATTATTATTATTTTTCTTACGCATGCCAAGCTAGACCAAAACTTCAGCCACCACAAGTGGGGCCCACCAAAAATCAGCCACTTTTCTCAACAACCAAAAGTGGGTCCCACATTCTAGAAATCTCCACCAAAATAAAATAATTTCTGAATCAGTCACCTCTTAAAATTCATAATAAATCATGCGTTAATTTTTAACGGTTCAAAATTTGTGGACATATACTCAACTTATATATGTATAACATATCCAAAAATCATAACGATCCAACGGTCGAATTAAAATTTATAACTCACGCAATATAGCTTAAGAACACTGATTTTTCGGACTATGAGTCCTTTGGACCAGTTTCATTCAAACAGTCACCACGAAAAATTCACAAAGAATTTTTCGGTGATTCAAATTTCTACGGTTAGCTTACTTCCAGGGCTTTCTTTTGATATATGGCTCATCTCCTAACTCATTATACACAAAGAGTTATGGATTTTACAAAATCAAGTAATAAATTAATTTTTCTGAAAATTCCATATTTTGTTCTTCATTTCGATAAAATACTGATAAAATACCTCATCATTAATTCTTTCATTTATATCCACACAAAATAAATATTTTTCCTATTCATCATTTATGTCCACATAAAATAAATATTTTTTTATCATATAAATCAATAATTAATTATTCACAAATAATATTACGAATCACAATTATGACAATGAAAGTTATTCCGGGAAAGAGGGACTTTTCAGATAAAGATTTCTCTTCTGGCGCATAATTAGGTGACCAAATCTCTTCTTAGACAGAACTTCCTTAGTCATTGCTAATAATGTTATCTAATAATATTATTCAAATAATATGAATTATTGATCCGATAATGGAAATCTTTGTGCGGTGACAATTATTGAAACAACAATAATATAAAATATCAACGCAAACAATTATTGAATCAATAAAATAAAATATTGAACAAATAATTATCTGTAACAATTTTGAGTAGTGTCTTCTTACGTAAGAATCAATAATAAAAAAATCATTGTAATACCTGCAGTGCCATCTTGTGCAACCACGTGTACATCGTATTTTAACCACCTGTGTATTCCAACGTTGTTAATTCAGTAATAATTACGCCAATTATTTATAAAAACTCAAACTTGTCATTTTCTTCATCCATCAAGCAGCTTATTACATTATGGGGCCCACAAATGGTCATACTTGTCAGTAAATACGGATATTCTCAACAAAAAGAATATTTTATAACCACTTGCTTATTTTACAAAATTTGTACATTTCACCCATAACCAAAATATTATATCAAAATAACTCATTATTATTTCAAGATAATGAATAGAGGAAATTCAATTTTATTTATAATAAGTTGGGGTCTTACATGAATGCTCTAATGAATTCCACTAAATGACTAAGTTACTTTTCACTTTATTTCATTCTTTAAGGGACAAAAAAAATATACTTTTAATCACCCTTTTGGGGCTAGAGGGAGTATATTTGTTTTTTGTTTTTTTTTTTTGTAAAGGTGGAGTCCGCATTCATTATTCTTTTTATTTGTCATTTTAAAAGAAAGAATATAAAAATTAAAAAATATAATTAATGTTTTGTCAATCGATTAAAATAGTTATAAAATCTCAATAATATCTTTCTAAAATTTATTAAAAAAGATAAAAAATAAATAAATTGATATTTAATACATGGATGATATGAAAAATTAAGTCATTAATATTTTTTTAAAATTTACAAACCACAAATAAAAAAAAGTTGTGACAAATTTGACCATCACTTGAACTAACCCCATTAATATTCACCTAGCTTCATCTTTGACCTAACGACCGTTCATATTCATCTTGATTCTTGAATAAAGTGTGGACTGTTGAGGGTTGAATGAATGAAGGGGAAAGGTCAAAGTCAAACACCTTACAGCCCATGCTTGGATACCGTCCAAAAAAGGCCCAACATATCTTTCGGTTGATTCCGACTACCGGCCGATAATGCAGAGAGCAGATCCTCTGTGACACTTAATTTTGACACTTAATCTCTTATTTAACATTAATTAATTTTAAAATTAAATAAAAAAATATATGTCAAAATTTAAATGGAGAAACACAAAGGGAACAAGAAATTTAAGAACAGAAGATATGCTCTTGATAATGCATGCGCCCACTTTTTCTCATTTTATTTTATTTATTTAATGAGACTTGTATTTTCACAACCAAATAACACATGGTACTTCATCGGGTACATTTTTTATTTCCTAATTTCTCTCTTACATTTTATTTAATTTAACTTACCTAACACGTGTTTTTATATTCTCTACACTATTTTTTTTTGGACATCTATATATAATTTATAATATTATTACGTGGGGTGGCACGTGAAATACTTGTTGTTTGTATATTTTTATTTGTTAGAAAATGAAAAGATTTCTATGTAGATAATTTAGTAAAAAAAAAAACAAAAAAATAAACTCGCTCACTTAAAATATGAGTGTTATTAAAAAATATAATATTGAACCTTCAACAAATTGGCTTTAAAATATATCTGACCATTTTATTTAGTTAAAAATAAAAATTATTTTCTTAAGTCAATTGAAAATATTTTATTTTATTTAATTAAATAAAATGACTACTTTCATTTTTAAGTAATTTTTATTAAATAAAAATATAAATGATTAGTTATAGGTTTAGGTTGTTTTTAGTTAGTTAAAATAACTTAATTATATTTTTTTAATTATATAAAATGGCTACTTTAGTTTTTAAGGCATTTTTTATTAAATAGAATGATTAGTTATAGGTTTAGGTTGTTTTAATTTAGTTAAAATAAGTTAATTATGATGTTAATAATAAATTATAAAAAAATAAATATGACCCATATTAAAACAGAATGATTAAGCCCCTCATTGTAGCACGACTCCAAGTTCAAACCCAGCTTGCTACTTGAGTTACAAAACTTGCAGCCTACCTATGAGGAAGCACCTGTCCTAAAAAAAGCATTCAACGTTTACCCCATGTTCTTCCCTCACTCTTAAAAAAATGGGGTCCCCTGTCTCAAGAGTAGATCCGCCCGTGCATAATCATATATTTTGCCCGGTCTAGTAGAACCCACTGTATGTTCACATTCATGTGAAATATGCAACAGATACACGCTTGATTTTCAATGCTGCATGTACGTTAGGATATACTAACATATTCTAAAGACTTCGGATAGTAGACCTTCTACGCGGCCATCAGCCTTAATTGCGACTTGCCAGCCATGGACGGTCCATCTGGTCCAACAATTACTACCTAGGAAGCATTTAATGAGAAGTACAATATACAAATGTCGACGTCAGAAATAGATCGACACGTGGATTTGTTACTTGTTCATGCCAAAGCCCTCAGATGACAAAGGAGCGCTAACAATGAAAGAGGCAGCCCAGCAGTAATAGAAAGCCTGAAAGCACTTTCTGAATATATGAAGCATTTATTCAGAAATTTCAAGCAAAATCTGTTTATAAAAACTATCCAAACTTCTGAGAGCTGAAACATCTGCAATTAGAAGGCCTTGAAAACGAAATCAATAAAATGAACCCTCCCAAGAAGTGTGAGAGAAGATTCTTCATTTGATGGCAGTGCTTCAACCCTCTGCAATGGATGTAAAGTTAAGCTACTAGCAACCATATATAGTAGTAGTAGGCCATCAGTCAAATAAACACTTGAATTTCAGTCCCTTGATAATGGGAAATTTGAGGTAATAGGATTCACAAAGCATGGCAACAAACAATAACAAGGTGTAAACTTGAGTTCTACGTAATTAATGTTGATGGCTTCCCTTCTGAATAATTCAATAAGGGGATAGGTCTGTTACGGAGTTTAATTTGGAAAACTTTGCAAAACTCCTTGACCAATGATTTATAAGTGATGTTAACCAGTTGATGATCAGCGTAAGGTACTTCTCCACATTCATTAGACGACAAAAGTTCTTCTTGCAGCAACCCCTTTATGCTTCCAACTCGACGGTCCTGTATCCCACATGGAACTATCCGCTGGAAGGGTGTAAGATCTGCGGTGACATTCACTGCGATGCCATGATATGTTATCCATTTTGACACACGTACGCCAATGGCTGCTACTTTCTGATCTCCTGAAGAAATCAAAGATGTCAGGTAACTAGGTTTATTTTATGTAATGATCAGAATTAAACATGTTAACAATAGAATAATCAGTGTTCTAAAAATCCCCGCCTAGGCGCTAGGCGGTTCTCTACCGCCTAGATTTGGTTGGGCACTTAGGCCTCCGCCTAAGTAAAATCAAACCTTTACTTCGAACCTCTACAATACTTAAAATGAATTTTTAAGTCTTAAAAGATTTTATTTATTTTTTGATAATTTTCATATAAAATTTTAAAAAATTACATCTATTTTATACTTTGTACAATATAACAAGTATGTATAATAGAAAAATAAATAAATGATCGCATAAGAAAACACCTTACCCACCTAGGCACCCCTTCGCTGCCTAGGTCCGTCTAGCGACTTTTAGAATTGTAATACTTACCAAACTATTTATTAATGCATAAGGTATAAAGGAGTTACTAACTCGTACATTTTTCAAAAAAATATTAAAAATTAAAATAGGAGGATTTATAAGTTATCTTCCAACATTTGCAAGAATTCTAATTGTTAGCGAAGTATATAATCTAATTCATTTACTAATTTCTAGTCTTTTTCCTAAAACTGCTTTGCTATACCCAGTGTTCTAAAAGATGCTAGGCGAATCTGGGCGATGGAAGGAGCTTCAAGTGCCTAGACCTTGTAGGTGTAGCCTAGGCAGCTTTCCTAGGAGGTTTAGTTTTATTATTACTTTTTATATTTGTAATGAAGCTAAGGTTATTCTTTTGTATTTATAATAAAAGTAAAGTTATGTTTGTTAAAGGGTAGGAATTGATTTAAAAAATTCTCAAAATATGGGCCCAAGTTTAAACTGCTAGAAATTTATGGGACTTGGTAACAATTTTAACAAATTAAAAGGATAATATCTAACGTATCCCATGTCATCTTTTAAAGAAAACAGATCACAACCGTACACATTATTTGGGGAAGAGGAGGAAACAAGTTGCAGCGACGGTGGTGCATGGTGACAGGAATGGTGACAACGATGGTGGTTGATGGGCATCACCTAGGTGGCTATGTGGGCGCCTAGAACCGCCTTGGCAAGGTTGGGTAGAGCCTAGACAGGCACCTATAGCCTGTCTTTTAGAACACTGATTTAACACTTTAGAATCATAATATTTTTCTCTTGTTTTTGTTTTTTCCCTGTTAAATCTTAGAACCATCAATATTAGGATGTCATTAGTGAGGGCAGATCAAGGACAGTAACTCTTTATAATAGATTTCTGAACTGATTTCCCAATTACAAACATAAAAAGGAAAAACAGTTATAGGGAAAAAAGAAGAGACAATTATAATGGTAATGGAGGATATCCAATAGATCTCTGCAAGATACACATGACGAAACCATACAAACCATTAAGTTATGAGTTTGTGCTCTCAGTTATCGTAGCATAGGTTCCAGTACTAATCAGATGAAGGAAGAGTGTTCAAAATTGGATCTCAACTTTCTCTTTTTTCCAGAATTAGATAATGCAGATATGACCTAGGAAGAGTTATTTGTCAAGATTCGATATAATTTATGTTTTGGTATTTATGGACAATTTAAATATTTGATGTATTTTTACTTATTAATTAGTAGTCAGGTAGTTTTAATTATTATTTAGTAATTTTAGGAAGTTTTTCAATTCTATTGTAATTAAGAATCTTTTTAGGTAGATTTTGATTCCAAATCAATTTGTTATTTCTTTATAGGATTAGGGTTTCCTTTAAGTAGTATAAATATGGTGCAAGTCTAATGTAATTAGACACAACCCTCATTATTTTTATTCTGGTTTATGAAATACTTGGTTATTTAGTTCATTTATCCCTTACTTTGTAAATTCTTGTAACACTCCAGTTCCACATCGAAAGATAGGGAAAAAATTTGTTTCTGACGAGGACGTCAGAAATTTAAGTGGGAGAGTTTGTAACACCCCAGTCTCACATCGAAAGATAGGGGAAAAATTTGTCTGCATATAAGGAAATAAGTTACTACCAATAGTTCCTTCAAGTCATGGCCTTTTGGGTGAGCCTGTGGTGGGCTAGATGACCTAAGAAGATACTATTGGGTCAGTGGTTTGAGGCCTTATTTTGATGGATTTGATTCGATTCGGGCTTGGGATTTGACCCGAGATTTGTTCTGGACTTGGGATTTGACCCGAGATTTGTTCCGGACTCGGGATTTGAATCGGGTTGTTTCATATTTATTTTAGATTGTGGTTTGAGTCAGTGTGACATTTATTATGGTTTGTTTTATGACATTTAATTATTATGAGATTATTCTTTTGTTGTTTAGAGCCTTGTGATATTCCTTAGTTCTGTTGTGTTTTGAGTAACCTCTCTTTCTATTTCGGAAAGGGGGTGTTACAATTCTTGTGATTGCAAAGTACATAGATTCAATTCTTGTTATTGTTTCTATTCTTTTCTCCGTCTTTCGTTGTGTCAGTTGGTATCAAAGCCTGAGAGTTATCCCACGACAAGGACGATTCTACTGATCAAGCAAAAGACAACCCACTCCGATGTCAGTGTGAAGGAGAATGATGTCGATCGAAACTGCTTAGCCGGGGATTGCAAGCAACCATTCATTCATCGTGGGGACTAAGTAAAACTAGTCAAATCTATCTTTTAATTTTCTGTTGATTTCCCCCCAAAAAAAAAATCAAACTAGCGAAAATGTCTGAAGCTACAAAGGCAAAAATTAAACAATTATAGGATTATATTGACTTTCTTAAGAGTGAATGTAATTTCTTAGATTATGAGATTAACGTTCGTCATCGTAAAAAGTTGTTGCCCCGATATAATGATCTTTTGGACAAATTAGAGGATTCACATTATAGACTTGTCGAATTGAATCATTAGTATCAAGTTGAGAAAAAAAGAGCTAGAAAAGTGTATCAAAACAAGGTTTTTTTCTGAATAAAGTTAGAAGGTGTTGCAAGAATATCATAGCCAACAGGGAAAATCTTCAAAAAAGTTGTAGCGTCATCAATCCTATTTCTAATAGAAAGTGTGATTTGTCCATTCCATGTGATTTGTCCGTTCTAATAGAGTGTGAAAGACACGAAGGAGAAAGTTGAGGAAAAGATTATAGTTAAAGACGAATCAAGTTTAGTGATTGAGGATGCTCATGATTTGGAGTTATCGCGACATAAGGATATGGATATCGTAAAAATTGAGATTGATAATGAGATTGTTCAAAATCCTATGTTCGACAACTTGGAAAATTTTGATTTCATAGTTCCTAATCATTTGTTGCAAGTGCAGGTTAATACGAAGGCTTTGATTACTTCAAAATTATTTCCAAAATTTTTCTTTGAGAAACAACATTGTGAATACATGGTACAAAGAAGATTGCGAATGTCTAGCGGTTGGGGCTTGTATTACTTCATTTTAAAATTTGAGGTCGAATTTTCTCCAAGAAAAGGGGAATGACACGGGAAGAGTTATCTACTAAGATTCGATATAATTTATATTTTGGTATTTATGGACAATTTAAATATTTGATGTATTTTTACTTGTAGTCAGGTAGTTTTAATTATTATTTAGTAATTTTAGGAAAATTTTCAATTTTATTGTAATTAGGAATTTTTTTAGGTAGATTTTGATTCCAAATCAATTTGTTATTTCCTTATAGGATTAGGGTTCCTTTAAGTAGTATAAATATGGTGCAAGGCTGATGTAATTAGACACAACCCTCATTATTATTATTTTGGTTTATAAAATACTTGGTTATTTAGTCAATTTATCTCTTACTTTGTGAATTCCTGTAATTGTAAAGTACATGGATTCAATTCTTGTGATTGTTTCTATTCTTTTCTCCGTCTTTCGTTGTGTCAAGAAAAGCTTAAGCTATTATTTGAGGAGCATACCTCAATTAGTTACTTGGGATTAAACGTGTTGTTGAGTTGAGTTATTATCCTGAGGATCTTTTTACAATAGTTGGTAAACTTTGGAAGGGTTGATATTTTTAATGAGGTCCTTATTTTATTCAACACTCAAAAACTAGTTAAGGAACACTGATATTCAACAACATTGAGGTTCTTTATGTAGGAATTATACTTAAAATCTGTTCTGAGCTACGATTTCTTTGAAGGTTTCTATGACATAGGCTCACACTTAATTCCTATCTTTATGTTCATTTTATTCAAGACTAAGGGAACTCTTTCATAGCTATTTCTACTTTTGTACATGTGCTTTTAGGGGAGGAAAACAATATATTGACATGCAAAGGGTGGTCAATTTGATTATTCAGTTTCCATCTATTGTATCTCCATCATAGTTATTGTACGATACGTAGACAATTCGATACGTATCGCAAAGTGAATTTAAAATGACACCGAATCCTAAGATTCAGTTACAATTCGATATGATTCTTACGAAACGATACGTACAATACTTTTTAAAGTTAGCAATTGACTTGAAAAAGTTTTTATGTAAAACCAAAAGAGAAAAAACAAAACTTTTAAGCCTTCTACTATTTCAAATGTAGAGGTTTTTTAGTATAAATATATTTTATATAGTTTGATAAGCCTTTAATCACTTTTTAGAGTTTTATATCTTCTTTAGAATGTCGCTCTATTTTTCTCACGTCACTTTTTATAAGTAGATATATAAATCTCCATTTGTTAATCTGAATTATTTTCTTTTGTTTTATAGATAAAGGTGAATCTGAATTTTCGTTTTATCTTATTACTCTATAAAGATTACTAAAATAATATCTAATAAATTAATTGAGACTATTTTGGATACTATCTAATTATAAAATTTAATTTTAGTCTATTATAATATTTACTTGACTACTTTTATGTATAGTCAATCTAATATGCTTCATTGTCCAATAAATTATGTGTTTTATGTTGAACATATATTATCACATTTTTCATTTCATTTCCGTATCGTACGATATGATTCACAATACGATACGTGAGGATTTTCGATACACGATACGATTCACAATTTGACAACTATGATAACCATAATTACCATTCCTACGAGGAACAGATGGACTAGAGAAGATGCCCTGTGCAATGGTGAGATTACAAGCCAAAAAAGAATCTAGTGTGTGGATAGTTTGGCTCATCCAAAGAATTCAGTAATTTGTCTATCCAACCAAAGATGATAGGTTTGTGTTATTGTAACTTCAGTTTCTGTTTAAAGAGTCATAGATTTATCATGTTAGGACAATGATGTAAGAGTTTAATAACTAATAAGTGAATATTCTTAGAAAAAAATAAGTGTACTTAACAACATTATTGTCATCCATTTAATAAACAGAAAATAATACTGTTATATATACACACATGTATATACTTTAATGAAAACACAATATATATGTATATATCTTTAGATAAAGCTTTGTTCACAAAATAATTCTCATAAAATCATTATTTTGCCAGTACCGACTTTATTATGCATAGACAAATGAGATATTTGATCAAGCATTCCAAGAGGAGGCCATTCTTGTGAAGCATTTAGTTTTTAATAGATAGCATCTTTTAAGAGGGGATGGAGGAACAAGACCTAGGTTCCTTACTGACAATATTCAGCTGACCAATTCCTAGAAATGAATGACAATCCAAATCAAGTATCTTTTTTGGTAAACTACAAATACAGAACTACTATATAAAGATTCAATAGAAACACCATTATTCATATATTAGCAAATTAGGACATGTAGTTGGTGCATCAACTTAAACCTCAAGCATGAACAATTTCAAGCTAATGAAGACATACTATACTAACAAGCAAAAACCGATAAAAACGTCAACGGGGAAGATCATGACAACATACCAACCCAAACACCAGTCAACCCCTTGTGTCGTGAAGCTTTGATAGAAAACGTTGAGGAAAGTACACGAATGATCACCTCCTCAAGTGCTCTGAGGTACCAATGAAGATCCATATTGTGATAGCGAAGATTTAGAATAGGGTATATAACTAGCTACAAAGAAACAAGTTAAACTCAAATATTTGGGAACTAAATTCAAAAACTGGAGATAACTCCTTCAATAAATTGATTCAAAGAACTCAACTAAGAAAAAAGGTTAGCATCAAATAGTTGGCACTAAATTCAAAAACTGGAGATAGGTCCTTCCATAAATTGATTCAAGAACTCAACAAAGAAAACATCTGAAACTACGTAATGTATAGCAAAATCATTGAGTTCTTCAATAGGTTACTAACAAATGATTCAGAATTATACAATTAAATTTGAAAAAGCACATGAATTTAACAAAGTAGAGTACAGAATATACCTGTCCTGGTCCATGGTAAGTAACTTCCCCACCGCGTTCTGTTCGATAAAAGTCTTTAACGTCTTTCAAGTTATCTTCAGAACTAGCCGTTCCCAAAGTATAAACAGGGGGGTGCTGAAGGATAATTAGAGTATCAGAAAAATCTTCATCTTTATCACTCAATAATTTTCTTTCTTCAACAATGGATTTCTGCCAAGACCATGCCTCAGCATATGGAATTAGCTCATTGTGCATATCAAATAAATCGCACCTGTAAGACCAAACAATCCTCCCATAACCCAGCTAAGAAACAGTCTTTATGCATATAAAATATAAATCTTTTGTGCAAAAATGCTTATTTTACCTTCTTTTTCCATTAGGGGTTATCAAAATGGCCTGCCGAGTGTTGAAATATGAGAACCGATTTGATGGGTGTGCTCTTCTTGATGAATTTCCAGTTGGGTGCATCGGAATTGAGCCGAAAATGGGATTTGTCACAGCAATCATGGTGTGTACTAAATTTCATAAGCAGGGTAATCCCATTTGATTGCTATATTTCAAGAAATATAGCTTTCGGAGTTAGCGGAGTAACCAAAGTTTGAAGCTTTGCAGCAACAATTAAGTTAAAATTTTGAAATATCAAAATCCAGAGCAAAGCAATTGAGCTCAAGTCTCAAATGCATTAATTCTATGGGATCTAATTTAGCTCAAGAAAAATTTGAATGTACTATTTGGCAAGTGAAGGGAGGAGAGGAAAATAAAAGCTAGGGTTAAATAAAGGGTCAGTTGTGTAATTTCATCATTGAGGGGTAAACCCTAAACCAGGAAACCCAAACGCCTATAAATAGAACTTACAATGACAAGGGTTTATCTTACAGCAGTCATCTTCATCTTCATCTAGTTTTATGCATTCTTATTTTATAGTCTAAAATATTTGTTGATTAGCTCTTTTAAGTATGGTATTTTTTTTGTGTTTATTGTAAAATTTTGGGGGCGTTTTCTCTATGATGATGAACAACGATGACGAGTCCGATCTAATCCATTCCATTCAATTCTGACGACAATTCGAGGCATTTGTCTGAGAGGAAACACCCCTATCCCTCTTCTTTTTTTCAAAAAAAACAAAAACAAAATGAAACATCTAATCCTGTTTTCTCACAGAAGTATGGATTTCGATCTAAGATATGTTATCCTAACTTGTTCTTTCTGTTTTTGTTTTGACATCCTTGTTTTTAGAGATGTTTTTCATAGTTCTGATTAATTTATTTTCTTTTTGGTGATGGTGGTTTGGCAGAAATCTTTGGTTATTCTATCCACCCAATATCCTACAAATTATACACATTCTATATCTTTAATTCTCCTTCTTAGATGATAAATATTTAAAGAGCTGGTTCGGCAATAGTTTGTTTTAAAATGATTTATAAATTAAAATTTAAAGTAATTTATAAATTATTTTAAAATATGATTTAATAAATAAAAATATTTGGTTGGAAGGAGGATTCATATTACAATTTAATTGATAAGTAGCATAATATCCCCAGATAGCAAGTTTGTCTGCCCATTTGTTAAACAGATTATACACAAGTCGATTTATAAGTTTATTTAAAGTTTATCATTTTTATTTTAAAAAAACTTCTTTAATTAATAAAAGGTAATTTGATGAGAATTAGTAATTTATCTTCTATTTGTCATATTTTTGCAATAGTATTTTTTAAATTTATTGTTTAGGTCAAATCTTGATCAGACACATTAGTCATGTTGATAATAAAATAATATTTGTTAATTGAATTTGACAAAGAAATGCCAATCCTGAAACTAAGGTTATTATAGTGCTAATATGCGTCTCATCATGCCTCTATTGTGGCAATTGAATTATTTGTTTCATTTGTAACACCAATTTTAATTTTAACGATTACTTATAACTTTATTTTCTCAAAATACAAGTTAGTTGAGTTGATTTTTAGTCCTAATTTAAAGTTTATGGTTTAATTAAGATGAATTCGAACTTTAATTTGAGACTTTTTAGATCATATTTGTTTTTTTTGATTGTAATTGTGAATTTTTAATGTGAATTTTGTTGCTCTCATGAATAATATGTGGCATTTTTTGTCAAATTTAATTTGATAAAATTCAATTTTTTATTGACAAAAGAAGTTGGAGGAATAATTTAGCATAATTAATATATTTATGAGGGAGATTTGTGCTAAGAAAAAAAATTAGGAAACACTTACAATGAAGGGTTTATGTTGGGGTTTATTTACAATTTTTTTAACCTAAAAGAGAAAATCAAAAGGTTATAATAAAAATATGAAGATATTACGGTTCTTTGCAGAGATATCCTATTAACTGGGAGTAACAAGTATATGCTCTCTCCATTCTACTTATTCTCGTTTGATACGATTTGGATAGGATAGAGTGGTGTATACTTGACACGGAAAAAAATTGCTAACCTTTTCTTCTTAGGTGTTCACTGCATTCGTTTCGGAAAAAATTTATCTGAATGGATAAATGGGTCAATCATTTAGACGATTTAGATTAAGATTGTCCAACGAATCAAGTCCGAGTATTGAGTTGTTCAGATTTGATTCACAAAATTTATCGAGTATAAAATAAGGTTTGATTGAGGCTCATTTAGCTATCGAGTAGCACGATTTTGAATCGAGCTTGAGTAGTTCAAATTTTTCGACCGAATATGATCTGAGTATCAATAAAAAAAAATACAATTTAAGGAGATTTGAGTAATTTATCGAACTTTGAAATGTGTTCATATTTGACTCATTTATATTTTGAGTCGAACGAGTACGAATCGAGCACGAATTGTTTGCTCATTTTACAGTCTTAATTTAAGCTGATTGGTTAAGTCTCATTTTTTTAGTTGAATCGGCTAAATAACGGCTGAATGATTTTTTTTTACAATATTAACTATTATATTATTTTAAGTAATATTAAATAAATTTACAATAATTTTAATTTTTTTTTAGAAGGGTAAAATAATAAAAATTTATTATTCAGATGTTTCAGACATGTTAATTATCAAACAATTTTTTTCATTCAAATTCAGATTCATTCAATTTTTATCAAACACCCCTTTAATAACAAATTTTAATATTACTGTTCAATATTAAAAAGAGTTAGAATAATTAATTTTCCAATAATTACATTGGAGTGTGTCCTACTAATTAATTTTAGTGGAAGATGTACTTTCGAATTTGCACAATAGAAAAAAAGTCATTATTACTTATCACCAATTTCTTTATAAAAAAAACGAATTGAATATTACTAAATACTACTCCCTCCATCCCATTATATCTGACGTTTAAGAATTCTTTGCAACAATTAAGAAATACTCTCTCCGTCTCAAATTAATTACTCAATTTTGACTTTTTTAAGTCAAATTGACTATTTTTAGAATTAATAATTAAGCATATATAAATATATTTCTAAAATTATAAAAATTGGGATTAGTAATAAATTGTATTTATTTTCTTTTGGTTATAATCTCTTCACCTATATTTTAGCAAAAATAGTAAAAAAAAAATAGTTTTAAAAATGGTCAATTTGACTTTAAAAAATTAAAACTGAACAATTAATTTGGGACGGATGGAGTATTAAACAGGACTCTTTTGCCCTTATTAAACATGACTCCCCACTTGAAAACCCATAAAAACAAACGATCGATTAACCTTATCAAACCCCTTTTGTTTGATTCCTCTCATCAATCTCAAAACCTCCAACCCCCCCCTCTCTCTCTCTCTCTCTCTCTCTATATATATATATATATATATATATATATATATATATATATATATAATCGGATCATTGAAAATGACGAATTCATCGAGAGAAAAAAACTAGCAACACGTCAATACCACCATTACCAAGATCTCCAAGTCCCAATCCATACCCTCTATGAACTCCCCACTTCCCCCGAATACCTCTTCGACGAAGAAGCTGCAGTCCATCGTCGTTCTCGGGCGAAAACCTCGATTACACCGGATCAAAGCTATTTAGCAGGCGCCATTACCAATGACCTTAAAGGGTCTCTGGAGGGCCTCGAGAAGCAGTAGAGCCCTGTGAAGCGCTCAAGCCCCAAAATAGGTATACAACACCCATTACGAGTCGCCAAATACATGGTGCAGAAAGCAAACTACAACTTCAATAATACAAATTGTCGTGCAAAATACGACAACACATATTGTGAGTTTAAATACAAATATTGTCTTCTAGACAAATATCAACACTCAAATAAGTCCTCATTACAATTATTCATACACTATTTTACGAGAAAATAGTGAGGATTTGCTAAAACATCTTTCTAGAACCATCACTCCATACCCAGGCTCGATCCTGCTTATGTTCTCACCTCACGAGAAGAAAAAATGGAACAAAAAGAAAAAGGGTGAGCTCAACTAGCCCGATAAAGAATATTATGACTAAGATAATATACAACAAATTATCATTAGTCTTGACGAGGGAAAAATCGATAGAATATAATAGACAATAAGTTTTAGATCAATATTCTGCAGCGGAAACAACAATCCATTAGAAGAGTCACGTAGAGAATGAATTCTACTATCTTCTAAGATTTAAAAGTTCATCATCAATATTTTATCCCTGTAACAACAATCAATATACATCTTTAATCAAATATTCATCTTTTGCACTCTGGGCCAAAGATATTCATTTATATCACCAGTTGGTCGTGTTCATCTCAACACTGTTCATCTTTGCCTTTCTGGGCCAAAGATATTCATCGATTAATCATTCATCTTTTTGCCACTACTGGGCCAAAAGATATTTAGTAATATCATCATTTAAGGTGAGGATGATGAAAAATATTTTAAAAAAAGCGAATCGGTGAGACGGAAGGACAAATATTAGGGATTAGTATAACGGTTTATCAAGATCAATAATACTTCATAATAACCAATTTTAAAAGCGAGAATTCAAAAATAAAGATCAAAACATGGATCTGATCAAAGATAGTAACCATAATAGACATCTTGGACAAAAAGGAAAATTTTCATTTTTAGGTGAATAGTGTAAGTATACGTGAATAGTGTATATCGTGAATAGTGATATGTGAATAGTAACCAGACACACAAAAGTTTCAAATTTGATTAAAAAGTTTAAACCAATATTTTGGCATAATGATATTGAAGAAAATAATATCATTTAAGAAGAAAATAACATCCTTACCTCAAAATAGCGGTACTTACGATCGGAATATCGGATAGAAAGTCGAAGGAAACTTATCTTAGAACAACAACTCTCAAAGTATCAAAATACTCACAAAAATACGTCTCGATAATCTAGAGAGAAAGAAAACTTGTTTACGGTGTGATTTTCAATTCTAACCTAAGCGTCTATTTATAGGAAAATCTTTAGAGCATACATAGGAGACTAAAATAATAAAATAATATTATTTAATTAACAAATTTCTACGCATGCTTTGAATAAGTCTAGCATGCCTTCTTTGAAAAAAAAACTAGCGACCCACATGCTTGAAAAAACCAAAAGTGGGTCCCACCCATAATTTAATAAAAATTATTTTATTTTACGAAACTTCAATAATTCATAGAAAATAGCCCGTTTATCGAGAAAAATATGAATTTTATGTCCATTCCACTTTGAAATCGAATTCTCTACAACTTTGTAGCTTTGAGTTTTCCAAATTCCAAGCAAAAAATATCAGAAATCCATAAGCGGATGATTTTTAATACCTCCATTCAGACAAAATCTTGATAAAAAACCTCGGCATTAATTCCTTCATTTATAACCACATAAAATAAATAAATCCATCATTTATATCCACATCAAATAAATATTTTCTTATCATATAAATCAATAATTAATTATTCACAAATAATATTACTGAGAATCACAATTATGACAATGACGGTAGTTTCGAGGAAGAGGGGGCTTTCGATAAGGATTTCTCCTTCTTGGTAGCATGATTAGGTGACCAAACCTCTCCTTGTGAGAACTTTCTAGACATTGCCAATAATGCTTATCTAATAATATTATTCAAATAATATGAATTATTGATCGATAATGGAAAATCTTGTGCGAGTGACAATTATTGAAACAACAATAATATAAACTATCAAGCATGACAATTATTGAATCAATAAAATAAAATATTGAGCGAGCAGTAACTCTTTGTAACAATTATTGAGTAGTGCCTTCTTACGTGCGAATCAATAATTCAACAATCTTGTCTTGCAATCTGGTAATCTTCTTGTGCCACCACGCGCGCGTATTCTTGTATTTTAACCACCGGGTAATTCAAGCGGTGTTAACGGTAACAATTCGTAGATTATTTATAAAAACTCGAACTTTGTCGTTTTCTTCATCCAATGGTTATTACATTATGGGCCCCACGAATATTTGCTTGCAAGTAAATACGAATATTCCCAAACAAAAGAATATTCCACGACCAAAAGCGAATATTCCGACAAAAATGAATATTTTATAACCACTTGCTTATTTTGTAAAATTTGCACATTTCACCCATAACCAAAGCATTATATCAAATTAACACCTTATTAATTTAGAATAATGAAATAGAAAATTCAATTTTATTTATAATAAGTTGGGGTCTTACAACCTCCCTCCTTATAAAATTTCGTCCTCGAAATTGGCGTACGATACACAGTGTTTGAGCGGTGAGGGTACCTCGCTTTCATTTCGATTCAACTCCCAGGTCATTTTCTTCAATAGCATGGTTCCTCCACAAAACCTTAACTTGTGGTATAACCTTGAGTGCGTGGGACATCTTTCTTTTCTATCCAAGATCTTAACAGGTACCTCCTCGTACGTTAAATCTTGGCTATCTCATCTGATTCTAACTTCGATAATGTGGTTTGGGTCTTTCACATATTTCTGAAGCATAGATATGTGGAAAACATTATGAACACGAGACATACTTGGAGGTAATGCGAGTCTATAGGCCACATTTCCTATTCGGTCGAGAATCTCAAATGGACCAACAAACCTTGGATTGAGCTTTCCTCTCTTTCCAAATCTTGTAACTCCCTTCCATGGAGCAATACGTAATAATACATGATCCCCGATATTAAATTCACGTCCTTTCGATGAAGATCGGCATAACTCTTTTATCGATCTTGTGAGGTTTGAATCGTTGTCGAATCATTTGGATCTTTTACGTAGTAGTCATGCGTACTAATTACGGTCCCAACAAAGTTGCTTCTTCCCACCTCGTCCCGACATCTATCTTGGAGAGCGACACTTTCGTCCATCTGGCGCCTCGAATGGAGCCATGCCTATACTTGCTTGATAATTGTTGTTGTAGGAGAATTCCACCGATGGTAAATACTTATCCCAACTTCCTTTGAAATCTAGGACACATAGTCTTAATAGATCTTCAAGAGTTTGAATAGTCCTCTCTCGATTGTCCCGTCCGTTTGAGGATGGTATCTTAAAGCCAGAATAAATAAATCCGTGCCCATAGCTTTACGCAAGCTAACCCAAAATCTTGAAGTGAATCTTGGGTCACGATCAAAAACTATGGATCTTGGCATGCCATGCAATCTCACAATCTCATTCACGTACATCTGAGCAAGGCGTTCGAGGAATAAGTCTCACGTATCGGTAAGAAATGAAGCGAGACTTGGTTAATCTATCAACAATAACCCAAATCGCATCTATGCCTTGAGAAACTTTGGGAAGACACATAATGAAATCCATGGTAATGTGTTCCCACTTCCATTAGGAATCTCAAGTGGTTGCAATGGACCTTTTGGCACTTGATGCTCGCCTTTACGTTGACAAGTTAAACACCTCGAGATAAACTCGCGATCTCTCTCTTCATATTGTTCCACCAAAATGTATGTCGAATATCATGATACATTTGGTACTCCCGAGATGGATTGCAAGCGGGGTGTTGTGTGCCTCCATCATGATTCTATGCTTCAAGTCAGAATCGTTAGGAACACAAAGTCTAGAGTTGACTCAAAGTATTCCTTCTTCATCGATTCTTGCTTCTGGAATAGCACCTTCCTGCACTTTCTTCTTCATACGCATCGACCCCGGTAAAGTAGCTTGAGCGACTTTAACTTTATCGATTAAAGTCGGTTCTACTCGTATATTTGCCATCATCACGTGGGTCTGGAGTCTTTAATTCTATCTCCATCCTTTGCAAGTCATACAAAATGGGCCTTTGCGTTGACAATATCACTTTTCGTACTCGCATATGATCTTCTACTCGATCGTCGACTCTCGTTCGCTTTTCGAGGATGATATTGAATAGTGTGATCGTAATCTTTCAACAGCTCAAGCCAGCGTCGTTTGCCGCATATTGAGTTCTTTTGGGTGAAGAAATATTTGAGGCTTTTATGATCGTATAAATCTCCACTTTCTCCCCATACAAGTAGTGTCTCCATATCTTCAGCTTGAATCACATGCTTTGACTCTAGATCATGAGTAGGATAATTCCTCTCATATTCTTTGAGTTGTCATGAGGCATAGGCTATGACTTTCCCATGTTGCATGAGAACACATCCTAACCCTTTGCACGAAGCATCTTTGTAGATAACAAATCCATCCGAACGGATGGTATTGCGAGAGCAGTGCGAAATGAGTCTCTCTTGAGCTCTTGGAAACTCTTCTCGCATTCCTCGCTCCATACAATTTTGTATCTTTCAAGAGTTAAGGTGAGTTAGCGGAGTAGCGATTCGAGAAAATCCTTCCACGAATCTCCGATAATAACCGGCTAAGCCCGAGAAAAGCTGCGTGCTTGATCATCGAACTTGGTTGCTCCCAACTTTGTATTGCTTCAATCTTCTTGGGTCAATGAGATACTCCATGTTTTGACACCACGTGCCCAAGGAATGCTACTTCCTCAAGCGAACTTCGCATTTCTTGACTTGGCATAAAGCTTGTTTTCACGAAGCCTTTCAAGTATCGACTTCAAATGGTGCTCATGATCTTCACGGCTTTTGGAATAGATGAGGATGTCATCAATAAAAAACAACAACGAAAATGATCAAATATTCCTTGAATACTCGGTTCATCATATCCATGAAAGCGGCGGGAGCATTAGTCGATCAAAAGACATGACTAAGAATTCATAATGCCGTCTTAGGAGTTACGAAGGCGGTCTTTGGAATATCCTCGGTTTTAATCTTGGTGATGATATCGAGCGAAGATCGATCTTTGAAAAGAATTGTGCTCCTTATGGCTGGTCGAGCAGGTCATCAATGCGAGGTAGCGGATACCTATTCTTGATGGTGACATGGTTTAATTCTCATTAGTCAATACAAAGTCGCATACTCTCGAGTCTTTCTTCTTTCTGAATAAAGCAGGAGCACCCCGAGGAGATGTACTAGGGGCGAATGAAGCCGATGTCTAATAACTCTGTAGTTGGACTTTTAACTCACGAAGTTCAATAGGAGCCATTCGATATGGGGTTTTAGAAATGGGTTTTTTTGTGCGGTTCAAGGTCGATAAAGAATTCAACATCACGTTACGGGGTAGGCGGGAAGTTCTTAGGAAATACATCGGAAAATTCTCTAACAACGAAATATTATCAAATCGACTTGTCTTTATTCAAATCCATAACATGGGCTAAGAAAGCTTGACATCCATTTTTCAATAAGCGAATAGCTTTGTGGCTTGATATGATAGTGGTGGTGATTTTAGTGGTTTAGTTGTTTGAATTAGTATAATGAGGTTGGTTAGGAATATGAAAACTAATGACCTTACGAAAATAATCAATTTTGGCATGATGGTGGTTAACCAATCAATTCCTAAAATCACATCAAAAGCAAGTATCTTTAAAGAGATAAGATCAGCGAGGTAATGTGATAGTGCCAACTTGGATCAAGCAAGATTTATAAGCGTAGATGTAATGAAGGTTTCACCCAAGCGGAGTTTCAACGAGATAAGTTAAAGTCCAATTTCTCGAGTCAAGTTTAAGCGTTGAGCACAAGCGGGAGAGATAAAGAATGGGTAGAAGCCGGTATCTAGTAAGGTATAAACTTTGCAAGAATTCAAGATTAGCTTACCGTGATCACCTCGTTTGGGTTCCTCACGTTTTTGGCGATCACGACAAAGCGCTCTTCCGAGGCCGATTGATTTTGACTTATCCGGGATGACTTTTGGAGTCACCATCCCATTGAACTTGGTTTTTGCTCTGAGAACACTCTCGGGCTATATGACCCTCCTTTCCACAGTTATAACATACCTTGGATTGTTGTGGGCGGTTTTGGTGATATGTCCCTCTTTCCGCATTTATAACACACACGGCCGGTGGTCGTTTCTCCTCCCCCATTTGTTGGTTGATCTTTCTTTGGTGTTCTTCTTTGATGTCTTCCGTCATTGTTGAATCTCCTCTTTTTGAAATTTCCACTAGACTCACCTCTTCTATTATCATGGCCACGATTACCACCCAGAGTGGTTTCCGCTTTTATCAAGTATTTTTCCTCCTCATTTGGTTATCATCGCTCGATGATTCTGCATCCACCGGTATGACCACGGTTGTGATCCCTCGGTTGAGTATACTCATTATCTCGCTCTAATAATTGAGCCACATTGACAACATCTGAATCTGAGAGAAAATTTATGAGAGATAAGGTATTGCGAATCTGGGTTTTAGACCTCTCGAAACATCCGCGTCATCGTTCCTCATTCTCTACCAAATGAGGTGCTGAACACTGGATAACTCTGCGAACTTCGCCTCGTCTTTGAGACTTCGTCATGTTGTTACATTCGATCTAATAAACTCTACCTCCTTCATATGATGAATACTTTTAGGAAAGTACTTGTCATTGAACGATTTTGAAATCTTTCCCAAGACATGTTGAGTGTAATTTGGTGGGTGCGCTTTCACAGATTTCCACCGATGTGTTGCCTCTCCACGGAACATAAAGGTGGCGAATGGAACCTTACATTCCTCCGTGCATCCCAAGACATCGAATATCTTGGTAATTTGCTTGACCCATGTTTCGCCTTAATCGGATCGGGCTTTCCCGTAAATCTGGTGGTCCCAACTCCTTGAGCTGCGCATTTGTGATGATGGCAGCGTTGCCATCATTTCCACCCAGTATTTTGTACGAGTCTCCTAAATGTCGATTTTGCATAAGCGCAAAAAGCTCCTAAACATTCCATCATTCATCGTTTGCTCGGTAGTGTTGTTTACGGGAGGAATATTGTCTTCTGTTGCACGTTCTCTGGTTTGTGACTAAAGGTTGTTCCACAGTCTCATACACTCCATTGTTAACGTTCTCGTGACCATTCTTAAATCTTGCCATAAAACAAGGGTTAATTAAACAAATTAACATATCACATAATATCCTATATTATGACCGACCAACAAATAAGCTTAGATAGGACACACTTAGCGAAGGATTTACTCATCTCTCCCCTCTAGTTCTATTCCCGATCTCCTTGGAGACCATATCCTAAGCTTTGATACCAAGCTGTGGCGCCCCCAAAATAGGTATACAACACCCATTACGAGTCGCCAAATACATGAGTACGAGAAAGCAAACTACAACTTCAATAATACAATTGTCGTGCAAAATACGACAACACATCTCTGTGAGTTTAAATACAAATATTGTCTTCTAGACAATATCAACACTCAAATAAGTCCTCATTACAATTATTCATACACTATTTTATAAGAAATAGTGAGGGAATTTTGCTAAAACATCTTTCTAGAACCATCACTCCATACCCAGGCTAGATCCTGCTATGTTCTCACCTCACGAGAAGAAAAATGGAACAAAAAGGAAAAGGGTGAGCTCAACTAGCCCGATAAAGAATATTATGACTAAGATAATATACAACAAATTATCATTAGTCTTCAACAGGAAAAATCGATAGAATATAATAGACAACAAGTTTTAGATCAATAAACTGCAGCGGAAACAACAATCCATTAGAAGAGTCACGTAGAGAATGAATTCTACTATCTTCTAAGATTTAAAAGTTCATCATCAATATTTTATCCCTGTAACAACAATCAATATACATCTTTAATCAAATATTCATCTTTTTGCACTCTGGGCCAAAGATATTCATTTATATCACCGGTTGGTCGTGTTCATCTCAACTTTTGTTCATCTTTGCACTACGGGCCAAAGATATTCATCAGTTAATCATTCATCTTTGCACTACAGGCCAAAGATATTTAGTAATATCATCATTTAAGATCGAGGATGATGAAAAATATTTTAAAGAAAACGAATCCAGTGAGACAGAAGGACAAATATTAGGGATTAGTATAACGGTTTATCAAGATCAATAATACTTCATAATAACCAAATTTTGAAGCGAGAATTCAAAAATAAAGATCAAAACATGGATACTGATCAAAGATAGTAACCATAATAGACATCTTGGACAAAAGGAAAATTTTTATTTTTTTTGAATGAATAGTCTTAGTAGTGATATCGTGAATAGTGTAGTATCGTGAATAGTGAATATCGTGAAACCCTGACACAAAAAGTTCCAAATTTGATTAAAAAGTTCAAACCAATATTTTGGCATAATGATATTGAAAAAATAATATCATTTAAGAAGAAAATAACATCCCTTACCTCAAAATAACGGTACTTCTGATCGGAATATCGGATAGAAAGTCGAAGGAAACTTGTACCGAACAACAACTCTCAAAGTATCAAAATACTCACAAAAATATGCTCGATAATCTAGAGAGAAAGAAAACTTATTTCTGGTGTGATTTTCAATTCTAACCTAAGCGTCTATTTATAGGAAAATTTAGAAGCATAGGAGACTAAAATAATAAAATAATATTATTTAATTAACAAATTCTCGCATTCTTTGAATAAGTCTAGCATGCCTTCTTTGAAAAAAAATAGCATGACCCACATGCTTGAAAAACCAAAAGTGGGTTCCACCCATAATTTAATAAAAATCATTTTATTTTTTGAAACTTCAACAATTCATAGAAAATAGCCCGTTTATCAGAAAAATACAAATTTTATGTCCATTCCACACGAAATCGAATTCTCTACAACTTTGTAGCTTTGAGTTTTTCTAAATTCCAAATAGAAAATATCCGAAATCCATAAACGGATGATTTTTAATTCCTCCATTCCGACAAAATACTGATAAAACACCTCAGCATTAATTCCTTCATTTATAACCACATAAAATAAATAAATCCATCATTTATATCCACATCAAATAAATATTTCTTTATCATATAAATCAATAATTAATTATTCACAAATAATATTACAGAATCACAATTATGACAACAGGGAAGTTTTTCGGAAGAGGGGCTTTCAATAAAGATTTCTCCTTCTTGGCGCGCAATTAGGTGACCAAACCTCTCCTTGATGAGAACTTTCTAGACATTGCCAATAATGCTTATCTAATAATATTATTCAAATAATATGAATTATTGATCGATAATGGAAAATCTTTGTGCGGTGACAATTATTGAAACAACAATAATATAAAACTATCAATATGACAATTATTGAATCAATAAAATAAAATATTGAGCAGTAACTCTTTGTAACAATTATTATTGAGTAGTGCCTTCTTACGTGCGAATCAATAATTCAACAATCTTGCAATAAATGTCCACGCAATATTACTCTTGTTTGTGCAATTACGTAGTTATTATGTATTTTAACCACGGGTATTCAACGGTGTTACTTGGTAACAATTCGTAGATTATTTAAAAAAACTCATACTTTGTCAAACAAAATGAATTTTCTTCATCAAGCTTATTTTTATTTTACATTTTACCCATAACCAAAGCATTATACAAATTAACACCTTATGCCGTAAAATACGAATATTTATTTATAAAAGAATATTCCACGACCAAAAGAATATTTAGCTTTGACAAAATGAATATTTTATAACCACTTGCTTATTATTTTGGGATGGAAAATTTGCACATTTCACCCATAACCAAAGCATTATATCAAATTAACACCTTATTAATTTAGAATAATGAATAGAGAAAATTCAATTTTATTTATAATAAGTTGGGGTCTTAATAAATAATACTTTCTTTTTTTAATACAAGGGCAATATAGACAATTGATAGTATATTTAATGTTTTACAGTCATTTTCTTAATACTTGTGCACAACTCTAAAATGACCTATATTAAGGAACGAATGGAGTAATAGATTAAAAAAAAATTCATCTATTGGATTTGTAATCTTATATGTGAGACCCCAAATTTTATGAATAAAGATTTAAATTTTTTGAAATATTTTTTTTAATATTATGGTGTGGATTTGATATAATGTTATAGTTGTGGGTAATATTTATAAATTTTGCAAAGTATGCAAGTTGTTATATAATATTCAATTGGTCGGGGAATATTCGTTTTAACAGGGAATATTCGTACGACGACACAATCATTGATGAACCCCACAACGGAAGTATTGTCATAGTTAGAAAATGAAAGAATTATCTTTTTATAAAAATAACGGCGGAAGTTTTACCGTTAAACTGTTGAACTACCCGGTAGTAAAAGTACAGTAATACGCGTGGTTGCATAGTAGCACACGGTATTGATTATTGATGCTTACGTGAGAAGTCACTCAGTTATATTCAATTATTGCTACAATAATTGCTGCATCATATCTCTCATATTATTGATTCAATTATTGTCACAGTATCATCTGCATAATATGCTATATTATTAAATCAATAATTGAGACGAAAAAGTTATTTATATTATTAAATTACAATATTTATAATATCTAGAAGTTTTGTCAAGGAGAGATTTGGTCATCTAATTGTGCGCCAATAAGGAGAAATCCTTATCGAAAAAGCCCCCTCTTTCTTGAGAACGACCTGGTGGTTAAATATTGTGAGTTATAATATTAATGATGAATGTTATTAAAAATCGAATTTGAGTTCGGAGTTTAATTTAGAGTCGCGGACATGATATTTGAGTCTAGAGCAATGAAATTAGTAGAAATAGACTATAAACACAAAATTTGTCGGGGTTGACTTTTTGGTCAAAAAGTACCGCATACATGGTGAAATTCTTCTTTTATTCCATTCTTTATTATTATGTTGGAATAACATGTCTATGCGAAGTACCGCATACATGGTAAAATTCTTCTGTTATTCCATTCTTTATTATTCTGTTGGAATATCATGTCTGTTCGGATTACGCTAGCCCAGTAAGAAATATTATGACTAAGATAATGCAGAATAAATTATCATTAGTCTTCAACAATGTTAAACTGATAAAATACAATAGACATCAAGTTTAACTGTAGCTGAATAAGCAATCCATTAGAAGAGTCAAGTAGAGCATGATATCTACTATCTTCTATGATTTAAAATATTTTCATTAATTTTTTTATAGCTGAGACTCAGCTTAATAAATAAACCACATCATCAAGTCATCCCTGCACTACGGGCCAAAGATATTCATTAAATCATCAATGGTCATGACTATACCGAATAATCCCTGGTCATAATCATACCAAAAATTGTTCATCAATGCACTACAGGCTACTGAGGACTTTTACCACATCATTTATAATATTACAGGTCATGATTATACCGAATAATCCCTGGTCATAATCATACCAAGTCCATCTATGCACGTAAGCTAAAGATGACTTTCATCACAATATAAGCATGAGGATGATGACAATGACATAATAATTCAATAAAACAAGTTCAAGAATAAATTTTAAAGATTTATAAGTTAATTTATCTTGAAATCAATTACGCCCAAATTGTCAACATGATCGCTTTGTGGAGTAAAATTCAAGAATGCTCGTAAAAAATATTTCCATGAAAAGATACCGGATGAAGCTTAAATATCCGAGGATATTCTACTAATTTCATGGAGTATAGAAGCCAAAACTTTAACCAAATGAGTATTATAGAATATATGAAAGCGCAAATGGATTTTCACCCGCCATGCGGTAATCCACGAGACGAGATCATTTCCACAATCTAATAAGGAATGAATACGAAGGATCATTCACCATGCACGTGATAATCCACATGTACGAGTTATTCCAATGTAATAATAAAGAATGGAACCAGTCGTGCGTAATCCTCACGCATGTGATATTCCAATGAATAATAAAGAATAGAATAATGAAGAATTCATCATGCATGCGATAGATCGCATGACGAGTTATTCTAACGAATAATAAAGAATGGAACCAGTCTAGCGTAATCCGCACAAACAGGATATTCCAATGTAATAATAAAGAAGGGAATAACAAAGAATTCACCATGCATGCGATAGAACCGCATGCATGTGTTATTCCAACAGAATAATAAGGAATGGAACCAGGTCTAGCGTAATCCGCACAGACAGGATATTCCAACAGAGTAATAAAGAATGGAACCAGGACTAGCGTAATCCGCACAGATAGGATATTCCAACAGAATAATTGTAAGACCCCAAATTATTAATAAATGAAATTTAATTTTCTCTATTTATTATTTTGAAATAGTAAGGGTTGATTTGATTTATGTGGATAGTTATGGGTAAAATACGCAAATATTTCAAATAAGCAAGTGGTTATAAAATATTCGTTTGGTCGTGGAATATTCTTCTTTGGGAATATTATTAAACTGACGGTAAAAATTAACCTTGTGTGGGCCCCATAACAAAAAGTGATTGGATGAAGAAAAGCGATAAATATAAGTTGTTTAAAAATAACTTGGCGTAGTTATTACAGATTAATCTTTTGTTAAAATATACAAATTGGGTTAAAACACAAGAAGATATGGTATTGCACCAATTATTGATTCTTAAGTAAGAAGGCACTACTCAATAATTGTTACGATAATTCTTTATTCAAAGATTTTATTTTATTGATTCAATAATTCTTTGCATTGATATTTTATATTCTTGTTGTTTCAATAATTGTCATTACACAAGATTTTCCATTATCGAGACAATAATTCATATTATATGAATAATATTATTAGATAACATTATTGGCAATGTCTAGAAAGTTCTCGCATCTAAGGAGAGGTTTGGTCACCTAATAATTGCCAAGATGAGAGAAATCCTTATTGGAAAGCCCCCTTTATCCACAGGAACCGCACTGGTTCACGAGATTGTGATTCTGTAATATTATTCGTGAATAATTAATTATTGATTTATATGATGAGGAAAATAATGATTTTATGTGGATATAGATGGAGAAAATTTTTAATGTGACAATTGTTGAAAATTAATATTTTATCTTTTTCTGATAAAATAATTCATTTAAATATATTATTTTAATAATATAATAATGGGATATTTTTACAATAAATGTGGGATATATGAGTATATGAGGAGGAAGAGTATTTTTTTTGCATTAAATGATTAACACATATTTTGTGTGTCGGTAGACCCCAATTCTTGACCGAAATTTGATTTTAGCCTGTAAAATCGTCCGTTTGTGGATTTCGGTCAATTTCTATTTGAAATTTGAAAACACTTCCTTCTGTAAAGTTGTAGATAATGGAATTTCTTATGGAAAGTCGCGAGTTTTGAATTTTTCTGACAAAAGGGCTATTTATTGTGAATTATTGAAGTTCCGGATTAATTAATTATTATTATTTTGGAGTTTTAAATTAATTAATTGAGAAAAACGTTTTTTTGTTGTGTGGGCAGCCATAGCATGTGCTTAATGAGATGAGATCAGTTGTCAAAGTGGGCGTAGAAAAATTATTAAATATATTAATATTATATTAAATTTTTTTGCTTTGGTGTTCTAAGCATTTTCCTATAAATAGGGTGCTTAGGTTAGAATTGAAAATTACACCAGAAACTGAAGTTTTCTCTCTATTTCTCTCTCTATATATTGAGCGTATTCTTGTGAGTATTTTGATACTTTGAGTGTTGCTATATCTGATTGCAAGTTTAAGTCATAGCCTATATCCTGTTTCAACTGTAAATCTTGTCTTTGTGAGGTAAGGGATATTATTTTTTTAAAAATGATATTATTTCTTCCAATATCATTATGCCGCAATATTGGTTTGAACTTTTTAATCAAATTTGGAACTTTTAGTGTCGGGGTTACTATTCAAGTATACGGCACTATTCACGAATACGACACTATTCATCAAAAAATGAAAATTTTTCTTTTCGTCCAAAATATCTGTTATGGATGCTAGCTTTGATTGTATCCATTTTTTGATCATTCTTAAATTTTACACCACTATGATTATTTATGAGATATTTTTGGACATGAAATAGCTGAAATACGAATCCTTAATATTTATTCTTTTGTTTCACTGGATTTGTTTTCTTTGAAATATTTTTCATCATCCTCAGTTCTAAATGATGATATTATTGAATATCTTTGGCCTGTAGTACAAAGATTTATGATTTTATAATGAATATCTTTGGCCCGTAGTGCAAAGATGAATAGGTGTTGAGATGAACATGACCAACTGATGAATATCTTTGGCCTGTAGTGCAAAGATGAATATTTGATTCAAGATGAATATTGATTGATGTTCTGAGGATAAAATAATGATGATGGATCGTTAAATTCATAGATATTAGTAGATTTCATCCTCTACGTAACTCTTCTATGAATTATTATTTTTCGCTGCGAATATTGATCTAAAACTTGTTGTTTATTATATTCTCTCAGATTTTTCCTTGTTGAAGACTAACGATAATTTGTTTTATATTATCTTAGTCATAATGTTCTTTACTGGGCTAGTTGAGCTCACCCTTTTCTTTTTGTTCCATTTTTCTTCTCAGGAGGCGAGAATGTAGCGAGTACGAGTCGGGGTACGGAATGATGGTTATAGAGAGAGTTGTTTAGTAGTCCTCACCATTTTTGTAAAATAATGTATAAATAATTGTGATGAGGATTTATTTGGGTATAGATATTGTCTAGAAGATAATATTTGTATTTAAACTCACAGTTTTACTGTTGTAATAATAAAATTGTAGTTGTTTCTATACAATGTATTGACAACTCAGAATGGGTGATGTATACCTATTTTGGGGGCGTCATAATAATAAAGAATGGAATAACAAAGAATTCACCATGCATGCGATAGACCGCACAGACAGGTTATTCTAACAAAATAATAAAGAATGGAACCAAGTCTAGCGTAATCCGCACAGACAGGATATTCCAACAGAATAATAAAGAATGGAATAACAGAAGAATTTCACCATGTATACGGTACTTCGCATAGACATGTTATTCCAACATAATAATAAAGAATGGAATAACAGAAGCTCTCTTCATGAATACGAAAGAAATAATACCCCTTACCTTAGAAGAAACTGGATATTGGAATAGTGAGGTAGCAGACTCCTCTTCTTCTTTCTCTCTATAATTTCTCTCTATAATAATTGCTCTAAAGCTTTAGTAAATTGGTGAGAAATGAAGGACGAATGAGCTTATAGGAAAATATAGTGTCGATAATCTGTTATTCCATTCTTTATTATTATGTTGGAATAACCTGTCTATGCGAAGTACCGCATACATGGTGAAATTCTTTTGTTATTCCATTCTTTATTATTCTGTTGGAACATCCTGTCTGTGCGTTTATGCATGACCTGGTTCCGTTATTTATTATTATGTTGGAATAACCTGTCTGTGCGGTCTATCGCATGCCTGATGATTTCTTTTGTTAATCCATTCTTTATTATACTCAGTTGGTTAAAGTTTTGGCTTTTATACTTCATGAAATTAGTGGAATATCTTTGATATGTTTCATCCAGTATCTTTTCATGGAAATATTCTTCTAAGCATTCTTGAATTTTACTCCACAAATCAGTATCATGTTGACAATTTGGACGTTACTGGTTCCTAGATAAATTAATTCTTGAACTTGTTTTACTGAATTCTTATATCATTGTCATCATTCTCATGTTTATATTATGTTGAAAGTCATATGTGGCCTGTAGTGCATAGATGGACTTGGTATGATTAGGACCAGGGATTATTCGGTATAATCATGACCGCAATGTTACAAATGATGTGGTAAAAGTCCCCATTGGCCCGTAGTGCATTGATGGAAAGTTGTTGGCATGATCATGACCATTGATGAATACACGAATATCATTGGCCCGTAGTGCATGGATAATTTATGGTTGTGATACTAATGAATATCCTTGGTCGTAGTGCAGGGATGATATGGATTATATATTAAGCTGAGTCCCAAGAATAAAAGTGATGAAAAATCTTTTAAATCATAGAAGAGAGTAGATTTTATTCTCTACTTGACTCTTTTAATGGATTGCTTGTTCTTCTGGAGTTACTTGATGTTTGTTATATTGTATCAGTTTAACACTGTTAAAGGCTAACGATAATTTATTCTGCATTATCTTAGTCATAATATTTTTTACTGGGCTAGTTGAGCTCATCCTTTTACTTTCATTGTTCTCTTTAGGAAATGAGAACGTAGCAGGGACTAGTCGGGGAACGGAGTGACGGTCCAGATGATAGCATTACTAGTCCTCACTATAATATGAAATAGTGTGTTAATAAATGTATTGAGGACTTATTTTGAGTTTGAATACTGTCTAGAAGACAATATTTGTATTAAAACTCACAGCTTATGTTGTATATTTAAGATTGTATTTGTATTCTATACCATGTATATTATTCGACTCGGAATAGGTGATGTATACCTATTTTGGGGAATCTGATTAGTATCAAAGCTTAGGAATATGATCCTTTGTTGAGATGTGAGATAAGAACTAGGAGGGAGAGGCGGGGAATTCCTTCACTAGTATGACCTACCTAAGTTTATTTGGTATTTAATTGGTCGGTCAGAGTATAGGGATAATATGTGATATGTTAATTAACCCTTGTTTTGTGGCAGTATTTGAAAATGACATCCGAGAATGTTGAGATAAGCAATGAAGCACATGAGACTGTTGAGTCATCACAGATTAATACCTAGGATAATGTTCATCAGAAAGGCGACAATCCTCATGCAAACAACAACACTGACCAAATGATGAACGATGGAATGTTCAGAGGCTTTATGCAATTCATGCAACATCAGGTAAGAGAGACTCCTGTTCAAAATATAGGTGGAAATAATGGCAACCTACGATTACGGTCACCGCTAAGCGATTCAAGGTTGGGACCACCAGATTTTTTGGGAAAGCCAGAACCACTTAAGGCAGAGACGTGGATAAAGTAGATCACCAAGATATTTGATGTCTTGGAATACTCAGAGGAGCAAAAGGTTCCATTCGCCACCTTTATGTTGCGTGAAGAAGCAGATCATTGGCGGGAATCTATAAAATGTACCCAGCCTGACGCACTCAAGATGTCTTGGGAGAAGTTCCAAGAGCTGTTCAACGACAAGTACTTTCCCAAAAATATTTGTCACATGAAGGAGGTGGAGTTTATCAAGTTGGAGCAAAATAATATGACCGTGTCGCAATACGAGGCTAAATTTGCGGAGTTATCCCGGTTTACATCCCATTTGGTAGATAATGAGGAGAGAATGACGCGAATATTTCTGCGAGGTTTGAAACCCGAAATACGTCAATACCTCATTTCTCACAAATTTTGTTTATATTCAGATGTTGTGAATAGGGCTCAGTTATTGGAGCGCGATAATGAGTCAGCACAACCAAAAAGCAACGACCAACAACACGATAATAATTATACCGATGGCAACGGCCATCGGAACAATGATAACCATCGTGGGGGAAATTATCATGCCAGGAATGGTAACCACTTCGGTGGTAATCATGGCCAAAATAATAGGAGTGGAAATTTCAAGAAGAGAAGATTTAACGATGATGGAAAGACGTCAGCACCAACACCTATTGTTAAGGAAGGATAACGACCACCGGTCGTATGTTTCAAATGCGGACAGGAGGGACACATCCGTCCAAACTGTACGCAGCAATCCAAAGCGTGTTTCAATTGCGGAAGAGAAGGTCACCTAGCTCAATTTTGTCGTGTAGTGAAGTCAAGTCCAGCTGGGATAATGATGTCAAAGGATGTCTCACACAAGTCAAAGCTAGTAGTTTAAGTGAGAGCATTTGTCGAGGAACCCAAACGAAGTTATCACGGGTAAGTTAATCATAAACGCTTATGAAGTCTATACCTTATTCGATACCGGTTTTACCTATTCTTTTATCTCTCTTGCTTGCGCTTAACGTTTAAATTTGACTCCTGAGAAATTAGAATTTGACTTATTTGTTGAAACTCCGTTAGGAGAAACCTTCGTTACCTCCACTGTTTATAAATCTTGTTTAATTCATATCGATACCCTCACGTTACCTGTCGATCTTATCTCTTTGAAAATACTTTCCCTTGATGTGAGTTTAGGAATCGATTGGTTAACTACTCATCATGCCAAAATTAATTATTTTCGTAAGGTTGTTAGCTTTCATATTCATAACCAACCTATTATGCGAATTCAAGCAAACAAACCACTAAAGTTAATCACTGTTATATCAAGTCATAAGTAAAGAGCCCTGATCCTTTCGTTGTTGACATCCTTGTGTGTAATGCACCAAAGCCAGACTTTCTGTAGGCGACGTCGTGAATGACGATGGCAAGTTGATAGGTATCGATGTGACGTACTATCCAAGTCTTGGATGAGAGTCACAATTTTTAATGATATTTCTATTGTTAATAAATTTCTTTACGTATTTCTGAAGACTTCTTGGCCTACCCTAGAGAGTAAAATCGAATTTTATATTGACCCCAGTACAAAACCCATTTCTTCAACCAAAATGAACGTATAATGCGCCAAAGAAGTTGGCTCGAGCTGTTGAAGATTATGATAATACCATTCAATACCATCGTGGAAAAAGCAAACGTGGTAGCTGACGCGTTGAGTAGAAGATCATATGCATTTACGAGTGTGAATATACGAACCTACGTGAAGATAACTAATATACGATTAGAACTGACTTTAAACGATAAAGTTAAAACCGCTCAAGCTAAAGACTCAGAGCTTATGAAGGTGAAGGAGAAGGTTCAAAAGGGCGTTATTCTAAAATCAAGAATCAACGAAGAGAGGAAATCTCAAGCCTCGACTTTATTGGTCTATTTGAAATCATCAAACGAGTAGGAATTGTGGCCTATAGACTCGCTTTACCGCTAAGTATATCTCGTGTTCATAACGTTTTTCACGTATCGATGTTACGTAAGTATATGGACGACCCGAACCACATTATTGAATTAGAAGTAGACAAGATAGCAGAAGATTTAACGTATGAGGAGATACGTGTTAAAATCTTGGATAAGAAGGATCGTATTCAACACTCAAAGGTTATACCTCAAGAGTTAGAATCTGACGAGGTATCCTCATCTGTTCGGCATACAAGGTACGTACGTAAAATTCGAGGGCAAAATTTCATAAGGAGGGGAGATTATAAAACCCCAAATTTTACGAATAAAGATTTAATTTTCTCGAAATATTTTTTTAATATTATGGTGTGGATTTGATAATGTTATAGTTGTGGGTAGTATTTATAAATTTTGCAAAGTATGCAAGTTGTTGTATTATATTCGATTGGTCGAAGAATATTCATTTTAACAGGGAATATTCGTGATGCAATCAAGACAATCATTAGTGGACCCCTAATAGAATTATTATCGGATTGATCGAGAAAACGACAAAAATGTTTTATGAAAATAACGGCGGAAGTTTTACAGTTAACTGTTGAAACACCGGTGTTAAAAATACGATGTCTGGCGTGGTTGCATAGTAGCATACGGTATAGATTATTGATGCTTACGTGAGAAGTCACTCAGTTTTGTTCAATTATTGCTACAGTAATTTTTGCATAGTATCTCACGTTATTTGATTCAATTATTGTCGATATTTAATATATTATTAAATCAATAATTGAGATAACAAAGTTATTAATATTATTATTTGCAATATTAACGATGTCTAGAAGTTCTGCCAAGGAGAGGTTTGGTCACCTAATTGTGTGCCAATAGGAAAAAATCCTTATTAGAAAGCCCCCTCTTTTCTGGGAACGACCTGGTCGATTAATATTGTGAATTATAATAAAAGTGATAAGTTTTGTTTTATTATTATTATAAATGTAATAAAACAGAAAACTTTTTATAAAGTTTTGTTTTATTTGATTATAAATAGAATATATTATATTTTATTATGCATAGTGTTTACATAGTGCCTGCATAGTATTTGCATAGTAAAATCTTTTTATATAAAACAGAATACTTTTATAAAGTTATTTATTTTATTAGACTATAAATAGAATATATAATATTCTATTATGCATAGTGTTTGCATAGTGCATGCATAGTGTTTGAATAGTAAAATCTTTTTATATAAAACAGAATATTTTTTTAAAGTTATTCGTTTTATTAAATTATAAATAGAATATATTATATTTTATTTAAAAGATTTTATTTTATTAAAATATTTTATTAATATTGCATAGTAAATCAATATGGACCGTCCGTTTAAAAGTAAATCAATCTGGACCGTTCATGAATTAGTTACTATTCAGTCCATTCTCCTATAAATAGAAGCTCATTCCTTCATTATTTCTTACAAATTCACTGAAACTCTAGAGAGAGAAACTATAGAGAGAAAGAAGAAAAGTATTCTGCTACTTCACTACTCCTATATCCAGTTTCTTCTAAGGTAAGGGATATTATTTGTTGTACTCGTAAGGGGTATTATTTCTTTTGTATTCTGAAGAGAACTTACATTATTCCATTCTTTATTATTACATTGGAATAACCTTTGTATCTGTGGACTACCCTATACTTGGTGAAATTCTTACATTATTCCATTCTTTATTATTATGTTGGAATAACTTTATTTATCACAATCGCATACATGGTGAAATTCTTCTATTATTCCATTTTTATTATTACGTTGGAACATCATATGTAATGCGACGCATGACTTTGGTTCCGTTATTTATTATTACATTGGAATATCTTATGCATGCGTTTACATGATGACTGATTCCGTTATTTATTATTTCATTTGAATAACTCGCTCATGTGATCTATCGCATGCCCGATGATTTCTTTTGTTATTCCATTCTTTATTATACTCAGTTGGTTAAAGTTTTGGCTTTTATACTCCATGAAATTAGTGGAATATCTTTGATATTTGCGCTTTATCCAGTATCTTTTCATGAAAATATTCTTCTGAGCATTCTTAAATTTTACTCCACAAAGCAGTATTATGTTGACAATTTTGACGTTACTGGTTGTTGGATAAATTAATTCTTGAACTTGTTTTTATTGAATTCTTATATCATTATCATCATTCTCATGTTTATATTATGTTGAAAGTCATATGTGGCCTGTAGTGCATAGATGGACTTGGTATGATTAGGACCAGGAATTATTCGGTGTAATCATGACCGTAATGTTACAAATGATGTGGTAAAAGTTCTCATTGGCCCGTAGTGCATTGATGGCCAGTTTTTGGCATGATCATGACCATTGATGAATACACGAATATCCTTGGCTCGTAGTGCATGGATAATTTGTGGTTGTGATACTAATGAATATCCTTGGCCGTAGTGCAGGGATGATGTGGATTATATATTAACCTGAGTCCCAGCAATAAAAGTGATGAAAAACCTTTTAAATCATAGAAGATAGTAGATTTTATTCTCTACTCGACTCTTTTAATGCATCACTTGTTCCGCTGCAATTAAACTTGATGTTTGTTATATTGTATCAGTTTAACACTGTTGAAGGCTAACGATAATTTATTCTGCATTATCTTAGTCATAATATTTCTTACTGGGCTAGTCGAGCTCACCCTTTTACTTTTATTGTTCTCTCTGGAAATGAGAACGTAGTAGAGACTAGCCGGGGAACGGAGTGACGGTTCAGATGATAGCATTAGTAGTCCTCACTATTCTATGAAATAGTGTGTTAATAAATGTATTGAGGACTTATTTTGAGTTTGAATACTGTCTAGAAGACAATATTTGTATTAAAACTCACAGCTCATGTTGTATATTTAAGATTGTATTTATATTTTGTACCATGTATTTGGCGACTCAGAATAGGTGATGTATACCTATTTTGGAGGCGTCACACAATACCTTCAACTTTTCTTTTCTTTTTAATTTAGTCCTGCAAGTATTATCAAACTTGCACCACGTCCCCTAATAGTAAATAATGTGAATCAATAGTTCAATCATGTGAATCAATAGTTATAATCATGTGTGAAAATCGAATTACAAATTATAGTACCTCCATCTATACCTCCATTTTTAACTTAGTCATGCAAGTATTATCAATCTTGCACCAACTCCCCTAATAGTACAAGAATGTGAATCAATAGAACACACATGTGAACAAATAGTTATAATCATGTGAATTAATAGCAATTAATTGCTCATTTATCCGGTTAATTACCCGACTGGTCAGTATAACTTCTAGACATCAATTAATATCGAAAGAAATGTCGATATCCACTAACACTAATAATTCCAACACAATGGAAATATCAATTTCATCTTTAATCAACACGAATTTATTCATCATTAATATTATAACTCATAATATTTAACAACCAGGTCGTTCCCAGGAAAGAGGGGGCTTTCCGATAAGGATTTCTCCTTATTGGCGCGCAATTAGATGACCAAACCTCTCATTGACAGAACTTCTAGACATTGTAAATATTGTAATTTAATAATATGAATAACTTTGTCGTCTCAATTATTAATTTAATAATATATCATATAATGCAGATGATACTGTGACAATAATCGAATCAATAATATGAGTGATATTATGCAGCAATTACTGTAGAAATAATTGAGTATAACTGAGTGACTTCTCACGTTAAGTATCAATAATCAATATTGTGTGCTACTATGCAACCACGCGTATTACTGTACTTTTACTACCGGGTAATTCAACAGTTTAACGGTAAAACTTCCATCATTATTTTTTTTAAAAGATAATTATGTCATTTTCTAACTACGACAATACTTCCGTTGTGGGGTCCACAAATGATTGTCTTGAGTAAATGCATTTAATATTCTCTGTTAAAACGAATATTCCCCGACCAATCGAATATTATATAACCACTTGCTTACTTTGAAAAATTTGTAAATATTACCCACAACTATAACATTATATTATATCCACACCATAAAATTCAAAAATATATTTCGAGAGAAATTAATCTTTATTCATAAAAGTTGGGGTCTTACACCTGGTTCCATTCTTTATTATTCTGTTGGAATATCCTGTCTGTGTGGTTTACACATGACCTGGTTCCATTCTTTATTATTCTGTTGGAATATCTTGTCTGTGCGGTTTACGCATGACCTGGTTTCATTCTTTATTATTCCGTTGGAATATCCTGTCTGTGCGGTTTACGCATAACCTGGTTCCATTCTTTATTATTCTATTGAGAATAATATGTACGTCGCGATCTATCGCATACATGGTGAATTCTTCTCGTTATTCCATTCTTTATTATTATTACATTGGAATAACACATCTATATGGATTACCGCATGCATGGTGAATGATCCTTTGTATTCATTCCTTATTAAATTGTGGAAATGATCTGTCTACGACGGGCGAAAATCCATTTGCAGTTTCATATATTCTATTTTACTCAGTTGGTTAAAGTTTTGGCTTCTATACTCCATGAAATTAGTAGAATATCCTGGATATTTGCGCTTCATCCAGTATCTTTTCATGGAAATATTCTTCTGAGCATTCTTGAATTTTACTCCACAAAGCAGTATCATGTTGACAATTTGGACGTTATTGATTTCAGGATAAATTAACTTATAAATTTATTCTTGGACTTGTTTTATTGAATTATTATGTCATTGTTATCATCCTCATGCTTATATTGTGATGAAAGTCATCTTTGACTTACGTGCATAGATGGACTTGGTATGATTATGACCAGGGATTATTCGGTATAATCATGACCTGTAATGTTATAAATGATGTGGTAAAAGCCCGCAGTAGCCTTTAATGCATTGATGGACAGTTTTTGGTAAGATTATGACTAGGGATTATTCGGTATAGTCATGACCACTGATGATTTAATGAATATCCTTGGCCCGTAGTGCTGGGAGGATTCGATGATGTGGTTTATTTATTGTCGAGTCTCAAATGATAAAAATTGATGAAAACATTTTAAATCATAGAAGATAGTAGATATCATGCTCTACTTGACTCTTCTAATGGATTGCTTATTCACCGCAGATTAAACTTGATGTCTATTGTATTTTATCGGTTTAACATTGTTGAAGACTAATGATAATTTATTCTGCATTATCTTAGTCATAATATTTCTTATTGGGCTAGTTGAGCTCACCCTTTCTTTCACTGTTCTCTTCAGGAAATGAGAACGTAGTTGGGACTAGTCGGGGAACGGAGTGACAGTCCAGAAGATACCATTAGTAGTCCTCACTATTCTGTTAAATAGTGTGACAATAAATGTAATGAGGACTCCATTGAGTGTGGATGTTGTCTAGATGACAATATTCTTATTAAAACTCTTAGATTATGTTTTGTCGTATTTTTACACACATCGTTGTATAATTAAGTTGTATTAAAATTTTGTACCAAATATTTGGCGACTCAAGATGGGTGATGTATACCTATTTTGGGGGCGCCACGGTTAGTATCAAAGCTTAGGATATGATCCTGGCCGAGATGTGAGACAAGAACTAGAAGGGGAGAGCGGGGAATTCTTCGCTAGTATGACCTACCTAAGTTTATTTGGTATTTAATTGGTCGGTAAGAGTATAGGGATAATATGTGATATGTTAATTAACTCCTTTTTTGTGGCAGTGTTTGAAAATGACATCTGAAAATGTTGAGATCATCAATGAAGCACATGAGATTGTTGAGACACCTTTAATCACAAACCAGGTTAATGTGTTGTCAGTCAAAAAAGAAATTAGAGATATCTACGTGGTGAGTGAAGAACTAATAGCTGCACCCGAGCTAGTCGCAGAGGTAGCAGCTGAGAGTGAGGAAGAAGAGGAATATGAGGAGAATTTATTAGAAAAATTTTATGATCGAAATTTAGAATTACAAAATCGTATTCATGAGTTAGAAGAACACGCTGAAGAACGGCAAGCGGTCATGGAGCAAAGGGATGCAACAATTCAAAATTGTGTTACCCGATGTGCGATGCTTGAACAGAAGCACTCTTTGGCAGAGTATAAGATATTAGAGATGAAATCTGAGAATGCTATAATCAAGGTTTTGATGAAAGAAGAAGCAAATGAACGAATGAGAATAGATGATGCATGGGTAAAAGCCGCACGACGCATTGATATTGTAGAAAAAGACGTTCGATCTAATAAGGGCAAAATAGATGAAATGGATTTCGATTTTTTGACAGCAATTGGGAAAATCCAACATCGAACGGTCAACCCCAATTCGATATGGATCGGAGAGTAATGATTCGAATCATGGATCAGGAATGTGGCGAAGCAATTAAGGGTGGAATGTACTCTATAGCAAATTTAAGTGCAATTGGGATGGTGACGCCAAAGGATGTCCCAGACAATTCAAACTCGGTAGTTTAAGTGAGAGCGTTTATCGAGGAACCCGAATGAAGTTAGCATGGGTAAGTTAATCATAAACTCTTGCTAAGTCTATACCTTGTTCGATACCGGTAGTGGTTTTCAATGTTTGAACTTGTCTCTTTTATCTGTTGAAACTCTGTTAGGAGAAACATTCGTTACCTCCACTATTTATAAATCTTGTTTAATTCAAATCGAAACTTTCACGTTACCTGTCGATCTTATTTCTTTGAAAATACTTGCATTTGATGTGATTTTAGGGATTGATTGGTTAACTACTCATCATGCTAAAATCGATTATTTTCGTAAGGTTGTTAGCTTTCATATTCCTAACCAACCTGTTATGTGAATTCAAGAAACCAAACCACTAAAGTCAATCATTGTCATATCAAGCCTTAAGTAAAGAGCCCTAAGCCTTTCGCTGGTGACTTCCAAGTCTTGGAATACACCGAAGCTAAAATATCCATAGGGGACATCGTGAATAACGGTGGCAAGTTGATAAATATCAATGTGACGTGTTATCCAAGTCTTGGATGAGGGTCACAGTTTTGAATGATATTTCTGTTGTTAATAAATTTCCTGACGTATTCCTGAAGACTTCTTAGCTTACCCCTAGAGCGTGAAATCGAATTTTGTATTGACCCCACTACAAAACCCATTTCGTATAACTTACAAATGATAAAGATAGAGTTAAAGACTCTAAGGACCCACGTGGTGATATCAAATATACAAGTAGAATCGACTTTAATCGATAAAGTTAAAGCCGCTCAAGCTACATACCCGAATCTGATGAATGTGAAGAAGAATGTTCAAGAAGGCGTTATCTCAACCCTCGATTTAATTGGCCCATTTGAAATCCTCGATGGAGTAGGAACTGTGGCTTATAGACTCGTTTTACCGCCAAGTATGTCGCGTGTTCATAACGTTTTTCACGTATCGATGTTACATAAATATGTGGATGACCCGAACCACGTTATTAAATTAGAACTAGACGAGATAGCAGAAGATTTAACGTATGAGGAGATACATGTTAAAATCTTGGATAAGAAGGATCGTATTCAACACTCAAAGGTTATACATCAAGAGTTGGAATATGAAATGAAGTCAAGCTATCCTCACCTCTTCGGCATACCAGGTACATACGTAAATTTTGAGGGTGAAATTTCATAAGGAGGGGAGATTGTGAGACCCCAAATTTTATGAATAAAGATTTAAATTTCTCAAAATATTTTTTTTAATATTATGGTATGGATTTGATATAATGTTATAGTTGTGGGTAATATTTACAAATTTTGCAAAGTATGCAAGTTGTTATATAATATTCGATTGGTCGGGGAATATTCGTTTTAACATGGAATATTCGTACGACGGCACAATCATTGATGAACCCCACAACAGAAGTATTGTCGTAGTTAAAAAGCATGAATTATCTTTTATAAAAATAACTACGAAAGTTTTACCGTTAAACTGTTGAACTACCCTAGTAGTAAAAGTACAAGAATGTCGCGTGGTTGCATAGTAGTAGACATGGTATTGATTATTGATGCTTACGTGAGAAGTCACTCGGTTATATTCAATTATTGCTACGAGAATTGTTGTGATCATATCTCTCATATTATTGATTCAATTATTGTCACAGTATCATCTGCATAATATGTTATATTATTAAATCAATAATTGAGACGATAAAGTTATTTATATTATTAAATTGCAATATTTACAATGTCTAGAAGTTCTGTCAAGGAGAGGTTTGGTCATCTAATTGCGCGCCAATAAGGATAAATTGTGACGCCCCCAAAATAGGTCCACACGACCCATTCTGAGTCGCCAGATATCACACTATAAAAATCATTTACAAACTTCATTTATACAACTATTGAACTGTCGTGCAGAATACGACTACAGTTAAACTGTGAGTTTTAATACAAATATTTGTAACTCTCATGGTGCCTCGACCACAACCTTACAATGGTACTTTACATAAAATTACAGTCAATAACTATTTTAGAAATTAAAATCTTTAGAAAATACTCAAGAAAACCTTCGTACATGGGAGGTCATGCGTCTAGGTTATGATAGATATCATATGTCCACAGAATTATCCTTGGTTGACCCAATAGTCCCCAAAGAAAAACAAGAAGATTGCTATCATCTTCTTTCCAATGGTGAGTCTTCTCTTGACTTATAATTATCTCCATTGTCTCCAATTGAGAATCATATTTCAAACAAACTCCAAGATTATAGGTAGTAGTGCTCGTAGATATACTCTCAAAGAAGTGGATGTGCACAACCCTGTCTTATGATAACATGAGGTCATATGTCATTAGACATCTTGTATGATAGTGGCAAAACACCATTCCAAAGTTGGGTTCACCTCACCCTATTCGGTTCACCAAAATTAAATATCAAACGACGTATACAATACAACATACTTGTGAAACAAAAAGGGTGAGCACAACTTGCCCAGTAAAGAATATCATTTACATCATCAATAGCCTTTATCAGCAATAAATCAGAGATTTAGAACATATGGTAGATGATAAAACTTTTTAACCATAGTTGCAGCGGAACGAGCAATCCATTAAAAGAGTCAAATAGACCATCAGGTCTATTATCTTCTCCATGTTAAAAGTCTACTAATAATGTTTTATCCCTGTAACATCAATCAACAATTCATGTCCACAATCATATGAATAACTCATAATCATAATTGTGATTCTAAATTCCTCTTCGCACCCAGAACGAAGATAACTTTCATCACCTATCTTCACCTGAAACATCAAAAATCATGGTTATACCAAATCATAATTTCGGCTCATAATCATACTAATAAATTCATCTTTGCACTACGACCTAAGATATACAACTGTAAAACCAATAATGCTGAGACTCAGCTTAATAGTATCACAACCACGAATTATCCATGCAGTACGGGCCAAGGATATTCGTGTTTTCAATTACGGTCATGATTATACCGAATAATCCCTGGTCATAATCATACCAAGTCCATCTATACACTATGGACCGAAGATGACTTTTACCACATCATTTGTAACATTACGGTCATGATTATACCGAATAATCCCTGGTCATAATTATACCAAGTTCATCTATGCACGTAAGCCACAGATGACTTTCAACACAATATAAGCATGACGATCATGACAATGATATAAAGAATCAATCAAATGAGATAAAGGATAAATATTAAACATTTATAATATAATTTATCCAGGGTTCAAGAATATCCCAATGTTATCAATCACTTAATAATCTCATAATCTAATATCATTAATATTATAACAATATTTTAATCATTTTTTAAACTTATAAACAATTTATTTTAATTGTTTACACCTTACCAAATAATGCATGTAATCATTCAAAAATGCCATACTCATAAGATTTCATCACCAATGATCAAATCTCTCATCAAAAATCTGCATATACCTTATATAGGATTTTCAAGCCATAAAATCCTATTTACCAATTTTTCAACTTCACATAACATGTTTAACTCATATGTAACTAAACTATTTTCATGAAAAATTACCAAATCAACTTATTATTTTTCTATCCTTTGTCCCAACATATATACATATATTTCATACACAACAAGTATTTTTTTATAATTTTTTAACTCCCTTAAGTATTTTTAAAAAAATCAATTTCTAATTAATTCCTTAAGAAATTAGCTACCTCAAGTTTAACTCCAAATTCCCAAATCTTCAAGGTGATCTTACACCGTTAATGTGAGATTTTAGTTTAAATTTCATGGTCATCTGAGTTATAGAACTCCGGTTATAGCATTTTTCGTCAGAAAAACCTAAATATTGAAATAATCATAACTTGCTCATTTTAAGTCGGAATGAGCTCATTTTTGGACAGGAGGTACTTTATACCATATATTTCCATGTCCCAAAAGGCCGAAAATTTTCTCACAAATTAAGTTGCCGAAACAGCCCTTAAAATGTTTTGGGCAGTAGCTTTTTCTCCTTTTTTACTTTTTCGTGCTTTGTTAAAAATATTCCATACAAAAATTTACAACTCCTCTTTCAGTGATTCTACTTGGAGATGTTAGAAAAATTATCATAATATCCTCCCAAAGTTTTCCAGAATTTTTGAATGTCCAAAAAATTTTGAAACTACAAGTGGATTTTAACCCGCCATGCAGTAATCCACGTAAACAAATCATTTCCACAATTTAATAAGGAATAAATACGAAGGATCATTCACCATGCATGCGGTAGTTCACACAGACAGGTTATTCCAACAAAATAATAAATAATGGAATAACAAAAGAATTCACCAGGCATGCGATAGACCATACGCATAAAGTTATTCCAATGAATAATAAATAATGGAACCAGTCATGCAGAACGCCTGCGTGCGTGATATTCCAAATGTAATAATAAATAATGGAATAACAGAAGAATGTCACCATGTATATCAGAGTCCAGATGTATGAGTTATTCCAATGTAATAATAAATAATGGAACCAGTCATGCTTAAACGCACGCAGATGTGATATTCCAAATGAATAATAAAGAATGGAATAATGTAAGAATGTCATCATATATACGGTAGTCCGCGATACAAAGTTATTCTAATGAATAATAAATAATGGAACTTCAGTCGTCGCGTAAAGAACGCACAGCATGTGATATTCCAATAGAATAATAAAGAATGGAATAACAATGTAATTCACCAGGCATGAGATAGATCCGATGCATAAAAGTTATTCCAATGTAATAATAAAGAATGGAATAACAGAAGAATTTCACCATGTATGCGGTACTTCGCATAGACAGGTTATTTTAACATGATAATAAAGAATGGAATAACAACCCTTATGAGTATTGAAAAAAAAATAACTCTCTTCATGAATACGAAAGAATAATACCCTTTACCTCAAAAGAAGACTGGATACTGGAATAGTGAGGTAACAGACTTCTCTTCTTCTTTCTTTCTATAATTTCTCTCTATAATAATTGCTCTATAGTTTTAGTGAATTGGTGAGAAATGAAGGAAGAATGAGCCTCTATTTATAGAAAAATATAGTTTCGATAATTGCACGTTTTGGGGCTCAAATTATTACAGTATAATACCTTTAACTTTTCTTTCATTTTTAATTTAGTCCTGCAAGTATTATCAAACTTGCACCACCTCCTCTAATAGTAAATAATGTGAATTAATAGTACAATCATGTGACTCAATAGTTATAATCATGTGAAAATATGAATTACAGTATAGTACCTCCATCTATACCTCCATTTTTAACTTAGTCATGCAAGTATTATCAATCTTGCACCACCTCCCCTAATAGTACATGAATGTGAATCAATAGTACACACATGTGAACAAATAGTTATATAAGCATGAGAATTAGTAGCAATTAAATGCTCATTTATCCGATTAATTACCCGATTTATCAATATAACCCCCAGACATCAATTATCATCGGAATAGATGTCGATTTCCACTAACACTAATAATCCAAACACAATGGAACTATCAAATTCATCTTTAATCAACATGAACTTATTCATCATTAATATTATAACAACCAGGTCGTTCCCAGGAAAGAGGGGGCTTTTTGATAAGGATTTCTCCTTATTGATGTGCAATTAGGTGACCAAACATCTCCTTGACAAAAATTCTAGACATTGTCAATATTGCAAATAATAATATGAATAACGTTGTCGTCTCAATTATTGATTCAATAATATATAAAATATTATGCAGATGATACTGTGACAATAATCGAATCAATAATATGAGAGATATGATCAAAGAATTATCGTAGCAATAATTGAGTATAACCGAGTGACTTATCACGTAAGCATCAATAATCAATACCGTGTGCTACTATGCAACCACGCCAGACATCGCATTACTTTTACTAATGAGAGTAGTTCGGACAGCTTTTAACGGTAACACTTTCGCTGTTATTTTTATAAAAAGATAATTCTGTCGTTTCCTTACTATGATAATACTTCCGTTGTGGGGTGCACCAATGATTGTGCCATCCTACGGATATTCCCTGACAAAAAGAATATTCCCCGACCAAACGAATATTTTATAACAACTTGCATACTTTGAAAATTTTTCACATGTCACCCTTAACTTTAACCTTTTATCAATTTAACCATTTACTAAATAGAATAATTATAAGAAAACTGAATACTTTTATTTCATAAAATTTAGGGTCTCACAATCTCCCCTCCTTATGAAATTTTGCCCTCGAAATTTACGTACCTGGTAGTTCAAAGAGATGAGAATACCTTGCTTTTTTTTTAGATTGTACCTTCCCGGTTATTTCCTCTGTATCATGATTTTCGCATTGCTCATCTCCTATTTTTCAGATATCATTCTAGAATATACCTTCTAAACAAAGGTTAATTGACATATCATAATTTGTCAACTTATCAAGTAAACAATTTTAGCTTAGGTAAGTCACACACTAGCGAAGTATATTACTCGTCTCTCCCCTCCTAGTTCTAGACTCATATCTCAGCCAGCGACCATATCCCTAAGCTCTGATACCATTTATGACGCCCCCAAAATAGGTCCACACGATCCATTCTAAGTCGCCAGATATCACACTATAAAAATCATTTACAAACTTCATTTATACAACTGTTGAACTGTCATGCAGAATACGACCACAGTTAAAATGTGGGTTTTAATACAAATGTATGTAACTCTCATGGTGCCTCGACTACAACCTTACAATGGTACTTTACATAAAAGTACGAATAATAATGCATTTTAGAAATTAAAATCTTTGGAAAATACTCAAGGAAACCTTCATACATGGGAGGCCGTAAATGCCAGGTTATGATAGATATCATATGTCCACGTAATTATCCTTGGTTAATCTAATAGTTCCCAAAGAAAATCAAGAAGATTGCTATCATCTTCTTTCCAATGGTGAGTCTTCTCTTGACTTATAATTATCTCCATTGTCTCCAATTGAGAATCATATTTCAAACAAACTCCAAGATTATATAAAGTGCTCGTAGATACACTCAAAGAAGTGGATGTGCATGTGACCTTGTCTTATGATAACACGAGGTTGTATGTCATTAGACATCTTGTATGATAGTGGCAAAACACCCTTCCAAAGTTGGGTTCACCTCACTCTATTCGGTTTACCAAAATTAAATATCAAACAGCGTATGTCTGATACGACACACTTAACTAAAGTTCTCAATAAAATTATTTCCATACTATTTAAGGAGAACCTCAATGGTTATAGACCACCGTTTTATTCTCCTGTTACCCCCCGTCAATTCCCGAGTTACACTTTTATTACGAAAAGGAATTGTGAAGCAAAAAGGTGAGCAATAACTAGCCAATAAACAATATCATTTACATCATCAATAGCCTTTATCAATAATAAATCGTAGATTTAGAACATATGGTAGATGATAAAACTTTTCAACCATAGTTGCAAATTGAACGAGCAATCCATTAAAGAGTCAAATAGACCATCGTGTCTATTATCTTCTCCATGTTAAAAGTCCACTAATAATGTTTTATCCCTGTAACATCAATCAACAATTCATGTCCACAATCATATGAATAAATCATAATCATAATTGTGATTCTAAATTCCTCTTCGCACCCAGAACGAAGATAACATTCATCACCTATCTTCACCTGAAACATCAAAAATCATGGTTATACCAAATCACAATTTCGGCACATAATCATACTAATAAATTCATCTTTACACTACGGCCAAAGATATTCATTAACAATTCATCTTTGCACTACAGGCCTAAGATATACAACTGTAAAACTAATAATGCTGAGACTCAGCTTAATAGTATCATGACCACGAATTATCCATGCACTACGGGCTAAGGATATTCGTGTTTTCAATTACGGTCATGATTATACCGAATAATCCCTGGTCATAATCATACCAAGTCCATCTATGCACTACGGGCCGAAGATGACTTTTACCACATAATTTGTAACATTACGGTCATGATTATACCGAATAATCCCTGGTCATAATCATACCAAGTTCATCTATGCACGTAAGCCACAGATGACTTTCAACACAATACAAGCATGATGATCATGACAATGATATAAAGAATCAATCAAATGAGATAAAGGATAAATATTAAATATTTATAATATAATTTATCCAGGGTTCAAGAATATCCCAATGTTATCAATCACTTAATAATCTCATAATCTAATATCATTAATATTATAACAATATTTTAATCATTTCTTAAACTTATAAACAATTTATTTTAATTTTTTACACCTTACCAAATAATGCATTTAATCATTCAAAAATGCCATACTCATAAGATTTCATCACCAAAGATCAAATCCCTCATCAAAAATCTGCATATACCTTACATAGGATTTTCAAGCCATAAAATTCTATTTACCAATTTTTCAACTTCACATAACATGTTTAACTCATATGTAACTAAACCATTTTCATGAAAAATTACCGAATCAACTTATTATTTTTCTATCCTTTGTCCAAACATATATACATATATTTCATACACAACAAGTATTTTTTTTATAATTTTTCAACTCCCTTAAGTATTTTTTGAAAAATCAATTTTTAATTAATTCCTTAAGAAATTAGCTACCTCAAGTTTAACTCCAGAAATTCCCAAATCTTGGCAGGATCTAAATTTCATGGTCAACGGAGTTATAGAACTCCGGTTATAGCATTTTTTGTCGGAAAAACCTAAATATTGAAATAGTCATAACTTGCTCATTTTAAGTTGGAATGAGCTCATTTTTGGACAGGAGGTACTTTATACCATATATTTCCATGTCCCAAAAGGCCATAAATTTTCTCACAAATTAAATGGCTGAAACAGCCCTTGCAAAATTTTGGGCAGTAGATTTTTCACTTTTTCGTTCTTTGTTAAAAATATTCCATACAAAAATCTACAACTCCTCTTTAAGTGATTCCACTTGGAGATGTTAGAAAACTTATCATAATATCCTCCCAAATTTTTCTAAAATTTTTGAATGTCCGAAAAATTTCGAAACTACAAATGGATTTTAACCCACCATGCGATAATCCACGTAAACAAGATCATTTCCACAATTTAATAAGGAATGAATACGAAGGATCATTCACCATGCATGTGGTACTCCATACAGACAGGTTATTCCAACAGAATAATAAATAATGGAATAACAAAAGAATTCACCAGGCATGCGATAGACCGCACAGACAGGTTATTCTAACAGAATAATAAATAATGGAATAACAGAAGAATGTCACCATGTATATGATAGTCCGCGTATAAAGGTTATTTCAACAGAATAATAAATAATGGAACCAGGTCATGCGTAAACGCACAGACAGGATATTCCAACAGAATAATAAAGAATGGAATAACAGAAGAATGTCACCATGTATACGGTAGTCCGCGATATAAAAGTTATTTCAATGTAATAATAAATAATGAAACCAGTCAGTGCGCAAATGCACGAATTGGATATTCCAATGTAATAATAAAGAATGGAATAACAACAGAATTCACCGGGGCATGCGATAGATCAAGATGCAGAAAAGTTATTCCAATGTAATAATAAAGAATGGAATAATGTAAGAATTTCACCATGTATGCGGTGCCAGATGACGGAGTTATTCCAATATAATAATAAAGAATGGAATAACAACCCTTATGAGTATTGAAAAAAATAACTCTCTTCATGAATACGAAAGAATAATACCCTTACCTCAAAAAGAAGACCTGGATCTTTGGAATAATGAGGTAGCGAGACTTCTCTTCTTCTTTCTCTATAATTTTTTCTATAATAATTGCTCTATAGCTTTATTGAATTGGTGAGAAATGAAGGAAGAATGAGCTTCTATTTATAAGAAAATATAGTTTCAATAATTTCACGTTTTGGGCTCGAAATATTACAGTATAATACCTTCAACTTTTCTTTCATTTTTAATTTAGTCCTGCAAGTATTATCAAACTTACACCGCCTCCCCTAATAGTAAATAATGTGAATTAATAGTACAATCATGTGACTCAATAGTTATAATCATCTGAAAATACGAATTACAGTATAGTACCTCCATTTTTAACTTCGTCATGCAAGTATTATCAATCTTGCACCACATCCCATAATAGTACATGAATGAGAATCAATAGTACACACATGTTAACAAATAGTTATATAAGCATGTGAATTAGTAGCAATTAATTGATCATTTATCCGATTAATTACCCGATTTATCAATATAACCTCCAGCCATCAATTATCATCAAAATAGATGTCGATTTTCACTAACACTAATTGTGACGCCCCCAAAACAGGTATACATCACCCATCTTGAGTCGCCAAATACATGGTACAAAATACAAATATAAACTTAATTATACAAACGTCGTGTAATATACGACAAAACATATGCTATGAGTTTTAATACAAATATTGTCATCTAGACAATATCCACAATCAATGGAGTCCTCATTACATTTATTATCATATTATTTAACAGAATAGTGAGGACTACTAATGCTATCATCTGGACCGTCACTCTGTTCTCCGACTCGTCCCAGCTATATTCTCATTTCCTGAAGAGAACAGTGAAAGAAAGGGTGAGCTCAACTAGCCCAGTAAGAAATATTATGACAAAGATAATGCAGAATAAATTATCATTAGCCTTCAACAATGTTAAACTGATAAAATACAATAGACATCAAGTTTAATTGTAGCGGAATAAGTAATCCATTAGAAGAGTCAAGTAGAGCATAATATCTACTATCTTCTATGATTTAAAATGTTTTCATCAATTTTTATCGCTGATACCCAGCTTAATAAATAAACCACATCATCGAGTCATCCATGCACTACGGGCCAAGGATATTCATTAAATCATCAATGGTCATGACTATACCGAATAATCCATGGTCATAATCATACCAAAAACTGTCCATCAATGCATTACAGGCTACTGAGGACTTTTACCGCATCATTTATAACATTACAGGTTATGATTATACCGAATGATCCCTGATCATAATCATACCAAGTCCATCTATGCACGTAAGCCAAAGACGACTTTCATCATAATATAAGCATGAGGATGATGACAATGACATAATAATTCAATAAAACAAGTTCAAGAATAAATTTATAAGTTAATTTATCCTGAAATCAATAACGCCCAAATTGTCAACATGATCTCGCTTTGTGGAGTAAAATTGAAGAATGCTCGGAAGAATATTTTCATGAAAAGATCTTTGGATGAAGCACAAATATCCGAGGATATTCTACTCATTTCATGGAGTATAAGCCAAAACTTTAACCAACCGAGTAAAATAGAATATATGAAAGCGCAAATGGATTTTCGCCGTCATGCGGTAATCCACGTGAGACGAGATCATTTCCACAATTTAATAAGGAATGACTACAAAGGATCATTCACCATGCATGCATGTAATTCACATAGGCAAAGTTATTCCAATAGAATAATAAAGAATGGAATAATGAAGAATTCATCATGCATGCGATAGATCAAGACACACAAACGAGTTATTCTTAGCGAGAATAATAAAGAATGGAACCATATCATGCGTAAACCGCATGCATGTGAGGATATTCAATGTAATAATAAAGAATGGAACCATGTCATGCGTAAACCGCATGCATGACGAGTTATTCCAATGAGAATAATAAAGAATGGAACCCGGTCTAAGCGTAATTAAATACATACTGAGGATATTCCAACAGAATAATAATAAAGAATGGAACTGGTGTCTAGTGTGTAATCCACACGCATGAGGATATTACAAATGTAATAATAAAGAATGGAATAATGAAGAATTTCAACATGTATGCGGTACAGACAGTATGTGTTATTCAACATAATAATAAAGAATGGAATAACAGAAGCTCTCTTCATGAATACGAAAGAAATAATAACCCTTACCTTAGAAAGAAACTGGATACTGGAGTAGAGAGGTAGCAGACTTCTCTTCTTCTTTCTCTCTATAATTTCTCTCTATAATAATTGCTCTATAGATTTAGTGAATTAGTGAGAAATGAAAGAAGAATGAACTTCTATTTATAGGAAAATATAGTTTCGATAATTGCACGTTTTGGGGCTCAAAATATTACAGTACAATACCTTCAACTTTTCTTTCATTTTTGATTTAGTCCTGCAAGTATTATCAAACTTGCACCACCTCCCCTAATAGTAAATAATGTGAATCAATAGTTCAATCATGTGAATCAATAGTTATAATCATGTGAAAATATGAATGACAGTATAATACTTCCATCTATACCTCCATTTTTAACTTAGTCATGCAAGTATTATCAATCTTGCACCAACTCTCCTAATAGTACAAGAATGTGATTCAATAGTACACACATGTGAATAAATAGTTATATAATCATGTGAATTAGTAGCAATTAATTGCTCATTTATCCGATTAATTACCTAATTTATCAATATAACCCCCATACATCAATTATCATCAGAATAGATGTCGATTTCCACTAACACTAATAATTCCAACACAATAGAACTATCAAATTCATCTTTAATCAACACGAACTTATTCATCATTAATATTATAACTCACAATATTTAACAACCAGGTCATTTCCAGGAAAGAGGGGGCTTTCCGATAAGGATTTCTCCTTATTGGCGCGCAATTAGATGACCAAACTTTTCCTTGACAGAACTTCTAGACATTGTAAATATTGTAATTTAATAATATGAATAACTTTGTCGTCTCAATTATTGATTTAATATCATATTATACAGATGATATTGTGACAATAATCGAATCAATAATATGAGAGATATGATGCAGCAATTACTGTAGAAATAATTGAGTATAACTGGGTGACTTCTTACGTAAGCATCAATAATCAATACCGTGTGCTACTATGCAACTACGCATATTACTGTACTTTTACTACCGGATAGTTCAACAATTTTAATGGTAACATTTTCGCCGTTATTTTTATAAAAAGATAATTCTGCCGTTTTCTAACTACGACAATACTTCCGTTGTGGGGACCACCAATGATTGTGTTGTCGTACGGATATTCCCCGATAAAAAGAATATTCCCCGACCAATCGAATATTATATAACCACTTTCTTACTTTATAAAATTTGTAAATATTACCCACAACTATAACATTATATTAAATCCACACCATAATATTCAAAAAAATATTTTGAGAAATTTAAATCTTTATTCATAAAATTTGGGGTCTCACAATCTCCCCTCCTTATGAAATTTCGCCCTCGAAATTTACGTACATACCTGTATCTTAGAAGAGATGAGGATACCTTGACTTCATTTCAGATTCTAACTCCTGAGGTATAACCTTTGAGTGTTGAATACAATCCTTCTTATCCAAGATTTTAACACGTATCTCCTCATACGTTAAATCTTCTACTATCTCGTCTAGTTCTAATTTAATAATGTGGTTCGGGTCATCCACATATTTACGTAACATCGATACGTGAAAAACGTTATGAACACGCGACATACTTGGCGGTAAAACATGTCTATAGGCCACAGTTCCTACTCGATCAAGGATTTCAAATGGGCCAATAAAATCAAGGATTGAGATTTCATCTCTTCATCGATTCTTGCTTTTAGAATAACGCCCTCTTGAACCTTCTTCTTCACATTCATCAGCTTTGAGTATGTAGCTTGCATGGCTTTAACTTTATCGATTAGAGTTGATTCCAATCGTATATTCGCTATCTTCATGTGGGTCTCTAAAGTCTTTAACTCTATCTTCATCATTTGTAAGTTATACGAAATGGGTTTTTGTGTTAACAACGTCGCACTCGTAAACGCATACGATCTTCTACTCAACGCTTCAGCTACCCTGTTCGCTCTTCCACAATGATATTGAATGGTATAGTCGTAATCTTCAACAGCTCGAGCCAACATCTTTGGCGCATTATTCGTTCGTTTTGGTTGAAGAAATATTGAAGGGTTGAAGAAATGAGTTTTGTACTGGGGTCAATACAAAATTTGAATTCACGTTCTAGGGGTAGGCTAAGAAGTCTTCAAGAATACGTTAGGAAATTTATTAACGATAGAAATATCATTTAAAAATTGTGACTCTCATTTAAGACTTGGATAGCACAAGAAATGAAGGTTTCTCCTAACGAAGTTTCAATTGATAAGTCAAATTCTAACTTCTCTAGAGTTAAATTTAAACGTTGAGCGCAAGCAAGAGAGATAAAAGAATGGGTAGAACCGATATCTAATAAGGTATAGACTTCGTAATAATTTATAATCAACTAACCCGTGCTAACTTCGTTCGGGTTACTCACTTTTTGAGAAGTCACGAAAAACGCTCTTCCTGAAACCACCGACTTTATTTTGTCTGTATCCACCTTTGGTGCCACTGTGACGCCCCCAAAATTGGTATACATCACCTATCTTGAGTCGCCAAATACATGGTACAAAATTCAAATACAACTTAATAATACAGCTGTCGTGTAAACAATACGACAAAACATAAATTGAGAGTTTTAATAAGAATATTGTCATCTAGACAATATCCACACTCAATGGAGTCCTCATTATATTTATTGTCACACTATTTAACAGAATAGTGAGGACTACTAATGCTATATTCTGGACCGTCACTCCGTTCCCCGACTAGTCCCGGCTACGTTCTCATTTTCTAAAGAGAACAATGAAAGTAAAAGGGTGAGCTCAACTAGCCCAGTAAGAAATATTATGACTAAGATAATGCAGAATAAATTATCATTAGTCCTCAACAATGTTAAACTGATAAAATACAATAGACATCAAGTTTAACTGCAGCGGAACAAGCAATCCATTAAAAAAGTCAAGTAGAGAATAAAATATACTATCTTTTATGATTTAAAAAGTTTTTCATCACTTTTATCGCTGAGACTCAGCTTAATAAATAATCCACATCATCAAATCATCCCTGCACTATAGGCTAAGGATATTATTTAATATCACGACCACGAATTATCCATGCACTACGGGCCAAAGATAATCGTGTTTTCATCAACGGTCCTGATCATGCCATAAAACAATTCATCTTTGCTCCCTTGGCCGAAGAGAATCCATAGCCATAATCATACCAAAAACTGTCCTTCAATGCACTACGGGCCAATGAGGACTTTTTCCACATCATTTGTAACATTATGGTCATGATTATACCGAATAATCCCTGGTCATAATCATACCAAGTCCATCTATGCACTACAGGCCACATATGACTTTTAACAAAATATAAACATGAGGATGATGACAATGATATAAGAATTCAATAAAACAAGTTCAAGAATTAAATTATTCAGGAACTAATAACGTCCAAATTGTCAACATGATACTTCTTTGTAGAGTAAAATTCAAGAATGCTCAGAAGAATATTTCCACGAAAAGATCTTTGGATGAAGCGCAAATATCAAGGATATTCCACTAATTTCATGGAGTATAGAAGTCAAAACTTTAATCAACCGAGTATAATAAAGAATGGAATAATAAAAGAAATCACCATGCATGCGGTATCAGATAGACAAAGTTATTCCAACAGAATAATAAATAACGGAACCGAATTAGGTGTAACACGCAACCTACAGGATATTCAAATGTAATAATAAAGAATGGAATAACAATGAAATCACCATGCATGCGGTGCCAGATAGAGCGAGGTTATTCTAATGAATAATAAATAATGAGAACCAAGTCAAAGAAATTCAACATGAAGCATGATGTTCCAGCAGAATAATAAAGAATGGAATAACAATGAGAAATTACAATGCATGCGGTACTTAGATGCGAGTTATTCCAACGAATAATAAATAACGGAACCAGTCCAAATAAAAGCGCGCATGCATGGATATTCCAATAGAATAATAAAGAATGGAATAACAACAGAATTTCACCATGTATGCGGTATCAGATGATAAAGTTATTCAATGAGAATAATAAATAATGGAATAACAGAAGAATTTCACCAAGTGTAGGGTAGACCACGTATACAGGTTATTCCAACAAAATAATAAAGAATGGAATAACAGAAGTTCTCTTCATGAATATGAAAAAAAAAAATACCCCTTACCTTTGAAAGAAGAGTATTCCGACTGGTAGGGCGAGGATATACTCGAAGAAAACTTGCACTACGCTCAAAGCTTTCTTAAACTCTAAAGAAATACGCTCAAGATTATAAAAGAAGAATTTCTCTATAGTTTTTTCTCTCTAGAGTTTCAAGTGAATTCGAAAAGAAATAATGAAGGAATGAGCTTCTATTTATAGAAAAATGGATCATAGATAGTAACTAATTCATGAACGGTCAGATTGATTTACTTTTAATCTGGACGGTTCGGATTTAAAGCAAAATCTTTTAAATAAAATATAATATATTCTATTTATAATCTAATAAAATGAATAACTTTATAAAAGTATTCCGATTTTATATAAAAAAGATTTTACTATACAAAAAACACTACGCAGCATTTATGCAACACCATGTATAATAAAATATAATATATTCTATTTATAGAATAACTTTATAAAAGTATTACATTTTATATAAAAAGTTTTTACATTTTATTACATTAATAATACTAATAAAACAAAACTTATATATATATATATATATATAACAATCAACAATAATTGAATCAAATAACGTGAGATACTATGCAAAGAACTCATCGTAGCAATAATTGAACAAAAGCGAGTGACTTCTCACGTAAGCATCAATAATCAATACCGTGTCTGCTCTTATGCAACCACCACACGTACATCTTTGTACTTTTACTACAAAAAGTAGTTCAACAAAGATTAGCAGTAAAACTTCCGCCGTTATTTTTATAAAAAAATATTTTTGTCGTTTTCTCAATCAAACAATAATTACCGCTAGGGGTCCACCAATGATTTTTGTCGTCGTCATCGAATATTCTCCCACCAATCGAATATAATATAACAACTTGCATACTTTGCAAAATTTATAAATATTACCCACAACTATAACATTATATTAAATCCACACCATAATATTCAAAAAAAAATCGAGAAATTTAAATCTTTATTCGTAAAATTTGGGATTTTACACCACCGTCCCAATTTGGACTTGATTTTGCTCTGAGGACAAAATCGAGCTATGTGACCGCTCTTTTCCACAACTAAAACATACCTTGGGAAGGTGTGAGCAGTTTGGACTTATGTGTCCCTTCTCTCCGCATCTATAGCATCTAACCGGCGATTCGTTCTCCTCCCTAGAATTTATTCTTTGGTGTTGGTCTGTCTTTGCTTTGACATCTTCCCATCATCGTTAAATCTTCTCTTTTTAAATTTTCCACTTTTATTATCTTGGCCATGATTACCACCGAAGTGGTTACCATTCTTGGCATGATAATTTCCACCATGATGGTTATCATTGTTTTGATGGTCGTTGCCACCGGTACGATTATTATCGTGTTGTTGGTCGTTGCCTTTTGGTTGTACTGACTCATTATCGCGCTCCAATAACTGAGCCCTATTCACAACATCTGAATATAAACAAAGTTTGAGAGAAATGAGGTATTGACGTATATCGGGTTTCAAACCTCTTAGAAACATTCACGTCATTCGCTCCTCATTATCGACCAAAATGGGATGCAAACCGGGATAACTCCGCAAATTTAGCCTCGTATTGCGACATGGTCATATTGTTTTGCTCCAACTTGATGAATTCCACCTCCTTCATGTGACGAATACTTTCGGGAAAGTACTTGTCGTTGAGCGACTCTTGGAACTTCTCCCAAGACATCTTGAAAGCGTCAGTGAGTGCGTTTCTGATTCCCACCAAGAATCGCTTTCTTCACGCATAACATAAAGGTGGCAAAGGAACCTTTTGCTCCTCGAAGCATCCCAAGACATCAAATATCTTTGTGATCCGCTTTAACCACGTCTCTTCCTTAAGTGGTTTCGGCTTTCCCAAAAACTCGTGGTGGTCCAGTCCTTGAAGCGCTTAGCGGTGACCGACCTTGGGTTGCCATTATTTCCACCTATATTTTGAACAGGAGTCTCTCTTACCTGATGTTGCATGAATTGCATAAAGTCTCTGAACATCCCATCGTTCATCATTTGATCGGTGTTGTTATTTACTTGATGATTATTGTCTTCCTGTTGCACATTATCCTGGGTATTGATCGTTGGTGACTCAAGCGGTCTCTCATGTGCTTCATTCTTGATCTCAACATTTTCGGATGCCATTTTTAAACTTTGTCACAAAACAAGGGTTAATTGACATATCACATATTATCCATATATACTCGACCGACCAATTAAATACCAAATAAAACTTGGTGAAGTCATACTAGCGAAGAATTCCCAAATCTCTCCCTCCTAGTTATTGTCTCACATCTCAACTAGGGATAATATCCCTAAACTTTGATACCAACAGTGACGCCCCCAAAACAGGTATACATCACCCATCTTGAGTCGCCAAATACATGGTACAAAATACAAATATAAACTTAATTATACAAACGCGTAGTGTAATATCGACAAAATATATGCTATGAGTTTTAATACAAATATTGTCATCTAGACAATATCCACACTCAATGGAGTCCTCATTACATTTATTATCACACTATTTAACATAATAGTGAGGACTACTAATCTTTATCATACGACCGATCACTCCGTTCCTCGACTCGTCCCATTTATATTCTCATTTCCTGAAGAGAACAGTGAAAGAAAGGGTGAGCTCAACTAGCCCAGTAAGAAATATTATGACTAAGATAATGCAAAATAAATTATCATTAGCCTTCAACAATGTTAAACTGATAAAATACAATAGACATCAAGTTTAATTGCAGCGGAATAAGTAATCCATTATAAGAGTCAAGTAGAGCATAATATCTACTATCTTCTATGATTTAAAATATTTTCATCAATTTTTATCGCTAAGACCCAGTTTAATAAATAAACCACATCATCGAGTCATCCCTGCACTACGGCCCAAGGATATTCATTAAATCATCAATGGTCATGACTATACCGAATAATCCCTGGTCATAATCATACCAAAAATTGTCTGTCAATGCATTACAGGCTACTGAGGACTTTTACCACATCATTTATAACATTATAGGTCATGATTATACCGAATGATCCCTGGTCATAATCATACCAAGTCCATCTATGCATGTAAGACAAAGATGACTTTTATCATAATATAACCATAAGGATGATGACAATGACATAATAATTCAATAAAACAAGTTCAAGAATAAATTTATAAGTTAATTTATCCTGAAATCAATAACGTCCAAATTGTCAACATGATACTGCTTTGTGGAGTAAAATTTAAGAATGCTTAGAAGAATATTTCCATGAAAAGATACTGGATGAAGTGCAAATATCCAGGATATTCTACTCATTTCATGGAGTATAGAAGCCAAAACTTTAACCAACTGAGTAAAATAGAATATATGAAACTGCAAATGGATTTTCGGCCGTCATGCGGTAATCCACGTAGACAGATCATTTCCATAATTTTATAAGGAATGAATACAAAGGATCATTCACCATGCATGCGGTAATCCACATAGGCAAGTTATTCCAGCGAATAATAAAGAATAGAATAATGGAAGAATTCACCGTAAATGCGATAAATAGCGTAGGCGAGTTATTCTCAAGAATAATAAAGAATGGAACGGTCATGCGTAAACCGCATGTACGAGGATATTCTAACGAATAATAAAGAATGGAATAACAAAGAATTCACCGTGCATGCATTTAGACCGCGCAGACATGAGTTATTCAACGAGAATAATAAAGAATGGAACCAGGTCTAGCGTAATCCGCACAGGATATTCCAACTGAATAAAAAAGAATGGAACTAGGTCTAGCATAATCTGCACAGACAGGATATTCCAACGGAATAATAAATAATGGAATAACAGAAGAATTTCACCATGTATGTTGTACTTGGCATGAGGCGGAGTTATTCAACATAATAATAAATAATGGAATAACAGAAGAATTTCACCATGTATGCGGTACTTTGCATAGAAAGGTTATTCCAACATAATAATAAAGAATGGAATAAAGAAGCTCTCTTCATGAATACGAAAGAAATAATACCCCTTACCTTAGAAAAGAAAGCGGGATCTTTGGAGTAGAGAGGTAGCAGACTTTCTTCTTCTTTCTCTCTAAAATTTATCTCTATAATAATTACTCTATAGCTTTAGTGAATTGGTGAGAAATGAAGAAAGAATGAGCTTCTATTTATAGGAAAATATAGTTTTGATAATTGCACGTTTTGGGGCTCAAAATATTACAGAGTCAATACCTCAACTTTTCTTTCATTTTTAATTTAGTCCTGCAAGTATTATCAAACTTGCACCACCTCCCCTAATAGTAAATAATGTGAATCAATAGTTCAATCATGTGAATCAATAGTTATAATCATGTGAAAATACGAATTACAGTATAGTACCTCTATCTATACCTCTATTTTTAACTTAGTCATGCAAGTATTATCAATCTTGCACCAACTCCCCTAATAGTATAAGAATGTGATTCAATAGTACACACATGTGAATAAATAGTTATATAATCATGTGAATTAGTAGCAATTAATTGCTCATTTATCCAATTAATTATCTAATTTATCAATATAACCCCCATACATCAATTATCATCAGAATAGATGTCGATTTCCACTAACACTAATAATTCCAACACAATAGAACTATCAAATTCATCTTTAATCAACACGAACGTATTCATCATTAATATTATAACTCACAATATTTAACAACCAGGTCGTTTCCAGGAAAGAGGGGGCTTTCCGATAAGGATTTCTCCTTATTGGCGCGCAATTAGATGACCAAACCTTTCCTTGACAGAACTTCTAGACATTGTAAATATTGTAATTTAATAATATGAATAACTTTGTCGTCTCAATTATTGATTTAATATCATATTATACAGATGATATTGTGACAATAATCGAATCAATAATATGAGAGATATGATGCAGCAATTACTGTAGCAATAATTGAGTATAACTAAGTGACTTCTTACGTAAGCATCAATAATCAATACCGTGTGCTACTATGCAACCACACATATTACTGTACTTTTACTACCGGGTAGCTCAACAGTTTTAACGGTAACACTTTCCTCGTTATTTTTATAAAGAGATAATTTTGTCGTTTTCTAACTACGACAATACTTCCGTTGTGGGGTCCACCAATGATTGTGCCGTCGTACGGATATTCCCCGACAAAAAAAATATTCCCCGACCAATCGAATATTATATAACCACTTGCTTACTTTGCAAAATTTGTAAATATTACCCACAACTATAACATTATATCAAATCCACACCATAATATTCAAAAAAATATTTCGAGAAATTTAAATCTTTATTCATAAAATTTGGGGTCTCACACTAATAATCCCAACACAATGGAACTATCAAATTCATCTTTAATCAACACGAACTTATTCATCATTAATATTATAACTCACAATATTTAACAACCAGGTCGTTCCCAAGAGAGAGGGGCATTAGATAAGGATTTCTCTTTATCAGCCATGCAATTAGGTGACCAAACCTCTCCTTGATGTAACTTCTATACATTGTCAATATTTCAAATAATAATATGAATAACTTTATCGTCTCAATTATTGATTCAATAATATATAAAATATTATGCAGATGATCTTGTGACAATAATCGAATCAATAATATGAGAGATATGATGTAGCAATTCATTGTAGCAATAATTGAGTATAAACTGAGTGACTTCTCACTTAAGCATCAATAATCAATACAGGTAGTGCTACTTATGCAACCATGCCAGATATCTTTATGTACTTTTTTACTAAAGAAAGTAGTTCAACAGTTTTAACTGTAATACTTTCGCTGTTATTTTTATAAAAAGATAATTTTGTCGTTTCCTTACTACGATAATATTTCCGTTGTGGGGCCCACCAATGATTGTGTCGTCCTACGGATATTCCCCCACAAAAAGAATATTCCCCGACCAAACGAATATTTTATAACAACTTGCATACTTTGAAAAATTTTCACATATCACCCTTAACTTTAACCTTTTATCAATTTAACCATTTACTAAATAGAATAATTATAAGAAAATTGAATACTTTCATTTCATAAAATTTGGGGTCTCACAGAAATCCTTATCGGAAAGCCCCCTCTTTCCTAGGAACGACCTGGTTGTTAAATATTGTAAGTTATAATATTAATGATGAATGTTATTAAAAATTGAATTTGAGTTCGGAGTTGAATTTGGAGACGCGGACGTGATATTTGATTCTGAAGCGATAAAATTAGTAGAAATAGACTATAAACACAAAATTTGTCGGGATTAACTTTTTGGTCAAAAAAGTCAATAGTTGACTTTTTTGAAAAAAGTCAAACTTCGAAATTTCAAAAATAAAATTTTTGAGAAAAATATTTCCATTGTGTTGGGATTATTAGTGTTAGTGAAAATCGACATTTATTTCGATAATAATTGATGTCTGGAGGTTATATTGACCAATCGGGTAATTAACTGGATAAATGAGCAATTAATTGCTATTAATTCACATGATTATAACTATTTGTTCACATGTGTGTACTATTGATTCACATTCTTGTACTATTAGGGGAGTTGGTACAAGATTGATAATACTTGCATGACTAAGTTAAAAATGGAAGTATAGATGGAGGTATTATACTGTAATTCGTATTTTCACATGATTATAACTATTGATTCACATGATTGAACTATTGATTCACATTATTTACTATTAGGGGAGGTGGTGCAAGTTTGATAATACTTGCAGGACTAAATTAAAAATAAAATAAAACTTGAAGGTATTGTACTGTAATATTTTGAGCCCCAAAACGTGCAATTATCGAAACTATATTTTTCTATAAATAAAAGCTCATTCTTTCTTCATTTCTCACTAATTCACTAAAGCTTTAGAGTAATTATTATAGAGAGAAATTATAGAGAGAAAGAAGAAGAGAAGTCTGCTACCTCACTATTCCAATATCCAGTTTCTTCTAAGGTAAGGGGTATTATTCTTTCGTATTCATGAAGAGAGTTATTTTCTTTCAATACTCGTAAGAGTTGTTATTATATTCTTTATTATTATGTTGGAATAACTTTGTCATCATAAATACCGCATACATGGTGAAATTCTTACGTTATTCCATTCTTTATTATTACATTGGAATAACTTTATGCATCTTGATCTATGGCATGCATGGTGAATTCTGTTGTTATTCCATTCCTTATTATTCTGTTGGAATATCATGTCTATGCGGTTTACACATGACCTAGTTCCATTCGTTATTATTCTGTTGGAATATCCTATCTATGCGGTTTACGCATTTGATGACGTTCCATTCTTTATTATTCTGTTGAATATCACATGCATGCGGTTTACACATGATTTTGGTTCCATTCTTTATTATTACATTGAGAATAACTTTTATGCGTGTCGTCTATCACATGCATGGTGAATTCTTACATTATTCCATTCTTTATTATTACATTGGAATAACACATCATGTGGATTATCGCATGCATAGTGAATGATCCTTTGTATTCATTCCTTATTAAATTATGAAAATGATCATCTACTTGGATTACCGCATTTACCATGAAAATCCATTTGCGATTTCATATATTCTATTTTACTCGGTTGGTTAAAGTTTTGGCTTCTATACTCCATGAAATTAGTAGAATATCCTGGATATTTGCGCTTCATCCAGTATCTTTTCATGAAAATATTCTTCTGAGCATTCTTGAATTTTACTCCACAAAGCAGTATCATGTTGACAATTTGGACGTTATTGATTTCAGGATAAATTAACTTATAAATTTATTCTTGAACTTGTTTTATTGAATTATTATGTCATTATCATCATCTTCATGCTTATATTGTGATGAAAGTCATCTTTAGCTTACGTGCATAGATGGACTTGGTATGATTATGACCAGGGATCATTCGGTATAATCATGACCTGTAATGTTATAAATGATGTAGTAAAAGTCCTCAGTAGCCTGTAATGCATTGATGGACAATTTTTAGTATGATTATGACCAGGGATTATTCGGTATAGTCATGATCATTGATGATTTAATGAATATCCTTGGCCCGTAGTACAGGGAGGATTCGATGATGTGGTTTATTTATTAAGCTGAGTCTCAGCGATAAAAAAATTGATGAAAATATTTTAAATCATAGAAGATAGTAGATATCATGCTCTACTTGACTCTTCTAATGGATTGCTTATTCCGCTGTAGTTAAACTTGATGTCTATTGTATTTTATCAGTTAAACATTGTTGAAGACTAATGATAATTTATTACGCATTATCTTAGTCATAATATTTCTTCTTGGGCTAGTTAAGCTCACCCTTTCTTTTCCTTTTTCTCTTGAAATGAGAACGTGGCGGGACTAGTAGTCGGGGAGCGGGTGACGGTCGCAGAATATAGCATTAGTAGTCCTCACTATTACATTAAATAGTGTGACAATAAATATAATGAGGACTCCATTTGAGTGTGGATATTGTCAGATGACAATATTCTTATTAAAACTCTTAGATTATGTTTTTGTCGTATTTACATGACTGTTGTATAATTAAGTTGTATTTGAATTTTGTACCATGTATTTGGCGACTCAAGATGAGTGATGTATACCTATTTTGGGGGTGTCACATTATATCCCGTTATCTAATTCTTATAGATTTTAGAATATGTTTTTCAATAATATATCATATTTAACCTTTTGTAAAAAAATATAAATTTGAAATATATATGTATTTAGGTGTATTAAAAATTATGAATTTGTGCCCAAAAATCAAATTTTTTTGGCCAAAAATATCACCACACAATGACACAAACCCCAATACTAACTCCCTTTCGTTAGTATTTACGTGTGTGCGTGTATACACGTGGACGGCCTATTTTTTCTAGTTTCTACTATTCAAAGGAAAAAGACAATGCGTTAGAACAACAAAAGGAATCGAAATTGAAGATACTACTAGGTATGGCCAAACAAACGGTCCCAAATTAGCAACAAAAAAAAAAAAAACAAACGGTCCCAATTAGCTGCCCGGCCAGTAAAACTAAAAGTCCGCAAAAAGGTACAGCCGAGGGGAAATGCTCGACTCACGACGGTCGAGGACCCACACGCTGACCAAACCCAAATCATGCCTATTGCCTACTGCGCGTCATGAGATTTGGAATGGTCAATACGCACACCAAGAGAAGTATCATCCAACCAGACCTCTCCAAGAAAAGTGAGGTGAACAAGAAATTAAGAATATATTTATTTATAATAGCCAAAATTAAAATTTATGTCCGAATTTTATTTGAAAATGCTTTTAAGGTAATGTAGTGCGTAAGAAATACAACACTTAAAAGTATTTTCCGACAATTTCACATTTTATGTGCATTAACATTGTTAACGTACTAATTAATTGTGTATATATAAAAAATTAAAACAATCTACATATTGCTTTCTTTTGTTTATGCACGTGTAATTTCTCAAATGCCCTCCCCCACTTCAAGACAATTAATTAATCGCCAGACCCCAGCTAGCTAATATGCCACGAATCTTCCTCCTCTTTCACCTACACATGTATAAATATCATCATACTACTGAACCCACCTCCAAAACAAACCAACCTAGACAAATATTCCAACAAATTAAAAGCCAATTTAACAGAGAAGAAATTAAAAATGGCCACCAGGTTGTTAGGCAAACCTAGGCCTTTGGGTCTTGGTGCACCTTCTTGCTTAAACTCGAAAAGTTATAATAGATCAATGCCTTCAACTTTCATGGTACTAAGCAAGGTGGGTTTCCAAGGAGAGAAGATTAATAGGGTGACCGGAGATCATGGCGAAAATAAAAATCCGGTGAAGGCGTCTCATGTGGTGGCGGCGGCATCGGAGAGTGTATTAACTTCAAAAACAGAAACAAGCGGAGGAGGAGTGGATATAGCTTTTCTATTGGCAAATGTTACCGCTTTGGTATTCCATGGCTTGAAGGTGGTTACTAGACCTAGGCCATGGAAATTACACATTCAGATGTTCATCGAAAAGGTAAAAGCATATATATTTTTATCTTTATAGTTCTTTACATTTTTGTCATAGGCTAATTATATATGTGATCTATAATAATATTTTTTTTAATTAAAAAAATTAGTTATAATCTATCATTTAATTTGTTTTTTCTTTAATTTGTATGACAATTGTACTTGAGAATTAACTTTTTGGAGATATAACTATACAAGAAGTATATTAAGGAACAATTTATTAATTATGGAAAATTAAAGCATGTCTAAAAATTCTTTTTATTTTCTTTTTATAACCACATTTTTATTAATTAAACTTGTGAATTATTACAATTTTTCAGGTTATTATTGACTGCCGATTTTTCACAATGTTTGCGGTGGCAGGAACATTACTTGGTTCAGTATTGTGCTTTGCGGAGGTAAGAAGATCGATACACAAAATTAATTATATATAGAGTAGTATATTTTTCTTATTTAATTTGGTAGAATCAGCTGGATTGGATTGTAGTACTGCTGCTACCTAAAGAATTAACACAAGTGTTTGTATTTATTTATTTAGAAAGAGCTTTACAGAGAAATATTTATATGCTTATGAGTATATAATTACAATGAAATAATTAACTGCATGCTGCATGCAGGGTTGCTTTATGATTCTGGAGTCATATTTCCAGTATTTCCACGCTCTCTCACATGGGGCTGCCTCAGATCATGGTCATCATGTAGTCCAGCTGCTAATTGAAGCCATAGGTACCCCAGCCCCTCTTTATTTTATAAATAAATACCAAAATTAGAGATGTTGTTTTCCTTCTGTCAATTTCAAAATTAAAAAAATATTTTTATATTAAGACTATAAAATAATATGATATTTTTTTTAGAACCTATTCTATTACAATTCAATTATAGGGATACATTTTGAAGAATCCTTGTCATTATTTTTTTACTATCATTTTTAACATTACATGACCACCACTTTTAACCTCTTAGTTAATACTACTATGTATTATGGTATATTTAACTATTTAAGAATATAAAATTATCTTTAAAAATAAACGTATATTTAATTTTATAGAATGAGTAATTAATGAGCTAGCTAGCGTGAATATCTATATATCTAATACAGTATATATATTATTATTATTTGTGGGTGCAGATATGTTTCTAGTGGGAACAGCCATGCTTATATTGGGGTTGGGATTGCATGTCATGTTCGTGGGAGCACAGCTGAACTTGAAAGGAAAAGGATCCTCCCTCATTCCAGAATCTAACTTCTTTGGCCTTTTCTATCTCCAGGTATATATTTAATTACTTGTATTCTGTACGTAGCTTCATATTTCATTCAAATCAACTGTATGTATATATAATTAAATATCTGTACGTTTGCATGCATGCAATGTCACCAATCATTATATATATATATATATAACATCCTCACTTTAACAACGTCTTATAAGTAGTAATTAATTAGTGCATATAGAATTAGTAATTCCATCTTTAGATGAATCGTAGTTTCATACTATATAGCAGGAAATATTATCTCTATCTGAATGCATATAATGCAAAGCTATATACTTATTAGTATGTACGTGCATTAAATGTTGTATATGTCAAAAAATAGTACTAGAATTTGTACGAACTAGTGTGCATTTATTAGTGAATTTGTTTGCATAGATACATACTCTGATACTCATCATATGCCCAAGAACTAATTAACCGGTTTAGATATTAATTTGAGAATTTGTGCGTGTGTGAGAGAGACTAAATAACTACTGATTGATCATATCCCTCACTGGCCGGATCCTTAATTAATTATCTTGCATGTATTCAGAAACTCCCAACATGGATTGGCATGCAATCAATAACACAAGCAAAGTCAAAAATCGGGCATGCTCTGATGATGATACTACAAGTGGGAGTATTGGACAAGTTTAAGTCCATACCTATGGCAACGGGGCTGGATCTCGCCTGTTTCGCAGCAGCTCTATTCATTTCCTCAGCTTCTATATTCCTTCTCTCAAAACTTTCTGTTGGTGGCTCTAAAACAGATTAGTTTTTATTCATCATTCAAACATTCTTTTTGTCCATCGCTACAGTATAGTATATGAAATTCTAATTCCATATTGAAAGTCATAATTGCATGGCATATGACTGATGATAATAATTCCATTAATATCCTTGAATCCCTAATGAAGGGGGAAAAGTATATACACTTCATTCAACTCCGTGTACAAACATCTTCAAAATATTCATTGTGATGAATGTAATCCGAATAGGTATTACATTTTCCTTGAAATAAACAAGAGAAATCAGATTAACTGCCTATAATAAAAAATGAATACCCAACAAATCAACACTGAAATAATTTACAACCAAATCAAAAAGAACTCAAACCCTGAATCTATTTTACCGCAAAGTCTTCGATGGAGCTGAGCCATTAACAAAAGCAATTTCACACCAATACAGCTGAAGGCATCAGAATTTTTATCAACCTGAACCCGAAAGAGCCCAATCCCCTTATTAGGTGAGTTGAAGGATACAACATGCCAGAAAATGGCAAATTTATGAACAACCCAGAGGCATAACTGGCAAGATCAGAAAGCTGAAACATTTAAGAGTATAAATCTGGAAGCCGGGAGGACAGGGAGAAATAATAAAATTCTAAAATTATTCTTACACAGTCGATCTTTTGCCCATGCAAGGATTAAATAAACTAGAGTATATCAAAATTATTGTCAGATATAGAAATACTGCTGAAATAGCACGTAGAATAACGAAATGGAGGGTGAAAGGCAAGATGTGTATATATTTACATATATCAATTGAGAGTTGCCTAACCAACATGGGAACAAGGTCAAGTTGTGTATCTTCTAAACTTTCAAAGTATAATTCACAATTGTGTATAAAATTTATTTCTTGACTGCAAGCAAATCCAATTGAAGGTCAAGTTATCATCCAAGGAGTACTAAGAAACCTCAAAGATCATGGAAATCAAGTCCTCAAATTAGATAACATGCCAAATCAATCGATTCCAGCTAAATGATTCTGAGAGAGAAATACATATTATACGATCGACGCTTTTGTGCTATTGTGAGATTAAAGATGATATTCTTTATCCTCCATTTAATTTGGTAAATCTACATAAATCTTTATAAAAATATGAATATACATTATCATAGAATGAATAAACAAATATCAGTTTGTAATATTTGCAGGGGAGAAAAAGCAAGAGCAGTAAATAGCATCCTAGCAGGAAGTACGTATCACCATTAAGTAAAGCATTTACCTTCGAAGGAAATCGGAAGTTGCCTGTATGCTTGCAAGTCCCTCCAGAATAAAAGTAATCACGCTCACCATCAAGTAAAGCATTTACCTCTTGAGGAGGTCCTGTCTGTATGCTTATAAGGCCCTCCATAATGAAAATTGTGGCACCAAAAGCAAATCAGCAGTAAATCAAATTATTAGAGGCTTAGCCTTGCGCATGTGACCCATGCTGTTAACAAGATCTTTACGGGTGCAAACAGGGAACATATTGATATTCTTTAACACTTTCAACCGCCAATGAACATATGGAAAACTCAGTTGATCCCGAGAAGTGAACCGAACAGCCTCATTAAACCAAAGACACATGAGGAGATTAGTCAATGGCGTATGTTCCCTAATAATTACAGAAGCCTCAGCAAGAGCTGCACAGATAGATATTGAGGAAAGTCTATTAGAAAACCTCATTGAGCTTATACTTAATACACCAAAATGATCAATGCAAGATTTCTGCACCTATGGAATGGGGACTCCAGCTTCTCTGACCCCTAAAATTGCCTCTCCAGGCAAATGATTGTATATTTCTATTAAACTAGTTGTCCATAACATAAACAAATTGTTGCTCCCCATGTATGCGTCCATGCATAATATGTTTAGTCTATAGGCAGCAATGATGAATTATGATTATCGGAAAAGGAGTGGCAGCTGCCAGCTAGAAGCATACCTTTCTTTCCATTAAACCTCTTATCCTCTGGGAGGCCATCCTGGCGGTATTGAGACAGTTGTATCTCCACTTCTTCTGGGGTGGCTTTATTTTTCTTGACAACAGCTTTTGCTTCATCGTAGACACTACTACGAGCTCCATGTTCTGATATTGCAAGTACAGAATTTGAATGCCAGAGAAGGGCTTCCAACACGCCCAACGGGTCCCTCCTAAATTGAGATTTTGAATCTACCCAAATAGAATATCTTGCATGAGGAAATAAAACACAAGCATCAAATACATGAATCAATATCTTGAAAGTAAACATAACACAACCATCACAAATATATATCCATATTACACAATAAACATGCTTCAGAGATATGACACCAAACCCAACATACCTAAACAATTTATATGAGCACCCATATGAATATGTGTGTACTTAATATATACACCCTAACTAAAGTTATATGATGTGACCAACTCTAATTGATGAGTTCAGCAGCGGTCCTATAAGCAAGGGAGAACCTGACACTTAATTATTCAACAATGATTGTATGACATTTATTGACAATTAAACCTGATTTTCACCATACGCAATGTCTGATCCGATAGGAACTTGACTCATAAACATATACATATATAGACAGATAAAGAGTGTGGTCCTCCTGGCCATTAGGAAATACACATATATGGATGGCATAACTCTCGATTGAACAAAACTGCAAGGTTGTTTTAGAAAGAGATTGGTCCAATACTCTTTGGCAATTTTCAATCAGAATGCATATAAATATCTTACAACTTATCAACAAGTTGATTACCAACAACAAGCACTATGATATGCTAGCTGGGATATGTAATGTTATAACTGAGTCAATCAGCCTTGTTTACCAGGATCCTATACACAACGGAAAGCATATGTTTGACAAGTTGAAAATTATTTCAGAATTTGCCAGTATCACATGAGCCTTCTAGAGTATGATAGTCAAACTGAGAAACCCATAAAAACTTAGTGATAGTTTCTAGTTTTTAGCATTATATTGGTTATGAATATTTGAAGAAGGAAAGAAAAAAAAAAGTAAGGTTCATGATTGAAGATGTTTAAAGTGTCAGAATTGGCTCCCTATCAAGAGGACGGTAAAAGCAGCTAAGTTATAGCATTTCCAGAGATTGAGCTTTCAATAGATAATAGTCATCTTCTGTCTCTATTATGAGAGAGGTGGCAGCAGTAAACATTCTGCCGTGTGTGGGTGCTAAATCACAAGGGTAACATAACTGAGATGATGAGGTTCTACCTGCATATACAAAGTAGTCGAGCTTAAAGCAATGTCCAGACACTGGTATATTGACTTTGTGGAATTGCCAAATACGAATGTTTGGAAATAGCACGTGCTAATGTGGTTTCAGGCATTACAATACTATAAAGTTGCCTCTAATTTCTAAGAAACAAGATACACCAACTTTTGTTAGAGCAATAGCAACAAATAGTGTCTTAGCCCAAATCAACGCACCAAGAGACTAACACTAAAAGTGAGCTACATCAGAATATCACATCAAAATGTTCATTCACTTTCAACACTTTTTCCATGTATGATTCATAATTATTACTCATTGCAGGGTGACAGAAGACATTAAAAAGTAAGTATATAATATCATATACATCCAGGAGAACAGAATGTAAAGCCATCTACAACCCTCCTACCTTTGGGATTTTACCATTCAACCTTTGGTCTCTGAAAGGAAGATTCCTAACTAGTACAATGCGCCAATTTCCAATAAAGTTGTCCTTAACAATCCTGTGTCCCGCTGCTTCATGTGCAGCAAGAGTGATTTCATCCCAAAATGCCACATAGCAAACCTGCATCAATGCGAAACTATAGTATACTAAAATACCGTAAGAACTAGCTACTTAATAAAATACTGCATATGAGATTACTACCTTTTGCAGTGATGCCTCTGACATCCCGATAGGTTGATAAAGATCGTCCCCACCACCAAAGGTACAAGTAGACACCACAACTTTGCATGTTTTCATAAAACTTTTGTCTTCGTTGGAAATTTTAAATCCGCCATTCTCACTATAGAAGCCACAATGCACCCTGGAAGTTTCACTCACCTGTGACATTCATTCAACATGAAGAGATAAGAGGATAATAACAGCAATAAGAAGCATATATTGAAGCAAATCCAAAGATTATGGATGAACATGAGAAAGGTTCGATTATTGTTCATGTATAGAATTCTGGTACTAAAGCAAAATCCAAAGAAGTGATTTTATGTTGAACTTGAACTCTAACCGGATATCCTAATTCCTAAGGCCTAAGATTATAGTGAAAATACCAAGATGTGGAATACAACCTTAAAAGATTGTTCTCTTTGCTCGAGTGTTTGGTTTCCTGTGAAAAGATTAAATCTTGTGGTCTCCGTGTGCTGATGAGATAGTTCCCTGTAAGGCGTATTGCTCTCGGATACGTACACCACTTTATTAATAGCATTAGCGACTTCTTTTTCCATGGGAATATCCAAATGCTCTAGTTCTTCAGGAGGTAGGAGCTTCAAACAACCTGATAGGACCAATTAAAGTGCGTTATTAAGATAGATGTTTTCAATGTCTAAAAGATGTCAGACGAGGAATGCAAAAATAAACACACTAAATATATATACATATATATAGGTAAAAACACATCAGAGAACTATAACCATGAGTCTCTGTTAGTTGTCTCTGTTTGGGAATATTGCCAAAGAGAGAAGAGGGGGGGGAATTTATATACAAAAACCAGAACTTAATTTGGCTCCAACTTCTTTCCACACCAAATCTCCACTTTAACACTTATTTCTTGTTAATAGCATGTATTTATTATTATTTTTTTGAATTTTTCATATATTAGTCAATATAAATTTGAGGTATCAATTAATATATGAGTTCTATATATAAAAATATCAAAAATAATATAATTAATATATATATAATATCCTACCGTCTCTATCATATATATAAAATAATTTATTTATAGTTTATAAAATAAGATTAAAAGTTTTATTAATTAGGATTTATTAATTATTTAGGATTTATTATAGGATTTATTAATTAGAAGTAAACCCTAAATTTCTAAATCATTTATAGAATAAGGTTAAGGTTTATAAAATAATTATTGTCACACTTTTATTTAACGAATATTGAGGACTATAATACTATCATCCCGAACCATCACTCAGTTCTTAAAATAGTCTATACCACGTTACTCATTTCTGAAAGAGCGGTAAAAGAAGGTAAGCTCAGCCTAGCCGATAAGAAATATTATAACTAAGATAATGCGAGAATAAATTATCATTAGTCTTCAACGGTGTTAAAGCCCGATAAAATACAATAGACATCAAGTTTAAGCTGCTTATTGAAACATCTGATCAGTTAAAAGAGTCGAATAGAGAATAAAATCTATTATCTTTTATGATTTAAAAGGTTTTCATCATTTTTTATCGTTGGGACTCGACAATAAATAATCATCATCCACACTTTTCTGACCGAGGATATTCATTAGTATCACAATCACAAATTATCCATGCACCTACGGGCGAGGATATTCGTATATTCATATGCAACAACGGCTGTCCATCAATGCACTACGGGCAAGGAGAACTTTTACCACATCATTTGTAACATTACGATTATGATTACATAAGAATAATCTCTGGTCATAATCATACCAAGTCCATCCATGCACTGAAGCCACGGATAACTTTCAACAAAATATAAATATGAGGATGATGACAATGATATAAAATTCAATAAAACAAGTTCAAAATTAATTTATTTAGGAACTAATAACGTCCAAATTGTCAACATGATACTTCTACGTAGAGTAAAATTTAAGAATGCTCGGAAGAATATTTCCACAAAAAGATATTGGATGAAGCGTAAATATCAAGGATATTCCACTAATTTCATGGAGTATAGAAGTCAAAAACTTTAATCAAGTGAGTATAATAAAGAATGGAATAACAAAAGAAATCATCATGCAATTATAGGTTATTCCAATAGAATAATAAATAACGGAACCGGTCGGGCGTATATTAATACCAAACAAGATATTCCAACGAATAATAAAGAATGGAATAACAACGAAATCACCATGCATGCGGTACTTGGCGTAGGCGAGTTATTCAACCGAATAATAAATAACGGAACCGAGTCTGGCGTAAAAGAAACGAGGCATGGATATTCCAACGAATAATAAAGAATGGAATAACAGCGAAATCACTATCGCATGCGGTGCTTGGCATGGGCGAGTTATTCGACAAGAATAATAAATAATGGAATAATGAAGAATTTCACCAAGTATAGGGTGAGGCCAGCGTATCGAGTTATTCAGAATAAAAAATAGATTAACGTAAGTTCTCTTCATGAATATGAAAAAAAGGATATACTTGAAGAAAACAAGACTACGTTCAAAGATTTCTTAAACACTAAAGAAATACGCTCAGAGATGAAGAATAATTTCTCTACAGTTTTCTCAGAGTTTCATTGAATTCGTAAGAAATAATGAAGGAATGAGCTTATTTATAGAAGAATGAATCGAATAGTAACTAATCCATGAAAGCGGTCGAGATCGATTTACTTTAAGCGGACGGTCAGTTGGTTTACAATAAAATATAATATATTATATTTATAATCTAATAAAACGAATAACTTTTTAAAAGATTTTACTATGCAAATATTATGCACGATTATGCAAATACTATGCATAATAAAATATAATATATTCTAATTATTGTCAATAAAAGCGAATAACTTTATAAAAGTATTCATTTTATATAAAAAGATTTTACTATTAGCCTAATAATAAAGCGAATAACTTTATAAAAGTATTACATTTTATATATAAAACTTTACGCTTTTTATTACATTAATAATACTAATAAAACAAAACTTCATCATCATTATTATTATTCACACTATTAATCGACCGAGTCATTCCCATGAAAAGGGGCTTCGATAAGGATTTTTCCCTATTAGCGCAATTAGGTGACCAAACCTCTCATCAAGCGAACTTCAGACATCGTTAATAATGCAAATAATAATATTAATAACTCTGTCATCTCAATTATTGATTTAATAATATATAAAATATAAACAATAATTGAATAAAACCGAATAACTTCTCACGTAAGCATCAATAATCAATAGGTAGTGTTCTTATGCAACCACAGCGTATTCTTGCATTTTTAACACCAGGGTGTTTCAACATTAATTCAGTAAAACTTCGCCGATTATTTTCATAAAAAATATTTTGTCGCTTTCTCAATCCACAATAATTACATTGTGGGGTCCACCAATGATTTGTCGTAAATGCGAATAATTCTCCCACCAATCGAATATTATAACAACTTTGCGTATTTTGCAAAATTTTTAAATATTACCCACAACTATAACATTATATCAAATTCATTCCATAATATTTAAAATGATAATTATAGAAAATTCATTTTTATTCATAAAAGTTGGGGTCTTACAATAAAGGACTTAATAAAGTCTAACCCTAATAACCCGAGTTAATAAATTATAAACCTTAATTAATAAAGTCAAACCCATCTCTTCCCTTAAAATGATACTACCTCCATCCCATAATAATAGTCTTTTTAGCCTCATGCACATGAATTAAGAAGGTCATTTAATACTGTAAGACCCTAACTTTTATGAATAAAGATGAATTTTCTATAATTATCATTTTTAAATATTATGGAATGAATTTGATATAATGTTATAGTTGTGGGTAATATTTAGAAAGTTTACAAAGTACGCAAGTTATTATAATATTCGATTGGTCGGAGAATATTCGCATCGACGACAAGACAATCATTAGTGGACCCTATTAACGAAATTATTATCGGATTCGAGAAAACGACAAAATATTTTTTATGAAAATAACGCGGAAGTTTTACCGTTAATCTGTTGAAACACCCGGTGTTAAAAGTGCAGAGAATCTGGGTGGTTGCATAAGTAATACCAGTATTGATTATTGATGCTTACGTGAGAAGTCATTCAGCTTTTTTATTCAATTATTATCGATATTTTATATATTATTAAATCAATAATTGAGATGACGAGAGTTATTAATATTATTATTTGCATTATGAACGATATGTCTGTAAGTTACGCCAATGAGAGGTTTGGTCACCTAATTGCGCGGCTAATCAGGAGAAATCCTTATTGGAAAGCCCTCTCTTCCCGAGAATCGAACAGTCGATTAATAGTGTGAATAATAATAATGATGATGAAGTTTTGTTTTATTAGTATTATTAATGTAATAAAACAGTAAAAGCTTTTTATATAAAATGTAATACTTTTATAAAGTTATTCATTTTATTATGCTAATAGTAAAATCTTTTAATATAAAATGTAATACTTTTATAAAGTTATTTTATTAGACAATAATTAGAATATATTATATTTTATTATGCATAGTGTTTGATAGTGTCTCGCATAGTGTTTTGTATAGTAAAATCTTTTTAAAAGTTATTCGCTTTTATTAGATTATAAATAGAATATATTATATTTTATTGTAAACCAAACTGGACCGTCCGCTTAAAGTAAATTAACTGACCGTTTCATGGATTGGATTACTATTCACCATTCTTCTATAAATGTAAGCTCATTCCTTCATTATTTCTTATTTAATTCACTTTGAAACTCTAGAAAGAAGCAGAAAGAGAATTATTCTTCTATCTTGAGAGTATTTCTTTAGCGTTTAAGAAAGCTTTGGCGTAGTGCAAGTTTCTTCAAGTATATCTCCGCCTCACTGTGCTTGAGTACTCTTCTTTATAAGGTAAGGGTATTATTATTTTTTCATATTCATGAAGAGAACTTCGTTATTCCATTTTTTTATTCATTGAAATAACTTTGTATATGCCGGCTCACCCTATACTTGGTGAAATTCTTCGTTATTCCATTATTTATTATTCATTGGAATAACTCAGAACTGCTCTATGCCAAGCACCGCATGCATGGTGATTTCTGTTGTTATTCCATTCTTTATTATTCTGTTGGAATATCCGCTGCAGGCGTTTTTACGCCGACCGGTTTCGTTATTTATTATTCTCGTTGAATAACTCGCCTATGCCAAGCACCGCATGCATGGTGATTTTGTTGTTATTCCATTCTTTATTATTCTCGTTGAATATCTTGTCTATCGTATTACGCCTCGCTTTTCGGTTCCGTTATTTATTATTCATTTGAATAACTGCCTATATCAAGCACCGCATGCATGGTGATTTCTTTTGTTATTCCATTCTTTATTATACTCAGTTGATTAAATTTTTGACTTCTATACTCCATGAAATTAGTGGAATATCCTTGATATTTACGCTTCATCCAGTATCTTTTCGTGGAAATAATCTTCTGAGCATTCTTAAATTTTACTCTACAAAGAAGTATCATGTTGACAATTTGGACGTTATTAGTTCCTAAATAAATTAATTCTTGAACTTGTTTTATTGAATTCTTATATCATTATCATCATCCTCATATTTATATTTTGTTGAAAGTCATTTGTGGCCTGTAGTGCATGGATGGACTTGGTATGATTATGACCAAGAATTATTCGGTGTAATCATGACCGTAATGTTACAAATGATGTGGTAAAAGTCCTCATTGGCCCGTAGTGCATTGATGGACAGTTGTTGGAATGATCATGACCATTGATGAATACACGAATATCCTTGGCCCGTAGTGCATGGATAATTTGTGGTTGTGATACTAATGAATATCATTGGTCAGAAGTGAGGATGATGTGGATTATTTATTATTGTCGAGTCCCGAGATAAAAGTGATGAAAAACCTTTTAAATCATAAAAGATAGTAGATTTTATTCTCTACTTGACTCTTTTAACGGATTGCATGTTCCGCTACAGTTAAACTTGATGTCTATTGTATTTTATCGCTTTAATCTGTTGAAGACCCGATGATAATTTATTCGCATTATCTTAGTCATAATATTCTTATTTGGGCTAGTTGAGCTCACCCTTTCTTTCACCGTTCTCTTCTGAAAATGAAAACGTGGCGGGACTAGTGAGAAGCGGAGTGACTATCCGAGATGATAGTATTAGTAGTAGTCCTCACTATTCATTAAATAGTGTGACAATAAATATAATGAGGACTTATTTTGAGAGTGGATATTGTCTAAGACAATATTTGTATTAAAACTCACGACTTTCTTGTTGTATATTAAAGATTGTATTTCAGTATTTTGTACCATGTATTTGGCGACTCGAGAATAGGTGATGTATACCTATTTTGGGGGCGTCACGATTAGTATCAATGCTTAGGGATATGATCCTAATTGAGATGTGAGACAAGAACTAGAAGGGGAAAGACAGGGAATTCCTTCGCTAGTATGACCTACCTAAGTTTATTTGGTATTTAATTGGTCGGTCAGAGTATAGGGAAAATATGTGATATGTTAATTAACCTTTGTTTTGTGGCAGTATTTGAAAATGGCATCCGAGAATGTTGAAAACATCAATGGAGCACAGGAGACCGTTGAGTCTCCAAAGATCAATAATCAGGACAATGTGCATCAGGAAAGCGACAATCGTCATGCGAACAACAACACTGACCAAATGATGAACGATGGAATGTTCAGAGGCTTTCTGCAATTCATGCGAAGATCAAAGAGAGAGCGGCTCTGTCCAAAATGCACGGTGGAAACATTTGGCAACTCTCGACGGTCACCGCCAAACAGTTCAAGGAACTGGGACCACCGAAGTTTTTTAGAGAGGCAAAACCACTTAAGGCGGAGACGTGGATAAAGCAGAACTGCAAGATATTTGATGTCTTGGGATGCTCTAAGGAGCAAAAAGTTCCCTTTGCCACCTTCATGTTGCGTTCAGAGGCAGATTACTGGTGGGAATCTGTAAAACGTGCTCAACCTGCCGCACTGAAGATGACTTTGGAGAAGTTACAAGAATTGTTCAACGACAAGTACTTTCCCGAAAGTATTCGTCACATGAAAGAGGTAGAGTTCATTAATTAAGCTGGAGCAAAACAACATGATCGTGTCGCAGTACGAAGCAAAGTTTACCGAATTGTCCCGATTTGCGTCCCATTTGGTTGATAATGAGGAGAGAATGACGCGAATGTTTCTAAGAGGTTTGAAACCCGAGATACGTCAATATCTTATCTCTCATAAACTGTGTTTGTATTCAGATGTTGTTAATAGGGCTCAGTTATTGGAACGCGATAATGAGTCAACCCAACTAAAAGAGAGCAACTGGCAAAATAATAATACCGGTGATACTTGATCATCAAGCGGTGACAATAAGCGTGGAGGAATCAACATGCGAAATGGTAATCACCGGTGGTAATCATGGCCAAAATAATAAGAATGGACATTTCAAGAAGAAGAGATTCAACAATGATGGAAAGGCGTCGCCAAAGACCAAAGAAGTGGTTAAGGAAGGAGAACGACCACCTATCATATGCTTCGAATGCGGAGGGGAAGGACACATCAGTCCAAACTGCGCAATGTCGTCCAAAGCATGTTATAATTGTGGAAGAGAAGGTCACCTAGCCCGATTTTGTCGTTCACCAAAGACAAGTTCAGCTAGGATGGAGGCACCAAAGGACGTCCCAGAAAAGTCAAAGCCAGTAGTGCAAGGGAGAACGTTTGTCGTGACCTCCCAGAAAGTAAGGAACCCGAACGAGGTCATCACGGGTAAGCTTATCATAAACTCTAGAGAAGTATATACCTTATTTGATACCGGTTCTACCCATTCTTTTATTTCTCCTACTTGCACTCAACGTTTAAATTTGACTCCGAAGAAATTAGACTTTGACTTATCTGTTGAAACTCCGTTGGGAGAAACCTTCATTACATCCACTGTTTATAAGTCTTGTTTGGTTCAAATCGGCACCCTCACATTACACCGTCGATCTTATTTCATTGAAAATACTTGCATTTGACGTAATTCTAGGGATTGATTGGTTAACTACTCATCATGCAAAAATTGATTGTTTTCGTAAGGTTGTTAGCTTTCATATTCCTAACCAACCTATTATGCGAATTCAAGCAACCAAACCATTAAAATCAATCACTGTCGTCTCAAGCCATAAATCTATTCGTTTATTGAAAAACGGATGTCAAGCTTTCTTAGCTTATGTCACGGATCTAAACAAAAATATGTCAGTTTTGAATGATATTTCTATTGTTAATGAATTTCCTGACGTATTCCCTGAAGAACTTTCTGGCCTACCCCCAGAGCGTGAAATTGAATTTTGTATCGAACTTGAACCCGGTACAAAACCTATTTCCAAAGCCCCATATCGAATGGCTCTTATTGAACTTCAGGAGCTAAAGACCCAACTACAGGAATTGTTAGACGTCGGTTTCATTCGTCCCAGTACGTCTCCTTGGGGTGCTCCTGTTCTATTCGTGAAAAAGAAAGACGGGAGTATGCGATTTTGTATTGATTATCGGGAGTTGAATCATGTCACCATCAAAAATAAGTACCCATTGCACGTATTGATGACCTGTTTAACCAGTTGCAAGGCGCCAAATTCTTTTCAAAGATTGATCTTCGTTAGAATATCACCAATTGAAGATTAGAACCGATGACATTCCAAAGACGGATTTGAGAACTCCTGATGCGGGCATTATGAATTCTAGTCATGTCTTTTGAATTGACTAATGCTCATGCCGCCTTCATGGATATGATGGTCGAGTATTCAAGGAATATTTGGATCACTTTGTGGTCATCTTTATTGATGACATCCTTATTTATTCCAAAAGTAGTGAAGATCATGAAGAGCAACACTTGAGGCTGATACTTTAAAAGCTTCGTGAATATAAGCTTTATGTCAAGTTGAAAAAATGCGAGTTCTGGCTTGAGGAAGTAGCATTCCTTGGGCACGTGGTATCAAGTCATGGAATATCTGTTGACCCGACAAAGATTGAAGCCATTCAAAGCCGGGAACAACCTAAATCGATGGATCAAGACGTAGCTTTCTCGGCTTACGGTTATTATTATCGGAGATTCAGTAGATGGGTTTTCTCGAATCGCTACTCCATTAACTTAGCTGACTCGGAAAGATACAAAATTCGGTTGGAACGAGGAATGTGAGAAGAGTTTTCAAGAACTCAAGAGAAGACTCATTTCAACACCTGTTCTGATAATACCATCTGGCTCGGAGGGATTTGTCATCTACAGTGATGCTTCAGGCAAAGGGTTAGGATGTGTTCTCATGCAACATGGGAAAGTCATAGCTTTATGCCTCTCGACAACTCAAAGAATATGAGAAGAATTATCCTACTCATGATCTAGAGAGTGGCAAATTTGTTATCTTCATGACTTAAAATTTGGAGGCATTACTTGTATGGGAAGAAAGTGGAGATCTTTACGGATCATAAAAGCCTCAAATATTTCTTCACTCAAAAGGAACTAAACACGCGACAATGACGTTGGCTTGAAGCTGTTGAAAGATTATGATCATACCATCTAATACCATCCCGAAAAGTTTAAGCGTGGTAGTTGGACGCATTGAGTAGAAGATCATATCGCGGAACGAAAAGTGCTATATTGTCAATGAAAGGACCATTTTGTATGACTTGAAAAGGATGGAGATAGAGATAAAGACTCAGGGGACCCAAGTGATGATGGCGAATATCTGAGTGGGCCAGACTTTAATCGATAAAGTTAAAGTCGCTTCAAGTTACGAGGACATGGGAGTGATGCATATGAGGAAGAAAGTACAAGAAGGTATCTATAGGAAGCAAGAATCGATGAAGAAGGAATACTTAGAGTCAACTCCACACTTTGTGTTCCTAACGACCATGATTTAAAGTATAAAAAATCATGATGGAGGCGCACAACACACCATTTGCAATCCATCTGGGAGTACCAAAATGTATCATGATCTTGACATACATTTTGGTGGGGCAATATGAAGAGAGATAATATTTGTTTATCTCAAGGTGTCTAACTGTCTAACGAGTCAGTAGAGCATCAAGTACCAAAAAGTCCATTGCAACCACTTAAAATTCTAGAATGGAAGTGGGGAGCACATTACCATGGATTTCATTCTTTGGTCTTCCCAAGGTTTCTTAGGGTATAGATCTGATTTGGGTCATTGTTGATAGATTGACCAAGTCTCGCATTCATTTCTTACCTATCGAGAAACTTATACACTTGAACGTCTCGCTTCATATATACATAAACGAGGTTGTAAGATTGCATGGTATGCCAGTATCCATTGTTTCTGATCGAGACCCAAGATTCACTTCAGGATTTTGGGTTAGTTTGCAAAAAGCTATGGGCACGGATTTACGATTTAGTTCGGCATATCATCCTCAAACGGACGGACTGTAGCATCCCCCTGCGTCAAATGGTGTGACCATTCCAAACAACCTGCTGGCCGGGTTACTGATGGCGGACTCATTACAGTGATTACACTGCTCAGTTCTAAGTTTCAGCTTTGTGGTGCCACACGCCTGCAACTTTTTTTTTGAGAGAGCAAGTCTCCGGCGGTTCATGGCTAAGTGCTCACGCCACCTTCTATGACGGCAGCCAACTGGGTTTCTCTCTCTTTCTCCATACGAGTGTATTCTCTCTCTCTTTCGATGGCTTCTTATAGTCCTCTTGGCCGTCGTCGAGAGCCGAGGTACTGTCCGCGATGTGCTCAAATTGCCGTCGGAAGTTTCCAACTTCTACCGTCCTGCTGCTAATGTTAGTAACGCCGGCGAAACTCCGTTGCTTAGCCCAAGCACCAACGACAGCAGCAAATCGGTCAGGAGAAAAGCATGGCAGAGAGGCTTCGGTTGGAGGGCTTGATGGAAGACGGAGCACGGCGAACGAGTACAGAAGCTCTACTCTTGCTGCTCGGCACGGTGATCAAAAGCTGTAGCAACAGATCCGCCGCCTACGCTTCTCTCAGCAACTACTCTGATGCCTTACCCGATGCCAAAATGACAGTCGAGCTGAAGCCTGATTGGTCCAAGGGCTACTCCTGGCTCGGCGCATCTCACGTCGGCCTCCATAACTACAACGACGCGTTTGGGCCGGAGATGTGGGCTAAGCTGACTTCTGATCCTTCTACTAGGATTTATATGCAGCAGCCCGATTTTTGTTAGTATGATGAAGGAGTTTCGGTTAGAGCTCACTATACCTGCATGGACATGTTCGAACAACCGGCAACGTGTTGCAGTTCGTCGTTTTCTTCTGAGGTGGTCTCCGGCGGCGACTGACTTGATCAGAACTAATGGTAGTACGCACAGCAAGAGCTCGCTGAATTCATACCCTAGCAAGTCGTCTTCTTCGAATCTCAATACGCCGGCCGTGTCGGAGATGGATTCAACCGAGAGCGACGAAGAAAATTTTATAGCTGAGTTGATTCGTCAAATGGAATTCAAGATGGCAACAACGGTCTTGTCGGCGATGGTTATACGCTGCTGGGTCAGGTGTATGGCGAAACAAAGGAGAGTGAAAAGGGGCTCAGCACCACAGTAATCCCATCGCCGGAATCCATGGTGCTCGGCCGGAGGAACAGGCTTCCCGCCGACAGGTTCGCTCCGCTTTCACCAAGGTTCAGCAGCAGCTCGATCACTGCTTGTTTAAGATAGCTCCTCCTGATATCAAAACAGAGGAGTGTCGGTAAATCACATATGAGTGCAAGATCACCGGTGGTGCTGCAGATCATCATCAGTGCGGCTGTGGTATCTCCGGCCATAACTGCTACTAACTAGCTAGCTAGCTGGTGTTTTGGCTTTGGATAAGAACTTAGCATGCAGTCAATGGAATCCCTTATTATCAGGGAATATGTACGTATAAATGTACAAATTGTGGTGTTGTTCATATTGCGTTAGCATCTCTTGAAAAAGCCAGCCGGATAAGTTTTATAATTACACAAAATGTTAAGAGGCTCCATCATCGTGCTGGTAGCGACCCACTTGAACTTCATGGTCCTGTATATACTGTTGGTTGTTTAGATTGTGGGTTTTCTTTTGCTCGGGATTTATTTCAAGTCCCAGATTTCGCAGCGAAGCAGTGAGCGGTTGTTGTTTGATGGGTTTATTGATAGGAGTAAAGTGAGTATTTTGCTGTGCGACAGTGATACCAAGAGATTAGAAGAGGCACGACTGTTAGATCTGATTTTGTTTTAAAACTGTTGGAGCCTTTAAGGTGAAGCTCGAGATCGGGAAAAAGGAAATGATTATTGGTGTGGGTAATTACATTTTTCCCACACGGTAAATCTCATGCAACTAGAATGCGACGTGAATATGAGTATTATAGTGATGGCTCAGTTGATTCATATTCTAATGAGACGTGTGACCAAGCGTGGTCTATATATTCATGAAAGGTGTTTCAGGACCTATGAAATTTCGAATACTGAAATTGATCAATTATTTAAAATGATCAATTTTACAGAAAACAGAATCAAGTCATGAGCTTAGGTAAGGAATGCGAACATTATTTAAATGATGAATTTCATTAATAATTTATTATTAATGGCAATTAGTTTATTTAATGATTATATTAAATAAATTATAGAAAAATAGAATTAATGATTTAAAATCATATAAAAATGATTTAAGTGTTAGAAAAATATTTTAGGTTATAAGCTACAACTTTTGATATTTTTGGCATTAAAATATTAATATTTTATTATTAATATCAATTATCGGATAATGGATTTAATCGTTTAAAAAAAAAATTTTGGTGATAAGAAAATTATCTGTGATATCGTTAAGTGTTTAGGCAAAGTTTAATTAAACTTAGACTCGTTAATTGTCCGATTAGACCATCGGGATGATAAAATTGTACCGATTTCAACTCTTGAATTTGAAATAGTATGACTTGATGCTATGTCTATGTGTATAAGCGGATCGATAAGATTATGTGGTGTTTAAGTTATATGTTATTATTATCTCTTGGAGATCTATATTATATTAGGATGATATATATTATTCTAATAATTGGAGATTTATATTATTCTAAACTCTTTTTGTGATGAATTGTACTACTGTATATATTGAATGTATTCATCGTATGAAATGTAGGTTCATCGGTATTCATTAGTGATCACCTTCATTCGATCGATTCGAGATATAATTGTTATGTTCATTTTCAATGTTCATTCAAACTTTGAAATTTTGTTCATGCTAATTCACAACTACATTGTGAAGGATAGCCGACTTATTATTCAAACTCTTTCAATCATGATATATCTTTACCTTTTTTTTTTAAACTTGTTGGGCAACTTTCATGCTCACCCTTGCTATATCATGATAAAACATTGCGAGATAAAGAGAATAATACGACGATTATGTGAAAAGGATAATGCCAAGTTCAAACTTGGGATAAAATGTGAAGTTAAGTTGTAAAGTATGTTGAAGAATAGTATTGTCATATGTTAGGTATAGTTTCACGATTGTGTATTAGTTAAGGTTACTCGATTTTGGGAATAGTGTGTAAAGTTTAATGTCTAAACAATTTATGTTTATATCTTCCGCAAGTTGTAGAAATAGTATCTTAAGTTCTTGATGGCGGACTCATTACTGTTGATTACATCGCTCATTCTAAGTTTGACTTTGTGGTGCCCACGCCTGCAACTTTTTTTTTTAGAAAGAGCAAGTCTCCCGTGGTTCATGGCTAAGTGCTCACGCCCACCTTCTACGACATTTGATGACCAACCTGGTTTCTCTCTTTCTCCATCTGAGTGTATTTCTCTCTCTTTCGATGGCTTTTATAGTCCTCTTGGCGTAGTAATCGAGAGCCGAGAAATCTTGTCGCGATGTGCTCAAATGCCGTCGGAAGTTTCCAACTTCTACCGTCTCCTGCTTTGCTAATGTTAAGAATGCGTGAAACGAAACTCTCGTTGCTTAGCCCAAGCACCAACGACAAAGAAGAATCGATCAGGAGAAAAGCATGGCAAAGAGGCTTTGGTTGGAGGGCTTGATGGAAGGCGAACACGCATGAACGAGTCTGAAGCTCTACTTGCCGCTGCTAAGACGGTGATCAAAACTCAGAAGTAACAGATCCGCCGCCACGCTCTCTCTCAAAGAACTACTCCGATGCCTTACCCGATGCCAAATGACAATGAAATAAGCTTTGATTGGTCCAAGGGCTACTCCGGCTCGGCAAGATCTCACGTCGGCCTCCACAACTACAACGACGCGTTTGAGTAGGAGATGTGGGCTAAGTCGACTTCCGATCCTTCTACTAGGATTTATATAAGTGAATTCGATTTTTGTTAGTATGATGAAGGAGTTTGATTTAGAGCTCACTATACCGCATGGACATGTTGAACAACCGCAACGTGTTGCGGTTCGTCGCTTTCTTCCGAGGTGGTCTCCGGTGACGATCGACTTGATCGAGAACTAATGGTAGTACGCATGCAAGAAGAGCTCATTGAATTCATACCCTAAGCAAGTCGTCTTCTTGAATCTCAATACACTTGGCCGTAGTTTGGAGATGGATTCAACCGAGAGTGACGAAGAAAATTTTATAATTGAGTTGATTCGTCAAATGGAATTCAAGATGGCAACAACGGTCTTGTCGGCGATGGTTATCTGTTCTTTGGGTCGGTGTATGGCGAAACAAAGGAGAGTGAAAAGGGCTCAAAGACCACAAGAGTCCCATCGCTTAGGAATCCATGGTGCTACCGGAGGAACGAGCTTCCCGCAAGCGACAGTTCGCTTCGCTTTCACCAAGGTTCAAAGAAGACTCGATCCTTTGCTTGTTTAAGATAGCTCCTCCCGATATCAAAACAGAGAGAGTGTCGGTAAATCACATATGAGTGCAAGATCACCCGTGGTGCTGCAGATCATCATCGGTCTTGGTTTGTGGTATCTCCGGCCATAATCGCTACTTAACTAGCTAGCTAAATTTGGTGTTTTGGCTTTGGATAAGAACTTATCATGCAAATCAATGGAATCCCTTATTATCGGGGAATATGTACGTATAAATGTACAAATTGTGGTCTTTCTTCATATTGCATTAAGATCTCTTGAAAAAAGCAAATAGGATAAGTTTTATAATTACACAAAATGTTAAGAGGCTCCATCATCGTCTTTGGTAGCGACCCACTTGAACTTCATGGTCCTGTATATACCGTTGGTTGTTTAGATTGTGGGTTTTCTTTTGCTGGGATTTATTTCAAGTCCCAGATTTGCAATCAAGCGATGAGCAGTTGTTGTTTGATGGGTTTATTGATAGGAGTAAAGTGAGTATTTTGGTCGTATGATGGTGATACCAAGAGATTAGAAGAGGCACGATCGTTAGATCGATTTTGTTTTAAAAGCTGTTGGAGCCTTTAAGGTGAAGCTCGAGATCGGGAAAAAGGAAATGATTATTGGTGTGGGTAATTACATTTTTCCCATTACGGTAAATCTCATGCAACTAGAATGCGACATGAATATGAGTATTATCTTCGATGGCTCAGTTGATTCATATTCTAATGGGACGTGTGACCAAGCGTGGTCTATATATTCATGAAAGGCGTTTGGGACCTATGAAATTTCGAATAATTGAAATTGATCAATTATTTAAAATGATCAATTTCTGAGAAAAATGTAATCAAGTCATGAGCTTAGGTAAGGAATGCGAACATTATTTAAATGATGAATTTCATTAATAATTTATTATTAATGGCAATTAGTTTATTTAATGATTATATTAAATAAATTATAGAAAAATAGAATTAATGATTTAAAAATCATATAAAAATGATTTAAGTGTTAGAAAAATATTTTAGGTTATAAGCTACAACTTTTGATATTTTTGGCATTAAAATATTAATATTTTATTATGAATATCAATTATCGGATAATGGATTTAATCGTTTAAAAAAAATGTTTTGGATCGATAAGAAAATTATCCGTGATATCGTTAAGTGTTTAGGCAAAGTTTAATTAAACTTAGACTCGTTAATTGTCCGATTAGACCATCGGGATGATAAAATTAAAACCGATTTCAACTCTGAATTTGAAATAGTATGACTTGATGCTATGTCTATGTGTGTATGTTTAATCGATAAGATTATGTGGTAATATGTTTAAGTTATTTTATAACTGTGATGATATTATTCTAATAATTGGAGATCTATATTATTAATATTAGGTCTTGGGGAGAAGCTTATTATATTCAGGTTACTAAGAATCAATCAGTTCGTGCAAGTTTTTCAAGTTCTTTTACTTAAACTCTTTTAAGAGTGGTTTCGACATGATATGCTTATGAATTGTACTGTACATATTGCATGTATTCATCGGTATGAAAGGTCGATCACCTTCATGACCGGTCGATTCGAGATATAATTGTTATGTTCATTTTCAATGTTCATTCAAATTTTAAAATTTTGTTCATGCTAATTCACAACTACAATGTGAAGGATAGCCGACTTTATTATTCAAACTCTTTCAATCATGATATATCTTTACCTTGTTTTTTTTTAAACTTCATTGGGCAACTTTCATGCTCACCCTTGCTATATCATGATAAAACATTGCAGATAAGGCGAATACGGCCAGATACAGGAAAAGGATAATGCCAAGTTGAGCTTGGGATAAAATGTGAAGTTAAGTTGTAAAGTATGTTGAAGAATAGTATTGTCATGTGTTAGACAGTTCACGATTGTGTATTAGTTAAGGTTACTCGATTTTGGGAATAGTGTGTAAAGTTTAATGTATAAACAATTTATGTTTATATCTTCCGCAACAGTTGTAGAAATAGTATCTTAAGATTCTTGATGGCGGACTCATTACTGATGATTACTTCGCTTTCGATTCTAAGTTTGACTTTGTGGTGCCACACGCGCAACTTTTTTTTTTTTAGAAAGCAAGTCTCCATGTGGTTCATGGCTAAGTGCTCACGCCCAACTTCTATGATGGCAGCCTAACCTGGTTTTCTCTCTTTCTCCATAGAGTGTATTTTCTCTCTCTTTCGATGGCATCTTATAGTCCTCTTGGCCGCCGCCGAGAGCAAGGCAATCTTGTCCGCGATGTGCTCAAATTGCCGTCGGAAGTTTCCAACTTCTCTGATCCCATCGCTAATGTTAGTAACGTCGGTGAAACTCCGTTCTTAGCCCAAGCACCAACGACAATGAAAGAAAATCGGTCGAGAGAAAAGCATGGCAAAGAGGCTTGGTTGGAGGGCTTGACGGAAGGCGTACGGCAACGACAATCTGAAGCTCTCACTTCTCTTTCAAAGACGGTGGTGATCAAAGTCTGTAACAGATCCGCCTACCACGCTTCTCTCAAAGAACTACTCGATGCCTTACCCGATGCCAAAATGACAATGAAATGAAGCTTTGATTGGTCCAAGGGCTACTCCGGCTCCACAAGATCTCACGTCGGCCTCCACAACTACAACGACGCGTTTGAGTAGGAGATGTGGGCTGTCGACTTCCGATCCTTCTACTAGGATTTATATCGCAAAGAATTTCGATTTTTGTTAGTATGATGAAGGAGTTTCGGTTAGAGCTCACTATATACCGCATGGACATGTTGAACAACCGCAACGTGTTGCGGTTAAATCATTTTTCTTCCGAGGTGGTCTCCTCCATGTAATCGACTTGATCGAGAACTAATGGTAGTACGCACGAAAGAAGAGCTCATTGAATTCATACCCTAGCAAGTCGTCTTCTTGAATCTCAATCACGCCTACCGTAGTGTCGGAGATGGATTCAACCAAGAAGCTGACGAAGAAAATTTTATATTCGAGTTGATTAAATCAAATGGAATTCAAGATGGCAACAACGGTCTTGTCGGCGATGGTTATCTGCTCTTTGGGTCGGTGTATGGGCGAAACAAAGGAGAGTGAAAAGGGCTCGGCACCAAAGTAATCCCATCACGGAATCCATGGTGCTCGGTGGGAGGAACAAAGCTTCCGTAAGCGAGTTCGCTCCGCTTTCACCAAGGTTAAGCAGCGACTCGATCATCGCTTGTTTAAGATAGCTCCTCCCGATATCAAAAGCAGAGAGTGTCGGTAAATCACATATGAGTGCAAGATCACACGGTGGTCTTGCAGATCATCATCGGTCTTGTTTGTGGTATCTCCTACCATAATCGCTACTAACTAGCTAGCTAGGTTGGTGTTTTGGCTTTGGATAAGAACTTAGCATGCGATCAATGGAATCCCTTATTATCGGGGAATATATACGTATAAATGTACAAATTGTGGTGTTGTTTCATATGCGTTAGCATCTCTTGAAAAAGCCAGTAGGATAAGTTTTATAATTACACAAAATGTTAAGAGGCTCCATCATCGTCTTTGGTAGCGACCCACTTGAACTTCATGGTCCTGTATATATCTTTTGTTGGTTGTTTAGATTGTGGGTTTTCTTTTGCTCGGGATTTATTTCAAGTCCCAGATTTCGCAGTCAAGCGATGGAGCAGTTGTTGTTTGATGGGTTTATTGATAGGAGTAAAGTGAGTATTTTCTTTGTATGCGATGGTGATACCAAGAGATTAGAAGAGGCACGATAGTTAGATCCGATTTTGTTTTAAAACTGTTGGAGCCTTTAAGGTGAAGCTTCGAGATCGGGAAAAAGGAAATGATTATTGGTGTGGGTAATTACATTTTCCCACGGTAAATCTCATGCAACTAGAATGCGACATGAATATGAGTATTATAGTGATGGCTCGATTGATTCATATTCTAATGGGACGTGTGACCAAGCGTGGTCTATATATTCATGAAAGGCGTTTGGGACCTATGAAATTTCGAATATCGAAATTGATCAATTATTTAAAATGATCAATTTTACGTAAAAAGCAGAATCAAGTCATGAGCTCAGGTAAGGAATGCGAACATTATTTAAATGATGAATTTCATTAATAATTTATTATTAATGGCAATTAGTTTATTTAATGATTATATTAAATAAATTATAGAAAAATAGAATTAATGATTTAAAAATCATATAAAAATGATTTAAGTGTTAGAAAAATATTTTAGGTTATAAGCTACAACTTTTGATATTTTTGGCATTAAAATATTAATATTTTATTATTAATATCAATTATCGGATAATGGATTTAATCGTTTAAAAAAAATGTTTTGGTGATAAGAAAATTATACGTGATATCGTTAAGTGTTTAGGCAAAGTTTAATTAAACTTAGACTCATTAATTGTCCGAATTAGACCATCGGGATGATAAAATTGTCTGGAATTTCAACTTCGGATGAAATAGTATGACTTGATGCTATGTCCTATGTGTATAGTTTGATAAGATTATGTGGTAATATGTTTAAGTTATTTTATAAGCGTGATGATATTATTCTAATCTTTGGAGATCTATATTATTAATATTAGGTCTTGGGAGAAGCTTATTATATTGTGTTACGGTAGAATCAGTTCGTGCAAGTTTTTCAAGTTCTTTTACTTAAACTCTTTTAAGAGTGGTTTTAGAATGAGATATGCTTATGAATTGTACTGCATACATATTGCATGTATTCATCGGTATGAAAGGTTGATCACCTTCATTAGCGATCGATTCGAGATATAATTGTTATGTTCATTTTCAATGTTCATTCAGCTTTAAAATTTTGTTCATGCTAATTCACAACTACATTGTGAAGGATAGCCAGCTTATTATTCAAACTCTTTCAATCATGATATATCTTTACCTTGTTTTTTTTTTTAAACTTGCTGGGCAACTTTCATGCTCACCCTTGCTATATCATGATAAAACATTGCAGATAAGGCGAATACGGCCAGATACAGGAAAAGGATAATGCCAAGTTCAGCTTGGGATAAAATGTGAAGTTAAGTTGTAAAGTATGTTGAAGAATAGTATTGTCATGTGTTAGACAGTTCACGATTGTGTATTAGTTAAGGTTACTCGATTTTGGGAATAGTGTGTAAAGTTTAATGTATAAACAATTTATGTTTATATCTTCCGCAACAGTTGTAGAAATAGTATACCGGATCCGTGGCGATTTGGGACCCGGATTCGGGGATGCTACAGGGACAATCAGAGAGGACTATTCAAACTCTTGAAGATTTATTAAGACTCTGTGTCCTTGACTTCAAGGGAAGTTAGGACAAGTTCTTACCATTGGTGGAGTTTTCCTACAACAACGCTTATCAAGCAAACATTGACATGGCTCCATTCAAGCGTTGTATGGAAGAAAGTGTCGTTCTCAAAGATATCTTTGGGATGAGGTGGGTGAAGCAACGTTGTTGGGACCGAAGTTGGTACGTATGACTACGGAAAAGATTCAAACGATTCGACAACGTATAAAAACCTCACAAGACCGACAAAAGAGTTATGCTGATCTTCATCGAAAGGACGTGGAATTCGATATTGGAGATCATGTGTTGTTACGTGTTGCACCATGGAAAGGAGTTACGAGATTTGGAAAGAGAGGAAAGCTCAATCCTCGATTCATTGGCCCATTTTTAATCCTCGATTGAGTAGGGACTGTAGCCTATAGACTCGCTTTATCGCCAAGTATGTCTCGTGTTCATAAAGTTTTTCATATATCCATGTTACGTAAATATGTGAAAGACCCGAACCACATTATTGAGTTAGAACAGGACGAAATAGCGGAAGATTTAACGTATGAAGAGGTTCCTGTTCAAATCTTGGATAAGAAGGAACATATTCTACGCTCCAAGGTTATACCTCAAGTCAAAGTTTTATGGAGGAACCACGATGTTGAGGAAATGACCTGGGAGTTAGAATCTGAAATGAAATCAAGGTATCCTTACCTCTTCGACATACCAGGTACGTTCCCTAATTTCGAGGGCAAAATTTCATAAGAAGGGGAGATTGTAAGACCCCAACTTTTATGAATAAAGATGAATTTTCTATAATTATCATTTTTAAATATTATGGAATGAATTTGATATAATGTTATAGTTATGGGTAATATTTAGAAATTTTGCAAAGTACGCAAGTTGTTATAATATTCGATTGGTGGGGAATATTAAAGACGACAGACAATCATTGGTGGACCCCTAATGTAATTATTATTCGGATTGAGAAAACGACAAAAATATTTTTATGAAAATAACGGCGAAAGTTTTACCGTTAAGCTGTTGAAACACCGGTGTTAAAGAAATACGAGAATACGCTGTGGTTGCATAGTAGTTATTACACGGTATTGATTATTGATGCTTACATGAGAAGTCATTCAGTTTTATTCAATTATTATCGATATTTTATATATTATTAAATCAATAATTGAGATGATGAGAAAGTTATTAATATTATTATTTGCATTATTAACGATGATGTCTAGAAGTTCTTGAGGAGAGGTTTGGTCACTAATCAACGGCGTCGATAGGGAGAAATCCTTATTGGAAAACCCCCTCTTTCCTGGGAACAACCTGGTCGATTAATAGTGTGAATAATAATAATGATGATGAAGTATGTAATAAAACAGAAAAGCTTTTTATATAAAAGAATACTTTTATAAAGTTATTCATTTTATTAGGCTAATAGTAAAAAAAATTTATATAAAACAGAATACTTTTATAAAGTTATTTGTTTTATTAGACAATAATTAGAATATATTATGTGACGCCCCCAAAATAGGTCCATTCCATCCAACCCATTCTGAGTCGCCAAATACATGGTACGAATAACTACAACTTTATTAATACATTTGTCGTGCAAAAATACGACAACATATATCTTGTGAGTTTAAAAAAAACAATTATTGTCTTACAGACAATATACATACCCAAATAAATTCTCATCACAATTATTTATACATTATTTTACAAAATGGTGAGGACTACTAAACAACTCTTTCTAGAACCTTTATTCCATACCCGAGCTAGTACTCGCTACATTCTCGCCTCACGAGAAGAAAAATGGAACAAAAGGAAAAGGGTGAGCTCGATTAGCCCGGTAAAGAATATTATGACTAAGACAATATACAACAAATTATCGTTAGTCTTCAACAGGAAAAATATAATAGAATACAATAGACAACAAGTTTTAAATCAATATTCATGATGGAAAATATTAATTCATAGAAGAGTTACGTAGAGAATGCAAACTACTATCTTCTATGTATGAATTTTAAAGTTCATCATCTATTTTTATCCTCGTAACATCAATCAATATATATACGGGATCAAATATTCATCCTTGCACTACTGAGCCAAGGACATTCACCGATTAGTCATGTTCATCTAAACACTGTTCATCTTTTGCACTACGGGCCAAAGATATTCATCGAAATCATTCATCTTTGCACTACGGCCAAAGATATTCATCGAAAATCATTCATCTTTGCAGACCTGAGGGCCAAAGATATTCATCATAAATCATTCATCTTTTAAGACCGAGGATGATGAAAATATTTTTTTAAAGAAAGCGAATCCGATTGAAACAAAATGACAAGGATTAAGGATTCGTCACTTGTGTTTTATCCACATCCAAAAAAATACCTCAAAAATAATCATAGTGGTGTAAAATTCAAGAATGATCAAAACATGAATACAATCAAAGCTAGTATCCATAATAGATATTTTGGACAAAAAGAAGAAATTTCATTTTTCGATGAATAGTGCAGTGATTCGTGAATAGTCTTGAGTATCGTGAATAGTAACTCAGAGCACCAAAAGATAGAAATTTCACAAAAAACATCTTCACGCTTCGTGAATAGTACTCGTGAATAGTAACTCGTGAATAGTAACTCATGAATAGTAACTCATGAAAAGTAACTCATGAATAAGTAACCCGAGCATGAAAAAGTTCCAAATTTGATAAAAGTTCCAACCAATATTTGAAGATAATGATATTGAAGAAATAATATCATTTGAGAAGAAAATAATATCCCTTACCTCGAAAGGCAGTGACTTTCTAGTTAAAACAGGATATAGGCTATGACTTGAACTTTCACCGTATAGCAATACTCAAAGTATACTCAAAATACTCACAAGAATACGCTCGATAATATAGAGAGAAAACTTGATTTTCGGTGTGATTTTCAATTCTAACCTAAGCTTTTATTTATAGGAAATTGCTTAGAATATAAAAAGAAGAAAATTTATTATAATATTAATATATTTAATAAATTCTCTACGCCCATCTAGCCAATCTGATCTCAGCCATCAACACATGTTAAAGATGCCCAAAAACATTTAAAAAACGTTTTTCTAATTTAAAATAATTTAAACTTCCAAAAATCAATTATTTCGGAGCTTCGGAACTTCAATAATTCACAATAAATAGCCCTTTTGCTAGAAAATTCGAATTTCGCGAGGTTTTATAGGAAATTCAATTCTCTACAACTTTGCAGAAGAAAGTTTTTCCAAATTCTAAACAGAAATTGACCGAAATCCATAAATGGGCGATTTTACAGGCTATAATCAAATTTCAGTCAATAAATGGGGTCCACCGACATGTTTAACATGTTTTAAACATTTATTGCAACAAAAATACTCTTCCTCCTCATATACTCATATATCCCACATTCGTTGTAAAAATATAACCATTATTATATTATTAAAATATAATAATATATATTTAAATGAATTATTTTATCAGAAAAAGATAAAATATTAATTTTCAACAATTGTCACATTAAAAATTTTCTCCATGTATATCCACATAAAATTAATATTTTCTCATCATATGAATCAATAATTAATTATTCACAAATAATATTACGAGAATCACAATATTGACAACTGAGCGGTTCAAGAAAGAGGGGCTTTCCAATAAGAATTTCTCTCTTGGCGCCATAATTAGGTGACCAAACCTCTCCTTAGAGCGAACTTTTAGACATTGCCAATAATGTTATCTAATAATATTATTCAGATAATATGAATTATTGGTTCGATAATGAAAAATATTGTGTAATGACAATTATTGAAACAACAGCAATATAAAATATCAACGCAGCAATTATTGAATCAATAAAATAAAATACTGAACAGTAATTACTGTAACCATTATTGAGTAGTGCCTTCTTACGTAAGAATCAATAATTGGTGCAATACTGGTGTGCCATCTTGTGCAATAACGCAGACATCGTGTTTTAACCATACGGGTATTCCAACAAAGATAATCTGCAGTAACAACTATGCCATTATTTTTAAACAACTTATTTTTGTCGTTTTCTTCATCCAATCGCTTTCCGTTATGGGGCCCACAAAAGACTGCGCCGTCGTACGAATATTCCCCGACAGTACGAATATTCCACGACCAAACGAATATTCCTCGACAATAATGAATATTTTATAACCACTTGCTTATTTGAAATATTTGCGCATTTTACCCATAACTAACATCATTAATCAAATCAACCCTTACTATTTCAAAATAATAAATAGAGGAAATTCCATTTTTATTTAAAAAAATTCGGGGTCTTACATATTATATTTTATTTTGCATAGTATTTGCATAGTGTCTGCACAGTGTTTGCATCGTAAAATCTTTTTAAAAGTTATTCATTTTATTAGATTATAAATAGAATATATTATATTTTATTGTAAACCAATCTGGACCGTCCGTTTAAAGTAAATCGATCCGACCGTTCATGGATTGGTTCTTATTCGATCCATTCTTCTATAATAGAAGCTCATCCTTTCATTATTTCTTACGAATTCACTGAAACTCTAGAAAGAGAAACTGTAAAGAGAATTATTCTTCTATCTTGAGCGTATTTCTTTAGCGTTTAAGAAAGCTTTGAGCGTAGTGCAAGTTTCTTCAAGTATATCCCCGTCATACTGTCGGAGTACTCTTCTTTATAAGGAAAGGGTATAATTTTTTTTTACATATTCATGAAGAGAACTTACATTATTCTATTTTTTTATTACATTGGAATAACTTTGTATCTGTGATCTACCCTATACTTGGTGAAATTCTTCTGTTATTCAATTATTTATTATTCTGTTAGAATAACCTATCAATGCGAAGTACCACATGCATGGTGATTTCTGTTGTTATTCCATTCTTTATTATTCTGTTAGAATATCACGTCATGCATGCTTTTCGCCGTGGGACGGGTTCCATCTTTATTATTCATTTGGAATATCCACATGCATGCGTTTTCTGCAGGACCGGTTCAATTATTTATTATACATTTGGAATAACTGCATACATCTGCAATCACCGCATGCATGATGATTTTTGTTGTTATTCTATTCTTTATTATTACATTGGAATATCCCGCCGATTGTGTATTACGCTTTGACACGGTTCCGTTATTTATTATTCTATTGGAATAACTCGTATACATGCAATGCACCGCATGCATGGTGATTTCTTTTGTTATCTCATTCTTTATTATACTCGGTTGATTAAAGTTTTGACTTCTATACTCCATGAAATTAGTGGAATATCCTTGATATTTACGCTTCATCCAGTATTTTTTCGTGGAAATATTCTTCAAGCATTCTTAAATTTTACTCTACAAAGAAGTATCATGTTGACAATTTAGACGTTATTAGTTCCTAAATAAATTAATTCTTGAACTTGTTTTATTGAATTCTTATATCATTGTCATCATCCTCATATTTATATTTTGTTGAAAGTCATCGTGGCTGTATGGTGCATGGATGGACTTGGTATGATTATGACCGAGAATTATTTGATTGTAATCATGGAGTAATGTTACAAATGATGTGATAAAAGTCTTCATTGACCCGTAGTGCATTGATGGACGGTTGTTGGCATGATCATGACCATTGATGAATACACGAATATCCTTGGCCCGTAGTGCATGGATAATTTATGGTTGTGATACTAATGAATATCCTTGGTCAGTAGTGCGAGGATGATGTGGATTATTTATTGTCGAGTCCCAGCCGATAAAAGTGATGAAAAACCTTTTAAATCATAAAAGATAGTAGATTTTATTCTCTACTTGACTCTTTTAACGGATTGCATGTTCATTGCGATTAAACTTGATGTCTATTATATTTTATCGGTTTAACATCGTTGAAGACTAATGATAATTTATTACGCATTATCTTAGTCATAATATTTCTTCTTGGGCTAGTTGAGCTCACCCTTTCTTTCTTTCACTATTCTCTGAGAGAAAATGAAAGCGTAAATAGGAACTAGTCGGGGAATGGAGTGACGGTCGGATGATAGTATTAGTAGTCCTCACTATTACTGTTAAATATTGTGACAATAAATGTAATGAGAACTTATTACGAGAGTGGATATTATCAGAAGACAATATTTGTATTAAAACTCATGACTTTCTTGTTGTATATTAAAGATTGTATTTGTATTCTGTACCATGTATTTGACGACTCAGAATAGGTGATGTATACCTATTTTGGAGGCGTCACAAATACTATCATTTAAGAATTAAAATTTATATAAAATTTCATCACTACCCCTTTATGTGAAGTTGAAAACTATTAATACAAGGGAATACAAGGGAGAAAATTTTTTGGGACAATGAGAGAAGTTATGGGTGATATAGGAAAATAAATAATTTATTCTCTTAGAAAGTTATAAACGACAAATAAATTGAAATACTTTTTTTCTTTCCTAAAAAGACAATTATTATGGAATGGAGGTAGTACCCTATAAGGATTCATACTAAGTATTAAGTATGTACTACCCTACATACATATATATAATTAAAATTTGGCATTCCTATTTTAAGACAAACTATTGTTTTATACTTTCTCCATTTTAAATTATAATATTATTATTAATTTTTAAAATTTATTTAAAATATTTTTAATCTTAAAATTGGTATTATATATATATACAGAATGGATCTAAAGCATACCTTTTAAATAACATACATCTCTTAAATAACATACATTTATTAAAACTACGTCGTTTTAAAAAAAATTTAAAAAAACAAATGGAACCACCTGATATTTTTATAAATAAAAGAAACGCAAAAAGTATGAACACTATTGTATGAACTAATTTATCTAATTTTGGCCTTCGGCCTCCATTGCACCAAAAAAAAAAGTGTTTATTACTTATCTCCATGTTTACTTCTACTCTTTTATTCTTTTCTTACTTAATTTGTTTTCTTTTAAGGTTTTTCTTGCCCTTTATTTTGACACTTATTACATATGGATTTAAATTTATTTTACCCGGACCAAAATTAGTTTGGGATATCTATTATCTATTATCTATTATATATACTAAAACACAGTACATGATACCATAACTTGACATTTGTTATTTTCACAATTCAACACGTGCCCTGTCTAATTAATGTTCCTTAAGACTCTTAACAAAACTGTCCAACTAACCTAACAAATGAGGATGAAAACAAATCATAATTCATTCTCCTAAATTTTAGATTTATAATCCTTTAAATCACTACAAATCTAAACTGTTTTGATAATATCAACTGTTTTGATATTATCCATTGTAATTTAATTATTATTTAATAAAATCACTACTTTATGCTATTAATTAATTTTTTGGATTTATAATCTTCTATATCACTACGAATCTAAACAGTTAATAACATAATGTCATTCTCTTAATTTTTTAGATTTATAATCCCCTAAATCACTAAAAATATAAACCATTTTGATAATATCAACTGTTTTGATATTATCCTTTGTAATTTAATTATTATTTAATAAAATCGCTACTTTATCTCAACACTACCCCCTACAATGTATATTCATCTGTTTTTCTGGATAAAATTTGATCATCGCACAACAATCTACCATGTTTTTATTATATTTTAATTTATTAATTATATGTACACATTTATTATTAAAAAATTGAATAATCCCGCCGCAACGCGGGGGTTTATATCTAGTCATTAACTAAAACCAAGTAAACATTACTCCCTTCGTTCCTTAATATAGGCCGTTTTAGAGTTGTGCACAAGTATTAAGGTAATGATTGTAAAGTATTAAATATACTATCAATTGTCTATATTGCACTTGTATTGAAAAAAGAGAGGATTATTTATTGGATAAAAAATAATGAGAGAACCAAAGTTATATTTATTACTTGGGATAATATTGAAAACTAAGCAATTAATGCTTACTTGAAATTCTCAAGCGATTTATATTTAAGAACAAAAATATTTCTCTAAAATGACTTATATTAAGGAACGGAGGGAGTAGTATTTACGTCCATTCCATATGCAATTAATTAAGGTCATTACTGTGTGGTATTAATGCTATGTTTAGAAGGAATATGTTTAGAAGGAATAATGAAGGTGAGAATTGAAAAAAATTATGTACAAGAAAAGCATAAAATAACTTATTCCAACTAGACTGGTTACTTGTTTAGTTATAGTTTGTCTTCAGAAGAATATAGTAATAAATTAGACTGAATTCAAAAAAGAATATGCAAAAATATAGAACTGACAAGTATCAAAACCATCCTTCCAAAGGTGAAACAATAAACAAGAATCCTGTGGAGACAATTAAGTCATGCTATGGATATTCCTTCTGGAAACAATCCACAGCCCTTAATTTTGATTATTATTGCTTGGAATGGAGCCGAAACCTAGGGCATATTCAGTTATCAAAAATGGCGAGAGAGAGCGTTTAGTGCTTTCAAAAAAAATCATGATTGGAACTCAAAAGATTTGGCAAGGTGAAGTAAATCCCTCATGGCCATCTCCAACCAAATAGACTGCAATATAATTATTGTCAAAATCCACAAACCTTTAACCAGGTAATAAAACAGAGCATATACCAGTGAACTGGTTAAACTGGATTAAGATAAAAGGAGACCTCAACTGCGCTTTACTTGGAGTTATCATATGCACAATCCCATAGTGGGTATATGTTACTGACGTCTACTTTTTGTACAGATGCGGTTTCAACTAACAAAATCGCATCTTATAGGTGAAAACTGCAGCTGGCTTAAGATCAATGAGGCTGATTCCACCAGAAACCGCCATCCTTGAACTCTTCTCTCTCTATTCTTGCACGCTTCAGAGAAAACCCCCTACTACCATTGTTTGAACTCTGAGAGCTAGAAGTAGGTTGATAAGGTCTTGCCGTACATTTTCCTATAATTAATTTGGTTACAATGTCAGTAGGTAATTTTGAAAGAAACTTAAATTTTATATTTTTCAATCTCTTCTGATTGAACTATGAATCTAGAAACAAAATGGTTCTATTTGTATATGCAGAAACAATCCAAAGGATGAGTTATGCAGAGAGATAAAAACAAAGGTTAGCTGAAAAAGAGCTCCAATATCCTTACCATTTGAATCAGAATTTTTTTTAGGAATTTCAGAAGCTCTCTCCACACCCTTTGACCTATAAGGAGCTATAATGTGAATTGCCTGCTGGAGTTCACCTAATAAATCAGTGTCAATGCATTCATACCTGCAAACAGTCCATATCTAGAAATGAGCAAGACAAACTTTGAAGGGAATGCTTTAAGAAAATATGGAATAGGAAACAGGAAGTTCAATTTGTTTTCATGGCATTTGCATCAAGTTTGTTTGTTTTATTATTTCAACTAAGAGTTTTAACTTTAACTCTCAACACAATTTTGTAGCATCACAGAATCGACTAATTACTAATTTTGAAATATTTTATAATTTTTTTTTGGTAATTTAGGGTGTTTCATTTACATTATGAAGTAACAAAGGACCCCCGTGAATTAAATCAAGCCATCTATTGTCATGATATTACACAGATCCTGAAAAAGTTTAGTTTGAATATAGTGCAGACTCACAATTTTTTGCAGCACTTATCGGCGATTCCAGATAGATCAATGATCTTCACTTTTGTTTCTAGAAATTTATCCTCGGCATACTCATCAAACGGCAGTTCTAGAGACATTGAGAGTTGCTCAACAATCAACTCAAGCTGCTCCTGTTGGTTCTCAAACAAATTTTGTTTCATTTCCCTATCATTCTTTGTCATTTCATTCTTGAACAGTCCATCACCAAACATGTAATATGCAAAAGGGTAGGAATATGAGAGAACCCGCCTTGACCTGAAGAGTCTGTAAAGTCCATTTGTCACCCAACAGAAATTTGTGGATGCTAATTCCCTTGCTTCCAGATTTGCCGTCTTATCCTGTATTATTTCTTTCAGCTCGACTTCAGCTTTCAACGAGTCTATATGAGCTTTGTACCGATTATGGTAGTGAATATAGCGCAAAAGTTCTGTTCTTGCTTGTTCAGTATTTACTTTATGCTGATCATCTTTGTATCTTCCACAACTGTGACCTTGAATACCATCCCATGTGTATTCACAAGCACACAGCCAACTACAAAATGAGGAAGGCAGCTAGGAAAATAAATAAAATATCACTCTCAAATTTTCTATTCATAAAAACATGATTGCAAGAAAAGGATTGAAGACCAAGTATTGAACAATCAAATATGAGCCTTATATCATGTAAAAGGTCAATATTATTGCCCTGGAACTTCATATGCACCAATATTGATGCCTTAGTTGTTCACATTAAAATATTATTGCCCTGGAACTTCTAGCTTAGAAGCAAAAACTTAAGAGCTACTAACTTTTACTTGGCTAGAGTCCGCTATACACTAGCATAGTCAAATGTTGTCTGACTTTCAAACGTTGCGTTAAATCATATTACTTAATAAATTTCATAGTAACTACGAGGCTGGCAGGGAACGATCAGACATCTTCTGCTGCCAAATGTCACCATCATATACAGAAGAAATGATGCTATAATATTCAAATTATTTAATGGCGTGGCAGAAGTATCACTAGGATAGCACAGTGGGTTTGCAAAATAAGACTGCTACATTTGATTCAAGGAGTTGCACAAAGAAGGGTCACATTGGCACTTCAATCATGCAAAGAAGAAAAAAGAAACACATTAACAGAATGTTAAACAAGAATTATAAGCCAGTTTATATGGGTAACAGAAGAAAGTATAAAGTATTTCTATATGTAAACGCAGCAGATAAAAAAGTATCATCAAATGGAACAGAATTAGCTAGTATGAGAGATCAATAAGAATTCTCACCAGAATGCTTGTCCACAGATACAGCGTACTCGGTTGCATCCTCCATTCTTCTCCACTGGTTTGTGACAATGTGGGCAAGGCTTAGTATTGACCGTAATCCAGTTAACTGTCTCCGATTCATCCTTGCACTTCTTGGCCCAAAGCTCCCACATTAGACATGAGCAAGGTGAGTGTGCTTCAGATGAACAATTAAAGCAGAATTGTAATCCACATGCACATTCAACCTCGCAATATTGGTCATCCTCAACACGTATTGCATTTCCACAATGCGGAATGCTAGGGCACCATTTTACCATCTTATTATCGTCAATATATGACTCTAGGAGAAAGCGATCAAATTTCTCAGCAAGATCAGGATCTCTAGCACTGACTAGACTTTTGATCTTACCTTCATCACAAATTCCATTGCACTTGTCCGCCATGCATCTGACTCGTCTACTCTGACCCTCATTTATTTTCACAATGAAATGTTCTGTCCAACCTAAATGGAAGGACACAAGTAATAGTAAAGATTCTATTAATCATTCATTGTAGAAGAAAAGCTGAAAAGGAGAGGAGATTAAGTAAAGACTAAAGAGCTGCAAACATCGGCCATCAAGGCGATGATCTTGTTGTTGTAAACTAACCTAAGTCTAAAAGTGTGTTTGGCCACAAGACTAAAAGACTCGAGCAAGAGCCATGACCCTTGTACACAAACTTAATGTTCGACTCATTCCACAACGCACTATTATTAAGCATGTCAATCAAATGTTTATCTTTTATCCTTACAAATTTCAAACATGGTATATACTCATCATCCAAGATTGAACATCAAAACATACAGCAGACAGAAGTTCCACATTCCTTTGCAGTAAATTGATTATTCAATATATTATCTGAACCATATTTAAAGTAATGATTTTAAGGAGTTCATATTTGTAGGATCTATTATATATGGGTGCATCAACCAGCTAGTGCTGACCAAACTTAGAGGTCTGTCAACATTAAGTATGGTCTCCATGCCGTTCAAGTTTCATTCATTGAAAGTCTAATATATTCAAGAAGACATAATTTTTATTATAAAAAAAATCAAGAGAATGGATTAAAAGATGTAATGTAGTTAATTATATCATGTAATTATATTGCTGCAACAACATTAATTAGAAGGACCCTGTAATCATGTAATTAAGGAAACAAAAAGAAAAAAAGCAGCATGCTCACAGTTGTTGCAGTAACAGTGGCCACACTCCATTGTTGTTGTCTCAGTGACAGAAACTCTCTCTATGCAGATTTCACACATTACTTCAGAAGAATATTGAGACAAGGAAAGGCTATCACGCGGCCCCATTGTTACACCTGCTTCCGCATACAACTTGTTATTTCCCTTCTCCACAAACACCGTAAAGACCTTTTCAACGTTCCAACGATAATGAATGAGTATGGTCCGCGCATGATGTTCTTTCAAAGATAGCAAATCCATTACTTTTTGCAGGTCTTCTCTCTTCAAAATGCAAATATAAACAATTCAACATTTTTTATATCCATCATGCAAAAAATGAGCCCAAATTAGGAAAGTAAAAACATTGTAAACAGTAGCTCACCTGTGCAGCCAACAAAGACTCTTTCCTGATTACCTGCAAAGGCAAAAACCGCCAAAAAAAATGTATGATTTAAAATTAATGAACACATGCACCCCATAAGAATAAAATGGAATAAATACCAATTAAATTTGACCTCTTTGTTCAATAATCAAAATATGTGAAAGAACAAAATTGGGCCCTAGGGAAACTTCATATTTGCATGCTGCCACTTTCAGTGAGTTCTTAAGCAAAATCTTTTGTTATTTTTTGCAAAATTTCTATAATTTTTGCTGGTAACTTCGAGTTCCAATTGCTAGCTTTAGTCGGGATATATAAATTTACTAGAGACTTTAGCTGATCAAAAGAGCCTAATCGCCACCATATTAAAAACCTTCACCATTTTTTAAAGTTTATAACAAAAACTCACATCAAAAGAAATATTTAACCTGAAATCCTCTTAAAACAAGAAAACAGAATATAGAAATGAAAACTAAAATATGTGGACTTCAGTAACGAACTAAGTTATAAAATCCACATAAGAACAGAACCATTTTTGGGCCTCTTTCTCCACCAGTTGCAGAAAAAAACAAACAAAGGAAGCATATATTCTCAGTCAAAATTCAATTACCTTGTATGACAAACACTGGCCGGTAGAATGCAGCAATTTATCGAGAACGACACCATCATTATTATTATTCCAGTGCTTTTTGATGTTTCTTGCACAATACTCCATTGAATATGTACATATACATATATGCTATAATTAATATATGTGACTGAGAAATTTGAGGCAATGATGAATTTTACAGCAAGCTTTTTCCCGAAAAAAACCTGCGGATGAAGCAAAACCACTGACCGGAGAGAAATGGTAAAGTTTGATTGTGATTCTTCTCAATCTTTCAGATAAAGAAAGAGATTGAAGAAGCTCAACTAAATTTGGGTTTCTATGGACACCTCATTAAAAATATTAGTACAAAGTGTGCAACTGGGTGGCAACTTCTTTTTGGATTGTTCTACCAGTTTTCTATGAACTTTTAATAGTCATGAGTAATGGCGAGAGATATGTTCTAGATTTTTCCATTATCTAAATTTTTATTACCAATTTTGGATCTCTTTCTTTACATTTGCATTATATCCTCAACACCAAATTGAATCAAATTTCATTTTTATACTAGATAAATTACAGAGAAAGAAATTATTTATTTTCAATACGACTCAAATAAAGAGTTTAATATATCAACTACTAACCAATCATGATAGTTGACTAGTTAAAACGATTTTTTTGTTACACACTCATTTGAAAATTTATATATATATATATATATATATATATATATATATTTAAATTAATGCATTAGTTCTGTTTGTTGAGGTGGGAAATAGTAAATTTTCTTTATGTTGTTCTCTTTTGGATATATGTCATGTTTCTAGCAGCTGGAGATTATGATAATTTTTTTGACGTTTGTCATAAGAGACTAAAAATCTTCCACACTCATTGTTATTTTAGGCAAGAGTTATGAATCACATACCCTCCCACCAAACTCCGACCATGTCAACAAAAACCATTTCTTAAACCACATGTTTTGCAAACCGCAACGCACTTCGATAAGGGTTACCAATGAACTCTTATTAGCATGCGTTCCGCATAACGGGTAACTATCATTCTGAATCATGATACAAGAGCTTAATAGATGCATTGTACAGTCTACCAGACAACCATAGGCGTTTCTAATACCCAGATTTGTTTTGCTTGCCTAGTTAATTAGCGTTCCTAATAAGTGATAACCATACTTAAATTCCACTGCTATCCAACACTAAAGAACGTAGTCTAACACTGATCTAGTCAACCATGTGTAACACTTCAATCCCACATCGAAAGATATGGGAAAATTTTGTATGTATATAAGAAATTAAGTTACTAACAATAGTACCATCAGTCATGACTTTTTGGGTGAGCCTGTGGTGGGCTAAGATGACCCAAGAAGATACTATCGAGCTAATGGTTTAAGGTCTTGTTTGGATGAATTTGATTTGATTTGGACTTGGGATTTGACTCAAGATTTGTTCCGGACTCGGGATTTGACCCGGGTTATTTCATATGATATCAAAGCCGACTCTTAAAAGCTCGGATTGGGTTATCCGATCGGTTTGCAGGAGGTGAGGACACGAAGCTAGCCGGTATTATCCCAGAATGGTTAGAGAGGCTATGATTTGTGGACCGTGTGTAATCGGTTCTGACGAAGTTGCCAGAAATTTAAGAAGGGAGTTTGTAACACCCCAGTCCCACGTCGAAAGATATGAGAAAAAATTGTCTGTATATAAGGAATTAATTTATTAACAATAGTACCTCCAGTCATGATCTTTTGGGTAAGCCTGTGATGGGCTAAGCCCAAGAAGATACTATTGGGCTAGTGGTTTAAGACCTTGTTTGGATAGATTTGATTCGATTCAGACTTGAAATTTGATTCAAGATTTGTTCCGAACTCGGGATTTGACCCGGATTGTTTCACCATGACTAAGAAACATACGAAAACAACTTCTCCCAATCCAGAAAATTGTTGAATCCATCAAGCCTCAACATAAACTAGAGTCACTACCGCAAGCCCATGTAAAGGGCCCATACTCCTCCAAATGTAAGTCCAAACAAGCTCATATCCCTAGTGAAGTCATTAAACTCATGCATCCGCATAAGAAGCTCTAATATAACCCATCCTCTCCAACAGAAATTCGACCACATTGAATCCCCTACAATGCACCATAGAACCTCCCATATACGTGTGGAGCCTGCTAACTTCTCTCATAATTCCCACCGATTCCTATCCTCCGTAAACCCATAAATAAACCCATGAAAAGGACAACAACACCCACATCTCAACCGTTTTGCAGGGACACAGAATAAAATAAATGCCTCTCATGGCCTCCACTAAATGTACCACATAACCATCCAACAACATTAACACCCTCGACTATCCCAAGCATCAAAACACCCTTGGTTATCCCACAACATCAACACACACCAAACTACACCGTCAATTCACTAAATAAATTTCACAACCCCCTATCATAGCCCTCATTAAATTTTCTTGGAGGCACATCACCATCAAATTTGAACATCTAATAGCATCTTTGAGACTTTGACTAATGATCACTTCGAAGAATCAGTAATCCCCTTACTGCATTAATCACTTAATTGTATGAACTTAATCTTTTCATTACTATTAATTTTTACAATTTCATCCCGTTTGTCACCCTTTTAAAGAATTAAGACATAGATGATATGTACTCAATGTTTGGATTTGGGAAAAAATAAGAAAAACATAATGAAAAAAGAAAGTAAAGAAACATAAGACTTTCTTGAAAGTTCATTATAATAGATTTAAGTAATAGTTCTTTACTTTTAAATTTATCGAATATGTATAGTTAGTTTTGTGCTAATTATGGGCTTTTACCTTGCACTTTTCAAATCCTTCCCTTTGTTTTCCATTCCATCACTCTTTTTGAATTTTAAACATACTAGTATATGAAAAAGAACACCCTTTCATCCATAACTTAAACTATCACTAATTTAGTAATTTTTGGGCCGCAAAAAAAGAAAAAAAAAATGCATGAAAACACTGATACAGGAAAAACCTGAAAAACCTCATCAATGAGTATATGAAACTGCCAAGTAACTGAGCAATATTCAGTGTTAACTAAAGAAAAATTTAAAGTTGCAATCTTTTAACAGATTCATTAAATTCCAAGTTATGTTTAATATTAATCCTGAATAGAATTTTTTTTTAAAAGATTTCAGCTTATCATTAGAGCCCATAATTACCATTTCACAAAGCTGCAGCCAAAATAAACATTATTTCATTAAATTTACAGAATACACCCATTTCACCAATAAAACTCAACTTAAAGAATCATTTAACCCTAAACCCTCTTTTGGGTTGGCAAAAAGACAAGAAAATCAGTAAAGAACCAAACAAGAAAACAACTTTTTCTGCTGACTTCTATTACCACCACATTGCACCAAAACCCAACAGAGGCAAAGTCATTCATATGCGAAATTGAAAATTACCTTACACCATGAACCTTCATAACGCGGCAATTCATCGAGAAAATCGCTATCATCACCGCCATTATAGTATTCATCGCCGCTGCTCTCACAGTACTCCATCGCCGGTTTGTTAGAATGTTATAAACACAAGTATTCTGCCGTAGAAATTAGAGGAGATCATAAAGTTTCCTGCAATAATTTAGTGGGAGAAACTTGAAAGTAAAATTCCCCCAATTACAGAGAAACGGGAATTCGCTTTTCTTGATCTTCTCACACTCTCTCTCCTCCGTGTTGATGAAGAAAAGAGCTGAATTGTGACTTTGGGAGTTTATGGACTCTGACCCGCTAAAAAGGCTACTTAATAAGTCTTTGTATGCATACTATTGTAAGTATTTCTTTGATGGTAGTATAAACTTTTCATTAATCTTGTCTCGTCGTTTCCACCAACTTTTATTTTTTTATTCGTTAGTATATTTACATTTTTATTCATCGTCTCCACTAAGTTTATATATTGATTAATTTTTATTGGCCTTTACTCAAATTAAAATAAAATTTACCCACTTTATGCAAAGAAATAAAGAATTATGCATTATTTCCACTTACAAATGATTTTAAAAAATTGTTTTTTTTGTGATTAATAAAAGAAAATTACTCTTATATTTAGTGGTAACATTTATATTGTTTTTTTTATAATTTTTGTTATTTATATTGTACAAAGGCCCCCAGGCATAAAGCATTAAGCTTGGAAAACTAATTTTTATTAGAAAAAAATTGTTAAAATATTATGTCTAACTATCTCTTATGCAATGCAAATCTTAATATATTTAAAGAAGTAGACTAATTTCCATACCAATGGAATGTTTGTTGTATATGGCAAGAAAATAAAATTAGATTGCAAAGTGAGAATGTACCTAGTTTATCACATTTGGGGAGTTTGTTACAAGTTATTTAAAATGATTATCTTAAATATTCAATAATGTAGTCAGTTATCTTTATAAATCATGTTTGTTATAATTTATACGGATAATTTTACATTTTTAGTAATTAAATACCCGGTAAAATGTCAAGATCCCGATCTGATATTATGGCATAGTAGACATTTTAAAATTTTTATTTAGACAAAAATATCATTTATATTTAATAATTGGAACATAAATATTCACATAATTTATATTTAATTTTTAATTTTTTGGTTTTTTTGTCAACTTGTTTAGTTTAACTAAAATAACTCATTGATCATTTGTTATTTATTATTATAAGTTTAATGTATTATTAACGACATACTTGAAAATTTTGTGTTTAATAATTGAATAAATCATAAATTCTTATTTTATAAATATAGTAAAAATTCTAATACAATTTACTAAGTAATACTGAATTAATTAATTTAATAATATTATTGATAATTATATTTGACAATAACCCATGGGATAATATTAGAAAAATATACGTAGTAATCTTAAATTCATACTAAACACTTACGATAGCAATTACAGATAATCCCATATCTTCTACCCAAAAAAATGACATAATATAACTACTTTTTATTACTAATAATCTATGTTTAGATAGATACCCATTACATTTTAAAAAAAACAGATAAATATCTATCATAATCTATAACAACACCCCTTAATATCTTGTTATATTAGAAGGTGAGTTTAAAATTTAAAAAGTTGTCACTGATTGTTAACCGTGACAAAGCAAAATGAATGGGATAACAATACAACATTATATAATTATGATGAATAAGATGATATATTGACAAACTATCATCAATAACGTACGTACCCACAACTACATTGAATTATTGTCATAATAAAGTTATCAAATATGTTAAACTTTTAACCTGCATATACATGAGGATAACACACTGCCATGACAACATCACAACACCATAAAATTTGTCATTTCACTATTAGATATTTGTCATTTTATATATATATAAACACATCTCTTACAATCGCAATTTTAGAAAAATACTATCCACCTCAACATCGTGTTCCGATAAGAGTTACTGAGTTAGTGTTTTTAAATCGCAATAAATATATACATTTCAAAACGGGAGTTGCGTTACCCTGACAATGAAGTTTTTAAATAGAACAACATATCATTTAGAAAGCTCCGACAATCGAATCGACAGATTACAAACAGGCAATGCACTTTAACATTAGGGCATGAGTGACTGGATTTGTGTACAATGTCAGGTATTTCATGCTTGAACATATTCCAGCTGTTTGAAGCACACTACAGAGGACAATAAAAATTTAATTTACATGGAATGCAGCAAGTATAAAACATGAATATGCCAAATTTTCAGCTCTTCTAGTATACATGCACCTGTTGCTGCCTGAATATTGCCTTCAAAAATAAAAACTCTTCTGCTAGATTCTAGATTAATGAAACAAACCTGGAAACAATGCAAAAGAAAAAATTAATTAAAACAAGAAGCTTTAGGTCAGAACATAATTCCAAATAGTTGAAAACATTTCCTAAATGTTAATTAGTCGATAAATAAAATGTTTGGCAATTGCCATAGCACAAATAGCCTCCAAAAATGGTCTACAAGTATAAGAAACAAAAAGGATGAATAGCTTTAAAAGTCTCAAGTCCCATAATTCGCTGATTTTATGTGTAAATTTATAATATTAGCGAATTCAAACAGGTTTAGAAATATTATCTCTAGGTAGCAATGATGGTAACAACTATGACATTCAACATTCTAGTGAAGATGCAAAAATTTGTCCATAAAAAGATGTAGGAAATTTCTACCATTCACCCATTATTTGCAGGTAACTGATGGTACATATGAACTGAAATACCCAATCATGATTGAAGAAGTTTGCTAGAGAGAACTGAGAAAGATAGAAGCTTGAAAAATTCTTTAATCGGAGTAATAAGGACACCTGAAAGAGGAGGCAGATGTGGTGATAGTTCTTTCTGTTCAGCTCCTCGATTCTTGACCTTCAAGGGGAAATGAGAAAGTACTAAGGAATGCTTCGGGATTTTCAACTCTAAAGCCAAATTTCTCTATACAATTACGTAAGATCACCATCCCAAGTACTCCAAAATTAATTAAAATGTGCAAAATGTCCAGCATGCATTAAAGGAAAACAGGAAGGTTGCAGTTTCTCTGGAGTAAACCAATTACCAATTACACCCCTTCCTGTTCAAAATAATGCAGGTTTATATCTATGCATCTTTGTATTACTAAAAACCAGACACTTACGAAGATATCAAGTTACTAATCTTTAAACTATATGGGCCAGGCCAAACACGGATAGCATGCAAGGCACTTAAAACTATAATTTACAAAGCTTCAACTGACTTCAATTCTGTCAAATAAACTGAAAATTCATGTTTAGTGGGAAAACTAGGGCAGTAAATGATAACCGAAAAATTCGTATTCGTCCGCATCCGTATTCGAAAAAAAGCGGATATTATTCGTATTCGGAAAAAACGAATATGTACGTATTCGGTTTAAAAGTATTCGCAAATAAACGAATACGAATACGGATATAGGCGTATTTGTATTCGTTTAATATCCAACTGTAAATATATCCGACAAATAACGGATATCCGGATTCAGATTCGTATCCGAATTAGTATCCAAATAACTTTTTATATATATATATATATATATATATATATATATATATATATATATATATATATATTAATTATTATATAATAAGCAAAATAATTTTTTTAAAGTGGCATTCCCTGTATAATAATTAATTTTCACTATTATACAAAAATAAATATATCATTTCACTTCTAAAAGTAGGAAATAACACTTTTATTCTAATATTAATAAACTGAAATAAATTAATTTAAGTATAGTTAATATATTTTTACTATTATAAAGTTAGAATATCTAAAATGTATCATTTACCAATAAAATTATATACTAGAAGAACAAAACTATAGTTATTAGTTTGTTATAAAATTTTTACTTTCAAAACTTACTTGCAATGTTAGGACGCGGGAACAATGAACAATATAATTTTATTGTTAAAAAGTGTAAGCCCAAATTAATTTAGAATTAATCTAGAAGAGGGTTGAATAATTAATTCACATTTATGAATTTTTAGGTGGATGGAGTATTTATCACTTTCATTTGCCCAATTATTTAAAAATTAGAAGTCCAAATATTTAAAGTAAGTCCAAAGTAAATTTTGGATCAAGTTGAATTAACTAGTTGTCAATTGTCACATATACATTATAACTCACAGTCTCCATAAATATAATAAAATAAAATAAACTTTTTATACCTATGTAAATTGTAATCTATGTATCGAGGATAAATTATAAATAAAAGTTCCCACAAACATATTATTAAAGTTTTAATCAAGTATTTAAGAAAAATAATTAAATATTCAATGTAAACTTTTGAATCTAATTATAAATTATAAATATGCGTACATACTACAGTATTACTCCACACACATAAAATGAACATCTAAACATTAATAAGTAGAGCATTCATTTTGAAATTTAGGATTTCAAAAATGATGAAAACTTATTTGAATTGTAATTTAGAACATTGATTATTGTATTTGAATATTTATTAAAAATAAAAAAAGTAACAATTATTTATTAATAAAGTATATTTTAAAACTCATTATTTTTTTATTCTAGTTATAGTTAGGGCTGTAAATGGTAACTGGAAAATTCGTATCTGTCCGCATCCCTATTTGGAAAAAAGCGAATATTATTCGTATTCGAAAAAAAACTAATATTATCCGTATTCGGTTTAAAGGTATACACCCCTAGAAAAAACATCTTCAACACAATATTACACTTCTCTCTACACTTTTAGAACCTTATGCAACTAATGTCAATGACCAGAGAGGTGCAATTAATATTAAGTAGTCTAAAAAATTAAGAGAAACCACTTAATAGATTCTGACAAATCATTAGGATCAAAATTCTAACCTCAACGTTTAGAGAATTGTGGGGCTTTTCGAGCTTTCTTGAGACCAACTTTCTTCCTCTCAACTACTCGCGCATCCCTGGTAAGAAGACCCTCCTTCCTCAGAGGTGTTCTGTGGTCCTCACTAACCTTTAGCAAAGCACGTGCAACACCAAGGGATATTGCTTGAGCCTGCCCAGAAAGACCACCACCATGTGCCTTGACGAATACATCATAACTACTTTCATACCCCAAGGTCACCAAAGGAACTTTGATATATTGAAGCCACAGCGGATTCCCTTGAAGGTATTCCTGCACAGCATTGACATCCCGACCAGAGGAATATAAATACATAGTTCATTGAAATAACTTAAAAAGTGAGTTTTTTGGCATATCGCCTTAAGATGATCCTTCAATATACAAGTCGACCATAGTATCATATCATGCCACGTGCTCACAAAAGCCAAAATGCACATGAGCCCATATAAATAATTCAGTGTCCATCACTTCCGTTCTGCGTCACAGTATATTTTGGGCCCAAAAAGGATAAAATTATAAGATCACAAAGGTAGGAACCTCTAGTGATAGAAATGAACAAATTTTATAAGCAAATCAATTAATGGCTTCATCCTGAAGCACATGCTTGCTGGGATATTTCTAGGAAGACTAATCTTGCAAATGCCTAATTTATGCACCCTGATGACTCATTGTATCTTTAAGAAGTTAATAATGAAACCTAACTATTGCATTAATTTCAGCAATTTGACACATTAACGAGTGCACAAAGGACGAAAGATTAGGTGTATTTAACATTTTCCTTTCTATTCTAAGAGAACACAATTTTCTTTGAAAAGTCCTTTTTTATGGAACGCCATCAATTGACCAGTGAACTACTAGCCAGTAACCTGCTCATCACAACATTTACTCAAAATTTTCATCTTGATGCAAGTTTTACCCAAGGAACTCATATCTTTCTTGCCTAGGGTAGAAAAGTTTTTCTAAGGACCGCTTGAATTTTTTAAGTTCAAAAACACAAGCTGGTAACCCACTTGGGATAATGCATTTTAGTAATTTGCGTTCACATCTATTGTCCTTAATTCTTGAGAATCAAACTGCTAAATATAAAAAAAAAAAAAAACATTAATGTCACAACCCACATCACTTCGTAAACACAATGTTCTAAAAGGCACTAGGCGGGAGGCGGGAGGCGGGCAGCCAGGGGGGGCCTAGGCGGAATTTTTTATTTTAAGACAATTTTAATATTTTATCTTACATTATTCTAACAAAACAATAATATAAAGTAAAATAATTTATAATAAAGATAATAATTAAATTATAGAATTAGTAGTAATTGCACTTAAGTAGTAAGATATATATCCATTGCTTGAAATAATTAAATTATAGAATTAGTGTTACTAGTAAGTAGTAACTAGTAAGAAGTATCTTGATATCTTCACATATATAATTATATACGTACTTCTTCCCTCTCAAAAATTTAAATAAATGTTATTTTTAAAAATTAGTGTGAAGTTTATTGAATGAGACCTTTGATATTATTAATTATGAAATTATTTTAATTTGTGTAATTTTCAAAATTGAGGACTTAAAGAAAATGACAAATACCATATACTAAGTATGACTAACATATCTTTCACGTATTAGTTTTATTCATAAACAAAATTGGTATTAAATAATAAAAATTAAAATTTTAAGAATTCAATTCAATATTAAAACTTAAGAAACTAAACATAAATTTAAGAATTATATTGAATTAAACTAAATATTACAAATGTATCATCATTTATAGAATTTCAAGTTGGTACAAGTTCAAAAAATTACAACTATAATAAAATTATCCATTTTGACTTGATCTTGTTCACTTCTTATTGTGATTTGATATGCTACAACTTGCATTAAGAATATGGTAAATCATTAGAAAAATAAATATATCAAGATTTGGTTTTGATAGTAATTTAAAAAAAAACAACTCCGCCTAGGCCCCGCTTTTCCCGCCTAGCCCGCTTTTTTCACTTATTTGGCCTTAGGCGCGGCGCCAAGCCCCCGCCTAGCGTCTAGGCGCCACCTAGACGGCCGCCTAGGCCAATTTTTAGAACAGAGCGTATACACACAAAAGCTTATAGAATATACAATGCATTTTAATATCTTACGACAATTCCAATTCAAATCCTTTTCCAGTCTCCCTTCCAAGTTCCAAATAAAACACTATATAAAGATTATATTTTTCTTAAAATCTCCATTCTCATTGAGAAAACACCCTCTAGAATATAGACACATTACTTAAATAGTTAAATGTGCAATTCTATATTGAATCTTCAACATTTCAAGCTTCTAACACTCTTGTATAAGAATAAACACACCATGTTGTGATGTTGCAAATGGAAAACCTAGTATTCCATATTAAATAATCCCCCTCTTCTGAAAAACATTTAAGTTGAATCAATTTCAACTTTTCAACATAAAAGCTACAACAGAACACAAGAAGCATAATTTAAAAAATGTATACAGAATATGTAAGTGTAGAATTCACCTTGGCGTCACGGTAATTGATGATGACTTTTCCAGTACCTTCCTTAAGAACCACACGAGCAATGGCGGATTTCCGTCGACCGGTGCCAAAGAGTGTCTGAGCAGCGAATCCACCGGGAAGCGTTGTCTTTACGAACTTCTTGAGGTCCTCTGTCTCCGATTCGACGGCGGCGACGGCATTGGCGGCGGCGACGACGAGGGGAGAGTTTTTTCTAACGCGTGATAAGGATATAGACTTAGCGAAGGAGAGAGAATATGAGTTAGGTTTTTGAGAAATTTGAGAAGAGAAAGAGAGAGACGAAAATGACGAAGTCAGAGAAGACATTGAAATCGCCATTTTTGTTGAGCTGCTCTTCTTTTGTGTGGAAAAGTTTTGTTTTTTGAAGGGCATGCGGATTGCGAGTACTGGATAATGTAATCTTAATTGACGATAATACCCTCATTGATCGAGGTAATGAACTGTTTTAGGATGAATTATTTTTTATATATTGCTTGTTTGTTTGTTTGTTTGAGAAGAGATGTGGCTTGGAGGAAAATAGAGAAACGAGGGAAAGGAGATTTAGTGTTTTAGTATAATATTATCTCAATTTCGAGTTTAAATATATTTATATTTGATTTTTAAAAATTAACAAATTTGAGAGAGAGAGAGAGAGAGAGAGAGAGTTTTATTCTTTATTTAACTAGTAGTTCAATATTTAGAGATAATAAGATCAATTCTTACAGGAGTGCAAAAATAATTGGGAGTAGCTGATATTTGTTACTTGTGAGTTAATTTCTATATTTTTATATAATTTTTTAATATTTTTAACGTACATAGAACCTACATATTAGCTGATATATCGAATTTTTATTAACTAATATGTGAGTCATACGTGTAAAAATATCAAAAAATGAAGTGAAAATATCAGTTTCTTTAACGATTTACAATGTAGCTGAAAAAGTGTGTTTGTGTGTGTGATTGATTTGATTGCATAATGCATAGCAAATAGCACAAAACTGTTTGTCCTTGGAAGGCCATTTGGCCTACAAATCCAAGACATAACTCAATAGGAAGTTTACAAAAATAAGAAAAAACTATAATTAACCCAACAAAAAGAAAGGGAAAGGAAAACAATATAGAAAGGCAGGCACATATTTGCAAGGCTTGGTTTAATGATCTAATGGTTGCATAAGTTTGGCTTAGTTACAGTTAGTTCATCAACCTAACCTTTTTAAGTAGATGCCAAGGTTTAAAGCATCTTTTATATGAAAATAGACTTCACGAGGTATTAATTAGTGAGTGCATCAATAGTTAACACCAACAGTCTCTTATTTAAAGAGTAAGATGCAGAAATAGAACATATGATGATTGAACTAACAGTTTAAAGTGCAAAAACAGTTGCTATATCCGTCTTCTAAACATAATAACAGACTAGAATGCTCTACATAGCATAGCGCACACGCAAATATGTATGCGTACAAGACTGTCTCAACTTCCACAGTGAAACTAAGAGCTTGAAGAAAATTATGGGTCCAAGTAAATAATTTCAGCTAGTACTGAAGCTCGTCTGAATCGAAGCAATTCTTTCATCAACTCCCATGCTCCATCTGTTGAAGCAGGTTTGACAGTCATCTTCTCTAGCCTAGGAGAATTCATGAAGCAGAAAGTTGATGAAATTCAGCTCCCATTTAACATTAGAAATACCGCTATTTTCACAAGTTGCAGTTGGCTAAATGAGCAATTGTTATAATACTCTTCCCAGCTGCGTGTCTGTTCTCACTGCAGCATGTTCCTCCAGGCGGGTCTACACAAAGTTAATTAGAAAATTCTTAAGCTCAGCTCCTTACACATAAGAATTGCTAAGGCTGGGTTCCTCACAAGTTTTTTTGAAAGATGGATAAACACAGTGTCAAGGTAAAATTAAGGTCAAATGAACATCAGAGTTGATACTCATGAACTTAAAGTTATACATGAAGAAAACTCACCAAAATCTCAAGCTCTTGCAGGTTAGGTGAACTTCTAAGAATACAAAGAGCCGCCAAGCTCTCTGCCCTATCATTGAAATTTATGCGTAAAGATAGGTAATTTAGCTCGATACACGGAGTTGGCAGTCTTTCTGGGACCTTGCCAGCAGCTAAATACTGGACACAAATGGAAGATACCAAAACACGTTCATCAACAGCTGATGGAAAAAAGTTATGCTAATGATATCTATAATTAAATATGTGCACTCAAAATAGATCTAGTCCATTGGGTTTTGCAAATCTGGCAAGATGGCGAAAACAAAAATGCAAGATTGTTCAATGGAACCTTAACTTGCCATTGTTTTCACGAAACCTTTAGGATAAAGAGAACAATTTTAACCATGACGGGGATAAAATCCTCTCCTGTATGAAACCCAATGAACCACTCTATCTGCATGAGCTCTCTAAAACCTCAATAATGATAATTATTAAATGTTACCTTCAGAAATAAACTCTGCACCTCAAGCCTTCGAATACGAGGCAGTGGAGCAAAAAACTTGATCATATTGCCAGTACTAACAAGAGGCAGAGTTTCGTCATATTCAGTATTTACATACAAGCCAATGGAAACAATAGCCAGATTGGATGTACTATCAAAATTGACGTCTTCAAAAACACCTCCAATGTCAAAGAATAGGAGATTTGGAGCATGAATGTTAAGATGGGAGAAACCATCAAAATTCATCAATGTCAACCGTTCAAGTAGAGCACAGCCAGATATCAGATATTCAAAAACATCTTGGTCCATGGTAATGTGCTGAAGATCGAGGCTCTTCAAGCTCCTAAACCCATCAAATGTTGAGGGAGGTTTTAACAGACAGTTAAATATTTCTAGATGAACCAACTTTTGACAAAAGTACAAAGAAGATGGTGGCTTGTAGCGATGACCCTTCCATATTTCTAGGACAAATTCTTTGACAGATCCTCTTGACAGGAAAAGAATCCATCTATCAATGTCATTTACGCCTTGAAGATCTCGGTGAGACAGCTTGAACTTGTGTATAGGGCCAGTTTGAAGTAAGAGGACATGATCAACAATGTTAACAAGCTTATTTCTAATGACTTCTTGATCTTGGGAAGATACCAATACAGACTGATTGTCAAATGTAAGATGTGGAAGACTTGCCCATTTGTACTTCCACGTCCTTGACAAAATACTTGTCCTCACAGCATCCCACAGTGATAAACACGTCAGAATTTTGTCCATAATATGGCCTGGTAAGTTGCTGATATTGTCTACATTCGTTTCCATTTTGCAGGGGACCTTGGGTGGTTCTCTTCGCTTCTGAAAAAAGTAATATTAAGAACAAAATCAGCCACAATAATAAGGGGGATCCATGTCCTTTTGCATGTATATTATACAATCATGGGTGTGCTACAAGCATGCACGCGCAGAAGTGCAAAACGATGCACACATGTAATCACTCCATTCCAAATTGAGTTTAACTCTATATCTTGGACATAGAGATATTCTTCTTGGTGAATAGCATTTTTTGTGCTAAAACATAACTGTTAGGCTTTATGTGTGTACAAGAAAGAGGATATGTTGTTGTTCTGGTTATATGAAATACTTCGTACTTAACCAAAAAAAATACACCTGTGAACCATTTCTATGGGTATTGTGTGTTTAAAGGCAGCTAGGACGGAGTGTTGAAGAAGGGATTATTTTGTGCTTGCTAGTATGTGATGTTAAGGGTTAAATTAAAGGCTTTCAGATCTGATTATAGAATAAATTGAGCAGAAAATAAAAAGAAGAAGAGAACAAGATGGAATCTCACTATATTAATTGTAATAGAAGTCTCACTGGTAAAAGAAAGACAAATCTGATAGAAACTATATTCTAATTTTCCATAAAATGTGTGTTTACATAGAAGCAAGGAAATATTCCTTACTAGGAAAAGGGTTTCCTATATCCTATTAAAAATTATAGGAAATTAAATCAAAGAGTTTCAAAACTCAATTATTTGTTAAATCCATTAATTTTCAAATCTTGTGAATAGAATACGTCCTATCACAAAGGACAAGAATAGAACACGTCCTATCACAAAGGACTACCAAACTAATACAGACTAAACTAATCCAAATAAAAGGGCTTAATGAACTCATAAAATACTAGTAATATGGACATTAGATAAAACCAGAAGTACTACTTTACCCCTGATATGCAAAACTGTCCTTATCCTTAAACACAAGGAAATATATATTAAACTAACTTTCGAAAATCCTAAGTAAAGGCAAAAAGAGGACTTTAATCTAAAAATAAAGTACGCGAGAACCTTAATATGGCAGCCTTGAAAAAAGGTCAATTTTCGGAACTCCAATCTTCTTTGATTTCTTTTTTAATGATAGAAGTAGAATAAAAACAAAGAATTACAATGCAGGTGTAGGACAAGAAGTTCTCCCAAAAGAAAAACTAAAGAAAGCATCTGGAAACTCATCCACGCAGTCATGAAGCATTAACCACTAATCTTATACAAATCAGTCAATGGAACTCCTCAAAAAGCTCCAATTGCGTGAGCCCAAAGGAAAGAAATTGTCCTTTTACTTTTTCTTTTTCTTTTTCATGGGCATGCACACTTTGTTTGGTCACCTGTACTTGGTTTCCCCTCTTTTTGTAGAGGATTTATCTTAGATATCACCCAAAACAAGAAGATGTGTTATCCTAATAAATAAATTAACCTAAATAAGTCCATAAAGTAAAAGTACAAACATCTATCTTAAAATGTGCCCTGGTCAAATGTAAAAGGAAATCAAAGTTGAGGATTAGTGGGCAATTCCAGTTGTTCCTGTGTCATCACTACGTGCGCCAATCAGATTGAGGATGTGCTTGCTCATGAGATCATTGCAGCGCAACATGGAGGATACCAACGGTTTCTCATCAAATGGTAGGATCACCCAGACTCCGACACAATATAGATAACCAAGGAGGCGAGGATGCGTTTTGCAGCCTGGAACCTGCCCTTTTGAAAGTAGTACCTCAACTTTCACTCTCATGAGGCTAGTTCTTTTCATCCAGAGACAAGAGACAAGGACTACAGACCAACCTATTCTAGACAACATGATTCTAAATCAATATCCCAGGCTCATTTACAATTTTTTATTTAATTATTAGGGATTTATTGATGTTAGGCTTTATTGATGATTATTAAGTATCTTGGTTACCTATATAAAGGCTTGGATGTATTGGATGGTCAGTTTTCATGATTGAGTAGTGATATTATATTTTCTCTAAATTTCTCTAGTCTCTATCTTCTTCTTCTGCTCTTATATATTTTTTTCATCTTCTCCTTCTTCAATATATTTTGCATCACTTTCATATGCAAAGAGGCAACTTACCATGCTACTTGTTTACAGTAATGTGGATATCCGAGCAAGCACTTTGCAGTTGCAGGCAGATTGAAAAATCATTAGCAGCTTAACTCAACAACTTCTACTGGCCAAAATCTGATTCAGTGAAGTGAAGGAACATAGTTATCTGTGCATTATAGTCTCAAGTAAGATATAAGCATTAGAAATTTAGGAGCTTGACTAGTGCGAAAGTCAGTTAAAACAAAACAAGTCCAGCATTATTTGTAATTTAAAACATAAACTAATAATGTCACAGGTTTTTGATTGTCTGCAACAATCTATCTAAAAGAAATTTGATCATCTGCCCATTTCTTAACATATGAAGGAAATACATTAATGTAAATAATTTTCCTGCATTTTCCACAGTTCCCTATGCATTATAATATCATCTAAACAATCAGTAATACACCCTCCGTCCAACAAAGATTGTAAGTTTGAGTTTTAATTTTGCAAAATATGATTATATTTTTGTCCAGAAAAAATGATTCTAATTTTTTTCCATAAAACAAATAATAAACAATCATTCCAAAGAAAAACAAAACTACAAACTGAAGGATAAAGGGAGCACATAATACAAAATGGCAATCTCATTTCTTCTTAAGAATTTTTACTTTCAGATATTCATAAACTATAACATTTAAGGCACCCTCATCTAAATTTATATAACAAAACCTAAACATGGACATTCACAACTAGTATTCAATGTAAACTAAATTATTATGGTTCAGACAATCACAGAAGTGATGATTCACAAAAGGGCTCATCTTTAAGACTACAGCTAGTGATCGAGACCTTTAAAGTACAAAATTCTCAAATTTTACCACAACCTTTTTGAGATACACCTAAATGAGCCATCAGATAATTAACTGATGCTAGAAAAATGAATATATGACTTCAGAATTACATATGACCAGAGAATAACAATACAATGCTATATAGCACATTCCATTGGAAAAACAAATTGAAGATGAACACAAACAAATACACAGAATTTTGATTTTATATACCTTGAATTGATAAAATTACTGTGAGATGGAATTGATTGTAATGGGTTTTTCAGAAAAAATTTGCTAAAGCAAGAGTGTATATACTTGCGGATAAGAAGCATGTGCAGCTAAAAATGAACCCCTTTTACTTCTTACTCCACAATTAACGACTCGTTATGATTCAAAATCCGATTCTATAGAGAGAAAGAGAGAGGCCCAAGAAACAGGTACTTTGATCTTCTTTCCTCTGGTAGCAATTGGAGATGCATAAGGCTGAGGTATATTTAGGTTGTATAGAAAAAACCAAAACAGAAATAAACAAAAGGAAACATACATTACATGGCCTGGATTTGAACCCGGGTCGCATGGTAAAATCCCTACTAATCTTTTTATTATTTTTTTTATTTTTAATTGAATGTTAGTTTGGAATTTATTAAGTTTAAACCTATTTAAAAATACTGGTTGTTTAAATATTGTATATTATAAATGCATCTTTATCTAACTTATCACAAAGTTTATAAGACCTTTAAATTCACAAATAATAAATTAATATTGTATATTATAGATGCATCTTTATCTAAGTTAAAATTAATTGAATCTATTGAACATTACAAAATAATAAATTTTATAGCTATTAGTACTTTTTAAATAATATTTCTTCCGTCTCAAATTAATTGTTAGCTTTTAACTTTTTAAAATTATATTGACCATTTTTAAAATTAATATTTTTACTATTTTTGCTAAAATATAGATGAAGAGATTATAACCAAAAAGAAAATATATACAATTTATTACTAACCCCAATTTTTATAATTTTAGAAATATATTTATATATGCTTAATTATTAATTCTAAAATAGTCAATTTGACTTAAAAAAAATCAAAATTGAGCAATTAATTTGGGACGAGTATTCAATATTTCTTATTATATTAGATTTTAAAATATCTCAAATTAATTTTAAAAATAAATAATAATATTATATTTCAGAATGGAGTAAGTATATATTTTACATCTTCCAATTTATAAAAGGAGTTAGTATTTCATAATTTAACCCATTTCGATGTTCATTCTAATTTTAGAGAGAGAGAATAATTTTTAAAGTGAGAAAGTGTAATCAGATTTTAGAGAGACAATGTAATAAGATTTTAGATAAAAAAAAACCTACAAATTTTAGAGAATGTGTGTATAAAAAAATTTAAAGGGAGGAAGAATGTATAAAATATTAGAGATAAAATGTGAAATAATATAGAAATTAAATATTATATTTTACCCATAACTATATGGTTCCAACCCACATAACTCATATTATGACTAAAATAATATAAAAAAAATTGTCCTCAGGAATGAGAGCAAGTAAGTTATCTTAGTCCTTAACAGGGAAGAAGTAAAATATTATGACTAAAATAATATAGAAAAAAATATCCTTAGTCCTCAACAGGGAAAAATCTGATAGAATACAATAGACAAAAAGTTTTAGATCAACAATTGCAGCGAAAACAACAATCCATTTAAAGAGTCAAGTAGAGCATTGTGACGCCCCCAAAATAAGTCCACACAACCCATTATGGGTCGCCAGATATACGGTATAGAATTCAAATACAAACTTCATTTATACAACTATTAAACTGTCGTGCAAAATACGACAACACATAAGTTGTGAGTTTCAATACAAATAACAGTATTCACACTCCAAATTAATGATATTCTACACAAAGGTACAGTCGATAACTGTTTTAGAAATTAAAATATTTAAAAAATGCTCAAGGAATCCTTCATACATGGGAGGCCATGCATCTAAGTTATAATAGATATCATAGGACTTGAGCATTAACCTTGGTTGACCCAATAGACCCCAAAGAAGAACGAGAAGATTACTATCCTGTTCATTCCAATGGTGTATGTAAGACCCCAAATTTTATGAATAAAGATGATTTTTCTATAAATATCATTTTTGAATATTATGGAATGAATTTGATATAATGTTATAGTTGTGGGTAATATTTATAAATTTTGCAAAGTACTCAAGTTGTTATATAATATTCGATTGGTCGGGGAATATTCGTTTTAACAGGGAATATTCGTACAACGACACAATCATTAGTGGACCCCGCAATAGAATTATTGTCGGATTAAGAAAAAGACAAAAATATTTTATGAAAATAACGGCAAAAGTTGTACTGTTAACTGTTGAAACAACCGGTGTTAAAAGTATAGTAATACGCGTGGTTGCATAGTAGCACACGATATTGATTATTGATGTTTACGTGAGAAGTCACTCAGTTTTGTTCAATTATTGTTACAGTAATTGCTGCATAGTATCTCACGATATTTGATTCAATTATTGTCGATATTTTATATATTATTAAATCAATAATTGAGACGACAAAGTTATTAATATTATTATTTGCAATATTAACGATGTCAGAAGTTACATCGAGGAGAGGTTTGGTCACCTAATTGCGGCGTCGATAGGGAGAAATTCTTATTGGAAAGCCCCTCTTTCTTGGGAGCGAAATTTGGTCGATTAATATTGTGAATTATAATAAAGGTGATAAGTTTTGTTTTATTATTATTATAAAGGTAATAAAAGTAATTTTTTTATATAAAACATAATACTTTTATAAAATTATTTATTTTATTAGACTATAAATAGAATATATAATATTCTATTATGCATAGTATTTGCATAGTGTCTGTATAGTATTTGCATAGTAAAATCTTTTTATATAAAACAAAATACTTTTATAAAGTTATTTGTTTTATTATATTTTAAATAATATATATATATATATATATATTATAAATAGAATATATTATATTTTATTGCATAGTATCCTTTCCATTCTCCTATAAATAGGATGCTTAGTTAGAATTGAAAACCACACCAGAAATTCAGAGAATTCTTCTTCTATAATCTTGAGCATATTTCTTTAGAGTTTTAAGAAGTTTTGAGCGTAGAAAACAGTATAAGTTTTCTTCAAGAAAATCCTTGCCCTACCAGCCGGAGTACTTTTCTTTTTAAGGTAAGGGGTATTATTTCTTTTGTATTCATGAAGAGAACTTACATTGTTCCATTCTTTATTATACATTGGAATAACTTTGTATCATGCAGAACAACCCTATACTTGGTGAAATTCTTACGTTATTCCATTCTTTATTATTATGTTGGAATAATGCATACATCAAGTATCGCATACATGGTGAAATTCTTATGTTATTCCATTCTTTATTATTACATTTGTTGAACATCATGTATGTGCGTTTACGCATGACACGGTTCCATTATTTATTATTTTGTTGGAATATCATGCAATGCGTTTACAATGATTGATTTCATTATTTATTATTACATTGGAATAACTTTTATCATGCGATCTATCGCATGCTCTGGTGATTTCTTTTGTTATTCCATTCTTTATTATACTCAGTTGGTTAAAGTTTTGGCTTTTATACTCCATGAAATTAGTGGAATATCTTTGATATTTGCGCTTCATCCGGTATCTTTTCATGGAAATATTCTTCTGAGCATTCTTGAATTTTACTCCACAAAGCAGTATCATGTTGACAATTTGGACGTTATTGGTTCCTGGATAAATTAATTCTTGAACTTGTTTTATTGAATTCTTATATCATTGTCATCATTCTCATGTTTATATTATGTTGAAAGTCATCTGTGGCTTGTAGTGCATAGATGGACTTGGTATGATTATGACCAGGGATTATTCGGTATAATCATGACCATAATGTTACAAATGATGTGGTAAAAGTCCTCATTGGCCCGTAGTGCATTGATGGACAGTTGTTGGCATGATCACGACCATTGATGAATACACGAATATCCTTGACCCGTAGTGCATGGATAATTTGTGGTTGAGATACTAATGAATATCCTCGGCCGTAGTGCAAGGATGATGTGGTTTATTTATTAAGTTGAGTTTCAGCAATAAAAGTGATGAAAAACCTTTTAAATCATAGAAGATAGTGGATTTTATTCTCTACTTGACTTTTTAATGGATTGCTTATTCCGTCGCAGTTAAACTTGATATTTGTTATATTGTATCAGTTTAACACTATTGAAGGCTAACGATAATTTATTCTGCATTATCTTAGTCATAATATTTCTTACTGGGCTAGTTGAGCTCACCCTTTTACTTTCATTGTTCTCTTCAGGAAATGAGAACGTAGCAGGGACTAGTCGGGGAACGGAGTGACAGTCCAGATGATAGCATTAGTAGTCCTCACTATTCTATGAAATTGTGTGTTAATAAATGTATTAAGGACTTATTTTGAGTTTGAATACTATCTAGAAGACAATATTTGTATTAAAACTCACAGCTCATGTTGTATATTTAAGATTGTATTTGTATTCTGTACCATGTATTTGGCGACTCAGAATAGGTGATGTATACCTATTTTGGTTGCGTCACAGTTGATATCAAAGCTTAGGGATATGATCCCTGGCTAGGATGTGAGATAAGAACTAGGAGGGGAGAGATGGGGAATTCTTTCGCTAGTATGACCTACTTAAGTTTATTTGATATTTAATTGGTCGGTCAGAGTATGAGAATAATATGTGATATGTTAATTAACCTTTGTTTTGTGGCAGTATTTGAAAATGACATCCAAGAATGTTGAGAATATCAATGGAGCATGGAGACCGTTAAGTCTCTCTGAGATCAATAATCGAGGATAATGTGCATCGGAAGACGACAATCCTCATGCAAACAACAACACTGACCAAATGATGAACGATGGAATGTTCAGAGGCTTTATGAAATTCATGCAACATCAGTCAAGAGCGGCTCTGTCCAAAATCTGGTGGAAACACTGGCAACTCTTGGGCCGGTCACCGCATTAAGCGATTCAAGGAGCTGGGACCACCGAGTTTTTTGGAGAGCCAAAACCACTTAAAGCGCGAGGCGTGGATGAAGCAGATCGCAAGATATTTGATGTCTTGGGATGCTCCGAGGAGCAAAAGGTTCCTTTGCCACCTTCATGTCTGAAAGCAAAGGCGATTACTGGTGGGAATTTGTAAAGCGTACTCAACCTGCCGCACTGAAGATGACTTGGGAGAAGTTCCAAGAATTGTTCAACGACAAGTACTTTCTCGAAAGTGTTCGTCACATGAAAGAGGTAGAGTTCATCAAGCTGGAGCAAAACAACATGACCGTATCGCAGTACGAAGCCAAGTTGTCCTAGTTGTCCCGATTTGCGTCCCATTTGGTTGATAATGAAGAGAGAATGACACGACTATTTTTAAGAGGTTTGAAACCCGAGATACGTCAATATCTTATCTCTCATAAAGCGTGTGTTTGTATTCATTATTTTGTTAATAGGGCTCGATTATTGGAGGCGCGATAATGAGTCAACCCAACCAAAAGATAGCAGCCGAAAAAATGATAATACCAGTGAGAGCAGTCATCGAAGCGGTGAAAATAAGCGTGGAGGGAATCAACATGCCAGAAATGGTAACCACTTCAGTGGTAATCATGGCCAAAACAATAAGAATGGACATTTTAAGAAGATATTCAACAATGATGGAAAGACGTCAGTGTAAGACCCCAACTTATTATAAATAAAATTTAAATTTTCTCTATTCATTATTCTAAATTAATTAGGTGTTAATTTGATATAATGATTTGGTTATGGGTGAAATGTGCAAATTTTACAAAATAAGCAAGTGGTTATAAAATATTCATTTTGTCGGGAATATTCTTTTTGGTCGTGGAATATTCTTTTTGTCGGAAATATTAAATGCTGCCAGTATGACCATTCGTAGGGCTCATAACAAAATAAGCGCTCGGATGAAGAAAATGACAAAGTATGAGTTTTTATAAATAACTTGGCGTAGTTATTCTGAATTAACAACTTGTTGGAATACACGGTGGTTAAAAATCTGATGTCTGGCGTGGTGGCACAAGAAGTAGCGCGGTATTACATGTATTATGAATTATTAATTTATGCGTAAGAAAGGCTTTACTCAATAATTGTTACATGATAATTCTTTATTCAATATTTTATTTTATTGATTCAATAATTCTTTGCGTTGATAGTTTATATTATTGTTGTTTCAATAATTTTCAACGCATAAATATTTCCCATTATCGGATCAATAATTCATATTATTTGAATAATATTATTAGATAACATTATTGGCAATGTCTATAAATTTTACATCTAAGGAGAGGTTTGGTCACCTAATGCTTGGCGTCGAAGAAGGAGAAATTCTTATTGGAAAGCCCCCTCTTTCCTGGGAACGGCCTGGTTGTCACAATGGTGATTCTGTAATATTATTTATGAATAATTAATTATTGATTTATATGATAAGGAAATATTTATTTTATGTGGATATAAATGATGGATTTATTTATGTGGTTATTAATGAAGGAATTAATGTTGAAGTGTTTTATCAGTATTTTGTCAAAGTGGAGGTATTAAAAATCATCCGTTTGTGGATTTCAGATATTTTCTGTTGGGAATTTGGAAAAACTTTCTTCTGTAAAGTTGTAGAGAATTCGATTTCAGGCAGAATGTATATAAAATTCATATTTTTCTGATAAACGGGCTATTTTCTATGAATTATTGAAGTTTTGGTAAATAAAATAATTTTTATTAAAATTATGGGTGGGACCCACTTTTGTTTTACAACATGTGGGCTGCCAATTTGTTCAAAGATGGTTGATGGCTTTCAAAATTGGTTGGTGAAGGCATGCGTGGAAGAAAGAAAATGAAATAATATATTTTATTATTTTAGTCTCCTATGGCGTTCTAACATTTTCCTATAAATAGACGCTTAGGTTAGAATTGAAAATCACACCAGAAACAAGTTTTCTTTCTCTCTAGATTATTGAGCGTATTCTTGTGAGTATTTTGATACTTTGAGTGTTGCTATACGGTGCAAGTTCTGTCAGCACTATATCCGATATTCCGATCATAAGTACCGTTATTTTGAGATAACGAATGTTATTTTCTTCTTAAATGATATTATTTTCTTCAATATCATTATGCCAAAATATTGGTGAATTTTTTAATTAAATTTGGAACTTTTTATGTCGAGATTACTATTCACGTATGCGGCACTATTCACCAAAAAATAAAAATTTTCTTTTTTGTCCAAGATGACTATTTTGGCTACTATCTTTTATTGTATCCATGTTTTGATCGTTATTTTTGAATTCTGCTTCACAATTAGTTGTTATGAAGTATTATTGATCTTGGATAAATTGTTATACGAATCCCTAATATTTGTCTTTCTGTCTCACTGGATTCGTTCTCTAAAATATTTTTCATCATCCTCAGTCCTTAAATGATGATATTACTGAATATCTTTGGCCTGTAGTGCAAAGATGAATGATTAATTGATGAATATCTTTGGCCCGTGAGTGCAAAAGATGAGCAGTGTTGAGATGAACATGACCATTTGGTGATCTAAATGAATATCTTTGGCTGTAGTGCAAAGATGAATATTTGAATAAAGATGTATATTAATTGTTGTTATAGGGATAAAATATTGATGATGGACTTTTAAATCTTAGAAGATAGTAGAACTCATTCTCTACGTGACTCTTCTAATGGATTCTTATTTCATTTGCATTTGTTGATCTAAAACTTGTTATCTATTATATTTTATCGATTTTTCCTGTTGAAAACTAACGTTAATTTGTTGTATATTATCTTAGTCATAATATTCTTTCTTTGGGCTAGTTGAGCTCACCCTTTTCCTTTTTGTTCCATTTTTCTTCTCGGGAGGTGAGAACATAGTAGGATCGAGTCGGGAGTGCGGAGTGATGGTTCTAGGAAGATATTTTAGTAGTTTCATTTGTGGATTTGACCAATTTCTGCATTTTGGAATTTGGAAAAACTTTCTTCGCAAAGTTGTAGAGAATTGAATTTCTATAAAAATTGCAAGATTCAATTTTCCGACAAAAGAGATATTTATTGTGAATTATTGAAGTTAGGAGTTTGAAATAATTGATTTTTGGAAGTTTTAATTATTTTTATTATGAAAAACGTTTTTGTCATTAAAGGTGGGGCTTTAAATGCGATGAAAATCTTTGAATTTCAGATCTTAAAAAAAGTGTGCGTAGGAAAATTTAATATATATTAATATTTTAATTAAATTTTCTGCTTTGGTGTTCTAAGCATTTTCCTATAAATAGGATGCTTAGGTTAGAATTGAAAATTACACCAGAAACTGAAGTTTTCTCTGTCTATATTATCGAGCGTATTCTTGTGAGTATTTTGAGTATACTTTGAGTATTGCTATACGGTGCAAGTTCAAGTTATAGTTTATATCTAGTATTCCAGTGAGAAGTATTGTCTTTCCGAGGTAAGGGATATTATTTTTTTTCGTAATGATATTATTTCTTCAATATCATTATCTTTGAAATATTGATCCAAGTTTTTATCAAATTTGGAACTTTTGGTGTCTGAGTTCTTATTCACGTATCAAGCCTTTATTCACGAATCTGACACTATTCATCGAAAAATGAAAATTTTTCTTTTCGTCAAAATATCTAATACGGATACTAGCTTTGATTGTATCCATGTTTTGATCATTCTTGAATTTTACACCACTATGATTATTTTTGAGGTATTTTTGGACGTGGATAAAACAAAGTACGAAATCCTTAATCCTTGTCATTTTGTTTCCTTTGGATTCGTTTCTTTAAAAATATTTTTCATCATCCTCGGTCTTAAATGATGATATTATTGAATATCTTTGGCTGAAGTGCAAAGATGAATGATTTATGATGAATATCTTTTGGCCCGTAGTGCAAAAGATGAATGATTTCGATGAATATCTTTGGCCCGTAGTGCAAAGATGAGCAGTGTTTAGATGAACATGACCAAATGGTGAATGTCCTTGGCTTTGTAGTGCGAGGATGAATATTTGATCCCAGATATATATTGATTGATGTTACTGAGGATAAAAAAAATAGGCGATGAACTTTAAAATTCATACATAGAAGATAGTAGTTTGCATTCTCTACTTAACTCTTCTAATGAATTATTATTTCATTGCGAATATTGATTTAAAACTTGTTGTCTATTGTATTCTATTATATTTTTCCCTGTTGAAGACTAACGATAATTTTGTTGTATATTATCTTAGTCATAATATTCTTCTCTTTGGGCTAGTCGAGCTCACCCTTTTCCTTTTTGTTCCATTTTTCTTCTCGGGGAGGCGAGAATATAGCGAGATGCAGTTGGGGGGTATGGAATGAAGGTTCTAGGGAGAGTTGTTTAGTAGTCCTCACCATTGTTGTAAAATAATGTATCAATAATTATGATGAGGATTTATTTGTATGTGGATATTGTCTAGATGGCAATATCTGTATTTAAACTCAGAGTTTTATTATTGTAATAATAAAGTTGTAGTTATTTCTGTACCGTGTATTGACAACTCAAAATGGGTGATGTAGACCTATTTTGGGGGTGTCACAGTTCTCATGCAACATGGGAAAGTCATAGTCTATGCCTCACGACAACTCAAAGAATATGAGAGGAATTATTCTACTCATGATCTAGAGTTGGCAGCAGTCGTTTTTGCACTAAAGATTTGGAGGCATTACTTGTATGGGGAGAAAGTGGAGATCTTTACGGATCATAAAAGCCTCAAATATTTCTTCACTCAAAAGGAACTCAACATGCAACAACGACGTTGACTTGAACTGTTGAAAGATTATGATCATACCATCCAATACCATCCTGGAAAAGCGAACGTGGTAATGACGCATTGAGTAGAAGATCATATGGGTACGAGTGCAATATTGTCAATGCAAAGGCCCATTTTGTGTGACTTGCAAAGGATGGAGATAGAGTTAAAGACTCTAGGGACCCATGTGATGATGTCAAATATACGAGTAGAACCAACTTTAATTGATAAAGTTAAAGCTGCTCAAGCTACAGATCTGGAGCTGATGCGTATGAAGAAGAAAATGCAAGAAGGTGCTATGCCGGAAGCAAGAATCGATGAAGAAGGAATACTTCGAGTTAACTCCAGACTTTGTGTTTCTAACGACCCTGATTTAAAGTATAAAATCATGATGGAGGCGCACAACATTGCGTTGTAATCCATCTCGGGAGTACCAAAATGTATCGTGATCTTCGTCATACATTTTGGTGGGAGCAATATGAAGAAAGAGATAGCATTTGTTTATCTCAAGGTGTCTAACTTGTCAACGAGTCAAGGCGGAGCATCAAGTACCAAAAGGTCCATTGCAACCACTTAAAATTCCAGAATAGAAGTGGGAACACATTACCATGGATTTCGTTACTGGTCTTCCCAAGGTTTCTCAAGGCATAGATGCAATTTGGGTCATTGTTAATAGATTGACCAAGTCTGCTCACTTCTTACCAATACAAGAAACTTATACACTTGAACGTCTTGTTCGTATGTACATAAACGAGATTTAAGATCGCATGCGGTATGCCAAAGTATCCATAGTTTCTGATCGAGACCTAAGATTCACTTCACGATTTTGGGTTAGTTTACAAAAAGCTATGGGCACGGATTTATGATGTAGTTCGGCATATCATCCTCAGCCGGACGGACAATCAGAGAGGACTATTCAAACTCTTGAAGATTTATTAAGACTCTGTGTCCTTGACTTCAAAGGAAGTTGGGATAAGTTCTTACCATTAGTGGAGTTTTCCTATAACAACAGTTATCAAGCAAGTATTAGCATGGCTCCATTTGAGGCGTTGTATGGAAGAAAGTGTCGTTCTCCAGTATGCTGGGATGAGGTGGGTGAAGGAACATTGTTGGGACCAGAAAAGATTCAAACGATCCGACAACGTATAAAAATCTCACAAGATCGACAAAAGAGTTATGCTGATCTTCAACGAAAGGACGTGGAATTCGATATTGGAGATCATGTGTTGTTACGTGTTGCTCCATGGAAAGGAGTTACGAGATTTGGAAAGAGAGGAAAGCTCAATCCTCGATTCATTGGCCCATTTTAATCCTCGATCGAGTAGGAAGCGTGGCTATAGACTCGCTTCTCGCCAAGTATGTCTCGTGTTCATAACGTTTTCACATATCCATGTTACGTAAATATGTGGAAGACCCGAACCACATTATTGAGTTAGAAGCTGGGACGAAATAGCGGAAGATTTAACGTATGAAGAGGTTCTTGTTCAAATCTTGGATAAGAAGGAACATATTCTACGCTCCAAGGTTATACCTCAAGTCAAAGTTTTGTGGAGGAACCACGATGTTGAGAAAATGACACAGGAGTTAGAATCGAAATGAAATCAAGGTATCCTTACCTCTTCGATATATAGTCGCACGTACCTAATTTCGAGGGTGAAATTTCATAAGAAGGGAGGTTGTAAGACCCCAACTTTTATGAATAAAGATGATTTTCTATAAATATCATTTTGAATATTATTGAATGAATTTGATATAATGTTATAGTTGTGGGTAATATTTATAAATTTTGCAAAGTACGCAAGTTGTTATATAATATTCGATTGGTGGGGAAATATTCGTTTTAACAGGGGAATATTAAATACAACAACACAATCATTGGTGGACCCATGAATGGAATTATTGTCGATTAAAAAATGACAAAAATATTTTATGAAAATAACGACGGAAGTTGTCAGACCGTTAACTATTGAAACACCGATGTTAAAAAAAATGCGAATGTCTGGCGTGGTTGCATAAGAAGCACACGGTATTTATTATTGATGCTTACGTGAGAAGTCACTCGGTTTTGTTCAATTAATGCTACGATAATTTAACGATAGTATCTCACGTTATTTGATTCAATTATTGTCGATATTTTATATATTATTAAATCAATAATTGAGACGACAAAGTTATTAATATTATCATTTGCAATATTAACGATGTTTAGAAGTTCTATCAAGGAGAGGTTTGGTCACCTAATTGCGCGCCAATAGGGAAAAATCCTTATTGGAAAGCCCCCTCTTTCCTTGGAATGACCTGGTCGACAAAGTTATTTATTATTCTGTTGGAATATCTTTTCTGTGCGTTTACGCATGACCTGGTTCCGTTATTTATTATTCTGTTGGAATAACCTGTCTGTGCGGTCTATCACATGCATGGTGATTTCTTTTGTTATTCTATTCTTTATTATACTCAGTTGGTTAAAGTTTTGGCTTTTATACTCTATGAAATTAGTGGAATGTCTTTGATATTTGCGCTTCGTCCAGTATCTTTTCATGGAAATATTCTTCTGAGTATTCTTGAATTTTACTCCACAAAGTAGTATCACGTTGATAATTTGGACGTTATTGGTTCCTGGATAAATTAATTCTTGAACTTTTTTTATTGAATTCTTATACCATTGTCATCATTCTCATGTTTATATTATGTTAAAAGTCATCTGTGGCCTGTAGTGCATCGATGGACTTGGTATGATTATGACCAGGGATTATTCGGTATAATCATGACCGTAATGTTACAAATGATGTGGTAAAAGTCCTCATTGGCCCGTAGTGCATTGATGGACAATTGTTGGCATGATCATGACCATTGATGAATACACGAATATCCTTGGCCCGTAGTGCATGGATAATTTGTGGTTGAGATACTAATGAATATCCTTGGCCGTAGTGCAGGGATGATGTGGTTTATTTATTAAGCTGAGTCTCAACAATAAAAGTGATGAAAAATCTTTTAAATCATAGAAGATAGTAGATTTTATTCTCTACTTGACTCTTTTAATGGATTGCTTATTCCGCTGCAGTTAAACTTGATGTTTGTTATATTGTATCAGTTTAACACTGTTGAAGGCTAACGATAATTTATTCCGCATTATCTTAGTCATAATATTTCATCGGGCTAGTTGAGCTCACCCTTTTACTTTCATTGTTCTCTTGAAATAAGAACGTAGCGAGGACTAGTCGGGGAGCGAGTGACAGGTCGGATGATAGCATTAGTAGTCCTCACTTTTTCTATGAAATAGTGTGTTAATAAATGTATTGAGGACTTATTTTGAGTTTGAATCATCGCCAGAAGACAATATTTGTATTAAAACTCACAGCTCATGTTGTATATTTAAGATTGTATTTGTATTCTGTACCATGTATTTGGCGACTCAGAATAAGAATGGAATAACAACCTTTATGAGTATTGAAAGAAAATAACTCTCTTCATGAATACGAAAGAATAATACCCCTTACCTCAGAAGAAGACTGGATACTGGAGTAGTGAGGTAGCAAACTTCTCTTTTTCTTTCTCTCTATAATAATTGCTCTATAGCTTTAGTGAATTGGTGAGAAATGAAGGAAGAATGAGCTTCTATTTATAGGAAAATATAGTTTCAATAATTGCAAATTTTGGGGCTCAAAATATTACAGTATAATACCTTCCCCTTTTTCTTCCTTTTTAATTTAGTCCTGCAAGTATTATCAAACTTGCACCACCTCCCCTAATAGTAAATCATGTGAATCAATAGTAAAATCATGTGACTCAATAGCATAATCATGTGAAAAAAACTAATTACAGTATAGTACCTTCATCTATAACTCCATTGTTAATTTAGTCATGCAAGTATTATCAATCTTGCACTAACTCCCCTAATAGTAAATCATGTGAATCAATAGTACACACATGTGAATACATAGTTATAATCATGTGAATTAATAACAATTAATTACTCATTTATCCATTTAATTACTCGATTGGTCAATATAACCTCCAGACATCAATTATTATCGAAATAAATGTCGATTTTCACTAACACTAATAATTACAACATAATGGAACTATCAATTTCATCTTTAATCAACACGAACTTATTCATCATTAATATTATAACTCACAATATTTAACAACCAGGTCGTTCCCAGGAAAGAGGGGGCTTTCCAATAAGGATTTCTCCCTATTGGCGTGCAATTAGATTATCTAACCTCTCCTTGACAGAACTTCTAGACATTATCAATATTGCAAATAATAATATGAATAACTTTGTCGTCTCAATTATTGAAAATATTATGACAATAATTGAATAAAACTGAGTGACTTCTCACGTAAGCATCAATAATCAAAGATACTGTACAATACTGTGTACTACTATGCAACCACGCGTATTACTATACTTTTATCACCGATTATTTTATTATAACTTGTTTACTTTGAAAAAATTTCACATATCACCCTTGACTTTAACCTTTTATCAATTTAACCATTTACTAAATAGAATAATTATAAGAAAATTGAATACTTTTATTTCATAAAATTCGGGGTCTCACAGCAAAGATGTTCAATTGTAAAACTAATGATCAACAGTGTGACGACCCCAAATCCAGGTACTTGAAACCCGAACTCGGTTCTCCACAATACCATTTCTTTAAGCTGAATAATACTAAATAATAATACATTCGAACTTAATTTACATACATCAAAGTTTACTTCCCCAGGTACGTGACCTTCAAATACATTCCTTACAATACTTGAATAGATACCAATACAACTATAACCATTAACTCATAATACACACTTATTCGATCACTTTCCTTTTCCTTTGCTGCGTGCTCGAGCCTTGAGTTGCTAATACATAAGCGAAAACATTTAATTTAAGCAAGGATGAGCATTTAAGTGCCCAACAAGTAATAGCAATTATATATAAGTTGAAAGAATATAAATATTCTCTTTACATAACACTTCTACAACGAATTGAAAGGCGTGAAGTAATACATCGATAACAAATTCACATAACAACTCTCTTTCAAATTCTTTAAATTTGGCTCGCTCTACCTTGAATAGGGTTTAAGAAACATACTATGAACATTCTTTTCATTTTTGAAAAGGTTTAGCAGAAATCCATCCATGCAAAACCATCATAACTTACGGTACGCGGAGGGTGATCACCCGTTGTACCTGTATTGATCAATACTACATAACTTAAACGAAATTCATCGCTTCACTCTATCCGCCTTATGCAGTAAAAAATCTTCCCATATAGGGATGTTCATACATGCACGGTTCCAAACCCAAGATTTTTAATCTTGCTCAACAATAATATGTAATTCAACATATATGTATACGGGTAATTGACAAAGGTATATCAACATGTGAATAAATGCCATGATTATCCAAGTGGGGACACTTGTATAACCATTTAGAAATCAACTTAACGTAATATATATCCGAGCTAACATGTTGATAATCAAAGTACATAATCATGTAGACAGAATAGAATAATTCAAACTTCTTACTCATGTCCATTGCATAAAGAAAATGCAAAGGTAGGATACTTGCTTCGATTAGCGATTACAAATCTTAACTTAGGTTCTCTTTATCACAACCTATCAATAATCGGATCATTCGTTCGATTAGAACAATATATCTTAACACATAATCTCGTCTATTACGATTAAAGACATAGTATAATCACATAATCACAAAGTGATCATACTTTTAGTTCCTATTCTATACTTGAAATATTTTTATACATTTTTCAAATATCTCATCCATGCTCTTATAGTAGTCTTTTCTTTCTTTTATAAGTCCGACATTTGTTTATTACGTCATCGATGACTTTATCGGGTAAATCTTGAGTCTAAGACTCTTATTCTATACCTCAACATCTCGTAAATATCGGACATCTTATTTTTAATCATTTTCGCAATTTCGTAAATTGAAAAATTTAAAATAATTCAAATCTGTCACTAAAGGGCCTATAGTGATATAATCATTATTATATGTGTTCTTCTTCAAATTGAGAACTTCATAATCGGTTCTCAAGTCGACTAGTTTGGTAAATTTATAACTTTCAAATATCGGAATCATAATTAAATGATTTAAACATTAAACAATTCCATTATCATTAATAGTTTAATTAATACTAAACTATTAATGAAACCATCGCTAAAATATAAAAGTTATTTATAATAACTCAAACTATTTTAAAACATTTATATTACCCTAAATAATTACCATTAATATTTAAATATTAATGTACTATTTATCCAAATATTAAAAGTCATTAATTATAACTTAAAATATTTTTAAATCCTTAATATCCTCTTTAAATGGTTTTTAAATAAGTAAAACCATTTTTTAAACTATTTATTTAATATTAATCATTAAATAAATTAAATATCATTAATATTATCTTAATATCATTAATATTTAATTATTAATGAAATTATCATTTAAATATTAAAAGTTATATTTTATAACTTAAAATATTTTTAAATACCTTATTTTCATTTAAAATGATTTTTATAATATTAAAATCATTTTTAAACTAAATTATTTAATATAATCATTAAATAACTTTAATATCATTAATAATTATTAATTAATGAAATTCATCACAAAATATTTAAAGTCATCACAAATAACTCATTTACATAATCAATTCCAAGCCAAAATAAACATAGTAAACTAACTAGTTTATTAACAACACTAACTAAACTTCAAAAATTCAAACTTTAACTAATAATTAAAAATAATAACATTACAAAAATTAAATAAGAAACATACCCTAAATACTAATTCCACATCAATGAATACTGCCACGCCAAAAATTTAACTAAGGAGATCTTTATAAAAGTTCTCCCACAAAAACCTTTTTCTCAAAAATTGGAGGCCTTATTGTTGGTGAATGAAACAAAGGCCAAACCCTTCTATTTATAGGTTTAGAAAATGGTGAAGTTCTCAATTTAGTCGATGTGGGACTTGATTTATACTAATTTTTCAATAGCTCACTTTGCGATTTTCTAACGCATTGCTCATAACTCCGATTAATCTGATTTTGGATATGTTATACATGGTATGTAAGAATATTTTTAAAAATCTGAATTACCCAATTCGGATTCATTAGGTAGCCCAAATAAAGTCGTCAAAAGTGGACGTTCATAACAGTTTTCAATCTCGTTTCAGCTTTACCCTCTTTCGCTAAAACAGTCATAACTCTTTCATTTTAAAACATTTTTTAGCGATTCTTGAGCCCACGCGAAGCTAACTTCTGGGGCTACAACTTTTATTCTTTGACCATTTCCAAATTCCTAACACATCAGCCCAGAAATTCCGTTCAAATGAACTGCACCGCACTTGTTGGGAAGTTTTGACACTACTACTTTGAAATGTCATAACTCTCTCCTCCGATATCGGATTTAGTCATTTTGGAGTCTATGGAAAGCTTATTCGTGTACTATAACATAACAAAAGCCCAGAAAGTTTTGGAAACATTAACTGATCGAAAAAGTGTCCCGAATAGCACATCCCGCCGCTGACTTTCGGTTTTGAGAAATTTGACACATTTCCTTCCAATCACCGTAATTCCTCATCCGAGGTCGGAATGAGGTCATTCCAAAGCCTATGGCTTCCTAACTCAAATGCACTACAACATATCAAAATCCCAGACCTTTTAAAGCACAAAAAGTGGACGAGAATGCCCCCATTACAGATCGCCTAAAAATAGTTTATCATGACTCCACAACCATATTTGACCATCTATAACTTCTAATCTATACATGATATGGACTTGATTCTTTTTGCAGATTAAAGACCACATATCGGGCTACACATAACAACTTTTGAAGAACAAAACTCATGATCGAGCAAAGAGTTATGGCCTCGACATTTGGTGAAAAAATAACGTAATTCGGTTTTCCAACTTGCTTAAATCTTCAATTGGTGCACTTTGATGTTATGGGTCTTTGATTTATCAACCCATATCATCAATTAACATTCTATTACACAACTTTAAACAATCAATTGCATCAAATAACATCGAATCAAAGGATTTCTAGGTTTAGTGTTCTTATACCCTTTTGCCAAAAAATTCTTGATTCTTGCTTACGATTTGTTATGGGTGATGGTTGGGCTTTGTTTAAGAGTGTATGGGCAATCTTGTACAAGGCAATTAAATGTAATATTTAATCACTAGATTTAATTCTTATAATTTTACCAATTAACTTCTATCCTTTGGTAAATTAAAACACTTATACAATAACATCAAAATTAAACCATTAATTAAAATTAGGGTTTCTCAACGTCATCAATTAGGGTTTCTAATTGACCATTAGTGGTTCTTTAATTATACGTGTATGTTACTTAACAAACAAGTTATTACGGTTTCTAATTTCAACCGATTAGGGTTATAATAATTAGGGTTTGTCTAATTATCGACATACAACGAGAATTAGGGTTTCTTCTAATTACCGATATTCTTATTCACAGTAACTTCATATACACAGTCACTACTCAGAGATATCCCATAACTAAGTTTAATAATTAGGGTTTCACAGCACGATAATATGCTATGACCTAATTGACCGTCATTGCTCAATATTATCTGTCCGCACATACCCAGTACATTATTATGGTACTGTAAAATCATTATATAAATAATATAATATTATTATTCTCATCTCTTGATCACAATCCCAATCCAGGATTTGGATCTCATATCCGACTTATTCTTCAGACACAAAGATCAATAATCAAGTTAAAATAATTAACTTAAATATTATGAACAATTCATATAATAAAATATTTATTATATAAATCTAATTATCACTTCATATATTATTTTCAATCATGTTTTCATGGAAAATAATTAATAAAAACATTAAACTTACGTAAATTTATTACCATATAATTTGTGGTAATTAATAATTCCAAAATTATTTCTAATTTTTCAAGTAATAAATGTATTCAGTATTTATCGTTCACTTTACTTGACACTTAGTCTCGTCATTAAATAAAAAAAATTTATACGCAAAATTTCTTATTTATTTTATATAGAAAATCTCGAGTTATTACAAACAGTCCATCTCTGCAATACGGCCAAAGACATACAACTGTAAAATTAATAATCAACAGTCCATCTTTGTACTACGGGTCAAAGATATACAACTGTAAAATCAATAATCAACAGTCCATCTTTGCACTACGGACAAAAGATATACAACTATAAAACCAAAAATCAATTGTCCATCTTTGCACTACGGGCCAAAGATGACTTTCACCACAATATAAGCATGAGAATGATGACAATGATATAAATAATCAATCAAGTGAGATCAATGATAAATATTAGAGATTTATAATTCAATTTATCCAGAGTTCAAGAATGTCCAAATGGTCAACATGATGATCAAAACGTGGATTCAAATTTAAGAATACGATTCATATATCAAATTTAATTTGGTCAGAAAAGAAACCAATTTTGTCGTGAATAGTACCCGAATGAATTGTACCTCGTCATGCAAAGTATAACGAATAAATAGTACCCCTAGTGAATAGTACCCCGAATGAAAATATTGAAATTTAATAAGAAATTTCAGACCAATATTCCAATGAAACGATACTAGATGAAGCTCAAAACTCAAGGATATTCTACAAATTTCAGGGATTATAGAAGCAATACTTGCCATAGTAAGTTTAGATTTAAGAATATGGAAAGAAATAATATACGAAACTTCAAATGAATTTTCACCGGTCATGCGGTAATCCGCGTAGACAGATCTTTTCCACAAATAAAGAATGAGTATGAAGAGTTATTCACCATGCATGCGGTAATCCGCGTAGACAGGTTGTGATGCCCCCAAAATAGGTATACATCACCCATTCTGAGTCGCCAAATACATAGTAAAAAAAATACAAATACAAACTTAATTATACAACATGAGCTGAGAGTTTTTACACGAATATTATCTTCTAGACAATATCTAAACTCAAATGGAGTCCTCAGTACAATTATTATCACACTATTTTATAGAATAGTGAGGACTACTATAACACCATCTTGGACCATCACTCCGTTCCCCGGCTAGTCTCGGCTACGTTCTCATTTCCTAAAAAGAACAATAAAAGCAAAAGGGTGAGCTCAACTAGCCCAGTAAGAAATATTATGACTAAAATAATGCAGAATAAATTATCATTAGCCTTCAACAGTGTTAAACTATTAAAATACAATAAACATCAAGTTTAACAGCAGCGGAACAAGCAATCCATTAGAAGAGCCAAATAGAGCATGATATCTACTATCTTCTATGATTTAAAAAGTTTTTCATCCACTTTATCGCTAAGACTCAGCTTAATAAATAAACCACATCATTGAACCATCCCTAAACTATGGGCCAAGGATAGTCATATAATCATTAATGGTCATGATTATACAGAATAATCCCTATCATAATCATACCAACAACTGTCCATCAATGCACTACGGGCCAATGAGGACTTTTATCACATCATTTGTAACATTACGGGTCATGATTATACCGAATGATCCTTGGTCATAATCATATCAACTAACAGTCCATCTATGCACGTAAGCCAAAGATGACTTTCATCACAATATAAGCATGAGGATGATGACAATGATATAAGCATTAATCAAACGAAATCAAGGATAAATATTAAAGACTTTAAATTTATTCAGAGTTTAAAAATATCCAAATTGTCAACATGATACTGCTTTGTGGAGTAAAATTCAAGAATAATATTATGTATCAAAAATAATTTGGATAGAAAAAAAAATATTTTTTGGGTGAATAGTACCCTGTGAATAGTACTTCGGGAATAGTACCTCGTGAATAGTATCCCAGCATAAAAAGTGCCCCAAATACTCGAGTGAATAATATTCAGGTGAATAGTAACTGAGTGAATAGTGACCTATGAATAGTAACTCGTGAATAGTACTCTGGTATGAAAAGTGCCCCGAATACCCGAGTGAATAATATTTGAGTGAATAGTAATCGGGTGAATAGTAACCTGTAAATAGTAACTCATGAATAGTATTTCGGTATGAAAAGATCAATAATTATCAAGAAAGCTCAGAATAATATTTCCATGAAAAAATACTGGATGAAGTGCAAATATCAAGGATATTCTACTAATTTTACGAAGTATAGAAGCAATACTTTAATAGAATGAGTGTAGAATTAGGAATACAAAATGAAATAATATTGCTCACATACTACAAAGTATGGAAGAAAAGATTATTTCTACGAATACTGAAAAAAATAATATCTCTTACCTTAGAAGAAGACTAGATACTAGAATAGTGAAGTAGCAGACTTCTCTTCTTCTTTCTCTCTATAGCTTCTCTCTCTATAATTAATCTTGTGAGTCTTATTGAATTGGTGAGAATGAAAGAAGAATGAGCTTTTATTTATAGTAAAATATAGTTTCGATAATTGCACATTTTGGGGCTCGAAATATTACAATATAATACCTTCATTTTTTCCTCCATTTTTAATTTAGTCCTACAAATATTATCAAACTTGCACCACCTACCCTAATAGTACATCATGTGAATCAATAGTACATTCATGTGAATCAATAGTTCTATACATGTGAAAAAATAGTTACAATATAGTACATTCATCTATACCTCTATTTTTAATTTAGTCATGCAATTATTATCAATCTTGCACCACCTCCCCCAATAGTACATGCATGTAAATCAATAGTACATTCATGTGAACAAATAGTTATATGCATGTGAATTAATAGCAATTAATTGCTCATTTATCCGATTAATTACCGGATTGGTCAATTTAACCTTCAGAAATTAATTATTATCGAAATAATGTCGATTCCCACAAACACTAATAATTCTAACACAATGAACTATCAATTTTATCTTTAATCAACACGAACTTATTCTTTATTAATATTATAACTCACAATATTTAACAACCAGATCATTCCCAAGAAAGAGGGGGCTTTCTGATAAGGATTTGTCCCTATTGGCGCGCAATTATGTGACCAAACCTCTCTTCGACAGAACTTTCTAGACATCGTCAATATTGCAAATAATAATATGAATAACTTTGTCGTCTCTTGATTTAAAAATAATAAATATTATGCAGATGATACTGTGACAATAATTGAATCAATTGTAAGACCCAAATTATTATTAATGAAATTGAATTTCCTCTATTTATTATGTTGAAATAGTAAGGGTTGATTTAATTAATGTGGTGAGTTATGGGTAAAATACGCAATTATTTCAAACATGTAAGTGGTTATAAAATATTCATTGTTGTTGGGGAATATTCGTTTGGTCGTAGAATATTCTTCTTCGTGTCGAGAATATTTATCTGACAGTCTTGACCTGTGTGGGCCCCATAACTGAAAAGCGATTGGAGGAAGAAAACGACAAATATAAGTTATTTATAATAACGGCGTAGTGGTTACCGTTAATACTGTTGGAATACCTGGTGGTTAAAACACAGTAGCACATGGTATTGCACCAATTATTGATTCTTACGTAAGAAGGCACTACTCAATAATTGTTACAGTAATTACTGTTCAATATTATATTTTATTGATTCAATAATTGCTACGTTGATATTATTGTTGTTTTAATAATTGTCACTGTACAGTATTTTCCATTATCGGAGCAATAATTCATATTATCTGAATAATATTATTAGATAACATTATTGGCAATGTCTAGAAAGTTACGCTCTACAGGAGAGGTTTGGTCATCTAATCATGGCCAAGATGAGAGATCCTTATTGGAAAGCCCCCTCTTTCCTGGGAACTGCCTGGTTGTCAGTATTGTGATTCTGTAATATTATTTGTGAATGATTAATTATTGATTTATATGATAAGGAAAATATTGATTTTATGTGGATATAGATGGAGAAAATTTTAAAGTGACAATTGTTGAAAAATTGATATTTTATCTTTTTGATAAAATATATTATTATATTTTAATAATATAATAATGGTGATATTTTTACAATGAATGTGGGATATATGAGTATATGAGGAGGAAGAGTATTTTTGTGGCATTAAATGATTAACACATGTTTTGTGTGTCGGTGGACCCCAATTCTTGACCAAGAAATCGATTATAGCTTTGTAAAATCGTCTGGTTTGTGGATTTTGGTCAATTTTTGTTTGGAATTTGGAAATACTTTCTTCTGCAAGTTGTAGAGAATGAAATTTCCTATGAAAAAGACATGTGGTTCGAATTTTTCTGACAAAAGGGCTATTTATTGTGAATTATTGAAGTTCAAGTTTAAAATAATTGATTTTGGAAATTTTATTTATTTTATCTAGGAAAACGTTTTTTCCATTTGAGTGGCATATGTTAATGGTTGAATCAACTGGTGAGGTGTGCTAAGGAAATTAATTAAAGTATATTATTATTTTATTAAATTTTCTGCTTTGGTGTTCTAAGCAATTTCCTATAAATAGGGTGCTTAGGTTAGAATTGAAAATCACACCAAAAACTGAAATCTTCTCTCTCTTTCTCTCTCAATATATTGAGTGTATTCTTGTGAGTATTTTGATACTTTGAGTGTTGCTATACGGTGCAAATTCAAGTCATAGCTTATATCCGGTGTTTCAACTAATCTTTGTCTTTTACGAGGTAAGGATATATTTTTTTAAAATGATATTATTTCTTCTAATATCATTATCTTAGGAATATTGGTAAGATTTTTCTTGTGAAATTCTTTGTTTTTAGTGTCGGGATTACTATTCACGATATCTGACCTATTCACGATATCTGAATACGACCTTATTCACAAAAAAATTAAATTTTTGTTTTTGTCAAAATATCGATTATGGATGCTAGCTTTGATTGTATCCATGTTTTGATCATTCTTGAATTTTACTTCACCATGATTATTTATGAAGTATTCTTGAACTCGGATTGTTTTAAAGTACGAATCCTTAATAGTTTGTTTTTTTGTTTCAATTGGATTAATTTTCTTTAAAATTATTTCCATCATCCTCGATCTAAATGATGATGTTACTGAATATCTTTGGCCTGTAGTGCAAAGATGGTTGATTTTATTATGAATATCTTTGGCCCGTAGTGCAAAGATGTACTGGTGTTGAGATGAACATGACCGACTGATGAATATCTTTGGCCTGTAGTGCAAAGATGAATATTGATTCAAGATGAATATTGATTGATGGATAAAATATTGACGATGGACTGTTAAATTCATAGATTATAGTAGATTTCATTCTCTACGTAACTCTTCTAATGGATTGCTGTTTCCGTTGCAGATTATTGATCCAAAACTTGTTGTCTACTATGATATATCAGATTTTTCCCTGTTGAAGACTAACGATAATTTGTTTTATATTATCTTAGTCATAATATTCTTTACTGGGCTAGTTGAGCTCACCCTTTTTCTTTTTGTTCCATTTTTCTTCTCAGGAGGTGAGAATGTAGCGAGTAGCGAGTACGAGTCGGGGTGTGGAATGATGGTTTTAGAAGTTATTTTAGTAGTCCTCACCATTTTTGTAAAATAATGTACCAATAATTATAATGAGGACTTAGTTGGGTATGAATATTGTCTAGATGACAATATTTGTATTTAAACTCACAGTTTATATGTTGTATTAATAAAGTTGTAATTGTTTCTGTACCATGTTATTGATGACTCAGAATGGGTGATGTATACCTATTTTGGGGGCGTCACAGTTGGTATCAGAGCTTAGGGATATGATCTCTGGCAGAGATCGGGGAATAGAACTAGGAGGGGAGAGACGAGTAAATCCTTCGCTAGTGTGTCCTACCTAAGCTTATTTGTTAGGGATATTATGTGATATGTGATTTCCTTAATTAACCCTTGTTTTATGGCAGTATTTGAGAATGTCGACTGAAAATGTTAACAGTGGAGTAAATGAGACCGTGGAGACGCCTGTACTCACCAATGAGGAGAACGTGCAGCAGGCCGACAATGTTCCTCTTTTGAACAACGCCACTGAGTAGATGATGAACGACGGGATGTTTAGAAGCTTTTTGCAGTTCATGCAAAATCAGACGAGAGAGACACATGCACAAAATACAGGTGGAAATGATAACAACGCACGATTTGTCACGGCTAAGCAGTTCAAAGAGTTGGGACCACCAGAATTCTTAGGAAAACTGGATCCGATTAAGGCGGAGACGTGGGTCAAACAAATTACCAAGATATTCGATTTCTTGGGATGCACGGAGGAACAGAAGGTTCCATTTGCCACTTTTATGTTCCGTAATGAGGCTGATTACTGGTAGGAATCTGTGAAGCGTACCCATCCAGCTGCACTCAGCATGTCATGGGAGACGTTTCAGAAACTATTCAATGACAAATAATACTTCCCTGAAAGTATTCGTCATATGAAGGAAGTGGAGTTTATTAGACTGGAACAAAATAACATGATGGTGTCCCAGTATGAGGCAAAGTTTGCAGAGTTATCCAGGTTTGCACCTCATTTGGTGGAGAATGAGGAACGTATGACGTGGATGTTTCTGAGAGGTTTGAAACCCGGCATACGTCAATATCTCATTTCTCATAAATTTTCTCTCTATTCAGATGTTATCAATAGGGCTCAATTATTAGAGCGAGATAACGAGTATGGTCAACCGAGGGACCATAACCAGGATCATACTGAAGATAGCAGTCAACAGAATAACGATAACCAACGGAGAAAGAGAAAGACGGACAGAAATGATAACCACTCTGGTGGTAATCATGGCCATGAGAATAGAAGAAGCGAGTCGGGAGGAGATTTTAAAAAGAGGAGATTCAACAACGACCATGTGAAGACGTCAGCGCCAGCAACAACTGGTTCCAAGGGAGGAGAATGACCACCGGTCACATGCTATAAGTGCAGGAAAGAAGGACATATCAGCCCAAACTGCCCACAACAGTTTAAGGTATGTTATAATTGTGGAAAGAAAGGACATATCGCTTGAGATTACACTGTAGCGAAACCAAGTCCAGCGGGGATGGTGATTCAAAAGGCTGTCCCAGAAAAGTCAAAGTCAACGGTTCCTGGAAGAGCGTTTGTCGTGACTGGTCAAAATGCGAGGAACCCAAACGAGGTGATCACGGGTAAGCTAATCATAAATTCTTGCGAAGTTTATACCTTACTAGATACCGATGCTACCCATTCATTTATCTCTCCTACTTGTGCTCAACGTTTAAACTTAACTCCGGAGAAATTAGACTTTGATTTATCTGTGGAGACTCCATTAGGAGAAACTTTCATCACATCCACTGTTTATAAATCTTGTTTGATCTAAGTTGGCACCATCACATTACCTATTGACCTTATCTCTTTAAAGATACTTGCTTTTGATGTGATTTTGGGGATTGATTGGTTAACTACTCATCATGCCAAAATTGATTGTTTTCGTAAGGTTGTTAGTTTTCATATTCCTAACCAACCTGTTGTACGAATTCAAGCAACTAAACCATTAAAATCAATCGCTGTCATATCCAGTCATAAAGCTATTCGTTTATTGAAAAACGGATGTCAAGCTTTCTTAGCCCATGTTATGGATTTGAATAAAGACACGTTAGATTTGAATAATATTCCTGTTGTTAGTAAATTTCCTGACGTATTTCCTGAAGAACTTCCCGGTCTACCCCTGAACGTGAAGTTGAATTCTTTATTGATCTTAGCACGGTACAAAGCCCATTTCTAAAACCCTATATCGAATGGCTCCTATTGAACTTCAGAGTTAAAGGTCCAACTACGGGAGTTGTTGGACATCGGTTTCATTCGCCCTAGTACATCTCCTTGGGGTGCTCCTATTTTATTCAGTAAAGAAGAAAGAGCGGGAGTATGCGACTTTTGTATCGACTATCGGGAATTGAACCATGTCACCATCAAGAATAGGTATCCGCTACCTCGTATTGATGACCTGTTTGACCAGTTGCAAGGAGCACAATTCTTTTCAAAGATCGATCTTCATTTTTGATATCATCAGCTGAAGATTAGAACTGAGGATATTCCAAAGACCGCCTTCAGAACTCGGTACATGCATTATGAATTTTTAGTCATGTCTTTTGGATTGACTAATGCTCCTGCGGCTTTCATGGATATGATGAACCGAGTATTCAAGGACTATTTGGATCAGTTCGTTGTTGTCTTTATTGATGACATTCTCATATATTCCAAAAGTCGTGAAGATCATGAGCACCATTTGAAGCTGGTAATCCAAAGGCTTCGTGAAAATAAACTATATGCCAAGTTGAAGAAATGGGAGTTTTGGCTTGAGGAAGTAGCATTCCTTGGGAACGTGGTGTCAAAACATGGAGTATTTGTTGACCTGGCGAAGATTGAAGCAATACAAAGTTGGGAGCAATCGAAGTCGGTGATCGAAGTACGTAGCTTTCTGGGCTTAACTGATTATTATCGGAGATTTGTGGAAGGATTTTCTCGAATCGCTATTCCGTTAACTCAACTGACTTGAAAGGATACAAAATTTGAATGGAGCGATGAATGCGAGAAGAGTTTCCAAGAGCTTAAGAGGAGACTCATTTCGGCACCTGTTCTAACAATACCATCTGGTTCGGATGGATTTGTTATCTACAGCGATGCTTCAGGAAAAGGGTTAGGATGTGTTCTCATGCAACTTGGAAAAGTCATAGCCTATGCCTCGCGACAACTTAAAGAATATGAGAGGAATTATCCTACTCATGATCTAGAGTTGGCAGCAGTAGTTTTCGCGCTAAAGATCTGGAGGGACTATTTATATGGAGAGAAAGTGGAGATATATTCAGACCATAAAAGTCTCAAATATTTCTTCACCCAAAAGGAACTCAACATGCGACAACGACGTTGGCTCGAGCTGTTGAAAGATTACGACTACACTATCCAATACCATCCTGGAAAAACAAACGTGGTAGCTGACGCGTTAAGTAGAAGATCATATGCAGGAACGAATGTGATGATGTCAAGTATACGCATAGAACCGACTTTAATCGAAAAAGTTAAAGTTGCTCAAGCCACCGACCTGGAGCTGATGCGTATGAAGAAGAAAGTACAAGAAGGTGCTATTCCGGAAGTGAGAATCGATGAAGAAGGAATACTTCGAGTCCACTCCAGACTTTGTGTTCCTACCGACTCTGATTTGAAGTACAAGATCATGATGGAGGCACATAATAGACCATTTGCAATCCATCCGGGAAGTACCAAAATGTATCGTGATCTTCGACATACATTTTGGTGGAACAATATGAAGAGAGAGATCGCGAAGTTTATCTCGAGGTGTTTAACTTGTCAACATGTAAAGGCGGAGCATCAAGTACCTAAGGGTCCATTGCAACCACTTGAGATTCTGAAATGGAAGTGGGAACACATTACCATGGATTTCGTTACGGGTCTTTCTACGGTTTCTGAAGGCATCGATGCTATTTGGGTTATTGTTGATAGATTAACCAAGTTCCGCTCATTTTTCTTGACACGGAGACTTATTCCTTGAACGTCTTCTTGCTAGTATGTACGTGAATGAGATTGTGAGGTTGCATGGCATGCCAATATCCATAGTTTCGGATCATGACCCAAGATTCACTTCACGATTTTGGGTTAGCTTACAAAAAGCTATGGGCACGGATTTACGATTTAGTTCGGCATACCATCCTCAAACGGACACGGACAATCAAAGAGGACTATTCAAACTCTTGAAGATCTATTAAGACTCTGTGTCCTAGACTTCAAAGGGAGTTGGGATAAGTATTTACCATTGGTGGAATTCTCTTACAACAATAGTTATCAGACTAGTATAGGTGTGGCTCCATTTGAAGCATTATATGGACGAAAGTGCCGCTCTCCAATATGTTGGGATGAGGTGGGTGAAGCAACATTGTTGGGACCCGAGTTGGTACATATGACTACGAAAAAGATCCAAATGATTCGTCAACGTATACAAACGGCACAGGATCGACAGAAGAGTTATGCTGATCTTCATTGAAAAGACGTGGAATTTAGTATTGGGGATCATGTATTGTTGCGTGTTGCCCAATGGAAGGGAGTTACAAGATTCGGGAAGAGAGGAAAGCTCAATCCACGATTTATTGGTCCATTTCAAATTCTTGATCGAGTAGGAAATGTAGCCTATAGACTCGCGTTACCTCCGAGTATGTCTCGTGTTCATAATGTGTTTCACATATCTGTACTTCGTAAATATGTGAAAGACCCGAACCACGTTATTGAGTTGGAACCGGACGAGATAGCTGAAGACTTAACGTACGAGGAGGTACCTGTTAAGATCTTGGATAGGAAGGAGCATGTCTTACGCACGAAAGTCATAGCACAAGTTAAAGTTTTTTGGAGAAACCATGCTATAGAGGAAATGAACTGGGAGTTGGAAACGAAAATGAAAGCGAGGTATCCTCACCTTTTCGAAATACCAGGTACGTACGTCAATTTCGAGGACGAAATTTTATAAGGAGGGGAGGTTGTAAGACCCCAAATTATTATTAATGAAATTAAATTTCCTCTATTTATTATGTTGAAATAGTAAGGGTTGATTTAATTAATGTGGTGAGTTATGGGTAAAATACGCAATTATTTCAAACATGCAAGTGGTTATAAAATATTCATTGTTGTTGGGGAATATTCGTTTGGTCGTAGAATATTCTTACTGTCGGGGAATATTTGTACGACGGTGCAGCCTTGTGTGGGCCCCATAACGGAAAGCGATTGGAGGAAGAAAACGACAAATATAAGTTATTTATAATAACAGCGTAGTGGTTATCGTTAATACTGTTGGAATACCTGGTGGTTAAAACACAGTAGCACACGGTATTGCACCAATTATTGATTCTTACGTAAGAAGGCACTACTCAATAATTGTTACAGTAATTACTGTTCAATATTATATTTTATTGATTCAATAATTGCTACGTTGATATTATTGTTATTTTAATAATTTTCACTGTACAGTATTTTCCATTATCGGAGCATTAATTCATATTATCTGAATAATATTATTAGATAACATTATTGGCAATGTCTAGAAAGTTACATCAAGGAGAGGTTTGTCATCTATCTAATTGCGCGCGCCAATAAGGAGAGATCCTTATTGGAAAGCCCCTCTTTCCGGAACCGCCTGCGATTGTCGATGATTGTGATTCTGTAATATTATTTGTGAATGATTAATTATTGATTTATATGATGAGGAAAATATTGATTTTATATGGATATAGATGGAGAAAATTTTAAAGTGACAATTGTTGAAAAATTGATATTTTATCTTTTTTGATAAAATATATTATTATATTTTAATAATATAATAATGGTGATATTTTTACAATGAATGTGGGATATATGAGTATATGAGGAGGAAGAGTATTTTTGTGGCATTAAATGATTAACACATGTTTTGTGTGTCGGTGGACCCCAATTCTTGACCGAAATCTGATTATAGCCTGTAAAATCGTCCGTTTGTGGATTTCGGTCAATTTTTGTTTGGAATTTGAAAATACTTTCTTCTGCAAGTTGTAGAGAATGAAATTTCCTATGAAAAAGACATGTGGTTCGAATTTTTCTGACAAAAGGGCTATTTATTGTGAATTATTGAAGTTCCGAAGTTCCGAAATAATTGATTTTTGGAAATTTTATTTATTTTTATCTAGGAAAACGTTTTTTCCATTTGAGTGGCATATGTTAATGGTTGAATCAACTGGTGAGGTGTGCTAAGGAAATTAATTAAAGTATATTATTATTTTATTAAATTTTCTGCTTTGGTGTTCTAAGCAATTTCCTATAAATAGGGTGCTTAGGTTAGAATTGAAAATCACACCAGAAACTGAAATCTTCTCTCTCTTTCTCTCTCAATATATTGAGTGTATTCTTGTGAGTATTTTGATACTTTGAGTGTTGCTATACGGTGCAAATTCAAGTCATAGCTTATATCCGGTGTTTTAACTAGAAGTACTGTCTTTACGAGGTAAGGGATATTTTTTTTAAAATGATATTATTTCTTCTAATATCATTATGCCGGAATATTGGTAAGATTTTTCTTGTGAAATTCTTGTCTTTTAGTGTCTGGATTACTATTCACGATATACTGACTATTCACGATATCGACTATTATTCACACTAAAAAAAATTAAATTTTTGTTTTTGTCCAAAATATCGATTATGGATGCTAGCTTTGATTGTATCCATGTTTTGATCATTCTTGAATTTTACTTCACCATGATTATTTATGAAGTATTCTTGTACTCGGATTGTTTAAAGTACGAATCCTTAATAGTTGTTCTTTTGTTTCACTGGATTAATTTTCTTTAAAATTATTTCCATCATCCTCAGTCCTAAATGATGATGTTACTGAATATCTTTGGCCTGTAGTGCAAAGATGGTTGATTTTATTATGAATATCTTTGGCCCGTAGTGCAAAGATGTACTGGTGTTGAGATGAACATGACCGACTGATGAATATCTTTGGCCTGTAGTGCAAAGATGAATATTGATTCAAGATGAATATTGATTGATGGATAAAATATTGACGATGGACTGTTAAATTCATAGATTATAGTAGATTTCATTCTCTACGTAACTCTTCTAATGGATTATTATTTTTTTTAGTTCTGATTATTGATCCAAAACTTGTTGTCTACTATGATATATCAGATTTTTCCCTGTTGAAGACTAACGATAATTTGTTTTATATTATCTTAGTCATAATATTCTTTACTGGGCTAGTTGAGCTCACCCTTTTCCTTTTTGTTCCATTTTTCTTCTCAGGAGGCGAGAATGTAGCGAGTAGCGAGTACGAGTCGGGGTGTGGAATGATGGTTTTAGAAGTTATTTTAGTAGTCCTCACCATTTTTGTAAAATAATGTACCAATAATTATAATGAGGACTTAGTTGGGTATGGATATTGTCTAGATGACAATATTTGTATTTAAACTCACAGTTTATATGTTGTATTAATAAAGTTGTAATTGTTTCTGTACCATGTTATTGATGACTCAGAATGGGTGATGTATACCTATTTTGGGGGCGTCACATCAATAATATGAGAGATATTATGCAGCAATTACTGTAGCGATAATTGAGTATAACTGAGTGACTTCTCACGTAAGCATCAATAATTAATACCGTGTGCTACTATGCAACCACGCCAGACATCGCATTTACTTTTTACCAGGGTAGTTCAACAGTTTAATGAAGAAACTTTCATAGTTATTTTTATAAAATGATATTTCTGTCATTTTCTAACTTCGACAAAACTTCTGTTGTGGGGTTATTGGTCGATTTCCCAATCAATAAACACGCGCAAGTATACGCGGACAACAAGTAATATAATGATAAGAGAGTTGTCGAACCCACGAGGACAAAGACTTAAAAGAAAACAAATACTAAGGCAAAGTCGTTACTAATCTTATTTAAACGAGTAAAAACAAGTGGTTGGTTAAGCTATTTTAATAAGACTATAAAATTAAGAGAAGTAGTTGTGCTAGGAATTCAAGATAGGATTACAATTCCCTTAATGCAACGCCTAATCTCCTAACTCTCCAGATTACAAATGAATCAAGGAATGGTCAACCGAGAACACTAAATACGCATAAGCTTCTGTCGAAGGTCAAATGCACATCCCTAACCAGCTAAATCACAATATGTCTATTGGTGACAATAACTAGGTCAAGGTCATTAAGCTAAGTCTCAAGGCCACACAAGGCAAATAGGGATATGTCTATCCTATTAGCATATTATGAGCACATTCCAATGACATGGTCATAACAGGTGTTGTTGTATTTAAAGATAGATAATAACATCCATTTATCAATTTCCATCACTATCAATACCAATTTCTTTATCAAGCAATCAGACATTAAATATGAAATACAATAACCCATTCCAAAATGATTCATTATATAAAATAGGAGAGAAAGTTGATTAAGCTAATCATAAGGTTACATTGAAATCCTAAAAATGGAGTTAGTTCATAACTATGGTACTAACACGCATTTTCAATACATTACACATTATCAGACAAATACAAATAAATAGGAGATTTGGATTAAGAAAACCCTTGTTTTGAAGTGTTCTTCCTTCAAATCTTCTCTTCACGTGTAAAGCTCTGAGTTCTATGTCGGATGCAATAACTATCCTTCCCTTCATAAGCTTCTTTCTCTTCTAGATAAATAGAAGACAGAAAATAAATCCTAGTCTAAGCTGCAATAAGTTCTCTGTTGATATCTCTGATATCCCATGATATTAATGCAAGCGGCTCTCTTTCTATATATAGTCGTCCCCTCTTTCTTCTAGGTCATTAAAGACTCTTTATTGTTTGGGCACCGGAGCACCGGAGTCTTCTTGGCCATGCATAAACTTAAAACAATAATCTGTATTGCTACGTATAACGTGATGGCTTGAGATATCGGAGTCGTGCCATTGCACGACTTAACATGAATAGAATGGTATTTGGTAGCGAGGTGCCGTGGGCGGTAGGCGTCGATTTGGCGCCGGGCGCGACTCATGAAATTTGGGTCTGGCCAAGGCATGGCTACTGGGGTGTGACTTTTCAGTATCTCTAAGCTACTTCCGGTATTGCTTACGGATGATGTTATACTAACATTAACGTTAGGCGCCACTTTTCTGAGAAGTCGAGTAATGGTTGGCGCTGTGGCGCCAAGTATGGCGTTGGGGCGCCATTTTCCAGTAGGTATCAAAGTTGTACAGCGTTGCGGCGCGGGCTCTAAGTATGACACTGGTGCTGCGATGCCAGTACAACAAAAATGCTCAAGAACACTTTAAACAATCTACAAAACCTGCCTAAAGAGAACTAAACGGAAAAACAATAATATAACTAAACAAGCTAACCAAAAGATTGAAAACAGGCAACAACTTAAGTAACAAAGGGTCTAATTCACGGGTATGAATCCCACTCATCAAATACCCCCAAACTTAAGCTTTTGTTTGTCCTCAAGCAAACTATCAGACAACCATACCGTATAATGCAAGATACGATTGAACACTAATACTAACAACTAAAATTATGGCCCCTAAGAGAAATCATAAACATCCTCTAAGGGCAAAAAAACACATGCGAATGAGGGCATAACGTTTAAAACAAAACAAGAGACTTTAATTGATCCATTCAGTGTGTGTGTGAAGACCATAAATCTAAACTAGCCATAACCCAAATTAAGATCATACAGTCGACCGTGATAACCAATAGGCAACTATGCAACTCACATACATAACAGGTGCTAAGACAAGACGTAAAAATATGAAAGGCTCGAGAGTTCTAGAGTAGCAAAGTAAAATCTAAATTAGATAGTACTTGATTACTTTTAGGCAAAATAGAGCACTCATTAGCAAGCTTTTGATCAATGACTCCCAAGCCAGAAGACTTTAGGGCATTAGGTGTAAAACACCCCTAAGAATCTAATAACTCAAGCACAAAGGCTACGTAAAAAACATAAGTCCAAAATAGATTTTACGAGCCTGCGTTTATGGGCGAGTGCGTTTCCACGCTCCATCTCAACCCACCGTTAGACTTTTTTTTTTTTTTTTAGAACTAAAGAGCCGAAAATGCAAAAACATCTAAGTCTTTTAAAACTTGAAATCAATAGAGTATATAACAGTGCAAACTATTTTCAACACGGTAAAAAGACAATCACAAACTGGAAAACTATTAGAGAGATAATAGGTCAGTGCTCGCTAAACGGATGGATCCAAGACAGTCTTGATTTATATAAAACACACGCCCCAAATTCACATAACTTTTTCCACTAGTCTAGGAAAATGATATACTGATAAGACAATCCGTCAAAGGCCATAAACAAAACTTAACGCTAAACTGCCCTAACCCAGCATATAGTATGGAGTGATGGTTCTAGAAAGATGTTTTAGCTGTCCTCACTATTTCTGTAAAATAATGTATGAATAATTATAATGAGGACTTATTTGAGTGTGGATATTGTCTAGAAGACAATATTTGTATTTAAACTCACAGTATGTATTGTCGTATTTTGCACGACAATTGTAATAATGAAGTTGTAGTTTGTTTTCTGTACCATGTATTTGGCGACTCAGAATGGGTGTTGTATACCTATTTTGGGGGCGTCACAGTTGGTATCAAAGCTTAGGGATATGGTCTCTGGCGGAGATCGAAGAATAGAACTAGGAGGGGATAGATGAGTAAATCCTTCGCTAGTGTGTCCTATCTAAGCTTATTTGTTGGTTGGTCATAATATAGGGATATTATGTGATATATTAATTTGTTTAATTAACCCTTGTTTTATGACGAGATTTAAGAATGGTCTTTGAGAACGTTAACAATGGAGTGTATGAGACCGTGGAACAACCTTTAGTCACAAACTAGGAGAAGCGTGCAACAAGAAGACAATATTCCTCCTGTAAACAACACTACCAAGCAAACGATGAATGATGGAATGTTTAGGAGCTTTTTGCAGTTCATGTAAAGTCAGACGAGGCAGACTCATGTACAAAATATGGGTGGAAGTGATGGCAACGCGCGGTCTGTCACAACCAAGCAGTTCAAGGAGTTGGGACCACCAGATTTCTGGGAAAAGCCCGATTTGATTAAGGCAGAAACGTGGGTCAAGCAAATTACCAAGATATTCGATGTCTTGGGATGCACGGAGGAGCAGAAGGTTCCATTCGCCACCTTTATATTCCGTGGAGAGGCAGATTACTGGTGGGAATCCGTGAAGCGTACCCAGCCAGCCGCACTTAGCATGTCTTGGGAAAGATTTCAGAAACTGTTCAATGACAAGTACTTTCCAGAAAGTATTCGTCATATGAAGGAGGTAGAGTTTATTAGACTGGAACAGAACAACATGACGGTGTCTCAGTACGAGGCAAAGTTCGCGGAGTTATCCAGGTTTGCACCTCATTTGGTAGGAAATGAGGAACGTATGACGCGGATGTTTCTGAGAGGTCTAAAACCCGAGATTCGCCAATACCTTATATTTTATAAATTTTCTCTATATTCAGATGTTGTCAACATGGCTCAATTATTAGAGCGAGACAATGAGTACACTCAACCGAGGGATCACAACCAGGGTCATACCGGTGACAGCAGTCATCGAAGCGATGATAACCAGTGAGGAGGGAATAATACGGATAAAAGCGGTAACCACTCAGGTGGTAATCGTGGCCATGATACTAGAAGAGGTGAGTCTAGTGGAAATTTCAAAAAGAGGAGATTCAACAATGACGAGGAGACATCAGCAACAACACCAGCATCAACTGTTGCTAGGGGAGGAGAACGACCACCATTCGTGTGTTACAAATGCGGGAAAGAGGGACGTATCAGCCCAAACTGTCTACAACAATCCAAGGTATGTTATAATTGTGGAAAGGAGGGTCATCCAAAAGCTGTCCCAAATAAGTCGAAGTCAACGGTTCCTGGAAGAGCGTTTGTCGTGACTGGCCGAAACGTGAGGAACCCGAACGAGGTGATCACGGGTAAGCTAATCTTGAATTCTTGTGAAGTTTATACCTTACTAGATACCGGTTCTACCCATTCTTTTATCTCTCCTGCTTGTGCTCAACGTTTAAACTTGACTCCGGAGAAATTGGATTTTAACTTATCTGTTGAAACTCCGTTGGGTGAAACCTTCGTTACATCTACAGTTTATAAATCTTGTTTAATCCAAGTTGGCACTATCATATTACCTGTTGATCTTATCTCTTTAAAGATACTTGCTTTTGATGTGATTTTAGGAATTGATTGGTTAACCACTCATCATGCCAGAATTGATTGTTTTCGTAAGGTTGTTAGTTTTCATATTCTTAACCAACCTATTATACGAATTCAAACAACTAAACCACTAAAATCAGTCACTGTCATATCAAGCCACAAAGCTATTCGTTTATTGAAAAATGAATGCCAATCTTTCTTAGCCCATGTTATGGATTTGAATAAAGACAAGTCAGATTTGGATAATATTTCTGTTGTTAGAGAGTTTCCTGATGTATTTCCTGAAGAACTTCCTGGTCTACCCCTTTAAGCGTGATGTTAAATTCTTTATTGACCTTGAACCTGTACAAAGCCTATTTCTAAAACCCCATATCGAATGGCTCCTATTGAACTTCAGGAGTTAAAAGTCCAACTACAGGAGTTATTAGACATCGGTTTCATTCATCCTAGTACATCTCCTTGGGGTGCTCCTATTTTATTCGTAATGAAGAAAGATGGAAGTATGCGACTTTGTATTGACTATCGAGAATTAAACCATGTCACCATCAAGAATAGGTATCCGCTACCTCGCATTGATGACCTGTTTGACCAGTTACAAGGAGCACAATTCTTTTCAAAGATCGATCTTCATTCTGGATATCATCAGCTGAAGATTAAAACTGAGGATATTCCAAAGATTGCCTTCAGAACTAGGTACAGGCATTATGAATTCTTAGTCATGTCTTTTTGATTGACTAATGCACCTGCTGCTTTCATGGATATTATGAACCGAGTATTCAAGGAATATTTGGATAATTTTTTTGTTGTCTTTATTGATGACATCCTCAACTATTCCAAAAGCCGTGAAGATCATGAGCACCATTTGAAGCTGATACTTGGAAAGGCTTCGTGAAAACAAGCTTTATGACAAGCTGAAGAAATGTGAGTTCTGGCTTGAGGAAGTAGCATTCCTTGGGCACGTGGTGTCAAAGCATGGAGTATCTGTTGACCCAACGAAGATTGAAGCAATACAAAGTTGGGAGCAACCAAAGTCGGTGACCGAAGTACGCAGCTTTCTGGGCTTAGCTGGTTATTATTGAATATTCGTGGAAGGATTTTCTCGAATCGCTAATCCGTTAACTCAGCTGACTCGAAAAGATACAAAATTCATATGGAGCGAGGAATGCGAGAAGAGTTTCCAAGAGCTCAAGAGGAGACTCATTTTGGCACCTGTTCTGGCAATACCATCTGGTTCGGATGGATTTGTTATCTACAGTGATGCTTCAGGCAAAGGGTTAGGATGCGTTCTCATGCAACATAGGAAAGTCATAGTCTATGCCTCGCGACAACTCAAAGAATATGAGAGGAATTATCCTACTCATGATCTAGAGTTGGCAGCAGTCGTATTCGCGTTGAAAATTTGGAGACACTACTTGTATGGGGTGAAAGTGGAGATTTATACGGACCATAAAAGCCTCAAATATTTTCTCACCCAAAAAGAACTCAATATGCGGCAAAGACGTTGGCTTGAGCTGTTGAAAGATTATGATCACACTATTCAATATCATCCTGGAAAAGCGAACGTAGCAGCTGACGCATTGAGTAGAAGATCATATTCGAGTACGAGTGCGATATTGTCAACGCAAAGGCCCATTTTGTATGACTTGCAAAGGATGGCGATAGAATTAAAGACTCCAAGGACCCACATGATGATGGTAAATATACGAGTAGAACTGACTTGAATCGATAAAGTTAAAGCTGCTCAAGCTATGGACCTGGGGCTGATGCGTATGAAGGAGAAAGTGCAAGAAGGTGCTGTTCCAGAAGCAAGAATTGATGAAGAAGGAATACTTCGAGTCAACTCTAGACTTTGCGTTCCTAACGATTCTGACTTGAAGCATAGAATCATGATGGATGCACACAACACCCCGTTTGCAATCCATCCTGGGAGTACCAAAATGTATCATGATATTCGACATACATTTTGGTGGAACAATATGAAGAGAGAGATCGCGGAGTTTATCTTGAGGTGTTTAACCTGTCAACGTGTAAAGGCGGAGCATCAAGTGCCAAAGGGTCCATTGTAACCACTTGAGATTTCAGAATGGAAGTGGGAACATATTACCATGGACTTCGTTACAGGTCTTCCCAAAGTTTCTCAAGGCATAGATGCGATTTGGGTTATTGTTGATAGATTAACCAAGTCTGCTCATTTCTTGCCTATACGTGAGACTTATTCCCTTGAACGTCTTGCTTGTATGTATGTGAATGAGATTGTGAGATTGCATGGCATGCCAGTATCCATAGTTTCGGATCGTGACCCAAGATTCACTTCAAGATTTTGGGTTAGCTTGCAGAAAGCTATGGGCATGGATTTACGATTCAGTTCAGCATACTATCCTCAAACGGATGGACAATCAGAGAGGACTATTCAAACTCTTGAAGATCTATTAAGACTCTGTGTTCTAGATTTCAAAGGAAGTTGGGATAAGTACTTGCCACTGGTGGAATTCTCCTACAACAACAGTTATCAAGCAAGTATAGGCATGGCTCCATTTGAGGCGTTGTATGGATGAAAATGTCATTCTCCAGTATGATGGGACGAGGTGGGAGAAGCAATGTTGTTGGGACCAGAATTAGTATGCATGACTACAAAAAAGATCCAAATGATTCGACAATGTATTCAAACCTCACAAGATCGACAAAAGAGCTATGCTGGTCTTTATAGAAAGGACGTGGAGTTTAATATTGGAGATCATGTACTGTTACGTGTTGCTTCATGAAAGGGAGTTACAAGATTTGGAAAGAGAGAAAAGCTCAATCCAAGATTTATTGGTCCATTTAAGATTCTTGACCGAATAGGAAATGTGGCCTATAGACTCGCATTACCTCCAAACATGTCTCGTGTTCATAATATTTTTCATATATCTATTCTTCATAAGTATGTGAAAGACCCGAACCACATTATTGAGTTAGAACCAGATGAGATAGCCGAAGATTTAACATACGAGGAAGTACCTGTTAAGATCTTCGATAGGAAAGAGCATGTCCTACGCACCAAGGTTATACCACAAGTTAAGGTTTTGTGGAGGAACCATGCTATTGAGGAAATGACTTGGGAGTTGGAATCGGAAATAAAAGTGAGGTACCCTCACCTGTTAGAAACACCAGGTACGTACGTCAATTTCGAGGACGAAATTTTATAAGGAGGGGAGGTTGTAAGACCCCAACTTATTATAAATAAAATTAAATTTTCTCTATTCATTATTCTAAATTAATAAGGTATTAATTTGATATAATGCTTTGGTTATGGGTGAAATGTGCAAATTTTGCAAAATAAACAAGTGGTTATAAAATATTCATTTCTATCGGGGAATATTCTATTGGTCGTGGAATATTCTTTTTGTAAAGGGAATATTAAATGCGACCAGTAGCCCATTCGTGGGGCTCATAATGAATAAATAGGATGAAGAAAAGCGACAAAGTATGAGTTTTTATAAATAACTACGTAATTGTTACAATTAATAATCGTTGGAATACATGATGGTTATAATACTGATGTCTGGCGTGGGTGTTAGCAGATGACACACGATATCAAGACAAGATTGTTGAATTATTGATTCGCACGTAAGAAGGCACTACTCAATAATTGTTACAAGAGTTATTCTTGTTCAATATTTTATTTTATTAATTCAATAATTGCTGCGTTGATATTTTATATTATTGTTGTTTCAATAATTGTCATCGCTTGCGATATTTCCTATTATCGGATCAATAATTCATATTATTTGAATAATATTATTAGATAACATTATTGGCAATGTCTAGAAAGTTACATCTAAGGAGAGGTTTGGTCACCTAATTTGCGCAAGATGAGGAGAAATCCTTATTGGAAAGCCCTTCTCTGGAGGCGTATGCCCGTTGTCATAATTGTGATTCTGTAATATTATTTGTGAATAATTAATTATTAATTTATATGATAAGGAAATATTTATTTGATGTGGATATAAATGATGGATTTATTTATGTGGTTATTAATGAAGGAATTATTGCTGAGGTATTTTATCAGTATTTTGTTGGAATGGAGGTATTAAAAATCATCCGTTTGTGGATTTCGGATATTTTCTGTTGGGAATTTGGAAAAACTTTCTTCTGCAAAGTTGTAGAGAATTCGATTTCAGGCAAAATGGACATAAAATTCGTATAACGGGCTATTTTCTATGAATTACTGAAGTTTTGGAAAATAAAATAATTTTTATTAAATTGCGGGACCCACTTTTTGGTTGGTGGAATACACATGGACTGCTGATTATTTTCTTCAAGAATGGCATGCTGATGGCTTTCTCAAGGCATGCATAGAAAAGTTTGTTAAAATAATATTATTTTATTATTTTAGTCTCCTTTGGCGTTCTAACATTTTCCTATAAATAGGCGCTTAGGTTAGAATTGAAAATCACATCAGAAACAAGTTTTCTTTCTCTCTAGATTCTCGAGCTTATTTTTGTGAGTATTTTGATACTTTGAGAGTTGCTATTTCATGCAAGTTTCTGTCGGCTTTATATCCGAAATTCAGTTAGAAGTATGGTTATTTTGAGGTAAGGGATGTTATTTTTTTCGTAAATGATATTATTTTCTTCAATATCATTATGCCGAAATATTGGTGAACTTTTTAATCAAATTTGAAACTTTTTGTGTCGGGGTTACTATTCACGTATACGGCACTATTCACGTATACGACACTATTCACGAATCATTTATTATTATTTGAAAAATGAAAATTTTCCTTTTTATCCAAGATGTCTATTTTGGCTAATATCTTTGATTGTATCCATGTTTTGATCGTTATTTTTGAATTTTGCTTCACAACTGATTATTATGACGTATTATTGATCTTGGATAAACTGTTAAACGAATCCCTAATATTTGTCCTTCTATCTCACTGGATTCGTTCTCTAAAATATTTTTCATCATCCTCAGTCCTTAATGATAATATTACTGAATATCTTTGGCCCTGTAGCGCAAGAGATGAATGATTAATTGTGAAATTTTTTGGCCCGTAGTGCAAAGATGAGCAGTGTTGAGATGAACATGACCAATTGGTGATCTAAATGAATATCTTTGGCTGTAGTGCAAAGATAAATTTTGATTAAAGATGTATATTGATTGTTGTTACAGGGATAAAATATTGATGATGGACTTTTAAATCTTAGAAGATAGTAGAATTCATTCTCTACGTGACTCTTCTAATGGATTGCTGTTTCCGCTGCAGATTATTGATCCAAAACTTGTTGTCTACTATGATATATCAGATTTTTCCCTGTTGAAGACTAATGATAATTTGTTGTATATTATCTTAGTCATAATATTCTTTACTGGGCTAGTTGAGCTCACCCTTTTCCTTTTTGTTCCATTTTTCTTCTCAGGAGGTAAGAACATAGCAGGATCGAGTCGGGGTATGGAGTGATGGTTCTAGAAAGATGTTTTAGCTGTCCTCACTATCTCTGTAAAATAATGTATGAATAATTGTAATGAGGACTTATTTGAGTGTGTATATTCTCTAGAAGATAATATTTGTATTTAAACTCACAGTATGTATTGTCGTATTTTGCACGACAATTGTAATAATGAAGTTGTAGTTTGGTTTTTGTACCATGTATTTAGCGACTCAGAATGGGTGTTGTATACCTATTTTAGGGGCGTCACAGAATTTGCCTACAATAACAAGCTACCACGAGCAAGCATCGGCATGCCGCCTTATGAAGCATTATACGGCAGAAAGTGTAGAACTCTACTGTGCTGGGACGAAGTCGGTGACCGTCAATTGTTAGGACCAGAACTGGTACAACAAATTGCTGAGGTTGTAAAACTCATCAGAACAAGATTGATAGCTGCTCAAGACAGGCAAAAGAAATATGCTGATCAACACAGACAAGATCGTGCATTCGACGTAGGAAATTACATATTTCTAAAGGTTTCTCCTTGGAAGGGAAAAATTCGGTTTGGTAAAAAGGGGAAATTAAGTCCGAGGTTTATTGGACCCTTCGAAGTGCTGCGAAAAGTTAGAGAGGTGGCTTATGAGGTAGCTCTACCTCCAGAATTACAAAATATTCATAATGTTTTTCACGTGTCGGTGTTACGACCGTATAAATCTGATTACAAGCATGTAATTGAGTACAAGCCATTGCAGTTTGAGAAGGACTTGTCCTATGAAGAGGTTCCTATCCAGATAGTCGACAGGAAAGAACAAGTACTCAAGAATAAAGTGATACCTTCTGTGAAGGTGATATAGAGGAACCACAATGTCGAAGAGGCCACGTGGGAACTCGAAGCTGAAATGATGAAGAATTATCCTGAGTTATTTGTTTAATTTGTTTCTTCGATTCTGGGGACAGAATCTTTGTAAGTAGGGGAGAATGTGTCGAATGAATTGTTTGAATTGTGATTCTGGGGACAGAATCCTTGTAAAGAGGGAATGATGTAACATTCCAAAATTTTTAATTGTTATATTAAATATTTATTGAATTATTTAAGTATTTAATGGATATGTTTATTGTGAAATAAGTAATTTTTTAAATTTGATTCAATTTGGTTAACTATTTGTTAAGTAAATAATTAAGGAAATTAATTATTTTATGCTAATTTAATTTAATTATTAAGTTAGAGAGTTTGATTAATTGAATTATTATTCTTTTATTTGAATTTATAATTAAAAAGGATGTGTTAGTTGATTAAATAAAGTTATAATTATATAGAAAATTATAATTTTATGGTATTGGTTTATGTGTTGTAGTGATTTAATAAATGGTTATAAAGTGTGACAAATAACCTTTTATAAAGTAGTTATTAAAATAACTTAAAGGAGTTTTAATTCAATTTTGCCAAACAAGGCCTATTGCTTATTAAGTCTTTATTCTAATTGTATTTTACCAAACAAGGCCTAAAGATTAATTGATTATTTTTTTTGTTACTAGCCAAACAAGCCTTATGGCTTTTGGTTTTGAAAACTTATATAACTTATATCAGTTATATGTTTTATTTATATTATATAATTAATATATATATTATATTTATACGTTATATCATAAGACGTAAGAATAGAGGAGAGAGGTAAGAGAGAAAAAAGAGAAAAACTCAGAGGAAGAAGAAGAAGAAAAAAAGAAAAAAAGAAAGGAAGGAAGGCTAGGAGATTGGAGAAAGAAGTTTGATAATCAAAAGGGATAGCCATCATCTTCTACAATCAAGGTATTCTCCTATTTCTTTTAGTTTTAAAAGTTTTAGCTTTCTCTTCTCCTATTTTCTCTGTAAAATTCTTGTGATAGTATAATTGTTGATTTTATGTGTGTTCATATGATAAACTATTGTTGTAAAGTTATTTTCATAGGTTATATATGATTATAATCAATGAATTGATGATATGTATGTAATTTGTGAAGAAAATGTTTTTACAGAGAGTTTTTGTGAATATATATTGTTTAGCTTAAAGTAGAAATTGAGGGTTAATTAGTTGTTTAGTTGATAAATTGACCATTTATTTTGATAGAGTATGTATAATTACTGATAAAGATACTTTGAATTAGTTTTTTTGGTTGAAAAACAAAATTTACAGTATTGATTTTCATTGAAATATCAAAAAGTGAGTTTTTGGCAAAAATAGTGAAATTGAATGTGTTAAATTTGTTGTTTATGTTATTGTATGGGTAGAAACATGTTAGGAATTCTTGAATTATGTTTACATGAAGTTTTTGTATGAATTGCATGTGAATTAGTCTGTTAGAAACGAGCTTGTAGGCTAAAATTGGCTTTTTCTTGTCTTTGTTCAAGAAGGTTGTCAAATTAAATCTAGCTATTTGGCATGTATGACCAATGAAGACGTTAGTGGCACCATGAATGCCATCGCCACGCCGCAACGCCGCTTCCTAGTTTATTTATCATGCGCAAGCAATATCCCCATCGCCAGTAGCGCGACCCACGATGTAAAGCGTGGCGGCCAGTATGCGATTTAGAATGGTCCGACGAAGGTACTTTTGTACGAAATTTTTAGAATTGTTATGTGATAATTAGTAGGACTATAAAATGTTGATTTTAATGTTTCTATACCTAGAATGAACATGTTATTAACAATTAAATTGTTTTGTAACTTATTTATATTGTAAAGTGGTAATGGCTAATTATGTCATGATGGCATATGTTTATAGGATATTGTGATTCGTATTGATTCGATTTAGCCTACGAGCAAGGCAAGTTTTCTAATCATCTATCTTGTTGAACTAATTATGGTTTCTAATTCCATTACCTTGTAAATGATGCAAGTTTTCTAATCCTTTATCTCCTTGAACTAATTATTGTTTCCAATTCGATTACCTTATAATGATGTAAATTATTCTTGAGCAAGTTATTCTTGTTGTTTAGCATGCACAACTATATATACTAATGTCGAACATTTCTATCGTTCAAATTGCTATGCATGCTTAGTATTCAATTCTAATTAACCTTGGCTTAGTATTGTTCAAGCAAGGAGTGTTATAGTTATTCAAATTGTATGTTATTAGATTATTCCTAAAGCATGACTTTAGTTTACTATGATTGATTCAATCACGATTATTCTATAGTGTAATGTTATTGGTTTTATTCAACTAATCCTTAGTTGATGTTCGTTGAATTCCAAATTACCTTGAAAGCTTATCCAAACCAAACTTCCTTTGGTGCGAACTTGTACTCTAAATACTGAGATGAACAACCCTATTGTTTTGATTAGGGGTTAACTTACGCGTAGCGTTAAAATGTTTGTGCACAATACATTGTACGAAGGGCTGATCCCCCTAAGTACGAGGTCCTTATAGTCTTATGACTGTTAAAGTTGGAGTTGAAAGATTACTTGCAACTGTGGACGTAGTTCATGATCTTACGACCCTTAGTGATGTATATTTTCCATATTTTGGGATTTCAGTTTCTGATTATTGTTGATAGAGTACTATTCACTGTTGATGAGCCTATTTTGGCTGTTATTATTGTTGTACTCCTATTGATTCTCTATTATATCCAGTGAGCAATTGTTTTGCTCACTCTTGCATATTTATAAACTCATTGCAGCTAAAGAGGAGAAAGTAGATGAACCTTCGACTAGCAAAGGAAAGGGAAAAGTGTACAAGTGATGAAGACTTGTAATTTTTACTTTGATTAAGATGTTAGACTTTTATTATGTTGATCTTAGACTTTGTTCTTTAAGAAGTTATGTAATATTTTCCGTATTTGAATGATGAGATTTTTATTTTGTAACCCTTTAATGGGGAGGTTTTTATTTATTTATCCAGTTTTATTGTGATTGGGTAGTTAGATATGAATGTTTAATTAAGTGAACAACAAATCCTGTGGGAATGAAGTACCTGGGTTTGGGGGTGTCACATTTCAAAATCTGTGCCAGGACCCCAGAATCAACAGACTCAGTAGAAGGGGGAACCGGTGCGTGTGTGGAGGTTCCCGCCTCAGTGGATGGCTGTGGATCATCGGCTGGCGGTGGTTGAGGCGCTGGCAAAAATCGTTCTCCTCGGGGATGCTATGGTGCACCCTCCCAGACTGCATAGCGGCTAATCAGGTGATGATCAATAACAGACATTGGAGGCAGGGTCACATCTTCAATTTCCCATTAAACACCCGCCCTTCTGCAAAGACGTGTTATAAGAGACGGGTACGGGAGGCTAGACATAACCTTGCTATTTATGGCCTTTTTGATGGATTCACTTATCAAGGCCCCCACATCAATCTTTAGCCCCGTAACAATAGCATAGAGCAAAGTTGTCCTTTCCCTAGTTACATCACTCACATGACGCGTAGGCTGGATATTTGAACAGATGAAAGCGTACCAAGCTTTACAGTAGCGACTAAGGGCCTGCTGGGGGAGCGATGTTCTTTCACCAGTGTATTCATTTGTTTACCACACCATCCCAGGTTTACAGAGCTTGCCAATAATCTCATCAGACTGATAGCGCCGAATCCCATTCTCCCTATAATCGTGCCCATGAAAATTAGGAGTTCCATAAACTTCATTGATAGCCTTGCTATCGAATGGGATCAACTTCCCCCTCACTGGTGCCGCCGGAGGGCCTTCTGGAATGGCATTAGCATAGAATTCCTTTACCACCGCTACCACGATGGATTCTGACGGTTTGGTGAAGTGCACCCACTTCATGGTGCTAATCATGGCATTCATCTGGCCATCTTTATCATCGGGCCAAAGGCCTCGCTCAGGCACCGGGGTACGCAGTAAGAAGTTCTGGGTATAGTGTTTATAGGCTTCCTCAGATGGAAATTTGACTGCATCCCACGCCGTAACAGGCGTTTGGGACGAGGAAGGAGGAGGCCCAATACTTGTTCGAGGACGCTTAGGAGCCATGGTATAGAAAAAGATAATATAACGATGTGTGTGTAATCTCTGTGCAAGCCAAGAGTTAGACAATACACCGTACCTTTCTTGGATTTTATAGGCGAAGAGGCGAGGAGGCTACGATGAGAAGAGGAATCGTTGAGACGGTTTGGCGCCCAAACGGTAAGAAACGGGCCAACGGTCGGAAGTTTGAACCGTTGGCGTCGCTTGGGGAGAGAGAAGTTAGGAGAGCTGCACTGATATGATGTAAACTGAGCAATTAAATGAAAACACCTCAATTGAATAAATGAAAATTACTAATGGCTCAAGCACGATGTATGGCATGCGGGGTGAGTCAAACCCACTCAAGCGCCTCGCTGTGAGATTCTAGAAGAGAAACTCGGTATTTGGAAGCGAGTTTGCAGTGAGTTATGAACAAGGCGTGGCGCTGCGGTGCCGAGAATGGTGTCGGGGCGCGAATTAACAGTATGCTCACTATTAGATGGTATTTGGGGTGCGAAAATTTGGTCTTTGTGGAGCCCGAATAGTGTCGGGGCGTGAAAGTTAGTCTTGCATGTAGTGAGTCGATATTTTGATAAACAGCAATGAAATCCTGCACAAATTGGCAAGTTTTAAGTAAGGGATGACAGCTACTAACAATATGCACTATACAGACTACAAGCACTATACAGAGATGGGGATGCCTCCCATCAAGAGCTTGATTTAGAGTCGTTGGCTTGATTATTTTCCCGTCTTACACTGGGTCTCCCAATGTAATGGAGGTATTCTGCCGGTCGACCTCACCGCCCCAGTAGTGTTTTAATCTCTGCCCATTGACTTTGAAAGTTGTGTCAGAATTTGGATCCTCAACCTCTACTGCCCCCATATGGATAAACCTTGGCAATTGTGAAGGGGCCCGACCATCGGGATTTTAGTTTTCCTGGAAATAACTTCAGTCGGGAATTGAAGAGAAGAACCTTCTGGCCCGGTTCGAAGTGTCTCTTGAGGATTTTCTTGTAGTGTCACCTCTTGGTCTTCTCCTTATACAACTTAGCGTTTTCATACGCTTGCAGACAAAACTCATCTGATTCATTTAGTTGCAAGAGTCGCTTCTCGCCGGCTGCCTCAAGATCAAAGTTGAGCTCCTGAATAGCCCAATAGGCGTTGTGCTCTAATTCAACTGGGAAATGACATGCCTTACTATAAACAAGCCTATACGGAGACATTCTGATAGGCGTTTTATAAGCTGTGCGGTAGGCCCACAATGCATCATCGAGCTTCTTAGACCAATCCTTATGGTTTGGGTTAACAATCTTTTCCAAGATTCGTTTCACCTCTCGATTTGAAATTTCAGCTTGATCGCTGGTCTGTGGGTGGTAGGCAGTGGCGATCTTATGAGTTACCCCATACTTGGCTAGAAGGGCTTCAAAGTATTTGTTACAAAAGTGCGACCCTTCGTCGCTAATGATAGCCCGAGGCGTGCCAAAACGGGTGAAAATATGCTTCTTAAGGAACTGAAGCACCACCTTAGCATCATTCGTAGGCAAGGCAAATGCTTCCACCCACTTTGAGACATAATCCACTGCCACACAGATGTAGAGATTGTTGAAAGAGGACGAGAATGGACCCATGAAGTCGATGCCCCATATATCGAATAATTCCACTTTCAGGATGCTTTGCAGAGGTAGTTCATGTCGTCTTGATATGGTTGTGAGACCCCTAATTTTTAAAAATGAAAGTATTCAATTTTCTTATAATTATTCTATTTAGTAAATGGTTAAATTGATAAAAGGTTAAAGTTAAGGGTGATATGTGAAATTTTTTCAAAGTAAATAAGTTGTTATAAAATAATTGGTGCTAAAAGTATAGTAATACGTGTGGTTGTATAGTAGCACACGGTATTGTACAGTATCTTTGATTATTGATGCTTATGTGAGAAGTAACTCAGTTTTATTCAATTATTGTCACAATATGTTATATTATTAAATCAATAATTGAGACGACAAAGTTATTCATATTATTATTTACAATATTGAGAATGTCTAGAAGTTCTGTCAAGGAGAGGTTTGGTCACCTAATTGCGCGCCAATAAGGAGAAATCCTTATTGGAAAGCCTCCTCTTTCTTGGGAACGACCTGGTTGTTAAATATTGCGAATTATAATAATAATGAATAAATGTTATTAAAAAAATTAAATTTGAGTTCGGAGACGCGGACGTGATATTTGAGTCCGGAACGATGAAATTAGTAAAAATAGACTATAAACACAAAATTTTCTGGGGTTGACTTTTTGGTGAAAAAGTTAATAGTTGACTTTTTTGGAAAAAGTCAAACTTTGAAATTTTTTTGATAAAAATATTTCCATTGTGTTGAGATTATTAGTGTTAGTGGAAATCGATATTTATTTCGATATTAATTGATGCCTGGAAGTTATATTGACCATTCGGGTAATTAACTGGATAAATAAGCATTTAATTGCTATTAATTCACATGATTATAACTATTTGTTCACATGTGTGTACTATTGATTCACATTCTTTTACTATTAGGGGAGGTGGTGCAAGATTGATAATACTTGCATGACTAAGTTAAAATGGAGGTATAAATGGAGAGTCTTATACTATAATTCGTATTTTCACATGATTATAACTATTGATTCACATGATTGAACTATCGATTCACATTATTTACTATTAGGGGAGGTGGTGCAAGTTTGATAATACTTGCAGGACTAAATTAAAAATGAAGAAAAAGAGGGAGGTATTATAATTGTAATATTTGAGCCCCAAAAGCGTGCAATTATTGAAACTATATTTTCCTATAAATAGAAGCTCATTCTTCCTTCATTTCTCACCAATCCACTAAAGCTATAGAGCAATTATTATTATAGAGAAAGAAGAAGAGAAGTTTGCTACCTCACTATTCCAAAGATATCCGATCTTCTTTTGAGGTAAGGGATATTATTATTATAGTAAGGGTTATTATTTCTTTTCGTATTCATGAAGAGAGCTATTGTTATTCCATTCTTTATTATTACGTTGGAATAACTTGTATCATGGACTCTATGTATACATGGTGAAATTCTTACATTATTAAATTCTTTATTATTATGTTGGAATAACCCGTCTATGCCAAGAAATCGCATACATCGTGGTGAAATTCTTTCGTTATTCCATTCTTTATTATTATGTTGGAATAACTTTGTCTATGCAAGTAACGCATACATGGTGAAATTCTTACATTATTCCATTCTTTATTATTCTCTTGGAATATCCCATGCATGCGGATTACGCATGACCTGGTTCCATTCTTTATTATTCTGTTGGAATATCCTGTATGTGCGGATTACGCATGACCTGGTTCCATTCTTTATTATTTTGTTGGAAAAACCTGTTTGTGCGGTCTATCGTAGGCCTGGTGAATTCTATTGGTATTCCATTCTTTATTATTCTGTTGGAATAACCTGTCTGTGCGGTTTATTGCATGCCTGGTGAATTCTTCTGCTATTCCATTCTTTATTATTCTGTTGGAATAACCTGTCTATGCGGACTACCGCATGCATGGTGAATTCTTCTGTTATTCCATTCTTTATTATTCTGTTGGAATAACTTTGTCTATGTGGATTACCACATGCATGGTGAATGATCCTTCGTATTCATTCCTTATTAAATTGTGGAAATGATGCATCTCACGTGGATTACCGCATGGCGGGCGAAAATCCATTTGCAGTTTCGTAATTTTTCTGACCCTCAAAAATTCTGGAAAAATTTGAAATGATAATTTGATGAGTTTTCTAGATTGTGTCCAAAAATGATGATTTTTGGATGTATAGATTAGGAGTTATGAATTTTACGGGAAAAGACTATTTTAAAAGTAAATCCTTATAACTCCTTGTGGTTAACTCCAAAATTGGTGAAATTTTTATTGGGAGTACATATATATAACAGGAGTATACCCTGTAAATTTCGTAATTTTTGGACAGAAGTACAATTTATGATAAATGTCTAAATATTCGGTAGTTTTGGCTATATGAAAAATAGTAAATGAATTTTAAAAATTCCGAGAAAAATATATGTTCAATATGGGACTATATTCTGCTAAATCCCAGAAAAAAAAAACTTTTTGGGAATGATTTGTTATTTTTTATAAAAATAGTTTAGTTACGAACATATGAATTAAATATGTTATGTGAAGTTGAAAAATTGGTAAATAGGATTTTATGGCTTAGAAATCCTATATAAGGTATATGCAGATTTCTGATTAGGGATTTGATCATTGGTGATGAAATCTTATGAGTATGACATTTTTGAATGATTAAATGCATTATTTGGTACAGTGTAAATAATTAAAATAAATTGTTTATAAGTTTAAGAAATGATTAAAATATTGTTATAATATTAATGATATTAGATTATGAGATTTATTAAGTGATTGATAACATTTGGATATTTTAAACTCTAAATAAATTTAAAGTCTTTAATATTTATCCTTGATTTCGTTTGATTAATGCTTATATCATTGTCATCATCCTCATGCTTATATTATGATGAAAGTCATCTTTGGCTTACGTGCAAAGATGGATTTGTTGATTATTGGTTTTGATTGTATATCTTTGGCTTACGTGCAAATATGGACCGTTGATTATTGGTTTTCTGATTTGTATATCTTTGGCTTACGTGCAAAGATGGATCTGGCGATTATTAGTTTCTGAGTTGTATATCTTTGGCTTACGTGCAAAGATGAACTATTGATTGATGAGTATCTTTGGCTTATGTGTATAGATGAAGCTGTTTATTGGTATGATTATGACCGAGGATCATTCGTATAATCATGACCCATAATGTTATAGATGATGTGGTAAAAGTCCTCATTGGGTAGTAGTGCATTGATGGGCCGATTATTGGTATGATTATAACCAGGGATTATTCGGTATAATCATGACCATTGATGATTACATGAATATCCTTGGTCGTAGTGCAGGGATGATTCGATGATGTGGATTATTTATTAAGTTGAGTCTCGGCGATAAAATATTGATTATACACTTTTAATTCGTAAAAGATAGTAGATATCATGCTCTAATTGACTCTTCTAAAATATAGTTGTATGTCTTTGACCTGTAGTGCAAAGATGAATTGTTAATGAATATCTTTGGTAGTAGTGTAAAAGATGAATTTATTAGTATGATTATGAAAGCGGGAATTGTGATTTGGTATAACCATGATTTTTGATGTTTGGTGAAGATAGGTGATGAAAATTATCTTAAATCCTAGGTGCGAAGAGGAATTTAGAACCACAATTATGATTATGAGTTATTCATATGATTGTGGGCGGTATTCTTGATTGATGTTACTGAGGATAAAACATTGTTGGTGGACTTTTAACATTGAGAAGATAATAGACCTTATGGTCTATTTGACTCTTCTAATGGATTGCTCGTTCATTGCAACTATGGTTAAAAAGTTTTATCATCTACCATATGTTCTAAATCTCGATTTATAAGCGATGAAGGCTATTGATGATGTAAATTATCTTTAGTCATGATATTCTTTTTTGGGCTAGTTAGGTTTCACCCTTTTTTGCTTCACAATTCCTTTGAGGTAATAAGAGTGTATTTGGGTTTAGCGGGGATAACAGGGGAATAGAGCGGTGGTCTATATATTTGTTGAGGTTCTCCCTAAATAGTATGGAAATAATTTTGTTAAGAACTTTAGATAAGTGTGTCGTATTGTATACGTCATTTGATATTTAATTTTGGTGAACCGAATAGGGTGAAGTGAACCCAACTTTAGAAGGGTGTTTTGCCACTATCATACAAGATGTTTAATGACATACAACCTCGTGTTATCATAAGATAGGGTTGTGCACATCCACTTGCTGAGTATATCTATGAGCACTACCTATATGATCTTGGAGTTTATTTAAAATATAATTTTCAATTGGAGAAAATGGAGATAATTATATGTCAAGAGAAGACTCGCCATTGGAAAGAAGATGATAGCAATCTTCTTATTTTTCTTTGGGGACTATTGGGTCAACCAAGGATAATTCTGTGGATATATGATATCTATCATAACCTAGACGCATGGCCTCCTATGTACGAAGGTTTCTTTGAGCACTTCCCGAGGATTTTAATTTCTAAAACAGTTTTTGATTGTACTTTTATGTAAAGTACCATTGTAAGGTTGTGGTCGAGGCACCATGAGAGTTACATACATTTGTATTAAAACTCACCGTTTAACTATGGTCGTATTCTGCACGACAGTTCAACAGTTGTATAAATGAAGTTTATATTTGATTTTTATAGTATTATATTTGGCGACTCAGAATGGGTCGTGTGGACCTATTTTGGGGGCGTCACAATGGTGCCCACCCTTTGGCATCTATCGCAGTGCAACACATATGTGTGTGCATCCTTGAATAGGGTGGGCCAATAAAATCCCGACTGAAGCACTTTAGCTACAGTAAGTTGGCCTCCAAAATGACCTCCATAGTTTGAAGAGTGGCAGTGATGTAGGACACCTTCTATTTCTTCTTCCGGTAAGCATCTTCGCAGAATCTGATCAGAGCACTGCTTGAAAAGGAAGGGCTCGTCCCACAGATATTGCTTAGCATCTTTTAGGAATTTCTTCCTTTGTTGATAGCTCAGATTATGGGGAAGCACTTGGCACGCAACATAATTGGCGAAGTCCGCATACCACGACACTTTGTTGTTAACAACAAAGAGTTGCTCGTCCGGGAAGAAGTCATTTATGGCTTTGTCGGCATCTCCCGAGGACGTTGTGTTTTCCAATCTTGACAAGTGATCGGCGACTTGATTTTCTATTCCCTTCTTATCTCGAATTTCCAAATTAAACTCTTGGAGAAGCAGAACCCACCTAATCAATCTCGGCTTAGCATCCTTCTTTTCTATCAAATACTTGATTGTCGAGTGATCGGTGTATACAATCACCTTCGTTCCAATGAGGTAGGAACGAAACTTATCAAAAGCATAGACTACTGCCAATAGCTCCTTCTCAGTAGTGGTATAATTTAACTGAGTATCAGTTAATGTCTTGCTGGCATAGTAAATGGTGTGGAAAACCTTCTCCCTTTTCTAGCCCAACACTGCCCCGATTGCAAAGTCGTTGGTGTCACAAATTAGCTCAAAAGGGTAGGTCCAGTCTGGAGCTACCACAATAGGTGTCGTAACAAGTCTTTTCTTTAATAACTCAAAGGCTCTCAGGCAGGATGCATCAAATTGGAAAGGCATGTCCTTTTCCAGAAGAGTGCACAACGGCTTGGTGATCCGTGAGAAGTCCTGGATAAACCTTCTGTAGAACCCGACGTGCCCGAGAAAACTCCTTACCCCTTTCACTGATGTGGGCGGTGGAAGGTTATTGATCACATCAATCTTTGCCTTATCATCCTCAATTCCGCCAACAGAAACCTGGTGGCCCAAAATAATGCCCTCTTCTACCATGAAGTGACACTTCTCCCAATTTAGCACCAGGTTAGTTTTGACACATCAATGGAGAACGGCAGTCAGATTTGTCAAATAATTTTCAAACGAGCTCCCGAAAATTGAGAAGTCGTCCATGAAGACTTTCAGGGTCTTTTCAACCATATCAGAAAAGATCGACATCATACACCGCTAAAATGTTGCGGGAGCATTACATAGCCCGAAAGACATTTTTCGAAAGGCAAAGGTCCCATACGGACATGTGAACGTCGTCTTCTCCTGATCTTCAGGAGCAATCGAAATCTGATTGTACCCCGAGTACCCATCTAGCAGACAATAATACTCGTGCCCAACCAACCGGTCAAGCATCTGATCAATGAATGGAAGGGGAAAGTGATCCTTATAGGTTGATTTGTTCAGTTTCCTATAATCCATGCACACTCTCCACCCGGTCACCGTCCTGGTGGGAATCAGTTCGTTGTTCTCATTGGACACAACTGTCATCCCTCCCTTCTTTGGCACGCATTGGATTGGACTAACCCAAGGGCTATAAGAGATGGGGTAGATAATGCCCGCATCTAGCAATTTAATGATCTCCTTCTGGATGACCTCTTTCATAATGGGATTTAGACGCCTCTGATGCTCTATAGATGGCCTTGAGCCTTCCTACAGAAGAATTTTGTGCATGTATAGAGTCAAGTTGATCCCTTTTATATCAGTAATAGACCACCCCAAGGCCGTTCTGTATTTCTTGAACACAAGCAACAACTTTTCTTCCTAAAACTTAGTTAGAGAAGCATACCTCATGTGATTAGGCAAAGGTTTAAGCTCAAGGATAGGAGGCTCGATGATCGATGATTGAGCCTTGGAAGTAGATGCCTCATTATCATTCAGAGACTCGAACTGTCGGTGGAATTGCTTTGATCTTTGGGGTTCATCGAGCCACTTGGCACATTCCACATGTGTGGGCTCTTCCGTAGTACTAGCCCTGGTTAATGTAGCTTCTAAAGGGTCTTGAATGCAAGTTTCTGAGAATACTCCCTTCACTGAATTATCAATTGTATTAATCTGGAAGCAATCCTCAGGGGTATTAGGATACTTCATTAATCGGAAGACTTTAAACGTCACTTCCTGATCCTGTACTCTCATTGTTAACTCCCCTTTCTGAACATCGATCAGGGTCCTCCCAGTCGCCAAGAATGGACTTCCCAATATTATCGGGACCTCCTTGTCCTTCTCAAAATTTAGGACTATGAAATCCGCCGGAAATATGAACTTGTCAACCTTCATAAGCACATCCTCTACAATCCCCTTCGGGTACGTCAGAGACCTGTCAGCCAATTGTAATGTGACGCTTGTAGGTTTGGCTTCATTGAGGCCCAGCTTCTTATAAATAGAAAGGAGCATCAAGTTGATGCTGGCCCCTAGATCACACAGAGCCTTCCCAATAAACTGGTCCCCAATGGTGCACGAAATTGTAAAGCTCCCCGGATCTTTTAGCTTCGGTGGAAGCTTATTTTGAAGGATGGCACTACACTCCTTTGTCAGTGCCACTGTCTCATAGTCCCCCATTTTGCGCTTCTTGGACAAGATGTCCTTCATGAACTTGACATAACTAGGCATTCCCTCCAATGCCTCCGCAAACGGGATATTTATATGCAGCCTCTTGAACACCTCCAAGAATTTGGAAACCGCTTGTCGGCTCTGTTTCGCAAATCACTTGGGGAAAGGCAATCGCGAGGAGAGGCTGATTTACCATACTCATTGGAGGAGATGGTGTTGGAGGGATGTCTTGACTTCTTTCTTTACCCCCAAATGTCTCAGTATTCTCCTTCACTGGAGGTTCCGTTTCAGTCACTACTTCTCCTTCCACTGGTGCACTCTCTCTACTTTGTTCCTTAGTGGTTCTCCCACTTCTAAGGATTACTGCTTTACACTGTTCCTTGCCTTCCCATTTCGGGTTGACATCAGTGTCACTAGGCAATGTGCCTTGTGGATGACTGTTTAACGCAGTAGCCAATTATCCCATCTGTACTTCAAGATTCCTAATGGAGGCTTCTTGATTGTTATTTCTGGTTTCGTTCTGAGCTATGTACCTGGACAGGAGATCTTCTAAACTGGGCTTCCTCTCCTGTTGAGGCGATGGATGGTGGAACTGATTATGAGTTATCTGTGGTTGTGGGATGAACTGAGTCTTAGATTGGAATCCAGGAGGGTTAGCATAATTCAGCCTGGTAGGTGAAGGTTGTGGTTGATTGGGGTTGTTACTGTTGTTGTTGTTGTTGTTGTTGCCCCATGAGAAGTTTGGATGATTTCTTAAACCCGGGTGGTAATGAGTGGGAAGACTGGTGTTTTGTTGCCGCCCGTAGTTGGAAACAAATTGAACTGACTCAGGACTTATAGCACACTGATCAGTAGGGTGGCTCCCTTGACATAATTCACATTGAACCACGACACTCTGCATATTTTGAATCGCTGAAGGTCCCATGGTGTCTAGCCTTTTTGTTAGCGCTGCTACCTGAGCCGCTAACGATGTGAAAGAGTCAACTTCATAAACCCCCGCTGCTCTTCTAAGGGTTTGTCTATCATTTGGCCATTGGTAATTATTGGCCACCATTGTCTCCACCAGCTCGTATCCCGCTGTATGATGTTTGGCCATGAATGCCCCTCCAGATGCGGCATCTATACTCGAACGAGTTGATCCGGACAACCCATTGTAAAAGGTCTAGATGGGAAGCCATTCTGGCAATCCATGGTGCGGGCATTTCCTCAGAAGATCCTTAAACCGCTCCCACGAGTCGTATAAGGATTCGGATTTGAACTGAACAATGGACGTGATGTCATGCCTGAGCCTGGCTGTTTTGGCGGGCGGAAAAAACTTTGCCACAAATTTTTGTGCCAAGTCAGCCCATGTGGTAATGGAGCATGATGGTAATGAATGAAGCCAGCTCTTGGCTTTGTCCCTTAATGTAAATGGAAACAACCAGAGTCTGATGGCATCGTCAGACACTCCGTTGCATTTAAATGTGTCACAGATCTCCACAAAATTTATCAGGTGATCATTGGGATCATCATTCTGTAGTCCCCTAAATTGAATGTTGGTGCACATTTGAATGGTGCCCGACTTGATCTCGAAATTATTGGCCTGGATAGCGGGCCTTAGAATGCTTGCCTGAAGATCGTCAATGTGAGGCATAGCGTACTCCCTCAAAGATTTCTGAAGTTCCTCAGCCATTATGATAGGAGCAGGTATGTCCTCGGGTGTGTCCTCTGATTTTTCTCTCCGCAGTCGTCTGAATGTTCTATCAACCTCGAGATCGATAGGTATTATATTTCGTCCCTTCCGAGGATGCATAAACAATGAAGACTACCTGAAAAGAGAATTAAACAGGAAGATCAGTTTAAAGTAAGATCGTAATGATTTAGTTTTAATATTGTAAAACAATTAATTCTAAGTCCCCGGCAACGGCGCCAAAAACTTGTTGGTAGATTTCGCAATCAATAAACACGCGCAACTATACGCGGACAACAATTAATATAATGATAAGAGAGTTGTCGAACCCACGAGGACAAAGACTTAAAAGAAAACAAATACTAAGGCAAAGTCGTTACTAATCTTATCTAAATGAGTAAAAACAAGTGGTTGGTTAAGCTATTTCAATAAGACTATAAAATTAAGAGAAGTAGTTATGCTAGTTATTCAAGATAGGATTACAATTCCCCTAATGCGTCGCCTAATCTCCTAACTCTCCAGATTACAAACGAATCAAGGAATGGTCAACCGAGAACACTAAATACGCATAAGCTTCTGTCGAAGGTCAAATGCACATCCCTAACCAGCTAAATCACAATATGTCTATTGGTGACAATAACTAGGTCAAGGTCATTAAGCTAAGTCTCAAGGCCACACAAGGCAAATAGGGATATGTTTATCCTATTAGCATATTATGCGCACATTCCAATGTCATGGTCATAACATGTGTTGTTGTATTTAAAGATAGATAATAACATCCATTTATCAATTTCCATCACTATCAATACCAATTTCTTTATCAAGCAATCAGACATTAAATATGAAATACAACAACCCATTCCAAAATGATTCATTATATAAAATAGGAGAGAAAGTTGATTAAGCTAATCATAAGTGTTGGGTAATGATATTTTACGTACCTTGGGCCGAGTTACTTGGTTAATCTACTAGGTCATTTCAGTTGGGTCCTCTTTATTGGGTCGGGTCAGTGGGATGACCCAGCGGACATTTAAATATCTTCACTTGGGTTTTGACCGGTGATGATGACAAAGTTAATGGCTGACTGATATCCTATATTGCATTAATGAGGATTAGGCATATTACCAATGATGGACAAAGGGGATGGGATCAAGGTGTGCAAGTGAGGTGGTGTGTCGGAGGAATTGGTTGCACGCAAAACCGGATCTTGTAGTATATCATAGCAAGGAAGTCTTCTAAGAAAAGGTAACTGATAATTTTATCTCTCTCAATACACTAGATATTTTATCCTCCATTGTTAACCATTGTGATCGCCTGTACTGACTCTCACGCCTGAGCTATCCCCCGACGGTCGAAGTCGTCAAGCCTTTGGTGTTGACTTTGTTTAGTGTGCAGGATCAGGACGTCTTACGTGATTGGGATGTGGCAGAAGATCTTGGCGTTAACATTGGCACTAGAAGGAGGGCTGTGTTCTAGTGTCCTTGAGTTTTCAATCACAATCTTTTCAGTTGTTCTACGTCGGAAGATGGTGAGGAGTAGAACTATTACACCGGAGGGACAGTCGATGCCGAAGGGACGGCTTCCAAACATGATACAGGGGGTTCTCGTTCGAGAGCACATGGTGAAGCCCGAAGAAGATTGAACTTTGCTGCTAATAAGGAGCGTGATCAGGGTCGAAGACGGGTAGAAGGTTCACCGCCTAGGACACATCACTGAAGTGGTCGAGATGATAAAGCTGCTAAGTTGACGAAGATGGCTGACAAGGCAGATAAGGCTTTAGAGGTTCTTTTGAAGCAGAGGGAGGACATAGCTGAGCAGATGTTTCGGATTGCCGAGCTGAAGGACGAGGCATCCAATTATGTGCAGATCCTTCGGATGGCAGAGCTGGAGCAGATCCTTCGGATGGCAGAGCTGAAGCAGATGCTTCGGATGACAAAGCTGAAGGACGAGGCGTCCAATTATGTCCAGTCTGAAAGACATAGTAAGCTTAAAGTTGGACAACCATGAGTTAGAAAGCAGTCTATACACTTTAAAGACATGTCTCGAGGCGGACCTCGGGATCAAAGGAGACCTAGAAGCCATATTTCCAAGGATCCGGAGAGGGTACCTCACCTTAGGGGTTCTTGGGGTTATGCCACAAGCAGTTCAAGAGGATGTTCACCGGAGAGTATGGAGAAGGCATTTCGTCTTGAGTGTCCTCATAGCAACGGAAGGGCTCAGCATCGAAGCAGATCAAGAAGCCATACTCTTGAGAGACCGAAGAGTGCATTCTACCTTGTCGGTTCTCAGGATTATGATCGAGGCAGTAGAAGGAGTTGATCCAAAGAGTATACACCTCAAAATACATATAAGGCATTCTACCTTGAGTATTCTCACCACAGTGACAGAAATTTCCACCAAAGTAGATCCAGAAATCACACTCCCGAGAATCTACTGAGGGCACACCGCCCTGTAGGTACTTATCTTCGGAGAAATCCATCTAAAGCTGCAAAAGACCGTACCATTCAGAAGAAGCTTTGAGGAGTTTTATGTTCGAATCGGCAGAAGCAGAGTTCATAGATGATGTATACATACAGATATTCTACTTTGGACAATCAGTGCAGCAACCTGTTAGGTTCAGATTTAGCATAAAAGATTCATTTTTTCACAATTGATCTTCTTCCTATTGGTCCTAAATTCACAATGGTGTAAGGAGGACTGGGGGGACTCGCTGACCATTCGATGGTAGCCTTTTTGGCAGGTTGTCCTTATGAATTTGGCAGGCCCTTTGTGGTAGGCAAACTTCATCGGTGTAAGGAGGACGGGGTGGACTCGCTGACCATTCGATGGTAGCCTTATTGGCAGGAGTGTTCTCATGGGTTTGCTATACCCCGCATGGTAAACAAATTCCATAGTCCTTTTAATATTTTTTTACCGCGAGTGGTAAACAATATGCACCGAAGTAAGGAGGTTCGGTCAGACTCGCTGACCATTCGATGGTAGCCTTATTGTCAGGTGTGTCCTTATGAATTTGTTTCACCCCGTATGGTAAACAAATTCTAATGTCCTTATATCTTTGTTTTACCCCATGTGGTAAACAAATTCCATGGTCCTTATATACTTGTTTTACCCCAAGTGGTAAACAAGATCCTGATGGTGCAAGGAGGATCAGCTGAATTCACCTTATACATGATCTGTCTCACACTTCGGTAACAATAAGTATGCATTACTTTATTTTGTTCAAGTGTTGAGTTCAGATTATGTTATCATTGTTCTTAACTGTTATATAATTTGCTTGATTATTGACTAATAGTTTACGATAAGAGGCACTTGTACAGTTTCAAAGTTGATTGATGCTGAATTATTGACAAGAAATGTTCATATAGAAGCAATAAGGCATGAAGTTGATATTTCATTAATATTAACTGCTCAAAAAAAATTAGAATTTTTAGAGAAAGTTCTACAGTTAAAGGTAAAGGGGAGGTCATCTTCAGGCTTATTCATCGTCATCATCACCATCTGAAGAGTCTAGAAGAGATGGATCTACCTTGGCCCGAGCTTTTTCTTGCCTTTACTTCGGCAAATTTCATATCCTTTGGCATACATATGGGCGATCTCATCGTTCATTTCGCCGGATTTTTTCAGATTCTCGCTCAGATTCTCGCCTGGATCTCCTTACGAAGATCTTCGGATAGTGGTGGACCCATGTTCCTAAGGGCCCGAAGTTCTTTGAGCTCTTCTTCAAACTTCTGACGATGTGCCAGATGCTTTGATTCTTTAGCTTGGTTATCGTTATTTTGCTTTGACAAGCTTGAGTTAGATTGGGCCAGCTCTTCATTCTTCTTTGTGAAAATTTCATTCTTCTAAAGCAGATCGACATTTATATCAGTGATGACCTGATGAGTGGCCTTGGTCATTTTCAGTTCTTTTTTGACCTTGTCGAGATCCTTCCGAAGGAACTTATTGTTGAAAAGAACGATGTCAAGGTTGCTTCTCTTTTTTGCCAACACAGACTTCAAAATGGTGTCCTCCCTTCGGGTGGCATCCTCTTCGGCATCCTCCTCGGATTCTTTGTATTTGGGACGGAGGTACCCGAAGATAACGTTTGCCTGCAGATGACCATTATTACTCAAACAGTTCGACTTGATGGGCAGCAATGTGAATGGATAAAGTCAAATTATCAATATTCCTTTAGTCCGGTATTTCATTCCTTCGTCCATCAGGTCTATGATGGAACTATTGCCGAACCGGTATTTTATTCTGTGGTTTGAGCTTCGGTAGTTAAAGGCGCTTCAGTTGGCACTTTTGTAGAGGTCGGCGAAGGCGAACCCTTTGTGTTGCTATTTGATGTTCATCAGATGAGCCTCGGTAAGCTATATTTTAGGCCTTTATTAATCTTATTATAATTCCTTTTTCCCTAGATCGATGCCATTTATACTCTTTCATTAAACATCCTGTTTAATAAAAGACTGGGGGGTAATGTTGGGTCATGATATTTTACGTACCTTGGGCCGAGTTACTTGGTTAATCTACTAGGTCATTTCAGTTGGGTCCTCTTTATTGGGTCGGGTCAGTGGGATGACCCAGCGGACATTTAAATATCTTCACTTGGGTTTTGACCGGTGATGATGACAAAGATAATGGCTGACTGATATCCTACATCGCATTAATGAGGATTGGACAGTCGGCCAGCGGTGGACAAAGGGGATGGGATCAACAGGTATGCAGTAGGTGGTGTCAGGAGGGTCGGTTGCACGCAAAATTGGATCTTGTAGTATATCATAGCAAGGAAGTTTTCTAAGAAAAGGTAACTGATAATTTTATCTCTCTCAATACACTAGATATTTTATCCTCCATTGTTAACCCTTGTGATCGCCTGTACTGACTCTCACGCCTGAGCTATCCCCCGACGGTCGAAGTCGTCAAGCCTTTGGTGTTGACTGTGTTTAGTGTGCAGGATCAGGACGTCTTACGTGATTAGGACATGGCAGAAGATCTTGGCGCTAATGTAACGACCCCAAAATAGGTCCATTCCATCCAACCCATTTTGAGTCGCCAAATACATGGTATAGAAAACAACTACAATTTTATTACAACAATTGTCGTGCAAAATACAACAACACATATGCTTTGAGTTTGGATACAAATATATACCAAGCAGAAAGTACGTCACAATGACACCTTACATAAAGGTATAGTCAAAAGCTGTTTTAGAAATTAGAATCTTTGGGAAGTGCTCAAGAAACCTTCATACATGGGAGACCATGCGTACAGGTTATAATAGATATCATATGCCCACAGAATTATCCTTGGTTGACCTAATAGACCCCAAAGAAAAAATGAGAAGATTACTATCATGTTCTTCCCAATGGTGAGTTTTCTCTTGACATATCATTATCTCTACTGTCTCAAATTGAGAGTTAAATTTTAAATAGACTCCAAGATCATATAGGTAGTGCTGGTAGATATACTCAGCAAGTGGATGAGCACAACCACGTCTTTTATGATGACTCGAGGTTGTATGTCATTAAACATCTTGTATAATAGTGACAAAACACCCTTCCAAAGTTGAATTCACCTCGCCTCAACATCTATAAACCACCGTTCTATTCCCTCGTTATTCCCCGCTTGTCCCGCCTACACTTTTATTATTCGAAAGGAATTGTGAAGCAAAAGGGTGAGCACAACTAGCTCGAGAAAAAATATCATGACTAAAGATAATTAAATTATCAATAGCCTTCATCAATAATAAATCGTAGATTTAGAACATATAGTAGATGATAAAAAAATTCAACCATAGTTGCGGTGAACGAAAGCAATCCATTAGAAGAGTCAAATAGACTATAAAGTCTATTATCTTCTCCATGTTAAAAGTCCACCAACAATGTTTTATCCTCGTAACATCAATCAACAATTTCGCCCACAATCACATGTATAACTCATAATCGTAATTGTTGTTCTAAATTCCTTTTCTCATTTTAGACGAAAATAATTTTCATCACTTGTCTATACCTGAAATATCAAAGATCATGGTTATACCAAATCACAGTTCATGTTCATAATCATACTAATAAATTCATCTTTGCACTACGGGCCAAAGATATTCATCAACAGTTCATCTTTGCACTACTGTGCCAAAGATATTCATCAAAAGTTCATCTTTGCACTACAGCCAAAGATATTCAACAACAGTCATCTTCAGACTACGACCCAAAGATATTCATCAACAATTCATCTTTGCACTACTGAGCCAAAGATATTCATCAACAATTCATCTTTGCACTACAACAGCCAAAGATATTCCTCAACAGATTCATATTTGCATTACGGGCCAAATATATTAATATCTCAAAGAAATATATAATCATTTCGAATTTATATAAACAATAATTATAACCATGTTGATCCATTCACCTTTGCACTTAAGCTAAAGATATTCAATTATAAATTCAATGGTCATAATCATACCGATCCACAATTCAACTTTTCACCATCGGCCAAAAAGAACCCTAGTCATGATCATACCAATAATCTACCCATCTTTACACTCCCGGTGAAAGAGAATTTCAACATCGAGGTTATAAAAATGTTATATAAAACAATATAATCAACATATAGATTTAATCTCAAGAGTAAGATTCATAAATCAATGATTTCATAACTACTTAATCAAAATGTTATAAATTACTTAATAATCTCATAATCTAATATTATTAATACTACCACAATATTTTAGTCATTTCTTAAACTTATAAACAATTTATTTTAATTGTTTACACTTTACTAATAAATGCATTTAATCATCTTAAAATGCCAAACTCATAAGATCTCATCATCAATAACCAAAACCCTTATCAAAATGCTGATATACCTCATATATGATTCTCAAGCCATAAAATCCTTTTTTCTAATTTTTCTTACTTCACAAAACATATTTAATTCATTTACTCATAACTAGAACATTTTCATGAAAATCAAATCGGTTCAAAAATATTTCTTTTCCGAGATTTAGAAGAATATAGTCCCATATTGAATATATATTTTTCTCAAAATTTTTAAAATTCATTTACTATTTTTCACATGGCCAAAACCAATTAGAATATTCGGACATTTATCATAAATTGTACTTTTATCCAAAATTTTGAAATTCATGTGGTATACCGATATTATATAGATGTACTCCCAATAAAAATTTTATCAATTTTGGAGTTAACCACAAGGAGTTATAAGCGGTTACTTTTAAAATAGTCTTTTCTCGTAAAATTCATAACTCCTAATCTATACATCCAAAAATCGCCATTTTGGACAAAATCTATAAAACTCATCAAAATATCATTTTAAATTTTTCCGAATTTTTGAAGGTTCGGAAGAATTTGAAATAATAACCCTTAAAATCCCTTACTATCTCTTACCTCAAAAAAGAAGAAGACTGATGGAATAAACGAACGAACTTGCACCGTATAGCAATACTCAAAGTATACTCAAAATACTCACAAGAATACGCTCGATAATATAGAGAGAGAAAACTTCAGTTTCTGGTGTGATTTTCAATTATAACCTAAGCACCCTATTTATAGGAAATTGCTTAGAACACCAAAGCAGAAAATTTATTAAAATATTAATATATATATATATATATATATAATCTTCACGCACACCTAGCATCAACCAATTTCAGCAACTAAGCATGTGTTAAAGATGCCCACACATTAAACAAACGTTTTTCTCAATTAATTAATTTAAAACTCCAAAAAAAAAATAATTAATTAATCCAGAACTTCAATCATTCACAATAAATAGCCCTTTTGTCAGAAAATTCGAATCTTGCGAGTTTTTATAGGAAATTCAATTCTCTACAACTTTTTAGAAGAAAGTTTTTCCAAATTCCAAATAAAAATTGACCGAAATCCACAAATGAGCGATTTTACAGGCTATAATCAAATTTCAGTCAAGAAATGGGGTCCACCGACACATAAAACATGCTTTAAATATTTTTGGTAACAAAATACTCCTCCTCCACATATACTCATATTTCCCACATTCATCGTAAAAATATCATCATTAATATATTATTAAAATAATATGTTTAATTGAATTATTTTATCAGAAAAACATAAAATATTAATTTTCAACAATTGTCACATTAAAAATTTTCTCCATCTATATCCTCATAAAATCAATATTTTCCTCATCATATAAATTAATAATTAATTATTCACAAATAATATTACAGAAACACATTATTGACAAACGAGTGCGGTTCTAGGAAGAGAGGGCTTTCCAATAAGAATTTCTCCTTAATGGCGTGCAATTAGGTGACCAAACCTCTCCTTAGACAGAACTTTCTAGACATTGCCAATAATGTTTTCTAATAATATTATTCAGATAATATGAATTATTGCTTCGATAATGGAAGATACTGTGTAGTGACAATTATAAAATATCAACGCAGCAATCATTGAATCAAAAATAAAATATTGAAACAGTAATTACTGTAACAATTATTGAGTAGTGCCTTCTTACGTAAGAATCAATAATTGGTGCAACATCGTGTGCATCGTGCAACAATGCATATTACTGTGTTTTAACCACCGGGTATTCCAACAGTATTGACAATAACAACTACGCCGTTATTTATAAATAACTTATTCTTGTCGTTTTCTTCCTCCAATCGCTTTCCGTTATGGGGCCCACAAAAAGATCGCTACTGTCAGACGAATATTCCCTAATATTCCACGACCAAACGAATATTCTCCGACAACAATGAATATTTTATAACCACTTGCGTATTTTTGAAAAATTTGCATAATTCACCCATAACTTTAAACTTTTATCAATTTAACCATTTACTGAATAATAATTATAAGAAAAAATTGAATAATTTTATTTCATAAAATTCGGGGTCTTACAGTTAACAATAAGGTTACATTGCAATCCTAAAAATGGAGTTAGTTCATAACTATGGTACTAACACGCATTTTTAATACATTACACATTATTAGACAAATACAAATAAATGGGAGATTTGGATTAAGAAAACCCCTGTTTTGAAGTGTTCTTCCTCCAAATCTTCTCTTCACGTGTAAAGCTCTGAGTTCTATGTCAGATGCAATAACTATCCTTCCCTTCATAAGCTTCTTTCTCTTCTAGACAAATAGAAGACAGAAAATAAATCCTAGTCTAAGCTGCAATAAGTTCTCTGTTGATATCTCTGATATCCCATGATATTAATGCAGGCGGCTCTCTTTCTATATAAAGTCGTCCCCTCTTTCTTCTAGGTCATTAAAGACTCTTTATTGTTTCAGAAGCTGAGCTCATACTACTGCCATGAGCATAAAGCTAATAATCGTATTCTGGTATGCCGCCACGTATGGCTTGAGATATCTGGAGTCGTGTTGCGACGTGATTTAACATGAATAGAATGGCACTGGGGCACGAGGTACTATGGCGTTGAGGCATCGATTTAGGCCGGGCGAACTCACAAGGTCATGCCAAGGCATGGTGGCGGGCGTGACTTTCAAAGAGTTTCAAGTTACTTCAAGCGCCGCGATGCGGATGTTTGTACTAACATTGACGCCGGGCGCCACTTTACAGTAGAGTCGAGTAATGGTTGGTGCTGGGGCGCCATGTATGGCGCTGGGGCACCACTTTCCAGTAGGTATCAAAGTTGCACAGCGCTGCGGTGCGGGCTCTAAGTATAACATTGGCGCTGCGGTGCCAGTACAGCAAAAATGCTCAAGAACGCTGTAAACAATCTGCAAAACCTGCCTGAAGAGAACTAAATGGAAAAACAATAATATAACTAAACAATCTAACCAAAAGATTGAAAACAGGCAACAACTTAAGTAAAAAGGGTCTAATTCGCGGGTATGAATCCCACTCATCAGGGGTCCACCAATGATTGTGCTGTCGTACGAATATTCCCTGTTAAAATGAATATTCCCCGACCAATCGAATATTTTATAACAACTTGCATACTTTACAAAATTTGTAAATATTACCCACAACTATAACATTATATCATATCCACACCATAATATTCAAAAATTATATTTTGAAAAAAAAAATATTCTTTATTCATAAAAGTTGGGGTCTTACACAGGTTATTCCTACAGATTAGAGAATGAATACAAAAATAATATTCTTTACCATACGAAAAATAACATCCCTTACTAATACGAACAATAATATCCATTACCATACGAAAAATAACATCACTTACCTTAGGAGATTGGATACAACAATAGTGTAGTAGCATAATACTCTTCTTCTCTCTCTCTTATTCTCTCTATACTTTCTCTCTCTGGAGTTTCAGTGAATTCGTAAGAAATAATGAAGGAATGAGCTTCTACTTATAGAGAATGTACTAAATAGTAACTAATTCACGAACGGTCCAGATTAATTTACTATTAAAACGGACGGTCAATATTGATTAACTATTAAAACTTCAGCTGATGGTCCATATTGATTTACTATTATAACTTCAATCAGCGGTCCATATTGATTTACTATTATAACTTCAACCAACAGTCCTAAAAATTTACACATCTCTCCATGGAATAATAAACCAAACTTACAACAAACGCCTCATTACAAATCCCTCTGTTTATATCAAAAATTAAATAAATATTTGTCACAAATCATTTATCTTCAATCAACACATTTTTAATCTTTCAACAATTATTCATCATTTAATATTATAACTTGTAATATTGACAACCAGATCATTCCCAGAAAAGAGGGGGCTTTTCGATAAGAATTTCTTCTTATTGGCGTGCAATTAAATAACCAAACTCCTTTTTTCGATAGAACTTTCTAGACATTGTCAATAATACAAATAATAATATGATTAATTATGTCATCTCAATATTGATTTAATAATATAAAATATTATGCAAATAATACTGTGACTGTGAGACCCCAAATTTTATGAATAAAGATTTAATTTTCTCAACATATTTTTTTTAATATTATGGTGTGGATTTGAGATAATGTTATAGTTGTGGGTAGTATTTATAAATTTTACAAAGTATGCAAGTTGTTATATAATATTCAATTGGTCAGGGAATATTATTTTTGTCGGGGAATATTCGTACGACGACACAATCATTGGTGGACCCCACAATAGAATTATTGTCGGATTGAGAAAATGACAAAAATATTTTTATGAAAATAACGGCGGAAGTTTTACCGTTAAAACTGTTGAACTACTCAGTAGTAAAAGTACAGTAATACGCGTGGTTGCATAGTAGCACACAGTATTGATTATTGATGTTTACGTGAGAAGTCACTCAGTTTTGTTCAATTATTGCTACAATAATTGTTGCACAGTATCTCACGTTATTTGATTCAATTATTGTCGATATTTTATATATTATTAAATCAATAATTGAGATAACAAAGTTATTAATATTATTATTTGCAATATTAACGATGTCTAAAAGTTCTACCAAGGAGAGGTTTGGTCACCTAATTGCACGCCAATAGGGAGAAATCCTTATAGGAAAGCCCCCTCTTTCCTGGGAACGACCTGGTCGATTAATATTGTGAATTATAATAATGATGATAAATGTTGTTAAATATATTGAGGTATCTTTTTATGAAGTCATAGAAGTTTATATATATATATATATATATATATATATATATATATATATATATATATATATTTTTTTTTTTAGTATTATTAATGTAATAAGCAGAAATTTTTTTTATATAAAATGTAAAACTTTTATAAAGTTATTTGTTTTATTACACAATAATTAGAATATAATATATTTTATTATGCATAGTATTTTTTGCATAGTAAAATCTTTTATATAAAATAGAATACTTTTATAAAGTTATTTATTTTATTAGACAATAATTAGAATATAATATATTTTATTATGCATAGTGTTTTGTATAGTAAAATCTTTTATATAAAATAAAATACTTTTATAAAGTTATTTATTTTATTAGATAATAATTAAAAAATAATATATTTTATTATGCATAGTGTTTGTATAATTGCTGCGATAGTGTTTGCAGATAGTAAAATCTTTTTATATAAAACAAAATACTTTTATAAAGTTATTCGTTTTATTAGATTATAAATAGAATATATTATATTTTATTTAAAAGATTTTGTTTTATTAGAATATTTTATTTATCTTTTATAGTAAATCAATATGGACCATCCGTTTAAAAGTAAATCAATCTGGACCGTTTATGAATTAGTTACTTATTCAAATCCATTCTCCTATAAATAGAAGCTCATTCCTTCATTATTTCTTTTAATTCAATTTGAAACTACAGAGATAAACTATAGAGAGAAAGAAGAAAAGTATTTTGCTACTTCACTACTCCTATATCCAGCTTTTTTTCTAAGGTAAAGGGTATTATTTCTTTCAGATTCATGAAGAGAACTTCGTTATTCCATTCTTTATTATTCATTGAAATAACCTATATATATGGGCTTCCCTTTACTTGGTGAAATTCTTACATTATTCCATTCTTTATTATTATGTTGGAATAACTTGCCTATATCAAAGTACCGCATACATGGTGAAATTATTCATTATTCCATTCTTTATTATTATGTTGGAATAAACTGCGTCTATGCCAATACCGCATACATGGTGAAATTCTTACATTATTCTATTCTTTATTATTATGTTGGAATAACTTTGTCTACGCCAAGTACCGCATACATGGTGAAATTCTTCTGTTATTCTATTCTTTATTATTATGTTGGAATAACCTGTATATGCGAAGTACCGCATACATGGTGAATTTTTTTTGTTATTACATTCTTTATTATTCTGTTGGAACATCATGTCTGTGCATTTACGCATGACATGGTTCCGTTATTTATTATTCTGTTGGAATATCTTGTCGATACGTATTACGCCTGACCTGGTTCCATTAATTATTATTCTGTTGGAATAACCTGTCTGTGCGGTCTATCGCATGCATGGTGATTTCTGTTGTTATTCCATTCTTTATTATTCTATTGGAATATCCGCCGCGTAATTTAAATGCCTTTCGGTTCCGTTATTTATTATTCATTGGAATAACTCGTCATGTATTGATCTATCGCACGCATGTTGAAACTGTTATTCCATTCTTTATTATTCTGTTGGAATAACATGTCTATGTGGATTACCACATGCGATGAATGATCCTTTGTATTCATTCCTTATTAAATTATGAAAATGATCTGTATACGTGGATTACCGCATGGGGGGCGAAAATCCATTTGCAGTTTCATATATTCTATTATACTCAATTGGTTAAACTTTTGACTTCTATACTCCATGAAATTAGTGTAATATCCTTGATATTTGCGCTTCATCCAGTATCTTTTCATGGAAATATTCTTCTGAGCATTCTTAAATTTTACTCTACAAAGCAGTATCATGTTGACAATTTAGACGTTATTGAATTCTGGATAAATTAATTCTTGAACTTGTTTTATTGGATTCTTATATCATTGTCATCATCATCATGCTTATATTATGTTGAAAGTCATCTGTAGCCTATTGTGCATAGATGGACTTGGTATGATTATGACCGAGGATTAATTCCAGATAATCATATTAAGTAATGTTACAAATGATGTGGTAAAAGTCCTCATTGGCCCATAGTGCATTGATGGACAGTTGTTGGCATGATCATGACCATTGATGAATACATGAATATCCTTGTCCCGTAGTGCATGGATAATTTGTGGTTGTGATACTAATGAATATCCTTGGTCGTAGTGCAGGGATGGTGTGGATTATTTATTGAGCTGAGTCTCAGCGATAAAAGTGATGAAAAACTTTTTAAATCATAAAAGATAGTAGATTTTATTCTCTACTTGACTCTTTTAATGGATTGCTTATTCCACTACAGTTAAACTTATTGTCTATTGTATTTTATCAGTTTAACATTGTTGAAGGCTAATGATAATTTATCCTGCATTATCTTAGTCATAATATTTTTTATGGGCTAGTTGAGCTCACCCTTTCTTTCACTGTTCTCTTCAGGAAATGAGAACGTAGCCGGGACTAGTCGGGGAACGGAGTGACGGTCCAGATGATAATATTAGTAGTCCTCACTATTTTGTTAAATAGTGTGACAATAAATGTAATGAAGACTCCTTTGAGTGTGGATATTGTCTAGATGACAATATTCTTTTTAAAACTCTCAATTTATGTTTTGTCGTATTTTACATGACAGCTGTATTATTAAGTTGTATTTGAATTTTGTACCATGTATTTGGTGACACAAGATGGGTGATGTATACCTGTTTTGGGGGCGTCACAGTGACAATAATAGAACAAAACTGAGTGACTTCTTATGTAAGCGTCAATAATCAAAGATATTATGCATTACCGTGTGCTACTGTGCAACAACGCATATTAATATACTTTTATCACCGGGTATTTCAACAGTTTAACGGTAAAAGTATTGTCGTTGTTTTTTATATAAAAAGGTTATTTCTGTCGCTTTCTATATCCGACAGTTATTCCGTTATGTGGTCCACCAATGATTGCGCTGACAAAAAGAATATTCCCCGATCAAACGATTATTTTATTACAACTTGCTTACTTTGCAAATTTTTCACATATCACCCTAAACATCAACTTTTTTTTTTCAATTTAACCACTTCCTAAATAGAATAATAATTGTAAGAAAAATTGAATACTTTTATTTCATTAAATTCGGGGTCTTACAATCTCTCATCCTTATGAAATTTCGCCCCCGAAATTTACGTACCTGATAGTTCGAAGAGGTGAGAATACCTTGCTTTCATTTCAGATTCTATCTTCCCGGTCATATCCTTTGTATAATGATTTCTCCATTGCTCATCTCATGGATTTCTGATGTCGTTCCATAATACAACTTCAAAACAAAGGTTAATTGATATATCAAAATATGTCAACTTATTAAGTTAGAAAATTCAGCTTAGGTAGGACATACACTAGCGAAGGATATTACTCGTCTCTCCCCTCCTAGTTCTAGTCTAAGATCTCCGCCAGAGATCATATCCCTAAGCTCTGATATCAAAAGTGACTCCCCCAAAATAGGTCTACACAACCCATTCTAGGTCACCAGATATACGGTACATAATTCAAATACAAACTTTATTTATACAACTATTAAACTGTCGTGCAAAATACGACAACACATAAACTTTGAGTTTCAATACAAATAATAGTACTCACACTCCAAATTAATGATACTCTATGTAAAGGTACAGTCGATAACTATTTTAGGAATTAAAATCTTTCGAAAATACTCAAGGAATTCTTCATACATGGGAGGTCATGCATCTAAGTTATAATAGATATCATAGGACTTGAGCATTAACTTTGGTTGACCCAATAGACCCCAAAGAAGAACAAGAAGATTACTATCCTGTTTATTCCAATGGTGTGTATCTTTTTGCCATATAATTATCTCCATTATCTCAAACTGAGGATTATATTCCAATCATACTCCAAGATTATATAGATAATGCTTATAGATATAGTCAGTAAGTGGATGTGCACAACTGTGACGCCCCCAAAATAGGTATACATCAACCATTTTGAGTCGCCAAATACTTGGTACAGAAATCAAATACAAACTTCTTTAATACAACTGTTGTGTAAAAATACGACAAAACATATCTGAGTTTTTACATGAATATTGTCTCATAGACAATATCAAAACTCAAATTCAATCCTCATTACATTTATTATCACACTAAGTAGTGAGGACTACTAAAATAACCATCTCGGACCGTCACTCCATTCCCCGACTAGTCCCGACTACGTTCTCATTTCCTGAAGAGAACAATGAAAGCAAAAGGGTGAGTTCAACTAGCCCAATAAGAAATATTATGACTAAGATAATGCAGAATAAATTATCATTAGCCTTCAATAGTGTTAAACTGATAAAATACAATAAACATCAAGTTTAACTGCAGCGAAATAAGTAATCTATTAGAAGAGTCAAGTAGAGCATGATATCTACTATCTTCTATGATTTAAAAAGTTTTTCATTAACTTTATCTTTGAGACTCAACTTAATAAATAAACCACATCCTCGAATCATCCCTGCATTACGGGCCAAGGATATTCATGTAATCATCAATGGTTTTGATTATACCGAATAATCCCTAAACATAATCATACCAACAACTGTCCATCAATGCACTACGGGCCAATGAGGAATTTTACCATATCATTTGTAACATTACGGGTCATGATTATACCGAATGATCCCTGGTCATAATCATACCAATCAACAGTCCATCTATGCATGTAAGCCAAAGATGACTTTCATCACAATATAAACATGGGGATGATGACAATGATACAAGCATTAATCAAGCGAAATCAATGATAAATATTAAAGACTTTAAATTTATCTAGAGTTTAAAAATATCCAAATTGTCAACATGATACTGCTTTGTGGAGTAAAATTCAAGAATAATATTCATGTATCAAAAATAATTTGGACAGAAAAGAAATATATTTTTCGGGTGAATAGTACCCCATGAATAGTACCATGTGAATAGTACTTCGGGAATAGTACCTCGTGAATAATATCCCGACATGAAAAGTGTCCCAAATACCTGAGTGAAAAATATTTGAGTGAATAGTAACCAGGTGAATAGTAACCCAGGAATAGTAACTCGTGAATAGTACTCTGGCATGAAAAGTACTCCGAATACCCGAGTGAATAATATCCGAGTGAATAGTAGCCGAGTGAATAGTAACCCATAAATAGTAACTTATGAATAGTATTCCGGCATGAAAATATCAATAATTATCAAAAAAAGCTCAGAATAATATTTCCATGAAAAGATACTGGATGAAACGCAAATATCATGGATATTCTACTAATTTCACGTAGTATAGTAGCAATACTTTAACAAAATGAGTGTAGAATTAGGAATACAAAACGAAATAATATTACTCACATACTACAGAGTATGGAAGAAATATTATTTCTACGAATACTGAAAAAAATAATATCCCTTACCTCCGAAGAAGACTGGATACTGGAATAGTGAAGTAGCAGACTTCTCTTCTTCTTTCTCTCCATAGCTTCTCTCTATAATAACTCTTGTGAGTCTTAGTGAATTGGTGAGAATGAAAGAAGAATGAGCTTCTATTTATAGGAAAATATAGTTTCGATAATTGCACTTTTTAGGGCTCAAAATATTATAGTATAATACCTTCATCTTTTCCTTTATTTTTAATTTAGTCCTGCAAGTATTATCAAACTTGCACCACCTCCCCTAATAATACATCATGTGAATCAATAGTTCCATACATGTGAAAAAAATAGGTACAGTATAGTACCTTCATCTATACTTCTATTTTTAATTTAGTCATGCAAGTATTATCAATCTTGCACCACCTCCCCTAATAATACATGCATGTGAATCAATAGTACATACATATGAACAAATAGTTATATGCATGTGAACTAATAGCAATTAATTGCTTATTTATCTGATTAATTACCCGATTGGTCAATTTAACCTCCAGAAATCAATTATTATCGAAATAATTATCGATTTCCACCAACACTAATAATCCCAACACAATAGAAATATCAAATTCATCTTTAATCAACACGAACTTATTCATTATTAATATTATAACTCATAATATTTAACAACCAGATCATTCCCAAGAAAAAGGGGGCTTTCCGATAAGAATTTCTCCCTATTAGTGCGCAATTAGGTGACCAAACCTCTCCTCGATAGAATTTTCTAGACATCGTCAATATTGCAAATAATAATATGAATAACTTTGTCGTCTCAATTATTGATTTAATAATATAAAATATTATGCAGATGATACTGTGATAATAATTGAATCAATAATATGAGAGATATTATTCAGCAATTACTGTAGCAATAATTGAGTATAATTGAGTGACTTCTCACATAAGCATCAATAATCAATCTGCAGTGCTACTATGCACGAATGCCAGCGCATTCTTTGTACTTTTACCACCGGGTAGTTCAACAGTTTAACGGTAAAACTTTCGCCGTTATTTTTATAAAAAGATATTTCTGTCGTTTTCTAACTACGACGAAACTTTCGTTGTGGGGTTCACCAATGATTGTGCCGTCGTATGAATATTCCTTGTTAAAATAAATATTTCCCGACCAATCGAATATTTTATAACAACTTGCTTACTTTGAAAAATTTATAAATATTACCCACAACTATAACATTATATCATATCCATACCATAATATTCAAAAACATATTTCGAGAAAAATTAATCTTTATTCATAAAAGTTGGGGTCTTACAACCTCCCCTTCTTATGAAATTTCTTCCTCGAAATTAGGGTATGTACCTGGTATGTCGAAAAGGTTAGGATACCTTGACTTCATTTCAGATTCTAACTCCCAGGTCATTTCCTCAACATCGTGGTTTCTCCACAAAACTTTGACTTGAGGTATAACCTTGGAGCGTAGAATATGATCATTCTTATCCAATATTTTAACATGTACCTCTTCATACGTTAAATATTCCACTATCTTGTCCGGTTCTAATTCAATAATGTGGTTCAGGTCTTTCACATATTTACGTAACATAGATATGTGAAAAACGTTATGAACATGAGACATACTTGGCGGTAAGACGAGTCTATAGGCCACAGTTCCTACTTGATCAGGATTTCGAATGGCCCAATGAATCGAGGATTGAGCTTTTCTCTCTTTCCAAATCTTGTAACTCCTTTCCATGGAGCAACACGTAACAACACATGATCTCCAACATTGAATTCCACGTCCTTTCGATGAAGATCAGCATAACTCTTTTGTCGATCTTGTGAGGTCTTTATACATTTTCAGATCATTTGAATCTTTTTTGTTGTCATGCGTACCAATTCCGGTCCCAAAAACGTTACTTCACCCACCTCATCCCAGCATACTGGAGAACGACACTTGCGTCCATAGAACGCCTCGAATGGAACCATGCCAATACTTTCTTGATAACTGTTGTTGTAGGAAAACTCCACCAATGGCAAGAACTTGTCCCAACTTCCTTTGAAGTCAAGGACACGGAGTCTTAATAAATCTTCAAGAGTTTGAATAGTCCTCTCCGACTACCCGTCCGTTTAAGGATGGTATGCCGTGCTGAATCGTAAATCCGTGCCCATAACTTTTTGCAAACTAACCCAAAATCGTGAAGTGAATCTTGGGTCTCGATCAGAAACTATGGATACTGGCATACCATACAGTCTTACAATCTCATTTATGTAAATACGAGCAAGACATTCAAGTGAATAAATTTCTCGTATAGGTAAGAAATGAGCAGACTTGTTCAATCTATCGACAATGACCCAAATTGCTTTTATACCTTGAGAAACCTTGGGAAGACCAGTAACGAAGCCCATGGTAATCTGCTCCCACTTCCATTCTGGAATTTCAAGTGGTTGCAATGGACCTTTTGGCACTTGATGCTCCGCCTTGACTCGTTGACACGTTAAACACCTTGAGATAAACTCCGCGATCTCTCTTTTCATATTGCTCTACCAAAATTTATTTTAAAGATCATGATACATTTTGGTACTCCCAGGATGGATTGCAAATGGTGTGTTGTGCACTTCCATCATGATCTTATACTTTAAATCAGGGTCGTTAGGAACACAAAGTCTGGATTTGACTCGAAGTATTCCTTCTTCATCGATTCTTACTTCTGGGATTGTGACGCCCCCAAAATAGGTATACATCACCCATCTTGGGTCGCCAGATACATGGTACAGAATAAAAATACAATCTTAAATATACAACAAAAGCTGTGAGTTTTAATACAAATATTGACTTCTAGACAATATCAACTCTCAGAATAAGTCCTCATTACAATTATTATCACACTACTTCATAGAATAGTGAGGACTACTAATGCTATCATCTGGACCATCACTCCGTCCCCCAACTAGTCCCTGCTACGTTCTCATTTCCTGAAGAGAACAGTGAAAGAAAGGGTGAGCTCAACTAGCCCAGTAAGAAATATTATGACTAAGATAATGCAGGATAAATTATCATTAGCCTTCAACAATGTTAAACTGATAAAATACAATAGACAACAAGTTTAATTACAGTGGAATAAGAAATCCATTAAAAGAGTCAAGTAGAGAATAAAATCGACTATCTTTTATGATTTAAAAAGTTTTTCATCACTTTTATCATTTGAGACTCGACTTAATAAATAATCCACATCATCCCCGCACTACTGCCAAGGGTATTCATTAGGGTCACGACCACAAATTATCCATGCACTACGGGCCAAGGATATTCGTGTATTCATCAATGGTCATGATCATGCCAACAACTGTCCATCAATGCACTACGGGCCAATGAGGACTTTTACCACATCATTTGTAACATTAATTACCATGATTATACAAGAATAATCCACAGTCATAATCATACCAAGTCCATCTATGCACTACACAGCCATGAGATGACTTTCAAAAAATATAAACATGAGGATGATGACAATGATATAAGAATTTAATAAAAAAAGTTCAAGAATTAGTTTATCCAGGAACTAATAACGTCCAAATTGTCAACATGATACTTCTTTGTAGAGTAAAATTCAAGAATGCTCAGAAGAATATTTCCATGAAAAGATACTGGATGAAGCGCAAATATCAATGATATTCCACTAATTTAGTGCAGTATAGAAGTCAAAACTTTAACCAACTGAGTATAATAAAGAATGAAATAACAAAAGAAATCACCAGGCATGTGATAGATCGCATAGGCAGGTTATTCCAACAGAATAATAAATACGGAACCAGGTCCGGCGTAAAACGCACAAACAGGATATTCCAACAGAATAATAAAGACGAAACCAGGTCCTGCGTAAAACGCACAGACAGGATATTCCAACAGAATAATAAAGAATGGAATAACATAAGGATTTCACCAAGTATAGGGAGTCCACGTATCTGAGTTATTCCAACAGAATAATAAAAGCGGAACCGGTCCGCCAGAAAAGCGCGTAAACAAGATATTCCAACAAAATAATAAAGAATGGAATAACATAAGGATTTCACCAAGTATAGGAGTCGCGTATACGAGTTATTCCAATGAATAATAAAAGCGGAACCGGTCCCAAGTAAAAATGCATGTGATAGGATATTCAAATGTAATAATAAAGAATGGAATAACATAAGGATTTCACCAAGTATAGGGTATCTGGCGTATCTGAGTTATTCCAATGAGAATACTAAAGAATGGAATAATGAAGTTCTCTTAATGAATAAGAAAGAATAACACCCTTACCTAGTAAAAGACATTGGATATCAAGTAGTGAAGTAGCGAGAATACTCTTCTTCTTTCTCTCTATAATTTCTCTCTCTAGAGTTTTAGTGAATTCGTAAGAAATAATAAAGGAATGAGCTTTATTTATAGAAGAATGGATTGAATAGTAACTAATTCTGAAGCGGTCAGATTGATTTACTTTTAAGCGGACGGTTTGATTAATTTACTATTAAAACTTAAAGCAACGGTCCATACTGATTTACTATTAAAACTTTAAACCAGCGATCCATATTGATTCACTATTATAACTTTCCACCAGCGGTCTATATTGATTCACTAATATAACTTCAACCAACGGTCTGAAAAATTAGCACATCTCCTCATGGAATAATATTGTACCCAAATACCCGAATGCACAATACTAGAGTGAATAGTAACTGGGTGAATAGTAACTTGTGAATAGTAACTTATGAATAGTAACTCGTGAATAGTAACTCGTGAATAGTAACTCGTGAATAGAAACTTATGAATAGTAACTTGTGAATAGTACTCCGACACGAAAAGTTCCCCGAATACCCAATTGAACAATATAACCTCCAGACATCAATTATCATCGGAATAGATGTCGATTTCTACTAACACAAATAATCCCAACACAATGAAACTATCAAATTCATCTTTAATCAACACGAACTTATTCATCATTAATATTATAACTCACAATATTTAGCAAACGAGGTTGTTCCCGGAAAGAGGGGCTTTCAATAAGGATTTCTCCTTATTAGCGCATGATTAGGTGACCAAACCTCTCCTTGATGTAGAACTTTTAGACATTGTAAATATTGCAATTTAATAATATGAATAACTTTGTCGTCTCAATTATTGATTTAATAATATAACATATAATGCAGATGATACTGTAATAATAATCGAATCAATAATATGAGAGATATGATGCGATAATTATTTGTAGCAATAATTGAGTATAATTGAGTGACTTCTCACGTAAGCATCAATAATCAATACTGGTAGCTGCTACTTATGCAACCACGTAGACATCGTACTTTCACTACCGAGTATTCAACAGTTTTAACAATAACACTTTTGCCGTTATTTATAAAATATTTTTGTCGTTTTCTCAATCCGACAATAATTCCTTTGTGGGGTCCACCAATGATTGTGCCGTTGTATGAATATTCCCGACAAAAAGAATATTCCCCGACCAATCGAATATTTTATAACAACTTGCATACTTAGTAAAATTTATAAATATTACCTACAACTATAACATTATATCAAATTCATTCCATAATATTCAAAAATGATATTTATAGAAAAATCATCTTTATTAAAAAAAAGTTGGGGTCTTAAAACCTCCATTTCTTATGAAATTTTGCCCTCGAAATTAGGGTACGTACCTGGTATGTCGAAGAGGTAAGGATACCTTGATTTCATTTCAGATTCTAACTCCCAGGTCATTTCCTCAACATTGTGGTTCCTCCACAAAACTTTGACTTGAGGTATAACCTTGGAGCGTAGAATATTCTCTTTCTTATCCAAGATTTTAACAGGAACCTCCTCATACGTTAAATCTTCCTCTATTTCATTCGGTTCTAACTCAATAATGTGGTTCGGGTCTTTCACATATTTACGTAACATAGATATGTGAAAAACATTATGAACACGAGACATACTTGGCAGTAAAGCGAGTCTATAGGCCACAGTTCCTACTCATTCGAGGATTAAAAATGGGCCAATGAATCGAGGATTGAGCTTTCCCCTCTTTCCTAATCTCGTAACTCCTTTCCATGGAGCAACACGTAACAACACATGATCTCCAATATCGAATTCCCGTCCCTTTCGATGAAGATCAAAGATAACTCTTTTTATCGATCTTGTGAGGTTTTTATATCGTTGTCGGATCGTTTAAATCTTTTTCGTAGTCATACATACCAACTCGGTCCCAACAACGTTGCTTCACCCACCTCATCCCAATTATCTTTGGAGAAGCGACACTTTCTTCCATACAACGCCTCAAATGGAGCCATGCCAATACTTGCTTGATAACTGTTGTTGTAGGAAAACTCCACCAATGGTAAGAACTTGTCCCAACTTCCCTTGAAGTCAAGGACACAGAGTCTTAATAAATCTTCAAGAGTTTGAATAGTCCTCTCTGATTGTCCGTCCGTTTAAGGATGATATGTCGAACTAAATCGTAAATCAGTGCCCATAGCTTTTTGCAAACTAACCCAAAATCTTGAAGTGAATCTTGGGTCTCGATCAGAAACTATGGATACTGGCATACCATGCAATCTTACAATCTCGTTTATATACATACTAGCAAGACATTCAAGTGTATAAGTTTCTCGTATCGATAAGAAATGGGCAGACTTGGTCAATCTATCAACAATGATCCAAATCGCATTTATGCCTTGAGAAACCTTGGGAAGACCAGTAACGAAATCCATGGTAATGTGCTCCCACTTCCATTCTGGTATTTCAAGTGGTTGCAATGGACCTTTTGGCAATTGATGTTCCGCCTTGACTCGTTGACAAGTTAGACACCTTGAGATAAACAGCGCTATCTCTCTCTTCATATTACTCCACCAAAATGTATGACGAAGATCACGATACATTTTGGTACTCCCAGGATGGATTACAAACGTTGTGTTATGTGCCTCCATCATGATTCTATACTTTAAATCAGGGTCGTTAGGAACATAAAGTCTGGAGTTGACTCGAAGTATTCCTTCTTCATCGATTCTTGCTTCCGGCATAACACCTTCTTGTACTTTCTTCCTCATATGCATCGGCTCCGTGTGCGTAGCTTGGCGACTTTAACTTTATCGATTAAAGTCGGTTCTACTCGTATATTCACCATCATCACGTGGGTCCCTGGAGTTTTTATCTCTATCTCCATCCTTTGCAAGTCATACAAAATGGGCCTTTGCGTTGACAATATCGCACTCGTACCCGCATATGATCTTCTACTCAATGCGTCAGCTACCACGTTTGCGTTTCCAAGATGATATTGGATGGTATGATCATAATCTTTCAACAATTCAAACCAACGTCGCTGTCGCATGTTGAGTTCCTTTTGAGTGAAGAAATATTTGAGGCTTTTATGATCCTTAAAGATCTCCACTTTCTCCCCATACAAGTAATGCCTCCAAATTTTAAGTGCGAAGACAATAAATGCCAACTCTAGATCATGAGTAGGATAATTCTCTCTCATATTCTTTGAGTTAATCGAGAGGCATAGGCTATGACTTTCCGTGTTGCATGAGAACACATCCTAACCCTTTGCCTGAAGCATCACTGTAGATGAAAAATCCCTCCGAGCCAGATGGTATTGTCAGAACAGGTACTGAAATGAGTCTTCTCTTGAGTTCTTGAAAACTCTTCTCACATTCCTCACTCCAACCGAATTTTGTATCTTTTCGAGTCAGCTGAGTTAATGGAGTAGCGATTCGAGAAAACCCTTCTACGAATCTCCAATAATAACCAGCTAAGCCAAGAAAGCTACATACTTCGGTCACTGATATAGGTTGCTCCCAGCTTTGAATAGCTTCAATCTTTGCTGGGTCAACAAATATTCCATGACTTGATACTACATGCCCAAGGAATGCTACTTCCTCAAGCCAGAACTCGCATTTCTTCAACTTGGCATAAAGCTTATATTCACGAAGCTTTTGGAGTATCAGCCTCAAGTGTTGCTCATGATCTTCATAGCTTTTGGAATAAATAAGGATGTCATCAATGAAGACGACCACAAAGTGATCCAAATATTCCTTGAATACTCGGTTCATCATATCCATGAAGGCAGCAGGAGCATTAGTCAATCCAAAAGACATGACTAGGAATTCATAATGCCCGTACCGAGTTCTGAAAGCCATTTTTGGAATGTCATCGGTTTTAATCTTCAATTAGTGATATCCGGAACAAAGATAAATCTTTGAAAAGAATTTGGCGCCTTTGCAATTTGGTTGACAGGTCATCAATACGTGGCAGCGGATATCTATTTTGATGGTGACATGGTTCAACTCCCGATAATCAATACAAAGTCGCATACTCCCATCTTTCTTTTTCACGAATAAGCAGGAGCACCCCAAGGAGGCGTACTTAGGATGAATGAAACCGATGTCTAACAATTCTCGTAGTTGGATCTTTAACTCCACGAAGTTCAATAGAGCCATTCGATATGGGGCTTTGGAAATAGGTTTTGTACAGGGTTCAAGGTCGATACAAAATTCAATTTCACGTTCTGGGGGTAGGCCAGGAAGTTCTTCAAGGAATACGTCAGGAAATTCATTAACAATAGAAATATCATTCAAAACTGACGTATTTTTGTTTAGATCCGTGACATAAGCTAAGAAAGCTTGACATCCATTTTTCAATAAACGAATAGCTTTATGGCTTGAGATGATAGTGATTGATTTTAATGGTTTGGTTGCTTGAATTCGCATAATAGGTTGGTTAGGAGTATGAAAGTTAACAACCTTACGAAAACAATCAATTTTGCATGATGAGTAGTTAATCAATCAATCCCTAGAATTACGTCAAATGCAAGTATTTTCAATGAAATAAGATCGACAGGTAATGTGAGGGTACCGATTTGAACTAAATAAGACTTATAAACAGTGGATGTAATAAAGGTTTCTCCCAACGGAGTTTCAACAGCTAAGTCAAAGTCCAATTTCTCCGGAGTCAATTTTAAACGTCGAGCGCAAGTAGGAGAAATAAAAGAATGGGTAGAACCGATATCAAATAAGGTACATACTTCGCTAGAGTTTATGATAAGCTTACCCGTGATGATCTCATTCGGGTTCCTTACTTTCTGGGAGGTCACGACAAACGCTCTCCCTTGCACTACTGGCTTTGACTTTTCTGGGACGACCTTTGGTGCCTCCTTCCCAGCTGGACTTGTCTTCGGTGAACGACAAAATTGGGCTAGGTGTCCTTCTCTTCCACAATTGTAACACGCTTTGGATGGCATCGCACAGTTTGGACTGATATGTCCCTCACCTCCGCATTTGAAGCATATAATAGGTGGTCGTTCTCCTTTCTTAACAACGGGTGATGGTGCTGACGTCTTTCCATCATTGTTAAATCTCCTCTTCTTGAAATGTCCATTCTTATTGTTTTGGCCATGATTACAACCGAAGTGGTTACCATTTCTGGCATGTTGATTCCCTTCATGCTTATTGTCACCGCTTCGATGACTGCTATCACTGGAATTATCATTTTGCCTGCTGCTTACTTTTGGTTGGGTTGACTCATTATCACGCTCCAATAACTGAGCCCTATTAACAACATCTGAATACAAATACAGTTTATGAGAGATAAGATATTGACGTATCTCAGGTTTTAAACCTCTTAAAAACATTCGCGTCATTCTCTCCTCATTATCAACTAAATGGGACGTAAACCGGGACAACTCGGCAAACTTGGCTTCGTACTGCGATACGGTCATGTTGCTTTGTTCCAGCTTGATGAACTTTACCTCTTTCATGTGACGAATACTTTCGGGAAAGTACTTGTCGTTGAACAGTTCTTGGAACTTTTCCCAAGACATCTTGGTCTGGCGAGTTGAGTACGCTTTCTGATTCCCACCGAGAATCGCCTCTGCATAACATGAAGGTGGCAAAGGGAACCTTTTGCTCCTCGGAGCATCCCAAGACATCAAATATCTTGTTGATCTGCTTAATCCACGTCTCCGCCTTAAGTGGTTTTGGTTCTCCAAAAAACTCCGGTGGTCCCAGCTCCTTGAACTGTTTGGCGGTGACCATCCGAGAGTTGCCAGTGTTTCCACCTACATTTTGGACAGGAGCCGCTCTTGTGACGCCCCCAAAATAGGTCCACCCGACCCATTCTGAGTCGCCAGATATCATACTATAAAAAATACAACTTCATTTATACAACTGTTGAACTGTCGTGCAGAGTACGACAACAGATAAGCTGTGAGTTTCAATACAAATGTATATAACTCTCATGGTGCCTCGACCACAAATTACAATGGTAAGTTAAATAAAAGTACAGTCAAAAACTGTTTTAGAAATTAAAATCTTTGGGAAGTTCTCAAGGAAACCTTCGTACATGGGAGGCCATGCATTTAGGTTATGATAGATATCATATGTCCACAGAATTATCCTTGGTTGACCCAATAGACCCGAAAGAAAAACGAGAAGATTACTATCATATTCCTTCCAATGATGAATCTTCTCTTGACATATAATTATCTCAGTTGTCTCAAGTGAGAATTATATTTCAAATATACTCAAAGATCATATAAGTAGTGCTCGTAGATATACTCAGCAAGTGGATGTGCACAACCCTGTCTTATGATAACACGAGATTGTATGTCATTAGACATCTTGTATGATAGTGGCAAAACACCCTTCCTAAGTTGGGTTCTCATCAACCTATTGTTGTTCACCAAAATCAATTATTAAGTGACGAATAAAATATGACACGCACATCTTAGGTCCTCAATGCAATTATATATTGTATGGCATGCCATTTTATAATGTGTTGAGAAACTTCAACAGTCTCGAACCATCTCATTATTTCCCTATTATCCCCACTCGACCCAGCTACACTCTTATTACCTGAAAGGAATTGTGAAGCAAAAGGGTGAGCACAACTAGCCCAGTAAAGAATATCATGACTAAAGATAATTAAATTATCAATAGCATTCATCAGTAATAAATCAAAGATTTAGAACATATGGTAGATGATAAAACTTTTCAACCATAGTTGCAGTGGAACAAGCAATCCATTAAAAGAGTCAAATAGACCATCAGATCTATTATATCCTCCATGTTAAAAGTCCACCAATAATGTTTTATCCCGGTAACATCAATCAACAATTCCTGTCCACAATTATATGAATAACTCATAGTCATAATTGTGGTTTCAAATTCCATTTCTCATCCAGGACGAAGATAATTTTCATCACCTGTCTTTACCTGAAACATCAAAAATTATAGTTATGCCAAATCAAAATTTCTGCTCATAATCATATTAATAAATTCATCTTTGTACTACGGCCAAAGATATTCATTAACAATTCATCTTTGCACTACAGGCCAAAGACATACAACTCTATAACCAATAACCAACAGTTCATCTTTGCACTACAGACCAAAGATATACAACTGTAAAATATTTTAATCACTTCTTAAACTTATAAACAATTTATTTCAATTGTTTACAGTTTACCAATTAATGCATTTAATCATTCAAAAATGTCATACTCATAAGATTTCATCACCAATAATCAAATCCCTCATCAACAATATGCATATACCTTATATAGGATTTCCAAGCCATAAAATCCTATTTTCCAACTTTGTTACTTCACATAACATATTTAACTCATATATTCGTAACTAAACCATTTTCATGAAAAATACCAAATCAGTCCCAAAAATATTTCTTTTCTGGAATTTAGCATAATATAGTCCCATAAAGAAAATATATTTTTCTCAAAATTTTTAAAATTCATTTACTATTTTTCAAAAATCAATTTCTAATAAATTCCTTAAGAAATTAGCTACCTCAAGGTTAACTCCAGAAATTCCCAAATCTTGGCAAGATCTTACACATGTTAACGTGAGCCTCCAGTTTAAATTTCATGGTCATCGGAGTTATAGAACTCCGGTTATAGCATTTTTCGTCAGAAAAACCTAAATATTGAAATGGTCATAACTTGCTCATTTTAAGTCGGAATGAGTTCATTTTTGGACAGGAAGTTCCTTATACCATATACTTTCATGTCCCAAAAGGCCAGAATTTTTCTCATAAATTAAGTGGCCGAAAATGCCATTTTAAAAAAATAATCAGTAGCCTTTTCAAAATTTTTAGCTTTTGACTCCTTTGCTACACGAAAATCTACAATACTTTTTCCAGTGATTCCACTTGGATAAGTTATAAGACTCAAAAATCTAACTCTAGGACTTGACCACACTCAAAAATTCGAAATATAATAGGAGATATGGTCAATTGAATTTCATGTTACGTTTTTACCAAAATCTGATTTTTCAACCCTTTGTGATTTCTAAGAAACTTTCATGTTTTCACATAATAACCAACATAACTCATCATAACACTTACTAATACTTCATATAACCATGATTTTCATCAGTCCAATACTTATATTATGACTCTCATCATAATCAACATAAACAGATCTTTTCCACAATTTAATAAGGAATGAATACAAAGAATCATTCACCATGCATGCGATAGAGACCGCACAGACAGGTTATTCCAACAGAATAATAAATAATGGAACCAGGTCAGGTGAAATTCACCATGACGGGATGTTCCATGAGAATAAATGAATAATAAAGAGCGGAACGGTAGAGGCGTAAAAAGCCTGAACAGGATATTTCAACAAAAAATAATAAAGAGCGGAAACGGTCAGGTGAAATTCACAACCAAGCAGGATATTTCAATGAGAATATTAAATGCGGAATAATAAATAATGGAACCGAGTCCCACAGAAACGCATGCATGTGATATATCCGGCGCGAATAATAAATAATGGAACCGAGTCCGGCGTAAAATGCATGCAGACGAGGATATTAAATGAGAATAATAAAGAACGGAATAATAGAAGAATTTCACCATGTATGAAGTACTTTGCATAAACAGGTTATTCCAACATAATAATAAAGAATGGAATAACAGAAGTTCTCTTTATGAATAAGAAAGAAATAATACCCCTTACCGGTACAACAAATAATATCCCTTACCTTAGAATAAAGCTGGATACTGGAATAGAAATGTAGCAGACTTCTCTTCTTCTTTCTCTCTATAGATTTTCTCTCTATAGCTTCTCTCTATAATTTCTCTCTATAATAAATGCTCTATAGCTTTGGTGAATTGGTGAAGAATGATGAAGAAATGAGCTTTTATTTATAAAAAAAAATATAGTTTCGATAATTGCACGTTTTGGGGCTCGAAAAATTACAGTACAATACCTTCATCTTTTTCTTCCTTTTTAATTTAGTCATGTAAGTATTATGAAACTTACACCACCTCCCCTAATAGTAACAAGAATGTGAAATAATAGTATACACAAGTGAACAAATAGTTATAATCATGTGAAATAATAGCAATCAATTGCTCATTTATCCGGTTAAATACCCGATTGGTCAAAATAACCTCCAGACATCAATTTTTATCGAAATAAATGTCGATTTTCACTAACACAAATAATTCCAACATAATGAAACTATTTTTATTAAAAATATAAATTTTGAAATTTTGAAGTTTGACTTTTCCCAAAAAAGTCAACTGTTGACTTTGACAAATAGTAAAACCAAGTGAATTTTGTGTTTATAGTCTATTTTCACTAATTTCATCGTTAGGACTCAAATATCACGTCCGCGTCTCCAAATTCAACTCTGAGCACAACTTCAATATAAATAACATTCATCATTAATATTATAACTCACAAGATTTATCAACCAGGTCGTTCCCAGAAAAGAGGGTGCTTTCCAATAAGGATTTCTCCCTATTGGCGCGCAATTAGGTTACCAAACCTCTCCTTGGCAGAACTTTTAGACATTATAAATATTGCAATTTAATAATATTAATAACTTTGTCATCTCAATTATTGATTTAATAATATATCATATAATGCGAGGAGGATCTTTGTGACAATAATCGAATCAATAATATGAGAGAGATATGATGCAACAATTACTATAGCAATAATTGAGTATAACTGAGTGACTTCTCACGTAAGCATCAATAACCAATACTGTGTGCCACTATGCAACCACGCATATTACTGTACTTTTACTACCGAGTAGCTCAACAGTATTAACGGTAAAACTTCCGCCGTTATTTTCAATAAAATACTTTTGTCGTTTTCTCAATCCGACAATAATTCCGTTGTGGGTTCACCAATGATTGTGCCCTCGTACAGATATTTTCCGACAAAAAGAATATTTTTCGACCAATCGAATATAACATAACAACTTGCATACTTTGCAAAATTTATAAATACTACCCACAACTATAACATTATATCAAATCCATACCATAATATTAAAAAAAAAAATTCGAGAAATTTAAATCTTTATTCATAAAATCTGGGATCTTACAGTTCTCGCCTGATGTTGCATGAATTTCATGAAGCCTCGGAACATTCCGTCGTTCATCATTTGGTCAGTGTTGTTGTTTGCATGAGGATTGTGCGCTTCTTGATGCACATTGTCACGGTTATTGATCCGTGGAGACTCAAGCGGTCTCTGTGCTCCATTGATGTTCTCAACATTCTCGGATGCCATTTTCAAATACTGCCACAAAACAAGGGTTAATTAACATATCACATATTATCCCTATACTCTGACTGACCAATTAAATACCAAATAAACTTAGGTAGGTTATACTAGCGAAGGAATTCCCCATCTCTCTCCTCCTAGTTCTTATCTCACATCTTAGCCAGGGATCATATCCCTAAGCTTTGATACCAACTGTGACGTCCCCAAAATAGGTATACATCACCCATCTTGGGTCGACAGATATATGGTACAAAATACAAATACAATCTTAAATATATAACAAAAGCTGTGAGTTTTAATACAAATATTGTCTTCTATACAATATCCACTCTCAGAATAAGTCCTCATTATAATTATTATCACATTATTTCATAGAATAGTGAGGACTACTAATGCTATCATCTGGACCATCACTCCGTCCCCCGACTAGTCCCTGCTACGTTCTCATTTCCTGAAGAGAACAGTGAAAGAAAGGGTGAGCTCAACTAGCCCATAAAAAATATTATGACTAAGATAATGCAGGATAAATTATCATTAGCCTTCAACAATGTTAAACTGATAAAATACAATAGACAATAAGTTTAACTGCACTGGAATAAGCAATCCATTAAAAGAGTCAAGTAGAGAATAAAATCTACTATCTTTTATGATTTAAAAAGTTTTTCATCACTTTTATCATTTGAGACTCGACAATAAATAATCCACATCATCCTCACTACTACTGACGAGGATATTCATTAGGGTCACGACCATAAATTATCCATGCACTACGGGCCAAGGATATTCGTGTATTCATCAATGGTCATGATCATGCCAACAACTGTCCATCAATGCACTACGGGCTAATGAGGACTTTTACCACATCATTTGTACCATTACGGTCATGATTATACCGAATAATCCCTGGTCATAATCATACCAAGTCCATCTATGCACTACAGGCCACAGATGACTTTCAAAAAATATAAACATGAGAATGATGACAATGATATAAGAATTCAATAAAACAAGTTCAAGAATTAGTTTATCCAGGAACTAATAACGTCCAAATTGTCAACATGATACTTCTTTGTAGAGTAAAATTCAAGAATGCTCAGAAGAATATTTCCATGAAAAGATACTGGATGAAGCAAATATCAATGATATTCCACTAATTTAGTGGAGTATAGAAGTCAAAACTTTAACCAACTAAGTATAATAAAGAATGGAATAACAAAAGAAATCACCAAGCATGTGATAGATCGCACAGGTAGGTTATTCCAACAAAATAATAAATACGGAACCAGGTCCGGCGTAAAACGCACAGACAAGATATTCCAACAGAATAATAAAGACGGAACCAGGTCCGGCGTAAAACGCACAGATAGAATATTCCAATAGAATATAAAGAATGGAATAACGTAAGGATCTCACCAAGTATAGGGAAGTCCGCGTATCAAAAGTTATTCCAATGTAATAATAAAGAGCGGAACCGGTCCCACGTAAAACGCATGACGAGGATATTCCAATGAGAATAATAAAGAATGGAATAACATAAGGATTTCACCAAGTATAGGGGAGTCTGCGTATACAGGTTATTCCAATAGAATAATAAAGGCGGAAACAGTGCGGCGTAAAAGCATGTATGAGACGGGATATTCAAATGAATAATAAAGAATGGAATAACATAAGGATTTCACCAAGTATATAGGGTATGCAGCGTATCTGAGTTATTCCAATAGAATAATAAAGAATGGAATAATGAAGTTCTCTTCATGAATAAGAAAGAATAACACCCTCACCAGTAAAAGACTTTGGATATCGAAGTAGTGAAGTAGCGAGAATACTCTTCTTCTTTTTTTCTATAATTTCTCTCTAGAGTTTCGATTGAATTCGTAAGAAATAATGAAGGAATGAGCTTTATTTATAGAAGAATGGATTGAATAATAACTAATTTACGAGCGGTCCAGTTGATTTACTTTTAAAGGACGATTGATTGATTTACTATTAAAACTTAAAGCAACGGTCCATACTGATTTACTATTAAAACTTTAAACCAGCGATCCATATTGATTCACTATTATAACTTTCCACCAGTGGTCCATATTGATTCACTAATATAACTTCAACCAACGGTCTGAAAAATTAGCACATCTCCTCATGGAATAATATTGTACCCAAATACTCGAATGCACAATACTAGAGTGAATAGTAATCGGGTGAATAGTAACTCATGAATAGTAACTTGTGAATAGTAACTCGTGAATAGTAACTCATGAATAGTAACTTGTGAATAGTAACTCGTGAATAGTAACTCATGAATAGTTACTCATGAATAGTAACTCATAAATAGTAACTCGTGAATAGTACTTTCAAATACACGAAAAGTTCCGAATACAGGATTGAACAATATAACCTCCAGACATCAATTATCATCGGAATAGATGTCGATTTCTACTAACACAAATAATCCCAACACAATGAAACTATCAAATTCATCTTTAATCAACACGAACTTATTCATCATTAATATTATAACTCACAATATTTAGCAACAGGTTGTTCCCGAGGAAGAGGGGCTTTCAATAAGGATTTCTCCTATTGGCCGCAATTAGGTGACCAAACCTCCTCGATGAACTTCTAGACATTGTAAATATTGTAATTTAATAATATGAATAACTTTGTCGTCTCAATTATTGATTTAATAATATAACATATAATGCGGATGATCTTTGTGACAATAATAGAATCAATAATATGAGAGATATGATGCAAACAATTCTTTGTAGCAATAATTGAGTATAACTGAGTGACTTCTCACGTAAGCATCAATAATCAATACCGTATACTACTATGCAACCACGCGTATTACTGTACTTTTACTACCGGGTAGTTCAACAGTTTTAACAATAACACATTTGCCGTTATTTATAAAATATTTTTGTCATTTTCTCAATTCGACAATAATTCCATTGTGTTGTCCACCAATGATTGTGCTGTTGTACGAATATTCCCGACAAAAAGAATATTCCCCAACCAATCGAATATTTTATAACAACTTGCATACTTAGCAAAATTTATAAACATTACCCACAACTATAACATTATATCAAATTCATTCCATAATATTCAAAAATGATATTTATAGAAAAATCATCTTTATTAAAAAAAAGTTGGGGTCTTACAAGGATAGTACCTTATTGTACTTTCTTCCTCATACGCATCAACGCCGGGTCTATAGCTTGAGCAGCTTTAACTTTATCGATTAAAGTCGGTTCTACTCGTATATTTGCCATCATCACATGGGTCCCTGGAGTCTTTAACTCTATCTTCATCATTTGTAAGTCATACAAAATGGGCCTTTGCGTTGACAATATCGAACTCGTACCCGCATATGATGTTCTACTTAATGCGTTAGCTACTACGTTTGCTTTTCCAGGATGGTATTGAATGGTATTATCGTAATCTTTCAACAACTCGAGCCAACGTCTTTGACGCATATTGTAAGAGCCCAACTTTTATGAATAAAGATTAATTTTTCTCTAAATATTATTTTTGAATATTATGGTGTGGATTTGATATAATGTTATTTTGACGCCCCCAAACAGGTATACATCACCCATTCTGAGTCGCCAAATACATGGTACAAAAATCAAATACAAAATTCTTTAATACAACTATCGTGTAAAAATACGACAAAACATAGTTGAGTTTTTACATGAATATTGTCTTCTAGACAGTATTCAAACTCAAACTCAATCCTCATTACATTTATTATCACACTAAGTAGTGAGGACTGCTAAAACAACCATCTCCGACCATCACTCCGTTCCCCGACTAGTCCCAGCTATGTTCTCATTTCTTGAAGAGAACAATGAAAGAAAAGGGTGAGCTCAACTAGCCCAGTACGAAATATTATGACTAAGATAATGCAGAATAAATTATCATTAGCCTTCAACAGTATAACAACTGATAGAATACAATAGACAACAAGTTTTAGATCAACAACTGCAGCGAAATAAGCAATCCATTAGAAGAGTTAAGTAGAGCATGATATCTACTATCTTCTATGATTTAAAAAGTTTTTCATCAACTTTATCATTTGAGACTCGACAATAAATAAACCACATCATCGAATCATCCCTGCACTACGGGCCAAGGATATTCATGTAATTATCAATGGTCATGATTATACCGAATAATCCCTAGTCATAATCATATCAACAACTGTCCATCAATGCACTACATGCCAATGAGGACTTTTACCACATCATTTATAACATTACGGGTCACGATTATACCGAATGATCCATGGTTATAATCATACCAATCAACAATCCATCTATGCACGTAAGCCAAAGATGACGTTCATCACAATATAAGCATTAGGATGATGACAATGATATAAGCATTAATCAAACAAAATCAAGGATAAATTTTAAAAACTTTAAATTTATCCAGAGTTTAAAAATATCCAAATTGTCAACATGATACTGCTTTGTGGAGTAAAATTCAAGAATAATATTCATGTATCAAAAATAATTTGGACAGAAAAGAAATATATTTTTCGGGTTAATAAGACCCCGTGAATAGTACTCTGTGAATAGTACTTTAGGAATAGTACCTCGTGAATAGTACTCTGGCATGAAAAGTGCCCCAAATATCTGAGTGAATAATATTCGAGTGAATAGTAACTAGGTGAATAGTAACCCATGAATAGTAACTCATAAATAGTACTCCGGCATAAAAAGTGCCTCGAATACCCGAGTGAATAATATTTAAGTGAATAGTAACCCATAAATAGTAACTTATGAATAGTATTCTGACATAAAAAGATCAATAATTATCAAAAAATCTCAGAATAATATTTTCATAAAAAGATACTGAATGAAGCATAAATATCAAGGATATTCTACAAATTTCACGGAGTATAGAAGCAATAATTTAACAGAATGAGTGTAGAATTAGGAATATAAAACGAAATAATATTACTCACATACTACAGAGTATGGAAGAAAATATTATTTCTACGAATACTGAACGAAAATAATATTCCTACGAATATTGAACGAAAATAATATTCATACGAATACGAAAAAATAATATCTCTTCAGAATATGAAATAAATAATACCTCTTACCTTGGAAGAAGACTAGATACTGGAATAGTGAAGTAGCAGACTACTCTTCTTCTTTCTCTCTATAGCTTCTCTCTCTATAATTGCTCTTGTGAGTCTTAGTGAATTGGTGAGAATGAAAGAAGAATGAGCTTCTATTTATAGGAAAACATAGTTTTGATAATTACACGTTTTGGGGCTCAAAATATTACAGTATAATACCTTTATCTTTTCTTTCATTTTTAATTTAGTCCTGCAAGTATTTTCAAACTTGCACCACCTCCCCTAATAGTACATCATGTGAATCAATAGTACAATCATGTGAATCAATAGTTCTATACATGTGAAAAAAATAATTACAGTATAATACCTTCATCTATAACTCTATTTTTAATTTAGTCATGCAAGTATTATCAATCTTGCACCACCTCCCCTAATAGTACATTCATGTGAATTAATAGTACACACATGTGAACAAATAGTTATAAGCATGTGAATTAATAGCAATTAATTGTTTATTTATCCGATTAATTACCCAATTGGTCAATATAACCTCCAAAAATAAATTATTGTCGAAATAAATGTCAATTTCTACTAACACTTATAATCCCAACACAATAGAAATATCAATTTCATCTTTAATCAACACGAACTTATTTATCATAAATATTATAACTCACAATATTTAACAACCAGATCTTTCCCAGGAAAGAGGGAGCGTTCCGATAAGGATTTCTCCCTATTGGCGCGCAATTAGGTGACCAAAGAACTTTCTAGACATCGTCAATATTGCAAATAATAATATGAATAACTTTGTCATCTCAATTATTGATTTAATAATAATAAATATTATCACGAGATGATCTTTGTGACAATAATTGAATCAATAATATGAGAGATATTATGCGCGATTATTGTAGCAATAATTGAGTATAAGCGAGTGACTTCTCACGTAAGCATCGATAATCAATACAGGTGTCTTCTTATGCAACCCACGTATTCATGTACTTTTACTACCGGATAGTTCAACAGTTTAACGGTAAAACTTTCGCCGTTATTTTTATAAAAAGATATTTATGTCATTTTCTAACTACGACAATAATTCCGTTGTGGGGTCCACCAATGATTATGCCGTCGTACGAATATTCTCTGTTAAAACGAATATTCTCCAACCAATCGAATATTCCCCAACACAGCGAATATTTTATATCAACTTGCTTACTTTGCAAAATTTTCACATATCACCCTTAACTTTAACCCTTTCTCAATTTAACCATTTACTAAATAAAATAATAATTATAAGAAAATTTAATACTTTTATTTTATAAAATTCGGGGTCTTACAGTTATAGTTGTGGGTAATATTTACAAATTTTACAAAGTAAACAAGTTGACAAAAAATATTCGATTGGTTGGAGAATATTCGTACGACGGTACAATCATTGGTGGAACCCACAACGAAATTACTATCGGAGTTAGAAAACAATAGAAATATTTTTTTTATAAAAATAACGGCAAAAGTTTTACTGTTAACTATTGAAATACCTGGTGATAAAAGTACAGTAAAACGCGTGGTTGCATAGTAGCACACGGTATTGTACAGTATCTTTGATTATTGATGCTTACGTGAAAAGTCGCTCAGTTTTATTCAATAATTGTTGCACAATTTCTTATATTATTGATTCAATTATTGTCACAGAATCATTTGCACAATATTTTACATTATTAAATCAATAATTAACGCGACACAAGTATTCATATTATTAATTAGCATTATTGACAATGTCTAGAAAATTTTGTCGAGGAAAGGGTTTGGTCATCTAATTGCGCGCCAATAAGGATAAATCCTTATCGGAAAGACCCCTCTTTCCTGGGAATGATCTGGTTGTTTATATTGTGAGCTTATAATATTAATTATTATGTGGTGGATATTGATTCAATTTTGATTTAAATGAAGGAATTTTTAGCATGAAATAATTGTTGAAAGTTTGGCATATTTTCTGTGGAATTACAATTATTTCTCCGATAAAATATTCATTCAAATATATTATTATAATATATTATAATTGTTTAAATAATAATATTATTATAATATATATATATATATATATATATATATAAATGCATGTGATAAAAGGGACGAAAGTATTATTTGAATGCCTTATATTTTCATAAGAGTAGTTGGTGATGGATGTTTCTCCTGCAAACCATTTCTTGTTTCAAAATTGTGTGGGCCTTAAGAAGTTGATGGTTAGGCAAGAATGGTGCAGGAAAAGGTTGGCAAAAGAAGAAAAACAAAAGGTTAGGCAGGTTAGGCCTGAAGAAAAAAAAAGAATGTTAGGCAGAATGCCTTGTTTTTTTTCTTCTCGATTCTATAAAAATAGGGGTAACCCTCCTTCCTAAAACACACCATTTCAATATCAGAAATTCTTATTCTATAGTATTGTGAGTATTTTTCTTGAGTATAAGGATACTTTGAGTTTAGTTTTTTCTGCAAGATTTTCTCAGAATAATATCGGATATTCCAGTCAAATCCAGTTTCTACTAAGGTAAAGGATATGAATTTCTTTCAATACTCGTAAAAAATATTATTTACTTTCATACTCCATAGTATGGAAGGGATATTATTTCATTTTATATTCATAAATTTTAACTTACAATGGTAAATATTGCTTCTATAATTCCTGAAATTAGTAGAATATCCTTGATATTTGCGCTTCATCCAGTATCTTTTCATTAAAATATTATTCTGAGCATTCTTGATAAGTTTTAACCTTTTTATGCCGGTGTACTATTCACAGGGTACTATTCCTAAAGTACTATTCATGGGGTACTATTCACACAGGTACTATTCACACAGGGTACTATTCATGACAAAAATTAATTTTTTTTCTGTCCAAATCATTTTTGATACAATATTATTCTTGAATTTTACTCCATAAAGCAGTATCATGTTGACAATTTGGACATTATTGAATTCTGGATAAATTAAATTATAAATCTTTAGAATTTACCCTTTGCTTACATTTAATTGAATTCTTATATCATTGTCATCATCCTCATGTTTATATTGTTATGAAAGTCATCTTTGGCCCGTAGTGCATAGATAGACTGTGAATTAGTATGATTATGACCATGGATCATTCGGTATAATCATGATCTGTAATGTTACAAATAATGTGGTAAAAGTCCTCATTGGCCCGTAGTGCATTGATGGACAGTTATTGGCACGATCATGACCATTGGTGATAATAATGAATATCCTTGGCCCGTAGTGCATGGATAATTAAGTGATGTGGATTATTTATTGAGCTGAGTCTCAGCGATAAAATTGATGATAAACTTTTAAATCATAGAAGATAGTAGATATCATGCTCTACTTGACTCTTCTAATGGATTATTTGTTCCGCTGCAGTTAAACTTGTTGTCTATTATATTCTATCAGTTTAACACTGTTGAAGGCTAACGATAATTTATTCTGCATTATCTTAGTCATAATATTCTTTACTGGGCTAGTTGAGTTCACCCTTTACTTTCATTGTTCTCTTCAGAAAATGAGAATATAGATGGGACTAGTCAGGGGACGGAGTGACGGTCCATATGGTTGTTTTAGTAGTCCTCACTATTATATGAAATAGTGTGATAATAATTATAATAAGATTGAATTTGAGTTTGGATATTGTCTAGAAGACAATATTCGTGTTAAAACTCTCAGCATATGTTTTGTCGTATTTACACGACAGTTGTATTAATTAAGTTGTATTTGAATTTTGTACCATGTATTTGGCGACTAGAATGGGTGATGTATACCTATTTTGGGGGCGTCACACATGTTACATTAGTTTTAGGTGAAGAAATATTTGAGGGTTTTGTATCGGGTTCAAGGTCGATACAAAATTTTATTTCACGCTCTGGGGGTAGTCTAGGAAGTTCTTCAGGAAATACGTCAGGAAATTTATTAACAATAAAAATATCATTTAAATCTGACGTATTTTTGTTTAAATTCGTGACATGGGCTAAAAAAGCTTGATATCCATTTTTCAATAAATGAATAGCTTTATTGCTTGATATGACAGTGATTGACTTTAGTGGTTTGGTTGTTTGAATTCGCATAATAGGTTGGTTAGGAATATGAAAACTAACAACCTTATAAAAATAATCTATTTTAGCATGATGAGTGGTCAACCAATCAATCCCTAAAATCTCATCTAATACAAGTATTTTCAAAGTGATAAGATCGATAGGTAACGTGCGGTTGCCGATTTGAATCAAACAAGACTTATAAACAGTGGATGTAATGAAGGTTTCTCCCAACGGAGTTTCAACAGATAAGTCAAGGTCTAATTTCTCCGGAGTTAAATTTAAACGTTGAGCGCAAGTAGGAGAAATAAAAGAATGGGTAGAACCGGTATCAAATAAGGTATAAACTTCGCTAGAGTTTATGATTAACTTACCCGTGATCACCTCATTTAGATTCCTCGCTTTATGGGAAGTTACAAAAATGCTCTCACTTGAACCATCGATTTTGACATGTCTGGAACAGCCTTTGGTGTCATCATTACCTATGGAATTGACTTTAGCTATAGGGCATACTCCACCCTCAACTGCTTCATCGTACTCCTGTTCCATGATCTGAATCATTAATCTTCGATCCATATCCAATTGGGGTTGATCGCAATGTACAAGGTAATTCAAAATTCGATGTTGGGTTCTCCCAATTGATGTCCAAAAAGAGAAATACATATCATCTATTTTAGCCTTCTTGGACCGGACTTCTCTTTCCACAATATCAACGCGCCGTGCGACTTTTACCCATGCATCCTTCGTTCTTACTCGTTCAGTTATTTCTTCTTTCAGCCGATCCTTGACATTTGAATTCTCAGATTCCAGCTTTAACATCTTATACTCTGCCAAAGAGTGCTTCTGTTTAAGCATCACATATCGGGTAACAGAAGCTTAAATTGTTACATCGTTTTGCTCCACGACCGCCTTCTGTTCTTCATCCTGCTCTTCTAGCTAATGAATATGATTTTACAGTTCTACATTTCGATCATAAAGTTATCCTAATAAATTCTCCACAAGTTCCTCTTCTTCCTCACTCTCAGCTGCTACCTCTGCGACTAGCTCGGGTGCAACTATTAATTCTTCACTCACCACATGGATATCTCTAATTTCTTCTTCTCCTGACATCCTACAATCAAGTTTAATAACTTAATTAGTATTCCACAATAAAATTTTTGTTATAACAAAATATTATACTCTAATATTTATTTTTTAAATGAATCTCCTCGATTCATCACTTAAAACTCTATATGAGTTCATCTCTTGATTTTCAGATGTCATTTTCAAATACTGCCATAAAATAAGGGTTAATTGACATGCCACATATTATCCCTACATTCTGACCGATCAGTTAAATAACAAATAAACTTAGGTAGGTCATACTAGCGAAGGAATTACCCGTCTCTCCCCTTCTAGTTCTAGTCTCATATCTTAGCCAGAGATCATATCCCTAAGCTTTGATACCAACTGTGCCGCCCCCAAAATAGGTATACATCGCCCATTCTGAGTCGCCAAATACTTGGTACAGAAATCAAATACAAACTTCTTTAATACAACTTTTGTGTAAAAATACGACAAAACATAGCTGAGTTTTTACATGAATATTGTCTCATAAACAATATCTTAACTCAAATTCAATCCTCATTATATTTATTATCACACTAAGTAGTGAGGACTACTAAAATAACAATCTCGGACCGTCACTCCATTCCCCGACTAGTCCCGGCTACGTTCTTATTTCCTGAAGAGAACAATGAAAGCAAAAGGGTGAGCTCAACTAGCTAGTAAGAAATATTATGACTAAGATAATGCAGAATAAATTATCATTAGTCTTCAACAATGTTAAACTGATAAAATACAATAGACATCAAGTTTAACTGTAGCGGAAAAAGCAATCCATTAGAAGAGTCAAGTAGAGCATGATATCTACTATCTTCTATGATTTAAAAAGTTTTTCATTAACTTTATTGCTGAGACTTAGCTTAATAAATAAACCACATCCTCGAATCATCCCTGCACTATGGGCCAAGGATATTCATGTAATCATCAATGGTCATGATTATACCGAATAATCCCTAGTCATAATCATACCAACAACTGTCCATCAATGCACTACGGGCCAATGAGAACTTTTACCATATTATTTGTAACATTACGGGTCATGATTATACCAAATGATCCCTGGTTATAATCATACCAATCAACAGTCCATCTATGCACGTAAGCCAAAGATGACTTTCATCACAATATAAGCATGAGGATGATGACAATGATATAAGCATTAATCAAACGAAATCAAGGATAAATATTAAAGACTTTAAATTTATCCAAAGTTTAAAAATATCCAAATTGTCAACATGATACTACTTTGTGGAGTAAAATTCAGGAATAATATTCCTGTATCAAAAATAATTTGGACAGAAAAGAAAAATATTTTTTGGGTGAATAGTACCCTATTGTAAGACCCCAAATTTTATGAAATAAAAGTATTCAATTTTTCTATTTTAGTAAATGGTTAAATTGATAAAGTTTAAAGTTAAGGGTGACATTTGAAAAATTTTCAAAGTAAGTAAGTTGTCATAAAATAATCGGTGGTAAAATAAGCGTGGTTGCATAGTAGCACACGGTATTGATTATTAATGCTTACGTGAGAAGTCACTCAGTTTGATTCAATTATTATCGATATTTGATATATTATTAAATCAATAATTGAGACAACAAAGTTATTCATATTATTAAATTACAATATTTACAATGTCTAGAAGTTTTGTCAAGGAGAGGTTTGGTCACCTAATTGCGCGCCAATAGGGAGAAATCCTTATTGGAAAGCCCCCTTTTTCCTGGGAACAACCTGGTTGTTAAATATTGTGAGTTATAATATTAATGATGAATAAGTTCATGTTGATTAAAGATGAATTTGATAGTTTCATTGTGTTAAGATTATTTGTGTTAGTAGAAATCGACATTTATTCAGATAATAATTGATGTCTGGAGGTTATGTTGTTCAATCGGGTATTCGGGACACTTTTTGTGTCGGAGTACTATTCATGAGTTACTATTCACGAGTTACTATTCATGAGTTACTATTCATGAGTTACTATTCATGAGTCACTATTCACGAGTTACTATTCACCCGAACAATATATTTCTTTTCGGTCCAAATTATTTTTGGGTACAATATTATTCCATGAGGAGTTGTGCTAATTTTTCAGACCGTTGGTTGAAATTATATTAGTGAATCAATATGGACCGTTGGTTTAAAGTTTTAATAGTGAATCAGTATGGACCGCTGGTTTAAAGTTTTAATAGTGAATCAGTATGGACCGTTGGTTTAAAGTTTTAATAGTGAATCAGTATGGACCGTTGCTTTAAGTTTTAATACGGACAGTCCGTTTAAAAGTAAATCAATCTGGACCGTTCATGAATTAGTTACTATTCAGTCCATTCTCCTATAAATAGAAGCTCATTCCTTCATTATTTCTTTTTAATTCTTTGAAACTCTTGAGAGAGAAATTATATAGAGAGAAGAAAGAAGTCAACTACCTTTCAATTCCAATATCCGGTTTCTTCTAAGGTAAGGGATATTATTTTTGAACCCGTAAGGGTGTTATTATTTTGTATTCATGAAGAGAACTTCATTATTCCATTATTTATTATTCTCGTTGGAATAACTCAGATGTAATGCTTTTACCCTATACTTGGTGGAATAACATATATATATGCGTTTTACCTATACTTGGTGAAATTCTTACATTATTCCATTATTTATTATTCGTTGAATAACTCAGATACGCTGTGACATACCCTATACATAACATGTATACGCTGCAGATACCCTATACTTGGTGAAATCCTTACATTATTCCATTCCTTATTATTATGTTGGAATAACCTGTTTATGCGAAGTACCGCATACATGGTGAAATTCTTCTATTATTCCATTCTATATTATTATGTTGGAATAACCTGTTTATGCGAAGTATCGCATACATGGTGAAATTCTTCAATTATTCCGTTCTTTATTATTATGTAGGAATATCATGTATCGGTTAATTTACTTTGACACTGGTTTCATTTATTATTACGTTGGAATAACTCGATAATGGATTATCGATACCGGTGAAGTCTATTGTTATTCCATTCTTTATTATTCTGTTGGAATAACCTGTATACGCGGATTACCGTATACCTGGTGAAGTCCATTGTTATTTCATTCTTTATTATTCTATTGGAATAACCTGTATACGCGGATTACCGTATACTTTGTGATTTCTGTTGTATTCCATTCTTTATTATTCTGTTGGAATAACCTGTATACGCGGATTACCGTATACCTAGTGATTTCTGTTGTTATTCCATTATTTATTATTCTGTTGGAATATCCTGTCTGTGCGTTTACGCCGGACCTGGTTCCATTATTTATTATTATGTTGAGAATAACTTGTCGGTGCGATTTATCTTATGCATGGTGATTTCTTCTATTATTCCATTCTTTATTATTCTGTTGGAATAACCTGTCTATGTGGATTACCACATGCATGGTGAATGATCCTTTGTATTTCATTCCTTATTAAATTGTGGAAATGATCTGTTTACGTGAATTATGATGAAAGTCATAATAAAAGCATAGGACTAATGAAAATCATGGTTATGTGTGGTATTAGTAAGTGTTATGATGAGTTATGTTGGTTAGTATGGGAAAACATGAAGGTTTCTTAGAAATCACAAAGGGTTGAAAATCAGATTTTGGTAAAAACGGAATATGAAATTCAATTGACCATATCTCCTATTATATTTTGAATTTTTGAGTGTGGTCAAGTTCTAGAGTTAGATCTATGAGTTTTGTAGCATCTCCAAGTGGAATCACTGGAAAAGGTGTTGTAGATTTTCGTGTGGACTGTTTTTAGCAAAAGAGTCCAAAGCTGCGAAAGAGGAAAATGCTACTGCCCAAAAACTTTAAGGGGCTGTTTCGGCCACTTAATTTGTGAGAAAAATTCTGGCCTTTTGGGACATGAAAGTATATGGTATAAGGTACCTCCTGTCCAAAAATGAGCTCATTCCAACTTAAAATGAGCAAGTTATGACCATTTCAATAGTTAGGTTTTTCTGACGAAAAATGCTATAACCGGAGTTCTATAACTCCGATGAGCATGAAATTTAAACTGGAGGCCCACGTTAACAGGTGTAAGATCCTGCCAAGATTTGGGAATTTCTGGAGTTAACCTTGAGGTAGCTAATTTCTTAAGGAATTAATTAGAAATTGATTTTTGAAAAATAGTAAATGAATTTTAAAAATTCCGAGAAAAATATATGTTCTTTATGGGACTATATTATGCTAAATCCCAGAAAAGAAATATTTTTGGGACTGATTTGGTATTTTTCATGAAAATGGTTTAGTTACGAACATATGAGTTAAATATGTTATGTGAAGTAACAAAGTTGGAAAATAGGATTTTATGGCTTGGAAATCCTATATAAGGTATATGAAGATTTTTGATAAGGGATTTGATCATTGGTGATGAAATCTTATGAGTATAGCATTTTGAATAACTAAATGCATTATTTGGTAAAGTGTAAACAATTGAAATAAATTGTTTATAAGTTTAAGAAGTGATTAAAATATTGTTATGATATTAATAATATTAGATTATGAGTGGTTGCTAATATTTGGATAAATTTAAAGTCTTTAATATTTATCCTTGTTTTCAGTTGATTAATGTTTATATCATTGTCATCATCCTCATGCTTATTTGGTAATAAAAGTTATCTTGGCTTACGTGCAAAGATGGACTGTAGATTATTGAATTGTATATCTTTGGCTTACGTGCAAAGATGGACTGTTGGTTGTTGGTTTTATAGTTGTATATCTTTGACTTATGTACAGAAATAGACTTGGTATGATTATGACTAGGGATTTTCGGTATAGTCATGACCATTGATGATTTAATGAATATCCTTGCCCGTAGTACAGGGATGATTAGAAGATGTGGCTTATTTATTAAGCTGAGTCTCAGCGATAAAAGTTGATGAAAACATTTTTTTAAATCATAGAAGATAGTAGGTTTTATTTTCTACTTGACTCTTCTAATGGATTGCTTATTCCGCTGCAGTTAAACTTGATGTCTATTGTATTTTATCAATCTAACATTGTTGAAGACTATTGATAATTTATTCTGCATTATCTTAGTCATAATATTTCTTACTGGGCTAATTGAGCTCACCCTTTTTTTCACTGTTCTCTTCAAGAAATGAGAATATAGTTAGGACGAGGAAAGGAGTGACGGTCCAGATGATAGCATTAGTAGTCCTCACTATTCTGATTAAATAGTGTGACAATAAATGTAAAGAGGACTCCTTTGAGTTTGTATACTGTCTAGATGACAATATACGTATTAAAACTCTTAGATTATGTTTTGTCGTATTTTACACGACAATTGTATTATTAAGTTGTATTTGAATTTTGTACCATGTATTTGGCGACTCAAGATGGGTGACGAATACCTATTTTTGGGGGCGTCACACCTATAAATAGTACTTCGGGAATAGTACCTCGTGAATAATATCCCAGCATGAAAAGTGCCCTAAATACCCGAGTGAGTAATATTCGAGTGAATAGTAACTGGATAAATAGTAATATGTGAATAATAACTCGTGAATAGTACTCTGGCATAAAAAGTGCCCCGAATACCCGAGTGAATAATATTTGAGTGAATAGTAATTGAGTGAATAGTAACCCGTAAATAGTAACTCATGAATAGTATTTCTGCATAAAAAGATCAATAATTATCAAGAAAGCTCAGAATAATATTTTCATGAAAAGATACTAGATGAAGCGCAAATATCAAGGATATTCTACTAATTTTACGGAGTATAGAAGCAATACTTTAACATAATGAGTGTAGAATTAGAAATCTTAAAGCTAAATAATATTACTCACATACTACATAGTATGGAAGAAAATATTATTTTTACTATTACTGAAAAAAATAATACCCATTACTTTCGAAGAAGACTGGATACTGGAATAGTGAAATAGCAGACTTCTCTTCTTCTTTCTCTCTATAGCTTCTCTCTATAATTGCTCTTGTGAGTCTTAGTGAATTGGTGAGAATGAAAGAATAATGAGCTTCTATTTATAGAAAAATATAGCTTCGATAATTGCACGTTTTGGGGCTCGAAATATTATAGTATAATAACTTCATCTTTTCCTTCATTTTTAATTTAGTCCAGCAAGTATTATCAAACTTGCACCACCTCCCCCTAATAGTACATCATATGAATCAATAGTTCCATACATGTGAAAAAAATAGTTACAGTATAGTACCTTCATCTATACCTCTATTTTTAATTTAGTAATGCAAGTATTATCAATCTTGCACCACCTCCCCTAATAGTACATGCATGTGAACAAATAGTAATATGCATGTGAACTAATAGCAATTAATTGCTCATTTATTCGATTAATTATCCGATTGGTCAATTTAACCTCCAAAAATTAATTATTATCGAAATAATTGTCGATTTCCACCAACACTAATAATACCAACACAATGGAAATATCACATTCATCTTTAATCAACACGAACTTATTCATCATTAATATTATAACTCACAATATTTAACAACCAGATCATTCCCAAGAAAGAGGGGGCTTTCCGATAAGGATTTCTCCCTATTGACGCGCAATTAGGTGACCAAAGAACTTTCTAGACATCGTCAATATTGCAAATAATAATATGAATAACTTTGCCATCTCAATTATTGATTTAATAATATAAAATATTATGCAGATGATACTGTGACAATAATTGAATCAATAATATGAGAGATATTATGCAGCAATTATTATATCAATAATTTAGTATAATTGAGTGACTTCTCACGTAAGCATCAATAATCAATACCGTGTGCTGATATGCAACCACGCGTATTACTGTACTTTTACCACCGGGTAGTTGAACAGTTTAACTGTAAAACTTTCGCCATTATTTTTATAAAAAAGATATTTTTGTCCTTTTCTAACTATGACAAAACTTCCGTTGTGGGGTCCACCAATGATTGTGTCGTCGTATGAATATTTCCTGTTAAAACAAATATTCCCCGACTAATCAAATATTTTATAACAACTTGCTTACTTTGCAAAATTTGTAAATATTTCCCACAACTATAACATTATATCATATCCACACCATAATATTTAAAAATTTATTTTGAGAAAAATTAATCTTTATTCATAAAAGTTGGGGTCTTACAACAACCATATCTTATGATAACACAAGTTTGTATGTGTTTAGACATCATGTATGATAGTGGAAACACAACCTTAAAGCTCTTAGTACAATTATGTCATCCTCATTATAATGGGGTGTATTTTTGATGCTTTCACAGTCAGGTTCTACTCATCCTATTGTTGTTCACCAAAATCAATTATTAAATGACATATAAAATACGACACCACATTTTTAAGTCCTCAATACAATTATATATTGCCATGCTATTTAATAATGTATTGAGAAACTTCAACAGTCACAGAACCTCATTCTATTCCCTTATTTTCCCTGCTCGACACAGCTACACTCTTATTACCTGAAAGGAATTGTGAAGCAAAAGGGTGAGCACAAATAGCCCAATAAACAATATTATGACTAAGATAATGTAGAACAAATCATCCATAGTCCTCAACAGGGAAAAATCTGATAGAATACAATAGACAACAAGTTTTAGATTAACAACTGCAGCTGAAATAACAATCCAGTAGAAGAGTCAAGTAGAACATAATGTCTACTATCTCCTCCAAATTAAAAGTTCATCATTAATATTTCATCACTGTAATTAATACCCATTGTAAGACCCCAATTTTTTTTTTTATAAATAAAATTGAATTTCCTCTATTCAGTATCTTGAAATATATAATAAGGAGTTAATTTGATATAATATTTTGGTTATGGGTGAAATGTGCAAATTTTGCAAAATAAACAAGTGGTTATAAAATATTTATTATTGTCTGGGAATATTCGTTTGGTCGTGGAATATTCTTTTTGTTGAGAATATCCGTACGATGGCGCAGTCATTTGTGGGCCCTATAACAGAATAACTGTTGGATGAAGAAAATGATAAGTTTGAGTTTTTATAAATAACGGCATAATTGTTACCGTTAACACTGTTGGATTACCTGGTGGTTAAATACGTGAATGGCGTGGTTGCAAGAAAGCATACTACCAGATTGAACAATATTTTTGAATTATTGATTCTTTCGTAAGAAGGCACTACTCAATAATTGTTACGATAATTATCGCTCAATATTTTATTTTATTGATTCAATAATTGTTGCGTTGATATTTTATATTATTGTTGTTTCAATAATTGTCACTACTCAGTATTTCCCATTATCAGATCAATAATTCATATTATTTGAATAATATTATTAGATATCATTATTGGCAATGGTTAAGGAAGTTCTGTCTAAGGAGAGGTTTGGTCACCTAATTACGCGCCAGTAAGGAGAAATCCTTATCGAAAAGCCCCCTCTTTCCTAGGTACAACCTGGTTGTCATAATTGTGATTCTGTAATATTATTTGTGAATAATTAAATATTGATTTATATGATAAGGAAATATTTATTTTCTGTGGACAGAAATAATGGATAGGAAAATATTTATTTTGTGTGGATATAAATGAAGGAATTAATGATGAGGTATTTTATCAGTATTTTGTCGAAATGAAGAACAAAATATGGGATTTTCAGAAAAATTAGTTTATTACTTGATTTTGTAAAATCCATAACTCTTTGTGTATAATGAGTTAGGAGATGAACCATATATCAAAAGAAAGCCCTGGAAGTAAGCTAACCATAGAAATTGGAATCACCTAAAAATTCTTTGTAGATTTTTTGTGGTGACTGTTTGAATAAAACTGGTCCAAATGACTCATAGTCCGAAAAATCAGTGTTCTTAAGCTATATTGCGTGAGTTATAAATTTTAATTCGACCGTTGGATCGTTGTGATTTTTGGATATGTTATACATATATAAGTTGAGTATATGTCCACAAATTTTGAACCGTTAAAAATTAACGCATGATTTGTTATGAATTTTAAGAGGTGATTGATTCAGAAATTATTTTCTTTTGGTGGAGATTTCTAGAATGTGGGACCCACTTTTGGTTGTTGGAAAAAGTGGCTGATTTTTGGTAGGCCCCACTTGTGGTGGCTAAAGTTTTGGTCTTGGTTGGCAACTTGGCATGCGTAGAATTTTTTTTATAATATTTTATTATTTTAGTCTTCTATGGCGTTCTAGCATTTTCCTATAAATAGGCGCTTAAGTTAGAATTGAAAATCACACCAGAAACACAAGTTTTCTTTCTCTCTATATTATTAAGCGTATTTTATGAGTATTTAGATACTTTGAGAGTTGTTATTCAGTGCAAGTTTTCTTCGGCTTTACATCCGATATTTCGATCAGAAATACTGTTATTTTGAGGTAAGGGGTGTTATTTTGAGGTAAGATGTGTTATTTTCTTCGTAAATGTATTATTTTCTCCAATATCATTATGCTAAAATATTGATATGAATTTTATTGTAGAATTTCTACCTTTTTGTGTCGGGGTTACTATTCATGTATACGGCACTATTTACGTATACGACACTATTCACAAATACGGCACTATTCACTGAAAAATAAAAAATTTTCTTTTTCGTCCCAAATGTCTAATATGGTTAATATCTTTGATTGTATCCATGTTTTAATCTTCATTCTTGAATTTTACTCCGTTATGGTTTATTATGGAGTGTTTTTGAAATTGGATTATCTAAAGTATGAATCTCTAATCTTTGTCCTTTTATCTTATTGGATTCGTTCTCTAAAATGTTTTTCATCATCCTCAGTCCTTAATGATGATACTTAAGGAATATCTTTGGCCTGTAGTGCAAAGATGAATGATTACCTGATAAATATCTTTGGCCTGTAGTGAAAAGATGAATGATTACCTGATGAATATCTTTGGCCTGTAATGCAAAGATGAACAGGTGTTGAGATGAACATGACCAACTGGTGATACAAATGAACATCTTTGGCCCATAGTGCAAAGATGAATATTTGATACAAGATGTTTTTTGATTGATGTTACAAGGATAAAATATTAATGATGGACTTTTAAATTCATAGATGATAGTAGATTTTATTCTCTACTTAACTCTTCTAATGAATTGTTGTTTCCGCTGCAGTTGTTGATCTAAAACTTGTTGTCTATTATATTCTATCAGATTTTTCCCTGTTCAAGACTAAGGATAATTTTTTGTATATTATCTTAGTCATAATATTCTTTACTGGGCTAGTTGAGCTCACCATTTTCCTTTTTGTTCCATTTTTCTTCTCAGGGGGTAAGAATTTAGCAGGAACTAGCCGGGGTATGGAGTGATGGTCCAAGGCAGTTGTTATAGTAATCCTCACTATTTTGTAAAATAATGTATCAATAAGTGTAATGAGGACTTATTTGAGTGTGAATATTGTCTAGAAGACAATATTTGTATTTAAACTCATATTTGTGTTATCGTATTTTGCACGACAATTGTATTAATGATGTTGTAGTTGTTTCAGTACCATGTATTTGGCGACTCAGAATGGGTGATGTATACCTATTTTGGAGGCGTCACAGTTGGTATCAGAGCTTAGGGATATGGTCTCTAGCGGACATCGGGGAATATAACTAGGAGGGGAGACACGAGTAAATCTTTCGCTAGTGTGTCCTACCTAAGCTTGTTTGTTGGTCGGTCATAATATAGGGATATTATGTGATATGTTAAATTGTTTAATTAACCCTTGTTTTATGGTAGTTTTTAAGAATGGCAGCTGAGAACGTTAACAATGGATTGAATGACACTGTGGAGACACCTCTAATCACCAACTAGGATAATGTGATGTCAGGCGAAGAAGGAATTAGAGATATTCTTGTGGTGGGGGAAGAATTAATAGTTGCACCCTAGCTAGTCGCAGAGGTAGCAGCTGAGAGTGAGGAAGAAGAGGAACCTGAGGAGAATTTATTAGAAGAATTTTATGATCGAAATGTAGAATTGTAAAATAGTATTCATGAGTTAGAAGAGCAGGCTGAAGAACGGCAGGCGGTCGTGGAGCAAAAGGATGTAACAATTCAAGCTTGTGTTACCCGATATGTGATGCTTGAACAAAAGCACTCTTTGGCAAAGTATAAGATGATAAAGTCGAATCGAAAGTAAAAAAAAAACAACCGAGCGAGTGAGAATGAGTGATGCATGGGTAAAAAGCCACGACGCGTTGATATTGTGGAAAGAGATGTCCAATCTAAGAAGGCTAAAATAGATTATATGTATTTTCTTTTTGGACAACAATCGAGAGAACCCAACATCGAAGTTTTGAATTACCTGCACATTCATGGCCAACCCCAATTCGATATGGATCAAGATTAATGATTCAGATCATGAAACAGAGAGTACGATGAAGCAGTTGAGAGTGGAATATGCCCTATAAAAAAGTTAATTTCAACAGTAGTGATGATACCAAATGCTGCCCCAGACAAGTCAAAGCCAGGTATAAGGCTGTAAACGAGCCAACACAGTTCGGGCTTGATTCGGGCTCGACTCGAAAAAATACGAGCGAGACTCGAATTCGTTAATAATATGATCCAAATTTGAGCATTAAAAATAGTTCAAATAAAAATATGAGTAGAATCTGAGCAAGGTTATACTCGACTCGTTTAAGATTCAAACTACTCGAATTTTTGATTATGATTCGATACATACTCAGTTAATACAAATTCGATTAGATGTTCGATACATTCTCTTATAATATATACAAATTTAAATCAAATTAGGATAATTAGTTATTATTTTGTTTTGTTTTTAATTTTAATTTATGATTTTATATTTGTAAAGTGTAATAAAAAATATATTTTCTCTTTTTAAGTAAAATAACAAATTTAATTTATAATTATATTTATTATAAAACTAGTTATTATGTAGAGATTCAATTGAGCTTGAATTTGAAGCTCATGAGTAGTTTGAATAAATATTCGAGTTTAGTCGGATCGAATTTGAGTAATAAATATTCGAGTTAAATTGAATCGAGTAGAAATTTTCAAATATAATTCGAATTCGAGTACGAATTTATCATTTCGAGTCGAATTCGAGTAGCTCTCTGTTCGATCCGGTTCGACTCCTTTACACCCTTAGCCGGGTAGTTCAAGGGAGAACGGTTATCATGACTTCCAAACAAGTGAGGAACCCAAATGAAATTATCACGGGTTAGTTAATCATAAATTTTTGCGAAGTCTATACCCTGTTAGATACCGGTTCTACCCATTCTTTTATTTCTCTTGCTTGTGCTCAACGTTTAAACTTGACTGGAGAAATTAGACTTTGACTTATCTATTGAAACTTCGTTAGGAGAAACTTTCGTTACATCTACAGTTTATAAATCTTGCTTGATTCAAGTTGGCACCATCACATTACCTGTTGATCTTATCTCTTTAAAGATACTTGCATTTGATGTGATTTTAGGAATAGATTGGTTAACCACTTATCATGCTAAATTTGATTGTTTTCGTAAGGTTGTTAGTTTTTATATTCCTAACCAACCTATTATGCGAATTCAAGCAACCAAACCACTAAAGTCAAACACTTTCATATTAAGCCATAAAGTCATTCGTTTATTGAAAAACGGATGTCAAGCATTCTTAGCCCATGTCATGGACTTGAACAAAAATACGTCAGATTTGAATAATATTTCTGTTGTTAGTGAATTTCCTGATGTATTTCCTGAATAAACTTCCTGGCCTACCCCCAAAGTGTGATATTGAATTTTGTATCGACTTTGAACCCGGTACAAAACTCATTTCTAAAATCTCATATCCAATGGCTCCTATTGAACTTCAGGAGTTAAAAACCCAAGTACAAGAGTTGGTACCCGAGCCTCTATCTGGTGACTTCCTTTGTGGAATGCACCAAAGTCAGACTCTTCGTAGGGGACTCTATATTTGTGTGGTGGTAAATCGATAGGTGTCATTATGACGTGTTATCCAAGATTGGGATATGAATCACAGTTGAGAGCAACCGAAGTTGGTGACCAAAGTACGTAGCTTTTTGGGCTTAGCTGGTTATTATCGGAGATTCGTGGAAGGATTTTCTCGAATCACTGCTCCGTTAACTTAGCTGACTCAGAAAGATACAAAATTTGAATGGAGCGAGGAATGTGAGAAGAGCTTCCAAGAACTCAAGAGGAGACTCATTTCGGCACCTGTTCTGACCATACCATCCTGGAAAAACGAACGTGGTAGCTGACGCGTTGAGTAGAAGATCGTATGCGAGTACGAGTGCAATATTGTCGAACACAAAGACCTATTTTGTATAATTTACAAACAATAAAGATAGAGTTAAAGACTTTAGGGACCCACTTTATGATGTTAAATATACGAGTAGAATAGACTTTAATTGATAAAGTTAAAACCGCTCAAGCTACACATCGGAGCTAATGAATATAAAGAAGAAGGTGCAAGAAGGCGTTATTCCAGAATTAAGAGTCGATGAAGAGAAGAAAGCTCAAACCTTGGATTTATTTGAAATCCTCGATCGAGTAGGAACTGTGGCCTATAGATTCGCCTTAACGCTAAGTATGTCGCGTGTTCATAACGTTTTTCATGTATCGATGTTACGTAAATATTTGGACAACCCAAACCACATTATTGCGTTAGAACCAGACGAGATAGCCGAGGATTTAACGTACGAGGAGGTACCTGTCAAGATCTTGGATAGGAAAGAGCATGTCCTATGAAAAAAGGTTATACCACAAGTTAAGGCTTTGTGGAGGAGCCATGCTATTAAAGAAATGACCTGAAAGTTGGAATCAGAAATGAAAGCGAGGTATCCTCACCTTTTTGAAACACCAGGTACGTACGTCAAATTTCGAGGACAAAATTTCATAAGGAGAGGAGGTTGTAAGACCCCAAATTTTTTTTATAAATAAAATCGAATTTTCTCTATTCATTATCTTGAAATATATAATAAGGAGTTAATTTGATATAATATTTTAGTTATGGGTGAAATGTGAAAATTTTGCAAAATAAGCAAGTGATTATAAAATATTCATTGTTGTCGGGGAATATTCGTTTGGTCGTGGAATATTCTTTTGTTTCGGGAATATCCGCATCTGACGCGCCATGATCATTTATGGGCCCCATAATGAGAATAAGCATTGGATGAAGAAAGCGATAAGTTTGAGTTTTTATAAATAACGGCATAATTGTTACTGAATTAACTTTGTTGGATTACTTGGTGGTTAAAATACGATGTCTGGCGTGGTTGCACAAAGATGCATAGCACCTGTGATTGACCGAGATTTTTGAATTATTGATTCTTTCGTAAGAAGACACTACTCAATAATTGTTACATTAATTATTGTTCAATATTTTATTTTATTGATTCAATAATTGTTGCGTTGATATTTTATATTATTGTTGTTTCAATAATTGTCACTACTCAGTATTTCCCATTATCAGATCAATAATTCATATTATTTGAATAATATTATTAGATAGCATAATTGGCAATGGCTAAGGAAGTTCTGTCTAAGGAGAGGTTTGGTCACCTAATTACGCGCCAGTAAGGAGAAATTCTTATCGAAAAGCCCCCTCTTTCCTGTGAACAACCTGATTGTCATAATTATGATTCTGTAATATTATTTGTGATTAATTAAATATTGATTTATATGATAAGAAAATATTTATTTTATGTGGACATAAATGATGGATAGGAAAATATTTATTTTGTGTGGATATAAATGAAGGAATTAATGATGAGGTATTTTATCAGTATTTTATCGAAATGAAGAACAAAATATGGGATTTTCAAAAAAATTAGTTTATTACTTGATTTTATAAAATCCATAACTCTTTGTGTATAATGAGTTAGGAGATGAGCCATATATCAAAAAAAAGCCCTGGAAGTAAGCTAACCGTAGAAACTGGAATCACCCAAAAATTCTTTGTGGATTTTTCGTGGTGACTGTTTGAATGAAACTGGTCCAAATGACTCATAGTCCGAAAAATCAGTGTTCTTAAGCTATATTGCGTGAGTTATAAATTTTAATTCGACCTTTGGATCAATGTGATTTTTGGATATGTTATATATATATAAGTTGAGTATATGTCCACAAATTTTGAACCGTTAAAAATTAACGCATGATTTGTTATAAATTTTAAGAGGTGATTGATTCAGAAATTATTTTCTTTTGGTGGAGATTTCTAGAATGTGGGACCCACTTTTGGTTGTTGGGAAAAGTGGCTGATTTTTGGTGGGCCCCACTTGTGGTGGCTAAAGTTTTGGTCTTGGTTGGCAACTTGGCATGCGCAGAATTTTTTTTATAATATTTTATTATTTTAGTTTTCTATGGCGTTCTAGCATTTTCCTATAAATAGGCGCTTAAGTTAGAATTGAAAATCACACCAGAAACACAAGTTTTCTTTCTCTCTATATTATTGAGCGTATTTTGTGAGTATTTAGATACTTTGAGAGTTGTTATTCAGTGCAAGTTTTCTTCGGCTTTACATCCGATATTTCGATCAGAAATACTGTTATTTTGAGGTAAGGGATGTTATTTTCTTTATAAATGATATTATTTTCTCCAATATCATTATGCTGAAATATTGATATGGATTTTATTGTGGAATTTCAACCTTTTTGTGTTGGGGTTACTATTCATATATATGGCACTATTTACGTATACGACACTATTCACAAATACGGCACTATTCATCGAAAAATGAAATTTTCTCTTTTTCGTTCCAGATGTCTAATATGGTTACTATCTTTGATTGTATCCATGTTTTAATCTTCATTCTTGAATTTTACTACATTATGGTTTATTATGGAGTGTTTTTGAACTTGGATTATCTAAAGTATGAATCTCTAATCTTTGTCCTTTTATCTTATTGGATTCGTTCTCTAAAATGTTTTTCATCATCCTCAGTCCTTAATGATGATACTTGATGAATATCTTTGGCCTGTAGTGCAAAGATGAATGATTACCTGATAAATATCTTTAGCCTGTAGTGCAAAGATGAATGATTACCTGATGAATATCTTTGGCCCGTAGTGCAAAGATGAACAGGTGTTAAGATGAACATGACCAACTAGTGATACAAATGAATATCTTTGGCCCATAGTGCAAAGATGAATATTTGATGCAAGATGTTTATTGATTGATGTTACATGGATAAAATATGAATGATGGACTTTTAAATTCATAGATGATAGTAGATTTCATTCTTTACTTAACTCTTCTAATGAATTGTTGTTTCCGCTACAGTTATTGATCTAAAACTTGTTGTCTATTATATTCTATCAGATTTTTTTCTGTTGAAGACTAAGGATAATTTGTTGTATATTATCTTAGTCATAATATTCTTTACTGGGCTAGTTGAGCTCACCCTTTTCTTTTTTGTTCCATTTTTCTTCTCAGGAGGTGAGAATTTAGCAGGAACTAGCCAGGGTATAGAGTGATGGTCCAAGGTAGCTGTTATAGTAGTCCTCACTATTTTGTAAAATAGTATATTAATAAGTGTAATGAGGACTTATTTGAGTGTGGATATTATCTAGAAGACAATATTTGTATTTAAACTCACAGTATTTGTGTTGTCGTATTTTGCACGACAATTGTATTAATGATGTTGTAGTTATTTCTGTATCATATATTTGGCGACTCAGAATGGGTGATGTATACCTATTTTGGGGGTGTCACACCCATCAACAGTTCTTTGTTGTACTCAAGACAAAGAAAACTTTCATCACCTGTCTTCACCTGAACCACCAAAGATTATAGTTAAATTCACAATTCATGTTTATAATAATGTAACTCAACAAATTCTCCTTGCCACAAAGGCTTAATAGATTTTTTACTCAATATCATTGCCAAAAAGGCTAAAGACACTCAATAATCATATCGTCATTTCAAATCAACGAATTATCCATACACTACGGGCCAAAGATATTCGTTAGTATCATTAGTGGTCAGGATCATGCCAATCAATTGTCTATCTTTGCACTATGGGCTAAAGATGTTCAATTGTAAAACCAATGATCAACAGTCCATCTTTGCACTACGGCCAAAGACATACAACTGTAAAATTAATAATCAACAGTCCATCTTTGCACTACGGGGCAAAGATATATACAACTGTAAAACCAATAATCAACTGTCCATCTTTTCACTACGGGCCAAAGATATACAACTGTAAAACCAATAATCAACTGTCCATTTTTGCACTACGGGCCAAAGATGACTTTCACCACAATATAAGCATGAGAATGATGACAATATTATAAAGAATCAATCAAGTGAGATCAAGGATAAATATTAGAGATTTATAATTTAATTTATTCAGAGTTCAAGAATGTTCAAATGGTCAACATAATGATCAAAACGTGGATTCAAATTTAAGATTAAGATTCATATATCAAAGATAATTTGGCAGAAAAAAACCAATTTTGTTGTGAATAGTACTCAAATAAATAGTACCTCTTCATGCAAAGTATCCCGAATAAATAGTACCCCGAGTGAATAGTACCTCGAATGAAAATATTAAAATTTAATAAAAAAGTTCAGACCAATATTCCAATGAAACGATAATAGATGAAGCGCAAAACTCAAGGATATTCTACTAATTTTAAGGAATATAGAAGCAATACTTACCATAGTAAGTTTAGATTTAAGAATATGAAAAGAAATAATATACGAAACTGCAAATGGATTTTCACCCGTCATGCGGTAATCCGCATAGATAGATCTTTTCTACAAATAAAGAATGAGTAGGAAGGGTTATTCACCATGCATGCGGTAATCCGCGTAGACAGGTTATTCCCACAGATTAAAGAATAAATACGAAAATAATATTTCTTACCATACAAAAAATAACATCCTTTACTAATACAAACAATAATATCTCTTATCATACAAAAAATAACATCCCTTACCTTAGGAGATTGGATACAACAATAGTGTAGTAGCAGAATACTCTTCTTCTTTCTCTCTTATTTTCTTTATAGTTTCTCCCTCTAGAGTTTCAGTGAATTCGTAAGAAATAATGAAGGAATGAGCTTCTATTTATAGGAAAATGAACTAAATAGTAACTAATTCACGAACGGTCCAAATTGTTTTACTATTAAAACGGACGGTCCTTATTGATTTACTATTAAAACTTCAATTGACAGTCCATATTCATTTACTATTATAACTTCAACCAGCGGTCCATATTGATTTACTATTATAACTTCAACCAACGATCCATATTTATTTACTATTATAACTTCAACCAGCAATTCATATTGATTTACTATTATAACTTCAACCAACAGTCCTAAAAATTAGCACATCTCTCCATGGAATAATAAACCAAACTTACAACAAACGCCTCATGACAAATCCCTTTGTTTATATCAAAAATTGAATAAATATTTATCACAAATCATTTATCTTCAATCAACACATTTTTAATCTTTCAACAATTATTCATCGTTTAATATTATAACTCATAATATTGACAACTAGATCGTTTCCAGGAAAGAGGGGGCTTTCCGATAAGAATTTCTTCTTATTGGCGCGTAATTAAATAACTAAATCCCTTTCCTCGACAGAACTTTCTAGACATTGTCAATAATACAAATAATAATATGAATAACCGTGTCATCTCAATTATTGATTTAATAATATAAAATATTATGAAGATGATATTGTGACAATAATTGGACAAAACTGAGTGACTTCTTACGCAAGCATCAATAATCAGATATATTGTGCAATATCGTGTGTTACTGTGCAACAAAGCGTATTACTATACTTTTATCACTGGGTATTATAACAGTTTAACGCTAAAAGTATTGTCATTATTTTTTTTTATAAAAAGGTTATTTCTTTCACTTTCTATATCCGAAAGTTATTCCGTTATGTGGTCCACCAATGATTGCGCCATCGTACTGATATTCCCCAACAAAAAGAATATTCTCCGACCAAACGAATATTTTATGACCACTTGCTTACTTTGCAAAATTTTCACATATCACTCTTAACTTTAACATTTTTTTTAATTTAACCATTTACTAAATAGAATAATAATTATAAGAAAAATTGAATACTTTTATTTCATAAAATTCGGGGTCTTACAAGCATGATGTCTATTATCTTCTATGAATTAAAAGTTCATCATCATTATTTTATCCTTGTAACACCAATTAATAATTATTTCCAATTAACGAATTATCTATGAACTACGGGCCAAAGATAATCATTTGCATCACCAGTGATCATGATCATATCAAACACCTGTCCATCTATGCACTACGGGCCAAAGATGACTTTCACCACAAATCTTTATCTATAACATTAAAGTTCATGATTATACAAATACACAATTCCAGATTATAATTATACCAATCAACAGTCCATCTTTGCACTACGGGCCAAAGATGACTTTCACCACAATATAAATATGAGGATGATGACAATGATATAAAGAATCAATCAAGTATCAAGGATAAATATTACAGATTTATAATTCAATTTATCCAGTGTTCAAAAATGTCCAAATTGTCAACATAATAACTAATTGTGGAGTAAAATTTAAGAATGATATTCATGTATGAAAAATAATTTGGATAGAAAAGAAAATTAAATTCTGTTGTGAATAGTACTCATGAATAGTACCGTATGAATAATACCGTATTAATGGTACCTATGAATAGTACCGTATGAATAGTACCCATAAATAGTACCCCGACATGAAAAGATTAAAATTTAATAAGAAAATTCAGACCAATATTCCAGTGAAATGATATTAGATGAAGCGCAAACCTTAAGAAATTTTTAATCATTTCAGGAATTATAGAAGCAATAGTTACCATATTAAGTTTAAATTTAGGAATATGAAATGAAATAATATCACTTACATAATATGGAGTATGAAAGAAAATGATATCCCTTACAAGTATTAAAATAAAATAACATGTTTTACCTTAGTAGAATACTAGATCTGACTGGTATAATGAATATTATTCTGAGAAAATCTTGCACTAAAAGCTACACTCAAAGTATTCTTATACTCAAAATAAATACTCATAATATTGTAGTATGAACGCTTGAAATTTTTAGTGTGTTTAGGATGGAGGGTTACCCCCTTTTTATAGTGCAATTCGGAGGAAAAATTAAACAAGGCTGCCTAACTCCCTACTTAACTTTCCTATGCCTAACTTTCTTTCTTTCTCTGCCTAACCTCTCATTTTCCAATGGTTGAGGGCCCACTAAATTTGAAAAACAAAAGAATTGCAGGAGATGGTTTTGTCACCAATTAGGAAAGAATAAGTGCACAGAAGTTTTAAAAAGAAATAATTCAAAATCAAAATGTTAACCTTCACTCCACTTTTATTCACATGTTAAAAATTATATATTATAATAATAATATTATAATTAAATTATAAAAAATTATATTATTATATTATCACATTATACTATTATAATATAATATTATAATAATATATTTGAATGAATATTTTATCGGAGAAGATAATTGTGATTTCATAGAAAAATATGTCAAACTTTCAACAAATGTTTCATGCTAAATTTCTTTATTTATATCAAAATTGAACCAATATCCATCATATAATAATTATTCACAATTAATATTATAAGTTCACAATATTAACAGCCATATCATTCATAAGGAAGAAGGGACTTTTCGATAAGGATTTATACTTATTGGCGCGCAATTATATAACCTAACCCATTTTTTTGACAAAATTTTCTAAACATTGCCAATAATGCTAACTAATAATATTATTCAAATAATATAAAATATTGTGCAGATGTTATTATAACAATTATTGAATCAATGATATAAGATACTATGCAGTAACTACTGTGACAATTATTGAATACTGAGTGACTTCTTACGTAAGAATCAATAATCAGAGATATTGTGCAATACCGTTTGCTACTGTGCAAATAACGCGTATTACTGTACTTTTATTACCAGGTATTTCAACAGTTAACGGTAAAAGTTTTGTTGTTATTTTTTATTAAAAGCTTATTTCTGTCGCTTTCTATATTCGACAGTTATTCCATTATGTGGTCCAACAATGATTGCGCCGTCGTACGAATATTCTCTAGCAAAAAAAATATTTTTTGACCAAACGAATATTTTATGACAACTTGCTTACTTTGAAAAATTTGCACATATCACCTATAACTATAACATTATATCAAATCAACACCTTATTATTCAAAATAATATTTAGAGAAATTAAATCTTTATTCATAAAAAGTTGGGGTCTTACATCTTGGTCTCGACTATTCAAAATTTTGTCCATTTCATTGACACACAAGTCATACCATCGAAAAGTGTAATACTTTGTGTCGATATGTTAATAATAAACTTAGGGGTATTTGATAAAAAATGAATGAATCTGAATCTGAATTTGAATCTAAATGAGCTGAATCTGAATCTGAATGAAAAAAATTGTTTGATAATTGACATGTCTGAAAATCTGAATAACAGATTTTATTATTTTACTCCTCTAAAAAAAATTTAAAATTGTTATAAATGTATTTAATATTACTTAATATAATAGTTAATATTATAAAAAAAAAAAAATCATTCAGCCATTCAGACCCAAATTTTTTGAATAGCTGACCGATTTCAGTCATTCAGACTATTTTTCCCTAAAATAAACGTACTCAATGGCTACCAAACCATTTAGACCTAAACAAACAGTCATTTAGATACACTAAAGTGATTACCAACTACCAAGCGCGAAGGAATGGGCCTTCACCTCCTGAGCCATATGTGGGGCCATTCGTACGTGTGATTCTTAGGAGGAGGAGAGCTAGTAAGAGAGGGTGCGGTATCTGCTTGTTTTTTACGAGCATCTTTGTTTATCCCTCTTGACCAAACCTGCCAAAAAAATCACAAAAGTAATTCATTTTTAGTTAATTTCTGAAATTTTAAAGTTTATTTCAATATGAATTTATTTAGAATAATTTTATATGTACAAACTGTGCACAAATATTTATGCACAAATGCTGTTATTCTGTGTATTAAATAATTAAAATATGATGTAAAATGTTTATAAATCGTACCAATAAATTAAATTGTAAAGCTCATATAATATTTTTCACAATGACACTTAACTATTTGTATTTGTATGTGGTTTGTGTACACAAAATTAATCAACTAATTTCAATTTAAATTTTTATTATTATTTAAAATTTTTAAATAATTTGTAGTATTAATATGAATTAAAATTAAATAAATTTACTCACCGAATCTAAAAGAATGAATAAAGTACAATTTACACACATATTATAAAAAATAAAAATATAAAATAAGTTAATGTTTAGTTTTACGATCTCCAAATTGACCTCCAAAAAAGCCAAATATAACTGGATTTATAAGATATTCAAGTATAACTCGATTTATAATATAAGTAAATTATTATAAAATATTACTAAGATTCTTATTTTTTTTTTCACTCACAAATAGATTATTATATTTTATAATTGACTGTCACACTATCTAATGAATAATGCTAAAGACAAAAACTATTCTTCAATGTGGCATACTCCACCTCAATAGATTGTGTGGGGCCAAAGATTATATTGAAGCAATTTATTGATCAATATGTTGAGATAGAGTATATAACATCTAATTTATTACCACGGTAAAAAAAAAATATTTTTACCAAATGTCCAACCGTGTGTCCGTGTTGTTGCATTCCTTTGACCAATGACTTTTGTGTGCATGTTGAAAATTAGTAAAATTGACGAAGAATCGTATAAAAAATTGGACAACAAATTTTAACAAACCCCACCCTTTTCAACTAATCCATCCTCTTTCCATCTCTCTCAGCTTCAATGCTTGATCCTCTCAGCTGAGATCTCGTCACCCATTTTTTCTTTCAATCTGAGGTACGTACTTTTCTTTTTTATTCCTGTTGTTCTGCTTTTTCTTCGGTACATGATGATTTCTTGATTCCTCCGCATTCTGTATTTTCGGCAAAATATATTGATTACTTTGTTTGTAATTTGAAGTTCTAAATTGTGGTTTTGTAATTCCATGTTCTAATGATGTTATAATTTGATTGTTATGTGATAGCTAGAAAACTTTTAAAACATCTTGTGTTGTGGCTATAGTTTGGTACTTTTACAATAAACAAAAAAAAAAAAAGAAGAAGAAAAGAAAAAGAATTGGGAGTTTATGAACTTCACCTATTGTCAGTTTGTTCCAACTTTTTGGTTTATTAGAGTTTCCTTTTTTATACAGGCTAAGCATTTGCTTTATAGGATATTTTTTTTTTCATGTTGGCTAGCTCCCTCATGTTCTTGGAATACATGCATTAGCATTTAATCTATAAGATATTCTATAATAAGTATTTTTTTAATGTAGCTGTAATTTAAGAGAGTTATGCCTATTTTTCTCATTCTAGTACAATTTATTTGCCCCATAGGAATGGTTGGATCATGATATGTGATTTATTCTAAGGACTAAGATGGACTATGCTTAATTTTAGGGTAAATTTCACTTAACCACCTAAGGTTTACATGTTTTCCCACATGACCAACTGAGTGAACACTTAAACACTTGTACTATTGAGGCTAAGTGAAATTGTTACATTTTTCATCCAAATTGATTCCGCGTGTGTGCCATTCTCTAAATGTGCGTGAAGACCCACTAAAATTGTAAACTTTTGAAATAAATGTCCAAAATTTAAATACCGAAACCCACTATCTCTCATCATCTTCACTACTAACTCACCACCACCACCTTCTACCACAAAACCTCCATAGCCACCAATATTTTTTTATACTATATTCAACAATGAATTCTATTTTACAATAAACTTGAAACTCAATGATAATATACCAGAGCTTGTGACCCAATTGAATCTAGAAACATGTTGAGAAATATTACAAAATCTTTGATGAGATTTTAAAATCTTTGATGAGATTTTAAAATCTTCTAAATTAAAGAATTTTCTCTCTTCTGCCATGTCTCTCTAGATGAAAATTGCATGCTACAAATTAAAATTCGTCGAAAACGTGAGATTTCTTAAAACCTATTTCATGTGCAAAAGAGAAAGGGTTTCTTATCATTTTTCTTCTTCAATTTTGACCCAATTACATTTATTTTTATTTTTTTGTACATACCCAATTGCATTTTCAGCTCTATTAATATTCTACCAAAGACACATAAATGTTTGAATTTTTTGAGTTTGATTCAATGTTTATTTCTCTGCTATATTACCTTTGATATTCTTATGATTATAATTCTCCATTGAAGTCTCAAGTTTCCTTATTCATCTTTTACATTCTTAAGGAATATTATACATGAATTTTTGTGAATATTTCAGCCTCAATTTGATTTTTGAATTTGGGTGTTTTTGGTTAGTTTGAAATTCAATTGTAGGTGTTTAAAAATCATATATTAAGAAGTTGGTGTAAGGGTAATTGTAAGTGTATTCAAAGTATAATCAAGAAAGATGTGAGTTTTGTCAAAAATAAAATAAAATGTGGATTAGTGCTTACTTGAGTGTAGGTATTTGAGATTAGGGATAAGTTTCTTGGGGCAAAAATGTACTTGCAAACTTCAGTTAACGGAGTTATGATGGAAAAAGAGTTTTCACTTAGCCTCTGTAGAAAGAAATACTCAGAGTTTAGGTTTATAATTCCTTCTTAATTTCATCTCAATTACATTGGTTTATATACACAAGTATATTTATGGTAATCTCTAATTACAGCTATGTATACACAATAATTATGGGACATGACTAACTATAATTATGGAAACCATATCATATCTTCTAACACTCCCCCTCAAGTTGGTGTATAGATGTCTCACATACCCAACTTGAAACATAATGGATGAAACATCTTACTACTAAGGCCCTTAGTCAAAATATCAACAAGCTGGTGCTCTGTTTTGATAAAAGCTAAGCAAATAAGACCACTAGTTAACTTTTCTTTAATGAAGTGTGTCAATCTCAATGTGCTTCGTTCTATTGTGTTGTACTGGGTCGTTTGCAATACTAATGGCTGCATTATTATCACAAAATAACTGCATAGGCCTTTTAGTTGTAATACCCAAATCTTCTAGCAAGGTTCGAGGCCACATTAGTTCACATATACCCAAGGCTATAGCTCGATATTCGGCTTTAGCACTGGATCTTGTCACTACGTATTGTTTCTTACTGTGCCAAGTAAAGAGATTACCTCCAACAAATGAACAGTAACTCGAAGTAGAACGACGATCCTCTATAGAGCCAACTCAATCTGAGTCGGAAAATGCTTCAACCCTCATATAACCACGTGGTGCGAATAATAAGCCTTTCCCCGGAGCAGACTTGAGATACCTCAAAATTCTGTAGATAGTTTCCATATGACAATGTCGAGGATCATGCATATACCGACTCACTATTCCCACAACATAAGATATATCAGGTCTAGTATGAGAAAGGTATATCAATCGTCCCACTAAACGTTGATATCTTTCTTTATCAACCGTAGGTCCTGTGCCACCTACTAGATGATGATTAACTTCAATAGGAGAATCAACAGGCTTACATCCCAACATGTCAGTTTTTGTTAAAAGATCAAGTACATATTTCCTTTGAGATAGAAAAATTCCACTAGAAGATCTTGCACCTTCAATACTAAGGAAATATTTCAAAGGACCAAGATCTTTGATTTAAAACTCTTTGGCCAGACTTGCTTTGAGATTAACTATCTCTTCTCTATCATCCTCTGTCACCACAATGTTATCAACATAATCAATAAGAATGGTAGTCTTACCTTTTATTTGTTTGACAAATAAAGTACGATCTGCTCGACTCTGCTTGTACTCAAATCTTATCATTGCTTTGTGGAATCAACCAAACTAGACTCTGGGTGATTGCTTCAAACTATATAAAGCCTTTCGCAGCTTACAAACCTTACCCTTGGTGGCAGATGAAGCAAAACCAAGGGGTATTTTCATGTATACTTCCTCCTCTAAGTCACCATGAAGGAACGCATTTTTCACATCCAATTGCTGAAGATCCCAGCCGAAGTTTGCTGCACATGAGATTATGGTACGAACAGAGTTCATCTTTGCCACAGGAGCAAATGTCTCCTGGTAATCAATCCCATGGGTCTGAGTATACTCTTTTGCAACTAATCTGGCTTTAAGTCTCTTAACTGTCTTATCTGGCTTCTGTTTGACTGTATATACCCATTTGCAACCAACTGGTTTTTTCTCGTAAGGAAGCGTAACTAGTTCCCATGTATTATTTTTTTTCAGGGCATTCATCTCTTCTATCATAGTCTGTTTCCAATTTTCATCACTAATTGCTTCTCTCCACCCCTGATGAATAAATATGGAGGACAAAGTAGTGGTAGGATGCAAATAATTTATTATAGGCTATGAAATTAGAGATAGGATGTTGAGTACAAGATCTAACTCCTTTTCTAAGAGTAATAGGAAGGTCAGTATCATCAGAAGAAAATGTAAGATAAGGATTCTCATCATTAGCTTTATCAAGACTAGGTTCTGAGCAGGGATGGTGTAGTGGTGCAGAAACGGTAATCTTATTCTTCCCTCTTCGAACATAGGTCTTCAACTTAGGCTCATTCATACAGCATGCTCTTTAAAGACTCAACTAGCAGAATGACTCCCCTTTGTAGATGTATCAGAACAACAACAGGAGCAGGAGAGGAATTTATAGGATAAGATGATATAATATAACTTGTAATACTAGTTTCAAGAGGAAACTTTTCATCAATTACATCCTCTCCTCAGGAGAAGGGGAAGAAGAATAAAAAGGTTCTGATTCCCAAAAAGTTATATCCCGAGTGACAAATACTTTGTTTGAAGGAGGATGAAAACATTTATAATCCTTTTGGGTTGGAGAATAACCAATGAAAACACACCTAAGAGTCTTGGGATCCAATTTTTCCTGAGTGGGAGATTTATCATGAATATAGCACACACAGCTAAAAACTAGAGGTGAAGAAGAGAGACTTGTCATGTGTTGGAGAAAAGAGATGAGAATTTTGTTTGAAGGAAGGCGGTCTATAAGAAATGTAGCAGTCATAACATCTCCCCATAGAAATTTAGGTGTGTTCATAGTGAACATAAGAGTGCGGGCTACCTCTAGTAAGTGTCAATTTTCCTTTCCGCCACTCTATTTTGTTCTGGAGTTTTGACACAGGAGGTTTAAAGAATGATGCCATGCTGAGAGAGATGAGATGCGAAGACATTATTGTTACTATATTCACGACCATTATCACTATGGAGAATTTTGACTTTAGCGTCAAATTGGGTTTGAATTATTTTATGAAATTCTTGAAAACAATCAAACACTATTTTTGGAATGCATAAGATAAATCCAAGTGACACGAGAATGACAATCAATAAAGCTAACAAACCATCTAAAATCGAGCAGGGAAAAACTTGAGAGGGTCCCCACCATCATCGTATGTATAATAATAAGCAAAAGACTCGAATGTCAATTAGTTAATAACGGAATAAGTAGAACGTTTGTGTTTACCCAATTCACATGGTTCACACAAAAACTGGATGGAAATAAAGACTCTAATACTGAAAAAGAAGGATGTCTCAAACATCGATGCCATTGATGAAGAGATGTCTGGCTGGAGTCATAAGTAGAGTGAAGAGCCTGAGTAGAGAACATGTTAGAGGGAGCATTTAAATAATAGAGACCACCAACTGCACTACCACTGCCAATCTTCTATCCCGTTACCAAGTCCTGAAAAATACAATGAGTTAAGAAAAAAGTCATTGAACAGATTTAGAAATACGTTGGACATATAATAAATTTGCAGTAAATGAAGGAATATGAAGAACAAATGATAATGTTAATGAAGGAGTACAAACTACAGAACCACTCTCATAGATAGAAGAAAGGGAGCCATCAGCTACTTGAACCTTGTCTTTTCTAGAGTAAGGCGTATGAAGTAAAGAGGTTGGAGGACCCGGTCATATGCTCGGAAGCACTTGTGTCTATGATCCAACTAGGTCAAGTTGATGAAACATGAAAAGCATAAGAATGTATACTTGACTGAGCATAATGAGAAGAAGTAAATTTGGAACAGAATTTTCGAAATGCTGAGATTTCCTCTGGAGTGAGTGCAGTAGTAGTTTCTGAAGTACTGTATGCATCAATAAGAAGTGGTGTAGTAGACATATAGGCCTGGGATCCACGTCCACGACCAGACTGACCTCCACGCCCTTTAGGATGCCCATGAAGCTTTAAAAAGCGATCCTTGGTATGATTCTTTCCCCACAGTATTCGAGGGACTCCTTCTCAACATGAGACTGAATGGAGAAGCTATGCTTAGGATACGAAGCAACAATGGCTGATCGGTCAACAGGATTTAAATTTAGAACCATCAGCCGACGTCTACTTTCCTCTTGCTGGACTCTAGCATGAGCCTCTCGCAGTGATGGAAAAGGTGTCTGACCAATCAACTATGCTCGAACTTGATCATACTCATATTCTATGTTCAAACCAGCTAAGAAATCAACAACTCGATCTTCACTAACAAACTTTTGATAAGCTGTTGCATCTTTCGTACATTTGGCTGAAAAAACCCGGTAATAATCAAGCTCCTGCCAAAAAGGATTAATCTCGCAAAAAATCGTTGTGCCTGGTCTTCTCCCCTTATTGACTCACAGATTCTTTTACGAATGTCATATGCCTTAGACATATCACCAGAAACAGAGAAAGTTTGAGAGATAGCCTCCCAAAGCTCATAGGCAATTTTTAAAAACATGTAACTACTCCTCATACTCGGTTCCATTGATGAATTGTTGCATACGATTAGCCTCAATTGACATACAATACGCTTGAGACTATGCCAAATAGTTGGTTCCATCCAGTTTGAAGGGGCTGAGAACCAATGCTAAATTAAGGGTATGGCTTCTAATGGCTTGTTGTCCCATACTACTGTTATGAACCCCACTACTAACACTACTTTGTTCCGCCATATAATAGGTAGATACAATATATACCAAGGAGAATAAACTTTCCAAAGTATATCAACTAATTGTACTACACTTTAAAACCCAAATTTATGCCAAAGAAGCGGTTGGAATCTCAGTACTAATAACAGTGCCGATGAACAGTATCGACGAACAGTGTTTTTCTGAAAAATAAGGACCAAACTCTGATATCATGTAGAAAGGAATACTCAGAGTTTAGGTTTATAATTCCTTCTTAATTTTATCTCAATTACATTGGTTTATATACACAAGTATATTTATGGTAATCTCTAATTACAGCTGTGTATACACAATAATTATGGGATATGACTAACTATAATTATGGAAACCATATCATATCTTCTAACAGCCTTAATAGTACACGTGTTTAAATGTCGATTTTTGAAACTCAAGTGGTCATGTGGGTAAACCTATAAACCTCAGGTGATTAAATGAAATTTACCCTTAATTTTATTGCTCATTCTATTGTATTTCATTCATGTCATGTATTTTAGTTTGAATTCATAATTCTCCTCCCTCTATATATTTGTACACACACAAAGACATATTTGATATGGTTATGTTTTCCAGGGTCCTCCATAAAAGATGCAAGATACCTTATATGCCATATACTGATTACTTAAAATCCCCAGCTGGTTTGTTGATCCTTTGTCAAACTCTGTTGGTTAAACCGAAGCATATAAGAGCTTCACGTTTACTTGCATTTGGCTTTCAATTATTGTGCAATTTATATATTCTAATTTCTGAATTTTTATATGTTTATATACTTACATATATGTTTATGGGAAAAATGAGGTTGCGGTAATCACAACTAGTTGATTGTGTCAATGGCTGCAAAATTAAGCAGTTTTCTTTGATGAAATTGGTGAAATGACAAAACTGCTACAATGAAATCTCCAAACTTACGTCGTTATCCCATATATATATATATTTACATTTTTTTCCAGGGGTCATGAAGATTTGAGACATTTATTTTTCTTTTTCCTAAACAGTTCTTGGATTGCTAAGTTCTTTTCTAGATTGAAAGAAAGAGGGTGCAACTAAGAACATTTTTTTGAGCAACAATCGCTCTGGATGACTTTTTCCGTGCTAATCAGTTCTATGTGAGGTTATTTTAAATCCTTCATTTATGCAGATTGTCAGTTGAAGGTGCGTCACTGTTTCTTATCATTATTTTGTTTGGTTATACATGCTTATAGTCATGAGTGTATTTGATATTTTTGATTTGGAAGAATCTTCTGTAAGAAACATTTTGTTTTACTAATTTAGTTTGAGAACTGAGGAATAGTAATATGATTATGTATGGCTATGGTTGAGGAGTGAATTTGTTGGTTGTTGATCTGAATGCCCATTATTAAGTGGTTTGAGGCTAATCCTGATTTCCCACATTTTAAAGCTTTTTGCAGATGTTGTTACTTTTCTTGCATTGCTATGTTAATACTTTTTCCATTGCAAATTGCTTTAATATCAATTTGAAAGTGCCACAGATTCCTCTTTTCCTCCCTAATTTATATCTAATACTCTGTGTTTCAACTTATCACCTTATGGTGGTTGAACTATTCTGCTAGAGAAACAACTTAAAAAAATTTGGTGCATCTTAATCAGTTGTATTATGTTGCATGATTTTTATTGTTTCTAGAGGTAAGGAGTAAGTCAATATCTTTGATGATGATTTTTTGGTCAACTTTGGGTCAGTTACCACATACAGTAACAACTACCAAGTATGTGCAAGTCAGGGTTAAAGCCACCTCTTCAGAACTGGGCATAGGGAAGAGAATTCATATTAAATGATATAAGTATAATATTTATATGCTAAAAGATATCTTCGGGTATAGAGCTAACAGGCGGAGAGAACTTAAATTAAATGACAGATGAATACTAGTTTAGTACCCATTTGTCGTATGCTACAAACAGTTTCGCTTCCCCTATGCATCAAGTGGAAAAGGAATATAATTTATAGTTGTTAACAAAGACATGTAGACTTTGACATTAACATCCATGGTATATAGTTCGTTTCCGCTGCTTAAGTTGGTGATTTATTTTGCAGGTAAAAGCTTGCTTAGCCACGAGCAAATAACATTTTCCATAATGGGTTGGCTTAGCAAAATTTTTAAAGGCTCAAGTCATAATGAATCAGAAGGGCAATATGATTGGGGATATGGCACAAATTCAGTCGAGAATTATCCTTCTACTTCATGGGTAACTATTCCTGCTAACTCTGGATATGCTTTAGTATTATTTACTTATGAGCCACTGTATGGTTGTACTGTAATGATCGAGAATGTAGCATATCCTTGTAATTAAGGTTATTAATATTTATTGAATAATATATATATTTTTATGGAAATGTTTGTGTTTCATGTGGTTAAAGGTTGATTTTTGACCGAGATTACGTGTTATGTGATTATGAATGTGCGTTGGAATTTTTAGACGAAATAAAATGTTCCGAGAAAAATGCTAAATCACTATTCATAAAATGCAAAACGCAGAAAACACTTTCACTTTTTGTACTTTTCGAATTACGACATAGCGTTTATTTGGAAAAGGGAGACGTAATCTCCAATAAAAATATTTTTATCAGAAAAGACGTAGAAACACTATTCGCGCTAAAAGCGTTTTTTCGTATTTTCGAATTTTCGACTTACGACATAGCATTTGTTTGGAAAATGGGGATGAAAAGCGAAATCGAAATTTCGATACGAGAAAGTCAATATTTTGACGAAACGTAAAAGTTAGAAACTTAACTAGAAAACGAAACTAATTTTTAAGTAACCAAGTCAAGTGAAGTCTAGGGTTTGAAATGGTTTGGCTAGGGTTAGAATTGCTGGAGTTAGGGTTGAGCGAAGGCTCGAGTTTAGGGTTAAAACCTAATGCTTGGAGCCAAAGTAAATGGAGGACATGTGTCACTCGGTGTGAATTGAGCTTAAGGTTAAATGAACTTGGAAAAGTGAAGAAAGGTTTATGGATAAGTGCCACTTGTTGGGCAATTGGCACATAGGATAAAAGAGAGCAAAAAGCAAAAGGAGTGAGTCATAGAGGGGTAGTACTCGGCCATAGGGCTTTGGGGGGACAATAGGAGATGGAAAACTTCTATAAATGGAAAGTTTAACGCAAGAGCAAGCAAGCAATTAATGTATGGTTTCCTTTATTCATTTTGTTTAAGCCAAAGAAGGCCTCAAGCAATTATTCGGTCCCTTTAACCTTACATGTGTTAGCTTAACCTTAGAGGATGATTAGGTTAGTTGGTGGGAGATTAGCTAGACTAATCATCCAACCACTTAGCCATTTCTCCATTCTTCATTTTAGAGTAAGAGAGAAAAGAGAAAAGGAAGAGAAAGAAAAGCAAGAACTTGAGGAGTAAGGTAGAGTGATCGTCAAGTAAGACAAGCATGATCAAGAAGAAAGAGAACATCAAAGGTAAGAAACCCTAGAACCCTATCTAATACATCTTATTTCTTTTAAAAGATTTCTAGTATGTTAAGAAGTGCCTTGTTGGTGGATGTTGTTATTAATAATGAAAGATCATGAAGGATCTTGGAGTGATAAGGCTGTATATGGTTTAAATATGTTAAACTGCTTGTTAAATTACATGAAAGTGGAATCAAAAATGAAAATACAAACCTATGCGTTAAGGAATGAAAGAATGGACTAAAGGGGCTGTTTTGGGACTCTTTTTGTGTGGGGTTCCAATTGTAAAAATTAAGTTCTAGGGTGTTGTGTTATGATCCTAGGAGTTACGATCACCACCCAATTGGAACGGAAGTAAAAGCTTGTGTAATGAAGTTATGGCGATTTTTTTTTTTTGTAAAACTAGTCAAAACCTAAAAAACGTAGTGTGACCCCTGATTTTCGAGCATATTTCTGTACCGATTGGGTTCCTGGAATTTTTTTCTATTTTGGGGATAATGTAGTACGTAAAACAAGTAGTCCGTAGACGTAAGATTGATCTCATTCTGTGTTTGGAGGTGGGAGTTATGCCCCTCGGAAGGAGGCTAGTCAAATATGCCAAAATCAGATAGTTAGGCGTCAGTGGTTTTTGGGGCCACTGTTTTGGCCTAAAAAAGGGTTTGGAAAAAAATTCCACTCGAGGGATTTTTAGCAAATGTTACAAGGAAGAAAATGACTCGTGAACAAACTAATTCCTACTTATAACGACCAGGTTATGAGGTTCGGAAGGTAGGGAGTCAAAATAGTCAAACAGAGAGCGGCAACACACGGCGGGCACGTGCGGGTATTTGGGGCCTCATTTCTTCCGGGCTGTCGGTCGAGTATGTGTGGTTGGGCACGGGCGTGTTGTGGGCTATTTTTGGACGTCATGCAACGCCAAGTGTCGTGATGCACGTCGGGGCGTGTCGTGGGACGCTGAGTGACGTGGTGCACATTGGGGCGTGTTGGGCGACGCTGAACAGCGGCGTGCGTGTCGGGCGTGCCACGGGCATGTAGTCGTGCCGTGTCGCAACGACATGCGATATTTTTGACACTGTTCTAAAATATTCCAACTTATAAAATAATAATAATAATAATAATAATAATAAATATTATAAACTGACTAATAAGGGATATAAACTATCCCAGGGAGTCGTTAAGAGGGGTTGTGGCGTTCCCGAACGCCGCAACGCCGGAAGACGTTTTAAGTAGATTTTCGCGTTATTTAATTTATAAAACGCAAACAACATAAAATGAGTAATAATGTAATGTAAATCAATATGTGGAGTTTTTATGTGACTAATTGGTATATTATTATTAATTAAATGTGTAGGATAATTGAAGGGCATTATTAAAGTAATTATTAAAACGCTTCAGGCAAGTATTCTTAAACTCTTTTGCGAGTTTTACTTCTATAAAATCTATTGCTTTGCAAATTTTTCAGCTTCATTTAAAAGATCGTATTAAAATGTTGATTTACGCAATATTTATATATATTGTGAAAAATCTAAACTTATGCAATAAAATTTATAATTGCACAAGTTATTCAGTATGCTAAAATTTCATTCTTATAATAAATTCAAAGTTCGGTATTATATGAATTAGTATATCATTATGTCAATGCCTTGTTGTTTCGGCTAGACACATGATAAGATATAATTTAAATTTATTAAATTCTTAAATGCTTTCCAAACCAAATTTAATTGGTGAGAACTCTAACTTAAGTCTGAGATGAACAACCATATTATTAGAGAAATTTTTGGTCGAAATTCTGACTGGCCTTCGCGGTGTAAATGTAAACGCAAATAGTCGTTTAAAAGAAATAGGTTGTGCACAACATAAGTACAATAGGTTGACCCCTTAGCGTACTTAGAAAGGACGGTTTACAGATGAATTTCTGTTAAACTTTTTATGAAAAGGAAAAATGTTTAAGGTCGTTTGACCGCTCAGTATGTAGTTTCAAGAATGTTAAATAAAAATGGAATTTATTATCATTATTCCTATTTATTCGAGATAGTTTCACAACTATTGTTCAGTTATTGAAAGGAAAATATGATTCTTGATTTTATTGTTATTTCATCTGTTATACTTGCTGAGCTTGTTAGATCATCCTTACATTATGATAAATGTTTTCAGCTAAGCTCGAGTGGGGCGAGAGTTTGGGTAAGAAAGACAAAAGAAAAGGAAAATTTTCCGAGTAAAAGATGTTACTTAATAGTTTAGATTATGGATGATATTTATTAAGTAGAAAGATGCAATATTTATTATATTATGATGCTTCCAAACTTGTAAATGTCATAGAACCTGGGAAGTTAAGAGTAAAATAGTTTGTAATAATTTAATAGTTATCTTTTTGTCTTTATGATTATGCCTAGTGGATAGTACAACGATGCACCATTGTTGGGGTTTAAAGGTACTCGGAATTGAGGGCGTCATATGTGCTATATTGTTTTCTCATAGTTTACTCCAGTGAGGGTCGTAATTTCACTCTTCAAGTTAATCAAAGATGCTAATGTGACATTTTGAGCATTTTTTGCATTACTATGCTATGGTGTTTATATTCTACCATATATCCCTTTTTGCCCTTACATTAGAATTTTTTTATTATTTTAATCAAAATTTTATGGTAATCTTCTTTATTGGGGAACCTGGATGTAGGATGCATGGTCAAAGACTGAAGATATTGATCGTGCTATTGCATTATCCCTGTCAGAAGAAGATAAGAAAGGGAAAATTGTGATTGGTGAGTAATTTTACTTTTCTAATTAGACAATCTGAGCAAGGAAGTTAGTTTGAAGTAGAAACTGCCTATCATCTATGTGTTAACTTGTTGATACTTTCTGCGTAAGGCTACATCTCTCATACTACTTCCAATAAGTTATAGCATAGTAACTTATAAAAGAGTAAATAAAATTCAGTATTAGTAAGAGACAATTTGTGAAATAGATGCGAGTCCTTTTGTTATCCATGTTTTTCATGTGTTTATACAACTTGCTACTGATCCAACTTTTTGGGCAGATGATGAATCCCAACTGAAAGAAGATGAACAACTTGCTAGAGCTCTACAAGAAAGCTTGAACATCGAGTCTCCACCTCCGATTGGAAACAGAAATGGAATTGTAAGCGGAAATGGAAATGGAAATTTTTATCAACCTATACCTTTCCCTTATTTCACTAGCTTCAGGTACAAGAGCTTATTATGTCAATTATAATTTTTGTCTTAATTTTTGGTTGCAACATTTTCAAGGGAAAACTTTGCTAAAAGAATCTTGTTTTCCTTTACTCTCCCTCATTTTTCTCACATTTGCAATCGGAATTGATCAATTTTAATTGTTTATGGTAACTTAGTTAGCAACTTTAATTCCTTTGATATGAGAAATAAATAGCCTCATGCTGGGGTGAGCTGGGACTATAAAGTTAAGAGTTTAAAATTTTGGCCTAAGCCCTAAAGCAGCCCATGATTATCCGGTTCTCAAGAAGCCCAAACTTAGAAGAACAAAATACATATAATTCACCACTCTTTTTACTATTCCAAGTTTTTTTGATAAGTCAAGCTTTTTGCATTTTAAGATGGTCTTTTAGTTTAGCTTAGAAATGATCCAAATCAATAACATGTGTAAATTTGTCCTACCATTCTTTATGATTATTGCATAGTCAGCTCTCTCTTCTGAACATCTATTAGGGTCCTCCCAGTGGATAGAAATGGCCTCCCAAGAATAAGGAATGTTTTTGTCTTTCTCATAGTCTAAAATGATAAAATCGGTTGGGAAGATGAACTTATCCACCTTTACAAGGATGTCCTCCACAATTCCTCTTGGATAAGTAACCGACCTATCTGCAAGATGAAGATATATGTTTGTAGGCTTTGGTGCTGGCAGACCCAACTGTGTATAGACTGATAATGGCATAAGATTTATGCTAGCACCCAAGTCGCACAAACACTTGCTAAATGACATGCTACCAATCGAGTAAGGTATGGTGAAACTGCTAGGATCCTTCAACTTAGGAGGTAGCTGCCTTTGTAGTACTGCACTCCTCAGTCAAGGCTACTATCTCAAAATCTTCTAATTTCTTCTTTCTGGACAGAATACCCTTCATGAATTTGGCATAGCTCGACATCTTTTCTAAAGCCTCTGCAAATGGTATGTTAATCTGTAGCTTCTTGAATACTTCGAGGAATTTGGCAAATTGTTTGTCTAATTTCTGCTTTTGAAGCCTTTGTGGATACGGAACTTGTGGAAACACTCTTGGTGTAGGAGCAACATGTGTTTTCTCAATGGTTTCTGTCTGTTCTAACTCAGGTTCCACATTGCCTTCTTTTTCCCTAGAATTTTCTGCATTTTCTGGAACTAGAGGGCGGTATGACTCTGTTTGCCTCCTTTGTATTTCAGGCGCAGCAATGCGCTTTCTTTGTCATGGTTTGTTTTCCACTTCTGAGTGTTATTGCTTGACATTGTTCCTTCTCTTCTCTCCTTGGGTTAGCTTCTGTGTTACTAGGAAGAGATTCTTGAGGTCTATTTGACAACATGTTAGCCGTTCGCCCACTTGATTCTCCAAATTCTTGATAGCCGTATCTTGGCTTATTAGCATCACCTCATTGTTGGTCATGTATTTTGCCAAAAGCTCTTCCAAGTCTGGCTTTCTTTCTGGTTATGAAGGTTGTGCTGCATGTTGTTGTTGGTGGTTTTGGAACCCCGGGGGATAGTTTCGTCTTGGAGCTTGTTGATGGTTTTGGTTGTTGCTCCATGAAAAGTTGGTGTGGTTTCTAGCTCCAGCATTGTAAGTGTTTTGGTATGGATTTGGTGCTCTTCGGTAGCTACCCACAAACTGGACCGCCTCAGGGTTGATGGCACATTGATCGGTGGTATGTGCTCCCGCACATTGCTCAAAAACAAAGGCTAATTGCTTTACTTTTGCCTTTGCAAGGGAATCAATTTTCTTTGACATAGATGACAACTGAGCTGCTAGAGCCGTGATTGCATCCAATTCTAATACTCCAGCTATTTTCTGCTGATTCAATCTAGAAGTTGGCCATTGGTACTTGTTTGTTGCCATGTTCTCTATCAACTCATATGCATCTTCATAATTCTCGGCCATGAATGCCCCTCAAGAAGCTGCATCAATGCTAGTCCGAATGTGACTACCTAACCCATTGTAAAATGTATTCAATTACATCCATGGTGAGGACATCTTCTTAGCAAATCTTTGTATTTCTCCCACGCTTCATAGAATGACTCACCATGTTGTTACTCAAAAGTAGAAATTGCATTTCTCATCTTGGAAGTCTTTGCGGGGCGGCTAAAATTTTGCCAAAAATTTCTGTACCAGGTCTTGCCAAGTAGTAATGGACCCCGGTGGTAATGAGTGAAGTCAACTCCTTGCTTTGTCTCTCAATGTGAATGGAAAGAGTCCGAGTCTCACTGCATCATCCGTTACCCCCATTAAACTTGAAAGTATCACAAATCTCAATGAAGCTCAAGAAATGCTCATTCGGGTCATCATTAGCCAAACTCCCAAACTGAACCGAGTTTTGCACCATTTGTATTGTCGGTTTGATTTCAAAAGAATTTGCGGCTATTGCATGCCTCGTGATACTAGATTGCAATTCATTTATCCGTGGCGTTGCATAGTCTCTCAATGTTTTGCTCTTCTGCCGCCATGACTACCGGTGTTTCATTTCCTCTTGAATATCTGTAGTGCCCTTACTCAATCGCCGAACCCTTCCGTTAATGTTGTCCTTGATAGGAAACAAAGTAGGCTTCTTAGACCGAGTTTGCATACAATATTCGAGAGTGCCTGAAATAAAAGAAAATATAAACAGAAATAAGATGAGACAAATTTGTTTAACTAAGACCAATCTAATTTAAATTGATGACGAAAGTGCTAAAAACAAGCAATAATTCCCCGGCAACGGTGCCAAAAACTTGTTGGCTTGTTTCGGTATTAATCAAAGCAACACACGCAAGTGCACGCGGTCAACAAGTAATATAGAGTGAGTAGAGTATCGTTCCCACAAGGAATAATGATTTGTATTTTATCTAACATGCATCAATTTTGTAATTATCTCGGTCTACTTAAACAGATGAACAATTTACATTTTATCTAAAACTGCTGAATAACATAAGGCAACTAAATAACACGTAATTTTAATCAGACAAGGGAGATATGAGATTATAATTTCACTTGATGCGTCATCCAAATTACTACACTTCCCGTTAAGCTTAATTGATTACTTTGGATTGCTAGTCGAGAACACGAAAGTAAATTATGGCAATCTCTCGATGTACCATATCAATATCACAATGAATCTACAAATGATAGAATAACTGTGAACACCCACATTAATTAACTCACTATATCTCTATGTGACTTAGAATTTGTTAGGGTTTAAGTCCAAGCTCTCAAATGACTACGAGCGGTGCTTTGGTATATCTCTATCTTTAGCACGAATTATAGAATCTAACACCATGTAGAATCATAAACACAAACTATTATGGTCAGATCTGAACTCATAATTCATTTCTCAATTTCATATGAGTTATCCCGATAATTGGTGATCAAGCAATTAGACAATTAGAACAAACCATAGTAGACAATCCATACATAATCAATCAAATCTCAACAAAGAAGCATAACAATCTGAATTAAGCACTAAGATTCATTATAATCCCAAATAGAAATTTGTTCATAATAGAATCAAATCCAGTATCCACATTAGTTTATACATTGAAAGCCAAAAATGAGAAGAAAGAGAATCTAGGGAATGGGAGTTGCAAATCTGATTTCTCCTCTCTAATTCTGAACCTTCAATGTTGTGCAAATGCTTCAAACTCCCAAATCCAGCCCTAATTAAGCTAATCTAGAAGTTCAAAATGAAAATCTACTATAGATTCAAAGTAGAGAGAATAGTATATACAAGGTTCTCTCTCTATCCTCTATATTACCCTAAAAGGCAATAAAAACGTCCTAATATCAGCTTCCTAACTTGCAATGACCCCCTCTTCAAGAAAGAATTCGATTTGCCACTTAAATGAAAAGTCAAGATATCGGCTTTCTTGATGGCGAATTTAGCGATTCGCCGGATTTATGCTTTATCTCAAGTAATTGCGCTCAGGCGTCGACATCCGAGTGTTTCTAAGCGTGGGCTGCTACTGGTTCTTTCTTATCCGGTAGCAATTGCCTTTCTGTTGATCTCTTCATGCTTTTGATGCTTCTGATGCAACTCAATCCTATACACTTCAATGCATACTCTTGTTCCCACTTTCTCATGCCTTAGTCACTTTTGCTCCCATGCACCATGTCCCATGTTTGCCATGCCAGTTTGTCCTCCATTTTACGAATGATGCCACCGAGCGAGTTTATGAACGTGAAACCTACAAAAAGAGAAGAAATACATGAAAAGTAACTAAAACAACTGAGATTAAACAACGATTATATTAAGTTTGTATCCAATAAGTAGGTCTAAAACCTACTTATCAACTACCTCGAGTAAGTGCCGATTTTTTTTTTATGCCACCCCATTTTGTTCTGCGATTTTGACACAGAAGGTTTGAAGTATGATGCCATGCTGAGAGAAATAGGATGCAAAAGCATTATTATTACTATATTCACGACCATTATCACTATGGAGAATTTTGACTTTAGTTTCAAATTGAGTTTGGATCATTTTATGAAATTCCTGAAAACAGTCAAACACCTCATTTTTGGAAAAGCTAAATCCAAGTTACACGAGAATAACAATCAATAAAAGTAACAAACAACCCGATAGGGTCCCCAACACATCAGTTTGTATAACAACAAAAGATTCAAAATGCCGATTTTTAATAGCAGAATAAATAAAACGTCCATGTTTACCCAATTCACACGGTTAACACTGCTTAATTAAAGATGGAAATAAAGACTCTAATACTGATAAAGGGGAATGTCCCAGACGTCGATGCCATTGATGAAGAGAAGTCAGACTAGAGTTAGTAGTAGATTGAAAAGCTTGAGTAGTAGTCCTATCTGTAATTAGAGGCGTGTTAGACGAGGAAACATCTAATAATATAGACCACTAACTGCACTACCACTGCCAATTTTCTGCCCTGTCACTAAGTCCTGAAAAACGCAATGAGTTGGGAAAAAAGTGACTGAGCAGTGTAAGGATTTAGTAAGACGTTAGATAAATAATAAGTTTGCGGTAAATAAAAGAATATGAAGAATAAATGATAATGTTAATAAAGAAGTACAAACTACTGAACCACTCCGGAGATAGGAGAAAGGGAACTATCAGCTACTCGAACCTTGTCTTTCCTAGAACAAGGCGTGTATGTGGTAAAGAGATTGGAGAACTTAGTCATATACTCGTAAGCACCTGTGTTAATGATCCAACTAGAGCAAGTTGATGATACATTAAGAGCACAAGAGTGTATACTTGACTGTGCATAAGAAGAAATAAATTTGGAACAGAGTTTCCGGAGAACTAAGATTTCCTTGGGAGTGAGAGCAGTAGTAGCGTCTGAAGTTCTGGATGCATCAACATGAGGTGTTGTAGTGGGCATATGGGCATGAGAACCACATCCACGACCACGACCTCCACGACCTTTAGAGCGTCCATTATGCTTAAAACAACGATCCTGGTATGGTTCTTTACCCCCATAGTAGTCACATTCGTGGGACTCCTCGTTCGAGTGTGTGACTGTAGACTGGATGGAGAAGCTAGGCTTAGGGTAAGAAACAACCATGGTTGGTCAGTCAACATGATTTAGATTTAGAACCATAACCCGACGTCTGCTTTCCTCCTATTGGACTAGGGCATGAGCTTCTTGCAGTGATGGAAATAGTATCTGACCAATCAACAGTGCTCGAACTTGATCATACTCTATGTTCAAACCAACCAAAAAAATCACAACTCTATCTTCACTAACAAACTTTTGATAAGCTGCTGCATCTTCCGCACATTTGGCTGAAAAAGCCCGATAATGATCAAGCTCCTGACAAAGTGCATTAATCTCTACAAAATACTAAGCCACGGTCTTCCCCTCTTGAACCACCTCACGGATTCTTTTACGAATGTCATATACTTTAGACATATCACCAGAAATAGAGAAAGTTTGAGAGATAGCCTCCCAAAACTCATATGCAGTGCCTAAAAACATGTAACTGCTCCTCATACTAGGTTCCATTGAATTAAAAATCCATGTCTTCACCATAGAAGTATCAGATTTCCACTCCTCTTGAGCCATATCAACTTTTTCAGGCATAGTAGTTGTTCCATTGATAAAATGTTGCATACAATTAGCCTCAATTGACATACGGCACGCTTGAGACTAAACCAATAGTTGGTTCCATCCAGTTTGAAAGGGCTTAGAACCAATGCTGAATTAAGAGTATTGTTTCTAACAACTTATCCCATGTTACTGTTATGAACCCCACTGCTAGCACCACTTTGTTAAATCCTCAATATAACAGGAAGGTGTAATATATATTCGAGGAAGATAAACTTTCCCAAGGATAGCAAATAATTGCACTACACTTGGAAACAAAATTTATGCAGAAGAAGTAATAGGAATCACAGTAGTAACAAAAAAAAAATTGAAGCTACATACGAAAGTAACCAACTGGTGTAAAAAAGATTAGAAAAACCTGAACCAAACACAATACTACTGTAGATAGCCAAAGGAGAGGGGCGGACATCATGGAAGTGACCGCATCGGTAGAAGTTCATCGGAAAAGTTTCACGCGCCGGATAAAGGTGGCGCGTGGCATCATCCCTTCACGAGTGAGGTGACGCGTGGAGGCACGTGCGGTGGTGGGTCAAAAATCTGAAATCTCTGTGATAATAGCTTGACAATGGGTAACCCAATTATGATCTTAATTTTTCATACAGATTTGTTCAACTAGCTTTCTGAGAGGAAATAAGAATTGCAGCGGAAAAAGTAAATAAGAAGGCTAGTTTTCTTATAAGAATAAGGAACGTAGCTCTGATACCATGTAAAAAGGAAGAAACTGATTTTGGGTTATTATTTTTTGATACATCTGCTCTTAATTACATCGACTTATATATACAAGTTTCACAATTTAGAAATCCCTAATTTACAGCTATGGTAATCCCTAATTTACAGTAATGTATACACACTAATTATGGGATAAGATTAACTACAATTATGGGATAAGTTTGTATCTTCTAGTAGTTTTCTTTAATTTCTTTTGGGAGGACTTCTTGTCCTCATCATGCATTGTAATTTTCTCCTCTAATCAATAAAAATTCTTCTTTTATCTAAACAAATAATGTTTAACAGGGGACTGTATATGATGGATATCTATGGTAGGACATACGGAAAAAATTCAGCTTCTTGTCCCCTGTTTTACATGTAAATTTTGATACCGAGGATTAAACATTCGTAACTCACTTAGACATGCTTTGTTGATTGAATTTAATTTTAAGACCCTGTTTTCTTTGAAAAAAAAAAGATTTAAGCAAAAGTCTGTTTCAACTTTCAACCTTATGCGCTCTAAGTCTATACATCAACAGTATCCTTTTGGATATCAGATTTACTAGCTCTCATTATTATTGAAGATGTCCAAAAGTGCATGTGACTACAAAACATTTATTCAGAAACATGTTTAAACATTGGTTTGTTAATTTTAAATGTGGTAGGATATGTGCTGGTTGTAATGTTGAGATTGGCCATGGGCGATTTTTGAGTTGCATGGGTGCAGTTTGGCATCCAGAATGTTTCCGATGCCATGCTTGTAACCAACCAATATCTGATTACGAGGTACTAACTTCTTTTGTCAGACTTCTAAAATCTACTTGCGAGCTGATTCTTTGACTTGCACAGGTTCTTACTACTTTTTCTCTCTGTCTCACAAAGACCATCCCCTTTGTAAAAAAAGCCCATTTGGAGATCAAACACCAACTCGAAGGAATGGCAATGACCAATGTGAACTCATGTTTATAACTTCGACCTTAGTCAATAAATTGGCGACCCTTTTCCTAATTCATTTTGCTGTGTTTATACAGCAACGATGATGTCATAGTATAATAATGATTAGTAGATCTAACATTGTAATGTTCATATGTTACGGGAACCACAAGTAAAACACCCTTTTGTAGGATGGAGGTGGTGTATATAAATGCAGTATATTGGGTAATTTTGCTTTTCTTTTTGCTCTTGCAGTTTTCTATGTCTGGGAGTTACCCTTATCACAAATCTTGCTACAAGGAACATTATCACCCAAAGTGCGATGTTTGCAAACACTTTGTAAGTATCTCTTGGTATAAAAAAAAGAATCTTACTATTATCATGCGCGTGCCTAGAATATTGTTTACTGATTTTATCTTGAAAATGTGTGTTCTATCCTGATGTAAATGGACTGCCAACCTAAGCCTTTTCTGAAGCTTGAATTTGATGATTATTAGCCATATACCGTAATGAATAAAAGGAGTTCAGCAACTGTTTTTTTTTTTTGGGTTTTTCTTTTTCCAAGTGACAACTGAATGCTGATTTTGTTTGTGTTAACAAACCTAAAAATATATAGAATGACAGATGCATTTAAATATCATAACATGGCGACCTATATTACTATTGTAATTAGTATTATGCATTATAAATAAGTTTGTGCTTTGGCATGGACTCATATAGCATATCAGTATATCACATGAGCGGCTGTTGACTAATTAAGCACAAAAATGAAGATGGTGAAAAGTTAATGTGTTTCATATTCTTCTACACTCACGAAATCGCATTCTGTTTCATTGGACTTTCTTCAAGTTTCTGTTTCCCCCGGTGGTGCATATCATCTTCTAGTTAGTCTTCATTCTATTAATAATTTTTGAACTGACAAGTGCATATTAACATAAGTTTATTCATCCTATTTTAGATATTTAGTAGTTCTATTCTTGTTGTTCCTTAAAACGCATAAAATCCTTCTACAGATTCCAACAAATGCTGCTGGTCTTATTGAATATAGGGCACATCCTTTTTGGGCCCAAAAATACTGTCCTTTTCATGAGCATGACGGAACTCCTCGCTGTTGTAGCTGTGAGCGTATGGAGGTCAGTTTGAATTAATTACACATTGTCATGCTTCCCAAATATATCCAGCTTACATGTTTTTTGTTCAATGTTGGTTGATGAATATTTCTCTCGTCAATGCAGCCACGGGACACAAAATACGTTGCGCTTGATGATGGTCGGAAGCTTTGCCTGGAGTGCCTGGATTCTGCAATCATGGATACCGACCAGTGTCAACCACTATATCTTGATATTCAAGAGTTTTATGAAGGTTTAAATATGAAGGTGGAACAGCAAGTTCCATTGCTTTTGGTTGAGAGACAAGCACTTAATGAAGCCATGGATGGGGAGAAGAATGTAAGGGATTATGGTTGACACTGTCTCATAAGTTATAAGTTTTTGTTTATTTTTATCTGTGGCGGGCTGTCTTTTGAAGGAGAATAAGTTAACTTTGGATTTTCTTTTTTGACCAGGGTCATCATCACATGCCCGAGACTAGAGGACTATGCCTTTCTGAAGAACAAACAGTCAGCACGGTTAGGACTTTGAAAATCCTTTACTTGTTTCTTTGTCCTTCTCATTCTTAAATTTCATTCAAGAAGATTTATATTTACTTTCGCAAATACCAGATTTTGAGGCGACCTAAAATAGGGGCAGGGAATCAAGTCACCGACATGAGAACAGAGCCTTATAAGCTGACTCGTCGTTGTGAGGTGACAGCAATTCTCATTTTATATGGCCTTCCAAGGTATCGTTTCTCTCTCTCCCTACCCATTTAGCATGTCACTACTCACAATAGGAAAATTTCTCTGTGTATTAATGTATGATGTCATAATCCCTCCTATCATGTGAATATGTGATGCACATTAGCGAACACAATGATTCCAACAAGCTTTAAACATGAGCAGACCATTTTTGTAGCACTGTTACTGGTCAGGATCAATAGTTTAATGCATATCTCTTGTGTATACCTTTACGATTGAGACACAGTTTTGGGGAGAGTGACAAGCTTTTAATGGGAAGGGGGTTAAATACACTTATTCTCACTCTACTAGGGGTCAGTTTACAAATGCATTACTGAAGTGAATTTTTTTACGGTCAACTCATTGAACTATAACTTTTTTACAAAAATTGAAATTTCCATCTAAAAGTGTTAAAAGTTAACGGAATGTTTATGTGGCACCACGTCAGATGCTTAGATGGACACGTCAGATGCTTAGGTGGATATTCAACAATTAAAAAACACAACAATTGTCAATTCTATAACAAATAGTTAACCAAAATATAGATCAAATTAATGTACATAACAAATAATTAAATAAATTAATAATAAATACATTAATGTATAATTTTTACAAATATATTTATATTAATTAATGAAGAAATATATTTTTTTAATTTTTAAATCTTTTAAAAATATAAAATTATCTAATATTTTGAAATGGAGGAATTATTATTATTGTTATTATTGTTATTATTATTATTATATTATTACCATATTCCTTATTCTTTTTCCAGATAAAAGAGAAAAAAAATAAATAAAAACTTCATCTTCCTCACAACCTCTATCGGCCGCCACCATCATCCATAATCACCACCATCATCAATAACCAGCACCGTCAACAACCCAATGGTAAAATAAACACCACCATCAACCAAGGATTCCGATGGTAAAATAAATTGCAGAACAAAGTACTAGTGAAATTAGGACAACCGAGGTCATGTGAATTTATTAAAAAACCAAATATTCAATCATTGAGGCATCTATTTGGGGGAAACTGAAGGGTTCTGGTTCAACAATTAGTTTATTATTGGCAAACCCAAAACACATGCTCGAGTCTTTAGGGTTGGGATATTCAATCATGGAGGCATCTATTTGGGAGACTGAAGGGTTTGATGGTGGGGGAGGAGTGAGTAAGCAACAGTCTGGGACTTGGGCCTTCTTCATCATCGAAAATTGAGATCTTTCATTGCAGCCTTCACTGTCGTTGCCGTCGGAAGTGGTGGTGGTTGTGTGGAGCTTGGTTGTTGGGATATAGAAGTCAAAATCAACAAAATGGAAAGAATTAATGGGTTGGAGTGGTGTAAGAAGAAATTAGTAGAAAGAAAATGGAAGTTGGTGTTGTTGCTGCCGGTTTTGGTGTGTTGATGATGATGATGATGATGATTTGGGGATGAGATGTGAAGGATAGAGACAAGGATGAGAGAGGGACGAAGGATAGAGAAAGGCTGAGATGTGCTTTGAATATTTAGTTTTTTTTTAATTTTAATTTTTCACATGGCAAGTCAACTTGACAAATACATGACATGGACAGCACATCCCAATCACGTGCCTTAATTCTATTAAAAGTCAACTTATTTAACAGAAAATGTAACGGATTGTAAAAAAATTGTAGTTCAATGAGTTAATTGTAAAATAATTGACTTCAATGATATAAATGTAAAGTCGACCTCAGTTCAGTGGGTAAAAAGTGATTTAACCCAATGGGAAAGTGAATGGTTGTCTTTCTAGGTGTCGAATAGTCATATGTACATCTCTTTAATATGTTATACTTCAGTTTTATCTGAACATATATACAGTGGCAAAGTCATGGTTAAAATTTTTACCAAGTTATAAATAATTTGACGGGAGTTCAGGGGCAGTGCCCCCGAGCTAATTTTTTTTTAATACTTTTGTACTTTCGGGACACACACACACACACATATATATACACTATATTACAATGACAAAATAATATATAATAAAATATGGTATATACACTATATTGACTCATAATAGACTTTTTTAATCACAACTGTTCATAAGTAATTAATTCATTAATTATTTTTAAAAATAATATAAATTAGATTATTATTTAGTTTAAAATATTATAGAGAGATATACATATATTTAGAGGATATGAGTCATATGTAGTTAAAATTTTATTGACAAGTTATAAATTTTTAATTTGACCCCGTATAGTATAAAATTTATAAAATCTTAGTGGGGTCAATTTATATATAATACTTAATTTTTTTAAAATTTACCTTACATTATAAATTAATTATTTTTTTCAGTGGAGTCAATTGACCGCACAATATACTATGTGGCTTCGCCCCTGCATATATATATATATGTATGTATGTTATACTTTTTAGATTTAACCATAGTTTTAAACAATAGACTAAAATACGCTTCACATACAGGTTGCTGACTGGATCAATCCTAGCTCATGAGATGATGCACGCATGGCTGCGACTTAGAGGTGCTCTACTATGCTGTGTGATATCTTGCTAATGTGCACTGCATAAACCAGTGAATAGTATCATCTGAATTCAATACTTACAGCTTATATATTAGTCTGTTTGTTTCCCTAGCCAATTGTAAATATGGCCGCGTCTAAATTTAAGAAAGCCATCATTCATTACTTGATTTTTTTGTGATGACTTTATTATACATAGGATTTTGTGTTCAAATGTAAAGGTTGAAATGTACTGTAACAACTCGGGTCAAATCCCAAGTCTTAATCGAATCAAATCCATCCAAATAAGGTCTTAAACCACTAGCTTAATAGTATCTTCTTGGGTTATCTTAACCCACCACAAGTTCACTCAAAAGGTCTCATGATTGAATGTACTATTGTTAGCAACTTAATTCCTTATATACAAATAAATTTTTTCCACATGTTTCGATGTGGGACTGGGGTGTTTCATGTATGACCATTCCCAATTTGGCAATCACTTTAACTCAAGGTTTTGAAGTTTTTGAAATGCTGATGTATTTTTCTTTTTGTGAAAGGTTATCGGACTCTCAGTCAAGATGTTGAAGAAGGTATCTGTCAGGTGCTAGCTCACATGTGGTTAGAATCCCAGATAATTTCTGTATCAGGTAGTAATGTTGCGTCAACCTCTTCCTCCGCTTTCACACCATCAAAGAATGGGACAAGGTCTCCTTTTGAGAAAAAGCTTGGGGAGTTTTTCAAACACCAGATTGAATCAGATACGTCACCAATATATGGAAATGGTTTCAGAGCTGGCCATCAGGCAGTGCTTAAATACGGTCTTCAAAGGACCCTGGATCACATTCGGTTTACGGGATGCTTTCCTTACTAAATTCTTGGCCAGCATATGAATAGTTTTTTCCAGTCTGACAGAGTAAGCTTAGCTTCTTCACGAGCACCTTAGGGCAGCATATAGAAATTATACCACGATACAGTGAGAAAACCTCTAATTACATAACCTCGTTAATTTGTTCCCCTTATGTACTTCTCTTTGATATATAATAAAATCAATGTTCATTTTACTTTTTGTTCTCACAATATTATCTTAATTTTGAATTTAGCTTAAATATGCATATTTCTTTGGTTTCAGTGCTCAGCTGCTGAGCCATGGATCTTCAGCTGTTGTATTATTAGAGATATATCAACTGAGATATATTATTGTAAATGTATGATTTTCAAGCAACGCTCTGATTCACATGGAAGAAGTTTTCAACTTTTATTACTAACGGTGAATATTTCCAAGAAATAATAATGGTTTACAACCTGATTGACACGATCCTGATCGCATCGAATAACAATAACTCAATTCAAGTCCCAAGGGTTTATCAAGTGATTTTAAGAAATTGGGTTGAAGTTTATTCAAGGATGCTTAAAACGGAGCTCAATTCAAGCGAACCGCGAGGAGAGGATAAATTATATGATTTGCGTCTTCTAAATTCAACATATTCAGCAAGACCAAATCAAGGCAAGCCAAGTCATCAAACCCGTGTTCATTTATGTCGCCTGATTCTTAACAAGACTACGTTTCAGTTCATGGAGGGATTAACATTCACGCGACTATATGATTTTCCAAGCAAGAGAAGGAGCTCACCAACAATCACAAGTTTGACATGCACAGAATAAGGGGGAATGATTCAAACGACACGACGAGGCATTCATTATGGATAATTCTAAATTCGTTAACTTGGTTCAAGAGATTAGTCCAAGTTTAATGTTCCAAGCCATGTCAAGAATAGCACGCCGCACGCCTAGCACGGCGTATGCTAGCGCGGGGGCTCAAGCAACCAGGCGCCTCCACAACACTCCATCCTAGCACCACAGCGCTCTCTCTCTGTTTAAACCAGAGCAGCAACGCTCAATCATAGTGCCGCAACGCTATATCTCTATTGAGCATCGCCGCATCGCTATTGTTGAATCCAAAATTTTCTTAGCTGATTTTTTGCACGGATTTTTAGTTAGGTTTTCTTCCAAGTCAATTGTTATTTCCTTATAGGATTAGGGTTACTTTTTACTAGTATAAATATGGTGCAAGACTGATGTAAACAATAATGTTTTATTCAATAAATACATTCCTTGTGAGTTTTCTCATCTTTTGGTTCTTTAAGAATTCCTAAGCTAGTTCTTAGTTTTCTTGAGATTCAATTTGACTTATCATACAACAATTCGTAGGTGTGTGTGACATTTTCTACCACATCAATCGTTGATTGTACCAAGGTTCCTGCTTTTCATATAAGTACGGGATCAAGGTGTCGTTGGTGTCCATTCAACGCAACGTTTCTTACACTATCGATTGTACTGAGGTTCTCGTCTCCATATAGACAAAGGGTTTAGGTGTCGAGCGTGTTCCGATTGCTAGAAACGATCCCGACGACAACCACCTCACGCAAGCGTGCCGTGGAGTCTATCACTTATAAAGTGTAAGGTGCCTTTATTTACTTGGTAGTATTGGAAATCTATAAGCTGAAATATAATATCATGACATAAAGTATCTAATTACTGTAAGAAGCAATAAGAAGTGAAGGGTGAAGATTATTGTCTTAAAAACTTGTAGTTGGTTTATAGTATGGAGATGGAGGCTGTTGCTCTACTTATTTGTAAGCTGAAAGTCAGCCTTATAATTTGTTCAAAGTTCTTCACCTTCTCCAACTCCAATATGTGAAATTTCTACTAATCCTGTATGCTGTGAACCATAGGATTCAGATACCTGTGAATTTTTGTTAGCAGTGATTTATTTGAAGTTATTTAGACAAGGCATAGAGCTGAAAGGAGCTTTTGGTAGTTCCCTCTGCAGATGAAGATTTTTGTCTTGAGAGTTGAATAATAGGAAGGGAAGACTAAGAATGAATGTTGTAAACTTCCTGACCCTCTAATTCTATTTCTTGCAGATGCTATGAGTTTAACTGTATTTACTTTGTTATCATTTTGAAATCCCTGCACGGCCAAGGATGGAACCAGTCACCTTAACTCATTGAGACAATGTAAGTAATCTCTTATATCTTTGCGTCTTCTTTTTCTCTGTATCTCTATATTTGTGTGTGAAAAAGCCTGCGTGTTGGTTGGGTTCATTGGTTGGACCACTCAATTTGGGGGGTACTCTGTCGTTACCCATATTTCCACTAGTGAAGATTGGATTTTGAACAGATAACTGACCTACAATAAGAATAACATATTGAGCATTATAATCACTTAAAATTTTTTGCTTTTTGATATATTTACAAAATAATTATATATGTGATTGCTTCTAGTTCTTCGCCTCGTGTGATGCAGGGACTGGAAAACTAAAGGAAGTCGCTTCTGTTTTCTTCAAGCATTCTACAGAAAAGTTGTGAACTTTGTAAGTCAACTTGAATTTTCGCCAGACTTGACACTACCTCACTCATACTCGGTCTGCTTACTGGATCCCTTCTCAAGCAGGTAAGACTTAATTTTATCACCCTTAATGCATATTCCATTCCCCCATTTTCTGTCAGCATAGGATCAATGAAGCAACTAAGCTCAATTTCTGCATTTTCTCCCCCCTGCGGCAGAGGCAATAGCTGCTGAAAGTAGTACTTCTCGACCTTCCTGTATAACTACTGCATCTTTTCCTGTGAACAGTTCCAACACCACCACGCCAAAGGCGTAGACATCAATTGAAGTAGTCATCAACCCTGTCTCCATAAACTCAGGTGCCATGTAACCTCTGGTGCCCAGAACCCTCGTTGTCAGGACACTACCTTAAGTTCCCTTCATTGCTGTTCTTGCGTGACTGAAATTTGAAATCTTGGCTCTTAGATTGCTGTCTAGGAGAATATTGCTGCTCTTGATATCCATGTGCACGTATGCTGGTTTAGTGAAGTTATGAAGATAGTGGAGTCCATTGGCGACATCCAGGGCAATCTGAATCCTCTTGATCCAGCAGCTGTCAGATTCTTTGGACCTCTCCTTGCAAAGCCATTTTCTTAAAGAACCATTCTTCATGTACTCATAAACAAGGTAGAAACAGTCATGATTTTTGCACAAACCATGGAGCTTGATCAAATTGAAGTGATTGATCTTGTTCAGCATGTTCACCTCGTTGGACACATCTAAGGTCATCTTTTTAATTGCTAGAATTTCCCCACCAAACACTCTCCTATACACAGAATTCCTCACCTTACTTCTGTAAGAAAAACTATTTGTAGCTTTCTTCAGTTCCTCAAAGCTAAAAACAAGGACTTGTTGAAAACTAGCAATCTCAACAAGAATGTCTTCTTGCAACTCCCCTTCTGTTTTTTCATTTCCATTACTCTGGGAAATTCCTTTCCCTATCTTATTACAATGACAAAGGGTGGTGGTTAGAATAAAAAACATCAGAAAGCAACTTGTTGCAGCTGCGACACCCACATATAGCTTCCCTTTCAATTTCTTCTTCCCAACACTAGAAGTAGGTGGAGGTGAAATGCTAGGTTGTTGTGGATTATGGTTTGTGAACTCGAAGGTTCAGTTGGCATAGGAATTAGAATGGTTGTGAAAGGAAAAAAAGTTGGATTTCCTTTCAAAAACCCATTTGCATCAAGTATGCCTTTCCCACTTGCATTAAATCTCTCACCTATATGCATAATATTATCATCTCTGTTAATCGAGTAAGTAAGTAAATATCTTGCCCCATTTGCAGCCCGTCTCTTTGTAGCGCAAGCACAGCGAAGCGGGACTTGCAGCTGAAGGCCAGGATACAAACCAAACTCACTGCAAGGATTTGCACGCTTAAGGGAATCACACGTTGGCAATCCTTGGTACATGTCATTCGCTGCTATTAAATATGTTTCATGAACTGCTTCAATAATAAACGTGGTGTTGGCTTGATAGTACTGACCTGAGCAAGAACAGTTCATTGGAACAATAACCTCCTTGTCTAAAGGGAATACCGAAATTCCTGTGCCATTGTTAAATCGAGCAAGCTCTGTTGGATCCGAAGAAGTGAGAGTTGAAATGGTGGAAACTGAATCATAAGGAGGCCAAGACTTGAACAGCAGAAAGGCTTGGCAAGAGGTATATTTCCCATTGCAAATGTAAAGAAAAACCGGAGATGGTTTTGTTTCGTCACTGTGATTGCAACTAAATATTGAATTTCCGGAGTATTGTTGTTGAGCTTTGATGCATAAAATAAGAAAACTGAGAGCGAAGAAACTGAGGTGATCCCAATTCATATCAAGACTTTTCTTGGAGAAATGAAATGTTTATCAGGGACTTGAGAATGATATTGAAGGTAAAATTGCAGCAAGAATTTGTTTTGCTATATATATATATATATATATATATATATATATATATATATATATATATATATATATATATATAAATTTCCAGTACATGCATCATCATTTACAGTACCACTTCAAGGAAAAGACATATTTCCGACGAAATATATTTCCAAAAAATACATGAATCATTATTTTTGCATCATCATCTTATAAAAATCAATCACACCATTACCATCGAGATCAAACACTCGAATCATGGCCTCACCGATTTCCCATGACCCCCAAGCTTATTCAAAACAAGTTGCAATCCTCTCTCTAGGTGTAATGCAACCACACCCCGGCCTGCATCAACCTCAAAAGGAACATCTCCATTCTCATCCACCAAACGAACAAAATTTCCAGCCTCCAGTAAATTATAGCCATCCGAATCAAACTCAGTTATCGCTCTTTTACCCTCATCAAGAGACAAGGACTCACGTCACTCACCTATAAACTAAAAATAAGCTACCAAATCTTAATTGCCATCACCATCGACATCAAAAAACACAAAAGACTTTCATCTTTTTTTTTTGTAGGGAGCTGGGATCAGGAGGATGATTTTGAGCCAAGCTAAGGAGACATATATGATGATGTTTTGGTGCAAGTTGTAAGAAGTAAGGGTATGAAAACTTGTATATATGGAGTGAGATTTGGTGCAATTTACATGGGAATGAATAAAACGCTACTTGGAAAAGGAGAGTCATGGATATAATTAATTGTGAATAAAATAAATCCTAATATATAAAATTAATAATCAACTAAATAACTAGAAAATATTTAAAACATTATAAGAAAAAATATTAAGACCCTTAACATTAACAAAAAAAAACATCCATTAAGTAACTCAATTTAATATACAAGTATATACAAATATTAAATGATTACTTGTTAAATTTACAAATGTTAAAGATCTCAAATAGACATTTTATCATTTAAATATAATGTAACAAATGCAAGAATCCATCGTATCATCATGATTAATAATACTTTTTATATAATCTAAATACTAAAATAATCTTATCAATCAAAATCACATGAATTTATGTTTTAACTTTAAAATATTTTTTTTTATTATAAAAAATGGACATACAAGAACATGGAAGTATAAAACACTGCTACTCCCAATTGAAAAATGGAGGTTATAAATTCCCCAAACACGTAAAAGAAGAGCGGAGGAAACTAATTCCCGCCATGAAAATTCCTCTGCAAGATTTTCCCCATAGCCAGACATACCCTCAGAGCAACTCCTTCTAATGGCCAGCAACAACGAAGAAGACGAATTCCATGAATCTCCCAAAGCTCAGGTACACTCATCGACTTTTCTCTCTCCTCCACCACCGAAACTCAATCCACTCATCACCATTCCTTCAATGGAAGCTCAGAGACGAATACAAGCTAACCCGACCCGAATTATGCGACCGCATTTGCCGCCTCCTCATCCTCCACCGATACGCCGCCATAAAGGACCTTTCTTTTGATTTCTCAGACGAGCTCGTCGATTCCGTCCTTCGGAAACTGAAATTGAACCCTAATTCTTCTCTTTACTTTTTCGAATTAGCTTTGAAGCAGAAAAAGTTTCGGCCTAACATAAGGTCTTACTGTAAAATAGTCCACATTTTAGCAAAAGCTCGAATGTTTGATGAAACAAGAGCTTATTTGGGTCAGTTAGTTGGGTTTTGTAATAATAGGCATTCGAGTTTGTTAATTTGGGATGAGTTAGTTAGGGTTTATAGGGAATTTGCTTTTTCGCCTACTGTTTTTGATATGATTTTGAAGGTGTATGCTGAGAAGGGGTTGACTAAGGGTGCATTGTACGTGTTTGATAATATGGGTAAATATGGTCGTGTGCCCAGCTTGCGGTCTTGTAATAGTTTGTTGAGTAGTTTGGTTAGGAATGGCGAAAGCCATACAGTTTTTTGTGTTTATGACCAGATGAATAGAGTTGGGATAGTTCCTGATGTGTATACTTGTACAATAATGGTTAATGCATACTGTAAGGCCGGTAGAATGGGTAAAGCTGTGGAATTTTTGAAAGAAATGGAGAATTTGGGTGTTGAGCCGAATGTGGTGACTTACCATAGTTTGATCAATGGGTATGTTGAGGTAGGGGATGTAAAAGGAGCTGAAGGAGTGTTTAGGTTGATGAATGGAAATGGTGTTGCAAAAAATGTGGTTACGTATACATTGCTGATCAAGTGTTATTGCAAAGAAGGCAAGATGGAAGAAGCAGAGAAGGTGCTTCGAGGTATGAAGGAGGACCCGTTATTGGCTGTGGATGAGCGTGCTTATGGTGTAATAATTGATGGGTTTTGTCTACTTGGAAAAATGGATGATGCTGTTAGGATTTGGGATGAAATGTTGGAGTTTGGATTGAAGATAAATATGTTTATTTGCAACTCTATGATCAATGGTTATTGTAAACTTGGTCAAATTCTGAAAGCTGAGGAAGTTGTCAGGAGCATAGCCAGATGGAATTTAAAGCCAGATTTGTATAGCTATAATACATTACTGGATGGGTATTGCAGGGAAGGTCATACGAATGAAGCATTCAAGCTTTCTGAAAAGATGCTCCATGATGGCATAGATCTGACTGTTGTAACTTATAATACTCTTCTAAAAGGTTTGTGTCGAAATGGCGCCTTCAATGATGCTTTGCACCTTTGGTCTTTGATGCTAAAAAGAGGGGTGGCTCCTGATGTGGTGGGGTACAGTACCTTGCTTGACGGACTTTTTAAGATGGGGGATTTTGAGAAAGCTTTAGTTCTGTGGAAGCATTTTCTAGCGAAGAGCTTTAAAAAAAGTAGATTTGCTTTCAATATAATGCTGAATGGATTGTGTAAGATGGGGAAGATGGTTGAAGCAGAGCAGATATTTCAGATGATGAAGAAAGCTGGCTGCTCACCTGATGGCATCACATATAGGACCCTTGCTGATGGTTATTGTAAAGCCGGGGATGTCGAACAAGCTTTTAAAGTTAAGGATGTCATGGAAAGGGAAGCTATTCCTGCTTCTACTGAAATTTATAATTCACTTATAACTGGACTTTTTAGGGATAGGAAGTTGAGCAAAGTGACAGATCTACTAGCTGAGATGAATTGTAGGGGATTAACCCCAAATGTTGTAACCTATGGAGCCCTAATTGCTGGTTGGTGCAAGGCTGGGATGCTGGATAAAGCATTTACTGCATACTTTGAGATGACCGAAAAGGGTTTGGCTCCCAATATAATTATATATAGTGCAATTCTCAGTGGGTTATACAGGCTTGGCAGGGCTGATGAAGCAAATGTGTTGCTGCAGAAGATAATGGATTTTGATCTTCTTCAAGGTCATAAATGTTTTGACATATTAACCAAGTGTGACATGAAAAACCTAGATGCTCAGAGAATTGCAAATTCCCTTGATGAAAGTGCTAAAACTTCTCTTCTGCCCAACTATGTTGTGTATAATATAGCTCTTGCAGCATTATGCAAATTCGGAAAGGTTGATGATGCAAGAACATTTATCTCTTCTTTGTCTCTAAGAGGCTTTGTTCTTGATAATTTCTCCTACTGTACCCTAATCCATGGGTTTTCAGCTGCTGGAAATGTTAATGAAGCTTTTAACTTGCGTGATGAGATGCTGAAAAAGGGTGTTCTTCCAAACATCTCTACATACAATGCTCTTATAAATGGCCTATGTAAATCGGGAAACCTTGATCGAGCACTTAAGCTTTTCCATAAGCTTCGGTTAAAAGGTGTATCTCCTAATGCCATCACCTATAATACGTTGATTCATGAATATTGTAAGACTGGAAGAACTGGTGAAGCCCTTAAACTGAAAGAGAAAATGATAGAAGAAGGGATTTCTCCTTCTGTTGTTACCTACACAGCTTTAGTAAATGGTCTTCGTAAGGAAGGTAACATGGGAGAAGCACTGAAGCTTTTGGATCATATGATGAAAGCAAGTTTAGATCCTCATATCAATAAATACTGCTCAATGGCTCAAGGTTACATTAAATGTGGAGACATACAGAAGATCTCCAATCTTGATGACATTATGCATGTCAAGAGTATTTCTTCTGGTGTTTCTTTACATGAAAATCTCAAATTAGCTGAATTCACAAACTATGGAGGAACTCCTGATGCATGGAACATGTCTGAAGCTGTGTGTTGATGAGGTTGGAACTACAAAAAATTGTGATGAAGGAATGCTCTTTTGATGCATCTATTTGAATTTGGGAGTTTGTTGGCTACTGAGCAATCACAAACTCAGTATTTTTGAGGTTTCAATCCCTTGTTAAGATGAACCATATATGTTTTGGTTCCATCTAGAAAGGCACTGGTAAACTGTACCGCAGATAATGATTGGCTTTCTTTATGCCGACACCTTGAGTTCTACAGAGCAGGAAGTGATTGCTTAGTTTATATTTCTCAGCAAACAAAATACTTACATAGACCATAATCTTTTTCATCTTAACCAACTATGAGCTACTCAAGTTTCAAATTTCCTCATCTAAAAGGTCCAATAGCACACTTTGGTAATTTTTTGCTGCATTAGTTCTCAACTTTTGATTATACTCAACTTATACTGAATTACTGATAAATTAATGCTTGGTCTAGTAGATGCATGCTTCTTTTTTTAGCTGTTTTTTCCCACTTCTCAATTTGGAGATATATTTACCATCCATGCCTTAAATAAAATTGTGCACTTACTTTGTATTTATGCTTGCATTTTCAGCAAATGCTGCATGTGTGTGCTGCTGGCTGTTCTCCAAATGTGAAATTAACGTAGCTAATAGTAGCTACTCCAGGGTGCTTCATTTTGTAAAATTTAGTAAGTTGACGATGTGCTTTTGCTCTTCTGCTTTAAAGTTTAAGATTTGTCTTATGCATTTGAACTTCAAGTTGTTTTGTTTCAAGATTCATAAGATCTAATAGTCAGAAATTTTTCATTAGTTCTGCAAAAGTTTGCGTATAAAGTCATTGTAATAAGATTGTCTGACAAAGAACCTGAGCATAAATTATATCAATTCCTAATTTAAGGCAATAAAGATGTATAATTGAATGCAATCATTATCATATGAGACTGGGGTTTTTAAAAAAAAAATTATTTATCAGACTCTGCAATCTAATCAGACTCGGACATCTTAGAACTTTCACAGATCAACCTGCTTAATCTTTCTAGATTATTCGTGGGACCAGTAAAGGATCAGTTGAAACTAAAGGCTTTCTAACAATATTGGGCAATATTTTGAGTTTGAGTTTTTTTTTCTTGGCTATTTAATTAAAACAGAGCATTGTAGATACATGAGATGTGGCTTTCATTTTTAAGACTTAAGAGGTTGGAGGACAAGACTCCTTTAAGGCCTCACAACTCGAGAAAGTGACAAAACCTTAAAATAGAACAGACTGGGATTGGAGACCCTCTAAATGCTCATTGTCTTAGCCCACAATGACTCCAAATGGTGATCCTATCCGGCTATCCCACAACAATGAGACGGAAAGGAGCAACCTTAAAATTTACACAAATTCCTTCGTTGAAAATAGGACTAAATTGATCGACATAAATTTATTGAAACTGGAGCAGATTTTTGGGCATCATTGATCAGAAGACTTTGAAATTATTAGCAGTCTTTTTGATCTTAATTACTTAACTCAAAATTACCAGAACAGAATTAAGCAGAAGATTCTGGACATATTTTATTGACACAGTTTTATCATTGATGGGAGCGGATCTCAATTCACGATGAGAGGAAATCCATAAATAAACTTTAATTTTCTCTTTGTGACTTGGCCAAAATGAACTGAGATCTTTGATATGCGTGGAACTTTAGCAAGAACTTCGGAGATGATGACAGTAAAATTTCCAGATTTAATATTATGTAGTTCCTTGTTGAAGCATTTCAAATTTTAATCTAGCTCAATCTTGTTGCAAATACCCATACCATCCATGATGTTTAAGTTTTATTGGATAAGATCTTCTGTCTACTTTATTTATTTTTTAATGTTAAGATCTATCCTCGTTTCTATCCTTCTAAACTATAATTGTCTACTCCTATATACATCATTTCCCTTCCCTTTGGAGGATTTGCAGTTATTACTTGGGTTTAGTATTGAGGTTATATGGGAATCCCTTTCATACTTGTGATAATCCCAATCTTAGGCATATTAAGCACTGCAGCTGACCCTTGTTTACCTGTAATCCTCCATTATTAGGCTTATTTTAGCCCTGCATGTGGATGTAGCCTAGCCTTGTGCTTGGGGATATATCTAGGCTTTTACAGTGCCAAACTGCCAATTAAACTTTCATTGTTACATTAACTCTTTCTTACAGTTGTGATGTATTGCTCTTATTGCAGATTCTTGTTTTTCACAATTGTTTTCTCCTGTGAGAAATATTCCTTGTACGGTGTATGCCAGACTTTGGGACAACTGACTATCCATTATGACCCAAGCCCAAGGCTTGTAAATTATATAACCCAACCCAGCAAGATATATTCTCAATCTGGGCCAGCTGCAGGACCTTTCGCTGCTCATCATGGCATTGTAAGCAGCATGCAAAGTGTGTAAAAGGTAATTTCGGAGCTTTTGCTGTTAGTTATTTGTAGGATAAATGCTGAAGAAAATGTAGAAGCAGAATTAATATCAGAAGATGAACCCCGGCCACTGTTGTGTTGAGTAATAGTAAATGTTGGTTCCTTAATAAGACTTTTTCTAATAAAAATTTAGAAAAGTAAAATTGATAAGGTAAATTAAAATTTTATTTGCATAATTCACGTTTAGATATGAATCTTTACTTAAAAGAGTTAAACTTGTGTTAATGTTATGATTTACTTGGGAAAATTGGATGGTATACCTGCATATTACAGTTTCGTAGCTTCTATTGATCTGCTGACCACAACTTGGGTTTTGAAGTAATCAATTAATTAATACTCAGTAATTAATACTCAGAAGCAATCGAACATGATTATATAAGCCTCCATACTTGACCTGAACTTAATTGTTTAGCCATGCTTAATACATGGAAAAACCTAGTACGTACTACAATTCCTTTCTTTTCTACTTGTCATTGTTACCCCCTCCCCTGTTTTTGCTTTATTATTAGGCTATGAGTTTCTAATCGGTTGTGATGTATAAATTAGTTAGTGAACTGCTTACTGAAGGATACCCTGAAAAGTTTGACCAGAGAAGATTAGCATAGACCATGCCTATTCTGTATAGTGGATATTTAACATTGTATTACAACTCTTTGTTTTCTTTCAATTATTTTGCCTTCTAGAGATATTTAAAAAAAAAAAAAATTAAATAATAAAAATTCCCTTCTAGAGAGGATGCGTAATCTTATTTGCTTATTGGTTGGGCAGGATAAGTGATGTTCCAGGTAAAGTGATAAGCTGAATCTCTCCGTTTCAAAATTAAAGATATATATTTCTTTTTTATGCGTTATAAAATTAGAGATGCACTTATTTTTTATTTTTATATTATAAAATGACATGAAGTTATGTAGCAAATATAAAGGCTAAATTTGGAAAAATAAATTTTCTTTAAAACTATTTGTTTATCAAATGTATATCTAATTTTAAAAAGAAACGAAAGGAATGAGGATTGGGTAAGGTCTGTTTATTGGTAATTGAATGTGAGGTGCAAGCCAGTGATGAGGGTACTAGAAGCTGTCAGAAAAGTTTTTCATGTTTCATGTGTTTTGTCCAAAAATAAAATTACACATAACACAGTTGGGTGTAAATCTGGCCAAATCTAATCACTATGAGTGTGTTGTATTCCAATAGTAGTCAGTTTCCTAAAATTAGACTCACTGTCCACGTATGATGTTATGGTTTTGAATAAAGAAAGATGTGATACCTTTTCCATAAAACAAAAAAATGATTAGTACCGATACATGTTACTGTTCTTTCTCTTATTTTGTGTTGGTTTTTTTTCTGCCATGACATGTATGGGACAAGCAACACATTTATTTGCATTTATATCCCTTTCTTTCTTATTTCATTTTCTTTAATTGGTGCCAACTACCTAGGCCTAGACTAACACGGCAGTATGGCAAGTAACACAAGGGCAAGGGAGTTGTTATTACCAGTAGGGCATGCATGGGTGGTTGCATGTGTAGTAATGTAATTCATATTATTATATAAATCAAACTTTAAGAGAGAGTTGGGAGTATAAAAAAATAAAATATATATACATACAAGTCTTTCTTTCATTAAAGATTTGAAGATAAAATTCACCTTCTTAACTCAAGCAAGCTAAGCTAAGCAGGTGAATTCTGATTTGAAGTTTGTGTTGGGGGTATTTTGTTGAAGTATGATGATTTAATCAAGGAGTTTAAACTGAAGAATTATTAATAGGCTGGGTAGGGATATTAAACTGGGTTGTTGTTGTTTATTTTTATAATAATAATAATAATAATAATAATAATAATAATAATAATAATATGTTTGTGGTATATGACAGGCCAGCCGAGGCGATGCGATGGATGGATAGATTTATAGTTTAGTAAAGAAAGAAGAATGGACAAAATATGAAGTCATGATTCGATGTAAATGGTTGGTTTGTTAGGTGATTTAACATGATGCTATTTTGTTAATTAAATTAAATTAGTTAAAATGTCATTTTGACCTTCAAAGTCAACGTAGGAATGGGAGGAGTATAATATTAGCCCTAGCCCAACCAGTTGAGTTTGAGAATCACGATCAGATCAAATCAAATCAACCGAGTCAATAGGATAGGATCTGTTCCATGATAATATTCCTCTAAATAATAATAATAATTGGATACCAATTTCTTGCATTTCGGTACTTTAAAAATTCCTCTTTCATCCAAGTAAAATAAATATCCAGGAAGTTGTTCTCAAGTCAGTCGATATCTCAACCAACGCATAGTTGTAGGGAAAGATAGTGCCTGCCTGCCTGCCAAGAAACATGTTAAGAGAATCAATATTTGAGGCGGTTCGGTTTAATTTGTCGACATATATAGAAATAGAAATAGAAATAGAAATGAATTGTAGTAGTACTAGTAGTATATTGGAGTACTATTTAAATATTCTTATATTGAAACTATCATACGTATGTATGTATGTATATACATCCGCCCTTAGACTTGAGTGATAAGGGTAAAATAGTGCAGGCATCATAATACGTTCTTCTACATTAGCCACCACCAAAGTCGTCTACTACTACTACTACTACTACTATTACTACTACTACTCCATCATCATTTCTCCTCTTTATTTCTTTCTACCAAACAAATGAATATAAATTTTAGTCCCTCCATTTTAAAATTATAAAAATTCAAAATTCAACAAATCATAATAAATTTTTTTTATTTGGATCTTGCAAAAACTAATTACTGTAATTTTATTAGTATTATATTTTAAATATTTATAATTATATTAATTTAAATTAAATTAAATGAATGCATACACAGTATTTATGTATGTATGTTGAGATATAAAATTCTACATCGGTCAATTATATATATAATTCTCGATTAGTTTTAAGTTAGAAGCTTCAATATGGTATCAGGGCTCAAAAGTTGATTTTGAATAAACTTTAATTAAAAACATATATTTATAATTAATTGACGACAAAGAGTTAAAAACTAATGGGAATATACAATGCGTACGCAGGCAGGCAGGCAGGCAGGCAGGCAGGCATATAATGGCGAGTATATAAAGTTAATTCATGTGATGTTTGTGTGGATGCATGTGTGACTATTTCCATTTTCACAAAAACAAGCAACACTCTTATTCTACCTACTACTTTGTAGGAGTATTATTCTTATTCTTTGAACGTTACTATGTATACTTGCGCCACTTCATAAATAAATAATGGCCCCCACCCCACCCCACCCCACCCCTCCCCTCCCCTTGAATTTTCATAAGTTATGTTGGTGATTTTTTTTTTAAGCATTATAGTATTTATGTCCATGAATTTTAGAGAGAGTAGTATTATACGATGAGTTGGTGGACTTATTAAATTGGAAGATTGGGTACAAATAAATACTACTACTAGCAAGGTACCAAATGTCCTGTCATGTCCTGTGTACCTAAGGGAAGGGCCGTAGGGCGTAGATATCCGTACCTGTCGGCCGTCCGGTATTTGTCCCAAATTTGTGCCAGAAAAATTAAGGCGGTGAATTTTTTTTTTCTACATATTATTAGGACAAAAAGGTGGGCCCAGAAATAAGGACTTTTCTTCCGTACAAGTAGTTTTCACTTGTTAAATGCGGAGGCCTCGTGGTTCAACTTTCAACCGGAACTGGTGACTCTCTAAACCGATTAAATATATTTTTTTTCACTCTACTCGATCTCGGTTTACAAATACATTATTGAACTGAATTTTTTTACGATCAATTCATTAAACTACACATTATTTATAAAAAGTGATAAAACCGTCAATGCCCGTTAACCATTTAACAGAAAACTGACGTAGCAACATATGGCAATATATAATTAAAATATGTGGCAGTATACTTATAATTTTACTTAAAATTAAAAGATATATTTTTGAAGGAAATTTTATTTATATTACTTATATAAAAAATATAAAAATGTAAAAATTTTATATAAAAATATATAATATAAAATATAAAATTTATATAAAATATAAAATATATAATATAAAAATGTAAAATATTTTATATATTTTTTATATTTGAAAAAAAATATTATATTTTATATTTTTAAAAGATATATTTTTTGTAGAAAGGGTCTTTCCTTTCCTGTTATATTTTATATTTTTAAAAGATATATTTTTTGCAGAACATGAAATCCTCTCACACTCGTATGATAGCTAGCAGCACACACAGATCAACAAAGAAAATTCAAACATATTTTTTTTTAATTTAATAAAAATATATAATATATCGAGATCTTGCTGCTTTCAATCATCCCCAATTGACTCCGATCGATCTATTTCGCAGCTCCGATCACATTTTATTCATCCATTTTCGAATTGCATTGAGTTCGTCGGAGATGCTCTAGAAAGGGTTTTTTTGGATCTGCAGGTTGTTCATCGGATGAGAGAGAAACATTATTCTTATGTTTCAGAAATGGAAAGAATTGATGGGATGGAGTGCCATAAGAAGAAATTAGTAGAAAGAAAATAGAAGTTGGTGGTGTTGTTGCCAATTTTGGTGTGTTGATGATGATTTGGGGCTAAGATGTGAAGGATAGAGAGAGGATGAGAGAGAGACGAAGGATAGAGAAAGGTTGAGATGTTGATTTGAATATTTAGTTTTTTTTTTAATTTTATTTTCCACATGGCAAGTCAACTTGACAAACACATGACATGGACACCACATCCCAATCACGTGCCTTAATTCTGTTAAAAATCAACTTATTTAACAGAAAATATAACGGATCGTAAAAAAATTGTAGTTCAATAAATTAATTATAAAAAAATTTATTTCAATGATGCATAATACACGATTAAATTGGTAATACACGATTATGTCACTAGTTAATTTGATTGCTAACTTTGGAACTCCTAAAATCTCAAATCATAATTAAGATAAATATCAAAATAAGTTAGTAGTTCCCATATTTATTTTAAACTTAAAACTTCATTATGCTATTTATTTATTTTATTTTTTAATCCAACACTATTATATATTGAAAAACAGCATCATGTTGTAAAAGATAAAAAGATTACCATAGAAATAATTTGGTAATAGATAATCAAGAAGATAGCAAATCGTAACACAACTAGTGAACACCGTACCATAAATACTCTTAAAAATAATCATATTCTAAAATTACAGTAGAATATATAATTTGCAAGTAGGATAATATTTTTTTTAATTTGAGTTCTATATTCTAAACTTATCAGTAAAAAGAAAAAAAGAAAAACTCTTGCACCTTTTTTTTTCCTTTCCCGATTTGCTTCTAATATTGAATTGAAAAAGAGGATGGAGGATATATATATTGAGAGCAAGGATCAAGTGCATACTCCTTATCTTACTCACCCGTGTTCACCCCCTTTAGCGATGGAGCGTCGTTAAAAGTATAGACGACGGTTGTATAACCAAACCGTCGTCGGGTCCGTCGCTAAAGGGGGGTGAGCACGAGTGAAAGAAGATAATGTAGATGCACTTGATCCTCGCTTCTATATATATATATACTAGCCGGGTCCCGTGTCTCCCAGATTGTATGGACAAAGTGAGATTTATCTCAAACTTTGAACTACCTGTATGATTTATTGAGTGAGCGGAAATTTAAAATCATTTGTATTTTATTAGATATATATATATATATATATATATATATATATATATATATATATATATATATGAATAAAAAATCATCTTAGATCAATTTAAGATAAATTATTTTAGTTCATTTTCAATAAAACTTCATTTGATCGTCAACTTAATAATTTGACTATACGAATGTAACGAACATGTAAAAATATGAGATTATGTAAAATTTTGTTTGGTTTGAGGTTATAGATTAACAATTTTATAACAATAAAAGTTACTAAATTATGAGATGTCGAAATATATACTTGTATACATATTATTTACAGTATTATTAAAATAATACTTTAATGTCTGAATCAAACAAAATTTTACATAATCTTATATTTTTACATGTTCATTATATCCGTAAGGTTAAATTATTAAGTTGACGATCAAATATATAGCTGGTAGTGATTATTTAATACTGTTAACGCCAAATTCAGACGTATCGATTTAAATTACCAAAACAAAGAAAGTTAAAATTGTGGGACGCCCCAAAATAGGTCCATTCCATCCAACCCATTTTGAGTCGTCAATAATATGGTACAGAAACAACTACAACTTCATTATTACAATTGTTGTGCAAAATACGACAACACATATACTGTGAGTTTAAATACAAATATTGTCTTCTAGACAATATCCACACTCAAATAAGTCCTCATTATTGATACACTATTTACAAAATAGTGAGGACTACTGAAACAACTGTCTTGAACCATCACTCCACACCCCGACTAGTTCCCGCTATATTCTCGCCTCCTGAGAAGAAAATAGAACAAAAAAGAAAAGGGTGAGCTCAACTAGCCCAGTAAAGGATATTATGACTAAGATAATGTACAACAAATTATCCTTAGTCTTCAACAGGGAAAAATCTGATAGAATACAACAGACAACAAGTTTTAGATCAACAACTGCAGCGGAAATAACAATTCATTAGAAGAGTTAAGTAGAGAATGAATCTACTAACATCTATGAATTTAAAAGTCCATCATCAATATTTTATCCCTGTAACATAAATCAATATTCATCTTGAATCAAATATTCATCTTTGCACTACAGGCCAAAGATATTCATCAGTCGATCATGTTCATCTCAACACCTGTTCATCTTTGGACTACGGGCCAAAGATATTCATCAGTTGGTCATGTTCATCTCAACTCCTGTACATCTTTGCACTACGGGCCAAAGATATTCATAAGAAAATCAACCATCTTTGCACTACTGGCCAAAGATATTCAGTAATGTCATCATTTAGGACTGAGGATGATGAAAAATGTTTTAAAGAAAACGAATCCAGCGAAACAAAAGAACAAATATTAAGGATTCGTACTTTAGACAATCCAAGTTCAAAAATACTCCGTAATAAACTATTGTGGAACAAAATTCAAAAATGAATATCAAAACATAGATCCAATCAAAGATAGAAACCATAATAGATAACCTTGGACACAGAAAAGAAAATTTAATATTTTTTTGTGAATAGTGTCATATTCGTGAATAGTGTCGTATACGTGAATAGTGCCGTACACGTGAATAGTAAATCTGACACTAAAAGATAGAAATTTCACAAGAAAAATCATCATGCTTCGTGAATAGTACTCATGAATAGTAACTCGTGAATAATATCTCGTGAATAGTAACTCATGAATAGTAACTCGTGAATAGTAACTCATGAATAGTAACTCATGAATAGTAACTCGTGAATAGTAACCCCGACATGAAAAGATAAGAATTTCACAAGAACAATCTTACCAATATTTTAGAATATTGATATTGAAAGAAATAATATCATTTAAAAAAAAAATAACATCCCTTACCCCAAAAAGACGAAGATTTCCGACCTGGAATCTTTTGGATATAAGGTCAAGGAACTTGCACCAGATATAGCAACACTAAAAGTATCAAAATACTCACAAGAATACGCCGAAAATATAGAGAGAGAAGAGAGAGAAAACTTCAGTTTCTCGGTGTGATTTTAATTCTATCCCAAGCATTTATAGGAAAATGCTTAGAACACCAAAACAGAAAATTGAATATAATAATATATTTATAACCAAATTTTTCTTAGCCCACCACATCAAAAACACATTTTCCACAAAAATACACCAAAAATGAAAAACATGTTTAAAACAATTTTTTGTTACAAAATCAATTCAGACTCAATAATCCAGAACTTCAATAATTAATAATAAATAGCCCTTTTATCAAAAAAATTCGAACCTTATATCCATTCCATAGGAAATTTAATTCTCTACAACTTTGCAGAAGAAAGTTTTTCCAAATTCCAAACAGAAATTGATCGAAATTCACATACGGATGATTTTACAGGCTATAATCAAATTTTAGTCAAAAATTGTGTCCACCAACATACAAAACATGTGTTAAACATTTTTTGTAACACACAAAACATGTGTTAAACATTTTTTGTAACACAAATACTCTTCCTCCTCATTTATTCATATATCCGACATTTATTGTAAAAATATCCCCATTATTATATTATTAAAATATAATAATATATCTAAATGAATTATTTTATCAGAAAAGATAAAATATCAATTTTCAACAATTGTCACATTAAAAATTTTCTCCATCTATATCCACATAAAATGAATATTTTTCTTATCATATAAATCAATAATTAATTATTCACAAATAATATTACGTAATCACAACATCGACAACCGTGCCGCTCTCTGTGAAAGAGGGGTTTTCCAATAAGGATTTCTCCCTACTGGCGCGCAATTAGGTGACCAAACCTCTCTTTAGACAAAAATTTTATACATTGCCAATAATGTTATCTAATAATATTATTCCAATAATATGAATTATTGATCTGATAATGAAAAATATCGCAGAAGTGACAATTATTGAAACAACAACAATATAAAATATCAACGTAGCAATTATTGAATCAATAAAATAAAATAATGAGCAAAGAATTATCAGTAACCATTATTGAAAGTAAAGTGCCTTCTTCACGTAAGAATCAATAGTTGGTGCAATACCGTATGCTTCATCGCGGCAACAACGCCAGACATCGTGTTTTAACCACCGGGTATTCCAAAAAGATAATCTGTAATAACTACACCGTTATTTATAAACAACTTATACTTGTCGCTTTTCTTCATCTAATCGCTTTCCGTTATGGGGCCCACACAAGGCTGCACCGTCGTACCGAAAATTCCCCACAACAAGAATATTCCACGACCAAATGAATATTCCCCGACAACAATGAATATTTTATAACCACTTGCTTATTTAAAATATTTGCGCATTTTACCCATAACTAACCACATTAATCAAATCAACCCTTACTATTTCAACATAATAAATAAAAGAAATTCCATTTTATTTATAAAAAAAAATCGGGGTCTTATAACCTCCCCTCCTTATGAAATTTCGTTCTCGAAATTAATGTACGTACCTGGTGTTTCGAAAAGGTTAGGATACCTCGCTTTTATTTTCGTTTCCAATTCCCAGGTCATTTCTTCAATAGCATGGTTCCTCCACAAAACTTTGACTTGTGGTATGACCTTTGTGCGTAGGACATGCTCCATTCTATCCAAGATCTTGACAAGTACCTCCTCGTACGTTAAATCTACGGCTATTTCGTCTGGTTCTAACTCAATAACGTGGTTCGAGTTGTTCACATATTTTCGTAACATTGATACGTGAAAAACGTTATGAACACGCGACATACTTGGTTGTAAAGCGAGTCTATAGGCCACAGTTCCTACTCGATCGAGAATTTCAAATGGACTAATAAATCGAAGGTTTGAACTTTCCTCACATCGCTGATTCTCGCTTTTGGAATAACAACTTCTTGCATCTTCTTCTTCATATTCATCAGCTCCAGGTCTGTAGCTTAAGCGATTTTAACTATCGATTAAAGTCGATTCTACTCCTATATCATCACGTGGGTTCCTAGAGTCTTTAACTCTATCTCTATCATTTGTAAGTTATACAAAATGAGTTTTGACAATATCGCACTCGTAATCGTATAGGATCTTCTACTCAACACGTCAGCTACCACGTTCACTTTTCCAGGATGGTGTGGTCAGAACATGTGCCGAAATGAGTCTCCTCTTGAGTTCTTCGAAGCTCTTCCCACATTCCTTGCTCCATTCGAATTTTGTATCTCTACGAGTCAGTTGAGTTAATGGAGTAGCGATTCGAGAAAATCTTTCATTTAATCTTCGATAATAACCAACTACGCCTGAAAGCTACGATTTCGATTACTAACATAGGTTGCTCCCAATCGTGACTCATATCCCAATCTTGGAAGACATCACAATGGCACCTATCGCTTTACTACCACACGAATATGGCGTGCACCCTACAGAGAGTCCGGCTTTTGCAGCATTCCACAAAGGTAGTCACCAGATAGAGGCTCGGGTATCAACTTCTATAGTTGGGTTTTTAACTCCTGAAGTTCAATAGGAGCCATTCGATATGAGATTTTAGAAATGGGTTTTGTACCGGGTTCAAAGTGGACACAAAATTCAATATCACGCTCTGGGAGTAGGCCAGGAAATTCTTCAGGAAATACGTCAGGAAATTCACTAACAACAGAAATATCATTCAAATTTAACGTATTTTTGTTCAAGTCCATAACATGGGCTAAGAAAACTTGACATCCGTTTTTCAATAAACGAATGACTTTATGGCTTGATATGAAAATGTTTGACTTCAATGGTTTGGTTGCTTGAATTCGAATAACAGGTTGCTTAGGAATATGAAAACTAACAACCTTACGAAAGTAATCAATTTTGGCATGATGAGTAGTCAACCAATCAATCCTTAAAATCACATCAAAAGCAAGTATCTTTAAAGAAATAAGGTCAACAGGTAATGTGATGGTGCCAACTTGGATCAAACAAGATTTATAAACAGTGGATGTAATGAAAGTTTCTCCTAAGGGAGTCTCCACAGATAAGTCAAAGTCTAATTTCTCCGGAGTCAAGTTTAAACGTTGAGCGCAAGCAAGAGAGATAAAAGAATGGGTAGAACTGGTATCTAATAAGGTATAGATTTCGTAAGAATTTATAATTAACTAACCCGTGCTAACTTCGTTTGGTTTCCTCGCATTCTGACCAGTCACGACAAACGCTCTTCCAGAAACCGTTGACTTTGACTTTTCTGGGACAGCCTTTTGAGTCACAATCCTCGCTGGACTGGGTTTCGCTATCATACAATCTCGAGCGATATAACCTTCTTTTCCACAATTATAACATGCCTTGGAAGGCTGTGAACAGTTTGGGCTTATATGTCCCTCCTCTCGTGATCTCAGAATATCTAACCGACGACGGTCGTTCTCCTCCCTAGAATTTTTGTCTTTGGTGTTGGTCTTTGTGTCTTCGCCGACGTCTTCCCGTCATCGTTAAATCTTCTCTTCTTAAAATTTTCACCTGAATTATTTTTTCTATTATCTTGGCCATGATTACCACCGAAGTGGTTACCATTTCTGGCATGATAATTTCCTCCACGATGGTTATCATTGTTCCGATGACCGTTGCCATCGGTACGATTATCATCGAGTTGTAGGTCGTTATTCTTCTATTGAGCAGACTCTTTATCGCTCTCCAATAACTGAGCCCTATTCACAACATCTGAATATAAAGAAAATTTATGAGAAATGAGATACTGACGTATGTCGGGTTTCAAACCTCTCAGAAACATCCGCGTCATACGTTCCTCATTCTCCACTAAATGAGGTGCAAACCTGGATAACTCCGCGAACTTCGCCTCGTACTGGGACACCGTCATGTTGTTTTGTTCTAGTCTAATGAACTCCACTTCCTTCATATGACGAATACTTTCAGGAAAGTACTTGTCATTGAACGGTTTTTGAAACGTTTCCCAAGACATGTTAAGTGCGGCTGGATGGGTACGCTTCACAGATTCCCACCAGTAATCTGCCTCATTACGGAACATAAAAATGGCGAATGGAACCTTTTGTTCCTCCATGCATCCCAAGACATCAAATATCTTGGTAATTTGCTTGACCCACGTCTCCGCCTTAATCGGATCTGGCTTTCCCCAGAATTCTGGTGGTCCCAACTCTTTGAACTGCATGGCTATGACAAACCGTGTGTTGCTATCATTTCCATCTATATTTTGTACACGAGTCTCCCTCGTCTGATTTTTCATGAACTGTAAAAAGCTTCTAAACATCCCATCGTTCATCGTCTGATCAGTGGTGTTGTTTATAGGAGGAACATTTCCATCCTGTTGCACGTTCTCCTGATTAGTGAGTAAAGGAGTCTCTACGGTCTCGTTTACTCCACTGTTAACATTCTCATTTGCCATTCTTAAATACTGCCATAAAACAAGGGTTAATTAAATAAATTAACATACCACATAATATTCCTATACTCTGACCAACCAACAAATAAGCTTAGGTAAGACATACTAGCGAATGATTTACTCGTCTCTCCCCTCCTAATTCTATTCCCCGATCTCCGCCAGAGATCATATCCCTAAGCTATGATACTAACTGTGACGCCCCCAAAATAGGTCCATTCCATCCAACCCATTTTGAGTCGTCAATAACATGGTACAGAAATAACTACAACTTCATTATTATAATTGTCGTGCAAATTACGACAACACATATACTGTGAGTTTAAATACAAATATTGTCTTCTAGACAATATCCACACTCAAATAAGTCCTCATTATTGATACACTATTTTACAAAATAGTGAGGGACTACTAAAACAACCTGCTCTTGAACCATCACTCCACACCCCGACTAGTTCTTGCTATATTCTCGCCGCCCCGAGAAGAAAATGGAACAAAAAAGAAAAGGGTGAGCTCAACTAGCCCAGTAAAAGATATTATGACTAAGATAATGTACAACAAATTATCCTTAGTCTTCAACAGGGAAAAATCTGATAGAATACAATAGACAACAAGTTTTAGATCAACAATTGCAGCGAAAATAACAATTCATTAGGAGAGTTAAGTAGAGAATGAAATCTACTAATATCTATGAATTTAAAAGTCCATCATCAATATTTTATCCCTGTAACATAAATCAATATTCATCTTGAATCAAATATTCATCTTTGCACTACAGCCCAAAGATATTCATCAGTCGGTCATGTTCATCTCAACACCTGTTCAACTTTGCACTACGGGCCAAAGATATTCATCAGTTGGTCATGTTCATCTCAACACCTGTACATCTTTGCACTACGGGCCAAAGATATTCATAAGAAAATCAACCATCTTTGCACTACTGGCCAAAGATATTCAGTAATGTCATCATTTAGGACTGAGGATGATGAAAAATGTTTTAAAGAAAAACGAATCCAAATAAACAAAAGAACAAATATTAAGGATTCGTACTTTTAGACAATCCAAGTTCAAAAATATCCGTAATAAACTATTGTGGAACAAAATTCAAAAATGAATATCAAAACATAGATCCAATCAAAGATAGAAACCATAATAGATAACCTTGGACACAGAAAAGAAAATTTAATATTTTTTTGTGAATAGTGTCATATTCATGAATAGTGTCGTATACGTGAATAGTGCCGTACACGTGAATAGTAAATCTGACACTAAAAGATAGAAATTTCACAAGAAAAATCATCATGCTTCGTGAATAGTACTCATGAATAAGAATCGTGAATAATATCTCGTGAATAGTAACTCATGAATAGTAACTCGTGAATAGTAACTCATGAATAGTAACTCATGAATAGTAACTCGTGAATAGTAACCCCGACATGAAAAGATAAGAATTTCACAAGAACAATCTTACCAATATTTTAGAATATTGATATTGAAAGAAATAATATCATTTAAAAAAAAAATAACATCCCTTACCCCAAAAAGACAAAGATTTCGATCGAATAATTGGATATAGTCTTCAAGGAACTTGCACCGTATAGCAACACTAAAAGTATCAAAATAATCACAAGAATACGCTCGAAAATATAGAGAGAGAAGTAGAGAGAAAACTTCAGTTTCTGGTGTGATTTTCAATTCTATCCTAAGCATTTATAGGAAAATGCTTAGAACACCAAAACAGAAAATTGAATATAATAATATATTTATAACCAAATTTTTCTTAGCCCACCACATCAAAAACACATTTTCCACAAAAATACACCAAAAATGAAAAACATGTTTAAAACAATTTTTTGTTACAAAATCAATTCAGACTCAATAATCCAGAACTTCAATAATTAATAATAAATAGCCCTTTTATCAAAAAAATTCGAACCTTATATCCATTCCATAGGAAATTTAATTCTCTACAACTTTGCAGAAGAAAGTTTTTCCAAATTCCAAACAGAAATTGATCGAAATTCACATACGGATGATTTTACAGGCTATAATCAAATTTTAGTCAAAAATTGTGTCCACCAACATACAAAACATGTGTTAAACATTTTTTGTAACACAAATACTCTTCCTCCTCATTTATTCATATATCCGACATTTATTGTAAAAATATCCCCATTATTATATTATTAAAATATAATAATATATCTAAATGAATTATTTTATCAGAAAAGATAAAATATCAATTTTCAACAATTGTCACATTAAAAATTTTATCCATCTATATCCACATAAAATGAATATTTTTCTTATCATATAAATCAATAATTAATTATTCACAAATAATATTACTGTAATCACAATATCGATAACTGTGGTAGTCCTGTGAGAAAGAGGGGTTTTTCAATAAGGATTTCTCTCATCTTGGCGCCGCAATTAGGTGACCAAACCTCTCTTTAGACAAAAATTTTATACATTGCCAATAATGTTATCTAATAATATTATTCCAATAATATGAATTATTGATCCGATAATGAAAAATCTTCGCAGAAAGTGACAATTATCAAACAACAACAATATAAAATATCAACGTAGCAATTATTGAATCAATAAAATAAAATAATGAAGCAAGAATTATCGTAACCATTATTGAGTAAGTGCCTTCACGTAAGAATCAATAGTTGGTGCAATACCGGTGTATGTTATCGCGGCAACAACGCCAGACATCGTGTTTTAACCACCGGGTATTCCAACAAAGATTACCAGAATAACTACAATTGCTATTTATAAACAACTTATACTTGTCGCTTTCTTCATCTAATCGCTTTCCGTTATGGGGCCCACATAAGGTCGCACTCGTCGCATTTAATATTCCCCGCAATGAAGAAGAATATTCCACGACCAAATGAATATTCCCGACAACAATGAATATTTTATAACCACTTGCTTATTTAAAATATTTGAGCATTTTACCCATAACTAACCACATTAATTAAATCAACCCTTACTATTTCAACATAATAAATAAAAGAAATTCCATTTTATTTATAAAAAAAATCGGGGTCTTATAACCTCCCCTCCTTATGAAATTTCGTTCTCGAAATTGATGTACGTACCTGGTGTTTCGAAAAGGTTAGGATACCTCGCTTTTATTTTCGTTTCCAATTCCCAGGTCATTTCTTCAATAGCATGGTTCCTCCACAAAACTTTGACTTGTGGTATGACCTTTGTGCGTAGGACATGCTCCATTCTATCCAAGATCTTGACAAGTACCTCCTCGTACGTTAAATCTACTCGGCTATTTAAATGCGGTTCTAACTCAATAACGTGGTTCGAGTTGTTCACATATTTTCGTAACATTGATACGTGAAAAACGTTATGAACACGCGACATACTTGGTTGTAAAGCGAGTCTATAGGCCACAGTTCCTACTCGATCGAGAATTTCAAATGGACTAATAAATCGAAGGTTTGAACTTTCCTCACATCGCTGATTCTCGCTTTTGGAATAACAACTTCTTGCATCTTCTTCTTCATATTCATCAGCTCCAGGTCTGTAGCTTAAGCGATTTTAACTATCGATTAAAGTCGATTCTACTCCTATATCATCACGTGGGTTCCTAGAGTCTTTAACTCTATCTCTATCATTTGTAAGTTATACAAAATGAGTTTTGACAATATCGCACTCGTAATCGTATAGGATCTTCTACTCAACACGTCAGCTACCACGTTCGCTTTTCCAGGATGGTATGGTCAGAACATGTGCCGAAATGAGTCTCCTCTTGAGTTCTTCGAAGCTCTTCCCACATTCCTTGCTCCATTCGAATTTTGTATCTCTACGAGTCAGTTGAGTTAATGGAGTAGCGATTCGAGAAAATCTTTCGACGAATCTTCGATAATAACCAACTACGCCTAGAAAGCTACGTATTTCGATTACTAACATAGGTTGCTCCCAACTGTGACTCATATCCCAATCTTGGATAGCACATCACAATGGCACCTATCAGTTTACTACCACACGAATATGGCGTACCCTACAGAGAGTCTGGCTTCGGTGCATTCCACAAAGGTAGTCACCAGATAGAGGCTCGGGTATCAACTTCTATAGTTGGGTTTTTAACTCCTGAAGTTCAATAGGAGCCATTCGATATGAGATTTTAGAAATGGGTTTTGTACCGGGTTCAAAGTGGACACAAAATTCAATATCACGCTCTGGGAGTAGGCCAGGAAATTCTTCAGGAAATACGTCAGGAAATTCACTAACAACAAAAATATCATTCAAATTTAACGTATTTTTGTTCAAGTCCATAACATGGGCTAAGAAAACTTGACATCCGTTTTTCAATAAACGAATGACTTTATGGCTTGATATGAAAATGTTTGACTTCAATGGTTTGGTTGCTTGAATTGAATAATAAAAGTTGCTTAGAATATGAAAACTAACAACCTTACGAAAGTAATCAATTTTGGCATGATGAGTAGTCAACCAATCAATCCTTAAAATCACATCAAAAGCAAGTATCTTTAAAGAAATAAGGTCACAGTAATGTGATGGTGCCAACTTGGATCAAACAAGATTTATAAACAAAGGATGTAATGAAAGTTTCTCCAAGTGGAGTCTCTCACAGATAAGTCAAAGTCTAATTTCTCCGAGTCAAGTTTAAACGTTGAGCGCAAGTGCAAGAGAGATAAAAGAATGGGTAGAATCGGTATCTAATAAGGTATAGATTTCGTAAGAATTTATAATTAACTAACCTGCAGTACTAACTTCGTTTGGTTTCTCAAGATTCGACCAATCACGACAAAACGCTTCTTCCGTAAAACCGTTGACTTTGACTTTTTCTCGGGACAAACCTTTTGAGTCACAATCCTCGCTGGACTGGGTTTCGCTATCATACAATCTCGAGCGATATAACCTTCTTTTCCACAATTATAACATGCCTTGGAAGGCTGTGAACAGTTTGGGCTTATATGTCCCTCCCTCTCTCGCATCAGTAATATCTAATCGCGGCCGTTCTCCTCCCCTAGAATTTGTTCTTTATTCTTTGGTGTTTTGTCCGTCGCCGACGTCTTCCCGCCATCGTTAAATCTTCTTCTTAAAATTTTCACTGAATTATTTTTTCTATTATTGGCCATGATTACCACCAAGTGGTTACCATTTCGCATGATAATTTCTCCACGATGGTTATCATTGTTCGATGACCGTTGCATCTGCCAGACGATTATCATCGAGTCAGTAGGTCGTTATTCTTCTATTGAAAGACTCTTTATCGCTCTCCAATAAGCGAGCCCTATTCACAACATCGAATATAAAGAAAATTTATGAGAAATGAGATCGACGACGTATGTCGGGTTTCAAACCTCTCAGAAACATCCGCGTCATACGTTCCTCATTCTCCACTAAATGAGGTGCAAACCTGGATAACTCCGCAAACTTCGCCTCGTACTGGGACACCGTCATGTTGTTTTGTTCTAGTCTAATGAACTCCACTTCCTTCATATGACGGAATACTTTCAGGAAAGTACTTGTCATTGAACGGTTTTTGAAACGCTTCCCAAGACATGTTAAGCATGCTATTTGGATGGGTACGCTTCACGATTCCCACCAAGAATCGCCTTCATTACGGAACATAAAAATGGCGAATGGAACCTTTTGTTCCTCCATGCATCCCAAGACATCAAATATCTTGGTAATTTGCTTGACCCACGTCTCCGCCTTAATCGGATCTGGCTTTCCTGCACTCGGTGGTCCCAACTTTGAATCGCATGGCTATGACAAACCGTGGTGTTGCTATCATTTCCATCTATATTTTGTACACGAAGTCTCCCTCGCCTCGATTTTTTTCATGAATCGTAAAAAGCTTCTAAACATCCCATCGCTCATCGTCTCGATCAAGTGGTGTTGTTTATAGGAGGAACATTTCCATCCTGTTGCATCGTTCTTCTTCCGATTAGTGAGTAAAGGAGTCTCTACGGTCTCGTTTACTCCATCGTTAACATTCTCATTTGCCATTCTTAAATCGCTTATAAAACAAGGGTTAATTAAATAAATTAACATACCACATAATATTCCTATACTCGACCAACCAACAAATAAGCTTAGGTAAGACATACTAAATAATGATTTACCTGCTCTCCCTCCTAATTCTATTCCCCGATCTCCGCCAGAGATCATATCCCTAAGCTATGATACTAACTGTGACGCCCCCAAAATAGGTCCATTCCATCCAACCCATTTTGAGTCGTCAATAACATGGTACAGAAATAACTACAACTTCATTATTATAATTGTCGTGCAAATTACGATAACACATATACTATGAGTTTAAATACAAATATTGTCTTCTAGACAATATCCACACTCAAATAAGTCCTCATTATTGATACACTATTTTACAAAATAGTGAGGACTACTAAAACAACTGTCTTGAACCATCACTCCACACCCCGACTAGTTCTTGCTATATTCTCGCCTCCTGAGAAGAAAATGGAACAAAAAAGAAAAGGGTGAGCTCAACTAGCCCAGTAAAAGATATTATGACTAAGATAATGTACAACAAATTATCCTTAGTCTTCAACAGGGAAAAATCTGATAGAATACAATAGACAACAAGTTTTAGATCAACAATTGCAGCGGAAATAACAATTCATTAGGAGAGTTAAGTAGAGAATGAAATCTACTAATATCTATGAATTTAAAAGTCCATCATCAATATTTTATCCCTGTAACATAAATCAATATTCATCTTGAATCAAATATTCATCTTTGCACTATGTTCCCCAAAGATATTCATCATTCAATATGTTCATCTCAACACTGCTCAACTTTGCACTACGGGCCAAAGATATTCATCATTGGTCATGTTCATCTCAACACTGTACATCTTTGCACTACGGCCAAAGATATTCATAAGAAAATCAACCATCTTTGCACCATCGGCCAAAGATATTCAAGAATGTCATCATTTAGACCGAGGATGATGAAAAATGTTTTAAAGAAAACGAATCCAAATAAACAAAAGAACAAATATTAAGGATTCGTACTTTAGACAATCCAAGTTCAAAAATACTCCGTAATAAACTATTGTGGAACAAAATTCAAAAATGAATATCAAAACATAGATCCAATCAAAGATAGAAACCATAATAGATAGCCTTGGACACAGAAAAGAAAATTTAATATTTTTTTGTGAATAGTGTCATATTCGTGAATAGTGTCGTATACGTGAATAGTAAATCTGACACTAAAAGATAGAAATTTCACAAGAAAAATCATCATGCTTCGTGAATAGTACTCATGAATAGTAACTCGTGAATAGTAACTCATGAATAATATCTCGTGAATAGTAACTCATGAATAGTAACTCGTGAATAGTAACTCATGAATAGTAACCCCGACATAAAAAGATAAGAATTTTACAAGAACAATCTTACCAATATTCCGGCATAATGATATTGAAAGAAATAATATCATTTTAAAAAAAATAACATCCCTTACTCGAAAAATACAAAGATTTCCGATGGAAATTTGGATATAGTCTGTCAAGAGAACTTGCAATCAGATAAAGAACACATCGAAAAATACAAGATTTCGATGGAATCTGGATATAGTTTCAAGGAACTGCAGCCGTGATATAGCAACACTAAAAGTATCAAAATACTCACAAGAATACGCTCGATAATATAGAGAGAGAAGTAGAGAGAAAACTTCAGTTTCTGGTGTGATTTTTAATTCTAACCTAAGCACCCTATTTATAGGAAAATACTTAGAACACCAAAACAGAAAATTGAATATAATAATATATTTATAACCAAATTTTCCTTAGCCCAGCACATCAAAAACACATTTTCCACACAAAATGCACCAAAAATGAAAAACATGTTTAAAACAATTTTTTGTTACAAAATCAATTCAAACTCAATAATCCGGAACTTCAATAATTCATAATAAATAGCCCTTTTATCAGAAAAATTCGAACCTTATGTCCATTCCATAGAAAATTTAATTCTCTACAACTTTGCAGAATTTTTTTTTTCCAAATTCTAAACAAAAATTGACCGAAATCCACATACGGATGATTTTACAGGCTATAATCAAACTTTAGTCAAAAATTGTGTCCACCAACATACAAAACATGTGTTAAACATTTTTTGTAACACACAAAACATGTGTTAAATATTTTTTGTAACACAGATACTCTTCCTCCTCATTTATTCATATATCCGACATTTATTGTAAAAATATCCCCATTATTATATTATTAAAATATAATAATATAACTAAATTAATTATTTTATCAGAAAAGATAAAATATCAATTTTCAACAATTGTCACATTAAAATTTTCTCCATCTATATCCACATAAAATGAATATTTTTCTTATCATATAAATCAATAATTAATTATTCACAAATAATATTACGTAATCACAATATCGACAACCGTGTAGCTCCTGTGAAAGAGGGGTTTTCCAATAAGGATTTCTCCATATCCGCGCCGCAATTAGGTGACCAAACCTCTCCTTAGATGTAACTTTCTAGACATTGCCAATAATGTTATCTAATAATATTATTCCAATAATATGAATTATTGATCCGTTAATGAAAATACTTTGCGTTGATAATTATTGAAACAACAACAATATAAAATATCAACAGTAGCAATTATTGAATCAATAAAATAAAATATTGAGCAAAGAATTATCGTAAATAATTATTGAGTAGTGCCTTCTTACGTAAGAATCAATAGTTGGTGCAATATCGTGTGCTACTGTGTTTTAACTACCAGGTATTCTAACAGTATTAACGGTAATAACTACGCCGTTATTTATAAATAACTTATTCTTGTCGTTTTCTTCATCCAATCGCTTTTCGTATGGGGCCCACATAAAGAAATTTCAAGGCTAGTAAATGCATTTAATATTCCACGACCAAACGAATATTCCCCGACAACAATAAATATTTTATAACCACTTGCTTATTTGAAATATTTGCGCATTTTACCAATAACTAACCACATTAATCAAATCAACCCTTACTATTTCAAAATAATAAATAGAGGAAATGTAATTTCATTTATAATAAGTTGGGGTCTTATAGATATTCACCAGTTAATCATGTTCATCTTAACACATGTTCATCTTTGCACTACGGGCCAAAGATATTCATAAGAAAATCAACCATCTTTGCACTACAGGCCAAAGAAATTCATTAATATCATCATTTAGGACTGAGGATGATGAAAAATATTTTAAAGAAAACGAATCCAGTGAGACAAAAGAACAAATATTAAAGATTCGTACTTTAGACAATCCAAGTTCAAAAATACTCCATAATAAACTATTATGGAGCAGAATTCAAAAAATAAAGATCAAAACATAGATCCAATCAAAGATAGGAACCATAATAGACAATCTTGGACACGAAAAGAAAATTTAATTTTTTACGTGAATAGTGTAAATATTCGTGAATAAGTACTATATATGTAAATAGTGTCGATACGTGAATAAGAACTCCAAGACTAAAAGATAGAAATTTCACAAGAAAAATCATCATGCTTCGTAAATAGTAACTCGTGAATAGTAACTCATGAATAGTAACTCGTGAATTGTAACTCGTGAATAGTAACTCCGACATGAAAAGAACGGAATTTCACAAGAAAAATCTTACCAATATTCCGGCATAATGATATTGAAAAAAATAATATCATTTCTAAAAAAAATAACATCCCTTACTCCTCGGAAAGACAAGATTTAACTGAAATACTAGATATAGTTTCAAGGCAACTTGCAACCAGATATAGCAACACTCAAAGTATCAAAATACTCACAAAAAATACGCATTCGATAATATAGAGTGAGAGAAGTAGAGAAAAACTTTACTCGTGTGATTTTCAATTCTAACCGAAAGCACCCTATTTATAGAAAAATGCTTAGAACACCAAAGTAGAAAATTGAATATAATAATATATTTATAACCAAATTTTTCTTAGCCCACCACATCAAAAACACATTTTCCACACAAATGCACCAAAAATGAAAAAACATGTTTTAAACAATTTTTGTAACATAATAAATTCAGACTCAATAATCCGAAACTTCAATAATTCATAATAAATAGCCCTTTTATCAGAAAAATTCAAATCTTATGTCCATTCCATAGGAAATTTAATTCTCTACAACTTTGCAGAAGAAAGTTTTTCCAAATTCCAAATAGAAATTGACCGAAATCCACATAGGGATAATTTTACAGGCTATGCTCAAATTTTAGTCAAAAATTGTGTCCACCAACATGTTTAACATATGTTAAACATTTTTTGTAACACACAAACATGTGTTAAACATTTAATGTAACAAAAATACTCTTCCTCCTCATTTATTCATATATCACACATTTATTGTAAAAATATCATCATTATTATATTAAAATATAATAATATATTTAAATGAATTATTTTATCAGAAAAGATAAAATATCAATTTTCAACAATTGTCACATTAAAAATTTTCTCCATCTATATCCACATAAAATGAATATTTTCCTTATCATATAAATTAATAATTAATTATTCACAAATAATATTACAGAATCACAATACTGACAACCAGGTCGTTCCTAGAAAAGAGGGGCTTTCCGATAAGAATTTCTCCTTACTGGCACGCAATTAGGTGACCAAACCCCTTCTTAGACAGAACTTTCTAGACATTGCCAATAATGTTATCTAATAATATTATTCCAATAATATGAATTATTGATCTGATAATAAAAAATATTGTGCAGTGACAATTATTGAAACAACAATAATATAAAATATCAACATAGCAATTATTGAATCAATAAAATAAAATATTGAACAAGTAATCATCGTGAATAATTATTGAGTAATGCCTTCCTACGTAAGAATCAATAATTGGTGCAATGCCGTATCTGCTCGTATTTTAACCACGGGTATTCCAACAAAGATTAATCTGTGAATAACTACGCCTAGTTATTTATAAACAACTTATACTTGTCGCTTTCTTCATCCAATCGTTTTCCGTTATGGGCCCACACAAAGGTCGCTACCGCCGCATTTAATATTCCCGACAGCAAGAATATTCCACTACTAAACGAATATTCCCCGATAACAATGAATATTTTATAACCACTTGATTTAAAAAAATATTTGCGCATTTTACCCATAACTAACCACATTAATCAAATCAACCCTTATAATTTCAAAATAATAAACAAAGGAAATTCCATTTTATTTAAAAAAAATCGGGGTCTTACAACCTCCCCTCCTCATGAAATTTTGTCCTCGAAATTGATGTACGTACCTGATATTTTGAAAAGGTGAGGATACCTCGCTTTCATTTTCGTTTCCAACTCCCAGGTCATTTCTTCAATAGCATGATTTCTACACAAAACCTTAACTTGTGGTATGACTTTTGTGCGTAGGACATGCTTCTTCCTATCCAAGATCTTGACAGGTACCTCCTCATACGTTAAGTCTTCGGCTATCTCGTCCGGTTCTAACTCAATAATGTGGTTCGGGTCGTCCACATATTTACGTAACATCGGTACGTGAAAAACGTTATAAACACGCAACATACTTGGTAGTAAAGCGAGTCTATAGGCCACAGTTCCTACTCGATCGAGGATTTCAAATGGACTAATAAATCGAAGGTTTGAACTTTCCTCACATCACCAATTCTCGCTTTTGGAATAACAACTCCTTGCATCTTCTTCTTCATATTCATCAGCTCCGGTGTGTAGCTTGAGAGGTTTTAACTATCGATTAAATTCGATTCTACTCGTATATCATCACGTGGGTCCCTAGAGTCTTTAACTCTATCTCTATCATTTGTAAGCTATACGAAATGGGTCTTTGTATTCGACAATATCGCACTCGTACTCGTATACGATCTTCTACTCAACGCGTCAGCTACCACGTTCACTTTTCCAGAATGGTATGGTCAGAACATGTGCCGAAATGTGTCCCCTCTTGAGTTCTTCGAAGCTCTTCCCACATTCCTTGCTCCATTCGAATTTTGTATCTTTACGAGTCAACTGCGTTAATGGAGTAGCGATTCAAGAAAATCTTTCCACGAATCTCCGATAATAAGCAACTAAGCCTAGAAAGCTACGTATTTCGATTACTGACTTAGGTTGTTCTCAACTGTGACTCATATCCCAATCTTGGATAACACGTCACAATGGCACCTATCAATTTACTACAGCACGAATATGGCATCTCCTACGGAGAGTTTGGCTTCGGTGTATTCCACAAAGGAAGTCACCATATAGAGGCTCGGGTACCAACTTCTATAATTGGGTTTTTAACTCCTGAAGTTCAATAGGAGCCATTCAATATGAGATTTTATAAATGGGTTTTGTACCGGGTTTAAAGTCGATACAAAATTCAATATCATGCTCTGGGGCTAGGCCAAGAAATTCTTCAGAAAATACGTCAGGAAATTTACTAACAACAGAAATATCATTTAAATCTGACGTATTTTTGTTCAAGTCCATGACATGGCTAAGAAAGCTTGACATACATTTTTTAATAAATGAATGGCTTTATGGCTTGATATGAAAGAGTTTAACTTCAATGGTTTGGTTGCTTGAATTTGAATAACAGGTTGCTTAGGAATATGAAAACAAACAACTTTACGAAAACAATCAATTTCGGCATGATGAGTAGTTAACCAATGAATCCCTAAAATCACATCAAAAGCAAGTATCTTTAAAGAGATAAGATCAACATGCAATGTGATGGTGCCAACTTGGATCAAACAAGATTTATAAACAGTGGATGTAACGAAAGTTTCTCCTAATGGAGTCTCCACAGATAAGTTGTGACGCCCCCAAAATAGGTCCACACGACCCATTTTGAGTCGCCAGATATCACACTATAAAAATAAAATACAAACTTCATTTATAATAATCGTTGAATCGTCGTAAATGCGATAATACGACATTAAGATTAAGCTGTGAGTTTTAATACAATATTGTCTCGTAGACAGTATCCAAACTCAAATTGTTACAATGCCATATAAAAATACAGCAACAAATATTTTAAGACCCAAAGAAGAACGAGAAGATTACTATCCTATTCATTCTAATGAGGTTCACTTTTGACGCTTTCAAAGTCGGGTTCACATCACCTTATTGTTGTTCGCCAAAATCAATTATTAAGTGACGTATAAAATACGACACACACATCTTAGGTCCTCAATACAATTATCTGTTGCAAGTCATGTCGTTTTATAATGTATTGAGAAACTTTGACAGTCTCGGACCATCACACTATTTCCTTGTTATTCTCCGCTTGACCCAGCTACACTCTTATTACCTGAAAGGAATTGTGAAGCAAAAGGGTGAGCAGAACTAGCCCAGTAAAGAATATCATAACTAAAGATAATTAAATTATCAATAGCTTTTGTCAATAATAAATCATAGATTTAGAACATATGGTAGATAATAAAACTTTTCAACCATAGTTGCAGCGGAATCAACAATCCATTAGAAGAGTCAAGTAGAACATAATGTCTACTATCTCCCCCAAATTAAAAAATCCATTGTTAATATTTCATTCCTGTAATATTCATCAACAGTTCTTCGTTGTACCCAAGACAAAGAGAATTTTCATCACCTGTCTTCACCTGAACCACTAAAGATTATAATTAAGTTCACAATTCATATTTATAATCATGTAAATCAATAGTTTATCCTTGCCACAAAGGATTAATAGAATGTTTACTCAATATCCTTACCCTAAGGCTAAAGATATTCAAATGTAATAACAATGATCATACAAATCAGTTGTCTATCTTTGCACTACGGGCCAATGATATTCAACTATAAAACCAATGGTCATGATCATACCAATCAATTGTTAACTAATGGTCATGATCCTGCCAATCACATCATTGAATTATCCATGCACTACGGCCAAGAATATTCGTTAGTATCACTAGTGGTCATGATCGCGTCATACACCTGTCCATCTTCGCACTACGGGTCAACGCTATCAAAGAACAGATCATCTTTGCACTACAGGCCAAAGATATTCAATAACATATCATCTTTGCACTACAGGCCAACGACATACAACTGTAAAACTAATAACCAACAATATAATAAAGAATGAAATAATAAAAGAATTTCACTATGTATGCCGTACTTCGCATAGACAGGTTATTCCAACATAATAATAAAGAATGGAATAATAAAAGAATTTCACCATGTATGCAAGATTGCATGTACATGTTATTCCAACATAATAATAAAGAATGGAATAACTGAAGAATTTCACCATGCGTGCGTAATCCGCACAGACAGGTTATTCCAAAAGAATAATAAATAATGAAACTAGGTCAGACAAAATTCGCACCGACATGATATTCCAACAAAATAATAAAGAACGAAATAATAAATAATGGAACCAGGTCCGGCGTAAAACGCACAAACAGGATATTCCGATAGAATAATAAATTCGAAATAATAAAGATGGAACCAGTCCCACAGTAAAGCATGCATGAGGATATTCCAATGTAATAATAAATAACAGAACCGTGTCCGGTAAAAGAAAGCATGACAGGATATTCCAAATGTAATAATAAAGAATGGAATACAGAAGACTTTCACCAAGTATAGGATAGCCCGCGTATATAGGTTATTCCAACAGAATAATAAAGATGGAATTACAGAAGTTCTCTTCATGAATACAAAAGAAATAATACCCCTTACGGGTACAACAAATAATATCCCTTACTATAACAATATCCCTTTACCTTAAAAAGAAGAGTATTCCGACGGGTAGGGCGAAAATATACTTGAAGAAAACTTGCACTATCTTCACGCTAAAAGCTTTCTTAAACTCTAAAAAAAATACGCCTAGATTATGTAAGAAGAACTCTCTATAGTTTTTCTCTAGAGTTTCAATGAATTCGTAAGAAATAATGAAGGAATGAGCTTCTATTTATAGAAGAATAGAATGAATAAGAACCAATCCATGAACAGTTCAGATTGATTTACTTTAATCGGACGGTCCATACTTAAAGCAAAAATCTTTTAAATAAAATATAATATATTCTATTTATAGAATAACTTTAATAAAGTATTCTGCTTTTATATAAAAAGATTTTACTATGCAAAACACTACGCAGCACTATGCAAAACACTATGCATAATAAAATATAATATATTCTATTTATAGAATAACTTTAATAAAGTATTCATTTTTATATAAAAAGATTTTACTATGCAAAATACTATGCATAATAGAATATAATATATTCTATTTATGTAATAACTTTATAAAAGTATTCATTTTATATAAAAAGATTTTACTATGCAAAACACTATGCACAATAGAATATAATATATTCTATTTATAGAATAACTTTATAAAAGTATTCAGTTTTATATAAAAAGCTTTTCTATAATAATTTCAACCAACGGTCTGAAAAATTAGTATATCTCTTCATGGAATAATATTGTACCCAAAAATGATTTGGACCGAAAATAAATATATTGTTCAGGTGAATAGTAACTCGTGAATAGTAACTCATGAATAGTACTCTCACACAAAAAGTGCCCCAAATACCCGAGTGAATAATACTAGAGTGAATAGTAACTGGGTATTTTATGACAACTTGTCTACTTTGAAAAATTTTCACATATCACCCTTAACTTTAACTTTTTATCAATTTAACCATTTATTAAAATAAAAAATTAAATACTTTTATCTCATAAAATTCGGGGTCTCACAATCTCCCCTCCTTATGAAATTTCGCCCTCGAAATTTACGTACGTACCTGGTATTTCGAAGAGATGAGAATACCTTGCTTTCTTTTCGGATTGTACCTTCCCAGTCATTTTCGCTCTATCATTATTTTCCCATTTCTCATCTCCTGTATTTCAGATATCATTCTAAAATATACCTTCAAAATAAAGGTTAACTGACATATCATAATTTGTTAACTTATCAAGTAAAAATTTCGGCTTAGGTAAGTCACACACTAACGAAATATATTACTCGTCTCTCCCCTCCTAGTTCTAGACTCATATCTCTGCCAGCGACCATATCTCTAAGCTCTGATACCAATTGTGACTCCCCCAAAATAGGTCCACACGACCCATTCTGAGTCGCCAGATATCACACTATAAAAATCAAATACAAACTTCATTTATACAACTGTTGAACTGTCGTGCAGAGTACGACAACAGTTAATTGTGAGTTTTAATACAATATTATCTCGTAGACAGTATCCAAACTCGAATTATTACAATGCAATATAAAATATAAAGCAATAAATATTTTAAGACCCAAAGAAGAACGAGAAGATTAATATCCTATTCATTCTAATGAGGTGCACTTTTGACGCATTCAAAGTCGGGTTCTCATCACCCTATTGTTGTTCGCCAAAATCAATTATTAAGTGATGTATAAAATACGACACACATCTTTGGTCCTCAATACAATGTCGTTTTATAATGTATTGTGAAACTTTGACAGTCTCGGACCATCACACTATTTCCTTGTTATTCTCCGCTTGACCCAGCTACACTCTTATTAGCTGAAAGGAATTGTGAAGCAAAAGGGTGAGCAGAACTAGCCCAGTAAATAATATCATAACTAAAGATAATTAAATTATCAATAGCTTTTGTCAATAATAAATCATAGATTTAGAACATATGGTAGATAATAAAACTTTTCAACCATAGTTGCAGCAGAATCAACAATCCATTAGAAGAGTCAAGTAGAACATAATGTCTACTATCTCCGATAATAACCAACTAAGCCTAGAAAGCTACGTATTTCGATTACTGACTTAGGTTGTTCTCAACTGTGACTCATATCCCAATCTTGGATAAAGACGTCACAATGGCACCTATCAATTTACTACAAAGACGAATATGGCATCTCCTACGGAGAGTTTGGCTTCGGTGTATTCCACAAAGGAAGTCACCATATAGAGGCTCGGTACCAACTTCTATAATTGGGTTTTAACTCTCGAAGTTCAATAGAGCCATTCAATATGAGATTTTATAAATGGGTTTTGTCTGGGGTTTAAAGTCGATACAAAATTCAATATCATGCTCTGGGGCTAGGCCAAGAAATTCTTCAGAAAATACGTCAGGAAATTTACTAACAACAGAAATATCATTTAAATCTGACGTATTTTTGTTCAAGTCCATGACATGGCTAAGAAAGCTTGACATCCGTTTTTTAATAAATGAATGGCTTTATGGCTTGATATGAAAGAGTTTAACTTCAATGGTTTAGTTGCTTGAATTTGAATAACAGGTTGCTTAGGAATATGAAAACAAACAACCTTACGAAAACAATCAATTTCGGCATGATGAGTAGTTAACCAATGAATCCCTAAAATCACATCAAAAGCAAGTATCTTTAAAGAGATAAGATCAACATGTAATGTGATGGTGCCAACTTGGATCAAACAAGATTTATAAACAGTGGATGTAACGAAAGTTTCTCCTAATGGAGTCTCCACAGATAAGTTGTGACGCCCCCAAAATAGGTCCACACGACCCATTTTGAGTCGCCAGATATCACACTATAAAAATAAAATACAAACTTCATTTATACAACTGTTGAAGCGTCGCATGTAATACGATTATGAAGTTAAGTCGTGAGTTTTAATACAATATTGTCTCGTAGACAGTATCCAAACTCAAATTGTTACAATGCCATATAAAAATACAGCAACAAATATTTTAAGACCCAAAGAAGAACGAGAAGATTACTATCCTATTCATTCTAATGAGGTGCACTTTTGACGCTTTCAAAGTCGGGTTCACATCACCCTATTGTTGTTCGCCAAAATCAATTATTAAGTGACGTATAAAATACGACACAAACATCTTAGGTCCTCAATACAATTATCTGTTGCAAGTCATGTCGTTTTATAATGTATTGAGAAACTTTGACAGTCTCGGACCATCACACTATTTCCTTGTTATTCTCTAAATTGACCCCAATTTACACTTTTATTAAATTTGAAAGGAATTGTGAAGCAAAAAGGGTGAGCAGAACTAGCCCAGTAAAGAATATCATAACTAAAGATAATTAAATTATCAATAGCTTTTGTCAATAATAAATCAGATATTTAGAACATATGGTAGATAATAAAACTTTTCAACCATAGTTGCAGCAGAATCAACAATCCATTAGAAGAGTCATGTAGAACATAATGTCTACTATCTCCCCCAAATTAAAAAATCCATTGTTAATATTTCATTCCTGTAATACTCATCAACAGTTCTTCGTTGTATCCAAGACAAAGAGAATTTTCATCACCTGTCTTCACCTGAACCACTAAAGATTATAATTAAGTTCACAATTCATATTTGTTGCTGGTGCTAATGCTGCTGCCGACGTCTTCCCGTCATAGTTATATCTTCTCTTCTTGAAATTTTCACTTGAATTATTTCTTCTATTATCTTGGCCATGATTACCACCGAAGTGGTTACCATTTCTGGCATGATAATTTCATCCACGATGGTTATCATTGTCCCGATGGCCGTTGCCACCGGTACAATTATTACCGTGTTGCTGGTCGCCCAGTTGAACAAACTCATTATCTCCCTCTAATAATTGAGTCCTGTTTACAACATCTGAATATAGAGAAAATTTATGAGAAATGAGATATTGACGTATGCCGGGTTTCAAACCTCTCAAAAACATCCGCATCATACGTTCCTCATTCTCTACCAAATGAGGTGCAAACCTGGATAACTCCGCGAACTTTGCCTCGTACTGGGACACCGTCATGTTGATCTGTTCTACTCTAATAAACTCTACCACCTTCATATGACGAATACTTTCTGGAAAGTACTTGTCATTGAACAGTTTCTGAAACGTTTCCCAAGACATGTTGAGTGCGCCTGGATGGGTACGCTTTATAGATTTCCACCAGTAATTTGCCTCATTACGGAACATAAAATGGCGAATGGAACTTTATGTTCGTCCGTCCATCCCAAGACATCAAATATCTTGGTAATTTTCTTGACCCACGTCTCTGCCTTAATCAGATCTGACTTTCCCCAAAATTCTGGTGGTCCCAATTCTTTGAACTGCTTGGCTGTGACAAACCGTGCGTTTCTTTCATTTCCACCTGTATTTTGAACACGAGTCTTCCTCTTCTGATTTTGCATGAACTGCAAAAAGTTTCTAAACATCCCATCGTTCATCGTCTGATCAGTAGTGTTGTTTACAGGAGGAACATTACCATCCTGTTGCGCGTTCTCCTGATTAGTGAGTAAAGGAGTCTCTACGGTCTCGTTTACTCCACTGTTAACATTCTCAGTTGCCATTCTTAAATACTGCCATAAAATAAGGGTTAATTAAACAAATTAACATACCACATAATATTCCTATACTCTGACCAACCAACAAATAAGCTTAGGTAGGACATACTAGCGAAGGATTTACTCGTCTCTCCCCTCCTAGTTCTATTCCCCGATCTCCGCCAGAGATCATATCCCTAAGCTCTGATACCAACTGTGATGCCCCCAAAATAGGTCCATTCCATCCAACCCATTCTGAGTCGTCAAATACATGGTACAGAAACAACTACAACTTTATTAATACAATTGTCGTGCAAAATATGACAACACATAAACTGTAAGTTTAAATACAAATATTGTCATCTAGACAATATTCACACCCAAATAAGTTCTCATACAATTATTGATACACTATTTTACAAAATGGTGAGGACTACTAAAACAACTGTCTTGAACCATCACTCCACACTCCAACTAGGTCCCGCTATATTCTCGCCTCCTGAGAAGAAAAATGGAACAAAAAGGAAAACGACGAGCTCAACTAGCCCAGTAAAGGATATTATGACTGAGATAATGTACAACAAATTATTGTTAGTCCTCAACAGGAAAAAATCTGATAGAATATAATAGACAACAAGTTTTAGATCAACAACTGCAGCGGAAACAACAATTCATTAGAAGAGATAAGTAGAGAATGAAATCTACTAACATCTATGAATTTAAAAGTCCATCATCAATATTTTATCCCTGTAACATAAATCAATATTCATCTTGAATCAAATATTCATCTTTGCACTACAGGCCAAAGATATTCATCAGTAAATCATTCATCTTTGCACTACAGGCCAAAGATATTCACCGGTTGATCATGTTCATCTCAACACCTGTTCATCTTTGCACTACGGGCCAAAGATATTCATAAGAAAATCAACCATCTTTGCACTACAGGCCAAAGATATTCAAGAATATCATCATTTAGGACCGAGGATGATGAAAAATATTTTAAAGAAAACGAATCCAAAGTTGAGACAAAAGAATAAATATTAAAGATTCAGCATTTTAGACAATCCAAGTTTAAAAATACTCCATAATAAACTATCAGGAGCGTAATTCAAAAATGAAGATCAAAACATAGATCCAATCAAAGATAGGAACCAAAATAGACAATCTTGGACACAGAAAAGAAAATTTAATTTTTCTGTGAATAGGGTCGTATTCGTGAATAGTGTCGTATATGTGAATAGTGTCGTATACGTGAATAGTAACTCCGGCACTAAAAGATAGAGATTTCACAAGAAAATTCATCATGCTTCATGAATAGTACTCGTGAATAGTAACTCATGAATAGTAACTCATGAATAGTAACTCCGACATGAAAAGAATGGAATTTCTCAAGAAAAATCTTATCAATATTCCGGCATAATGATAGAAAGAAATAATATCATTTCTAAAAAAATAACATCTCTTACCTCGGAAAGACAGTACTTCTGACTGGAATACTGGATATAGTTCTGAAGGCAACTTGCACCGTATAGAAACACTCAAAGTATCAAAATACTCACAAAAATACGCTCGATAATATAGAGAGAAAAGTAGAGAGAAAATTTTAGTTTCTGGGGTGATTTTCAATTCTAACCTAAACACCCTATTTATAGGAAAATGCTTAGAACACCAAAGTAGAAAATTGAATATAATAATATATTTATAACCAAATTTTCCTTAGCCCACCACATCAAAAACATATTTTCCACACAAATGCACCAAAAATGAAAAAACATGTTTTAAACAATTTTTGTAACAAAATCAATTCAGACTCAATAATCCGGAACTTCAATAATTCATAATAAATAGCCCTTTTATCAGAAAAATTCAAATCTTATGTCCATTCCATAGGAAATTTAATTCTCTACAACTTTGTAGAAGAAAGTTTCTCCAAATTCCAAACAAAAATTGACCGAAATCCACATACGGATGATTTTACAGGCTATAATCAAATTTTAGTCAAAAATTATGTCCACCAACATGTTTAACATATGTTAAACATTTTTTGTAACACACAAAACATGTGTTAAACATTTAATCCAATAAAAATACTCTTCCTCCTCATTTATACATATATCACACATTTATTGTAAAAATATCATCATTATTATATTAAAATATAATAATATATTTAAATAAATTATTTTATCAGAAAAGATAAAATATCAATTTTCAACAATTGTCACATTTAAAAAATTTTCTCCATCTATATCCACATAAAATGAATATTTTCCTTAACATATAAATTAATAATTAATTATTCACAAATAATATTACGAGTAATCACAATAATCGACAACCGTGTGGTAGTTTCAGAAAGAGGGGCTTTCCAATAAGGATTTCTCCTTATTGGCGCGCAATTAGGTGAGCAAACCTCTCCTTAGACAGAACTTTATAGACATTTCCAATAATGTTATCTAATAATATTATTCCAATAATATGAATTATTGATCTGATAATAAAAAATATTGTGCAGTGACAATTATTAAAACAAAAATAATATAAAATATCAACGTAGCAATTATTAAATTAATAAAATAAAATATTGAACAGTAATTACTATAACAATTATTGAGTAATTCCTTCCTACGTAAGACTCAATAATTGGTGCAATGCATGTGTTATCAGATTTGTATTTTAACCACCGGTATTCCAACAAGATAATAACAGTAATAACTACGCCAAGATTATATATAAACAACTTATACTTGTCGCTTTTCTTCATCCAATCGCTTTCCGTTATGGGGCCCACACGAAAAGGTCAAGGCTAGTCGCATTTAATATTCCCGAACAAAGAAGAATATTTCACGACCAAACGAATATTCCCCGACAACAATGAATATTTTATAACCACTTGCTTTAAAAAAATATTTGTGCATTTTACCCATAACTAACCACATTAATCAAACAACCCTTACTATTTCAAAATAATAAATAAAGGAAATTCCATTTTATTTAAAAAAAAATTGGGGTCTTACGAATATCCACTATCAATTGAGTCCTCATAGACAGTATACAAACTCAAATTCAGTCCTTATTACATTTATTATCACACTATTTAACAGAATACTGAGGACTAATAATGTTACTATCTGGACCGTCACTCCATTCCTCGACTAGTCCCGGTTACGTTCTCATTTCCTGAAGAGAACAGTGAAAGAAAGGGTGAGCTCAACAAGCCCAGTAAGAAATATTATGACTAAGATAATGTAGAATAAATTATCATTAGTCTTCAACAATGTTAAACTGATAAAATACAATAGACATCAAGTTTAACTGCAGCGGAACAAGCAATCCATTAAAAGAGTCAAGTAGAGAATAAAATCTACTATCTGTTATGATTTAAAAAAAATTTCATCACTTTTATCGGTGAGACTCAGCTTAATAAATAATCCACATCATCAAATCATCCATGCACTACAGGCCAAGGATATTATTTAGTATCACGACCACTTAATTATCCATGCACTACACGCCCAAAATAATCGTATTTTCATCAACGGTCCCGATCATGCCATAAAATAATTCATCTTTGCTCCTCGTCAAGAGAATCCATAGCCATAATTATACCAAAATCGTCCATCAATGCACCACGGCCAATGAGGACTTTTTTTTCACATCATTTGTAATATTACGGTTATGATATACAAAGAATAATCCTCGGTCATAATCATACCAAGTCCATCTATGCATTATAGGCCACGAGATGACTTTCAATGAATATAAACATGAGGATGATGACAATGATATAAGAATTCAATAAAACAAGTTCAAGAATTAAATTATCCAGGAACTAATAACGTCCAAATTGTCAACATGATACTTCTTTGTAAAGTAAAATTCAAGAATGCTCAGAAGAATATTTCCATGAAAAGATACTGGATGAAGCGCAAATATCAAGAATATTCCACTAATTTCATGGAGAATAGAAGTCCATACTTTAACCAACTGAGTATAATATAGAATGGAATAACAAAAGAAATCACCATGCATGCGATACTTCGCATAGACAGGTTATTTCAACAGAATAATAAATAACGGAACCGATTCGGGCATAATACATTTAAACAAGATGTTCCAACAGAATAATAAGAAATGGAATAACAACAGAAATCACCATGCATGCGGTGCTTCACATAGACAGGTTATTCCAACAGAATAATAAATAACGGAACCAGGTCAGGTGAAATTCACACCGACAATATGTTCCAACAGAATAAATGAATAATAAATACGGAACCAGGTCCGGCGTAAAGCACAGACATGATATTCGAACAGAATAATAAAGATGGAACCAGGTCCGGTGTAAAGCACAGACAGGATATTCCAACAAAATAATAAAGACGGAACCAGTCCCCAGAAAAAATGCATGAGGATATTCCAATGTAATAATAAAGAATGGAATACATAAGAATTTCACCAAGTATAGGGTAGCCCGCGTATACAGGTTATTCCAACAGAATAATAAAGAATGGAATACAAAAGAATTTCACCAAGTATAGGGTAGACCGCGTATACAGGTTATTCCAACAGAATAATAAAGATGGAATAACAGAAGTTCTCTTCATGAATACAAAAGAAATAATACCCCTTATGGGTACAACAAATAATATCCCTTACCGTATAAAGAACAACTGAATAAAGAAGTAGTGAAGTAGCAGAATACTTTTCTTCTTTCTCTCTCTAGTTTCTCTCTCTAGAGTTTCAATGAATTCATAAGAAATAATGAAGGAATGAAATTCTATTTATAGAAGAATGGAATGAATAGTAACCAACTCATGAACGGTCCAGATTGATTTACTTTAATCGGACTGTCCATAATTAAAGTAAAATCTTTTAAATAAAATATAATATATTCTATTTTATATAAAAAAGATTTTTACTATGCAAACACTATACAGGCACTATGCAAACACTATACATAATAAAATATAATATATTCTATTTATAGAATAACTTTATAAAAGTATTTTATTTTATATAAAAAGCTTTTCTGTTTTATTACATTAATAATACTAATAAAACAAAACTGAGTGACTTATCACATAAGCATTAATAACTAATATTGTGTGCTACTATGCAACCACACGTATTACTGTACTTTTACTACCGAGTAGTTCAACGGTAAAACTTCCGCCGTTATTTTCATAAAAATATTTTTGTTGTTTTCTCAATCCGACAATAATTCTGTTGTGGGGTCCACCAATAATTGTGTCGTCGTACAAATATTCCTCGACACAAAGAATATTTTCTGACCAATCGAATATAATATAACAACTTGCATACTTTGCAAAATTTATAAATATTACCCACAACTATAATATTATATTAAATCCAAACCATAACAAAAAAAAATATTTCGAGAAATTTAAATCTTTATTCATAAAATTTGGGATTTTACAAACTCCCCTCCTTATGAAATTTCGCCCTCAAAATTTACGTACGTACCTGGTATACCGAACAGATGAGGACACTTCGTCAAATTCTAACTCTTGAGGTATAACCTTTGAGTGTTGAATACATTCCAAGATTTTAACAGGTACAACTTCATAACGTTAAATCTTCCGCTATCTCGTCCGGTTCTAAATTAATATTGTGGTTCGGGTCATCCACATATTTATATAACATCGATACGTTAAAAACTTTATGAACACGCGACATACTTGGCGGTAAAACGAGTCTATAAGCCACAGTTCCTACTCGATCGAGGATTTCAAATGGGCCAATTAAATCGAGGGTTTGAGATTTCCTCTCTTCATCGATTCTTGCTTCTAGAATAACGCCCTCTTGAACTTTCTTCTTCACATTTATCAGCTCTGATTATTTATCTTGAGCGGCTTTAACTTTATCGATTAAAGTCGATTCTAATCGTATATTAGTTATCTTCACGTGGGTTCGTATATTCGAACTCGTAAACGCATACGATCTTCTACTCAATACGTCAACTACCACGTTCTCTTTCCACGATGGTATTGAATGGTACGATCATAATATTTAACAGCTCGAGCCAACATCTTTGGCGCATGTTACGTTCGTTTTGGGTGAAGAAAATATTTAAGGGTTTAAGAAATGGGTTTTTTAATGGGGTAAATACAAAATTCGATTTCACGTTCTAGGCGTAGGCTAAGAAGTCTTCAAGAATACGTCAGGAAATTTATTAACAATAGAAATATCATTCAAAACTGCGACTCTCATCCAAGACTTGGATAGTACGTCACATTGATACCTATCAACTTGTCATCGTCATTCACGACATCGCCTACAGAAATTTTGGCTTCGGTGCATTCCACAAGGAAGTCAACAACGAAAGGATCGGGCTCTTTACTTATGGATTGATATAACAATGATTGACTTTAGTGGTTTGATTGCTTGAATTCGCATAACAGATTGGTTAGGAGTATGAAAGCTAACAACCTTACAAAAGCATAATGAGTAGTTAACCAATCAATTCCAAAAATCACATCAAAGGCAAGTATTTTCAAAGAGATAAGATCGACAGATAACGTAAAAGTGTCGATTTGAATCAACAAGATTTATAAACAGTGGAGGTAATGAAGGTTTCTCCTAATGAATTTTCAACCAATAAGTCAAAGTCTAACTTCTCAGGAGTCAAATTTAAACGTTGAACACAACTAGGTGAAATACAAGAGTGAGTAGAACCGGTATCTAATACGGTATAGACTTCGCAAGAGTTTATCATTAACTTACCCGTGATAATTTTATTCAGGTTCCTCGTCACGAAAAAAAACGCTCTCTCTTAAACTACCGGCTTTGGCTTGTCTGGGACATCCTTTGGCATCACCATCCCAGCTGGACTTGACTTCACCATACGACAAAATCGAGCTAGGTTGTAAGACCCCAAATTTTTTTTTCAAATAAAAATGGAATTTCTTTTATTTATTATTTTGAAATAGTAAGGGTTGATTTAATTAATGTGGTTAGTTATGGGTAAAATGCGCAAATATTTTAAATAAGCAAGTGGTTATAAAATATTCATTTGTTGTCGGGGAATATTCGTTTGGTCGTGGAATATTTCTTCGTTTGGGGAGAGACGATTTAGCGACTTTTGTGTGGGCCCCATAACGGAAAGCGATTGGAGGAAGAAAACGACAATCATAAGTTGTTTATAAATAACGGCGTAGTTGTTACCGTTATTACTGTTGGAATACTCGGTGGTTAAAACACAGTAGAACACGTATTGCACCAATTATTGATTCTTACGTAAGAAGGCACTACTCAATAATTGTTACAGTAATTACTGTTCAATATTATATTTTATTGATTCAATAATTGCTACGTTGATATTTTATATTATTGTTGTTTTAATAATTGTCACTGCACAGTATTTTCATTATCGGATCAATAATTCATATTATAATATTATTAAATAACATTATTGGAAATGTCTAGAAATTTCTGTCTAAGGTGAGGTTTGGTCATCTAATTGCGCGCCAGTAAGGAGAAGTCCTTATTGGAAAGCCCCTCTTCCTGTGAACTACTGATTATCAAGATTGTGATTCTGTAATATTATTTGTGAATAATTAATTATTGATTTATATGATAAGGAAAATATTTATTTTATGTGGATATAGATGGAGAAAATTTTTAATGTGACAATTGTTGAAAATTGATATTTTATCTTTTTTGATAAAATAATTCATTTAAATAAATTATTATATTTTATAATAGTGGTGATATTTTTACAATGTATGTGGGATATATGAATAAATGAGGAGGAAGAGTATTTTTGTTACAAAAAAAAATGTTTAACACATGTTTTGTGTGTTGGTGGACACAATTTTTGACTAAAATTTGATTATAGTATGCAAAATTATTCGTATGTGGATTTCGGTCAATTTCTGTTTGGAATTTGGAAAAACTTTCTTCTGCAAAGTTGTAGAGAATTAAATATTCTATGGAATGAAAATAAGATTTGAATTTTTCTGATAAAAGGGCTATTTATTATGAATTATTAAAGTTTTGGATTATTGAGTATGAATTGATTTTGTAACAAAAAAAATTTTAAACATGTTTTTTCATTTTTGTGTGATAAATGTGTTTTTGATGTGGTGGGCTAAGGAAAATTTGGTTATAAATATATTATTATATTCAATTTTCTACTTTGGTGTTCTAAACATTTTCCTATAAATAGGGTGCTTAGGTTAGAATTGAAAATCACACCAGAAACTGAAGTTTTCTCTCTACTTCTCTCTCTATATTATCGAGCGTATTCTTGTGAGTATTTTGATACTTTGAGTGTTGTTATACGGTGCAAGTTTTTTTCAGCACTATATTTAATATTCCAGTCAGAAGTATTGTCTTTCCAAGATAAGGGATGTTATTTTTTTAGAAATGATATTGTTTCTTTCAATATCATTATGCCGGGATATTGGTAAGATTTTTCTTGTGAAATTCCGTTCTTTTCATGTCAGAATTACTATTCATGAGTTACTATTCACGAGTTACTATTCACGAGTACTATTCACAAAACATGGTTGATTTTTCTTGTGAAATTTCTATCTTTTAGTGTTTGAGTTACTTATTCACGATATCGACATTATTCACGATATACTGAAGACTATTCAAGAATTTACACTATTCACAAAAAAATTAAATTTTCTTTTATGTGTCCAAGATTGTCTATTATGGTTTCTATCTTTGATTGGATCTATGTTTTGATCTTCATTTTTGAATTCTGCTCCAAAATAGTTTATTATGTTGTATTTTTAAAATTGGATTGTCTAAAGTACGAATCCTTAATATTTGTTCTTTTGTCTCATTGGATTCGTTTTCTTTAAAATATTTTTCATTATCCTCAGTCCTAAATGATGGTAATACTGAATATCTTTGGCCTGTAGTGCAAAGATGGTTGATTTTATTATGAATATCTTTGGCCCGTAGTGCAAAGATGTACAGGTGTTGAGATGAATATGATTAATTGATGAATATCTTTGGCCCAGAGTGCAAAGATGAACAGTGTTGAGATGAACACGACCGAATCGATGAATATCTTTGGCCTCAGTAGCAAACATGAATATTTGATTCAAGATGAATATTGATTTATGTTACAGGGATAAAATATTGATGATGGACTTTTAAATTCATAGATGTTAGTAGATTCATTCTCTACTTAACTCTTCTAATGAATTGTTATTTCCGCTGCAGTTGTTGATCTAAAACTTGTTGTCTGTTGTATTCTATCAGATTTTTCCCTATTGAAGACTAACGATAATTTGTTGTACATTATCTTAGTCATAATATCCTTTACTGGACTAGTTGAGCTCACCCTTTACCTTTTTGTTCCATTTTTCTTCTCAGAAGGCGAGAATATAGCAGGAACTAGTCGGGGTGTGGAGTGATGGTTCAAGATAGTTGTTTTAGTAGTCCTCACCATTTTGTAAAATAGTGTATCAATAATTGTATGAGGACTTATTTGGGTGTGAATATTGTCTAGATGATAATATTTGTATTTAAACTCACAATTTATGTGTTGTCGTATTTTGCACGACAATTGTATTAATAAAGTTGTAGTTGTTTCTGTACCATGTATTTGGCGACTCAGAATAGGTTGGATGGAATGGACCTATTTTGGGGGCGTCACAGTTGGTATCAGAGCTTAGGGATATGATCTCTGGTGGAGATCGGGGAATAGAATTAGGAGGGGAGAGACGAGTAAATCCTTCGCTAGTATGTCCTACCTAAGCTTATTTGTTGGTTGGTCAGAGTATAGGGATATTATGTGATATATTAATTTGTTTAATTAACCCATGTTTTATAGCAGTATTTAAGAATGGCAACTGAGAATGTTAACAGTGGAGTAAACGAGACTGTAGAGACTCCTTTACTCACTAATCAGGAGAACGTGTAATAGGACGACAATGTTCCTCCTATGAACAACACCACTGATCAGACGATGAATGATGGGATGTTTAGAAATTTTTTGCAGTTCATGCAAAATCAGACGAGGGAGACTCGTGTACAAAATACAAGTGGAATTATAGCAACGCGCGGTTTATCACAGCCAAACAGTTCAAAGAGTTGGGACCACCAGAATTCTGGGGAAAGCCAGATCCAATTAAGGCGGAGATGTGGGTCAAGCAAATTACCAAGATATTCAATGTCTTAGGATGCACGGAGGAACAGAAGGTTCCATTCACCACTTTTATGTTCCATAATGAGGTAGATTTCTGGTGGGAATTTGTGAAGCGTACCCATCCAGCTACACTCAGCATGTCTTGGGAAACGTTTCAGAAACTGTTCAATGACAAGTACTTTCCTGAAAGTATTCGTCATATGAAGGAGGTAGAGTTTATTAGACTAGAACAGAACAACATGACGGTGTCCTAGTACGAGGCGAAGTTCGCGGAGTTATCCAGGTTTGCACCTCATTTGGTAGAGAATGAGGAACGTATGACATGGATGTTTTTGAGAGGTTTGAATCCCGACATACGTCAATATCTCATTTCTCATAAATTTTCTTTATATTCAGATGTTGTGAATAGGGCTCAGTTATTGGAGCGCGATAATGAGTCAGTTCAATCGAAGAATAACGACCTACAACACGATAATAATCATACTGGTGGCAACGACCATCGGGACAATGACAACCATCGTGGAGGAAGTTATCGTGCTAGAAATGGTAACCACTTCGGTGGTAATCATGGCCAAGATAATAGAAGAAATAATTCAAGTGAAAATTTCAAGAAGAGAAGATTTAATGATGATGGAAAGACGTCGGCACCAGCACCAACAACAAATTCTAGGGGAGGAGAACGACCGCCAGTTAGATGCTACAAATGCGGAGAGGAGGGACATATAAGTCCAAACTATTCATAGCCTTCCAAGGTATGTTTTAGTTGTGGAAAAGATGGTCATATAGCTCGAGATTGTCTCAGAAATAAATCAAGTCGGCTTTGGACGATGACACCAAAGGCGGATCTTTGACAAAACAAAGCTCATGGTTCTTGGAAGAGCATTTTTGTGACTTCTCAAAAAGTGAGTAACCCAAACGAAGTTAGCACGGGTTAGTTAATTATAAATTTTTGCGAAATCTATACCTTATTAGATACCGGTTCTACCCATTTTTTTATCTCTCTTGCTTGCGCTTAATGTTTAAACTTGACTCCGAAGAAATTAGACTTTAATTTATCTATGGAGACTTCGTTAGGAGAAACTTTCGTTACATCCACTATTTATAAAACTTGTTTGATCCAAGTTGGCACCATCACATTACCTGTTGATCTTATCTCTTTAAAGATACTTGCTTTTGATGTGATTTTAAGGTTAACTACTCATCATGCCAAAATTGATTGCTTTCGTAAGGTTGTTAGTTTTCATATTCCTATGCAACCTGTTATTTGAATTCAAGTAATCAAACAATTTAAGTCAAACATTTTCATATCATGCCATGAAGTCATTCGTTTATTGAAAAACGGATGTCAAGTTTTCTTAGCCCATGCCATGGACTTGAACAAAAATACGTCAGATTTGAATGATTTTTTTATTGTTAGTGAATTTCCTGACGTATTTCCTGAAGAATTTCCTGGCCTACTCCCAGAGCGTGATATTAAATTTTGTATCGACTTTGAACCCTGTACAAAACCCATTTCTAAAATCTCATATTGAATGACTCCTATTGAACTTCAGGAGTTAAAAAACCAACTGTAGAAGTTGGTACCCGAGCCTCTATCTGGTGACTTCCTTTGTGGAATGTACTGAAGCCAGACTCTCCGTAGGGGATACCATATTTGTGCGGTAGTAAACTGATAGGTGCCATTGTGACGTGCTATCCAAGATTGGGATATGAGTCACAGTTGAGAGCAACCTAAGTTAGTAATCGAAATACGTAGCTTTCTAGGCTTAGTTGATTACTATTAGAGATTCGTGGAAAGATTTTCTCGAATCGCTACTCCATTAACTCAACTGACTCGTAGAGATACAAAATTCGAATGGAGAAAGAAATGTGGGAAGAGCTTCGAAGAACTCAAGATGAGACTCATTTCGGCACATATTCTGACCATACCATCCTGGAAAAGCGAACGTGGTAGCTGACGTGTTGAGTAGAAGATCGTATACGAGTACGAGTGCGATATTGTCAAAGACCCATTTCGTATAACTTATAAATGATAGAGATAGAGTTAAATAATCTAGGGACCCACGTGATGATATACGAGTAGAATCGACCTTAATCGATAAATTTAAAGTCGCTCAAGCTACACATCGGACCTGATGAATATGAAAAAGGAGGTGCAAGAAGTTGTTATTCCAAAAGCGAGTATCGACGATGTGAGGAAAGTTCAAACCTTCGATTTATTAGTCTATTTGAAATCCTCGATCGAGTAGGAACTGTGGCCTATAAACTCGTTTTACCGCCAAGTAAGTCGCGTGTTCGTAATGTTTTTCGCGTATCGATGTTACGTAAATATGTGGACGACCCGAACCACGTTATTGAGTTAGAACTGGACGAAATAGTCGAAGACTTAACGTGCGAGGAGGTACCTGTCAAGATCTAGGATAAGAAGGAGCATGTCCTACGCACAAAGGTTATACCACAAGTCAATGTTTTATGGAGGAACCATTGAAGAAATGACCTGGGAGTTGGAAACGAAAATGAGAGCAAGGTATCCTCACCTTTTCGAAACACCAGGTACGTACGTCAATTTCGAGGACGAAATTTCATAAGGAGGGGAGGTTGTAAGACCCCGAATTTTTTTTTTAAATAAAAATGGAATTTCTTTTATTTATTATTTTGAAATAGTAAGGATTGATTTAATTAATGTGGTTAGTTATGGGTAAAATGCGCAAATATTTTAAATAAGCAAGTGGTTATAAAATATTCATTTGTTGTCGGGGAATATTCGTTTGGTCATGGAATATTCTTGCTGTCGGGGAATATTCGTACGACGGCGCAGCTTTGTGTGGGCCCCATAACGGAAAGCGATTGGATGAAGAAAACGACAAGCATAAGTTGTTTATAAATAACGGCGTAGTTGTTACCTTTATTCTCGTTGGAATACTTGTGGTTAAAAACACGAAGATTACTACCAGTATTGCACCAATTATTGATTCTTACGTAAGAAGGCACTACTCAATAATTGTTACAGTAATTACTGTTCAATGTTATATTTTATTGATTCAATAATTGCTATGTTGATATTTTATATTATTGTTGTTTTAATAATTGTCACTGCACAATATTTTTATTATCAGATCAATAATTCATATTATAATATTATTAGATAACATTATTGGCAATGTCTAGAAAGTTCTGTCTAAGGAGAGGTTTGGTCATACATTCCTCATTATCTGACCGAAATTTGATTATAGCCTGTAAAATCGTCCGTTTGTAGATTTCGGTCAATTTATGTTTGGAATTTGAAAAAACTTTCTTCTGCAAAGTTGTAGAGAATGAAATTTCCTATGGAAAGAACATGTGGTTCGAATTTTTCTGATAAAAGAGCTATTTATTATGAATTATTGAAGTTCCGTAATTCTGAAATAATTAATTTTTGAAAGTGTTAATTATTTTTAATTACAAAAATGTTTTTTTTTGCTTGGTGGGCTGCATTAAACATGTGCAAGGTGGCTAAATTCAGATTCAAGAGGTGGGCTTGACAATTTTGTAAATATAATAATATTATATTAAATTTTCTACTTTGGTGTTCTAAGCATTTTCCTATAAATAGGGTGCTTAGGTTAGAATTGAAAATCACACCAGAAACTGAAATCTTCTCTCTCTTTCTCTCTCGATATATTGAGCATATTCTTGTGAGTATTTTAATACTTTGAGTGTTGCTATACGGTGCAAATTCAAGTCATAGCCTATATCCGGTGTTTCAACTAGAAGTACTATCTTTTCGAGGTAAGGGATATTATTTTCTTTTTAAATTATATTATTTTCTTCAATATCATTATGCCGAAATATTGTTTTGAACTTTTAATCAAATTTAGAACTTTTTGTGTCGGGGTTACTATTCACGTATACGACACTATTCACGTATACGGCATTATTCACGAATACGACACTATTCATCGGAAAATGAAATTTTTCCTTTTCGTCCAAAATATCTATTATGGATACTAGCTTTGATTGTATCCATGTTTTGATCATTCTTGAATTTTACTTCACTATGATTATTTATGAGGTATTTTTGGACATGAAATAGCTAAAATACTTAATCCTTGATATTTATTCTTTTGTTTTAATTGGATTCGTTTCCTTTAAAATATTTTTCATCATCCTCGGTCCTAAATGATGATATTATTGAATATCTTTGGCTCAGTAGTGCAAAGATAAATTATTTTATAATGAATATCTTTGGCCCGTAATGCAAAGATGAACAGGTGTTGAGATGAACATGACCGACTGATGAATATCTTTGGCCTGTAGTGCAAAGATGAAAATTTGATTCAAGATGAATATTGATTGATGTTCCAAGGATAAAATATTGACGATGGACTTTTAAATTCATAGATAATAGTAGATTTCATTCTCTACGTAACTCTTCTATGAATTATTATTTCCGCTGCGAATATTGATCTGAAACTTGTTGTCTATTGTATTTTATCAGATTTTTTCCCTGTTGAAGACTAACGATAATTTGTTTTATATTATCTAAGTCATAATATTTTTCTTTGGGCTAGTTGAGCTCACCCTTTTCCTTTTGTTATATTTTTCTTCCTGGAGGCAAGAATGTAATAGTACTAGTCGTGGTATGGAATGATGATTCTAGAAGTTGTTTAGTAGTCCTCACCATTTTGTAAAATAATGTATCAATAATTATGATGAGGATTTATTTGAGTATGGATATTGTCTAGAAGACAATATTTGTATTTAAACTCACGATTTTTATGATGTATTAATAAAGTTGTAGTTGTTTCATGCCATGTTATTGACGACCTAAAATGGGTGATGTATACCTATTTTGGGGCGCCACGATTAATATCGAGAGGTTAGGGATATGATCTCAGCGGAGATCGGAGAATAAAACTAGGAGGGGAGAGACGAGTAAATCCTTCGCTAAGTGTGTCCTACTAAGCTTATTTGTTAGTTGGTCAATATATAGGGATATTATGTGATATGTTGATTTCCTTACTTAACCCTTATTTTATTGCAGTATTTGAGAATGTCCACTGAGAATGTTAACAGTGGAGTAAATGAGACCATGGAGACGCCTGTACTCACTAATGAGGAGAGCGTCGGTAAAGAAGTGGCAATGTTCCTCCCGTGAACAACGCCATCGGAAAGCGAGATGATGAACGACGGCATGTTTAGAAGTTTTTTGCAGTTCATGCAAAATCAGATGAGGGAGACTCGTGCACAAAATACAGGTGAAAATGATAACAACGCACAATTTGTCACTACCAAGCGGTTCAAAGAGTTGGGACCACTGCACTGGGAAAGCCGGATCCGATTAAAGGCGGAGGCGTGGGTCAAATAAATTACCAAGATATTCGATGTCTGGGGGATGCGGAAGAATGAAGGTTCCATTCGCTACTTTTATGTTCGTAATGAGGTGAGACATTGGTTGGAATCGTGAAGCGTATCCATCCGGTACCAAGACTCAAAGATGTCTTGGGAGACATTTTAAGCTGTTCAATGATAAGTACTTTCACGAAAGTATTCGTCATATGAAGGAAGTGGAGTTTATTAGACTAGAACAAAATAACATGACGGTGTCCCAGTACGAGGCAAAGTTTGCAGAGTTGTCCAAGTTTGCACCTCATTTGGTGGAGAATGAGGAACGTATGACGCGGATGTTTCTGAGAGGTTTGAAACCCGACATACGTCAGTATCTCATTTCTCATAAATTTTTTCTCTATTCAGATGTTGTCAATAAGGCTCAATTATTAGAGCGAGATAACGAGTACGTTCAACCGAGGGACCATAACCAGGATCATACCGGAGATAGTAGTTAACAGAATAACGATAACCATCGGAGAAAGAAAAAGACAGACAAAAATGGTAACCACTCTGGTGGTAGTCATGGCCATGAGAATAGAAGAAGAGAGTCGGGAAGAGATTTTAAAAAGAGGAGATTTAACAATGACCATGTGAAGACGTCAACACCAGTAGCAACCGGTTCCAAGGGAGGAGAACGACCACCGGTCATATGCTATAAGTGCGGGAAAGAAGGACATATCAGTCCAAACTGCTCACAACAGTTTAAGGTATGTTATAATTATGGAAAGGAAGGACATATCGCTCGAGATTGTACGACGACAGGAAAACCAAGTCCGTGGGGGCGGTGACTCAAAAGGTTGTCCCAGAAAAGTCAAAGTCAACGGTTCTCGGAAGAAGCGTTTGTCGTGATTGGTCAAAATGCGAGGAACCCAAACGAGGTGATCACGGGTAAGCTAATCATTAATTCTTCGAAGTTTATACATTACTTGATCACCGGTATACCCATTCATTTATCTCTCCTACTTGTGCTCAACGTTTAAACTTGACTCAGGAGAAATTAGACTTTAATTTATCTCGTGAAGACTCAGATTAGAGAAACTTTCATCGCATCCCATTGCTTATAGTTTGATTCAAGTTGGCACCATCACCTTACCATTGACCTTATCTCTTTAAAGATACTTGCTTTTGATGTGATTTTAGGGATTGATTGGTTAACTACTCATCATGCCAAAATTGATTATTTTCGTAAGGTTGTTAGTTTTCATATTCCTAACCAACCCGTTGTATTTAATTCAAGCAACTAAACCACTAAAATCAATCATTTGTCATATCAAGTCATAAAGCTATTCGTTTATTGAAAAATGGATGTCAAGCTTTCTTAGCCCATGTTATGGATTTGAATAAAGACACGCCGATTTGAATAATATTCTGTTGTTATTGATTTTCCGACGTGTTTCTCAAGAACTTCCGATGTCTACCCCGTAACGTGAAGTTGAATTCTTTATTGATCTTGAACTGGTACAAAGCCCATTTCTAAAACCCCATATCGAATGGCTCTATTGAACTTCAGGAGTTAAAGGTCCAACTACGGAGTTGTTGGACATCGGTTTCATTAAATCCCAAGTACATCTCCTTAGGGCGCCCCTGTTTTATTTGTAAAGAAGAAAGACTAAGTATGCGACTTTGTATTGACTATCGGGAATTGAACCATGTCACCATCAAGAATAGGTATCCACTACCTCGTATTGATGACTGTTTGACGATTGCAAGGAGCACAATTCTTTTCAAAGATCGATCTTCGATTCGGATATCATCAGTGAAGATTAGAGGCGAGGATATTCCAAAGGCGCCTTGACTCCTCGATGACGGGCATTATGAATTCTTAGTCATGTCTTTTGGATTGACTAATGCTCCTGCGACTTTCATGGATATGATGAACCGAGTATTCAAGGACTATTTAGATCGGTTCGTTGTTGTCTTTATTGATGACATTCTCATATATTCCAAAAGCCATGATGATCATGAGCACCATTTGAAGCTGGTACTCCAAACGCTTCGTGAAAACAAGCTATATGCCAAGTTAAAGAAATGTAAGTTCTGGCTTGAGGAAGTAGCATTCCTTGGGCATGTGGTGCCTAAACATGGAGTATCTATCGACCCGGCGAAGATTGAAGCAATACAAAGTTGGAAGCAACCGAAGTCGTTGACCGAAGTACATAGCTTTCTAGGCTTAGCTGGTTATTATCGGAGATTCGTGGAAGGGTTTTCTCAAATCGCTACTCCATTAACTCAGCTAACTCGGAAGGATACAAAATTCGTTTGGAGCGAGGAATGCGAGAAGAGTTTCCAAGAACTTAAGAGGAGACTTATTTTGCCACCTGTTCTAACAATACCATCTGGTTTGGATGGATTTTTATCTACTGATGATGCTGGGGAAAAGGGTTAGGATGTGTTCTCATGCAACGTGGGAAAGTCATAGCCTATGCCTCATGACAACTTAAAGAATATGAGAGGAATTATCCTACTTATGATCTAGAGTTGGCGGCGATGCGTCTTGCTCTTCGCTAAAGATCTGGATGCACTATCTATATGGGGAGAAAATGGAGATATATTCAGACCATAAAAGCCTCAAATATTTCTTCACTCAAAAGGAACTCAACATGCGACAATGACGTTGGCTCGAGTTGTTGAAAGATTACGACCACGCTATTCAATACCATCTTGGAAAAACGAACGTGGTAGCTGACGTGTTAAGTAGAAGATCATATGCAGGAACGAGTATGATGATGTCAAGTATATGCATAGAGCCAACTTTAATAGAAAAAGTTAAGGTTGCTCAAGCCACCGACCCGGAGCTGATGCGTATGAAGAAGAAAGTACAAGAAGGTGCTATTCCGGAAGCGAGAATCGATGAAAAAGGAATACTTGACTCCACCCGGACTTTGTGTTCCTAACGACTACGATTTGAAGTACAAGATTATGATGGAGGCACACAATACACCATTTGCGATCCATTGGAAGTACCAAAATGTATCGTGATCTTGACATACATTTTGGTGGAACAATATGAAGAGAGAGATTGCAAAGTTTATCTCGACGTGTTTAACTTGTCAACGTGTAAAGGCGGAGCATCAAGTACCTAAGGGTCCATTGTAACCACTTGAGATTCCAAAATGGAAGTGGGAACACATTACCATGGATTTTGTTACGGGTCTTCCTACGGTTTATCAAGGCATCGATGCTATTTGGGTTATTGTTGATAGATTAACCAAGTCTGCTCATTTCTTACCGATACGGGAGACTTATTCCCTTGAACGTCTTGCTCATATGTATGTAAATGAGATTGTGAAATTGCATGGCATGCCAGTATCCATAGTTTCGGATCGTGACCCAAGATTTACTTCAAGATTTTGGGTTAGCTTGCAAAAAGCTATGGGCGCGATTTGACGATTTAGTTAAGCATACCATCCTCAAGCGGACGGACAATCGAGAGGACTATTCAAACTCTTGAGATTTATTAAGACTCGTGTCCTAGACTTCAAAGGAGTTGGGATAAGTATTTACCATTGGTGGAATTCTCCTATAACAATGATTTATCGACAAGCATTGGTGTGGCCCCATTTGAAGCATTGTATGGATGAAAGTGTCGCTCTCCAGTATGTTGGGACGAGGTGGGTGAAGCAACATTGTTGGGACCCGAGTTTGTACGTATGACTACGGAAAAGATCCAAATGATTCGACAACGTATACAAATGGCACATGATCGACAAAAGAGTTATGCGGATCTTCATTGAAAGGACGTGGAATTTAGTATTGGGGATCATGTATTGTTGCGTGTTGCCCCATGGAAGGGAGTTACAAGATTCGGGAAGAGAGGAAAGCTCAATCCATGATTTATTGGTCCATTTCAAATTCTTGACCGAGTAGGTAATTTAGCCTATAGACTCTCGTTACCTCCGAGTATGTCTCATGTTCATAATGTGTTTCACATATCTGTACTTCGTAAATATGTGAAAGACCCGAACCACGTTATTGAATTAGAACCAGACGAGATAGCTGAAGACTTAACGTACGAAGAGGTACCTGTCAAGATCTTGGATAGGAAGGAGCATGTCCTACGCATAAAGGTCATACCACAAGTTAAAGTTTTGTGGAGGAACCATCTTTATAGAGGAAATGACACGGGAGTTGGAAGCGGAAATGAAAGCGAGGTATCCTCACTTTTGAAACACCGTGCACGTCACGTCAATTTTGAGGACGAAATTTCATAAGGAGGGAGGTTGTAAGACCCCAACTTATTATTTAATGAAATTAAATTTCCTCTATTTATTATCTTGAAATAGTAAGGGTTGATTTGATTAATGTGGTAAGTTATGGGTAAAATGCTAATTATTTCAAACAAGCAAGTGGTTTTAAAATATTCATTGTTGACGGGAATATTCGTTTGGTCATGGAATATTTTTCTTTGTCGGGGAATATTAAATCTGACAGTAGCGACCTTGTGTGGCCCCAAAAAAAAAACGATTGGATGAAGAAAGCGACAAAAATAAGTTGGTTATAAATAACTGGCGTAGTTATTCACAATTAATCTTGTTGGAATACCCGGTGGTTAAAAAACACAAGAGTAGCACGGTATTACACCAATTATTGATTCTTACGTGAAGAAGACACTACTCGATAATTATTACGATAATTCTTTATTCAATTATTTTATTTTATTGATTCAATAATTCTGCGTTGATATTTTATATTACTGTTGTTTTAATTGCACAGTATTTTCTATTATCGGAGTAATAATTCATATTATCTAAATAATATTATTAGATAACATTATTGGCAATGTCTAGAAAATTCTGTCTAAGGAGAGGTTTGATCATCTAATTGCGCGCTAGTAAGGAGAGATCCTTATTGAAAAGCCCCCTCTTTCCTGGGAACTTCCTGGTTGTCAGTAATGTGATTCTGTAATATTATTTGTGAATAATTAATTATTGATTTATATGATGAGAAAAATATTGATTTTATGCGGATATAGATGGAGTATTTTATCTTTTTCTGATAAAATAATTCATTTAAATATATTATTTTAATAATATATTAATGGTGATATTTTTACAATGAATGTGGGATATATGAGTATATGAGGAGGAAGAGTATTTTTGTAGCATTAAATGATTAACACATGTTTTGTGTGTCTCAGAGACCCCAATTCTTAATAGAAATTTGATTATAATTGTAAAATCGCTCGTTTGTGGATTTCGATCAATTTATGTTTGGAATTTGAAAAAACTTTATTCTGCAAAGTTGTAGAGAATGAAATTTCCTATGAAAAGAACATGTGGTTCGAATTTTTCTGATAAAAGAGCTATTTATTATGAATTATTGAAGTTCCATAGTTCCGAAATAATTGATTTTTGAAAGTGTTAACTATTTTTAATTACAAAAACATTTTTTTTTTCTTGGTGAAATTGCATTAAACATGTGCAAGGTGGTGAATTGATTCAAGAGGTGGGCTTGATAATTTTGTAAATATAATAATATTATATTAAATTTTCTACTTTGGTGTTCTAAGCATTTTCCTATAAATAGGGTGCTTAGGTTAGAATTGAAAATCACACGAAGCTAAAATCAAATCTTCTTTCTCTCTTGATATATTGAGCATATTCTTGTGAGTATTTTAATACTTTGAGTGTTGCTTATCTGATTGCAAGTTCAAGTCATAGCTTTATATTAAATTGTTTCAACTAGAAGTATTATCTTTTCGAGGTAAGGGATGTTATTTTCTTTTTAAATGATATTATTTTCTTCAATATCATTATGCCGAAATATTTGTTTGAAATTTTAATCAAATTTAGAACTTTTTTTTGTCGGAGTTCTTATTCACGATATCTGACTATTTATTCACGAATCGACCTTTATTCATGAAAAATGAAATTTTTTCTTTTCATCCAAAATATCTATTATGGATACTAGGTTTGATTGTATCCATGTTTTGATCATTCTTAAATTTTACTTCACTATGATTATTTATGAGGTATTTTTGGACATGAAATAGCTTAAATACAAATCCTTGATATTTATTCTTTTGTTTCACTGGATTCGTTTCTTTTAAAATATTTTTCATCATCCTCAGTCCTAAATGATGATATTATTGAATATCTTTGGCCTGTAGTGCAAAGATAAATGATTTTATAATGAATATCTTTGGCCCGTAGTGCAAAGATGAGCAGTGTTGAGATGAACATGAATGATCGATGAATATCTTTCATTCTGTAGTGCAAAGATGAAAATTTGATTCAAGATGAATATTGATTGATGTTACAGGGATAAAATATTGACGATGAACTTTTAAATTCATAGATAATAGTAGATTTCATTCTCTACGTAACTCTTCTATGAATTATTATTTCTGCTGCGAATATTGATTTGAAACTTGTTGTCTATTGTATTTTATCTGATTTATTTCTCTGTTGAAGACAAACAATAATTTATTCTATATTATCTTAGTCATAATATTTTTTACTGGGCTAGTTGAGCTCACCCTTTTCCTTTTTGTTCTATTTTTCTTCTCGGGAGGCGAGAATGTAGCGAGTACTAGTCGGAGTATTGAATGATGATTCTAAAAGTTGTTTAGTAGTCCTCACCATTTTGTAAATTAATATATCAATAATTATGATGAGGATTTATTTGGGTATGGATATTGTCTAGAAGGAAATATTTGTATTTAAACTCACAGTTTTTATGATGTATTAATAAAGTTGTAGTTGTTTCTGTACCATGTTATTGACGACCTAAAATGGGTGATGTATACCTATTTTGGGGGCGTCACAGTGATTCTGTAATATTATTTGTGAATGATTAATTATTGATTTATATGATAAGGAAATATTTATTTGATGTGGATATAAATGATGAATTTATTTATTTTATGTGGTTATAATTGAAGAATTTAATGTTGAGGTGTTTTATCTGTATCTTTGTCGGAATGGAGGTATTTAAAATCAAATCAGTATTTTTACGATATATTGCGTGAGTTATAATTTTTAATCCGACCGTTGGATCGTTGTGATTTTTGGATATGTTATACATATATAAGTTGGGTATATGGTCACAAATTTTGAACCGTTAAAAATGAACGTATGATTTGTTATAAATTTTAAGAGGTGAATGATTCAGAAATTAGGTTTATAAATGATTTTGGTGGAAATATGTAGAATTGAGTGGGCTCCACTTGTGGTTGGTGAATAAATATGTTGAATTAAATTTCAAATATGGCGGGTGGCAATAGTAGCAGGTAAAGCCATCAGGTAGCAGATCAAGTTTGCTACGGCGTGCTAACATTTTCCTATAAATAGAGGGCTAAGTTAGAATTAAAAATCACACCAGAAACATAAGCTTTCTCTCTTTCTCTCTCTATATTATCGGCATATTTTGTGAGTATTTAGATACTTTGAGAGTTGCTATTCAGTACAAGTTTTATTCAGCATCATATCCGATATTTCATTCCTAAGTACTATTTCTTTGAGGTAAGGGATATTATTTTCTTCTTAAATGATATTATTTTCTTCAATATCATTATGCCGAAATATTGGTGAATTTTTTAATCAAATTTGGAACTTGTTGTGTCGGGATTACTATTCACGTATATGGCACTATTCACGAATACGATACTATTCACCGAAAAATGAAAATTTTCCTTTTTGTCCAAGATGTCTATTTTGGCTACTATCTTTGATTGTATCCATGTTATGATCGTTATTTTTGAATTTTATTTCACACTTGGTTATTATGGAGTTTTATTGAATTTGGATAAACCAAAATACGAGTCCCTAATATTTGTCCTTCTGTCTTATTGGATTAGTTCTCTAAAATGTTTTTCATCATCCTCAGTCCTTAATGGTGATACTTGATGAATATCTTTGGCCTGTAGTGTAAAGATAAATGATTACCTGATGAATATCTTTGGCCCGTAGTGTAAAGATGAACAGGTGTTGAGATGAACATGACCAACTGGTGATACAAATGAATATCTTTGGCCTGTTGTGCAAAGATGAATATTTGATGCAAGATGTATATTGATTGATGTTACAGGGATAAAATATTGATGATGGAATTTTAAATTCATAGATGATAGTAGATTTGATTCTCTACTTAACTCTTCTAATGAATTGTTGTTTATGTTGCAGTTGTTGATCTAAAGCTTGTTGTCGATTATATTCTATCAGATTTTTCCCTGTTGAAGACTAAGGATAATTTGTTGTATATTATCTTAGTCATAATATTCTTTACTAGGCTAGTTGAGTTCACCCTTTTTCTTTTTGTTCCATTTTTCTTCTCAGGAGGTGAGAATGATGGTTCTAGAAAGATGTTTTAGCAGTCCTCACTATTTTTGTAAAATAGTGTGTCAATAATTGTAATGAGGGCTTTATTTGGGTGCGAATATTTTCTAGAAGACAATATTTGTATTTAAACTCACAGTATGTGTTGTCGTATTTTGCACGACAATTGTAATAATGAAGTTGTAGTTTTCTTTTTGTACCATGTAATTAGCGACTCAAAATGGGTGTTGTTTACCTATTTTGGGGGCGTCACATCACGACCACGAATTATCCATGCACTAAGGGCCAAAGATAATCGTGTTTTCATCAACCAGTCTGATCATGCCATAAAATAATTCATCTTTGCTCCCTTGGTCAAGAGAATCCATAGCCATAATCATACCAAAAGCATCCATCAATGCACTACTGGGCCAATGAGGACTTTTTTTCCGCATCATTTGTAACATTACGGTTATGATTATCTACCCAAGAATAATCCACGGTCATAATCATACAAAGTCCATCTATGCACTCTTCTGAGCCCACAGATGACTTTCAACAAAATATAAACATGAGGATGATGACAATGATATAAGAATTCAATAAAAACAAGTTCAAGAATTAAATTATCCAGGAACTAATAACGCCCAAATTGTCAACATGATACTTCTTTGTAAAGTAAAATTCAAGAATGCTCAAAAGAATATTTCCATAAAAAGATACTGGATGAAGCACAAATATCAAGAATATTCCACTAATTTTATGGAGTATAGAAGTCAAAACTTTAACCAACTGAGTATAATACGAATGGAATAACAAAAGAAATCACCATGCATGCGGTACAGCGCAGAGCGGAGTTATTCAACAGAATAATAAATAACGGAACGGTCGAGGTAATACGCACCAAGCTGGGATGTTCCAATGAGAATAATAAGGAATGGAATAACAACAGAAATCACCGTGCATGCGGTATTGCCAGCATGGCGGAGTTATTCCAGCAGAATAATAAATAACGGAACCGGTCGGTGAAATTCACTGCAAGCGGTATGTTCCAATGAGAATAAATGAATAATAAAGGCGGAACCCGGTCCGGCGTAAAGCCTGAAACAGGATATTCCAGCGAGAATAATAAAGATGGAACTAGGTCCCAGGCGTAAAAACACAGACGGGATATTCCAATGAATAATAAAGAATGGAATCTGAAGAATTTCACCAAGTATAGGATATCAGCGTATCTGAGGTTATTCCAACAGAATAATAAAGAATGAAATCTGGAAGAATTTCACCAAGTATAGGGTGATGGCGTATCTGAGGTTATTCCAATGAGAATAATAAAGATGGAATAATGAAGTTCTCTTCATGAAATACAAAAGAAATAATACCCCTTATAGGGTACAACAAATAATATCCCTTAGTATATAAAGAAGAATGAATAAAGAAGTAGTAAAGTAGCGAGAATACTTTTCTTTTTTCTCTCTCTAGTTTCTCTCTCTAGAGTTTCAATGAATTCATAAGAAATAATGAAGGAATGAACTTCTATTTATAGAAGAATGGAATGAATAGTAACCAACCCATGAACGGTCCAGATTGATTTACTTTAATCGGACGGTCCATATTTAAAGCAAAATCTTTTAAATAAAATATAATATATTCTATTTTATATAAAAGATTTTTACTATGCAAACACTATGCAGCACCTTTATGCAAACACTATGCATAATAAAATATAATATATTCATTTATAGAATAACTATATAAAAGTATTCTTTTTATATAAAAAGATTTTACTATGCAAAATACTATGCATAATTGAATATAATATATTCTATTTATAGAATAACTTTATAAAAGTATTCTGTTTTATATAAAAAGCTTTTTTATTTTATTACATTAATAATACTAACAAAACAAAATTGAGTGACTTATCACGTAAGCATTAATAACCAATACCGTGTGCTACTATGCAACCACACGTATTACCGTTATTTTTATAAAAATATTTTTGTCGTTTTCTCAATCCGACAACAATTCCGTTGTGGGGTCCACCAATAATTGTGCTGTCGTACGAATATTCCTCGACACAATAAATATTTTCCGACCAATCGAATATAATATAACAACTTGCATACTTTGCAAAATTTATAAATATTACCCACAACTATAACATTATATTAAATCCAAACCATAACAAAAAAAAATATTTCGAGAAATTTAAATCTTTATTCGTAAAATTTGGGATTTTACAACTTATCTTCTTCGGTGACTCGGTGATTTTAAATCGACACTAGAACAAGTGTCTTATTTCCCACAGACGGCGCCAATGTTAATGACAAATTCTATACGCCTGACGAAATCACCAAAACTGCAGGCCAAAATTGCGCTAACGGTTGATGGAGTAGTTGATTATATCAAACTCACGAAATACATTCACACAAACATAAATAAAGACATATAAATATGAACACAAGAATTTATGTGGAAACCCAATTGGGAAAAACCACGGAGAGAGAGAGTAATCCACTATAATAATATTGGAGTACAAGTTGTGTATTTGTGTTTGTATCTCTTCTGTGTTGTCCTTGTCCTAGCTTGTAGCCGTATATATAGAAGTCACCTTCTTCCGTATCCAACTAGGAGAAGGACTCCTTTTGTAGAATCACCTTATAACTCCTGAATCCGATTAGAAGTTTCAATTAGGAGCAGGAGTCCTAATTAAACCTCTTTATCCCACCAAATAAGAAAATACAATTCTATTTTAATAAGGACTCTCCAAATAATCGCATCCCAACAAATACTATTGGTAGGACTGAGGTAGGAAATACTCAATTATTTATATAATAAAATGGTTTACTGATTCTTATGTATTTATATAAATAACAATTGAAATCCTTGTCATCATTTAGAAAAAATGGCCAACTCCAATCATCTGACCTCAACTTGTCAAATATTTTTAATCTTTTATTGATAACATGGATAATTATATGAACCACAACTTCAAAATTGTATTTTCATTTTCATCATGTCGTTCTTATATCATCATCAACCACTCTTTATTTATTTTATTTTATTTTATTTATTTGTAATTTACTCAACACCTTTTAAAATAATCTGATTTAAACAAGTGATTTATTTTGGTCCATTTTTTTTAATTATGCAAAATTGATTAATCAGCTGGCAAGCTCTGTCCTTATTCCTTTTGATGCCAAATATGATAGAAGACATCTTTATATATACAAAGGAAAACCTCTCCTTATCTGTCACCTTACTTTTTTTAAATATATTATTTGATTTGCACGTTATAATATACTCATTCTTTTTTACTTAATTAAAATTTATTTTTTACTTAAAAATCTTGTTCAGCAGGAGAGATATAGGGACTGTTTGATTATACTCATTCTTTTTGACTTAATTAAAATTATTTTTTACTTGAAAGCCTTGTTCAGCAGGAGAGATATAGGCAATGTTTGATTAGTATTGAATAGTTGAATTGGTTAAATATTCAGTGAGTTTATTTTGAAAAAAAAAATTGTCTGGTTGAATCGGTTAGTCATTTAGACGATTTGGGCCGAATGGTTTAGTGTTATTTTTTTTACTGAATAGGCTGCTGAATGAAGTATTTTTTTTATAATATTAACTATTATATTAAGTAATATTAAATAAATTTACAATAATTTTGAATTTTTTCAGAGAGATAAAATAATAAAAATATGTTTCAGACATGTAAATTATCAAATAACTTTTTTCATTCAGTATTCAGTTTCATTCAGCTTCAAAATCATTTCATTCAGTTTTTATCAAAAAGCCCCATAGTCTTGTGACAAGGCGAAAAATTTCTCTTTATTAATTTTTTTTTAATGAATTTTCAAGTACAGATTAGTGATTACCTTTAACTTTAGCTTCTACCTATCTCTAATGGTCTAAACGAATCGAGTCGAGCTGAGTATTGAGTTGTTCAAATTTGGTTCACAAAATTTATCGAGTATAAAATAAAGTTTGATTGAGGCTCGTTTAGTTACACGATCTCGAATCGATCCAGTTTAAACTTTTCGAACGGATTTGATGAGATTCAAGTAATTTATCAAACTTTAAAATTTTTTTATATTTAAATCATTTATATTTTAAATAGATTTTAAATCGAATGAGTATGAATCAGAATCGAACTATTTGTTACCGCCTTCCATATCTCAATCAATTGCTTACAGGTTACAGCACGGTTGTGCCCAGCAGAAGGTCTAATTGGGAAGTGGTTAGTATGAAGTTTATTTTGGGATAAGTTGAATTGATTGATCGATAGAATCTTGTGCATGAGCGATATTATATGTGTGTCAATGTTATTTTGGCCAATTGACCAACTTACCAAAAAAATAATTTCATACTAACCGGATCCGTCTAATTGACTTGTAAATATTAGTGGTTTAAATTCTTTGATAATTTGCATTTAATATGAGAAATGATGTTCTAATAATAATTGCACAAAAAGAAAATTTAATAATAATTTCACACAAAAAAAACCAAGGAAAAATAAAATAAAAGATTTTTTTCTTTGGATTTTTATTTCCTTATTATTGCAAAAGTATGAATATAATCTGATTACAAAAAAGAGTTTTTTTCCTTGGATTTTTTTTCCTTATTATTGCAAAAGTATGAATATAATTTGATTACAAAGAGCCTAAACAGAATTTACAAAGCCAACCGTATGAACTGTATATCGGATGAGGCACAGACATGGTGGCGAATCCATCTGTATTTCCAGATTCTCTCTCCTCCGCCATTCACCTTCACCTTCACCTTCACCTTCACCTTCACCTTCATCATCATTATCGGTAGACCCTATACACTTTCACAAACTTTATTATCTCACCTTAATTTCCCATTTTAGATCTTCAGAAAAAACAGAGCTCAAATTAACTACTAATTAAGCCCGTTACAAAATTTCCCAGATCATAATCTTCTTCTTCCTCAAGAATCAAAGGAAAATGGAGGTTTTAATAGATCATAAGGAGCCCAAAGAGCATCCAATGGGCACGGCCGGTTCGTATCCAGTCTCACCCACGGCTTCCCTTTTCCACTCCAATGCAACAGGCTCACCGGACCCGGATGCAAATTCCGGCAAAGCCCACGAAAATTGTCCCCGCCTAGACCATGTTGATTCCATTTATGATCCACCGGAGCAATATTTCCGGCGAAGACGAGTAAAAACGGTGGCAATGAACCCAATTCGTATATCCTCATTCGCTTATGTAATTCCATCCATTCTTCGATTTTTGTGGTATAATCCCCAATTCTCCACCGGTCGAGATCAATTACCATTACTCCGGTGTTGAAATAGCAGGCCTTCCGATTGGCAAAGGTTAGGGAGAGAGATGGGTTTGACCAGAAAGTTGGAGTGAAATATGAAGTGAAATTCGCATTGCAGTATTCTGGAGCTGCTAATACTGAATCACCACCAAGTGGAGTATCTGCAAGTTTCTTAATATCATCAACTAATACTAAATCGGAATCGAGATAAACAATTTTTTGGATACATAATGGTAATATGTTTGGCAAGTAGCTGCGGGCGTAGTTTAATGGGCAGTCTAGGGCGGAGCGGATGGATGTGGAGATGAGGCGGGCCACGGCGGAGTCGTCGAAATGGTAGACTCGGAATTTGAGGTAAGGAAATGAGGTGGCGATGGTGGCGCGTAGGAGTGACGCGTTGGCCGAGGCGGAGGCGACGAAGTGGAAGATGGTGTTTTGTGGGCAGGAGGAGTGTTGGAGGACGGAGAGGATTGCGGCCATTGAGCCACGAATGTACATGGCGTCAAGGGTCATCGCCACGTGGACGGCGTTGTCAGAGCATATATCATTGTCGTGTTGTTCGTCGGGATTTGTGAGTTGTTCGTTGTTGAGATTGGTGTCGACGATGATGGAGGGACAGTCCGGCGAGTTGTAGAATTTTGGGGCTTCTTTGAATTGGTTTAAAATTATAGTTGCGGTAGTGGTAGTAGTACTATGGGTTGGGGCGGTGAAAGAGAGGAAAAGAAAGAAAGAAATGTAGAGGAGGGGTGGGTTTGGCATTGTGAACTTGATTTGGAAATGGTGGGAAGGGAATGGGGTTTTAATGTAAAGGGTGTGGGGAGAGAGAGAGAGAGAGGGTGAGAGGAGTTTGATTGAGTTTGAAGTTTGGAGAACACGGTTTGGAGAATTAAAAAAAAAAGAGAAGAGGTGGGGTGAGGGGGGACGCGGCGGGGGAGGGGGAAGGGGGGGAATTGCTGGCCAGGCTGCAGAACTTAAGTCGAGAATTTTCAAAGCAAATTTTGCTGGATTCATACCTCAACTAAACTAGTTCTAGAGGCACTATGTTTTACTAGGCTTTTCTTCCCATGGTAATTTGGAGTTAATTTGGGACCAATATAATATTTTCCTTCTAAAATACTACTCAAAAGAAGTAGGATTAATTAGATTACGAAGTGTTTAGGTGGACAGAGGAGATTACGCGTCTCATGCACGTATATATTCGGTTAATCATTCGTTCTTTAATTGTTGTTTTTGAGTTTATCATAGGAAAAACTCTCTTCAATTAAATATTTTTTTTACCAATCACAATGGAAACCAATTGGAGAATTCAATCATTCACCATCGAGAGTCTTATAAGTCTTTTTTCATCGAGAATCCAATTCTCATCGAGTATCTTTTCACGTCTCATTATTTTGAGATCGATCTTTGATAATAGTTGTTAAATGATGATTAGGGAGCTCGTGTACTCATGATCCTGATACACATGTTTGAAACCCTAATCTATATATTATTAAGTTTGAAGTTCATTAGCATATATATATATATATATATATATATATATATATATATATATATATATATATATATATATATGTTATTTAGTATTATTATTATTATTGTTGTTGTACATCAATCGTTCATCCCAACACAATGCAAAATAACGTTTTGATCTACCTAGTTTAAAAGAAATTAAAGTTAGAACCATGAGGAACTCGAATTAATGTGCATGGTGATTCCGTAGCCAAGAAATCAAAAGTGCATATGCCATTATTTTAGCTTTTAAGGGAGGATAAAGTGGGGACCTAATTAAAAAAGTAGTGTTGAATTCTTTTCTACTACTACTACTAGTTTACTATCTGCACTTAATTCCCAGTTTCCATATGCCATTATCTTTAGCGGCAAGGAGGTTGACGATCTACTCTACGTACATTAAATAAATGGTTCAAATTCTCTAATTCGAAAAATAGTAGTAGTAATACTAATCTCCCTTTCCTGTCTTGCTTCTAGTACGTACTCCATAATATTATTTGTAGGCTGTAGCAATTATGAAAGAAACCTTTGCACTTTTAATGTTTTTACCCTCTTACAAATCAGATTTATCCAAACTCATTAAGTCTTTTTTTTGTTTGTCAACGAATGCTTAAATAATGACTTTTGACGGACTGTTGATGATCATTAAATTAAAGTATATTTGTGAATTATTTAATTAAAATCCCAGTATGCCCCTGCATGGTTGTTGATGCCTCAAATCAAGAATCAAAATATTTCTTTCTTTTTCTGTATATATATATATATATATAATTGTTGACTGTGAAATTCCATCTCTCTTTGTGTTGGCATATCACATTCTGTGAAAATTATAACTCAGCAACTTGACATGTACATTCACGCTTAATAACCAAGAAGAAGAATTTTTGAAGCTTTATGTTTCAGGAATATAACGAAATTGATGGGAAACCACCATGAGTTTAATCGGGTTAGATCCAGCACCTTAGTTCAGCGAGGTTATTTTTTTTAAATAAAAATTTATAAAAAATAAAATATAATATAATAAAGATAAAAAAGATGTGAGTGACGTTGCAAATAATTATATGAATTATCATATAAAACCGACGTCGTTTTATGTAGTTGAATATACTTCCTCCCATGTTATATATAAAGTGATATTTTATAAATTTTTAAAACATTGTTATTATAAGAAACACCTCGGACAAGAACGTGAGATATCCCTCACTTACCGTGTCCTCTAAAATAAATTACAAAACTAAATAATATTATAAAATTATTATTTATAATAACATTTTTCGAGACTTCATTACTTGAAACTATTGCAATGATAGCCACATTTCAATAGATCATGTTTACTATAAGTTACTGAACAATATAAAAGAGTGGACCGTTGGTAGTAGTAGAAATTTAAGACATTTAATAATCTTTTAATCTGAATTTTATATTTTCACTAAACAATTTATAAAATCAAAAATAATTAAAAAATAAATTTCTTAAAATTTAGTGGAGTCAATTGACCCCACTGTCCCAAAGGTAGATCAGCAAGTGAGTTTAATAAGAGTCCTGCTATGCATGGCAAAAAAATTTTGGCCCAAATATAATTAAGACGTATATATACGTGCATACATGATATATAAATAGAAATTAAGATCAATAATCTCGTCTTAATTTTTTATATCTTATCGTGTATATTTACACATTGGTCATGCAATTTAATTTCTCACGTATTTATTGACATATATATATATATATTTATTATTTTCTATGTAATAGTTTTGATATGCACCTGAATTAGGTTGTCCACATTTGGAATTACATATATGTTTACATTTTGATAATGTATGTTGACGTATTTCATATTCGAAAACAATATCGTTACATGTTTGACAGTTTGAGGAATATAACAAATGTTTTATGTCATCTTTTTTTATTCACCTCAGCAACTTAATTATGTATGGTTTTTATTTATTTATATCATCTGTTATAACTCTTTTTCTGGAAACTATTTATATATCAACTCATTTATTTGACGTAATTGTTAATTTAATTTTTTTTTATAATTTTTTTTCACATGAATATGAAGTTCATTTACTATTTATGTGAGTAAAATAATAAAGTGACCAAACACAAGTGAGAAATTAAAATATAAACGAGGTAAATGGTCATTCTGAAAGATGATTCAAACCCCATATCAGGACTGCATTTTCTAATAATATTGTAACAAAATTTTAAACAAAATAAAATAAAATTTAAACATATTAATTAAGTTGCCATTTTATATTTATATATCGCAGGACTAAATTCAATTCAGTTAACCATTTTTCTATAATAATTTTATTTATTATAATACGTCCAAGTACTCTGTTATTACATAACACAGAAATAAAATCCCCTTTGAAAAGAAGAAATACGGACAAATATATATTAATATCGATGGCTAAGGAAAAGAAATTAAAAACATTACACTAATTACATTGTTAATTGCGTATTATGAGAAATCTAAAGCTTTCTAAATCAATGTTGCTGTTGATTCTCAACAATTTTAATCGCTTAAATATTTTCAAAAAAGAAAAAAAAAGTTTATTCCATCTCCTCAAATTGATCATCCATCGCGCAATAACACCACAATTTGAACAATAATGAGGCATTAATTGTTGCAACATTTGGCTGCTCATGTGAGACTTTGGTGTCACAAGGTGAAAAATAAAAATGAGATCCTATTCAAATAGTCTTTACAAAAAAATAAAAAATAAAGTACAAGTTGTATTTAAAAAAATATCTTTCGAAACTTAAAACATAAAAATTATTTTTGTATACCTATATCATTATATATATATTGTTAACGTCAGGATCTTCTGCCTCATCCTAATCACTTAAGACGTCCTGATCCTACACAGTAAACACGATCAACACTAAAAGTTTGACGGCTTCGACCGTCGGGGGATAGCTCAAGCGTGAGAGTCAGTATCGGTGTTCACAAGGATTAACAATGGAGGATAATAATATCTAGTATCTTGAAAGAGATAAAATATTCAGTTGTGTGAGTGTGTACGTACCTGTTGCTTGAAAACTTCCTTGCTAGGTTATACTTTCTCCTTTGCGGTTCTAGTACCACCACTATCGTCAATACGACACCTCGATCTCGATGGTTTCTGCCGACTGCAGACAACCCACCCTGTGACGCCCCCAAAATAGGTCCATTCCATCCAACCCATTCTGAGTCGCCAAATACATGGTATAGAAACAACTATAACTTTATTAATACATTTGTCGTTCAAAATACGACAACACATATACTGTGAGTTTAAATATAAATATTGTCTTCTAGACAATATCCATACCCAAATAAAGTCCTCATTATAATTATTGATACACTATTTTACAGAATAGTGAGGACTACAAAATCAACTATTTTGAACCATCACTCCACACCCCGACTAGTTCCCGCTATATTCTCGCCTCCTGAGAAGAAAAATAGAACAAAAAGGAAAAGGGTGAGCTCAACTAGCCTAGTAAAGAATGTTATGACTAAGATAATGTACAACAAATTATCGTTAGTCTTCAACAGGGAAAAATCTGATAGAATACAATAGACAACAAGTTTTAGATCAACAACTGCAGTGAAAACAATAATTCATTAGAAGAGTTAAGTAGAGAATGAAATCTACTAACATCTATGAATTTTAAAAGTCCATCATCATTATTTTATCCCTGTAACATAAATCAATAATCATCTTGAATCAAATATTCATCTTTGCAAATACAAGCCAAAGATATTCATCAATAAATCATTCATCTTTGCACTACAGGCCAAAGTAATTCATTAGTCGGTCATGTTCATCTCAACACCTGTTCATCTTTGCACTACGGGCCAAAGATATTCATCAAGAAATCATTCATCTTTGCACTACAGGCCAAAGATATACAGTTATATCATCATTTAGGACTGAGGATGATGAAAAATATTTTAAAAAAAACGAATCAAGTGAGACAAAAGAACAAATATTAAGGATTCGTAATTTAGACAATCCAAGTTCAAAAATACTCCATAATAAACTATTGTGGAGCAGAATTCAAAAATAAAGATCAAAATATAGATCCAATCAAAGATAGGAACCATAATAAACAATCTTGGACACAGAAATTTTTTTTAATATTTTTATGAATAATGTCGTATTCGTGAATGGTGTTGTATATGTGAATAGTGTCGTATACGTGAATAGTAATTCCGACACTAAAAGATAGAAATTCCACAAGAAAAAGTATCATGCTTCATGAATAGTACTCGTGAATAGTAACTTCGACATAAAAAGAACAAAATTTCACAATAAAAATCTTACCAATATTCCGGCATAATGATATTGAAAGAAATAATATCATTTTAAAAAAAATAACATCCCTTACCTCGGAAAGACAGTACTTCTGACTGGAATACTGGATATAGTGTTGAAGGGAACTTGCATCGTATAGAAACACTCAAAGTATCAAAATACTCACAAGAATACGCTCGATAATATAGAGAGAGAAGTAGAGAGAAAACTTCAGTTTCTGGTGTGGTTTTCAATTCTAACCTAAGCACCCTATTTATAAGAAATTGCTTAGAACACCGAAACAGAAAATTGAATATAATAATATATTTATAACCAAATTTTCCTTAGCCCAGCACATCAAAAACACACTTATCACACAAAAATGAAAAACATGTTTGAAACAATTTTTTGTTACAAAATCAATTCAGACTCAATAATTCGGAACTTCAATAATTCATAACAAATAGCCCTTTTATCAGAAAAATTCAAATCTTATGTCCATTCCATAGGAAATTTAATTCTCTACAACTTTGCAGAAGAAAGTTTTTCCAAATTCCAAACAGAAATTGGCCGAAATCCACAAACGGATGATTTTACAAGCTATAATCAAATTTTAGTCAAAAATTGTGTCCACCAACACACAAAATATGTGTTAAATATTTAATGCAACAAAAATACTCTTCCTCCTCATTTATTCATGTATCCCACATTCATTGTAAAAATATCACCATTATTATATATTATTAAAATATAATAATATATCTAAATAAATTATTTTATCAGAAAAGATAAAATATCAATTTTCAATAATTGTCACATTAAAAATTTTCTCCATCTATATCCACATAAAATGAATATTTTTTTTTATCACAATAATCAATAATTAATTATTCATAAATAATATTACAGAATCGCAGTAATGACAACCAAGCCGTTCTCAGGAAAGAGGGGCCTTTCCAATAAGGATTTTTCCTTACTAGCGCGCAATTAGGTGACCAAACCTCTCCTTAGACAAAACTTTCTAGACATTGCCAATAATGTTATCTAATAATATTATTCCAATAATATGAATTATTGATCCGATAATGAAAATATCGTGCGTTGATAATTATTGAAACAACAATAATATAAAATATCAACGTAGCAATTATTGAATCAATAAAATAAAATATTAAACAGTAATTACTGTAACAATTATTGAGTAGTGCCTTCTTACGTCAGAATCAATAATTGGTGCAATACTGTGTGCTACTTAAATTAATGAACTTGAATATGCTTAACTTAAATTATGAGTCAGATAAGGCATATAACAGTTAAGTTAGGAAATGATATGAACTGAATTCATTGGACTAAACTGAATGAACCGAACTCAACACTTGAACAAAATAAAGTAATGCATACTTATCGTTTCCGAAGTGTGAGGCAAACCATGTGTAAGGTGGATTCGGCTGATCCTCCTTGCACCATCAAGATCTTGTTTACCACTCGGGGTAAAACAAGTATATAAGGACATTTGTTTACCACTCGGGGTAGAACAATTTTATGAGGACCATGGAATTTGTTTACCACTCACGGTAAAACAGATTCATAAGGACACACCTGACAATAAGGCTGCCATCGAATGGCCAGCGAATCCGACCATACCTCCTTACTTCGGTGTCTTTTGTTTACCACTCGCGACAAAGCAAAATTAAAAGGACTATGGAATTTGTTTACCACTCGCGGTGAAACAAACCCATGAGGACACTCCTAACGAAAAGGCTGCCATCGAATGGCCAGCGAGTCCACCCCGTCCTCCTTACACCGATGAAGTTTGCCTACCCCAAAGGGCCTGACAAATTCATAAGGACACACCTGCCAAAAAGGCTACAATCAAATGGTCGTGAGTCCCCGTCCTCCTTACACCATTGTGACTTTAGGGCAAATAGGAAGAAGATCAATTTGTAAAAAAGTGAATCTTTTATTGATGACGATCCAACATTTACAGACTTTCGATAAACTGACTCGATCACATTGAAAATATTTCAAGCTCGCTGAAGATGCCAAGTATTCTTGATTTTGGATCCGTCCAATGCCTTCAACCGATAAGTTCCTGGCTTTGGTACTTCAATTACTTCATACGGCCCTTCCCAGTTCGGCATTAGCTTTCCCATGTTCTGAGGTGTAGACGCTTCGACTTCTCTGAGGACGAAGTCCCCCACTTCAAATCTATGAAGCTTAACCCCTTTGTTGTAATGCTTGGCTACTCTCCGTTGATATGCTTCGGCTTGATTAAAAGCCGACTCTCGACTTCTTCCGGTGAGATCTAAGTTGACCTTCAGTCCTTCATCATTGTAGATCTCTTTAAACTGACTAAACCGAAGACTTGGAGATCCAATTTCAACTAGGACTATGGCATCAATACCATAGGCCAATCTGAAAGGTGAATCCCCTGTGGTAGTCCTCGGTGTAGTCCGATAAGCCCACAATACACTGAGCAGCTCCTCTGGCCATCTTCCTTTAGCTTCGTCAAGTCTGCGCTTGATCCCGTTCAACAGCGTTCTGTTGGTCACCTCAACTTGCCCATTCGACTGTGGATGAGTCACCGAAGTCTTCTTATGCTGAACTCTCATCTCCTTCACAAATCCTTCAAATTTTGATCCCACGAACTGGCGTCCGTTGTCCGATATCACCAGTTTAGAAATTCCGAAACGAAATACTACGGACTCTTTCATGAACTTCAAACACTCTTGTTCCGTTATCAACCGAAGTGGCTTCGCCTCTACCCATTTGGTCATATAATCGATGGCAACTATAACAAAACTGACCTGACCTTTAGCTTTCGGCAACGGACCCAGTATATCTACCCCCAGACAGCAAAGGATATAGGAGATAAGATCGAATATAGCTCTTCTGGTGGCTGATGTCGGATCAGACTGTTGAGCTGGCACTTCTCACACTTCTTTACATACTATGTAGCTTCCTTGAAGATCGTAGGCCAGTAGTACCCCTGTCGAAGTACTTTATAAGCTAGTGACTTAGCAGCCATATTGTGACGCCCCCAAAATAGGTATACATTACCCATTCTGAGTTGTCAATACATGGTACAGAAACAACTACAACTTTATTATTACAATAGTAAAACTGTGAGTTTGAATACAAATATTATCTTCTAGACAATATCTATACCCAAATAAATCCTCATCACATTTATTGATACATTATTTTACAAAAATAGTGAGGACTACTAAAAAACTCTCTCTATAACCATCATTCCATACCCCGACTCATACTCGCTACATTCTCGCCTCCAGAGAAGAAAAATGGAACAAAAAAGAAAAGGATGGCTCAACTAGCCCAATAAAGAATATTATGACTAAGATAATATACAACAAATTATCGTTAGTCTTCAACAGGGAAAAATCTAATAGAATACAATAGACAACAAGTTTTAAATCAATATTCGCAGTGGAAATAATAATTCATTAGAAGAGTTAAGTAGAGAATGCAAACTACTATCTTCTATGTATGAATTTAAAGTTCATCGTCTATCTTTTATCCCTGTAACATCAATCATTATATAATTTGGAATCAAATATTCATCTTTTTGCACTACTGGGGCCAAAGATATTCATTAATTGGTCATGTTCATCTAAACACTGTTCATCTTTGCACTACGGGCCAAAGATATTCATCAAAATCATTCATCTTTGCACTACTGAGCCAAAGATATTCAATTATATCATCATTTAGGACCTGAGGATGATGAAAATATTTTTAAAAAAGCGAATCCAAAGTGAAACAAAATGACAAGGATTAAGGATTCGTACTTTGTTTTATCCACGCCCAAAAATACCTCAAAAATAATCATAGTGGTGTAAAATTCAAGAATGATCAAAACATGGATACAATCAAAGCTAGTATCCACAATAGATATTTTAGACGAAAAAGGAAAATTTTCATTTTTCGATGAATAAGGTCGATTCGTGAATAAGTGTCGATATATCGTGAATAGTGCTTGAGTATCGTGAGCGAGAACTTCAGACATAAAAAGTTCCAAATTTGATAAAACTTCGATCAATATTTCAAAGATAATGATATTGAAGAAATAATATCATTACGAAAAAATAATAACCTTTACCTCGAAAGACAGACTTAGTTGAAACAACTTTGGATATATCTTTATGACTTGAACTTGCACCGAGTATAGCAATACTCAAAATACTCACAAGAATACGCTCGATAATATAGAGAGAAAACTTGATTTACGGTGTGATTTTCAATTCTAACCTAAGCACCCTATTTATAGAAAAATGCTTAGAACACCAAAGTAGAAAATTTAATAAATTAATAATATATATATATATATTTTTCCAACGCACACTTAATTTGCCCAACATCAGCCACCAACCAGCCCACTACACAAGACTAAAAAAAAAACGTTTTTCTAATTTAAAATAATTTAAACTTCCAAAAATCAATTATTTCGGAGCTTCGGAACTTCAATAATTCACAATAAATAGCCCTTTTGTTAGAAAATTCGAATCTTGCGTGTTTTTATAAGAAATTCAATTCTCTACAACTTTGCGTAAGAAAGTTTTCCAAATTCCAAACAAAAATTGACAAGAAATCCATAAGCCAAGCGATTTTACAAAGCTATAATCAAATTCGATCAAGAAATAGGGTCCACCGAACATGTTTAACATGTTTTAAATATTTATTGCAAAAAAAATACTTTTTCTTCTCGTATACTCATATATCACATATTCATTGTAAAAATATCACCATTATTATATTATTAAAAATATAATAATATATTTAAATGAATTATTTTATTAGAAAAAGATAAAATTTTAATTTTCAACAATTGTCACATTAAAAATTTTCTCCATCTATATCCACATAAAATCAATATTTTCCTCATCATATGAGTCAATAATTAATTATTCACAAATAATATTACGAATCACAATATTGACAACTAGCAGTGGTTCTCCAGGAAAGAGGGCTTTCAATAAGAATTTCTCCTTCTTCTTGGCGCAATGATTAGGTGACCAAACCTCTCCTTAGATGTAACTTTCTAGACATTGCCAATAATGTTATCCAATAATATTATTCAGATAATATGAATTATTGCTTCGATAATGAAACATACCTTGTAGTAGTGACAATTTTGAAACAACAATAATATAAAATATCAACACGTGCAATTATTGAATCAATAAAATAAAATCTTTGAGCAGTAATTATCGTAACAATTATTGAGTAGTGCCTTCTTACGTAAGAATCAATAATTGGTGCAATACCGTATGCTACTGTGTTTTAACCACCGAGTATTTTAACAGTATTAACGGTAACAACTACGCCATTATTTTTAAACAACTTATATTTGTCGTTTTCTTCATCCAATCGCTTTCCGTTATGGGGCCCACACATGGCTGCGCCGTCGTACAAATATTCCCCGACAATACAAATATTCTACGACCAAACGAATATTCCCCGACATCAATGAATATTTTATAACCACTTGTTTATTTTGAAATATTTGCGTATTTTACCCATAACTATCCACATTAATCAATTCAACCCTTACTATTTCAAAATAATAAATACAGGAAAATAAATTTCATTAATAATAAGTTGGGGTCTTACAACCTCCCCTCCTTATGAAATTTCGTCCTCGAAATTGACGTACGTACCTGGTGTTTCAAAAAGGTAAAGATACCTCGCTTTCATTTCCGTTTCCAATTCCCAGGTCATCTCCTCTATATTATGATTCCTCCACAAAACTTAAACTTGTGGTATGACCTTTGTGCGTAGGACATGCTCCTTCCTATCCAAGATCTTGACAGGTACCTCTTCGTACGTTAAGTCTTCGGCTATCTCGTCCGGTTCTAACTCTATAACGTGTTTTGGGACTTTCACATATTTACGAAGTACAGATATGTGAAACACATTATGAACACGAGACATACTCGGAGGTAATGCGAGTCTATAGGCTACATTTCCTACTCGGTCAAGAATTTGAAATGGACCAATAAATCGTGGATTGAGCTTTCCTCTCTTCCCAAATCTTGTAACTCCCTTCCATGGAGCAACTCGCAACAATACATGATCCCCTAAACTAAATTCCACGTCCTTTCGATGAAGATCCGCATAACTCTTTTGTCGATCTTGTGCCGTTTGTATACGTTGTCGAATCATTTGGATCTTTTTCGTAGTCATACGTACCAACTCAGGTCCCAACAATGTTGCTTCACCCACCTCGTCCCAACATACTGGAGAGCGACATTTTCGTCCATATAATGCTTCAAATGGAGCCACACCTATACTTGCTCGATAAGCTGTTGTTGTAGGAGAATTCCACCAATGGTAAATACTTATCCAAAGCGCCCTTGAAGTCAGGACATGTGAGTCTTAATAGATCTTCAAGAGTTTGAATAATCCTCTCGATTGTCCGTCTGGTTTGAGGATGGTATGCAATCGAATAAATAAATCCGCATCCATAGCTTTTTGCAAGCTAACCCAAAATCTTAAAGTGAATCTTGGGTCATGATCTCAAACTATGGATCCTGGCATGCCATGCAACCTCACAATCTCATTTACGTACATTTGAGCAAGATGTTCAAGGGAATAAGTCTCCCGTATCGGCAAGAAATGAGCAGACTTGGTTAATCTATCAACAATAACCCAAATAACATTGATGCCTTGAGAAACCGTAGGAAGACCCGTAAATGAAATCCATGGTAATGTGTTCCCACTTCCATTTGAATCTCAAGTGGTTGCAACGGACCCTTAGGTACTAGATGCTCCTCCTTTACACGTTGAAAAGTTAAACACATCGAGATAAACTTTGCAATCTCTCTTCATATTGTTCCACCAAAATGTATGTCGAAGATCACGATACATTTTGGTACTTCGAGATGGATTGCAAATGGTGTTGTGTGCCTCCATCATGATCTTGTACTTCAATTCGAGTCGTTAGAACACAAAGTGCTGAGTGGACTCGAATTATTCCTTCATCATCAATTCTCGCTTCCGGAATACCACCTTCTTGTACTTTTTTCTTCATAATCATCAGCTCCGGGTCGGTGGCTTGAGCAACTTTAACTTTCTCAATTAAAGTTGGTTCTATAGGTAAACTTGACATCATTGCATGAGTCCCCGGAGTCTTGAATTCTATTCTCATCTTTTGTAAATCACACAAAATGGGCCTTTGTGTTAACAACATCGCACTCGTTCCCGCGTATGATCTTCTACTCAATGCGTCACGGCTACCACGTTCGCTTTTCCAGGATGGTATTGAATAGTGTGGTCGTAATCTTCAATAGCTCGAGCCAAGCGTCACGCCGCCACGCATGTTGAGTTCTTTTTGAGTGAAGAAATATTTGAGGCTTTTATGGTCCGAATATATCTCCACTTTCTCCCAGTATAGATAGTGCCTCCGGATCTTTAAGCATGAAACGATCGGGCCGCCAACTCTAGATCATAAGTAGGATAATTCCTCTCATATTCTTTAAGTTGTCGCGAGGCATAAGGCTATGACTTTCCCACGTTGCATGAGAACACATCCTAACCCTTTGCACAAGCATCATTTGTAGATAAAAATCCATCCGAACCAGATGGTATTGTTAAGACAGTGCCGAAATAAGTCTCCTCTTAAGCTCTTGGAAACTCTTCTCGCATTCCTCGCTCCAAACGAATTTTGTATCCTTAAGTCAACGAGTTGATTTGAGATAGCGATTCGAGAAAACCCTTCCATGAATCTCTCGATAATAACCAACTAAGCGTGAGCTACGTGACTTGATCACCGTCTTCGGTTGCTCCCAACTTTGTATTGCTTCAATCTTCGCCGGGTCAACAGATACTCCATGTTTTGACACCACGTGCCCAAGAAATGCTACTTCCTCAAGCCAGAACTCGCATTTCTTTAACTTGGCATATAACTTGTTTTCGAAGCCTTTGTAGTACCCGACTTCAAATGGTGCTCATGATCTTCACGACTTTTGGAATATATGAGGATGTCATCAATAAAGACAACAACAAACTGATCCAAATATTCCTTGAATACTCGGTTCATCATATCCATGAAAGCCGCAGGAGCATTAGTCAATCCAAAAGACATGACTAGGAATTCATAATGCCCGTACCGAGTTCTAAAGGCGATCTTTGAATATCCTCATTCTAATCTTCAAATTGATGATATCCGAAGCTAAGATCGATTTTGAAAAGAATTGTGCTCCTCAGAATCGGGTCAAACAGTCATCAATACGAGGTAGCGGATACCTATTCTTGATAGTGACATGGTTCAATTCTCGATAATCAATACAAAGTTGCATACTCCCGTCTTTCTTCTTTACAAATAAAAAGCAGAGCACCCCAAGGAAATGTACTAGACGAATGAAACCGATGTCCAACAACTCCTGTAGTTGGACCTTTAACTCTGAAGTTCAATAGAGCCATTCAATATGGGGTTTTAGAAATGGGCTTTGTGCGAGTTCAAGGTCAATAAAGAATTCAACTTCACGCTCGGGGTAGACCGGGAAGTTCTTCAGGAAATACGTCAGGAAAGTCAATAACAACAGGAATATTATTCAAATTTGACGTGTCTTTATTCAAATCCATAACATGGGCTAAGAAAGCTTGACATCCATTTTTCAATAAATGAATAGATTTATGATTAGTTATGACAATGATTGATTTTAATGGTTTAGTTGCTTGAATTCGAACAACAGGTTGGTTAGGAATATGAAAACTAACAACCTTACGAAAATAATCAATTTTGACATGATGAGTAGTTAACCAATCAATCCCTAAAATCACATCAAAAGCAAGTATCTTTAAAGAGATAAGGTCAATAGGTAAGGTGATGGTGCTAACTTGAATCAAACAAGATTTATAAACAGTGGATGTGATGAAAGTTCCTCCTAACGGAGTTTCCACAGATAGGTCAAAGTCTAATTTTTTCGGAGTCAAATTTAAACGTTGAGCACAAGTAGGAGAGATAAATGAATGGGTAGCACCGGTATCTAGTAAAGTATAAACTTCACAAGAATTTATGATTATCTTACCCGTGATCACCTCGTTTGGGTTCCTCGCATTTTGACCAGTCACAACAAACGCTTCTTCCAGAACCGTTGACTTTGACTTTTTGGGACAATCTTTTGAGTCACCGTCCCCATTGAACTATTTTTCATTATCGTACAATCCTCGAAAGTTTATATGTCCTTCCTTTCCACAATTATAGCATACCTTGAACTGTTGTGGCGGTTTGACCGATATGTCCCTCTTTTCACATTTTTGTAAGATATTTAACGGTGGTCGTTCCTCCCTCTGGAACCGATTCTTCTTTGGTGCCGCCATTTTCACATTGTCGTTGTTGAATCTCCTCTTTTTAAAATCTCCTCCGATTCGCTTCTTCTATTCTCATGGCCATGATTACCACCAGAGTGGTTACCATTTTTGTCCAAATCTTTTTCTTTTCTCATTTGGTTATCGTTGTTTTATCGATCGCCGCCTCTCGGTATGATCTTGGTTGTGGTCCCTCGATTGACCGTGCATCTCGTTATCTCGCTCTAATAATTGAGCCTATTTTACAACATCTGAATAGAGAAAAAATTTATAAGAAATGAGATACCGGCGACGGGTTTCAAACCTCTAAGAAACATCCGCGTCATACGTTCCTCATTCTCCACCAAATGAGGTGCACACCTGGATAACTCTGCAAACTTTGCCTCGTACTGAGACACCGTCATGTTGTTTTGCTCTAATATGATGAAATCCACTTACTTCATATGACGAACACTTTCAGGAAAGTATTTGTCATTAAATAGTTTCTGAAACGTCTCCCAAGACATGCTGAGTGTGGCTGGATGGGTACGCTTCACAGACTCCCACCAGTAGTCTGCCTCGCCACGGAACATAAAGGTGGCGAATGGAACCTTCTGTTCCTTCGTGCATCCCAAGACATCGAATATCTTGGTAATTTTTTTGACCCATGTTTCCGCCATGATCGAATCTGGCTTTCCCTTAAATTCTGGTGGTCCCAACTCTTTGAACTGCTTGGCTGTGACAACCCATGAATTGCTATCATTTCCTCCTGTATTTTGAACACGAGTCTCCCTCGTCTGATTTTGCATGAATTGCAAAAAGCTTCTAAACATCTTCATCATCTGCTCAGTGGTGTTGTTCACAGGAGGAACATTTCCGACTGTTGCACGCTTTTCCTCGTTGGTGAAAGACAGCGCTCCACGGTCTCATTTACTCCAATCGTTAATATTCTCAATTCGACATTCTCAAATACTGTCATAAACCAAGGGTTAATTAAGGAAATCAATATATCACATAATATCCATATATACTGACCAACTAACAAATAAGCTTAGTAGGACACACTAGCGAAGGATTTACTCTCTCTCCCTCCTAGTCTATATTCCCGATCTCCGCCAGAGATCATATCCTAAGCTCGATACCAAGTGTGACGCTCCCAAAATAGGTATACATTACCCATTCTGAGTTGTCAATACATGGTATAGAACAACTACAACTTTATTATTACAATATTAAAACTGTGAGTTTGAATACAAATATTATCTTCTAGACAATATCTATACCCAAATAAATCCTCATCACATTTATTGATACATTATTTTACAAAAATGGTGAGGACTACTAAACAACTCTCTCTATAACCATCATTCCATACCCCGACTCGTACTCGCTACATTCTCGCCTCCTAAGAAGAAAAATGGAACAAAAAGGAAAAGGGTGAGCTCAACTATCCCAATAAAGAATATTATGACTAAGATAATATACAACAAATTATCGTTAGTCTTCAACAGGGAAAAATCTAATAGAATACAATAGACAACAAGTTTTAAATCAATATTCGCAGTGGAAATAATAATTCATTAGAAGAGTTAAGCAGAGAATGCAAACTACTATCTTCTATGTATGAATTTAAAGTTCATCGTCTATCTTTTATCCCTGTAACATCAATCATTATATATCCGAATCAAATATTCATCTTTGCACTACAGCCAAAGATATTCATCGATTGGTCATGTTCATCTAAACACTGCTCATCTTTTGCACTCACGGGCCAAAGATATTCATCAAAAATCATTCATCTTTTGCACTACGGTGCCAAAGATATTCAATTATATCATCATTTAGGGTGAGGATGATGAAAATATTTTTTAAAGAAAGCGAATCCAAAGTGAAACAAAATGACAAGGATTAAGGATTCAGTATTTTTGTTTTATCCACGCCCAAAAATACCTCAAAAATAATCATAGTGGTGTAAAATTCAAGAATGATCAAAACATGGATACAATCAAAGCTAGTATCCACAATAGATATTTTAGACGAAAAGGAAAATTTTCATTTTTTTATGAATTAGTGTCGTATTCGTGAATAGTGTCGTATACGTGAATAAAGGCCAGTATCGTGAACAAAGAATCAGGACATAAAAAGTTCCAAATTTGATAAAAACTTCTGATCAATATTTCAGCATAATGATATTGAAGAAATAATATCATTACGAAAAAATAATATCCTTTACCTCGAAAGACAGTACTTCTAGTTGAAACACCGGATATATGCTATGACTTGAACTTGCACCGTATAGCAATACTCAAAATACTCACAAGAATACGCTCGATAATATAGAGAGAGAAAACTTCAGTTTCTGGTGTGATTTTCAATTCTAACCTAAGCACCCTATTTATAGAAAAATGCTTAGAACACCAAAGTAGAAAATTTAATAAATTAATAATATATATATATATATATTTTTCCAACGCACACTTAATTTGCCCAACATCAGCCACCAACCATTACTACACACACAAGACTAACTAAAAAAAACGTTTTTCTAATTTAAAATAATTTAAACTTCCAAAAATCAATTATTTGAGACTTTGAACTTCAATAATTCACAATAAATAGCCCTTTTGTTAGAAAATTCGAATCTCGCGTGTTTTTATAAGAAATTCAATTCTCTACAACTTTGCGTAAGAAAGTTTTTCCAAATTCCAAACAAAAATTGACCGAAATCCATAAAGCAAGCGATTTTTGTGCTATAATCAAATTTCAATTCAAGAAATAGGGTCCACCGACATGTTTAACATGTTTTAAACATTTATTGCAACAAAATACTCTTTCTTCTCGATACTCATATATCACATATTCATTGTAAAAATATCACCATTATTATATTATTAAAATATAATAATATATTTAAATGAATTATTTTATTAGAAAAGATAAAATTTTAATTTTCAACAATTGTCACATTAAAAATTTTCTCCATCTATATCCACATAAAATCAATATTTTCCTCATCATATGAATCAATAATTAATTATTCACAAATAATATTACGTAATCACAATATTGACAACCAGGTGAGTTTCCTGGAAGAGGGGCTTTCCAATAAGAATTTCTCCTTCTTGGGCCAAGCAATTAGGTGACCAAACCTCTCCTTAGATGTAACTTTCTAGACATTGCCAATAATGTTATCCAATAATATTATTCAGATAATATGAATTATTGCTTCGATAATGAAAAATATTGCAGTAGTGACAATTTTTGAAACAACAAGAATATAAAATATCAACACAAACAATTATTGAATCAATAAAATAAAATAATCGAGCAGAATATTATCGTAATAATTATTGAGTAGTGCCTTCACGTAAGAATCAATAATTGGTGCAATACCGTGTCTTCTTGTGTTTTAACCACCAAGTATTTTAACAAGATAATAACTGGTAATAACTACGTCGTTATTTTTAAACAACTTATATTTGTCGTTTTCTTCATCCAATCGCTTTCGTTATGGGGCCCACACACATGGTCACATACCGCCGCATTGCGAATATTCCCGAAACAAGCACAAATATTCCCACGACCAAATGAATATTCCCCGACAACAACGAATGTTTTATAACCACTTGCTTATTTTGAAATATTTGCGTATTTTACCCATAACTATCCACATTAATCAATTCAACCCTTACTATTTCAAAATAATAAATAGAGAAAAATAAATTTCATTAATAATAAGTTGGGGTCTTACACATATAGTCGCCGTAAATACCTTCGTGAACCTCCCGAAGAGCATACTCAGCTTCAGACGGAACCAGACATTTCAGCAACGGTGACGAAAATTCCCTTCGATAAAGATCCCCATCAATAAGAACGAAGTTGACACTCTTGTACTTGATCTTCTTTGCCAGCATCTGATCCGAAGGAAGGACGCCATCTGCCAGATATTCTATGTAGGGAGTCATCCAACAATTAGAACGTTCTATACACATCACTGCTTCATGCTGGACACTCTGCTGCTGCAAAACTTCCAAATAAACTGACCCATCAAAAATGCTAGCATCCGTAGTGGCCAGCTTTGATAATGCATCGACAATAGAATTATCGTTGTGCTTTATACCCTGAAACTCAAAGGAGACGAAATACTGCAGCCGATCCTTCAACTCTGCCAAATACTTGATCATTCTCGCCCCCGAGCTTCATAATCTCCGGATACCTGCTTGACAACCAGCTGAGAGTCACTGTAAATGATCAACTTCTGAACCTCTAGACTTTTTGCTAAACGGACCCTACCGCCAAAGATCTTCAAGACTCGACCTCGTTGTTCGCGTTTCTCGAACCCAAACACGATGGCTTTCACGCACCTTGAATCCCTCCAGACTTGTTAAAATAATCCCTGCTCCGCTGACGTTCGAAGTAGAAGACCCATCTTCATACAGCGTCAACGAGCTCTGACCATGCTGGAGAACTGCAACTACTCGATCGGACGTCTCGGCTTCTAGCAACTCGGCATCGGCTTCGGAGAAGGAACACTCCACCATGAAATCGGCCAAGGCTTGACCCTTAATAGCAGTTTGGGGATGATACTCGATAAAAAATTGGGACAACTCCATCGTCCACGCTGCTAATCTCCGCGAAACTTCTGGTTTACTCATCACTTTCTTCAACGGCTGATCCGTATAAACGACCAGGAGCCGACCTTGAAAATATTATCGAAGCTTTCGACTAGCAATTATTAAAGCAAAGACAAATTTTTCAATATTTGGGTACCTGGTTTCAGCATCTCTTAGGACATGACTGACATAATAAACCGGATGCTGCTTCCCCCCTGCTTCTCGAACCAACACTGCTCCAACTGCCAATGAACTAGCTGCCAGATACAAATACAAAGTCTCAGCCGGTGCAGGTTTCACCAATAAAGGAGCCGAAGATAGATATGTATTTATGTCAGGCGTCTTCACACTCCGAAGTCCACTGAAACGTCTTTGCATTCTTCGGTCCCTTCAACGTGCTGAAAAATGGCAAACACCTTTCTGCCGACTTGGACATGAACCTCCTCAAAGCTGCAATCCTCCCTGTCAGATGTTGAATGTCTTTGAATGACTGAGGAGTCTTCAAGTTCAAGATGGCCTGGATCTTCTCTGGGTTGGCCTCAATGCCCCTCTGACTGACTAAATATCCCAGAAATTTACCAGCACCGAGTCCGAAGGTGCACTTCATCGAATTGAGCCTTAATTTGTGATGGCGGACTGTCTGAAAACATTCCTCCAAATCATCCAGATGCTTTTGAACAAACATGCTCTTCATGATCATATCATCCACGTAAACCTCCATGTTCCTTCCGAGCTGCTTCTGGAAGACAAAGTTCATCATTCTATGATAAGTGGCCCCAGCATTTATCAGGCCAAAGGTCATCTTCTTATAGGCGTACACTGAACGATGCGTGATGAATGTTGTTTTTGGAATGTCCTCCTTGCACATAGAAATTTGATGATAACCTGAAAAGGTATCCATAAAGCTTAGTAATGCATACCCTGAAGTGGCGTCGATGAGCTGATCAATATGGGGCAAAGGATAGAAGTCCTTCGGACAGGCTTTATTCATGTCTGTGTAGTCGATGCAAACTCGCCACTTTCTATTCTGCTTCTGCACCAAAACCACATTTGCCATCCACTCCGGATAGTCGATCTCAAAAATGAAGTCAGCAGCTATCAGCTTGGCAATCTCTTCATCAATGATTCTCTGACGCTCGGGTGCAAAGATCCGCCTTTTCTGCCGAACTGGCTTCTTCGTTGGATCCACATCCAACCGGTGTTCTGCTATCCTACGACTGATCCCAGACATGTCTTATGGCTCCCACGCAAATATATCCACAAAACAGCGAAGAAGTTCTATAAGGTTTGTCCGGAAGGGCTCCGGCAGACCCGAGCCTATCTTCACTGTTTTCTCTTTCTTTCCAAGGATCAATTCGATCTCCTCTGTCTCTCCGGCAGGCATGACCAATGGCTCTGAACTGCTTTCGGTGAATGGCTCGATCTCTATTGCCATGGTCTCCGCTTTTTGGTCACGACCCCTACCCCGAGGAAATAATGAGATTACGATAATGAAGATCGGGCGGATCCAAGTCCCCGCTTACCTCTCCAACTCGTGTGCTATTGGGAACTTGATCTTGAAGTGGGGATGGAAGTCACCGCTTGGAGAGCGATCGAGAGTAGGAAATGTCATCAATTATGGCGTTGTAGGCCGAATCTACATGCACAACATAAAATTTACATGTTATTTCTACCTGTTGTGGAGCAGTACCGAAGATGACCGGTAGCTCAATAGTTCCTGCCACTTTGACTGGATCGTTGCTGAAGACATATAGGGGAGCCTCCTGCCCGACCTCCATCTTTCGCCCATCAAGATGCATCCTCTGATAAGCATGGGCATATAGAATATCCACAGAAGACCCGTTGTCTATCATCATTCGCCTCATATCTACCGAACCCACTTGTGCAGTGATCACCAATGCTCCTTCATGGGGTTCGATGGGCTCCAAAGGATAATCTGCATCACTAAAGGATATAACTGTCTCTGGAAATGGTCTATCGATCTTCGGGGGAACACCCGCCACGGACATGACCAAATCCAGATGTCCTCTCCTCTTCTTCCCTGCCAATTTCCCTGCCGTCCCACCGATTATTACATCAACGAAGTGCCTCGGCGGTTGATTTGGAGCAGGCTGCACGGGGGGAACTGTTTGAACCGTCTGGACAGTACGGTCAACATTCTGCTGATCTTGTTGGTCCCTCCCGGCCACATACTGAACTAACATACCGCTTTGAACCTTCCTTTCCACAAAGTCCTTCAAATTGCAACATTCATTAGTGTCGTGACCTGCAGCTTGATGATAGCCACAATACTTTCGAGCATTGCCCTGTCCTGGCTTGAGAGTATCACGCAGAGGTTCAAAGAACGGCTGGTTCCTGATTTGATCCAAAATCCCCGACCTATCCGTGTTCAGTTTGGTGTAAACCTTATTCACCCTCGGGGTAGGAGCAGGTGGGCCTTTACTTTACTGTCGCCATGAGTTGTTATATTTTTTCGAGCTACCCTCAGACCGATCATTATACCCTCCCCCTTTCTTCTGATCGCCTTCGGCCTTAGGAGCATCTGCCTCCTTCATTCGATCCGAAGAAGGACGTTTTAGGCTATTCGTAGCCTCCTCCACCATAATGTAGCCTTCGGCTTTATCAAATGCTTCGGCCAAGCTCTTCGGATGGTGAAACATCAGCTTCTTCACCAACTTTTTTGACTTTACCAAGTCTAAACCATTCTGAAACAAACCCACAGCCTGGAGATCATTAAGGTCGGACACTTGGCTAACAGCTTCCCTGAACCGCTTCACATACTGACCCAAGAACTCATTGGTGAACTGTCGGACCTGTGCCAAAGAACCTGTAGGCTTCCCTCTTCTTTGGTTACTCCCAAAACGGGTATGGAATTTGTCACACAGCTCGGACCATGATGATTATGAATCTGCAGGTAGAGTCCCCATCCACTGCCTCTCATCCTTCCTTAACGTTGTGACGAACGTATGACATTTGGCAGCATCAGTGAAATCATAGTAATCCATCAGCCGGTCGAACGCCTGGCTATGGTCATAAGGATCTCCAGATCCACCGTAACTCTCCATGTGGGGCAACTTTTTTGTGGTGTCTGCTTTCTCTTTAAGAATATCCGAGGAAAAGGGAGATGCCTTCTTTCCCGGAGTATCCTTCGCCTGCTGAACCTCAGCTAATTGTTTCTGAAGCTCCTTTAACTCCTTCACCAAGAAATCCACACCTTCTGGCTGCGAGGAGACTTCTTTCTCCTGAATAACTTTCTGCTTCTGAGCGGATCGACCTCCCCTATCCGACTCCACTCCTTTCGTTGGACTTCTGGTTCTGCTCCTGCGCGCAATTCTATCCTTATGATGAGAATATTCACGTTGGTGCTCTCTCCTTCGGTTCTCAGGTACATACTCCCTCGATCGGCTTCTCTGTCTATCACCGCCGCGACCGTGAGAACCAATAACTACCAGTGCTTTCTTAGACACCTCGGGAGTTCTACTTCTTGACCGTCTTCGCTCCTGAGGTCGTCCTCGAGAAGCGTGAATAGAATGTTCTGGTTCCTTCCCTTCTCGCTGTTACACATCCTTAGGCCTACTACGCCTCTCGGACTGCACATGACTAGATGCCTCTTCCCTCAACTCCGCGACCCAAAGCATTTGTTCGGCTATATCTTCTCTTTGTTTTAGAAGGACATCCAAAGCTTTATCCGCCTCCTCTGCCATCTTTGCCAACTTGGCAGCCCTGTCATCTTGACCACTTCGGTGACGAGTTCTAGACGGTGAACCTTCTACCCGTCTTTGGTCTCGATCACGATCTCTGTCCTCATCAAATTTTAACCTCCTTCTGGCTTTGACATGGGCTCTCGAACGAGAACCCCCAGAATCATGCTTAGAAGCCGTGCTCTCATGAGCACTTTTGGAAGGACCCAGACGATCCTTAACAGAAACACGAGGCAACGACGAACTCACATCCATCGCTTGCCCCTCTGGTGTATTATCTCTACTTCTAACCATCTTCCAAGTAGATTAAATGAATGTGATTGAAAACTTCAATGACACTTCAGAACTCGACCCTCCTTTCAGCGCCTAATGTTAACGCATACGATCTTTCGCCACGTCCCAATCACTTAAGACGTCCCGATCCCCGCACGAAGAAACACGATCAACACCAAAAGCTTGATGGCAATTGGTCGGGGATAGCTTCGAGCGTGAGAGTCGATGATCGGTGTTCACAAGGGTTAACAATGGAGGATAATAATATCTAGTGTCTTGAGAGAGATAAAATATTCAGTTGTGTGAGTGTGTGTATGCACTGCTGCTTTTGAAGACTTCCTTCTTACTAGGTTATACTCTCTCGCTTTTGCCATCGTGCCATCCACTACCGTCTGACACAACCCCCTGATCCTGATGGTTTCTGCCGACTGCAGACAACCCACCCACTACCTGTAGTCACTGTTTCTACCGCCGGCCGTCCAATAATCCCATCCACATTAATGCATGGCAGGTCCACTAGTCAACTGTCATACCTTTTTATCATTACCGGTCAAAGTAATAGATATTAAAATATCTAATGGGTCAGCCCACTAACCCGATCCAGAACTATAAGGGTTTGACATAAATAATATAATGACTTAGGCTCAATAACTCTAAGATCCATTAATGATGACCGGATGGACTAACCAAATAAATAGGTCCAACCTGTTCGATCCAATAAATGAAATATCATGACCCAACATATATATATATATATATATATATATATATATATATATATATATATATATATATATATATATATATATATATCGACCCTCTAGACGCTGCTAGACGCTGCTTAGAAACAGTTCTACTGCCCATACTTGACTAAGAAGTTCAATGTAGATAGCCAAATTCTAGTACCTAGCTAGGAATTAATAAGTTCATCAGATCTATCTGCATTTTCAACATATATGAAATATGGGTTCCTTCTCTTCTTCTTCGTTGACCCATCACTATATATCGTGCACAAGTCGTTTAAAGAGGCTAGGAGAATTTAAAGTGAGAATATAAATGCTATACTATTAATTAGATAGGTATTGATGGATTTGACATTTCGGTATATATAAATAATGCAATGCATGTCACATTTTGTGCAATTTTCTATTAAATTACACCCTTTAATTATTTAGACCTATTAAATCATACCCTTTATTTAGGTGTTGTTTCTTAAAAGAAAATTGTTATATATGATTGAGAAGATAGCAAATATATATGGCATTTAATTAATTCCTAGTAATTATACCTTGGTGGCTTTTTCTTTTTTTTTTTTTTCTAATTTCCGCACACAAATTAAGAATACTTACACCCAAAGAATTGAACTATTGACCTCATAGAACCATGAAGCCAGAACCATACTGCTTGGTGGCTTTTGGCCAACATTAAGGGCAAACCCTAGCTATCAAACAAGATATAACTATTTAATTAACCATGAAGAAGATAAAGATGATGCTGTTCATGCATGTAAGTGTTGGAGTTTTTGTGCGTGCTCTTTTTGGCATTAATTTCATATGTACACATACAAGCAGATATGAAAACATATATTTTTACTCAGCATGCGGTACATTTGTAGCATGCATGCATGCAGCAGTTGTCAAGTTTCTACCATGCAGTGTTGAGTACAAATAATTTTGAAGACATAATTAAATTATAGGTCAAGAGCTTAATTAGTTACACATGGATATATTTAAATCTGATTCAAGAAGTTATATAATTGTTCTTTTAATTAATTAGAATGTGATTTTCTATTTTTATTTCAGTTTTGTATGGAATGGAACACACACACACACACACACACACACATATATATATATATATATATATATATATATATATTGTATCATTAATCCAAATATTTTGAATTTTGGTATTCACTTTCAGAAATAAAATTATCTTTGTCTTTTAAAAAAAATAAAAAATCATTATGTTATGCATGATCACCGACAATATATAACCATTAATTACTACTACAAGGGAGGGACAGTTGGGCATAAAGCAAATAAAAGTCAAAGCTTGCACCTTATTTTTGAAAACTCAATTAATATATACGTACTGTTGTATATTTGAAAAAAGAAAGTTAGGTAGCACATGGTCTAGTAATAATATTATTAGTAATAATTGATAATCATCATCTTCTTCATATACTATCGTCATATATATATATATATACACATATGTGGCATGTACGTAATGGTCAAAGGTTCGCAACTCTGAATTTTATTCTTCGTTTCCTGGCCTGTCAGAAGAGTAGATTTTTCGTTGATCGTCAGAATCGGTCCTGAATTTTCTAAGGTCTATAACAAAATTTTCTAAATCTGCTCCTTTATACAAATTAAATAAAAAAATAAATAAATTATCAATTAATTAATTTTATTAAAATTATAAGAATTTATAAAAGATAAGGAAGAACACTTTAAAATATCATCGAAGTAAATAATCATCACATGTATCTACAAAATAAAAATATCAATGAAATCGATAAAACTAATGAAATACACATTGTAGTTGACAAGTTTTACTGATTACACAGTTGAACTTTTAATTTTTCAAATTACCTCGCTAAACTAATTATTATTTTGAAATTAGATTATTCCGTTAAAAAAAATAAACGGACGTTAAATTTTTATCTACAAAACTAATGAATTACCCACTGTAATTGACAAGTTTTATTGATTACATCATTGAACTTTTAATTTTTCAGAATTTTAAATTAATTAAAAAAATGATTATTTAAAATATTTTTAAAATAGTTATTATTTTCAGTAAAAAAATATTAGAAACTTTAATTTTTTTTCATAAAATGAGTAAAGTTTCATAAAATATAGATTTTAAAAAAATAAATTTTATGAAAGTTTATTGATTTAAAAAAAAAATCTTTTTTCTTTTGAAAATAAAGTTTATTTTTTTTAATCTATATTTTATAAAATTTTACTCATTTTTAAAAATATGAAGAATTTTCCAATTTTTTTCTTGAAAATAATATTTATTTATAAAAATTATTAATTACTTTTTTGAAAAAAATTGTATCAATTTTTTTATTTATCTTTTCTTGTTTTTTTATTTAATTTCTATTTTTAGTTTTTTTTTAAAAAATTATAATATTAAGAATGTGTCATTCTTTTAAAAATTAAGTAGACATTATTTTAATTTAAAATCACTTTAATTTTTTTGAATCTATATTTTATGAAACTACAATTTTTATGAAGTAAAAAAAGTTTTTAATATTTTTACTTAAAATAATAATTATTTTTAAAAATATTTAAAATAATTATTTTTAATTAGTTTGATGGGGTAATTTAAAAATTAAAAGTTCAATGGTGTAATTAGTAAAATGTGCCAACTATAGTGAATAATTCATTAGTTTTGTAGATAAAAAATTAATGTCCGTTTATTTTTTTTTTAAAGAAATGACCCAATTTCAAAAAAATAATTAGTTTAGTGGTGTAATTTAAAAAATTAAAAGTTCAACAGTGTAATCAGTAAAACCTACCAACTATAGTGGGTATTTCTTTAGTTTTGCCCAATGAAATCTAAACCACAAAACATCATTTAAAATGTCTTCTTGTTATACTTTTAGATGCAAAATCATCAATTATACTATAATATTTAATATTTTCTAACATATCATTTTCAATGAATAATATCGCTAATCTTTTTATTATTTTATTATTTTTTATACACATAAATACATAAATTTATAAAAAAAAATTGGACCCCCTTCAACTTTGGACCCTAAAGCGGTTTTTACATTAGCCCATGCCGGTAGGCTACTCATTGATAAATCACCCTCGAATATATCCATCACTTTCATACAAGAAGATAAAAAAAATTAATTAATTAAAAAGTCTAAATTACATAATTTAAATTTAAGATATTATATATATATATATATATATATATATATATATATATATATAGAAAAAGCAAGGATCAAGTGCATACCTCTTATCTTACTCACGTACTCACCCTTTTTAGCGACAAACCCGACAATCGGTTTCGGTTATATAACTAAATCTATACTTTTAGCGACGGACAACATATAATGTCATTAAAAGTATAGACGGCGGTTGTATGACCGAAACGTCGTTGGGTCCGTCGCTAAAAGGGGGTGAGCACGGGTGAGTAATGTAAGACCCCAACTTATTATAAATAAAATTGAATTTTCTCTATTTATTATCTTGAATTAATAAGGTGTTAATTTGATATAATGCTTTGGTTATGGGTGAAATGTGCAAATTTTACAAAATAAGCAAGTGGTTATAAAATATTCATTTTTTTAGGGAATATTCTTTTGGTCGTGAAATATTCTTTTTTTGAGGAAAATATTAAATGCTGACCAGTATGACCATTCGTGGGGCTCATAATGAGAATAAGCGCTTCGGATGAAGAAAATGACAAAGTATGAGTTTTTATAAATAACGGCGTAGTTATTCTGCAATTAACATTGTTGGATTATCGGTGGTTATAATACGATGTCTGGCGTGGTGTACGATAGCATTGCGGTATTGCATAGTATTGTTGAATTATTGATTAAATACGTGAAGGCATTTCTCAATAATTATTACATGAATTCTTTATTCAATATTTTATTTTATTGATTCAATAATTTCTGCGTTGATAGTTTATATTATTGTTGTTTCAATAATTATCACTGCACAGTATTTTCCATTATCAGATCAATAATTCATATTATTTGAATAATATTATTAGATAATTATTATTGGCAATGTCTAGAAAGTTCTGTCTAAGGAGAGGTTTGGTCACCTAATTGCGCGCCAGTAAGAAGAAATCCTTATTAGAAAGTCCCCTCTTTCCTGGGAACGACCTGGTTGTCATAATTGTGATTCTGTAATATTATTTGTGAATCATTAATTATTGATTTATATGATAAGGAAATATTTATTTGATGTGGATATAAATAATGAATTTATTTATGTGGTTATAAATGAATGAATTAATGTGGAGGTGTTTTATCAGTATTTTGTCGGATTGGAGGTATTAAAAATCATCCGTTTGTGGATTTCGGATATTTCCAGTTTGGAATTCGATTTCAGGCAGAATGAACATAAAATTCTTATTTTTCTGATAATCGGGCTATTTTCTATGAATTGTTGAAGTTTCAAAAAATAAAATGATTTTTATTAAATTATGGGTGGGACCCACTCTTGTTTGATAACATGTGGGCTGCTGAAAATTGTTCAAAGATGGCTGGTATTATTTGTCAATAAAGCATGCGTAGAAGTTGGTGTAATAATAATAATATTTTATTATTTAGTCTCCTTTGGCGTTCTAACATTTTTCTATAAATAGGCGCTTAGGTTAGAATTGAAAATCACACCAGAAACAAGTTTTCTTTCTCTCTAGATTATTGAGCGTATTCTTGTGAGTATTTTGATACTTTGAGTGTTGCTATACGGTGCAAGTTTCTGTCAGCACTATATCCGATATTTCGATCAGAAGTACCGTTATTTTGAGGTAAGGGATGTTATTTTCTTCTCAAATGATATTATTTTCTTCAATATCATTATGCCAAAATATTGGTGAACTTTTTAATCAAATTTGGAACTAGTTGTGTCGGGGTTACAATTCACGATATCTAAGACTTATTCACGAATTTACATTATTCAGAAAAATGAAAATTTCCCTTTTTGTCCAAGATGTCTATTTTGGCTACTATTTTTGATTATATCCATGTTTTGATCGTTATTTTTGAATTCTGCTTCACAATTGGTTATTATGAAGTATTATTGATCTTGGATAAATTGTTATACAAATCCCTAATATTTGTCCTTCTGTCTCACTGGATTCGTTCCCTAAAATATTTTTCATCATCCTCAGTCCTTAATGATGATATTATTGAATATCTTTGGCCTATAGTGCAAAGATGAATGATTAATCGATAAATATCTTTGCCCGTAGTAGTGCGAAGATGAGCAGTGTTGAGATGAACATGACCAACCGGTGATACAAATGAATATCTTTGGCCTGTAGTGCAAAGATGAATATTTGATTAAAGATGTATATTGATTGTTGTCACAGTGATAAAATATTGATGATGGACTTTTAAATCTTAGAAGATAGTAGAACTCATTCTCTACTTGACTCTTCTAATAGATTGTTGTTTCCGCTGTAGTTTTGATCTAAAACTTGTTGTCTATTATGTTTATCAGATTTTTCCCTGTTGAAGACTAGTGATAATTTGTTGTATATTATCTTAGTCATAATATTCTTTACTGGGCTAGTTGAGCTCACCCTTTTCCTTTTGTTCCATTTTCTTCTCGGGAGGTGAGAACCTAGCAGGATCGAGTCGGGGTATGGAGTGATGATTTTAGAAAGATGTTTTAGCAGTCCTCACTATTTCTGTAAAATAGTGTATGAATAATTATAATGAGGATTTTATTTGAGTGTGGATATTGTCTAGAAGACAATATTTGTATTTAAACTCACATTTTGTGTTGTCGTATTTTGCCCGACATTTGTATTATTGAAGTTGTAGTTTACTTTCTGTACCATGTATTTGGCGACTCAGAATGGGTGTTGTATACCTATTTGTGGGGGCGCCACGGTTGGTATCAAAGCTTAGGATATAGTCTCCGGTGGAGATGGGGAATAGAACTAGGAGGGAGAGATGAGTAAATCCTTCGCTAGTGTGTCCTAACTAAGCTTATTTGTTGGTTGGTCATAATATAGGGATATTATGTGATATGTTAATTTATTTAATTAACCCTTGTTTTATGACATGATTTAAGAATGGCCACGAGAAGCGTTAACAATGGAGTGTATGAGGACCGTGGAACAACCTTTAGTCACAAGCAGAGAGAGCGATGTAACGGAGAAGACAATATTCCTCTGTAAACAACACTCACCGAGAAAGCGATGAGCGATGGAATGTTTAGGAGTTTTTTTGCAGTTCATGCAAAATCGACGCGAGGAGACTAGTGTCCAAAATACTGGTGGAAGTGATGGCGCGCTTACAGTCCATCACTGACCAAGCGATTCAAGGAGTTGGGACCACCAGATTTCTTGGGAAAGCCCGATCCGATTAAGGCGAAAACATGGGTCAAGCAAATTACCAAGATATTCTATGTCTTGGGATGCACGGAGGAACAGAAGGTTCCATTTGCCACCTTTATGTTCCGTGGAGAGGCAGATTACTGGTGGGAATCCGTGAAGCGTACCCAGCCAGCCGCACTTAACATGTCTTGGGAAAGATTTCAGAAATTGTTCAATGACAAGTACTTTCCAGAAAGTATTCGTCATATGAAGGAGGTAGAGTTTATTAGACTCGAACAGAACAACATAACGGTGTCTCAGTACGAGGCAAAGTTCGCAGAGTTATCCAGGTTTGCACCTCATTTGGTGGAGAATGAGGAACGTATGACGCAGATGTTTCTAAGAGGTCTAAAACCCGAGATTTGTCAATACCATATATCTCATAAATTTTCTCTGTATTCAGATGTTATCAATAGGGCTCAATTATTAGAGCGAGACAATGAGTAGACTCAACTGAGGGATCACAACCCGGTCATAATGGGTGATGTAGATCATCGGGCGATGATAACCCTTGAAGGAGGGAAGAATATAGATAAAAGCGGTAACCACTCGGGTGGTAATCGTGGCCATGATAATAGAAGAGGTGAGTCTAGTAAAAATTTCAAAAAGAGGATATTCAACAATGACTGGAAGACATCAGCAGGAACACCAGCATCAACTATTGCTAGGGGAGGAGAACGACCACCGGCCGTGTGTTACAAATGCGGGAAAGAGGGACATATCAGCCCAAACTGTCCACAACAATCCAAGGTATGTTATAACTATGGAAAGGAGGGTCATATAGCCCGAGAGTGTTCTGTAGCAAAACCAAGTTCAACGGGGATGGTGACTCCAAAAGCTATCCCGGATAAGTCGAAGTCAATGGTTCCTGGAAGAGCGGTTATCGTGATTGGCCAAAATATGAGGAACCCAAACGAGGTGATCACGGGTAAGCTAATCTTGAATTCTTACGAAGTTTATACCTTACTAGATACCGGTTCTACCCACTCTTTTATCTCTCTTGCTTGTGCTCAACGTTTAAACTTGACTCCGGAGAAATTAGACTTTGATTTATCTGTTGAAACTCCATTGGGTGAAACCTTCGTTACATCTACAATTTATAAATCTTGCTTGATCCAAGTTGGCACAATCACATTACCTGTTGATCTTTTCTCTTTAAAGATACTTGCTTTTGATGTGATTTTAGGAATTGATTGGTTAACCACTCATCATGCCAAAATTGATTGTTTTCATAAGGTTGTTAGTTTTCATATTTCTAACCAACCTGTCAGCAACTAAACCACTAAAATCAGCACTGTTATATCAAGCCACAAAGCTATTCGTTTATTGAAAAACGGATGCCAAGCTTTCTTAGCCCATGTTATGGATTTGAATAAAGACAAGTCAGATTTGGATATTATTTCGGTTGTTAGAGAATTTCCTGATGTATTTCACAAGAACTTCCTGTCTACCCCGAGCGTGATGTTGAATTCTTTATTGACCTTGAGCGAATACAAAGCCCATTTCTAAAACCCCATATCGAATGGCTCTATTGAACTTGAGGAGTTAAAAGTCCAACTACAGGAGTTATTAGACATCGGTTTCATTCGTCCTAGTACATCTCCTTGGGGTGCTCCTATTTTATTCGCAAAAAAGAAAGATGGGAGTATGCGACTTTGTATTGACTACCGAAAATTGAACCATGTCACCATCAAGAATAGGTATCCGCTACCTCGCATTGATGACCTGTTTGACCAGTTACAAGGAGCACAATTCTTTTCAAAGATCGATCTTCGTTCTGGATATCATCAGCTGAAGATTAAAATTGAGGATATTCAAAAGACTGCCTTCAGAACTCGGTACGGACATTATGAATTCTTAGTCATGTCTTTTAGATTGACTAATGCTCCTGCTGCTTTCATGGATATGATGAACCGTGTATTCAAGGAATACTTGAATTAGTTCGTTGTTGTCTTTATTGATGACATCCTCATCTATTCCAAAATCCGTGAAGATCATGAGCACCATTTGAAGCTGATACTTGAAAGGTTTCGTGAAAACAAGCTATATGCCAAACTGAAGAAATGCGAATTCTGGCTTGAGGAAGTAGCATTCCTTGGGCACGTGGTGTCAAAACATGGAGTATCTGTTGACCCGGCGAAGATTGAATCAATACAAAGTTGGGAACAATCAAGTGGTGGATCAAGACGTGACTTTTACGGGTTTATTTGGTTATTATCGGAGATTCATGGAAGGATTTTCTCGAATCGCTACTCCGTTAACTCAGCTAACTCGGAAAGATACAAAATTCTTATGGAGCGAGGAATGCGAGAAGAGTTTCTAAGAACTCAAGAGGAGACTCATTTCGGCACCTGTCCTGGCAATACCATCTGGTACAGATGGATTTGTTATCTACAGCGATGCTTCAGGCAAAGGGTTAGGATGTGTTCTCATGCAACATGGGAAATTCATAGCTTATGCCTCGCGACAACTCAAAGAATATGAGAGGAATTATCCTACTCATGATCTGGAGTTGGCAGCAGTCGTATTCGCGTTGAAAATATGGAGACACTACTTATATGGAGAGAAAGTGGAGATTTATACGGACCATAAAAGCCTCAAATATTTCTTCACCCAAAAAGAACTCAATATGCGGCAACGACGTTGGCTTGAACTATTGAAAGATTATGATCACACTATTCAATATCATCCTGGAAAGGCGAACGTAGTAGCTGACGCATTGAGTAGAAGATCGTATGCGAGTACGAGTGCGATATTGTCAACGCAAAGGCCCATTTTGTATGACTTACAAATGATGGAGGTAGAATTAAAGACTCCAGGGACCCACGTGATGATGGCGAATATATGAGTAGAACTGACTTTAATCGATAAAGTTAAAGCTGCTCAAGCTACGGACCTGGGGCTTATGCGTATGAAGAAGAAAGTGCAAGAAGGTGCTATTCCAGAAGCAAGAATCGATGAAGAAGGAATACTTTGAGTCAACTCTAGACTTTGCGTTCCTAACGATTCTGACTTGAAGCATAGAATTATGATGGAGGCACACAACACCCCATTTGCAATCCATCCTGGGAGTACCAAAATGTATCATGATATTCGACACACATTTTGGTGGAACATATATGAAGAGAGATCATAAAGTTTATCTCGAGATGTTTAACTTTGTCGGCGTGTAAAGCGCAGAGCATCAAGTGCCAAAGGGTCCATTGCAACCACTTGAGATTCCAAAATGGAAGTGGGAACACATTACCATGGATTTCGTTGATGGTCTTCCCAAAGTTTCTCAAGGCATAGATGCGATTTGGGTTATTGTTGATAGATTAACCAAGTCTGCTCATTTCTTGCCTATACGTGAAACTTATTCCCTTGAATGTCTTGCTCGTATGTACGTAAACGAGATTGTGAGATTGCATGGCATGCCAGTATCCATAGTTTCGGATCGTGACCCAAGATTCACTTCACGATTTTGGGTTAGCTTGCAGAAAGCTATGGGCACGGATTTATGATTTAGTTCGGCATACCATCCTCAAATAGACGGACAATCAGAGAAGACTATTCAAACCCTTGAAGATCTATTAAGACTATGTGTTCTAGATTTTAAAGGAAGTTGAGATAAGTACTTGCCCCTGGTGGAATTCTCCTACAACAACAGTTATCAAGCAAGTATATGTATGGCTCCATTTGAGGCGTTGTATGGAAGAAAGTGTCGTTCTCCAGTATGCTGGGACGAGGTGGGTGAAGCAACTTTGTTGGGACCAGAATTAGTACGCATGACTACAGAAAAGATCCAAATGATACGACAACGTATTCAAACCTCACAGGATCGACAAAAGAGTTATGCTGATCTTCATCGAAAGGACGTGGAATTTAATATTGGAGATCATGTACTGTTACGTGTTGCTCCATAGAAGGGAGTTACAAGATTTGGGAAGAGAGGAAAGCTCAATCCACAATTTGTTGGTCCATTTTATATTCTTGACCGAATACGAAATGTGGCCTATAGACTCGCATTACCTCCAAGCATGTCTCGTGTTCATAATTTTTTCACATATCTATGCTTCGTAAATATGTAAAAGACCCAAACCATATTATTGAGTTAGAATCAGACGAGATAGCTGAAGATTTAACGTACGAGAAGGTACCTATTAAGATTTTGGATAGGAAAGAACATGTCCTACGCATGAAGGTTATACCACAAGTCAAGCTTTTATGGAGAAACCATGCAATTGAGGAAATGACACGGGAGTTGTAATCAGAAATGAAAGCGAGGTACCCTCACCTGTTCGAAACGCCAGGTACGTACGTCAATTTCGAGGACGAAATTTTATAAGGAGGGGAGGTTGTAAGACCCCAACTTATTATAAATAAAATTAAATTTTCTCTATTTATTATCTTGAATTAATAAGGTGTTAATTTGATATAATACTTTGGTTATGGGTGAAATGTGCAATTTTACAAAATAAGCAAGTGGTTATAAAATATTCATTTTTTTCGGGGAATATTCTTTTGGTCGTAGAATATTCTTTTTGTCGGGGAATATTCGTATGTATTTATTTAAACCATTCATGGGGCTCATAATGTAATAAGCGCTCGGATGAAGAAAATGACAAAGTATATGTTTTTATAAATAACGTCGTAGTTATTCACGAATTAACTTTGTTGGATTACACGGTGGTTAAAATACTGATGTCTGGCGTGGTGGCACAAAGTATTACGGTATTGCAGATCAGTATTGTTGAATTATTGATTAAATGCGTAGAAGGCACTACTCAATAATTATTACAGTGAATTCTTATTCAATATTTTATTTTATTGATTCAATAATTTCTGCGTTGATAGTTTATATTATTGTTGTTTCAATAATTGTCACTGCAAAGTATTTCCCATTATCAGATCAATAATTCATATTATTTGAATAATATTATTAGATAAGTATTATTGACAATGTCTAGAAAGTTCTGTATAAGGAGAGGTTTGGTCACCTAATTGCGTGCCAGTAAGAAGAAATCCTTATTGGAAAGCCCCCTCTTTCCTGAGAACGGCCTGGTTGTCATAATTGTGATTCTGTAATATTATTTGTGAATCATTAATTATTGATTTATATGATAAGGAAATATTTATTTGATGTGGATATAAATAATGGATTTATTTATGTGGTTATAAATGAAGAAATTAATATGGAGGTTTTTTATCAGTATTTTGTCGGATTGGAGGTATTAAAAATCATCCGTTTGTGAATTTTGAATATTTTCAGTTTGGAATTCGATTTCAGGCAGAATGGAAATAAAATTCTTATTTTTCTGATAATCGGGCTATTTTCTATGAATTGTTGAAGTTTCAAAAAATAAAATAATTTTTATTAAATTATGGGTGGGACCCACTCTTGTTTGACAACATGTGGGATGCTGAAAATTGTTCAAAGATGGCTGGTATTATTTGTCAACAAAGCATGCGTAGAAGTTGGTGTAATAATAATAATATTTTATTATTTAGTCTCCTTTGGCGTTCTAACATTTTCCTATAAATAGGCGCTTAGGTTAGAATTGAAAATCACACCAAAAACAAGTTTTCTTTCTTTCTAGATTATTGAGCGTATTCTTATGAATATTTTGATACTTTGAGTGTTGCTATACGGTGCAAGTTTCTGTTAGCACTATATCCGATATTCCGATCAGAAGTACCGTTATTTTGAGGTAAGGGATGTTATTTTCTTCTCAAATGATATTATTTTCTTCAATATCATTATGCCGAAATATTGGTGAACTTTTTAATCAAATTTGGAACTTGTTGTGTCGGGGTTACTATTCACGATCTATACCTTTATTCATGAATACTGCACTATTCACCGAAAAATGAAAATTTTCCTTTTTGTCCAAGATGTCTATTTTGGCTACTATCTTTGATTGTATCCATGTTTTGATCGTTATTTTTGAATTCTGCTTCACAATTGGTTATTATGAAGTATTATTGATCTTGGATAAATTATTATATGAATCCCTAATATTTGTCCTTCTGTCTCACTGGATTCGTTCCCTAAAATATTTTTCATCATCCTCAGTCCTTAATGATGATATTATTGAATATCTTTGGCCTATAGTGCAAAGATGAATGATTAACTGATAAATATCTTTGGCCCGTAGTGCAAAGATGAACAGGTGTTGAGATGAACATGACCAACCGGTGATACAAATGAATATCTTTGGCCTGTAGTGCAAAGATGAATATTTGATTAAAGATGTATATTGATTGTTGTCACAGTGATAAAATATTGATGATGGACTTTTAAATCTTAGAAGATAGTAGAACTCATTCTCTACTTGACTCTTCTAATAGATTGTTGTTTCCGCTGTAGTTTTGATCTAAAACTTGTTGTCTATTATGTTTATCAGATTTTTCCCTGTTGAAGACTAGTGATAATTTGTTGTATATTATCTTAGTCATAATATTCTTTACTGGGCTAGTTGAGCTCACCCTTTTCCTTTTTGTTCCATTTTTCTTCTCAGGAGGTGAGAACCTAGCAGGATCGAGTCGGGGTATGGAGTGATGATTTTAGAAAGATGTTTTAGCAGTCCTCACTATTTCTGTAAAATAGTGTATGAATAATTGTAATGAGAATTTTATTTGAGTGTGGATATTGTCTAGAAGACAATATTTGTATTTAAACTCACATTTTGTGTTGTCGTATTTTGCCCGACATTTGTATTATTGAAGTTGTAGTTTACTTTCTGTACCATGTATTTGGCGACTCAGAATGGGTGTTGTATACCTATTTTTGGGGGTGTTACAAGTAAGATAAGGGCATGCACTTGATCGGATATATATATATATATATATATATATATATATATATATATATATATATATATATATATATATATATATATACAAAAATGAAGTCAACTATTAACCTAACAAAACAAAAATGAAAAATGTAGTCAACTGTACAACTATTCTTGGTCAATGGTCATAAAAGAGTAGTAATTCATATGAAGAGAACCCTATGCATCGATCTCTCATAATTTGTATGTTTGGAGGATTAAAACATACCAATCGCTTGATGAAAATGGATTTACTTAATTTTATATTTCATGTTAGTGAAATCCCATAAGACTTGCAAAACTAGAAGAGGAAAAAAGGAGAAGAATTAAGAAAGAAGAAAACCTTGTGAAAATGACAAAATTATTTGAAAAGACAAGTTTAAACTTTTATAATTAAAAATTTACTATAAAAAAAAACCAAACCAGCGGTACTTCAACATTAGGTGGGTGGGTATAACATTGAACTTGATTATGTCAAAAAAAAAAATGACCATAATTTAGTTTCATTATGTTTATAGCTGAGTTGTTATTAGACCTGGCAAAAATTGATCCAAGTTCGCTGGCGAGTTCGATTCATCTGTCAAAACGTGGGCTTTAGGATTCATTTTTTAAGGGTCCTTAACACTAATATACAACAATTAGAAAGTATTTACAAAAATAAAACATAAACAACATAATTACAAAAATAACTCCAACATAATATTAGGCTTGCTAAAATTACGGATCTTTTTTCTTCCTATACGTCAGTTACCGACTATCTCATCTCCAACCGCTCCTACAATCAAGCGAATGAAACATAACATTCATCTTTGAAATCGGAGAAATCCAATTCTTCTGGCGCGACAGACCACTGAGATCGGGGAAGACGGAACTTTTCATCGCGACGACACGCTGAGACCGAAAAATAGCATACAAAATCAACAACAACTTCAATTTTAGTACCCAAAACCAATATAACTACCGTGATTGTTGAAGTTCAGTAACAAAATCGCAGCAACTTCGACAAAAATCTGAATATTGAGGTATGTGAGTTTAAAATTCATATGCATATAGTTTCATCTGTTTTTTTACGAATTCCTATATTGCTAACCTTTCTTAAATTTTTCACAATTTAAAATGGTTACTACAAATTCCTATAACGATTTGTTGATTCATTGATATATTTTCTATTATAGTTACTAAATAGATATAAATTGGATACTGTTTATTGTGTATTTGTTTGCTAAATAATGTTTATTTTGATGATTTTATAATTTTTAAAGGAGTTCTACTGATTTTTTATACTAATGGTTACTCATCAAATAATTTGGTTACCTTCATGCAACTGTTGATTACTCTCTAATGTTGTTTTGGTTACTGTCTAATGCTGTCTTGGTTACTTTCGCATGATGTATTGGAATATGTGTTACAATATATTGGTTACTAATTAATACTTATTCGGTTACTGTGTAACATTATATGGTTACTGAATATTGCTGAGTTGGTTGTGTGTAAAATTATAATGATTAGTGAATAATATTACTGAACAATGCTGATTGGTTATTGAAAAATGATGACTTGGTTACTGACTAATTTTTATTTGGTTACTGATTAACATTATATTAGTTCTTGTATAATCTTTGTCTTGAATTCTTGACAATTTTGTTATGATTACTGCGAAACATTAAACTGTCTATTGTTGTCTTAGTTACTGACTAATGTTGCCTTGGTTACTGCATAAAATTACTAAATAATGTTGAATTGGTTACTGACTACTGCTGATTTGGTTACTATGTAACATTGTTTTGATTACTAACTAATGCTGACTTACTTACTGTGTAAAACTATAATGGTTAGTGTCTAATGCTGACTTGGTTATTGTGTAAAATTATAGTGCAGACTTCGTTACTGAGTAAATGTTGACTTGGTTACTTTGGTTACAATCTAAAATGGATTTGGTTACTAATTATATTGCTGACATGGTTACTTTGGTTATTACACTGGTTACATTGGTTAAAACTAGTTACTAATTATAGTACTGACTTGGTTACTTTGGTTACAATCTAAAATGGATTTGGTTACTGAATACTATTGTCATGATTAATATATAATGTCGTCAAGAGTTTGGTTTGTTTTAATATGTTGGTTACTTATTGGCTACATTGGCTACCTGCATACAACTGATATAATTTAATTGGTAACAAAAATAAATATACTGATTATTACTATTGTAAGTTGAATTTACAAATGTATTTTATGTTCTGGTTACCAACATCATGTAGTTTGGTTACTAGCTATCATTGATTTGGTTACTTAAAAATACTTATTTTGTTGACAGACAATGGAGATGATTCCAGTTCTACTTTATTTCAACGGTACATGGACTGAAAGTAACCAATACACCAAATTTGAAGTTACCGGCATACTAGTTACATCAACTTGTTCGTTCACAGATATGCAAAACATGATATGCAGTGCATTACGGCTAGACACAAACGCAACAACATTGTCAATCAAATTCCAGATTAGAAACGATATTCCACCGATCAGTATATTAGATGAAGCAACCTTAAGATTCTTTATTGAAGTCAGTAGAAAATCTGAAGAACAAGGTAAATTCCCAGTGATTATAGAAACTGAACACAGAAGCGCACAACAATATTACAAAACTTGACAAATTTAGAAGAAACTATAATTCACAATGTAACGCCAATCAAATCAACACAAGGGAATTCAGCACTAGTTCCACTACCAACGCACAATTATCGAATTGGAACACAATATGCTGATCACATTGCAATGGAAATTATTGAACAACAACAAGACAGACAACATGACAGATCATACATAGAAGAACGATATGATGATGTGATAACAGATCCGAATGAACGTGAAGTACGATTACATCAAACCTACAAAGACAAAAAAATCCTATCACAAGCTATGAGGCTGCATTCAATCAGGAAAAACAGACTACACAAAGTACAAAGAACAAGTCATAGAGACTTTGTGCTAGTGTGCGTATATGATGAAAATTGCAATTGGAAAATGAGAGCATCAAGTATTCGAAAAACCAGTGTGTTCAAGGAGAGAGAATTCAACGACATCCACACATGTTCAGCTAACGTAATGCTTGGAGACCACAGACAGGCAAATAGTGGGTTGGTCAGTGAATGCATAATGCACAAATTAACATATTTGAAAAAAATATACAGACCAACTGATATTGTGGAGGACATGATGACAGAATACAATGTGTCTATCTCTTACCAAAAAGCATGGATATCGAAGGAGAAAGTGTTGGAAAAGGTTAGAGAAAATCCACACGACTACTCAATGATCCCATCTTGGTTACACATGCTGAAGAAAACAAATCCAGGTAACAATTTTAAAGATTTTATTGGTTTATTCATAATTAGTTGGTTACCCAACTAAACTGTTACCCAAATTAACTGATTTGATTACCCTATTCAACAAATTTGGATACCATTAGCCAACTAAGTGGTTACCAACTACTAGTGTTTTGGATACTATATAGTACTTGTAATTCTAATGACATTTTATTGGTTTTTGTATACTTAGATGATTACCCAACTAAATTGATTTGGTTACCCTACTCAAACAATTTGGATACCATTAATCAACTGAATTGTTACAAAATAGTATTGACTTGGATACTGTATACTACTTGTAATTCTAATGACATTTTATTGGTTTTTGTATACTTAGGTGGTTACCCAACTAAACTGATTTAGTTACCCAACTAAATTTATTTGGTTACCCTACTCAAACAATTTGGATACCATTAACCAACTGAATGATTACAAAATAATAGTGATTTGGATACTGTATACTACTTGTAATTCTAATGACATTTATTGGTTTTTGTATACTTAAGTGGTTACCCAACTAAAATGTTTTGGTTACCCAACTAAACTGATTTGGTTACCCTACTCAAACAATTTGGATACCATTCACCAACTGAATAGTTACAAAATACTAGTGATTTGGATATTGAATACTACTTGAATTCTAATGATAATGCTCATGTTTCATATCAGGTTCTGTCACATCCCTTGAGTTGGAAACAAATGGTCGTTTAAAGTTTTTATTCTTTGCCATTGGAGCATCCATTCAAGCATAGAACCATTGCTTTCCAATAATTGTAATCGATGGAACGTTCATACAATCAACTTACGGGGGGACATTACTTTTACAGTGGTTGACAGCGAAAATGAATTATATTTAATAATATATCATATTATTGAAAGTGATATTGTTTGTTTATATTTCACAATTGATATATGTCCTAAAACAAGCTTGTAACTCTGTGGTTACTATCAAACACATTATATTGGTTACTGTATAATGATGCCTTGTCCACACGCTGCTGTTGTTATGAACAAACGAAATTTGAGCTGTTATGATTTTTGCTCGAAAAATTACTATAAAACAACTTTGGTTGACACATATTCAGCTTCCATCATGCCGTTAAACGACAAAGAAAATTGGGATATACCGGATGAAGTAAGAAACATATGTGTAAAACCACCGAACACAACAAGACCAGCAGGAAGACCAAAAATAGGGAGGTACAAACACGGGTCTGAAATAAAAATTCAAAACAAATGCACCAGGTGCCAAGAAAAAGGGCACAACAGAAAAACATGCAATAATCCACCTGTTTTAAGACCAAAAAAGGTCTAATATATTGCAATTACATTAAGAGTGTAAATACAAGAACACATATATATACATTTTTTATTGTGTACAGAGAACTTGATGTTATTGATTAATATTTTGATTTATGATTTCATTATGAGTTTCCAATATAAAGCACACATATATATACATTGTACAATTGTTAAATATTCTAAAATATTTTTATGTAAATTTGATTACCACAACTTACATATTATAAGTAACCAAATAGTTACATAACAGTAACCATAATATGTTTTAATGGTAACAAAAACATAAAACAACCTGTGAACACAACATCCTATTATTTAATAATATATCATATTATTATTTAATATATTATTATTTAATAATATATCATATTATTATTTAATATAAAACAACATGTGAACACAACTTAATGATATATTATTATTTAATAATATATCATATTATTGAAAGTGATATTGTTTGTTTATATTTCACAATTGATATATGTCCTAAAACAAGCTTGTAACTACGTGGTTACTATCAAAACAATAGTTGGTTACCTTTTAATACATATTTGGTTACCAATTGAACATCTCAAACAATGCAGCAAACACAACTTACTATCAGCAAACCCTGATATAGTGCATTTACATTAAGAGAACAATGAGCACTTGATAATTGTTCTAAATATAAAAAATATGGTGACCATAACATTAAACTATTTGGTTACTTATTTGTTATAACAGTAAACAAAATATAACAAACAAGTAACCAAATAATTAGATAAAAGTAATCAAAATAAAATTTAATGGTAACCAAAACATAAACAATCTGTATATCCAGCAACCTATAATTAAAGTGATATTGTTCCTTTAGACAACCAATGTATACTCTCACATATACATTTAACAATTGTTATATGTCCTGATACAATATTATAAATCTCTGTTTACTATCAAAACATTAGCTGGTTACCCTTTTATACAAATTTGGTTACCAAACTGTGCATTTCATCAAACTGGTACATACAACAATTCATAAAAGACAAAACAACAAATTCCGAACTAATCAAAATCTGGAATAAATCTTCCTGGGAATTCTCTGTCAGTCTCATATCCATCCAACTGTTTGTTCCTCGCATGAACGTATAGGTTTGTGAATAACTTCTTCCGATATTTCACAATAGGGAATAGAATAGGAATTTCATCAAACCTCTGGTGAATGACATGCTCAGCAAAACAAATCGTGAACATCCCGCAATCACTGTACAAATGGACAAAAGATAAGGAAAATCAAAAAATAGAATCAACCTATAAATAATACATATCATTTTATGCAGTAACCAAATAGTTATATATAAAATTAACCAAAACATTAATTAAAGACAACCAAAACAAAAAAATAGTAACAAAAGTATAACACAATAAGTAACCAAATATTTAGATAACAGTAACCAAATCTAATTTTAATGGTAACCAAAGCATAAACAACATGTATATCCAGCATCCTATAATGAAAATGATATTGCAACAAAATTGATGGAACAAGAGTATTTTCCAAATCATAAGCAAACACTAACAAAATACATACAACATGAGTAACCAAAAAGTTGCATGATAGTAACCAAAACAGTTATATGATAGTAACCAAAATAGTTATATGTATTAATTCAAAAATTGTAAACTGTGTAACCCTTACCCCTCGATTTGTTCAGGAACCGACTCTGCAAATTCCAACTCAATTATGTCATCTTCCTCCTTATTGCGATACGGTTCACTGTTAAGTCAATGTCACACCTATCCCTCCAAAACCCACACTTGCGTAGTAAAGTGGGAAGAATAAATATATAAGGTTCACAAACATCCATGATTTTTATTTGCATGGATTTCCTTTTTGGCTGCAGAGAATTGTAAACAGTTAGACGTCTACGATGCACATCAAACGTTAACAAAAATCAATGGTCTGGTGATGACATATGGATGGGGAACAAAACATAGTCTACATTTCTCCATGGTGTGTTGACATCCATAAACAGCCCATGAATGTATTCAGCAACATCACCCTCCCCAGACAATACACTCTTATCTGCATTTTTACTTGAATACTCTTCAAAAAGAGAGGTCATCTTGGCATGGAACCAACAATCCGTAGTCGTTGCCCTTATATGCACACTATCAGAATGTCTGGCCAATTTACGGAAATAATATAATGCAACATTGATGTGCTGAACCAAAAAAACATAAAATATTAATAGTTGCTGAAAAATAACATTATGTAATGAATGTAACCAACACTGTTAACGCTAGTTACTTAAACAACTAAATAATGTAACCATAACTACAAAAACATAATTTGAAAAAAAAAACATAAAACATGTATGATAGTAACCAAAACATATATAAAACATATATGATAGTAACCAAACAGTGATATGATAGTAACCAAACAGTTGTAAGATAGTAACCAAACAGTTGTAAGATAGTAACAAAAGCAGGTTATATAGCAAAGAACAAAATAATTATATGACAAAGAATCAATCACTTATATAATAAAGAATCAAACATGTTTATATAATAACATATCAGTTTATATGATGGTAACCAAAACATATATAAAACATATATGATAGTAACCAAATAGTTGTATGATAGTAACCAAACAGTAATATGATAGTAACAAAACAGTTATATGACAAAGACAAAAATAGTTATACGATAAAGAACAACACATGTTAACGCTAGTTACTTAAACAACTAAATAATGTAATCATAACTATAAAAACATAATTTCAAAAAAAGAACTCACATCGTCGTCTAACCATTGCCCAGGAGTCTTTAATTTATAAAACCACATTTTTGATGAAATTGGGATAGACCCAAATACAAAAGCAGGATCGATAATGTCATTCTTCCCAGGGAATTTGTCCGTCCTTCAATATAAAAGCATATTAGTATAAACGCTGACATTAACAATCACCATATTAGTATACACACTACCCAAAAACAAATTTATTTATTTCATAAAAAACTATAACATTCTTAACAGTAAAAAACATACCTTTTCCTGTTGTTAAGTCCTATTTTAAACCATTGTTCAAACAATGCCTCTTCATATTTTGACGGCATATCCATGCAAAATTTGGGGAATGCAAAAATAATAAATAACTTTTTTGACTAAAGACCGATGCATTAGACGATAACCCAGCTGAACCAAACGTTGTAGTATATGGAGACCGCAGAACAGCACTTTTTGCATGTTCACGGACAGGTCTACCACTGGCTTTATCAACGCTCTTCTCCAATTCATCACACAGAACTATGTCCTGTGTAGTCAGAACCATCTCATCAAGTACACATTTGCTTTCTGCCTCGAATTTATTCCCCTTTTACAATTGTCATAAAATGTAACAAATACAATTAGATTTTCACATAAAAATCTGATGTTGTATTGGTTACTGTCTAATTATGTATTGGTTACTATGAAACATTATACTTGTTACTAACTAATGTTGTATTGGTAACATTATATTGTCTAATGCTATATTGGTTACTGTCTAATGCATTATTGGTTACTATGAAACATTATACTTGTTACTAAATAATGCTGAGTTGGTTACTATAAAACATTATAATGGTTACTATATATTTATGTGTTGGTTACTGAGTAAAATTGAAACAGTAACCAAAACCTTAACATGTCTTTCGTATAATAAAGAATTCAAAACCTAAAGCATGTAAAAAAAAAAGTTGTCGTGTCGTTATAAAACTAACCTCAGCAGCAACATAAACAACAATTTCTTTCCCTGTGCATTGGCTTAAAAAGTCAAAAGTTGGCATGTCATCATCATTCTTCACAGTCTGTTCAAAATACAAAACAACCAATTAATCATTAAAAAAAAGACATCTAACACAAAATAAAACAAACAAAAAAAGTCTAACCTTGACATTTTCTTGAACATCATTACTTATTATTTCATGATGTTCTTCAACCATACCATCAAGTTCAACTTCATTACCATACTCAGATTCATTACCATCCTTCTTCTTAACAAAATCTGACACATCACCAACATCCTCAACAACATCTTCAACAAAATGACGGTCTTTAACCGTAACATCCTTAACAACATCCTCAACAACATGAAGGTCTTCAACCATAACATCCTCAACAACATGACGGTCTTCAACCATAACATCATCACCTTCATTTTCAAATTCATCATTCTTCTCATCACCTTTCAAACCATCATCACCAACCTCATCAGCTTTCAAACCATCATCACCAACCTCATCAGCATGCTCATCAACAACATCATCAGCTTCATCGGATTCATCGGCTTCATCATCATCATCAGCATCACCACCCTCATCAGAATCAGAATCACTATCAACTTCTTTGACCCCACCATCTTTTATCCCCCGTAACTCATCTCTAATAATTAATCTAAAGTCTCTGCATAGCTGAACATGTAAAATCTGCAGCTCATCCTTCATATATCAGCAGCTTTACAACGTCTTTCTTAATTTCGAAACTTTTTTCTCCAAACTATCAGAACTCATATTATGTATCAATTGCATCTTTAATGACCGATATATCACTTCCAATGTTGTCATCCTTCAACTTCTTTTCAACATTCTTGTCAGCATCCTTCCCACGAACAAATGAAACACCGCCCAAATCAAGACGTTCATTCTCTCTCGGTAGTGTGGAATCAAACTTTTACCCTCAAATTGAAAATAATAAGTACACTTTAGTATAACATCTGACAAACATTATACAATTACAATAACAAAAAGATAAAATAAAGAATCATAAAACAAAATCAGTAAACAAAAACATGTAAAATGTTAACCAAATATATATAAATTAGTAACCAACTAAATGTATAAAGGTAACCAAACTTTGTATATTCTAGTAACCAACAAAATTGTTATTAGTAACATGAGTGTAATATAATCAGTAGCCAATTGCGTATATTCTAATAACCAATTAACAACATTTTTATTGTTAACATACACATAACATAATAAGTAACTAAATTAGTATATAAAGGTAACTAACTACTATGTTAATAGTAAACTTCACACAAATAATCAGTCACCAAATAATTAACTAAAGGTAATCAAATGCATTCTTAATAGTAAACTGCATACCTATCCAGAACAAAATACTAGATCATTCAACTTGTCATTTGAAGGGGGCTTCACTAGCTCCTTCCATCTACACAAACGGACATCCGACAGATGCTCGTCGTTGCATATACCGCAAGTTTTGAAAGTTGAAATGGTTTCAAATATATACACTTGAAATACATATGGAAGACCATTCAACTTATATAATTTAATATAATGGTACTTATAGAAATTATATGTTGAACCACCACTCCTTCCTTCATTCATATTCCCCTTCAAAGCATTTGACAAAGAGTATTTTGTCATTTCAAACGCAACTTTTCCCCAAGGAAAACTACTAACATCACCATAACATAAAAAATTTACCATTGCCCCATCAACAAAATTTTCAAAAACTGTTGAAAGAATAAAATTAAACACCAAAAAAATCAATGACATCCTAATAGCCTCGTCATCGTCATCAAAAACTGCCTTCCGGAATACCCTACCTATACTACTACGAGTAACAGCTTCAGCTCCAAAATATTTTCCAATAATCAGATTTTGCATACCTTTATATGCACTTATATCATCATTGT